>CM066037.1:107674756-109032613 GCA_033557465.1 Ichthyophis bannanicus
TAGACCCTGGAATTTCCACCTGTCCCTGGGCATAAATAAGTGCCTGCAATTGCCAATATTGAGATCGGTCCCCCCCAATCATTCTCCTGATCTTGGGCCCCCCATGTTCAGACAGTATCTGTATTATCTCCTCTGCCCCCAAGAAGCACATTGGCATCTTCCTCACCCTCCTTAACCCTCACAAAGCATCACCAGTCTTTCTACCTCCCCCATCTGCCAGTCCTGAAGGACATTGTCACGATCATCCTCCAAGCACCTTCCATGATCCAACATGATCTCGAGGACCCCTCCCCAGCAACTAAAAGTGCCCCCAGCCCCCCCCAGTAGGCCATCTACCCCCTGATCACCATCATCAGTTTCTGTTGAAAGGGAGTCTAGAGGGCATGTTGGCTCAGGGTGGGGTTTTTGGAAGGTGCTCGCATCAGGGCTGCCTGAGGGGAGGTCAGTGATTATGTTCTTCAGGGGTCACATGGAGGGTAGGGGGTTCAGTGATGCTTTGGAGAAGGTTGAGGGGTGTAGGGGAGATGCTGAAGGGACTGTGATGAGGGGGGGGGGGGCTTTAGAGGGAGGGTGGAAGTTTGAAAGCTTAGACATTGCTTATGCCCTGCCATATATCGCCTTTGATATCTTTCATTTTTCACACTATGAAAACAAATACATGGAACAGTTATCTCCAGATATGTACCACTTGTTTGTTTCAAGAAGCTAAAAGGATTGAGTACTTCACGTAATCCTGGATCAAGAAGTGCCTAGAAGGGAAGTCCCTGTAAATAGAAATTTCTGGAAACTTCTCCAGGTAGTAAGCTGTTTATCTTAAATGACATGCTCACACTCCCTAATACATTTGAACTCCAATGCCCTTACCTTTGTTACTTTATCTTTCTTAGATTGCACTGCGATATGTAACTCTTCTTTTACAAGTTTGCGCTTAAGATTAAATTGCACTTTGTATGGTTCGGCGTACTGTAGAATCTTCAGCACATCCTCACAGTTAATGTTATCAAAATATACTGTTGCACTTAAAAGTTGATCTCCTGTAAAACATATGTTTACAAAGATATAATTTCACAGTGTCATTCATTTCAATTTTACTAAAATACAAATCAGATAATAAACATTTAAAACTACAGAAAACCTATGAACGTTGTAACATTAGCTATTTTCGGGTCTGTGGAAGTCTTGGAATATCTGATATACAGTGAACTGTTAAAAGATTTTCTGATTCATCGTTGCATCATATACAAGCATGGAATAGAAAACCATAGCAGGCCTTTATGAATCCCCATGTCCATGCACCTGCCTATCTTAAGCAACAGTCAGGGAAATATGAACAGAAGCAGTGATTTGGGGGTTTATTGCTACCATAGCAAATATGTCATATTGTACCAAACATGTACAGATATTCCCAATTTTTATTTCATTATTTTCTTTTCCATAGTGTTTTACATTCACTCTTGTCATTTTTGGCTGTGTTCTAGGTGGTACATGGTTATCTAGCTTCTTATCACTCCTGACCCTCGTCTTCATCTTGCACATGGTTTCAGGGACCCTGATAGACCGCGGTGGATGGCTGTGGTGGTGGTAGAAGAGGAAGTCAGAGATGAAACAATTCCTGATGTGATTACTTTAAAAAACTGCGAAGAAATATGAAAACAGCTAGAAACATTCTTCCACAGGCGGTTGGTGGCTAAAGTGAGGAAAGAGCTAGTGTGGGGCTAGGGGAGAGGACTTAGGAAAAGGAAAAGTTCAACCACTTTTTTAATAAACCTAAAATGTACAAAACTCAAGATGTTACCAAGAAAAGGTTTGAACACAGTTTTAGATGAGAATTTTCCCACTTTTATAGCACAGTATAGAAAACAAAATTCACAAATTTAAAAAGACAGTCTTATTTTTAAAAAATCTGGTGTTTTAAAAGCACTCTTGGCTAATCTGTTGTTAAAAAGAGGGATGGGAGAATTCTTTTCCCGATAAATTTCCTTTTATCGGCCCTATACCCACGGGTTCTCTTCTCCCAAAATATGTCATCACCTGTATGAGACATGCTGAGCGCCAGCCAATGCTGATAGTACCACTGCAAGAGCTGCCGTGGTCGAGGTGAGGTCTAGAACCCCCAAACCTCTGCATTCTTATCTCTTGCTCTGCCACTGCAGCTCTCTCTGTGACTCTGAACAGATTCTCTTTTTCTCCTTAACCCCGGGTTGTTCCACTGCCCCTTTGCGTAGCTTACTGTCAGCACCGCTGCCTTCCATTTTCTGATCTGTGCAGAGTCAGCTGAGCTCAGCAATGTGTTCTCCTCTCCTCCATGCTCACTTGCTGTCTGGCTTCAGACTCAGCCTGGCCCCCACAAACAATCCCCTTACCCGAGTCCCAGCTCCGCCTGGTGCTGCACCTGCCACGATGATACAAATACTCAGCAGTGCGGGTTGCCCGGCCTACACATCAGATCCACATGCAGCTGCAGCAATGATGGGCTGCACCACTGCTCCTGGCATCTCTATGAGTATAATAATCACGGCAGGCTGGCAATGCCAGAGAGATTTGGGACTCAGAGGGGAGGGGCTCACTGGGGCTGGGCTAAGAAGATCAGGGATTGGGAACGAGCACTCCATCGGTGTTCGCTTGGCTCGGACAGTCATCAGACAGAGTGAACTGAATCATGCCTTTTGTTTCAGCTTGCCTGACACTATCAGCCATTTGGTGCACAGCCAGGTTTGGGGCTGGTGAGTTATGACGGCACATTTTACACAGCCTAGTGCAATCTGAGCCAAGAGGTCTAATGTCCCTGATATAGTTGTCTGTGGGGGCATCTACATAGACATCCCCAAAATAGTATTCAGGACTAGTGATGTCTAGGAATAGTCTAGTGGTTAGAGTAGTGGGCTAGGACCAGGAAAATCAGGGTTCAGATCTTACTACTGTTATCACTGTACTTGTGCAGAGTAGCTTCCAGAGCCTCCACACAGCTAAGCTTTCAGCTCTCTTTTTGCCTGTTGCTAATATAGAATTTAACTGTTGGTTAAACATTACTTTTTGGGAATATTCTGACTGCCTACATTCCTTGTGTAGCCCTTAAATCAGATATCTGAGTGTGCTCACTGTTCATGTAAGGCCTACTGGCCAGGGACACTTAGGTTCCCGCCCACCCTACCCCTAGCCCCACCCACCCCAGGGCTGCATTGCCTATATAGTGGTCACATACGTTGCCATCTATCCTTTTTAATTTGGTGTTAAGCACACCTTTTCTTCTTCTCCTTCTAGGACTGCTTAATCAGCATGTCATGTATTCAGTGCAATACCTGTGATGCTTTCATTCTGTGAGAAATCATTTGGAACTTCAGAGCCTGTACTATTTGCCTCAAGTCAGCTGCCATGCATAAAGAATTGACTCTACTAAGGGAAGAACTAGCTGCCATGCATAAAGAATTGACTCTACTAAGGGAAGAACTAGCTGCAACGAAACACACCTCTTCTAGGATACAAACAGAACAAAGTCCACCACCGCTCCCACAAAGAATCAAACATCCCAGGAACAAATGGATCACAGTGGGCTCGGGTAGATTGCAAACTGTAATGAAGAGACATCCTATACATCAGGAGATATCCCTGCATTATGCCTTCTCTGCTTTGGTTAATGAGGATCACTAATCCATGGAAACTGAAGGGCCCTTAAATGAGTCAGTCAATGCCCAATCTCCTGCTAAAGCACCAAATAGAAAGAAAAACTCACCAAACAGAAAACTACTACTACTTGGAGATTCCATCATCAGAGGCACCAACTTGGGATCACAGTTCAAAGGAGAGAATATAGTCAAATGCCTCCCAGGCTCTTCAGCCAGCATGAATACAAACCAAATTGTTGATATACTTAACGCAGAAAGTGAGCACTCCAAAATTGATGTTGTCATCCACCTGGGTACAAATGACCTGGCTCGAAACAGTTCTTCTGCAGTTCAAAGGGACTTCCAGACTCTGAGAGAGAAACTCAAGCCCATTGTTAACACTGCAGCATTCTCAGAAGTTCTACCTGTTTATGGTAAGGGGGCAGAAAGGCTGCATCGTATAAACAGCTTTAATACATGGCTCCAGACCTGGTGCGAACAAGAAGGATTCAGATTTCTTGGCGACTGGGGAAACAGATGGACCAACAAGAGACTATACTGTGCTGATGGACTACATCTCTCTGTCGCAGGGAAAAGAATCCTAAGTGAAAAATTCAGGCAGTATGTGGATATGCATTTAAACTAGAAAAAGGGGGGTGATGGATGGAGAAGGAATAGTTCAGGACGACACTCCCGACAAATGAAGAACAACATCAGAAACAGTCACACTTTTAAATCACACATCAACGACAAGTGGGAAGAAGTGGGCAGAACAAAATCAATGCAAAATACATGCAAGCCAGTTAAATGCTGAAAAGCAATGAGCACAAATGCTTGAAGCTTAGCCAACAAAGTTCCGGACCTGGAAGCCCTAATGGTGGAAATGGACTTGGACATTGTGCCCATTACAGAAACATGGTTTAATGAATCGCATGAATGGGATATAGTCATAGATGGCTATAATCTATTCAGAAGAGACAGAGAAAGTGGAAAAGGAGGAGGAGGAGTCTTCTATGTCAAAAGCAATATTAAAGCTACTGCAATGCAGGGGGCATGGGGAAAAGAAGAAGCGCTCTGGATTGTGTTGGAAAGAGGAGATGGCACTTGTCATCCATACTGCTGTAGTCTACAGACCTCCGACTCAAATCGAAGAAATAGATAATGAATTGATTATAGATATTGCCAAGATAGCCACAAAGGGGGAAGTGATCATATTGGGTGACTTTAATCTACCCGATGTGGATTGGAGTACTCCTTCTGCGAATCTGGCAAGAAGCAAAACAATTGTGGATGCTTTCCAGGATGCGTCTCTTAAACAAATGGTGATGGAACCAACCAGAGAAAACTCAATGATGGATTTAGTGCTCACCAACGGAGATAGCGTGTCGAAGGTCTGGTTGGGTGCCCCTGTGAGCAGCAGCGGTCATCACACGGTGTGGTTTGAGATAAAAGCCAAGGTGCAGTCCATTCATAGCAAGCTCAAAGTCCTAAACTTCAAAAACACTGACTTCAGTAGAATAGCCAAGTACCTGAAGGAGGAGTTGGCAGGGTGGGAGGGGATAAGGGAAGTGGAATTGCATTGGGCTAAACTAAAGGTGGCAAAAAAGGGGCAACAGATAAATATGTAAAAAGGGGCAACAGATAAATATGTAAGGAAAGTAAATAAAAACAAGAGGAGAAGGAAACCTATTTGGTTCTCCAAAGAAGTGGCTGCTCAAATAAAGGCAAAAAACACAGCTTTCACAAAATTCAAAAGCTTGCAAACAGAGGAACACAGTAAGGAATACAGGAGCAAACTAAAAGAGACAAAAAGAGAAATAAGGAAAGAAAAATCAAAGGCAGAGGAAAAGATGGCTAAAGATGTGAAGTGTGGTGACAAAACTTTCTTCAGTTATATTCAGGAGAGGAGGAAAATCAAAGATGGAACTGCAGGACTCAGAAGTGCTGGGAACGGATTTGTGGAAAGTGACATTGAAAAAGCAAAATTGCTAAACAAATACTTCTGTTCTGTTTTTACTAAAGAAAATCCTGGAGAAGGACCATCTGTGACTCCCAAATATAAAAATGGGAATGAAGTAGATACCACACCATTCACTGAAGATGATGTGTTAGAACAACTTGCAAAACTGAAAGTGAACAAGGCCATGGGACTGGATGGGATACATCCCAGGATACTGAAAGAGCTCAGAGAGGTTCTTGCAGGGCCGTTAAAGGACGTTTCAACAGATCCTTGGAAACAGGAGTAGTTCTTCAGGACTGGAGAAGGGCTGATGTGGTACCTCTTCACAAATGTGGTAACAGGGAAGAAGTGACAAACTACAGGCCCGTGAGCCTTATCTCAGTGGCGGGAAAAGTAATGGAGGCGCTTCTGAAAGAGCGAATAGTGGACTTTCTCAAAACCAACAGGTTGCATGATCCGAGGCAACATGGTTTTACCAAAGGACGATCTTGCCAAACAAATCTGATTGAGTTCTTTGACTGGGTGACCAGAGAACTAGATCAGGGGCATGCGATGGATGTCATCTACCTGGATTTCAGAAAAGCCTTTGATACTGTTCCTCAGAGGAGGCTTATCAATAAACTCAGTAGTCTGGTGATGGGTCCCAAGGTGGTGAAATGGATCAGAAATTGGTTGACTGACAGACAACAGAAGGTGATGGTAAATGGAGCTCACTCGGATGAAAGGAGGGTGATTAGTAGGGTGCCCCAGGGTTAGGTCCTGGGCCCGGCACTGTTCAATGTATTTGTGAGTGATATTGCTGAAGGACTGCATGGAAAAGTCTGTCTTTTTGCAGATGACACGAAAATTTGCAACAGAGTGGACTCCCATGAGTGAGTGGATAACATGAGGAAAGATCTACAAAAGCTGGAAGAATGGTCTAATGCTTGGCAGTTAAGATTTAATGCGAAGAAGTGCAGTTTCATGCACTTGGGAAGCAGAAATCCAGGTGAAATGTACGCAATAGGAGGAGAGAGATTGGTGTGCACGGACCAGGAGAAGGACCTTGGTGTGATTATTTCTGTGGATCTCAAGGTGGCAAAACACTGCGACAAGGCAGTGGCAAAAGCCAGGAGAATGTTGGGTTGCATACAAAGAGGAATTACCAGCAGAAAGGAAGAGGTACTAATGCCACTGTATAAGTCACTGGTGAGGCATCACTTGGAATACTGTGTTCAGTTTTGGAGACCATATCTCACAAAGGATGTAAAAAGACTGGAAACAGTTCAGAGGAAGGCGACCAAAATGATTTGGAACCTGCATCAGAAGCCTTATGAGAAGAGACTTGAAGACCTAAATATGTACACTTTGGAGGAGAGGAGGGACAGGGGAGATATGATTCAGATCTTTAAATACTTAAAGAGAAATAATGAACAAACAAACCTCTTCCAAAGACGGGGAAGCTGTAAAACTAGAGGGCATAACATGAAGCTGCAAGGGGGTAAATTGAAAGGCAATGTCAGGAAATACTTTTTCACTGAAAGGGTGGTGGATGCTTGGAATGCCCTCCTGATGGAAGTGATGGGGGAAAATACAGTGACAGAATTCAAAATGGCATGGGACAGACACAGTGGATCCCTTTACAGCAACAGGTTAAAATCAAAATAAACTTAACTAACTAATTTCTCAACATTCAGGGGTGTCCTACACGGAGTGGTGGGTTCACCCCTAAAACTAAGACACGGGGAGGGTTCACCCCTAAAACAAAGACATGGGGGGGGGGGGGGGTGGCCTGCACGGAGCGGCAGGTGCACCTACTCTTGCCATCTTACTGGGCAGACTAGATGGACCATGCTGGTCTTTATCTGCCGTCATTTACTATGTTACTATGTTACTGGGGATGGTGGAGAGCCATCTCTTTACCCTCTGGATGTTTTACAGACAAAATGAGCACTTTCTCAATGCCTGGAGCAGATCTAAACTTGGACAGGGTCACAGATGTCCCCGATGATTCTGAAATTGAGCAGGGATGTCTAAGTCCATTTCACTGCCCCAGACACACCTCTGTCATGTCCCTTGCCTGGATGTCCCTGCACCAGAGGTGTCTTTAAAAGCCCTTTGTAAAATGGCTCTGGAGATGAAGAGCGGGACCTAGGCGTGGTTATGTCTGATGATTTTAAAGTAGCTAAACAGGTAGAAAAGGCGACAGCAAAAGCTAGAAGGATGCTTGGGTGCATACGGAGAGGAATGGCTAGCAGAAAAAAGGAGGTGATAATGCCTCTGTATAAGTCTTTGGTGCGACCTCATTTGGAGTATAGTGTGCAATTCTGGAGACCGCACCTTCAAAAGGATGTGAACAGGATGGAGTCGGTGCAGAGGGTGGCTACTAAAATGATTAGTGGTCTTCATTATAAAGCATATGAGGACAGACTGAAGGATCTTAATATGTACACCTTAGAGGAAAGGCGGGATAGAGGTGATATGATTGAGATATTTAAATACCTCCGTGGCATAAATGTTCAGGGAGAGAGCCTCTTTCAATTGAAAGCAAGTTCTGCTACGAGGGGACATGGGATGAGGGTGAAGGGAGATAGATTCAGGAGTGATATGCGGAAATATTTCTTTACCGAAAGAGTAGTGGATCCATGGAATAGTCTCCCAGTGGAGGTGGTAGAGATGAGGACAGTAACTGAATTCAAAAAAGCATGGGACCAACACAGAGGATCTCTAAAGGTAAAAAGTGGACTGTTGTAGTTGTTGATATGGAAGGACAGACTAGATAGGCCATGTGGTCTTTTTCTGTCATCATGTTTCTATGTTTCATGATTTGGGCATCTGCTTGCACTTTTTCAGATGTCCAAATCATGACTACGGCATTTAAAATGACCCCCTTAGCCTCCCCAAGCCTCTTATACTGGGCACCTATGCACTTTTCCGTAACATGTGTAGACCTGCCCTCCCTCTGTTTGGGGTTTAGAGTTTTCAGTTTATAAAAACACACATTGAGCAAAAGACCAAACTAGCTCAGGCCAAAGATGGGTCTTATCCAGTCTCCTCTCTCTGGCCAAGGCAAACAGTAGGTGCTTACAGGAAGTGTTTCTGGAACAGAGCATGTCTAACCTGGTCCATCTCCTTTCTCCAAATGGGTTAATTTTGCACAGTTGTTGGAGACTTTCAACATTAGTTTGTGAATGTAAAGAATGAATTATTAAGTAGTATATTAATTGTTGAAGATTTTCAACTTTAGTTTGTGAATGTGAAGAATAAATTATTGAGCAATTTTTAAAAAAAAAAATTGGTAGAATCCCTTAAAAGTACTTTTTTGGATATAGATATTTATTAGGGTAATTGGTTTTGTGACATTTTGAAATTAAAAGGGTGAGACCTGTGATGTGTACATTTACTGCTCAAACCTATGGTGATTCAGTTCGCCAGATGTAGGGAAAGAGCTTTCCTGAGGTCTTTTTATACCCTAATGTAATTTGAATAATTTTTGAAGTTAGGTTTGTAATTGTTTTAGTATTTGTATTTTTGGTGGTATAAAGGGTATTTGTTTTGTGTGGTTAATTTTGCACATACCATGACAGCAATGATCCTCACTCCTAAGCCAAGGTATGAGGAATATAATCTCAGTCTCTCAAACTTACTGCTAATGATCAGTGTAATACTTGCATTGTGCCAAAGAGAGCCTCCTTCTGGAGTCTGTGAGGTGTAACAGGTATAGACAACCTATCAAAATGTGATTAGAAATTCCTCTTAATCAGACCTGTGGTGCTCAGTACCATAGGAAATATTTCTCTGTCTTTCTGCCACATTGTCTTGGTCTCTAACTGCATTTCTTGGTAGGTGAGAATCTTTTCCCTACCCATAGTACTGTGAGATAACCCCTAGCAGTCATTGGCATCATTTTGGAAGCCAGCGCAGTAGGGGCAAGAGCAGTGGGCATTATTCTTGCTCCCAATAGATGCCAAAGACCTCAGTAATGCCAGGGAAAGGGATCCTATTCCCCCAGCTCCAATATTAGTCCATTTCCAGTACCAGCCCCCCATTCCCAGTATCAGCCCATTATCAGTAACAGTTAGCCCTTCTGGCACCTGTATCAGCCCATTTCCAGTCCCCCCAATTCCAGTATCAGCCCATTTCCAATCCCAGCCCCCATTCCCAGTATCAGCCAGCTCCAGTCCCTGTATCAGCCCATTTCCAGTTCCTCCAGCCTCAGTATAAGCCCATTCCCAATATTAGCTCATTGTCAGTATCCATCAGGGTCCCCAGTCTCTGTACCAGCCCAGTCCCAGTCCCTCCAGCCCCAATATCAGCCCATTTCCAGGCTCCCAGCCCAGTTCCTGCCTCCTCAGCCCCAGTATCAGCCATCCCTCCCCCCTTCCTGCAGCAACACAGCCATGGGAGCATTTTCTTTTGCTCCTGCGGCTGTATGCTGTGCTTTACTCAAGCCGTGCTGCCAATGGCTTGAGTATAGCACAGCCGTGGGAGCAAAAGCAAATACTCCCACGGCTGTGCTGAGCATTAATACAGCCGTGGGAGCAAAAAGAAATGCTCCTGAGGCTGTATTAATGTTTAAAACAGCTGCAGCTGGCTAGGCAGAGAACAAGCGGAAAGTGAGCCAATGAGGCAGGCTTCCTATGTCCCTATTATGGTGTGCCATGAGCTAGTGCCTCACTGGCTCACCACTTAAGCTGGCCTTGGATGGGGGTTGGGGAAGAGGAGATTGAAGTTAGGGAGTAATCTGAGGGGGCTAAGAACTGGTGGCGCTGAAACAGATGAATGTGCACAGCAGGAGGAGTGATTTCAAGAAGTTGTTCTCACGCATATGTGAGGGGTATTTTTATGTTTTTTACCCCTTAAAATCACTGCTCCCATGGAACATGGCGAGCTGTACTCATGCAGTCCTGCATCTGTTTTACAAGAGGATCTATATTTGGCAGAGCCTCTTGTAAAATACTATGGGAATTCTCCACGTCATGACCTGGACATGCAAATTCCCCTCTCCATTTCCTATCTAAAATGTGTCTTATAGTGTGGACTGTGCATTTTTTAAATAAAGAAATTACCTTCTCTCACGCTGAATATTTTTGAGGCAGGGGACTCTTTTAACACCTGCTGCACGTATATCCCTTGTTCTCCTCCCCCACAGACACTAAAACCAGTGGCGCCTTCTTCAGCTTCTGTTGTTAATGTCACCTCCATGAGTTCCTAGACACAAAGAAAGGCATACAACATTACAAACGATTGGCCCTTCATCTGCAGACCGTCAATCTGCACTTCAGAAAGCTTCTTCTCCAGATGTGTGGGTCAGCAACAGGACACGGTGCCTACAGCGCTGTCTCATCCAAAAGTGATAGACTATACACTTGGACTGCGTTAGCAGAGGGATATAGGTTCAGTTGAATGGTTTACCCCGTGAATTCAATTTGCAAAAATTTATCAAACCTTGGGGGCCCTTTACTAAAGTGTGCTATGGTTTTGCACCTAATGTGCATTTAATGTGGAAATTACCGTGCACTAGTGCAAAGCCTCTGTGCTGTCGGGGACGTGACCAGCATGTTTCTGACAGTTAACACGAGGATTTGCGCGATAATGCATGGTGCTATTACCATGGGTTCACTCACCTCCGCCTATTGAGGTGGAGATAATTGTACCATTGAGAGTACGCGTTATGTACACTCCATGCTAACTGCAATATTCTCGTCATGCCCGCTTTCCACCCTGACACGTGAGAGGCAGTTACTGCATGAATCAGCACACGATAACTGTCATACACCCTTCTACTTACAGTTATTGCGGGCCTGAGCGCGCGGTTGTTGTTAAATGCCGTTGAGTCGATGTCGACTCAAGGCGACCTGCTGGATAGCTCAGTGCGTGGTTATCATGCACCAAAACCCACAAAAACTGCTTAGCGCACTTTATTAAAAGGATCCCTTAATATTTAGAAGTATTTGCAAGCTTAGGGCCTGATTCATAAAGCTTTTTTTCCTATACAGGCAAAACAGGAAAAAAGCTATGTACTTCTGTACTGTGCACTGGATTTCCTTGGTAACTTTTTCTGTTTATATTAATAATTACATCAGGAAGTAGCAAAACTAATTATTATAAAACCTTGTTGGCCCAGCAGAGAAGTCCAAAGTGGAGAGAATTTTAAGAAGAAGCATTATATTTTCTAAAGTATATAACACTTGGGAGTATCCGTTTTGTGTTGACAGCACGCGATCTAGTGGTGTCAGCTTCTCCCATCCTCTTATGGGAAGTGGGAACAGGATGGCCTCACTTGCTCTGCAGTCTCTGGTACAAAAGGAATATGTCCAGAAATCTTAGAAATTTCAAATTCAAGGGGAGATTGAAAGAGGACCAATTAGGTTTAAATGTCATTGTCCAAGAAAGCAGATATTATTGTTTGGGCAATATGCCCTTTAATTTGCTATTACTGCATACAATCCAAAGAGTAGAATATCTGGAAAAATTTATGATCCACACTAATAAAATCCTGGCTGGAATATTTAGCACAATATTCCGTGTGTTCAAATAGTTTTATGCGGACTATCACAACACGATGGTACATTACTCCTTATTTTTCAGATACTGTGTATTTTATTGTCACAGATCATTTTTCATGTTTTGCTGGTTTTCAAGTATTTAAAAATTGTATTAAAAAATCCTTTACTTATCTTGTCAAGATTTCATGGGCCTGATTTTCAAAAGAGCTGATCTTCAAATGCCATGGTAGTTGGATGTGGTGTTTAAATATCAGCGGGATATTTAGCAAGAGTGTCCAAATGGGAGCTGCTGCTGCATATCCGGGTTGAATGGCAGTATCCGGATAAGAGCCAGCACTTCTCCGGGCTATGCCAGTATCACTCTCACCTCTCCCATAGACCACTCTTGCACTAACCGGATAGTGCGGGGGTGGTGTCTAGACACATTCAGCAGCGCTAGCTCAGCACACTTATCCGGACAGTCTCCCATTGGTCATCCACATAAGGACTTTGAATTTCAGCCTGCATGCATCTAAGTTGTACAGCCATCATCCAACATGACATCACATTTCCACTTCTGCATAAGGGATGAGAGGATCTATCACTGTTATCCACAAGGTGCACCCTCAGTGCCTCATCCACACTGCCCCAGAGAAGCTTCTCTGGAATGGGAAATTTCAGAACGCTAGAATCAGCTCACGCTTCTAGAGAAGCGTGGATGAGACATGGATGGGACACAAGTGGACCACTGCGGATAGGAATGATAGATCTGTCATTCCTGATGGAGCTACTGAAACATAACGTCATGTTGGGATGACAGACATAAAATTTAGATGCATGAAATCTTGATAAGGATTTGTTACTGCAGTTTTTAAATATTTTTAAAAACTGCAAAATGTGAAAAAGGACCTTTTTTGCTATGAAAACTGATCTTTAAGGATGCATCCCACAATAGATATGTAATGCCCTCAGTTTTCAGAACCGCATAGCTCAGTAGACTGTCCCTAATAATCAGGGTCTTTCATGCACCTATAGGTCACCAGTTCAAATAAGCCCAGATTAGCATTTTTATTGATCAATAAAAATAATTATTATCATAGGGATGAGGAATGGGCAGAGAAAATATTCTGTTCTTGCACAAAGAATGCATTGTTTAACCAAGAGAGGGCAAAGCAGCTACACCATCATAAAATGCTACAGCTTTGCTCTCTGAGTAGCCTTCCGTCCAATGGTAACGTCAATGAACAAAAACAAATTAATGAATGGGAAACTTCAGAACTCTAGAATCAAGATGTACAGTTCACACACCTTGTAAATCTGAGGTTTCCAAATCCACTTACATACCAGTCTGAAGTTCAGGATGTCCACAATGAAAAGGCTTCAAATAGATTTACCAACAATGGAGGCAAATCATGCATGTTGCAAGTTCATTGTGGAAATCCTGAACACCCTTTTGGCTTGCGGTCCTCGAGAATCAGATTTGAGGATGTCTGTTCTAAATTTATTTCCACCATGGTCCTGGGAATATACAAAGAAAGAACTCTAAGGTCATACTCTGCCAATAAATTGTCATATTCATACCAGTGGTATATGCTTTCACAGGGAAATCTGTGTCATTCTGGTATTCATGAGGAAAGCACCCCTTCACATCCCAACGCTTTAAGATCCTAGTTGAGAAATACCTTTCAAGTACTAGTATCAATCCAATATCTTTTTAAATAATTTAAAAAGGAGTCCCAATTTTTACCCACCTCTGAGTCACTCATTTTGACAGATAATTGTCTTGCCCCAAATCCACTTTCCAGCTGAGATTTTTTTAAGTCATCGGTGTATTCTTCATGTAATATATTCTCTTGTTTCTATAAGAAAATAGCTCTAATTACTTAATGATCCAAATAGCTAGAAACATTGTTCAATAATTTGCATAGCCCAGCTCTCTCTGTGCTCAGGGTATGTATTATTCAGTTCATAAAAGACACATCACACAAAACTGTGAGTATGCCACAGTCTGACTGACAGCAGCAAACAGTGCAACTTCCCTTAGCAGAACAGTAGAAAGCAAAACACCCTAATCTTGAAAACTTCACCACCTATGTTCTCTATAAAACAGTGCAATCCAGTGTAAAAATATCTCCTTTTTGGAGTAAAAAACTTACAATTGAACATCCTATACTTTGCGTTTAACTGAAAATGTTGCATTTGCAAGAGCATACTCGTAATTTTACCGCATAGTGGGTGTTCTCTTGCATTGATCAGCATGGTTGCACTAAGTCTAACTGGGCTCCTAATAAGATGCAGTCCTTGGTCAAAACTATTGGCTGGGTTAACCTGCACAGGGCACTAACAGTAATGAACATAATTTGGACAGATTGGTAGGGATGCACTCTTGTTTTAAAAATGAAATGGCACGAAACAAAATCTTGTTTCCTTTTCTTCTACAATTTTAACGCATCCGACTTTTTTTTACAGCACCTGTGATTTTGCAAATAGTGCAAATTGTGAAAAATACAGCATGCTAGACTAGTCTAGATAAGTAGGTAGTGTTCTCCTACCAGCAGACAGGTGGAGACAAAGAACCAATGAAAAGCCCAGATATCAATGACATCACTCCCATGCCTCTATTTGCCTCAGCTACTAGAGGTCCCTTCAGTACTTGTCCCAAAGCATATGAGAGAAACATGGCAAGCCTCACACAATCTCAATTGTGGACAAGAAGAAATATGTTCAGGAAAGCATAAACAAAGTTGTCCGTAGAAGATGAACCTGCAGAGCCAAGTATAAAAATCATAGCAGACCCAAGGGAACCACAGCAAAAGAATAAATCAATACAGTTTCAACAGCAGGTCCTGGACTGGTCAAGCAGGACTCAAGGAAAGGACATTAACTGGTAAGTAAAATCTCCCTTATCATCCTGCTAGATCAGTCCAGACAAGGGAGATGTACCAAAGCTACAATTCCACTGGGTGGGAAGAAGACACAGCTGCACGCAAAACCCCAGAGCCAAGACCATGTCCACCCATGCATGAATAACATTCTATCAATAAAGCTTGACAAAAGTAGAAAGTGATGCCCATGTTGCTGCCTGAAAATGTCTGCAAGGACTACTGAGCTCCACTCCACCCACGAGGATGCTTGTGCTTGGGTAGAATGGAAGCGCAAACCCTCTAGAATTGGCCAGTTCTGCAACAGAGTTGCCAAGGCAATGGCCTCTTTAATCTAGCTCCCTAAAGCTGTTTTGGCCACCTCGTCACTCTTGCATTGGCCAGCAAAGAGCACAAAAGATGATTGGACTTAACAATGGGAATTCGTAACCTCCATGTACTGGAGAAGCACCCTCCAGACATCCACATGGTGAAGATCCTTATCCTTCCCCTGATACTGCTTGTTAGAGAAGGAGGGCAGGCAGATCACCTGGTTCACATGAAGGGGAGAAATCATCTTAGGCAAGAAGGATGGCACAGGCTGAATGAAAATGGTCTTCTTAGAAAAGACAGATAAGGATCTTGGCAAGACAGAGCTTGCAACTTGCAAATCCAGCCTGCAGCTCAAATCGCGAACAAGAAGACCATCTTGAGTGGCAAATCCTTTAAGGTAGCATGCTTCAATAGCTCAAAAGGCGTCACCATCAGGGCCCTGAGGATTAGACACAGATCCAAGGAAGGAATCACAGGCTGGAGGGAAGGACGCAGATGCTGAACCCCCTGGAGAAAGCACGAGAGATCCGGGTGCAAGGTTAGAGACCTACCAGCCACTGGACTTCGGAAAAAGGCTAAAGCTGCCACCTGAACTTTCAGGGATCTAAAGGAAGGACCCTTCTTCAGGCCATTCTATAAAAAGGCCAACAGAGAAGGCACATTGGTTGCCTCAGTAGCCAACTGCTGAGTGCCATGCATCACTCAAATAGGAACCAGATCCACATGTATGCTAGCTTGGTAGATCTCCTCCAGGCTCCAAACAGGATGGAGATCACCGCTATAGAGTAGCCCATATGCACTAGCCCGTCTCCTTCCAAGAGCCAAGCCATAAGCCATAAGTGAGCTGAGTCTCCCAGGATGATCAGTCCATGCTGCAATAGGCCCCAAGATGGAGGCAACCAAAAAGAGGGCACCTGCAGGAGCCGCATCAGTTCTCTGAACCATGTTCTTCTCGGCCATTCTGGCACCACCAGGACAATCCTGCTTGGGTGGCGTTTTATATGCCAAAACATATGCCCCACCAGGGGCCATGGAGGAAAACCATACAGCAGGTGCTGATTCGGCCAAGGATGGGCCAGGGGTTGATGCCCTTGGACCCCATCTTCGTGTGGTGACTGAATCAGCAGGAAACTTTGCCATTGGCAGGTTACCATCAGATCCATTTCGGGGTGACCCTAGCAGTGCAACTAAAATGTCTCCTGATTCACCTCCCACTCTGCAGGATCCAGAGAGTGTCAGCTGAGAAAGTCACCTCTACATTGTCTACCCTGGCAATGTGCTGTTGACAAGGCTAGAAGGTTCTTCTCTGCCCAGGCAAACAGGATAGTCATCTCCAGAGTTACCCCAGCATTCCTTGTGCCGCCTTACCGATTGACATAAGGCACTGCCTTGGCATTGTTTGAAAACACTTGAACCATCTAGCCCTTGAGAAGGAGCCGGAAATGCAGAAGAGCCAGCCTGATGACCCTCACTTCGAGGCAGTTGATGGATTACACTGCTTCCCTGCAGTTCCAACAGCCTGGGCCATATGGTCTTGGCAGTGGACTCCCCAGCCAGAGAGACTGGCATCCGTTGTCAGGAGGACCCAGAAGAAATCATCTAGTGGCACAGCCTTCTTCAGATGACAGGGCTGCTGCCACAACTGCAGGCTGGACTCCACCATCAACGGGAGCCTGTGCTCAAACTCCTGAGAACTCAAGGACCACTGAGCCAGCAAGGACCGTTGGAGCATTTGCATGTGAGACCATGCCACAGCACCATCTCCATGGTCACTGCCAGAAATCTGAGGAATTGAAGATAATCCCAAACTCTGGGAGTCCGCTGTGCGCAGAACAGCATCAGGCAATCCAACAGTCTTTGAATTTCTCTCCTGGCAAGAAAACGCTTCCCACTCAAGTGTCAAAAAATGCTCCCAAAAACTCCAGGGACTGGGAAAGCAACAGCTGGCTCTTTCTCTGATTGATCACCCAGCCAAGGCTTTCCAAAAAGGACACCACTTGGGATTTCACCTGAAACGCCTCCAAAAGGGAATGAGCCAGTCGTCCAGATAGAAATGGACACAGATCCTTCAGCACCGCAACTGCCACCACCATAACCATGGACAACTCCTCGGGGCAGTGGATAGCCCGAAAGGGAGAGCAGCAAACTGATAACGAGGGCAAAGCATGGCACAACTCGGATGCTTTGCTAATCTGCCTGGATCGGAATATGAAACTATGCCTCAGCTAGATTGAGAGAAGCCAAGAATTCACCTCAGCACACTGCTAGAATCATGGAGTGCAAGGTTTCCATCCAGAAGCGCAGGATGCACAAGTGCTCATTGACCCCCTTGAGGTCCAGAATGGGCCAGAAGAAACAGCCCTTTTTTTTTGGCACCACAAAATAAATACAGAATCTGCCCTTGCACGCTCATCGGACAGGACCTGCACAACCGCCTTTAGGCACAGCAACCTGTCTAAGATGGTCTGCACAGCGGCACTCTTTTTTGCAGATCCACAGAGGAGATGATAAAGGCATCCAGAATAGACTCTTTGCAGCCCAGGACATAGCCAAACTGAATGGTGTCTAGTACCCAGTGATCCTTGGTAACCCGGGCCCATTCCACAAAGAAAAAGCAAAGCCTGCCTCCAACTGGAGGAACCAGGGAATAGGCCCCCAAAACTTCATTGGGCAGTCCAGGAGGGTCCTCCTTTGGGTGGGACTGAATCCTTGGGCCCATGTGCTCCACGAAAGGACTGAGAATGAGCACGAAACCCAGAAGCAGAGGGGCAGAAATGTTTTGGGGGGAGGGGGTTTGGTCTTTTCAGGTCTGTAACGATGACAGTCCCGAGACCTCCAGGGATCCGGCCAGCATGCCCTTGGCTGACTAGCAGAGGCTGATGAGAAAGGGGCACCAGCCTGCTTCACAGGCTCCTTGGACTTGTCACCCAGAAGGCGGTAAGATTTTGTCTTGCCCATTTCCTTCACCAGCTTCCCCAAATCTGCTCCTTTTAAAGGTTGGGTGGGCTAACTGGGCTTTGGAAGATGTATCTGCTGCCCAGTGCCAGAGCCAGAGCCAAATCTATTGCCGTGATACCATTGTCAGGTCACCATCCTTGGCTACCAAAAGCACCAGGTCATGAATGGCATCAGAAAGGAAGGCTGTAATAGACTCCAAAAGAGGGGTAGAACATCCAGCAGAAGAGACTGAATCTACTGGAGCAGGGCTCAAGATGTCAGGCCTGTACATACCAAAATTTTCCGTTCAATTCAATTTAGAGTGGACCACCTATTGGAGGCCTGCACATACTGCAACTGAAGAATAGCAGCTGATGCAGCAAACTGATTCCTGAATGCAAATCCACCTTTTGGTCCAGAGTATCCTTTAAGGCCAATCCTCCTTCCACGGGAATGGTGATCCATCTGGTAACCGCCATGACCTGCATATTCACCTTGGAAATATCAACCACATAGCGCACTCCCTATCTAGAAGAATGTGCATCTTCTTATACATCCTTAGGCGGGGAGCTGAGGTAATCCCATTCCAGACAGAACAGGCCCTTGAGCACCTCTGGGAAAACAGTAGTGGATTTCCAAATCCCTTGCAGGGAGCAGATGCCTCTTCGGTTCCTTCTCCATGACTGAAGCATCCACCAAGCTCGAAGTGGATAAGGCCTTGGGATCAAAACCTCCAGTTCCTACTCCTGAAACAGGTAAATAATCTCAGCCTCCTCACAATTCTCTGAAGGCGAGAATAGTTCTTCATCCACATCAGATATCTCAATCCAAGCCACAACTGATCCCATCCCCTCCAGCGGCACGCCAAAGAGCCAAATAACGTCACCTAGAAGAAGACATAAGAGTTAAGGCAAGTGTTGCAACAGAGTGTGCTAAGGCTGCGGTGGCCTGAAGGGCATACGTTAATTGCACTTTTACTACAGTGCGCATTACAGGTGCTAGTGTAAGAGCGCGCACTGTAGCCACTTGGGCGGAATGCACGCAAGTACTGTGCGACCGCAGGTGTACAATAGAGAAAATGCTATTAGAGCATGCAGAAAAGGGCGGGAAACCCCCACCCAGCAGCAACGGTCACCAGCGGTCTACCCTGAATTGCATCCCCCACAGCCAGAATCAGGAGCCCCCAACCAGGACAATGACGAGGTCAGGCCATCAGACCCCCAGGCAGAGAATCCACAGCAGACTCAGCTCTACTCCCCTGGAACTGTTAGGATTGCTTTGCAGCACTGCATTTAAAGTGGATGCCTTCTGCAATCTTCGGGAGAGAGCAAGGGAGAATAGAGAAGTAGGGAGGGGGTGTTAAGGTTGTGTGAGGCAGTCGTACTCCTCCAGATTCTTCCAAATCCTTCCAATTTCTGGTTGCTCAATAGGCCCTTATCCAGGGTAAGAGTGTGGAGCTAAACCAATTTCCTAGTGGAACCTCCCACATAGCGCTCTAGTGAGAGATCAACCTGCAGGCTGTCATTCACAAGCGTTTTAATCAATCTTTTCCTCTCAAATCTTCAGAATTTTCTTCAGAGAGGAGAAAATCCATCCACCATTTGCTAGAGACAAAAATACTGAAGGGACCTCTGGTGGCTGAGGCGCATAGACGGGGGCGTGTGCCTTTTGCTTGAGGCGCATAGAGGCATGGGAGTCATGCCATTGAAACTGTTGTTTTTCATTTGTTCTTTGTCTCCACCAACCTTCTGATAGGGAAACACAACCCACTTGTCTGGACTGATCTAGCAGGATGAAATGGAAATCCAAATTCAATGGCCAAATGGCCTTCGGTCAAACAAACTAGAGTGAGGTGGAGAACATGGGGAAAGCTGTTATAGTTTGGATATTGGGCGTGTGTGTGCTCACCTTCCCCAAGTGGTAGAGAGCATGTAAGGAAGACAAGTGGACAGACTTGTTGGGCCAACTATAGGTATGGATTTCATGCATTACATTCCGGTCAATTATATTACCAATCAAGTTGCTCTCCTGGTTTCATCAATATTCCTGTCACTCAAAGGAGATAAAACTGTTGGTCGGTAACGTGAGCAGTATATCCTCAGTTTCAATAGCACTACTTGCAATCATTTTCCTCTACATAAAATCAAAACTATATAAAATGAACTAAAAGTTGAGATTCTGTTTTACACTTATACTGAACATGGGAGTTAGGTTTTGTCTTGCCTTTTTGTTAAAGTAATCTTCTTCCATAGGATGCTCATAAATCGGTGAGGATCCCTGAGGTCGAGGCCTAATACTTTCTATTGTCACTTCGCTTGTCTGCGGGAAAGAATAAAGCTTGTTAATAACTGAACAGAGAGAATGACAAAGGCACATTGTGAAAATGATGCGGAGATCAGACTAAAGACCTTGATGTTGCAATGTTCACAATTCCAGAGGTATTTTAGAAAAGGCTCTGCTAAATGTGGAGCTTTTTCTAAAATGTGGAATAAGGAGGTGCAGGAGTATGCATTTATGAGCAGATAGGTGGAGCCAGAGGAGCCATTTTGAAAATCCACATGTAGGAAAAATCAATGGAGAAACATGGCTGCCATATACATGTAAATGCCAGATTTCACATGTTACTTATTAAGGAGGTAATTGTATAAGTGGCCGCCTAAAATTATGCACTATCAACTTGTATAAAGTATTTAAATGACTTCCATGCTCAGATAGGCACTTAAGTGCATGCTTTAGCCAGTCGCTATTTCTATAAGTATATATTCTGTCCATCTCCGCTATTCTATAAGTATATATTCTGAATATCAAACAGCGGGAATGGATATCTTGTTTGGACATCCAACCCTGCTATTCGCTCCCCTGCTGGCCCCAGCAAAAGCCTCTCCTAATGTACAGCACACTTTGTACGGGAAGGCCTGGAAGGGGGCGTTCCGGAGGTGGATCGAGAGCAGGGCATGAATGGGCCATGACCCCAGACATACAGGACCGATTCAGAGGTCAGCCCTGTATGTCCAGGGCCATGAACTAAGACGGGGGACTTTTTCCACGACAGTGGTGGAATAAGTTCCTCTGGACATCGGGGATGATGCTACCGGGCCTTCAAAAAGAGATAGGGGGGATGCAGTAAGTTCCCCGCAGCCAGACTCTGACCATGGGAGGCCAGATCGAGGGTCTGGCTGCAGGGAAAGGAAGATTTCAGCGGTGGTCGGCATGGCACTGTGGCTCCATTCAGGAGCCTGACTGAGGTAGCCGGGCATGTGGCTGGTTATGCAGACCAATCAGAAATCGGGGCACGGCCTGCATACCCAAGCCATAGACCCGATTCTGATCCCGCGAGCACATCTAGCCCCCGCGGGATCAGAATCGGTCTACCTCTATGCGCTCGGATTCTGATCGGCTGCACAGGGGGCTGGATGGCCTGAACAGAATTGGCCTCTTATAGAATAGCAACTTATAAATATCCCTCTAGGGATTTTCAGCTTGTCGTGCTGTGAGGGCTTGTGTGCATCAGTGATGCTGAGAGCTAAGCTGGGTCTCCCAAGATGGACAGGTCTCAGCTGAGGTGTCAGACTAAGACAAACCACCCATCTGGGCAGCAGCAGAATAGGATGGTGTTGGTGAAGTAAGATCACATTCCTGTGACAATGGCAACAACATTAGCATTACCTGCATGGAAGAAAGGATTGGCAATCTACTTCTATATCTTGCCCCGAAAACCCAATGGACAGTCACAACAAAACAAATTGCACTATAGTGAGGGAAGATGAGACCCCCAGGCTGGAAGGCACTCAACTGGCTACTGGGGATGAGCTGAGGACTTTTCCGAAAAAAAGCCAGCATTTATGATGTGGTTGAATCAAAGCCCTTGTGACGTCTGACTGCTGATGTAGCTGTGCATGAAATGAGAATCAGAAGCTGCAAAGATGTCTTACTAATGTGACATGGAACATATGAAGCATGAACCAAGGGAAGTTGGAGATGGTCAAGAATGAAATGGGACATGTACAACTCGATCTGTTAGGTGTCAGCAAACTGAAATGAACTGGCTTTGGGCACTTTGCATCTGATAATCACATGGTATACTATGCTGGAAATGGAAAACAAAGAAGAAATGGTGTTGCATTTATAATTAAGACAAAACTTGCAAGAACTGTAATAAAATACGATGCAATCAGTGAACGCTTAATTTTTATTCGGCTATGGGGAATACCCATCAACACCACTATTATTCAGGTATATGCCCCAACAACAGCTGCAGAAGAGGAAGAAGTGGATGAGTTCTATAAACAAGTACAAGCTGAGATTGACAGAATATGCACACAGGATATACTGATAGTTATGGGTGACTGGAATGCAAAAGTTGGCAACAAAAAAGAAAGCAAAGTGGTTGGAAAACACGGACTTGGCAACAGAAATGAAGCTGGAGAAAGACAAATAGAATTTTGCAAGACCAACGATCTATTCATCTCAATCCCTTCTTTCAGCAGCGACTGCACATATGGACTTCACCTAATGGATTGTACAAAAATCAAGTTGACTACATCTGTGAAAGTCAATATTCGAAAAGCTCAATAACATTAACAAATACAAAACCGGGAGCAGACTGTGGTACAGATCACCAACTACTGGTATGCAAACTCAAGCTAAAGCTGAAAAAGAGCAAGCCACTCATGAATGTAGCAAAATATTACCTTGAGAATATAACACCGGTATTTAAAGATTGCCTGCAAAATCAATTTGCTGCTTTGGATACAAATGACAGAGCACCAGAAGAGTTATGGGATGACATTGAGAAAATTGTGCTAGAAGAAAGTGAGAAGTCTCTACAAAAATTGAAAAAGCAAAAACGGCCAAAATGGATGACCGAAGAAAGTCTGAAAATTGCCCAGAAACGCAGAGAAGTTAAAGTCAGAGGAGAAAGAGAGGCAATCGCAGAACTCAACAGAGATTTCTAATGTGTGCAGCAAGATGAGACAAGAAATACTACAATAATCATACAAGGAAATAGAATCAGAAATTATTAGAGAAAGAACAAGATTGGCTTTCCTAAAGCTATGAGAGTTAAAGAGAAAATTCCAGCCTCAAATAGGAATGTTACAAGATGCTCAAGGATCCATATTGAATGATGCTGAGAAGATCAAGAAAAGTTGGAAAGAATATACAGAGTCATTATACAATAACGATCAAGTGGACCGACAGCCATTTCAACCTGTAACTTAAGATCAGGAAGCATTGGTGATGAAAGAAGAAGTCGAAGCAGCATTGAAAGCATTATCAAAGAACAAAGCACCGGGTATTGATGGCATTCTCATTGAAGTATTACAGCCATCTGTTGCAGCTGTAGCCATACTTATCAGTCTTTGCCAGGAAATTTGGACGACAAGATCATGGCCAACTGACTGTAAAAGATCTGTGTTTATACTAATACTGAAGAAAGTTGATCCGATTGACTGTGGAAATTATTGCACAATCGCTCTGATATCACATACCAGCCAGATTCTACTCAAGATCATCCAGCAGAGACTTCAACCATACCTGGTACGAGAACTGCCTGAAGTGCAAACAGGGTTCAGGAAAGGGCAAGGAATGAGAGACATCATCGCAAATGTGAGATGGATCCTTGAAAAGACAAAAGAATACCAAAAGGATATCTAATATGTGTTTTATTGACTACAGCAAGGCTTTTGACTGTGTAAACCATGAGAAACACTGGGCCACATTAAGAAGCATGGGTATATCAGAATACCTGATAGTTCTCTTGCACAACCTTTATATTCATCAAAAAGCAACAGTTTGAACAGAACAAGGAGAAACAGAATGGTTTAAAATCAGCAAAAGTGTGCGACAAGGCTGCATACTTTCCCCCTACCTGTTTAATTTATCTGTAGAACAAACCATCAGAGAAGCAGGACTATATGAAGACAACCAAGGTGTGAAGATTGGTGGAAAACTCATCAACAACCTTCGCTATGCTGATGACACCACAATACTGGCTGAAAGTGAAGACAATCTGAAACATTTGCTTCTCAAGATTAAGAAATATAGTCTTAAAATGGGCTTGCATCTTAATGTAAAGAAGACAGAGATCCTGACATCTGGCAAAATCAATAAGTTGATGGAGAAGAAATTGAAATAGTGGACAACTTTAGCCTGCTTGGATCTCAATAAAGAAATGACAAGCAGTCTAGAAATCTGCCAATGCATTGCTCTTGGCAAAATGGATATGAAAGACCTAGACAAGAGTCTCAAGAGCAGAGATGTTTCTCTCCGTACAAAGATTCGACTTATCCAAGCCATGGTATTTTCAATTACATCTTATGGATGCGAAAGCTGGACAGTATAAAAGACAGACACAGAAAAATCAATGCCTTTGAATTATGGTGCTGGCAAAGATTACTGTGTATACCATGGACTACCCGAAGAACAATCTAGTCAGTACTAGAAGAGGTCAAACCAAAGCTTCCTTTAGAAGCTCAGATGACAAGACTGATTTTCCTACTTCATGCAAAGAGAGAGATCATTAGAGAAAGACATCATACTTGGCAAGGTTGAATGTCAATGCAAAGGAAGAAGGCCAGCAATGAGATGGATCAATACAATAACAGCAGCTATGGGTGCCAGACTGTCAACAATGAGCCGCCTGACTGAAGACTGAACACAGTTTAGGACAACTATCCAGAAGGCTGCCATGAGTCGACACCGACTCAACAGCACTTAACAACAACAACATTCTACTCGTATATCAAGTACAATGGCGTGTACTTTCAGAGTGGGTATGCACATGAGTGGACCGTGTGTAAAATGTGGGGTGGCGTGCAGGTAGAGTATAGGTGGAGTGCAGATTTACACGTGGAAGTTAAAAAATAATATAATACGTGCGTTCCTTGCAACTTACAGCACCAAGTTTAGGGCTGATGTTATGCTTGTACTGAGATCTGGCGCACATATCCCATCACTTTCTGTCCTGTTTTAAAAAGTGATGTACACATGTACATCACTTTATAAAATAGACATGATAGGCACACTCGTGAACACAGATTTACCCAGACGACCTTTATAAAATGAGCTCCTATGTACCCACTTACATGTGTAGGATGGCTTGTCTGCAAGCCTGCACATATAAATGCTGCCGATCAACGAAAGATGCCGCTGTCTCTGTCTAATTTAACTTTTGATGGAGAAATGAAGAATAGGGGATTAACCCTATCCAGGCCGGGCCCAAAACTCTCAGGATCCAAAATTCTGACTAAATATTCCTTTCAAATGGTATATAATACATGACTATAGCAGAAAGAAAATCACTATTAGAACATATTAAATAAGACAGGTACAATTTTCCTGAAATATGCAAAAATTAACCAGGCTGCAGAATGTGTATTAAAAATTTTAAGTAAGCCTTCAAAGTTAAGGCAAATAACCCCCTTAATACCTCTTGTAAAGGGTTGACCGAACCAAGCACTTCTGCAAAACCTAAAGTACTCGGGAGCAGCTATAAATCCCACCGTGCACAGCTGCAGTCATACACGTGTATTCCCTGCATGAAATGGGGACTACAGATTTTTGACCTACCCAAGCCACTCTCTAACCACGCCCCCAACCTGTCCCCTTGCAATCTCTACCTAGTAAGAACATCTACTTGAAAATGGAGCCTTTCGAAAATTGCCATTTCCACATGTAAATGGCTGATACCACATGCAGATTGTGATTAAAACTTCAAAAATATCCCCCTTAGCATTCTACCTACGTAAATGTTCAACTTATGTTTATATATTTTCCACAAAATGCTGACTTCTTACATATTATTCATACCTTTAGCATGAATCGCTGCTTTCATCCTGAACTGTGCAAAGTTCTAGAAATGTCTAGCCTATACTAGAGCAGCCGTAGGCCCTAGAAAGTCTGAATGTGGCATCCAGGAGAAGGACAAATTGAAAAGAAGCTCAATTATTTTCTAATTTTTTTTTTATTTGGCTGTGATCTATGGGGCATGTTTACTAAACCACATTAGGTTTTTGCAGCTATGTGGCATATTACTGCAAATAGCACCACATTAGCTGCATAGCCCATGCAGTGTCTACTAGGGTGTACACAGCATACTTCCAGCAGATGCCGCAACAAAAATGCAGACAGCGCAGTCAACAGCAGCCAGGATGCAACTAACGCCACCCACTGAGGTGGTATTGGTTGCACCTGCGCTATCTGCTGATCCGACGGTTGCCACATGCTGTTGACAGCGCAGACATGCCCCGACTCCACCCTCACCTCAACCACATGCGCAGCTAACATGCACTTTGCAGACAGAGCAGAAAATCGCTGTGCTATTTGCATTTGCCCCACATTAGCTGTTACAGCAGCGCACTTGGAAAGCACTATCTTCTGCGTTAACAGCTAACATGTTTAGTAGAGTTTCATCTAGCTGTCATGTTCTTTTCTGAACTCTCCTGTCAAGAAGTTCACACCATTCAGCAACCCTAGAGGTTGAATTAGGCTCTCACTGAGTTCCCTCATTTCCTCCCATGAGAGGTTCTGCATGGTGATTGAGCATAACACAGATTTAATTTCATTTATTTATTTATTTGGTTCTTCTATACTGCCCCTTCCAGAGATCAGGGGCGGTTTACAATTAACAGAACGAAAACAGAACAATTTACATGGAACAGTAGTTAAACTATTTACAGGAACATATCCTACAAATCATAGTAACATAGTAACATGGTAACATAGTAAATGACGGCAGATAAAGACCAGTATGGTCCATCTAGTCTGCCCAGTACGATGCCAAGAGTAGGTACACCAACCGCTCTGTGCAGGCCCCCCCTCCCCATGTCTTTGTCCAGGGGTGATCCCGCCACTCCATGTAGGATACCCCTATTTGTTAAGGAATTAGATGGTTCAGCTTATTTTGATATTTTCTTGTTGCTGTAAAGGGATCCATTGTGTCTGTCCCATGCCCTTTTGAACTCCGTCAACGTATTTGCCCCCATCACTTCCATCGGGAGCGCATTCCAAACATCCACCACCCTTTCAGTGAAAAAAGTATTTCCTGACATTGCCTTTCAGTTTACCACCTTGTAGCTTCATGTTATGCCCTCTAGTTTTGCAGCTTCTCCGTCTTTGGAAGAGGTTTGTTTGTTCATTATTTCTCTTTAAGTATTTAAAGGTCTGAATCATATCTCCCCTGTCCCTCCTCTCCTCCAAAGTGTATATGTTTAGGTCTTCAAGTCTCTTCTCATAAGGCTTCTGACGCAGACTCCAAATCATTTTGGTCGCCTTCCTCTGAACCGTTTCCAGTCTTTTTACATCCTTTGCAAGATATGGTCTCCAAAACTGAACACAGTATTCCAAGTGAGGCCTCACCAGTGACTTGTACAGTAGCATAAGTACCTCTTCCTTTCTTCTGGTAATACCTCTTCGTATGCAGCCCAACATCCTCCTGGCTTTTGCCACCGCCTTGTCGCACTGTTTTGCCACCTTAAGATCTTCAGAAATAATCACTCCAACATCTTTCTCCTGATCCGTATACACCAATCTCTCGCCTCCTATCGCGTACATTTCCCTTGGATTTCTGCTTCCCAAGTGCATGACTCTGCACTTCTTCGCATTAAATCTTAATTGCCAAGCATTAGACCATTCTTCCAGCTTTTGTAGATCATTCCTCATGTTAACCACTCCCTCGGGGGAATCCACTGTGTTGCAAATTTTCGTGTCATCCGCAAAAAGACAGACTTTTCCATGCAGTCCTTCAGCAATATCACTCACAAATACATTGAACAGTGCTGGGCCCAGGACCGACCCCTGGGGCACCCTACTAATCACCTTCCTTTCATCCGAGTAAGCTCCTTGTACCATCACCTTCTGTCATCTGTCAGTCAACCAATTTCTGATCCAATTTACCATCTTGGGATCTATCCCCAAGCTACTGAGTTTATTGATAAACCTCCTCTGAGGAACAGTATCAAAGGCTTTTCTGAAATCCAGGTAGATGACATCCATCGCATGCCCCTGATCTAGTTCCCTGGTCACCCAGTCAAAGTGTGGTAGGCGAAGGCCTATGATCCATGCTAATTGAACTAAACAGACAGGCCTAACTAGCTTGACCTGTAAATGAAGCCTGTGGAGAGGCCCATAAGAATTGCACATCCCCCAATAAGCTGCTACTGTAGAATTAGAACTCAGTAAAATATTGAATTAGCTTAGATAAGCAGAATTGAAACCTGAAAAAATACAGAAAAATATGTTTAAAAGCCACTGATAAGAAAGTACAGCTGCAAGGGATTTAATTAAAACTGCTGACAGAAAGGTTACAGAGCCCTGCTTCCCTGCACGTACTAACTAGCCCAATGGCCTTGAAGTAGGAAAGTAACAAGTTGGTGAACTGGCCATTGTAATTGGGACTAGAAGGGGGGTAAGCAGTTGCTGAGCCCACTCCAAGTACATAATTGGATAATCATATCAGTACCGGGACCAATAGAAGGGGTACGGGAGGTACGGGAGGTTACCGGGACCAATGAAATGTTTTCCTATGTCTAGAATGGTGAAAAAGTCTATAAAAGTTGTTGTTTTGCCAGAGAACATCGCTCAGCCATTTTGAATTTGATTCTGCTTGAGTCTTGTGCACAAATAAATGATTTGGACCTTCTGAACTGACTCCTGGTATTATTGGGTTGTTTGCGCTCTGCTGCTACAAAAGAACTCAATCAGATTTGTTTGGCAAGATTTTCCTTCGGTAAAACCATGTTGCCTCGTATCTTGCAACCTGTTGGCTTTGAGAAAGTTCACAATTTTCTCTTTCAGATTTTGTAAAACGTAGTGGAGCTTGGTAGATCCACTATTTACTATTTACATACTTACAAAGTGTATTCTGTAGTTTTATGAGGTAAGGATCGACTATTACATCATAGTTGTGCAAAGGAACCTTAGTTTTTAAAGTTACATAGTTCACTGATTGTGGGCATCTAAATGAGAAAGATGGGGTGAGAGAGGGTAGCGAAGGGGGGGGGGGGTTAGTGGGTTGTTCCTTGAGTGTGTTGTATGCCTGTTTGTGAGGGGGGGGGGAGTTCAGTTGAGTTTCCAAACTGTTCAGTGAATAGGAACCTTTTGAGCCCTTTTCTAAATAGCTGTAGGTCTTTGGTCATGCAAATTGGTAGTGGCAGATCATTCCAGAGGCTGGGTGCAGTGAATGAGAAGACTCTAGAGCAGTGGTTCTTAACCTTGTTGGAGGTTCTGAACCCCACCAGTTTCATATACACATTCACCGAACCCTTCTTTATTGAAAAATAAAATATGATTTTTTTTCAAATTCAAGACATAGGTATATGTTTTACTGGTTCACAAAATGAATCGTGCATTAACATCACTGTGTTCAAAGAACAAAACCAATACAATGCATGAACTCACAACAAATTACATACATAACTTTTCACAAAGACATGACCTTTTTTAATACTACCACACTGAAATGGTTTTAATTTTTAACCTTATGTATTCCAATAATGAACTTATTGTATTTATGCTATTTATTATTTTTAACATTTTAACACACACTAATCACCTAATTTCCATCAGGCTACACCGCTACAATAATAATGAATATTTACTGCAAATCAGTGTGACTTCTGCTGTTGCCTTTGAGAGACCAGTTCAGAAATGTGTGGCTTCACCTTGGCAAGTGCCACTCTCATGTCATTTTCACAGCAAAGTCTGTTCCTTTTCTTCGTTTTTATGTCCAGCATCCTCGAAAAGGATTGCTCGCAAAGATATGTTGTAACAAATGGTATAAAAATTTCCAGGGCTTTCCTAGCAATAACAGGATACGTTACCATTTGTCGACACCAAAACATTGAGAGCATTGTTCTTCTGAAGAGTTGCTGTTGAACCTGGCTCTGCTGAATTTCAATGATTTCGTCGAGGTATTCATCATTGACATCTGCTGTCTCAACACCAAACGTGAACGGCTGTCTCACCCATGCTGGATATGACTCTCTTGTAGGGAAGTATCCGTCGAGAGACTTTGCAAGCTCATCTAAGTGCGTGGCAATTGCTTGCTTCAGTTCCGTGGGTACAGAAATGTCTCTGATTCCAGACACATCTTCGATCTTACTTACATAGTCGTCCAGCAGGGGAAAGTTTGCGAAGTTATCATTCTCTGTTCGTCGTTTCCATAACGGTAGCTTTTTTTGAAAAGCCTTCAGGTTTTCTTCCGCTTCGATGATGTTGACTCCACCACCCTGCATCTGCTGATTGAGATGATTGAGAGATGCAAATATATCAGCCATGTACGCTAAAATGAGAATGAACTTAGAATTTTTGAAGCAATCTGCATGACGATGTTGGTGCTCTTGCAAAAACAGGGCTAATTCCACACACATGGCAAAAACACGATTCACCACCTGTCCCCGGGATAACCACCGAACGTTAGAATGGTACAGAAGTACCTCGAATTCAGAGCCCATTTCTTTACACAGCTCACTGAAGATGCGGTGCCTCAGTGCACTATTTCGCACATAGTTCACACATTCCACTACAATTTTTAATACTTCTGTCATTTCTGGAGGCAAGGTATTTGTTGCCAATGCATGCCTGTGCAGAATACAATGCATAACAATGATGTGTGGTGAATCGGCTTTCACTAGCGCACCAAAACCAGACTTTCTTCCCAACATGACTGGAGCTCCATCCGTACAAACTGCAGAAACCATATCCCATGAAAGATTGTTGTCTCTGAAGAAGTCATTCACAAGTTTCTTCACATCGGCTGCCTTAGTTGTTGTTGTAAGAGGCTTACAAAATAAAAAAATCTTCCTTTATCATGTCATCTTTCACATAGTGCACAAATACAGCAAGCTGACTTAGATTAGAAACGTCTGTGGTCTCGTCGAGTTGGAGGCTGAATTTTGCCGGGCTTGAAATCAGATCTGCAACTACTTGAGCCAAGATGTCTTTGCTCATGTCCTCTGTTCTGTCGCTGATAGTGTCATTTGAAAGAGGAATTTGGGATAATTTAACTTCGGCCGCTTTTCCTAGCATCAGATTCACCATCTTCAACACAGCTGGTTTTATGAGTGTTTCACCAATGGTGTGTGGTTTGCCCTTCTTTGCGATCAGGTAAGCAACTTCGTACGATGCTGTGAGGATCGGTTTTTTGATGGGTACAAAGCCGAGAGCAGGCAGAGTAGCCTTTTCATCGAATCTGGCTCTCTTCACCTTGAATTCAGCAAGCGTTGTGTTCTTGTATTCCCCATCTCCATGCAGGTTAAGGAAGTGTTCCGTTAATTTTGCCGGTACTAGACTAGAATTGCTTAACTTGGCATTGCAAAACATGCAGATAGGACGCTGACTCCCATCACATTCTGTTATATATGCGAATCCATGTTGTACATATTCGTCCGACCACTTTCTTTTTTTGCTCGACATAGTATGGATTAAAATATTAAGAAAGAAATCACACGACATACCATCACGACAGTCACAAGTCGACTACTGAGTGCACCAAATTCCCTGCAGCACAGATTGGCCAAGCAATGTAGCGTGATCACCTGCAGCCAGTGATGGCCAAGCGGGGCGTGTCATCACGAATCATATGAGTCGGGTGCGTGTCTTGTGTCTTGACCTCCGCCGAACCCTTGAGACTGACTCACCGAACCTCTAGGGTTCGATCGAACCCAAGTTAAGAACCACTGCTCTAGAGCTTGTGTTTTGTTTCGTCCTGCAAATGGCTTTGGGTATTACAAGAGAGTGTTTTGTGTTTTGTCTGCGTATTCTGGATTCTGGTGGTGTGTGTAGGAGGGTAGTTGAGTAGGAAGGGGAGATGTTATGAAGCAGTTTGAATGTTGTTGTAAGTATCTTGTATTTTATCCGGCTCAATACTGGGAGCCAGTGTAGGTCTTGTAGGATAGGGGTTATATGTTCGGTTAGGCGGGCTTTGGTGACAACCCTGGCAGTGATGTTTTGGGCCATCTGGAGTATGTTTATATTTTTGACTGGTAGTCCGTGAAGTAGACTATTAAAATAGTCGAAGTGAGGGGTAATTAACGCGTGGACTACTGACTTAAAGTCACAGGTGTCCAGGAGGAGTCTTAGATGCTGCATGGTTTTTAGTTTAAAGAATATGGTTTTTACTGTTTGTTTTATATATGGGAGCATGCTGAGGGTGTGATCTAATATTATACCAAGGTATTTACGTCTTGAAGGCCTACTTTAAATTTTTAATCCACATTCTGCAGCCGGGTTAATTTTTGCATATTTCAGGAGAATTGTACCCGTCTTATTCAATATGTTCTAATAGTGATTTTCCTTCTGCTATGGTCATGTATTATATACCATTTGATAGGAATATTTAGTCAGAATTTTGGATCCCGAGAGTTTTGGGCTCGGCCTGGAAAGGGTTAATAGGGAGGACTATATTGTTGATCATGATGGTTTGTGGACTATATTGTTGATCGTGATGGTTTAAGGGTGGACGACATCTTGGTTCCTCGATACAAACAAAGTTTTGTTTTTTTGAAATTGATATTAAGGTGGTTGATCTTTAACCAAGATTCAGTTTCTCTTATGCATTCTGATAGATTGAGGTAAGAGGGGTTGTTTGTATCTATGGGGAGGGACAGCATAATGTCGTTGGCATAAATGTAATGATCAATGTTGAATTTCCTGAATATGTTTGTGATGGGTTGCAAATAAAAGTTAAAAAGTAAGGCTGAGAGAGACGAGCCTTGTGGTATCCCTTGATCTTGGGGGGTAATGTATCTGAATTTGAAAGATTGGGATAGAGGAAATTTATCTGCTGTCTGCCCCCGTGCTGGAAATGACTGAATCTGCTGCTAGAGTATCAAAAGTCGAAGAATTAAAGGTAAAAGAACACATTGGTGCAACCTGTTTTCAAAACAAAATATTTTCTTTTTGTGTATAGTGAAATATCTTTAAGGAAAATAACTTTGCACGTCTTGCTGTTTTAAGCAACAACTCTGGAATTCCTCCCACTGAATAAGATGTGATTCCTTACGCCGTGTGTGTGTGCACGAGAGAGAGATGCCATTTCCTTTATATTGATGAGTTCTAGTACTGCCCGTTGAGGCATAAGAGGCCTACAGCTGAGGCCTGCTGGTTGTTGGGGTTGGAGGGGGGGAGATTAATTCAGTATCCTTCAATTTGAGTGGAATATCTGAGGACAAAGGACCCCACAACCATGTAAAAATAACTTAAGATGTAATTTTATATTATCATAGCTAATTCAGACCAGTCATTGGCAACCTATATGAGGTACTTTGTGATACTGATCTGACAGGACCAAAGAACTCAAAGAAACTGAAGACTTTCAAACATAACAAGTTAAAAATCACATTTGTAAGTCAAACAGGTAGGCAATGCCTATCTTTGTGGGCTGTAGATTGGTACAATTCACAGGAAATCAACAATGAATATGAATAAGATATATTTGCATATACTTGTTACAAGAAATTAGTTACTTTGCATATTTTGGTTATCCTGAAAACCAGATCAGTTTGCGGCCCTCAAATATTGGAATTACCCACCATTAGCAATAGATGTAATTTGTTTTATTTATTTATTTAACTGCATTTATATCCCGCTTTTCACCGGGTCAAAGCAGTGTAACATGTAACATAGGAGGGGGTAATTTTTTAGGGTGGGGCCATCACCAAGGTCAACAATTAATGATTTGGGTAGACATGGACATGTTTACTTCTGCTGAATCTAAGTATTAGGTCATGGTGGTGTTTCCGTTCAGAGATGTTCACGGAATAGGATTGTCTTCAGCTGTTTCTTAAATGATGTGATGTCAGCGTTGTTCCTGATGTGGTTTGGTAGAGAGTTCCAGAGGGATGGAGCATAAAGTTCGAATGCTCTGTTGCAGGTCCGTTGTGTGGATTTGGTTCTTTTGTGGGGGACAACGATAGAGTTATTGGAGGAATGTCTGGTTGATCTGTTGTGGGATGGTCGAGGCAGTAAGGAGTGGAGTGAGGTGTTCCGTGTTTGGTGGATAGTTTTGTGGATGAGTAAGATAGCTTTGTACTTGATTCTTGCTTGCACTGGAAGGAGGTGAAGGTCTCTTAGGATTGGGGTGATGTGCTCCCGTTTTTTTGCATTCTGAATAATCCTTGCTGTAGTATTTAAGGCAGTACGGAGGGAGTTGGTGTGCGAGGCAGGAAGTCCATGATAGATTATGTTGCAGAAATCCAGATGAGGGAGTGTCACAGCTTGCATTACTGTCCTGAAGTCGTGAGGTTCTAGGAGGGGCCGGAGGCGTTGAACAGTTTTGGCTTTGTGGAATATCATCCCAGCGGTTTTGTTGATTTGTTGTTTGAAGGTGAGAGCTTGGTCAATGATGACGCCTAGATATCTTATTTGAGGCTGGATTTGGATTTGTGTGGTTCCCATGTTGAGGTGGGTAGGTGGTTTGAAGTCGGGTTCTTTTGTTACTATTAGGGCTTCGGTTTTCTTTATGTTGATGGATAGATTGTTCTCCTGTAGCCAGTTGGCCACGTCGTTGAAGCAGGCTGATAGCTGTTCGTTTTTTGGGTTGGTGGTTGTAATTGGTGCGTAGAGCATTATGTCGTCTGCGTAGATGTGGAAGTTGATGTTGTGGGTGCGTATGATTGAGCATAGTGGACGGAGATATATGTTGAACAACATGGCTGATGGGGTGGATCCTTGGGGTACTCCTTGTAGTTGTTGGTAGGGGGGTGAGGTTGTGGAGAGGGTGCGGATCCGTTGCTGTCTGTTAGTTAAGTAGGATCTGAACCATTGGAGTACAGTGTCTTTGATTCCAATTGTTTGTAGTCTGCGTATGAGGATTTCGTGGGAGATTGTGTCAAAGGCCGCTGATATATCTAGGAAGATCAGGATGTATCCCGAATTTTTCTCTTGGGTTCCGATGATGAGTGTGTTCATTAGGATTGTCATGAGGGTCTCAACTCCATGTAGTGGTCGGAAACCGTGTTGCTGTGGGTCAAGTATGTCGTTGGTGTCTAGATGATCTTGAAGCTGGTGTTGGACTATCTTTTCTATTTATTTATTCTCACTACGCATTGTTAAGTTTAGCCACTAAGTGGAGCCAAGTACCTTATTTTAATTGAACACACTGTTACCTCTATGATATCTACATACTGTAAGAGGTATTTCATTCTATATTATTGTTTCTCTAACTTTGTAAGTCGAATCCCACTTATTCTCTGTAATACTTTTAATCGCCCTTCCCCCAGAAGAGGTAAAGTTAGTTTATTTTTAAACTGCAGCAAAGTCTTCCACAAGTAAAATTACTTCAATACAAACATCTTAATCTCCCCCAATCCTTTTTATCCCCTTTGTATGGATGGGAGAGGGGGGTTGTCCCCAGTTAGAGAATCACTACTCTGTAAGAACATGGGCCTGTCTTAGTGCTCTGACAGGTCTGGTGGTGTCCTGCCATCTTGCATGGATTTCCAAAATAATGGGTAACTCATGGAGGAAGAGAGGGTGGACACTGCAGAGCCTGTCATATCACTAAGACAGGCAGGCCTCATGCTGGATATTTACTTTCAACTCTCTACTACTCTTGAAGGGCAGCGGTGAGAAAGGCAACGGCAGACCTGATGGTGAGTGGCGGGGGGGGGGGGGGAGGGGGGGGACAAATGGAGGATTTGGGCAGCAGCATCACTCTACCCCTTTCCCTGTGTGCCTGTGGGTAATTGAAAGTTTGATCTGACACTGTTATGCTTTTGCTCTATTTACCCTCTAAAAAAAGCTGTGATTCCTATTTCTGAGGAAATATTTCTTTATGGAAAGGATGGTGGATGCATGGAACAGCCTCTCGGTGGAGATGAGAACTCTATCTGAATTCAAAAATCAGAGGATCTCTGAGGGAGAGGAAAGGATTGTACAACTTAATAGTTCTTATGGATGGGTAGACTGGATAGGCCGTATGGTCTTTATCTGCCATTGGTTTCTATGTTTCTTAGATTCTACAAATTCCATTAGAATCCCACTGTAGCTGGCTATCTGCCAATGGATGAAAGGGAAGAAGAGGAAGAGAGAGAGAAAAATGCTGACCTAATACCATAACTACACTGCAAGAGCCATGTTTGCTCCTTATTGACTATCTGTTCTCAAATCCCTGTTTGTTCTCAGTGTCCCGTCTCTTCTATATGTCTACAAAGTGTTGCCCGATGAGGCACAGGAGGCCTGGAGATGGTGCCTGCTGATGGTCAGGGGTCAGCAGAACTCATGCCCACTACAGAGAAGAATTACTCGGGCCTTGAATGTGGTATTCAGCATTCCTGACAACTCGAGGCTAGAAAAGGGAACTGAGGGCTTAAACCTTAGAAGTTCTCCCAGAGCGGGCTCAGCCATTAGACAAGACTAGGCAGTCACCTAGGGCAGCAACGTCTGGGGGCAGCAAAGAGCAGCAGCATTCAAAGCACAACAATCAATTCTGACAGCCAGACAAGCTCAGAAAACCATCGTCACATTCTTTTACCTGCAGGGAGAGCAGGCACACACATACAGACAAAGCTGTTTAATATTTGATATCCAAAGCCATTTATCCTGATCATAGCAGCTATTATCCAGATAAATGCCTCAGTTGCAGTTGTTTCAGAGTTACAAATAGACACACTGAACACAGCTGGAGCCCAAGAAACTTACATATTACATCAGAAGGTCAAAGGTGATAACAACAAGGAAGTAGGAAAATGGTGAGATGTAAGAATGTGCCACTAGATGGCATCAGTATAAGTTAATATTTATAACATCTCCCTTTTTTTTCTTTGAGCTTATGTACAACTTTCTATTGTAAATGTCCTACAGATTAAGTTGCTGTGGTGGCTTTGAGAGTGTAGACAGGGCTTTTCTGTGCATGCAGCTACTGATCCCTGTCTGCCATCGGCAGGCTGTTATCCAATACGGCAGGCATACTTGGTGCCATATTTCTGATAGGTGTGTCCACTGGCTCAGGATTCTCAGCACTGCTATTCCCTGCAGTATCTGTATCGGAGCAGGAGGGATTGCTTGGCTCTTCAGACAACCTGTGTGTGTGCTATCCTTTTGAAGCTGGCTGCTCAGATATGAGCGTAGTGTGACTTTTTGCACACAGGTATCCGACCTCCAACAATTCGTTCAATCTCCCTGTAGTGATTTCAACCAGAATGAGTCCACATGTTCAGCTCAGGCAAATCTCTTGCAGATAAGTCTTATCTTGGCTTAACAGACTGCTTGTTGTGCTGGAGGTTTTCTGATAAGCCTTGTACCACATAGGGCTTAAGCAGCTTGCTGGCTATTGGCAGAGACGTCTTCAGTCTCCTTGACATCAGGTGCCGCACTGGGCTGCTATTCATGCCCTCTGTTGGTATGTTCCTCCAATGCACTATAGCTTTCTATGCAGGACCATAGAAATGTGCCCTGTATGACTCCTGAATCTGACACCCTTGCCTCCCCAGCCCATGCAGGAAATAGAATTACCTCTACTATTAATCATTTGTATAGGCTTTCACAGCACTGTACATATTTATTATTTATTTACATTCTCTTATATACCACGCTATTCTGCATCAGTGCAGTTTACATTGAACAAACTGAAATTACATTGAACAGGGCATTATAACTTGGAGATAACTATTTTACAGGGAACATGGGCTATGGAGGGTTAAGTGGCTTGCCCAAGACCACAAGGAGCACCTGTGGGACTAGAAACCCCAGTCCTTCCGGCCCAAGGTTGCTGTCATCTAGTGGGATTTGAACCCCTAACCTTCCAGCCTGAAGTACCTTGCCCCAACCACTAGGCCACTCCTCCACTGTTGTAAGACACAGTCCCTGCTCAACAGAGCTTACAATCTAATCAAGACAAAAGACATAGCGAAACTGGGGACTAGAGTATGGTAAGATACAGATAAGTAGTGGACAAGAGAGTGAGGAGCATCAGGATCCAGAAGCGGATTCAAAGAGGTGGGATTTTAGCCTAGATCTGAATAGGGCTAGAGAAGGAGCCCAACACACAAACCCAAGTAGCTTGTTCCAGGCATATGGAGTTGGCAGTGGCAGAGAAGGGCAAAGATAAAAGGGATCTGCCAGAGGAATGGAGTTCCCAAGGACGGGTATACAGTGAGATAAGAGAGGAAAGGTAGTGAGAAGTTGCAGAATGAATGCACTTGTAGTCAGTAGATGTTTGAACTGAATGTGGAAACTGATAGGGAGCCAGTGAAGTGACTTGAGACGAGGGGTTACATGAGCAGAGCGACACTGGTGGAAGATAAGCTGTGCAGCTGAGTTTTGAAAAGATTGAAGGGGAGAGAGATGATTTAGAGGGAGCACAGCAAGGAGCAGGTTACAATAGTCAAGGTGGGAGGTGACTAATGAGTGGATAAGGATCTTAATAGTGCGAGTAGAAAGGAAGGGATAAATTTTGCTGACGTTATAAAGAAAGAAGTGGCAGGTTTTCACTATCTGTTGGATATGCGCAGAGAAAAAGATAGAGTAGAGTTAAAGATGACCCCAAGGTTGCAAGCTGAGGAAACAGGAAGGAGTGTACTGTCATCCACAGAAATAGAGAAGGGAGGAAGGGGGAAGGTGGGTTTAGGGGGCACGATAAGGAACTCAGTTTTGGTCATGTTCAATTTCTCACAGCAGTGAAACATCCAGGCAGCAATGTTGGATAAGCAAGCAGTGATCTGGGCCTGGATTCCTGGAGAGGTTTCAGGCACAGAGAGGTAGATTTGAGAGTCGTCGGCATAAATTTGGTACTAAAAATCATGGGAGGAAATAAGTGCACCAAGGGGCTGAATGTAGAAAGAGAAAAGGAGAGGTCCCAAGACAGAACCCTGAGGTACTCCAACTGAAAGCGGGATGGCAGTAGAGGAAGATCCACCAGAAAATAAACTAAAAGGGCGATAGGAGAGATAAGAAGAAACTCAGGACAGAACAGAGCCCCTAAATCCAAGCGAGGACAGGGTATCGAGAAGAAGGTGGAGATCAATAGTGTCAAAGGCAGCAGAAAGATCTAGAAGGATGAGGATCAAGTAAAGGCCCTAGGATCTGGCGAGGAACAAGTCACTGGAGACTTTAGCAAAAGCCGTTTCTGTGGAATGTAGAGGACAAAAGCTAGACTGCAGTGGACCCAGAAGGACTTGAGAGGAAAGAAAGTCAAGACAGTGGCGGTGAACTGCTCATTCAAGTAGTTTTGAAGCAAAGGGGAGAAGTGAGATAGGCCTATAGCTGGAAAGATAGGTAGGGTCTAGTGAAGGCTTTTTGAGGAGAGCTGTGACCAGAGCATGTTTGAAGGCCACAGGAACAGTTGCAGTGGAAAGCAATCGGTTAAGGATATGGCAGATGGAAAGAATGATGGCGGAAGAGATAGAGCTTAGTAGACTGGTAGAAATGGGATCAGAGGAGCAGGTAGTCAAGTGGAGGAGGGAAGATGATTTGCAGTTTCCTCCTCAATGATTTCAGAAAAGGAAAAAAGGGTGACAGAAGGTGAGGTAAGGATTTGGGTTTGAAGAGGGGGAGGTGGAGATGAACCTGCCAAGAAGTCAATACTAATCTTTTGGACTTGTCTTTGAAGTGGTCAGCCAAGGTCTGGGCAGAAAGTGAAGGAGGGATTTGGGGAGGAGGGACCTTGAGGAGAGAGTTGAGCATAGCAAAGAGATGGCGCCGGTCAGAGGCAAAAGAGTTAGTCAGATGGACATAGTACTCTTGCTTGGCGAGTGCTATGGCTGACTGGAAAGAAGTTAGCATGAATTTGAAATGCAGGTAGTCAGCAAGGGTATGTGATCTGATCCAAAGGCACTCAGTTGAGTGGGTATCGGAACGTAAGTAGCGGGTTGTCGAGGCCAGCCAGGGTTGAGGTACGGTACACCTGACACAGCCAGTGCATTCAGAGCAGGGGAGAATATAGTGTTATAGGAAGATACTGCTTCATCAACGGACTCAGAGGACATAGTGCAAGAAAGAGGTAATGCGACAACAGTGGAGAGAACTGAAGGGTTGATAGTGTTAAGATTCCTAAACATGCTGGTGGAGATGGGGGGTGGTTATGCATAAAGGTTAGCAGGAGATGGTCAGATAAAGGAAGAACTGAAGTGGAGAATCAGAAACTATTAGAGAAAAAACAAGATGGCTTTCCTAAAGCTACAAGAGTTACAGAGAAAATTTCAGTGTCGAATTGGAATGCTAAAAAACCCTCAAGAACTCATGTTGAGTGATGCTGAGAAGATCAAGAAAAGGTGGAAAGAATACACAGTTATTATATCATAAAGACCAAGTGGGCCATTTCAACCTGTACCTTATGATCAGGAACTGTTAGTGATGAAAGACGTTGAGGCAGCATTGCATTCATTACACAGGTACACTAAAAAAATTTTTTTTTAAACTGCCTCTAATGTTTCGATTGATTTTTACGTTTTTTGGTGCGCTGAATCCAAATCTGGTAACCAATTTGCTCCATCACGTACAGATTTTTTGCTACATTGGGTTAGCAGTTTGAGGTGAACGTTTCAGATTGAGTGCAATCGAGATAAAAGTTTCTTGGATGAATTCTTTATACTAATTGTTTAGTAGTTATTCAAATAAGAATAAAGAAAATTGTAACAAGGCAGCACATAAGAATAGAGTAATGTCAACAAAACACACTGTGATGGTAGCAAAATTGTCTGCACTTAAAACAGCCACATACATGTGCACAAACATTGAGCATATAAGAGCGAGGTTAGACACAAAGCAAAGCAAAGAAATGTGCAAAAATGTTGTACAGGTATGTATGTAAGAATAGAAAACGCAAACCGCACCATTGCAATACATGAAGACAAACACCCGATGGTGTGAAAATAAAATTCTAATAAATGAGATCCGACACTGTGGTAATAACAGGCAAATTTTTATTTCAAAGTTTAGTAAAAACACGATATTTGTCAGCACAGTTTAGATTTTAAAGTCATTCTTGGGTCAATCAATCTCCTGGTGGGCCCGTTTCTTCTTCCCCTGAATGCTTCTCTTGGTGCGCTGCTTGGCGTATTTTTCATCTGGGGTTTCCCGCAGCAGCAACCAGCAGAAATCAGCCATCATAGTGGTGTTCCATCTTCCTTGGTACCTTCTCTCTGCGTCCTTGATGTCCTGGTGAAACCTTTCACCTTGTTCTTCACTGTACGCCCCCAAGTTTTCGGGAAAGTAGTTCACATGGGAGTGCAAGAAATGGACTTTCAGGCTCATGTTACAGCCTTGTTCTTTGAAGGCATTGAGCATCCTGGCAACAATATCCTTATAGTTCTCATCCCGCCTGTTCCCCAAGAATTTGAGAACAACATCCTTGAAGGAATCCCAGGCTTCTTTTTCCTTCTCAGACATCGTTTCAGCGAATGCTCCATCTGAAATGAGTTTCCTTATATCAGGGCCAACAAACACTCCTTCCTTTAGCTTTGCTTCAGAAAGTCGGGGGAACTTTGAGCAAAGGTACCGAAAGCACTCACCATCTTTTGGAAGGGACTTGATGAATTGCTTAATGAGACCCAACTTAATGTGGAGAGGTGGTAATAGAATTTTATCACGAGGTACCAAGCTCTCATGAAGAACATTTTTCTCACCGGGTCTCAAATACTCCCGAATTGGCCAGTCTTTTTTCCCCCAGTGTAGGTCGCGGGCCCGGCTATCCCACAAGCAAAGGAAGCAGGGATATTTGGTGAAACCAGATTGCTGCCCTAATAGCATGGATAGAATTTTAAAAGTCTCCACAAATCATCCACTTATGCTCATCATAACGAATCTTCTGAAGAATCAGGGCCAAATTCTCGTATTTTTCTTGGAGAATAACAGAGTGAGCAATAGGAACTGAAGTGAATGTGTTGCCATTATGAAGAAGAACACCTTTTATGCTGTCTTTTGACAAATCAATGAACAGCCGCCATTCAGCAGGATCATACTTGAGTTTAAACTTTTCCATCACTCCGTATATATCGTTGCAAAATACCAAATCTTCCTCTTTGCTGAAATACTTCAAAAATTGTGTCTCGCGGTTGCGGTACCAATAAAAAGTTGTTCCTGGTGACAATAGATTTTTCTGTTTAAGCCGAGAACCTAGCAGTTGGGCAGCATCTTTTGGGAGTCCTAAATCCCGGACTAAATCATTCAATTCAGCTTGAGAGAAAAGTTCAGGTTTCGGATCTGGTTCAGTTTCAAACTTGGAAGTACTGGACTCATCGGGAAAAGCCATCTGATGAGTCTCATCATGATCAGAACCGTCCACACAAATATGATCCAAAGATTTTGGTGGTTCAGGCACAGGTACTTCGTTGCTATGAGGCATAGGCCTAATTGCTGAGGGAAGGTTGGGGTAACTTATTACGTTCTTATTTTTTAAGTTGTATCCCTTCACAATGCAAGAGCAAAAATAGCAGTCACTGCCGTGGTCTCTTTGTTCACGCCACATCATAGGTATTCCGAAACGAAATGCTTGTTTTTTACCTTTCATCCATAAGCGTAGATCTTCCTCACATGTCTTGCACACTTTGTGAGGAGCCCACGGTTTGTCTTGATTGCCTAACTTCAAACCGAAATAGGCGAAATATACTTTTTTAATAAATGCAGAAATGTTCCTCTGCCGCTTTTTCACGGTATATTCCCCACAAATAAAACAAAAACTGTCCGGAGAGTTGACGCAACCTCTGGCTCTGTGAGCCATCACAAATACACAGCACTGCAAACTACAACTGTAGTGAACCACTTCGGAATAAAGCTGGATTACGACTGAGCAAACAAAAGGTAATAATGAACTTGCAAGAAACTGAAATTTGACAGGAACGTTCATGTCGCAACCACCGTGTTTGAGCGAGCGAACGAGGCGAGGCGAACAGGAAAGAACATGCGCCAGCGCGAGTACTGGATTTAGCCCCCCGCCTCCCAATTGTCCTGTTAATGTATAAAATGAATACAAAACACTCTAAAATATCATGAGGGAGTATTTCTAGTTAGTTAACCATTACAACCTCTATTTTGGGCCAAGAAAATAAACTGCAGTCGGCTAAAAAGAAATTATGTGAACATTCCTTATATGGGTAAGAAATCTAATTTTGCAAGAAAACGTGACGTGATGGAACATTTTGGCTATTTTTCCTGGATTCAGCACCCCAAAATCTATAGGAATCAGTTGCAAAACTGGAGGCAGTTTTTTGGTAGTGTACCTGTGTTATCAAAGAACAAAAACACCAGGCATTGATGGCATTCCCATAAAAGTATTGCAGCAAACAGATGTAGCTGTTACAATACTTACAAGTCTCTGTCAGGAAATTTGGAAGATAACATCATGGCCAACTGATTAGAAAAGATCTGCGTTCATAGGAATACTGAAGTGAGATGATCTTACTGACTGGAAATTATTGCACAATCACTCTGATCACACACGCCAGCAAGATTCTACTCAAGATCATTCAGCGGAGACTACAACCATTCTTGGAATGAGAATTGCCTGAAGTGCAAGCAGGGTTCAGGAAAGGGTGAAGAACGAGAGACATCATCACGGATATGAGATGGATCCTTGAAAAGATGAAAGAATACTTATATGTGGTTTTCTGACTACAGCAAAGCTTCTGATTGTATAAATCATGAGAAACTCTGGGCCACATTAAGAAGCATGAGTATACCAGAATATCTGATAGTTCTCATGAGCAACCTCTACAATGATCGAGAAGCAACAGTTAGAATGGAACAAGGAGAAACAGAATGTTTAAAAAATCAGCAAAGGTGTACAACAAGATTGAGTGAGACCAGGATGGGGGGTGGTTATGCGTGAAGGTTGTTAGCAGGTGATGGTCAGATAAGGGAAGAACCGACGTGGAGAATCAGAAACTATTACAGAAAAAACATGATTGACTTTCCTAAAGTTACAAGAGTTAAAGAGAAAATTTTGCCCTACCTATTTAATTTGTATGCCAAACAAATCATCAAAGAAGCAGGACTGTATGAAGACAACTGAGACGTGAAGACTGGTGAAAGAGTCATCAACAATCTTTGCTATGCTGATGATACCACGTTACTAGCTGGAAGTGAAGACGATCTAAAACATTTGCTTATCAAGATCAAGGAACATAGTCTTAAAATGGGCCTGCACTTTAACATGAAGGAGACAAAGATCCTGATAACTGGTAAAATCAATAATTTCATCCTTGATGGAGAAGAAATAGAACTAGTCGACAACTTTAACCTGCTTGCATCAAAAATCAATACAGAAACTAGAAGTAGTCAAGAAATCTGACTATGCATTGCTCTTGGCAGAATGACTATGAAGTACCTAGACAAGATTCTCAAGTGCAGAGATGTATCTCTGCATACAAAGATTTGACTTGTCCAAGCCATGATATTTTCAATAATGTCATATGGATATGAAAGTCTGATAGTGAAGAAGAAAGACAGGAAGAACATAAAAACATAAAAATGTCATACTGGGTCAGACCAAAGTCCATCAAGCCCAGTATCCTGTTTCCAACAGTGGCCAATCCAGGTCACAAGTACCTGGCAAGTACCCAAAGTCCACAGCTTCCACAATGCTTGTCCTGGGGTAAGCAGTAGATTTCCCGGGTCCTCTTTAATAATGGTTCCAGGAACTTGTCCAAACCGTTTTTAAACCCAGCTAAATTAACAGCTTTTACTACAGCCTCTGGTAACGAATTCCAGAATTTGATTACGCATTAAGTGAAAAAATATTTTCTCTTATTAGTCTTAGATGGGATACATTGTAGCTTCATTTCGTGTTCTCTAGTCTTTCTACTTTTTGAACAACCGATCTATGTTAACCCGTTCCACTTCATTCATTAATTTATAGATTTATATCATATCTCTCCTCAGCCTTCTCTTTTCTAAGTTAAAGAGCCCTAACCTTTTAAGCCTTTCTTCATAGGGGTATCCTTCCATCCCCTTTACTATTTTGGTGGCTCTTCTCTATACCTTTTCTAATTCCGCTATATCCTTTTTAAGATACGGCAACCAGAATTGCACACGATATTCAAGGTGCGGTCGAACCATGGAACGATACAGAGGCATTATAATATCCTTTGTTTTATCCTCCAGTCCTTTCCTTATAATTCCTAGCATTCTATTGATTAATGCCTCCGAATTATAGTTCTGGTGAAAATTACTGTGTATATATACCATAGACTGCCAAAAGAACAAATCAGTCGGTACCAGAGGAGATCAAACCTAAGCTTTCTTTAGATGTTCAGATGATAAGACTTTGACTTTCATACTTTGGACACGATGCAAAAAGAGACATCATTTGAGAAAGACATCATGTTTGGCTGGATTGTAGGTCAGCGCCAAGGGGCCAGCAATGCGATGGATGAATACAATAACAGCAGCTATGGATGCCACTCTTATCAACCATTCGCCACCTGATTGAAAACCTAATACAGTTTAGGACAATTACCAAGAGGGTCATCATAAGTTGACACTGACTCAATGGCATTTAACAACAACAATCTGTCCCTTTTCTTTTAAGGCTGGAAGGACCTACCTAAATCTAACAGAAGTTAATTTAAAACATCAACCCAGTCCTCGGGACACATCTAGCCAGTCAACTTTTTAGGATAGCCACAATGAATATATATATGAAAGAGATTTGCATAGAATGAAGGCAGGGCATGCAAATATTTCTCATGCGTATTAATTGTGGTTATCTTGAAAACATGATTGGCTAGGTGTGCCCCAAGGACTGGGTTGGGAACCCCTGCTTTAAAGCAAGCTGCTTTTTGCCTGCTTTCTTTAAGACTATTAGGGCCTTCCTAAATCTAACAAAAGTAAAAGTTTGCAACTTATATGTTTTTGCTTGTTAAATAGTTGTTTTTTGTACATAGTAAATTTTGGGGCATGTTTACTAAAGGGTCGCCGGTAGTGCGCATTTAAGCCACAAAACTTGCATAGACACTCATGCTAGCTTTAGGGGCTTCTTTAGGGGCTTATGTGTCCGCCCTCTTGCTCTTAGCATTGCACCACGTTAGTCGGCACATGGGTGCATTTAGCGCCCCCCTCTGAGGTGGCATTAAGTACACTCATGCTATCAGCAACATTCACTGTTAGCACATGCCCATAGCACTCATTCTAATTGGGATGCACCATCCATGCCCACGTTACACCCAATCGCCACCCAACCACATGCTACCCAATTAGCATGAGATTTTTAGTGCGGAGCCCGATGCTGTTAGTGCAGCAGACTTACCATGCAGCAAACCCCATGCTAAGGGTTAGTGCATGTAAAAAAAACAATAAAAAAGCAAACAAGTCACCTGCCTACAAGAAGAGTGCCTACTAACCCAAATTATCATTGCTATACATGGCTCCTTAAATATACAGTTAAAGACATACTGAAAAAGATAATCAAAGGTCTGCTGAAACAGAGTTTTAACTGTTTGTGAAAAGGCAAATAATGGGGTAAAGCATGAAGATCAGCTGGTGAACTATTCCAAAGCGCTGACTCAGCAATACAAAATGCCCTCTCGCGTAATGTTTTATGCCGGAACATCCAAAAGACAAGAACCTTCTGTCTACAAGAGCCTAGGGGACCGATAGATTTTTAAGTCTGCACATAGGAGCCTCACTAGAAAGTGCTTTGAAAACCAAGGTTAGAATTTAAAATGGATGCGACAGAACACAGGCAGCCAATGCAAATCAAACAGCAACGGAGTCACATGATCATATTTGCTACTATCAGAAAACATACTGGAGCATTTTTGACCAACTGTAGTGATCTTATAGAACTCTTAGGCAATGCTAAGTAAAACTAACTCCACCTTGCTTCACAAATTGATTTGCTCTCCTTCTGCAACACTTTGAAGATCACTATATTCTTGGCTGGCATAATCCACTGTGATGTTGCCCAGGAGGGCACTCTAGCTAATAGTTCAGTTCACCTACCTACACTGTCCAGACATGTCTAAAAGAGACACGTTGATCTAATGGGTCCTTCATCTTGTTATGTGTGCTTCAAAGTATTGCACCATACATGGAAGCTAAAGATTACCTTCTGTAGGGGACTGGTCATTTTTTAAAAATCGAAACCCCTTCCCAGCTGGTGAGTAAGTGATATGAATACATCAATAGACACAGCAAAGGGTGAGCGCCTCCCGGAACTTGTGACCTTCTGCTGCCTTTTTTCCTAAGTCGGCCTGATTTTGCTAGTGATCAGACACAGTTCCAAAGTTTCTGTATTTGGAGGGGAGAGATTTCTTGCAAAACAGTAAAGGTTTGAATTCCAAAACCCAGAGGAATTAGCTTTAGAAATTAAAGTGTTACTAAACCGTAAGTCTCCTTTGCTGGGGCCAGCAGAATTGTTTGCAAGGTAACATTGGTCCTTCTGAACAGGATGACAAAGAGGAGAAATAATGCTAAGGACTTGTTCAATATTTCTATAATCCTTTTCTAGTACATTGTATTCCATTTAAAGCACCCGGATGCATATTAATGACACATATTTGCATTTTGCCTCCTATAATTACCATACTAGCTCTAGGAAGCTACAGAATGTGACTTAGTGGCCTTATTGCTGTTTCACTGAACATGCTGAAAATCATTTTTATAAATAAAAATTTATTTTTAAAAATTTGCATTTTGCCTTCATAGTCACTCACGTAATCATCGTCTTCAGGGTCCCCATCAGGCTCCTCTGCTTCCAGTGGTCTGCCAGAACCTGGAGAAAACCAAGAGATAAGGTGTAATGGGTAGGTGTGCAGTAGGGCTATTCTTTATTCTTTATCAACACTTGATATTTTATTTTATTTTTTTTGCTTGGTTTTATATACCACACTTTCGTAATCAACGCGGGTTACATTAGAACAACTCATTACATTGAACAGGACAAGTTAAATACATTGAAGAAGTAACAGGAGTTACTGCCATAGAGAATTCCAATAAAGAACAAAAGTCTATAAACTATATACAAGCTGGAAGGTAGCTTTACATTAGAGGGGAGATCAAAATAAGCTATGGTATGTGGTCGAATGAAAGCTGGAACAGATGTGTCTTGATAGTTGATATACCGCAACCTTCGAAATATCATGGCGGTTTACAATTTCACCAAAATCAGAAATGGCCAAGGTCGGAAAAGGAAAGGAACTACAATTTCGTATGGTAAAAGATCACAGTCCTACAAGAGCAGAAGAAAGAGAGGGCGGAAAGAAACAAGTAGGATATTAGGAATCTGTGGGGAGGAGGGGGGAGGTCACAAGCAATACAGAAAAGATGGATTTTAAGAAGAGCTTTAAATCTAGTGAAGGAGGGTTCCTGGTGAAGGGCGGTGGTGGGTCAGAAATTCCAGAGGGAGGGTCCTAGGAAGAAAAAGGCAAAGTGACATGTTGATTCCAGATGTGCACATGAGGGGGAAGGGAGGTGCAGTAAAGTGATATGAATAGAGTGGAGACTTATGGGGCACACTATGGAACTACAGTGAGTCTGTTAGATATTGCGGAGTATAAGTGTGGAAAGCCCTATGTGTTAGGATGAGGAGTTTATAGCGGATGTGAAAGGAAATGGGAAGCCAATGAAGCTGAATAAGATGGAGTGATATGGCCATAACGAGAAACGTGCGAGAGTTTCCTAGTGGCTGCATTTTGAATTAACTGAAGACAATGTAGCTGTGACTGAGGAATGCCGGCCAGAATAGAGTTTCAGTAGTCAATCCTAGTGCTTACTAGTGATACCAGGAGAGTGGTCAAGCAAGAAGAGGGAAATACAGCATGCACAGACCAAATTTGGCGAAGATAAAAGTTAAAACACTGGATGAGTGAGATCTGGTCTTGAAATGGTGAAGGAGAGTCCAAGGTGACACCAAAATAACGACGAGATGAGACCAATGAAATAGGGGAACCCAGAAGAATAGGGTTCAGAGGGAACAGGAGCGCCAAAGGTGAACCATATAGCAAGACGTTTGGAGGGATTAAGATGCAACAGATTTGATCCTAGCCAAGTGGAGACGTGTGAGAGGCAATATTAAGCAAGGTGAGATCAGGATGGACAGAGGAGGTGTGATGAAATATGATTATGTCACCAGTGTAATAATACACTGATAGGCCACACTGTTGTATCAACAGAGCAAGAAGTGCCAAGAATAGGTTAAATAGAAGTGGGGCAAGAACGGAACCTGTGGGACCCACAGTGGAGAGGAAGAGGAGCAGAGGTGGAGAGAGAAGAGAAAACAGAAAAGGAACGGTGGGAGAGAAAAGAATGAAACCAGCTCTCTGTGTGTGCCTATATTTTAGCCACAGTGCCTGCACATATTATGTTTAAATATTAACTTATTATGCAGCTAAAAGTATGTACAGTTAACACCATCTAAGGCAATGGTGTAAGGTACACACATTAGTCTACCCACACACACTTAAATCTTAACTGAATGTGCATTCTTACTAACCATGCCTACAAAGTGCCCCCTAGAGTTCCCCTTTTCTGGGTGGCTAAATGTGTGAATATATATTATGAAAGCGCACATGTACTTTAGATGGTGAAAAATACACTTAGCCACATAGGGCTGATTTTGGGTGAGATAACCTTTACTTTTATGCACATAAATGATGCATGCCAATCCCACCCCCTTTCAACCCTTCTTCTGTCCTCCCCTCCTGCACCCAACTCACCACTCCCTCCTGCCCTTCCTCGCCTGCACCTTGCCTTTCCTCCACTTGGTTCTCCTTTCCCCCCTTATCTTTGTCCATCTTGAGCATGCTCTCCATACTGTTTGCCCTTTGTCCTCTCCTCTCGACCCCTGGCCTGCACGTCTTATTCTAGATCTATCTGACCACCTCATGAAGTCAATGATGAAAAGGCTTAGTAGTGACGATAAAGACAAAACATGGAGCAGACTCTGGTACAGATCACCAGCTACTAGCATGTAAACTCAAGCCAAAGCTGAAAAAGAGCATCATGAATGTAGCATAAATATGAGCTTGAAAATATACCACTGGAATTTAGAGACTGCCTGTGGAACTGATTCACTGCTTTGGATACAAATGACAGAGCACCAGAAGAAAGTAAAAAGTCTCTACAAAAGGTGAAAAAGCAAAACATCCAAAATGGATGACTAAAGAAACTCTGAAAATAGGTCAGAGAAGCTAAAGCCAGAGGAGAAAGAGAGGTAATCATGGTGTAATCTTCTGGAAAAATGTAATCTTTCACCGCTCAAATGTAACAGAAATGTCCAAAGTGCAACAAGATGAAACAAAGAGAAGTACTACAAAGATGCATGCAAGGAAATAGAATCAAAAACTATTAGAAGATCGGCTTTCCTAAAACTATGAGAGTTAAAGAGAAAATTCCAGCCTCAAATTGGTAGGCTAAAAGACACTCAAGATTTATCTATACTGAATGATACTAAGAAGATCAAGAAAAGGTGGAAGAATACACCATTATTATACCATAAAGATCAAGCAGATCAACAGCCATTTCAACTTGTACCTTATGATCAGGAACCGTTGGTGATGAATAAGAAGTCAAAGCTGCATTATCAAAAAAAAAGCACCTGGGATTGATGGTATTCCAACTGAAGCATTATAGCAATCAGATGCAGCTGTCACAATATATACAAGGCTCTGCCAGGAAACTAGGAAGACAACATCAAGGCTGACTGACTGGAAAAGGTCTGTGTTCATACCAATACTGAAGAAAGGTGTTCTGACTGACTGTGCAAACTATCGCACAATCGCTCTGAACCAGCACGTCAGCATGATTCTACTCAAGATCATTCAGTGGAGACTACAACCATACCTGAAGTAAGAGCTGCCTGAAGTGCAAGAAGGGTTCAAGAAAGGACAAGGAACAAAAGGCATCATTGCGGATGTTAGATGGATCCTTGAAAAGGCAAAAGAATACCAAAAGGAGATCTGCATTAGTGTAAATCATGAAAAACATGGATAAAAATGATAAAGGTCAGAGCTAATACAGATTTAGCTGAGGAAGTCTTAGCATAGGGTGAAGGAGTGGCCTAGTGGTTAGAGCAACAGCCTCATACCCAAACAATCTGGTTTGAATTCCCACTGCCATTCACTGTGACCTTGGGCAAGTCACTTTACTCTCTATTATCTTGGAAGAAAAGGCCTGGCAACCTACTTCTAGTCATACCTTGCCAAGAAAGCCCAGGGACTGCTGGGTCACCAGGAGTCAGCATTGACTTGGGTCAGAGCTAATACAGAGGGAAGTCTTATCTTACCAACTTGTTGGAATTATTTGAAGGGGTTAATAAAAATATTGATAAGGATGAGACAATCAATTCAGTATACCTGGATCTGCAGAAGGCATTTGATAATCCTTCATGAGAGGCTCCTGAGAAAATTAAAAAGTCATGAGATAGGAGGCAACGTCCATTATGAGCTGGGAACTGATTAAAAGATAGAAAAAAATAGGGCTAACTAGTGAATTTTCTCAATGGAGAAACACAAACAGTGGAGCGCCCCAGGATCTGCACTAGGACCAGCGCTTTTTATCCTGTTTATACATGATCTGGCAAATGAAACAATGATTGAGTTCATCAGATCCACAGATGACACAAAATTGTTCAAAACAGTTAGATCACAAGTGGATTGGAAGGAATTACAGGGGGACCCCTTGAGACAGGAAGACTGAACATCCAGATGGCAGATGAAATGTAATGTGAACAATTGCAAAGTGATGCACATAGAGATGAATAATCCAATGCTAGGTTTGATATTAGCAGGGTATTTCTATTACAAAGAAGAGAATGCACCTAGAATGTAGATGCAATCATGTACACCAGCTCGTCAGCCGGTGTAAATGATCACACATACTTCATGCATGTATGTGTGTAGATTAAGGCATTTTATGATCTGTGTGTGGTATGAAACTCTGCTTGGACTCCATCCAGAAACATCTCTGACTATGCCTACCAGCAAAGTATGCACCTTCATGCTAAAGCATATATGTATGTTCATGTTGTCTGGTATAAGAGGTCATTTACATACATATATGGACACATAGGAGTGGGAATGACTTTATAAAATTACCTCCTAGGAGTAACCACCTAAAAAAAGGATCTAGATGTTATCCTAGACAACAATGGCAGTGGTACAAAAAGCCAGCAGAATGTTAAGAATTATTAGGAAAGGAATGGCGAATAAAACTAGAGTATCATAATGCCTCTGTATCACACCTTGAGTATTGTATGGAATTTTGGTTGCTGCATCTCAAGAAAGATAAAGTGGAATTAGAGAAGAACAACCAAAATGATAAAGGGGATGGAATGACTCTTCAATGAGGAAAGGCTAGAGACATTAAGGCCCTTCATTCTGGGGAAGAGAAGGCAGGAGGGGAGACATGAAGTCTATAAAATCTTGAGCGGAGTGGAATGGGTAAACATGAATCGATCTTTACTCTTTCAGAAAGTACCAAGACTAGTGGCATGTTATGGAGATCATTTAGAAAAAAATCAGAGAAAATATTTGATCTCTCAATGCATAATTAAGCTTTGGAATTCATTGATAGAGGATGCGGTAAAAGCAGTTAGTGTAGATGGGTTTAGAAAAGGTCTGGACAAGTTCCTGGAGGAAAAGTTCATAAACCGTTATTAACGAGGGAGACTTGGAGAAACTCAGTGCTTGTCCCTGGGGGTAAACAGCATGGAATCTATTTAGTTTGTGGGATCCTGCCAAGTACTTGTGACCTGGATGGGCAAATGTTGAAAACAGGATACGGTGTTTGATGGACCTCTGGTCTGTCCTAGCATAGAGGGAGGAGTGGCCTAGTGGTTAGGATACAGTACCTCAGGTGGGAGGGCTTGAGGTTCAAGTTCCACCTGGGGACAGCAATCTCAGGCCAGAGGGACTGGGTTTTCTAGTCCTTTGGTCTCCTTGTGGTCCTGGGCAAGCCACTTAACCCTCTGTTGCCTCAGATACACAGATTATGAGCCCTTTGGGGATAAGGGAACATATCCAGTACCTGTTTGTAGTGGTGATTACATAATGTAGACGGCTCTGAAGGATAAGGCAGTATAGAAAACTGGTTAAATAAATAAATAAGTTCTTATGTTCCACCTTCAAGTCTAAAAGTAAAGAAATAATACTAGGAAGCCCAGGTGAGGAGATAAACAAGCAGGCCAATGTACAGCTGTTTTGGTCAGCAGTTTCTTTAAATGTTGGCTGCAGAAGTTAAAGAAAATATGGATGGCTACTGGCGATATTCAGTCCGCTATCCGGATAGCTATCTGGTTAATTTTAGGATAGCTTTTTTGCTGTCTTAAAGTTATGCAGATAGCAGACTGAATATGGTCAGTATCCAGAATTACTGGAAGTGCCCATGCTCCGCCCTGGTAACATACAGATAGTGCCAGGCAATCAGTAATGATTTTCAATGACACTATTCATATGCTGCCGAAAATCACCAGATAGACCCGGCCAGCTGCGGTTATCTGGATAGCAAGTGCTGCTATCTGGATAAGTACTTTTAAATAGCGGCCCAAAAACATCTTGCCAGTTTGTTTCAAAGCCTCAGATTTTCTCTGTTGCTTTAAGCAAATGTTTTCACATTACCGGCCCTGCCGTTCAGTTGTTGTATACCATCACTGTCCCTATCCTCAATGCCTGACTGAAGCATAGCTGAATATGAAAGTAGACACAACGGATTTACCAACACTGTGTCTCCGGGCAGAGGCCAAGTTTCAGAATTGCAAGCCAAGTCAGGTTCAGTGCAGCATATCAGATCCCACCACATCATAATTGCTGTGTAGTGATGCAAACTAGTGCTGCAAGCCCACACCCGATCACTCTAATACAGACAATCTTGTTATTAGTCATCTCAAAATGCTGCTTTAATCTGACTCTTGCAAGAAATCAATTTAATGCAGCGCTTGGGAAAACTCCTAAGCATAGCATGGTGAAAGTAACATAAATCAATTGCACAGCTGGTCAATTATTTATAGTGCTATTAGACTTTCCCAGCAGTACCTCTTCTAGCTGCCCGAACATTTATTATTCAGTTATATTAGGAAGCAGGCGGTAATTATATTGCTTTTCGGTCTGTCTCCAGACTGTGACAAACTTTCCCTGCCTGGTGTCGTCCTTTTTTCCTCTCTTTCAGCACACTCTGAAATGAATTCTCTAATATTACAGACTAAAAGGATCTAAGATTTTGAACAGTATCCAAAGAAACCTCTGGAGAGCTCTGCAGCGCGAGGATCATTTTAAAGAAGGAATTCTATGTTCATGCAGAATCATGGGAAGGTGGATGAAGTCAGCCTCGTGGCTCAGTGGTGGTGCTGAGTCCTGTCATGTGGTGGGCCTTGGCCTGAATCCTGGCATTTGTCTTTCACTCCTTGGGCTATCTGGAGGTGGGAATGCCACAAAGGTAGCATCCAAGCCCCTTGGGAAAGTCTTAATTATTGTGCAATGGTGACCACTTGTAGCTAGATTCAGGGCCCATAATTATAGGTTCCAGAAGGACCATTGGTTTATGGCCCCCACTCAGTACTGCTGCTGCAGACAGTGACTAGGCGAGTTGGGAGGGGTTATAAAAATAGGGCAAAAATCCTCAGAGAGTTTGCCAATGAAAACGTATGCTGCTGGATTTCTGCCCCAGTTCTGAGTGAGTTGGAAACCCAAAGGAGGAGAAGACGGAAACTGCTGGACACTGCACCCGCCCCCTTCCCTCAAAGCTCAGCTCTAATAAAACAAATGCCATCATTGCTTCCATGAAGTGGAGCTCCAGCAGTCTGTTCCTGGCAGCAAACTCTTGGACTTTACTCAAGGCTGTTAAGAAGTGAATTATTTTGGAAATTTGGCAGGTCTGTGTCTTGGGCACAAACAGAATTAGGATCAGAGTGCAATGTTCTCAGGAAATCAAAACCTGGAGAAGAGAAGCACCCTTTCTCTATCTCAGGTTCTGTTTGAAGTGCTGCTAGTACTTCTCTGTGAGACAGCAGAAAAAGAGGAGTCAGGGCCCCTCACAGATCTGGGCTGCACAGGAATTTTGTGCCACAAAGTAGTATCTGTCCATGGGAGAAGCGCCCACCCCGAGACAGCATGGAGAGGCTATCACAGGCAACCACTTCAGTTTTCACAGGAAATATTTCTTCTGCTAAAGTGATAATAGATGGTAGGGCCTAGAAGACACCAACTGCTGAAACAGAAATGTTTGGAATAAAAGTGTAGCTATGGGAGCCTAAATGCTATAGGTATATTAATAATGACATGGTTAATTTCAGTTTTAATCCTAGGTGTATCGTGAAGCTTCATGCCTTCCGAACCAGGGAAATGTGCCACAGTTCTTTCAAAAGCAGCCTGGGGCAAATTATTTGACTCAGAGTATGCTGGAACTAAAGGACAGGCCACTTTTCTTAATAGCTAAACACATTTCAAGTTTCCTTCATTTTGTTTAACAAAAAATCTCTGTGGAAATGGGCATGAACGGCATTACAATGTCACTGACCATTGAGCAATGGTGAAAGCACATTTTAGATAGTACCTGGAGACTGGAATTGAGACGTTGAGGTTGCAACATGCACAATACTGAAAGTATTTCAAAAACGTCTCCGCTAAACGTGGAGCCTTTTCCAAAATAGTGCATCAGTGTGTGTGTGTTTATCGATACCTGGAGCCAGAGAACTCAAATCTACAAGTGGGAAAAATCAACAAGGGGGAAACCGCAACTTTTAGGTACCGGCATGTGTGCCGGCCATTTTACAAACCGACACTTATAAATGCTGCCAGTTAACTTCAGCTGATGGCTCTCTTCATCTAATTCCAGTTTGGAGAGAGATATAAACGGGGGATTAAGGAGGATAACATCCCCCCCCATTCCCCCTGTAAAAGGCTGGTCAAAATGACCAATTTTAAAACCTATACGTGCCAGGGCGCAGCTGTAAGCCCCCGTGTGGAGAACTGCAGTCATACATGTGTGCATCCTATATGAAAAGGGGAATTGCACATGTAGATTTGTTACATGCCCAGGCCACACCCCTTGTAATTTCCATGTAGTAAGGGCATACATGTTTATATTCAGCCCTTTCTAAAATTGGCATTTTCCACATGCATGACATTTGTACGTGTAAATGCCCAATTTTATATGTGGCAATTGTGAATAGGTCTCTAAAATAACCCCCAAAACATGGCAGTTTGCATCTTAAGCTCTATGTGATAATACATAAGGAGAAAAATGTGCACACGCTCGTGGGAAATACCAATGGATAAATTCAAGTAGCGCTAAAGCACAAGAAACAAGTATCTTACTGAAAGAAAAAAATTAAAGATAAATGTTGGAGGACATTAAGTTATGGAGAGAAAAGTTGCAGATCTTCACAGAAAGCCTGGTAGCTACATGGACAGCCTGATGGTGAGAAAGAAGCAGGAAAAAGAAATAGTAACAAATAAACCATCTAGAAGTAAGATTCTGGATTCTCTTCAGGGAGAACTATTCAGGCAATTGGTAACAGGACCCACATGTGAAGGGGCCATACTGGACTTGGTGTTTACCAATGGGCAAAGTGGTTCCGATGTTATAGTGGGAGATCATTTTGCATCTGGTGATCACCGGATGGTGTGGTTCAGCATTAGGACTAGGGCTGATAAAATCCATTCAAAAGCGAGGAAGACTTTAGGACAACTAACTTTGCAAAGATGGGCCAATACCTCAAGGAATTGTTAGCGGGATGTGAACAGCTGGGGGATATAGAAAAACAAGTGAGCGAAACTGAAAGGGGATATTTTAAGGGCAACCAACCTTTTTGTTAGAATGGTAAATAAAAGGAAAACAAAAAGGAGGCCGCTATGGTTCTCAAAAGAGGTAGCTGAAAAGGTGAAGAAAAAGAGCGAGGCCTTCATGAAATACAAGAGATCACAGAGAGAGGAAGACAGGCATCTATATTTGGAAAAACAGAGAAGCTAGCAAAGTAATCAGGAAAGCAAAGGCACAAAAAGCAGAGGAAATAGCCAATGCAATAAAATGGGGGGATAAGACATTTTTCAGATATGTTAGTGAGAAGAGGAAGGGCAAAAGTGGTATTGTCAGACTCAAGGGTGAAGGGGAGGAATATGTAGACGCTGATGAGAATAAAGCAGAATTGCTTAACAAATATTTCTGTTCTGTGTTCACAGATGAAGGGTCAGGAGCAGGACCTTAGAAAACACCCACAAACAGGAACAAAAATGAGGAGCATCTCAAATGATTTTCAGAGAACTGTGTTTGTGAAGAACTAGCTAAACTAAAAGCGGACAAAGCGATGGGACCAGATGGGGTACATCCAAGAATACTGAGGGAACTTGGGGACGTTCTAGCAGCTCCACTGACTGACCTTTTCAATGCCTCTTTGGAGTCGGGGGTGGGGCCAGAGGACTGGAGAGAGGCACATGTGGTTCCTTTACTATAGGCTGTTTAACCTCGGTGGGGAGTAAATTATTGGAAACACTGCTGAAAGAGAAAATAGTGAGGTTTTTGGAGTCCAATGGATTGCAGTATCTGAGGCAGTATGGATTCACCAGGGGCAGGTCTTGTCAGATAAATCTGATTGATTTCTTTGACTGGGTGACCAGGGAGTTGGACCGAGGGAGAGTCCTAGATGTGGTGTATTTAGGTTTCAGTAAAGCACTGTTCCACACAGGTGACTTATAAACAATCTAAGCACCTTTGGGATGGATCCTAAAGTTCTCCAGGACCAAGCAGGAAGTCAGTCCTCACATATGGGTGACGGCGCCGACGGAGCCCTCGCGGAGCAATTTTCCCCAGCTTTCAAAGAAAGCCTTTGGGAATTGCAGCGCGCATGCGCGGTCGCCTTCCCGCCCAAGGGTACCATCTTAGCCAGTCTTCTTTTTTCCGCGGAGCCCTACAGACGTACCCGTCGTGTCCCCGCGAAAAAGTTGATTTTACTCATAATTTTCTTTTTCCTTCGGTTCGACGCCGGTCTTTTTCCCGCCCGGACTCGCGACGCCGGTCATGAGTCCTCTTCTTCTTTTTCGGTTTTTCTGACTTAGTCAGTTTCCTTTTCGGTTTTTCCCTGGCAGCCCGGTCCTTTGACCTCGCAGGGGCCCTTTTTCCCCCGATGGCTGCCAGTGGTTTCAAGCGGTGTGGTCAGTGTGACCGAAATATGTCACTAACTGACACACACGACAATTGCCTCCGCTGCCTGGGCCCGGATCATGAAGAAATGATCTGTGGGGCCTGCGGCAAAATGTCCTCCAAAGCGTTGAGATGTCGGCGGCATCAGCAGGATAGGATCTTCGCTGACCCCAGCCGTACCCGGACCTCGTCGGAGGCCTCCGCGTCCAGAGGTTCCAGCTCGGACCGTCGCCGGAGTTCCTCCGACAGGGGTTCTCCCTCCGGGGACCATCGACGGAAGGTGAAACCCGCGAGGGCGGCGTCGGTGGACGCTCCTGGCTCCGCGAGGGCCAGGTCGCATAGCCCCGATAGCCGTCCCGGGTCCTTTGAGAAGGAGCACCTCTCGAAGCGACCTCGCCTGGAGTCGGAGCTGCCTGCTCGGGTAAGTCCTGTGGTCCTCCTGGACTCGCCTCCGAGACCGCCGACGTCGGGCCCGACGCCGTCGGGGCCCGAGTCGGGGGCTGCTGGGTCACCTGAGCTCGGACTCAGGTTGACGGCCTTGGAGAGCAGACTGTCTGCCTTCATGGACCAGCAGCGGGCACTGCTCGCCGGCCTCGCTGGCGCCGCTGCCCCGACCGCCGGGACGTCAACGTCTAAGTCGACCCCGGAGACCGAGCCGATCCTCGAGTCCATGCGAACTCGAGTCGATCCTCAGTCGAGGTCACCCTCGGCCTCCCGTTCGGGACCGAGGTCGCCGACGCCGACTCCCTCGGCGTCGGGGCGGCAGGTGCCGCGCCCTGCCCGGGCCGACCCCACCGATTCCTCGTCGGAGTCGGTCTGGGAGTCTGAAGAGGAAGAGTCACCTGATTCTTTTCGGACTCGGTGTGTCCCCTCGGACTCACCTGAGTCCGAACCTCGGAAGCAGTCCCCCCCGGAGGATGCCCGGTTCTCGGACTTCGTCAGGGATATGGCCAAGGCCTTGGCCTTCCCTGCGGATCCCGAGGAGGAGCCTCGAGCCGAAGAGCTCGACGCCCTCCAGTATGACTCTCCCGCCAGGGAACACTTTACTGTACCGGTTCCTCCCATGCTGGAACGACTACTCTTCCGCATGTGGGAGAGTCCGGCCTCCTCGCCGGTCCTGAGCAAGCGGGTCGATTCTATCTATCGAGTCCGCAAGAGCCCTGGCTTCCAAAAAGCACAGCTACCACACCATTCCATGGTAATGGAATCGGCCATGCATCGTCTTAAGAGCCAGAAGATGCACTCCTCGGTGCCTCCTGGCAGGGAGGCCCGTAACCTGGATGGCCTTGGTAAGAAGTGTTTCCAGGGCTCTATGCTTGCGTGTCGTGTCCAGACCTACCAGCTATACATGGGCATGTATCTCCGAGACCTGGCTAAAGAGCTAGCCGGATTCTCCGCTGGTTTGTCCGAGGAACCCTTGCGGAGGTTCCTGGCCTTGTCCACTGGCATTCGGGAATGCTCAAAATTCATATCCCGAGCAGCCTATGATGGCTTTGAAGCATCGGCTCGAGTGGCCGCAGCCGGCATCGGTGCCCGCCGACAGGCTTGGCTTCAGTCGTCTGACCTTGAGCCCTGGGTGCAGGACAAGTTGGTCGATGTCCCCTGCCGAGGCGAAAACCTCTTTGGCAAGCCCATGGCTGAAAAGGCTGCACAAATCGAGACGGAGACTCTCACCAGGACTAGGCTTTCTAGGAAGACCTCCGCCCCTTCCCAGAAAAAGAAGGGCTCGGGAAAGAAGTCCTTTTACCCGAGAAAGGCGGCTGCCTACAAACACTACCCCCAATATCAGGCCCCTGCAGCTCCCCAACAGGGCCAGCAGGCCAAGGGACGGGGTAACGGGTCCCGTAGGCAGCAAGCCCCCAAGCCTGCACCACCAGCCCCTGCTCAGCAGGGTGGGGGCTTTTGACTCCTTAAGCATAGCCTCTCCCCCTCCGCTGGCTCCTCCAAGCACCGGAGGCCGGCTGGTTCACTTCGCCCACAGGTGGTCCAGCATCACTTCGGATGCCTGGGTGCTTCAAGTCGTAAGAGAAGGCTATCTTCTCCACTTCCACCAGGTCCCTCCCTCCTATTTTCCGGGAGAACCTCCACGACTCCCTCTGCACAGGGAATTACTCCTTCAGGAGTTAGCAGGTCTTCTACAGGAACAGGCGGTGGAACCGGTGCCCCACCACCTGAGAGGTCAAGGCTTTTATTCCAGGTATTTTCTAGTACCAAAAAGGACGGGAGGCCTCCGACCCATCCTGGACTTGCGCAACCTCAACAGGTTCCTCGTGCGGGAAAAGTTCAAAATGCTTACCCTTGGAATCCTTCTGCCCTACCTCCAGCAGGGAGATTGGCTATGCTCCTTGGATCTAAAGGATGCCTACACGCACATCCTCATCCACCCAAGCCACCGCCAATACCTAAGGTTTGTGGTGGCAGGAAATCATTACCAGTACAGAGTACTGCCCTTTGGCCTGTCCTCCGCACCGCGAGTCTTCACAAAATGTCTCGCGGTGGTGGCGGCCCATCTCCGGCTTCACGGCCTCTATGTCTTTCCGTACCTCGACGACTGGCTCATCAGAGCAGCGTCCGCTCCGGAGGTCACCAACGCCACACACCGCACGGTGACTCTTCTGCAGTACTTGGGCTTTGTTATAAACTTCGCAAAGTCCACTTTGCTCCCCTCACAGGATCTCGAGTTCATCGGCGCAAGGCTGCACACTCCTCAGGCACGAGCGTTCCTACCGCTCGACAGGGCTCAACGGCTCATGGACCTAGCCGACCGTTTTCGCAGCCAGCCCCTGGTCTCCGCCAGGCGCTTCCTGAGACTACTCGGCCATATGGCTTCCACCGTCCATGTGACCCCCAATGCCCGCCTGAATATGCGGCCTGCTCAATGGTGTCTCCGCAAGCAGTGGCAACAAGCCACAGGCGGCCTAGCAGACCTAGTGCGCGTCTCCGAGCCGCTGGCCTCGTCTCTCCAGTGGTGGCTTCATCGGCCGAACCTGGTACTCGGCATGCCTTTTCAGTCACCTCAGCCGGCCCGGGTGCTGACGACAGATGCATCCCTCCTGGGCTGGGGAGCACATTGCCAAGGGGCACGTACTCAGGGCCTCTGGACCACGTGGGAGTCTGCTCAGCAGATCAACTTCCTGGAGCTCAGAGCGATCCGCTTGGCTCTCAAGGCCTTCTCCCACCTGACCTCTCACCAGTCCGTCCTTGTCCAGACGGACAATCAAGTTGCCATGTTCTACGTGAACAAGCAGGGGGGCACGGGCTCCTTCCTTCTCTGTCGGGAAGCACAGAAGCTCTGCTCTTGGGCCGTCAGTCACGGCGTTCTTCTCAAGGCAGTCTATCTCCCAGGCCAAGAAAATTGCCTGGCGGACAAACTCAGCAGGATCCTCCAGCCGCACGAGTGGCGCCTGGATCCCTTGGTAGTTCAGAAGCTCTTTCTAAAGTGGGGCCTCCCCACGATGGATCTCTTTGCCAGCCCTCTCAACCGGCAACTTCCTCGCTTCTGCTCTCGTCAGCCACATCCCCTTCGAGTTGCGGCAGACGCTTTTCTACTCTCATGGTCGGAGAGCCTTCTGTATGCCTTTCCTCCCATCCCGCTAGTCTCTCGGACTCTTTTCAAGGTTCTCCGAGACAAAGCTTTCATGATCCTGGTGGCCCCTCGCTGGCCCAGACAGCCGTGGTTTCCACTCCTGCTGCAATTAGCGGTAGAGGATCCATGCCCTCTGGGGTTACAACCGGATCTCCTCACTCAGGATCAGGGGTCTCTGCTACACCCCAACCTCAGGTCTCTCAATCTAATGGCCTGGCTGCTGAGAGGGTAGTCCTTGCTCCCCTTCTCCTGCCGGCAGAGGTGGAAGAAGTCGTCCTAGCTTCTCGGCGCCCTTCTACCCGCAAATGCTACGCCCTTAAATGGCATCGCTTTTCCGTTTGGTGTACCCAACAGTCTCAGGATCCCTTCTCCTGCCCGGTGTCGGTGATCCTGCAGTACTTGCTATACCTCTCTAATCTGGGACTTAAGTCCAACTCCGTCAAAGTTCACCTTAGTGCTCTTTCAGCACATCATGTGCCGGTGGACGGCAGACCTCTTTCCAGTGACCCTCTTGTAGCAAGGTTTCTCCGAGGTCTCCTTCTGCTTAAACCACCTCTGCGCCCGCCGGCGCCTGACTGGGATCTGAATGTGGTTTTACAGCGGATCACCTGTCCGCCTTTTGAACCTATGGCTACCTGTTCTCTCCATTTTCTTTCTTGGCATAATTTCTGGCTCAACAAGACATGAACACATTACCCCGGTTCTCAAAGATCTACACTGGCTCCCAATCAGCTCACGTATCAAATACAAAACAATAATGAACATATTCAAAATCAAGCACCACATTTCAGCAAACAGCCTGCACACCCTCATTCATCCAGACACCAGCACCCGCCCGAGAAGAAAAGGAACCTCCAACAGAGTCAACACACCAAAAGACTTCAGAAAAACACGAAAGGACACCACAGAGAGAGCCCTCTCCCTGGCAGCCCCAACCATCTGGAACTCCCTCCCAGATGATCTGAGATCGACAACGGACCTCAAAGACTTCCGCAAACAGCTGAAGACAACTCTGTTCATAGAACATTATGGACACATCACGTAATCAACAAAGCCTGATCAACAAAGACCCCGACGAGAGATTGTAAGACACCGACAAGAGATTGTATATCGGCACAGGATCTAGCTCAAGCCCTATCTGGACAGTACCTTGTATTATAGAACATGCTGTATTATAGCGCACACTGTACATAGCCCACCCTAATCTAGAATCTCCCTCCTCACACGCACTTCACATCACTGCCCCCACTGCATGAACTCCCCCCCCCCGCACACTATTCCTCCTGCATGATCCCCCCCCCGCACACTATTCCTCCTACACTGCATGACCCCCCCAGCACTTCATCTGATTGTATTGTTGTGACACCGCCTTGATTTTTATGATAAGACGGTTTAGAAATACTTTTAAATAAAATAAAATAAATTGTTCTTGATAGCCCTCACTTCCGCTAGACGCGTAAGTGAATTGCAGGCCCTCGTGTCTGATCCCCCTTACACTCGGTTCTACAAAAATAGGGTAGTCCTACGGACTCACCCAAAATTTCTTCCAAAAGTGGTCTCCCCTTTTCATATCAATCAGGAGGTGGTACTTCCAACCTTCTTTCCCAGACCGCACTCCAGCCGAGCTGAAACGGTCCTCCATACCCTGGACTGTAGAAGGGCATTGAACTTCTACCTTGACCGTACGCGGGAGCACCGTAAAGCTGCTCAGCTTTTTGTGTCTTTTGACCCCAATAAATTGGGGCTCCCGGTCTCCAAGCGTACTCTGTCCATCTGGGTTGCGGACTGTATCACTTGGGCTTATGGGGCAGCCGGACTCTCCTTGGAAGGTCGAGTCACGGCTCATTGCGTTCGGGCAAAGGCTACGTCAGTGGCTTACCTCCGCTCTGTTCCGCTGGCAGACATCTGCCGGGCCGCTACTTGGTCTTCGAGCCAGACTTTTGCGGTCCATTACTGTCTCGAGAGGGAGTCCCGCAGGGACAGTGCTTTCGGACAGGCAGTCCTCCGTAATCTCTTTGAGGTTTGAGCAACTCCTACCCTCCATCCCGGATGTGGGCTACCGGTGGGTAATAATTCAGCGAAGATTCCTTCCTTCTGTGCTGCTGAGCTAGAGGGAGCTCATTTTTGTGCTTAGGGTCTCCGGTAGCCTTAAGCTTGGGAGTCCCATATGTGAGGACTGACTTCCTGCTTGGTCCTGGAGAAAGCGTAGTTACTCACCTGTAACAGGTGTTCTCCAGGAGCAGCAGGAATCAGTCCTCACAACCCTCCCTCCTCCTCCCCTTGGAGTTGCAATCATCTGCTTTAGTTTTTTTGCAAATTTTTATGCTGTCTTTTTAGCTATGTCATCTGACTGGCTAAGATGGCACCCTTGGGCGGGAAGGCGACCGCGCATGCGCGCTGCAATTCCCAAAGGCTTTCTTTGAAAGCTGGGGAAAATTGCTCCGCGAGGGCTCCGTCGGCGCCGACGTCACCCATATGTGAGGACTGATTCCTGCTGCTCCTGGAGAACACCTGTTACAGGTGAGTAACTACGCTTTACTGTTGGGTTAGAAATCGATTGAGTGGGAGGTGACAAAGGGACAGGTAAATGGAGTTCATTCTGAGGAGAAGAAGGTTACCAGTGGAATGCCACAGGGATCTGTCCTTGGTCCAATTCTTTTTAACATCTTTGTTAGTGATTTTGCGGAAGGGTAGTCGGGTAAGGTTTGCCTCTTTGTGGATGATACCAAAAGCTGCAACAGAATAGACACCCAGAAAGGTGTAGATAACATGAGGAGGGATTTAGCTAAGCTTGAAGAATGGTCTAGAATTTGGCAGCTGAGATTTAATGCTAAAAAATGTAGGGTCATGCATTTGGGCTTCAACATGAAGCTACGGGGTAAACTATTTAAGTCAAATAAGAGAAAATATTTCTTCACTCAACGTGTAATCAAACTCTGGAATCTGTTACCGGAGGATGTAGTAAGGGCTGTTAGTATAGCTGGGTTTAAAAAAGGTTTGGACAAGTTCCTGGAGGAAAGGTCCATAAACCACTATTAAAAAGGGACCCAGGATATCAATGCTTGACCTAGTACAAGCACTGCAGAACCTGTCTCTTTTGGGGAAACTGCTAGGTACGTATGACCTAGATTGGCCACTGTTGGAAACAGGATACTGGGCTTGATGGACCTCGGTCTGACCCAGTATGGCATTTCTTATGTTCTTATGTTCTTAACATTCCGGTACAATATAGAGGGTGACGTACTTCTGTCCATAAAAGAAAGGGACCTAAGTGTCATTGTGTCTGACGATTTGAAAGTAGCTAAACAGGTAGAAAAGGTGATGACAAAAGCTAGAAGAATGCTTAGGTGCACAGGGAGAGGAATGGCCAGTAGAAGAAAGGAGTTGATAGTGCCTCTGTATAAGTCTTTGGTAAGAACATAAGATATGCCATACTGTGTCAGACCAAGGTCCATCAAGCCCAGTATCCTGTTTCCAGTAATGGTCAATCTAGGTCACAACTACCTAGCAGTTTCCCCAAAAGACACAGGTTCCACAATGTTTGTATTGGGGCAAGCAATGGATATTATGGGTCCACTTTAATAATGGTTTATGGACCTCCAGGAACTGAATAATGGTTTATGGACTTCCAGGAACTTGTCTAAACCTTTTTTAAACCCAGCTACACTAACAGCTTTTACTACATCCTCCGGTAGAAAATTCCAGAGTCTGATTACACATTGAGTGAAAAAATATTTTCTCTTATTAGTCATAAATAGGTTACCCTGTAGCTTCATTGCAAGGTGCAACCTCATTTGGAGTATTGTGTGCAATTCTGTAGACTGCACCTTCAAAAGAATATAAACAGGATGGAGTCAGCGCAGAGGGTTGCTATGAAAATGGTTAATGGTCTTCATTATAAAGTATATGAGGACAGACTTAAGGATCTTAATATGTATACTTTAGAGGAAAGGCGGGATAGAGGTGATATGATTGAGACATTTAAATACCTCTGTGACATAAATGCACAGGAGGAGAGCCTCTTTCGATTGAAAGCAAGCTCTGCTACGAGGGACATAGGATGAGGGTGAAAGACTCAGAAGTAATATGCGGAAATATTTATTTATGGAAAGAGTGGTAGATGCATGGAATAGTCTCCCAGTGGAGGTGATAGCGATGAGGACAGTATCTAAATTCAAAAAAGCATGGAACAAACACAGAGGATCTCTAAAGGAAAACAGGGGACTGTTGTAATTGATATGGAAGGGCAGACTAGATAGGCCATGTGGTCTTTTTCTGCCATCATGTTTCTATATTTCTAATTTTAGAAAGCATTGGAAAGGAGCAATAGGAAAAGAAGGGTAAAGCCAGAGATTAAGAAGGGTCTATGAATTACAGCGGATAGGAAAAATGAGCAGTGTACATAGGTTTGGATGGCTTTGTTTCCCTTCAGTTTTCCTGTTTCTGTGTGTCATTGTTCTGGTCCATTCCACAAGATGTATTTGTTCTGAACTTAAGGATTTCAGTTCTCATGGTGCTGTCTGACAAATCACAATAAGGCCGATATTCAAGGCTCGTTGGCGGCTGGCTGGCTAAAGGGGCAGACCGCGATGTTCAGCGACTCTATCCGGGCAGTTCCGCTGAGTATTTCTACAGATCATCCTGGTACTATGCAGTTAATGCAGGGGCAGTCCATGGGCAGAGGGGGCACTTACCTGGCACGTACCCAGTTAGTGTGAATTTTAACGGCCCTTGTCTGGCCAACTTAGGTTGCATGAAAAGCTGTCCTAAGTTGCAATCTGGACACTACCACTTAGTATCCTGTTGATATTTACTGTAAGTGCTATGACTGACTGCTGTGGTGGTTCAATATCAGCTCTTTTGAAAATCAAGCCCAATGCTTCTTTTTTTCCCTTCACAATTTATATGTTGTATTGTTTCAGGGACCGGGGTTCTCCCAGCAGTAGTAGGTTCTCACCACAGAGGGAGGATGGTGACACAAAAATCCTTCATGAGTTAAACATCGATGCAAACAACAGGAGATGTTTTTCGGCAAACAATTCAGCCAGCAGGGAGACCAAATTATCCTGCCATACCCCTTCTTGCTAGGGTTTCCATTTCATCCACAAGGCAAAGCAGAGGTGCAACAGTTTTGTAAAGCTGATTTTATACACCGTTCCTGTGAGAAATCTGAGTAAATCTTGCACTGAGCATCAGACCCTCTTCTAGCCTCTCCATGTGTTAATGTGGATGACAGCCATGAAGCAGTCAGACTCTAAGCCGGGAGAAAGGTGAAATGAGAGAGATACCCAGCTTGGCAGTAACATGCAGGGAAGCATAAATCAATGCTAATTTCAAAATAACAATGACGTTGGGAGCACAGCAGTAATAAAGTCGGCTCCTACATGCTAATAACCAGCGTTTTCACTGCAGACCCCATGGGATCCAACAGAAGAATGTTCCAGCGACAGGCAGAGGCTATAAAAATGCCAATGTCCAAGTAACAAAGAGCTGACCTGCAGCAGCTAGCAGGGCACCAAGGAGCAGCCTGATTCCAACCAACACTGACAAATAGTCCGAAGGTGATAGCTGGCAGAAGCAAACAGCTATCTGGAGAAGGGAAGCAGTTCTCAAAAAGCCTCTTTCTGTGTGATATGACCTAACCCAGAGGCACTGGCTGATCACCAAAGCATTACGGAGAGCAGAGCCATCTCTGACAGTAGAAGAGACATACACTCCAGCAACAGCTCCTGTGTGCAACTGCCCAGCACATTCTGATGGCATGAAAATTTGGCTGAAGAGCATTCCAATGGGTTGGGTTGCACCTGTAGAAACCAATGCCCACATGAGGCTGCCAAAAAAAAAGCTGCCATCAGTGGTTCAGGTGGTTGCCCTGTCCCAATTGGACTACTGCAATGCACTTTGCTTTGTTTTACCACAGTGCCTTTTGGCAAAATTGCAGGTGGTACAGAATACCCCACCATCAAACAGATACAGACGCACCTCCACAATGAACACTTTGACCTTTCCTCATGCCAAGAACAAAAACAAACAATATGCCTGTGGCTGTGCATTCCAGCTCTACGCAACATCACTCTGGAACAAACTACCAGACCCCCTAAGGATCATCGTCGACCTCGCCACTTTTGGAAAACACCTAAAGACTCATCTTCTTCTCCAAACACTTCGATCTCTCCATGTAATCCCCCCCTCACTATTTAGTCCCACAAAACCCTCAATTCTTGTAAATTTGTATATAGTCCTCCAACCCCCACCCTAATGCACCACTGCATGCTGTATATAGTAATACTGTTTCAATGTAACCCCCCCCCCCCAATATAATTTGTTTCTTGTACACTGCTTTGAACCAGAGAAAGGCAGTATATAAATCCAGCTAAATAAATAAATAAATATTGCTGCAAAATTGATTATGGGTATGAAAAGTGGGACAGGGTAACTCCTTTGTTCATAGATCTAAATTGGCTGCCTGTAAAATTTAGGATTCAATTTAAGGCTCTTAATATGATTTATAGGACAATATATAATATTTATAGGACAATATATAATATTGATCCATCTTATTTCTGCATCATTGTTTGGAGATATCGGACATGCAGGACATTAAGATCAGCAAATGAGGTTCATTGAGAAGTGCCTTAGTGAAGACTTCTAAATTAGTGAATATGAGAAAGTGTTCCCTTAGATGAGATGATGTATTAATTTGAAATGCTCTCCCCATAAAACACAAAACTAGGCTCTTTTGATGTTAGTTACAAGAGACTGATAGAGCTTCATAAGTTATAACGTGGATTAGGGTGCTCTTTGTATCATTTTATAGAATATTTTCAATTTTTATGCATTTTTATTGTATATTGCATTTTTGTATGGCATTTGCTTTTCTTTGTCATGTATTTTTTTATTTCTTGTTTTATGCTCTATTTTTTTTCCATAATGCATCACTGTAAGAGGCCATATTGTATTAGCTGCTGAGGACTGACAGCTGGAATTTGTTACCGGATGCTACTGCCAAAGGAAACTAGATAAGGACAGTGCTGGAAATAGGGAGAGAGCTACTAAAGAAAAGAAGGAATAAAGGAATTTCTCCAAATAAAATTTGAGGCAAATCCTTGTTATTAGATTCAGTTAAGGTATCAAACCCCCTTGAATTGGCTTCTGCTGATATAAGGATTAAAGAGTATAAACTTGAAACTCCATTGGACGCAAAAATACGTTGTCCTGACACTGGCCATGCTAGGCTGATAGTACTTGAAATGTAGCAGCATAACCATAATGTGCTCTCTGTGTACACACAGGAGACCATTCTGCAGCCCTTCTTCTAATCTGACCTGCTTTTTTTGCAAAGTCATAGAGGATGGGCCAGCTTGCTCGTCTTGGGCAGGGGGTGTCTCCTTCTCTGATTTTGGAGGGAAGAATAAGTAGCTCTCCAAACAGGGTGTTTTCTGTCATCCAAAGGAGTCTGGGGAAGCTGGGAAGGATGTAGAAGCCCAAGTAGCAATTCAGACACAGTCTGTGGTGTTGTTTCTCTGATAACCAGCTAGCTGGTTATCCTAAAGCAGCGAATGTTAGGCACCTGAAAGGCTTGCCTAACTTTCGCTGCTTTAGCTAACCAGGCAGCAGTTGAATATCACTGCTGCCCAATTAGCTGCGGCGCTATCTGACCGACCCAGATAGTCAATGCTGGTGGCTGGATATGGAACTGGCAATGAATATCTGAGGTCACAGTTCAGAGGCAAAGCTAGTTGCTTTACCTGTGCTAGCTACTGCCGCTGAATATCCCCCCTAAATGTTTTAATATTTGCCCTCTTGGGGAGGACCGCAAATATTCCCCAACTTGTATCTCCACTTAGGAGGTGTGAAGGCAAATTTTAGATAGTGTGTGGAGATCAGAATTGAGATGTTGAGGTCAGGATGTACAAAATTCTGGTGGCATTTTAGAAAAGGCTTTGCCAGACATGGAGCCTTTTCTAAAATATGTATAAAAGGTGCAGGAGTGCCAACACATACAGCCATGGGAGCCATTTTACAAATCTAGACATGGGAAGAATCAATGGAGGCAACTCAGTAGCTTATATGTGTAAGTTTCTGTTTTGTAAGTTACATGTGTAAGTCGGTATTGCACTACTACTACTATTATTTATCATTTGTATAGTGCTACAGGACATATGCAGTGCTGTACATGTGGAGGCCTATCTCATTCAGGCTGTCCAGCCCCTGTAAGTCCGGGCAGAATCGGGCCATGCAAAGCTAGACCCGATTCTGATCCCGCGGCCCCTGCAGCATCAGAATCAGGTTTAGCGCCTGGACATGCAGACTGGGACCCGATTCTGACTGGTCGCACACCCAGGCACATCCTGACTAGCTCAATCAGGCTCCTGAATGGAGCCACAGACCCATGGTGTCCCTTCGTCATGGCACTGTGGCTCCATTCGGGAGCCGCGAATGCCGCCTGCTGCCAAAATCTTCCTTCCCTCGATCCGGCCTCCCATGGCCAGGGTCCAGCTGCAGGGAACTTCCTGCTCCCTGCCTCACCTGTCTCCACCGGCCACCACCGAAACGCCGCATCCAGGGGGACTTATTCCACCTCAGGTGAAATAAGTCCCTCGTCTAGATCTGAGGCCCAGACGTACGGGGCCGACCTCTGAATCGTCCCTGTACGTCCAGGATCATGGCCCGCCCTCGCTCTGCCCACGGAATTATCCCTCCCGCCCCATCTAGGCCTCCCTGTACAAACCCACTGTTCGTACCAGGAGGCTTTTGCCTGGGCCAGCAGGGGGACAAATAGCGGGGATGGATGTCCCATGCGATGTCCTTCCCCGCTATTTGCGGGACAGAATGACCCCCATTGTAACATAGTAAATGATGGCAGATAAAGACCTGCATGACCCACTAGTCTGCCCAGTAAGGTGGCTAGATTCATAGTGTTGCACTTACCATTCTGTGGTTACCTCCCTCTATGCCTTTGCTTACGGTTGTACCTGCCGCTCCAGCAAGGTTACCCCTCTCTATTTATGAAGTTATTTACATTTGCTTTGATGCTACTTCCTTCAGGATGGCATTCCAGGCATCCACCACCCTTTCTGAGAAAAAGTATTTCCTGATGTTGCTTTTAAGTTTACTTCCTTGCAGCTTCATTTCATGTCCTCTAGTTCTCCCTGTATTTAATAAAGTTTGTTTGTTCATTAATACTCTTTAACTATTTGAATGTCTGCATCATTTTCCTTCTCTCTCTCCTTTCCTCTACGGTATACATATTTAGGTCTTCAAGTCTCACATGCCTTCTGGCACCTTCTTTTAAACCATTTCAAGTCTTTTTTTTTATCCTTTCAAGGTACAGTCTCCAAAACTGAACACAGTACTCCAAGGAAGGCCTCAGCAACAACTTGTACAGGGGCACTAATACCTCCTTCTTCCCGATGGTTATTCCTCTCTGTATGTAGCCTAACATCCTTCTGGCTTTGGCCACTGCGTTGTTTGTCATGAGGCTGGAGCTAGGGAAGAAACAGCCTTGAAAAAAACTCCTGATTTGCATGAATCTCAGAAAAGGCAGAGAGCGCAGTTCCAGTGTAGCTCAGCCAGAGGGCGCATGAACAGTTACACAGTACCTGAAGCAACGTGCTCAAGCACTGAGCACCTTAATGATAAGTGCTTTCACCTGTCCTCAAAGTCACAGCATGCAAGCCAGAAATCCCTTTATAAGGGAAATCAGATGAGCAGAGGGGGAGACCAGCACAGAATCCAAGAGCAAAGGCTCCAGCAAAGAGACCAGCCGCAGAGGAGCCAAGGGCAAGGAGTCCAGCAAGGAGTACAGCACGGAGTCCAAGAGCAAGGAGACCGTGACCAGGACCGGGAAGAGCACCGGGACACAGGAAAGCACGGAAGTGAGGCACCGAGGAGGGTAGCCGACAGAATAACCGGCAAGGTCAGAAGGACCGGCAGCACAAGCTCTGAGAGAAGCCTGGAACAGGATAGTTTCCAGCTGCGGCCAGCTCTAGGTGGCAGGAGCCAAAAGGGGCATACTCTATGGGATAAAGCCCAGAGAAGCAGCCTGCCTGTTGAAAGAAGTTCTCCAACTCCAAGTAAGTCCTTTGAGCCAAACCATAAAGGCACAAGGAAAGGAGATGCCTTTTACATTGATCCTCTTACCCTGAAAGATAGAGAGGGGAAATCCACGTCTGGTTTTCCTAGCAGCCTGGATTGTGGAGCAGTGCACAAGACAGTTGGTCAGCAGGAAAAGCTACGTTGTAAACTGAACCCTGGGCGTGGCGCTCCTCGGAAGCTAAGGTATGAAAAGCCTTTCATTCTAAAAGGAACTTTAAATGAGGAAAGTCTTATGCAAGTAGATAAACCTCAGTATCATAGAAGAAGTAAAGCTAACTATTTAAAGCCACTTCCTAAAAGTGTTTTAAGAAAGTTATATGAGCAGCCAAGGAACTTCTGTGAGGAATTAAGAGACTCTGAAGATATTCTTAACTCTGAAGAGGGTAGCGATCCAGAATCAATGGACTTGGATTATAGCTCCAGTGTTCCCATGCCTCACAACGAACCTATGGAATGTAACCTTTGCTTAAGAAGTAGTTTGCTTGCCATGCTAATTGTATAGCAAAGAACTAAGTCTGCATTTGGTGAAGCTGATAACCATTTTGTTCTGATATTGTTTTCTATTGTTTTGGAAAATCCCCTAACCCAGCTAAACAGTCAATTGTAGAGCTTACAACCTTTAACTGTTTAGTCCATGATGGAACTTTATTGTTTGAGGAAAGCGTTACCTCCACTTTATGCTGATGTCCCATTAAACCTAGAGCATTAATCTGGGAAATAAAGCCTTATTTACCCTACACTTGGCGTAGTTATTCTTTTCAGGGAGTTCTATACTGCAAGGACCACAATCCTTTTGGTCCTTCAGCTTGAATACTCTCTGATACAAATTAAATGTCCCCGGACGTCCTTACTTTACTACACCAGTAGGGGCGCAGGTGGTGACATGTTACACTGCATTGCCACCTTGAGATCCTCAAACACTATCACTCCAAGGACCCTCTCTTGTCCTTCATCGCGTACAGCTCCTTTGCGTTTCTGCATCCCAAGTGTATAACTCTACACTTCTTTGCATTAAATCTCAATTGCCAAGCATTTGACCATTCTTCTAATTTTTTTTAGATCTTTTGTCATGTTGTCTACTCTCTCTGAAGTGTCCACTCTATTGCAAATTTTTGTATCATCTGCAAAAAGGCAAACTTTTCCTTTTAACCCTTCAGCAATATCACCCACAAACACACTGAACAGTAGCGATCCTAGGACCAATTCCTAAGACACTCCAGTACTCGCCCTCCTTTCTTCAGAATGAGTCCCACTCACCACTACCCTCTGTCAGTCAACCAGTTCTTGATCCTGTTTACCACCTTGGGATCCATGCCCAGGTTACTCAGTATCAAAGACTTTGCTGAATCTAAGTAGACCACATCCACTTCACGCCCTTGATCTGCCTTTGATACAAATGAGAGACAGTCCTTAAAATCTAATCAAGAGAGATGACACAACAACTGGGGACTAGGGAAAATCTAGGGGAATAGCAACCCGCAAATAGATGATGAGCAGGAGAATAAGGGAATCGAGATCCAAAAACAGCTTCAAAGAGATGGGTTTTTAGCCTGGATTTGAATAGGGCTAGAGAAGAAGCCCGGCGCACAGACTCAGGTAGTTTGTTCCAGGCATTTGGAGCAGCAAGGTAGAATGAATGAAGTCTGGAGTTGGCAGTGGCAGAGAAGGGCACAGATATAAAGGACCTGCCAGAGGAGCAGAGTTCCTGCGGAGGTGGGTAGAGACTGAGTTTAGAGGAGGAGAGGTCGTGAGGAGCTGCAGAATAAATGCATTGATAGGTCAGTTTAAATGCTGCCAAGTAATTGTAGAGGCCACTATCGATTTCCACTTGGAGAGGGAAATAAACAACAGGGGCTTAAGGAGGATAACCCCCCCTTAATCCCTTCTGTAAAGTGTGGCCGAAACAAGCACTTTTTAAACATATGTGTTCCAGGAAGCAGCTGTAAATCCCGATGTGGACAATTTTGGCCACACACATGCATTGCTTATGTCAAATGGGGACGACATGTAGAGATTTTTGATTTGACCAGGCCACGCCTTAAAACTGCCCCCGAAAACCCCCCTCACAATTTCTGCATATTGTTGACATCTATGTGTAAATTTAGCCCTTTCTAAATTCGCCATTTCTGTGTGGATATTGCCAGATTTTCCATGAGGAAATTGTGAATAAGGCTTCTAAAATAACTCCCATAAGCTACAATATTTTTGAGATCCAGGACACTGACACTGGAGGTGCGTGTTCAAGAGGCCACGTATTGCAGAGTTGGGTTTCTTTTGCAACTTGTCTGTACTAACAGAAGCTGGGGAGTCTGACATGTCCTGCCCAGAACCCAAAAAGGTAGTTAAGCCAACTAGAATTCCAGAGGAGTATGCCATGTCCAAACATATGAAACTTTATATTTCAGTGCATTGAGTAAGCATTTGTAGACGTCGGGAATAAAGATATTTTTATTTAAATATACCCTGCTGCCCACTTGTCTATATATTTTCATTTTAGCTTAGGCTTTGAAATTATATTCCCCTGATCCGCTGGGATCCTTTTACATTATTGAGGTGCACTAGTTTGTGGAGTTTTTGATTTCTATTTTTCTCCTTGCTTAAAGCACCAGTCACCTTTTTTCTTTCTTGCTTGTAGGATCTCTGGGGCTTCCCTCATTGCCTCTGTGAAATGCTGGTTACATAATGCAAGAGAGCAATCTGTAAGTGGTCTGGGGGAAGGATACGAAGATTATATAAGGATGGTATAAACACAAATTAGTGTCAACCTTTCATTATAGTCTCAACATGTAGACACGCAAAGAGCGGTGTTTCTGCTGCTTTGATATTTATCTTTACACACTAATCATCTTGAGGCAAACAGGTTGTATCTTGATGCTATGAGACGTGCATGAAGGGTTTTCCATGCTTGAAAGGCACCTTTCACTTTACTGCAGGAGGCAGCGGAGGAAGAAAACTAGTTAGACCGAAGCATTTCTCAAAAATATTGTGCCATTTGCTTTCACAAAGAGAAAATACAGTTTTGCTTTTCTGTTCGCTACTTCCTTCCAAGTACTTTGCACTCTGCTGACTGCAGTTTGTCCTGCTCCTGGACCTGCAGAGGCTCAATGAGTACCCCAGAAAAGGATGAAGAGTTCTCCTGGCAAACCAGAGCCGGTGCAAGGGTATTAAGCACCGAGATGAAACCTCAGCCTTTTGCCCTCTCCTCTCCGCCCCAATTAACTCTCAAGCACCTAGGTTCCCTGTTGATTATGTTTAATAATCAAAATATCATCTCGCTGTCAACACTCTTTACAGCACAATCCTCTAAAAACATGAAAGTGGACATCAGATGCTTAAATATTAAACTTTTTTTCAAAGACAAATGGATAAGACCAATTTCCAAAAGACATTTACCCTATCTGAGAACTGTCCAGCCTCTTTGCAGGTAAAAGTAAGCGCTAATGTTTTCTGGAATTTGTGTGGCTGTCAGGATCTATGGCTTTGCCTTCACTGCAGCTGCTCTTTGTCACTCCTCAGAAGCTGCCCAAGATTTATCTAGTCTGCCTAAAGGTTAAGCCAGCCCTGCGCCAAGCTCCAGATTATCGAGAAAGTAACTTTAGAATAAAATAATCTTTGCCACGTTCAGGTCTGTAATGGGTATTATTTAATATAGTATATGATGGCAGATAAAGACCAGTATGGTCCATCTAGCTTGCCCAGCAAGCGGCAAAAGTAGGTGCACTTGCTGCTCTGTGCAGGTCACCCCTCCCCATGCCTTTGTTTAGGGGTGCACCCACCGTTCCATGTAAGTCACCCCTATTTGTTCAGATATAAAATATATGCTTATTTAGATTTTATTCTGTTGCTATAAAAGGATCCACTGTGTCTGCCTCATGCTATTTTGAATTCTGTCACAGTATCTGGCCCCACCACTTCCATCAGGAGGGCATTCCAAGCATCCACCACCCTTTCAGTGAAAAAGTATTTCCTGACATTGCCTTTCAGTTTACCCCCTTGCAGCTTCATATTATGCCCTCTAGTTTTACAGCTTCCCCATCCTTGGAAGAGGTTTGTTTGTTAATTAATACTTTTTAAGTATTTAAAGGTCTGAGTCATATCTCCCCTGTCCCTCCTCTCCTCCAGAGTGTACATATTTAGGTCTTCAAGTCTCTTCTCATAAGCCTTGTGACGCAGGCTCCAAATCATTTTGGTTGCCTTCCTCTGAACCGCTTCCAGCCTTTTTATATCCTTTGCGAGATACGGTCTCCAAAACTCCAAAGCTCAAAGTCCAAGACTTCAAAACGCTGACTTCAGTAAAATGGCCAAGTACCTGGTAGGGTGGGAGAGCCCCGTGCTGGATTTAGTGTTCAATAAAGGAGATAGCGTGCCGAATATCTAAGTGGGTGCCCACCTTGGTTTTGGTTTTTATCTCAAACCACACTGTGTGATGATTGTTACTGCCCACATGGGCACCCACCTAGATATTCGGCACACTATGTCCATTGGTAAGCACTGAATCCAGCACGGAGCTCTCCCTGGTCAGTTCCAACACCATTTGTTTGTGGAAGGCATCCACAATTTTTTTACTTCTTTCCAGATTTGCAGAAGGAACACTCCAATCCACATTGGGTAGATTAAAGTCACCCAATATGATCACTTCCCCCTTCCTGTCTATCTTTGCAATATCAACAATCAATTCACTATCCATTTCTTCAGTCTGAGTTGGGAGGCCTGTAGACCACACCAGTATGGATGACAGTGCCATCTCCTCTTTCCAACACAATCCAGAGCGCTTCTTCTTTTCCCCATGTCCCCTGTATTTCAGCAGCTTTAATATTGTTTTTGACATACAGGGCTACTCCTCCTTTTCTACCCTCTCTATCTCTTCTAAATATATTATAGCCAGTTATGGCTATATCCCATTCATGCAACTAGTTAAACCATGTTTCTGTAATGGTCTCAATGTCCAAGTCCATTTCCACCATTAGGGCTTTCAGATTTTTAAAGTTGTGCAGTTTCCATATTAATCCATTTTGTACGTGGAAATAAACAGGTATTTTCTACAATGTTTTTGTTGACCTTCACTTCTACATAAACATCCTTACAGGTGTATTTAAATCTTGTGGCTTCGGTGGATGATAAACTGGAGATGCTATTTGGAAGGAGGGGAGGGACAGCCCAGTGGTTAGAGCCGCAGGCCGATAACCAAGGAAGCTAAAATTCAAATCACACTTTTATTAATGCTCTTTGTGGCCTTGACCTAGTCACTTCCTCCTCCACTGCCTCAGCTACAAACCTAAGCCTATAGGGAGATGAATGGCAAGCAGGAGAAAGGACACAATAGCCATGGCCGACATGACTATTGGGCGAACCAGGCAGTCATCTAGAGTGTCAATGGTCCGAGTGCAGCCATTGTCACTCATCTCTGGGATGTGCAGTGGCGGCAATAGTTTTAAAATGACACAGAAGCTCCGGAGTTACCTTCAGCTCAGGCTTCCACCCCCTTCTGATTCCACTTCCTGGAAGCACCACCGCATTGCAGCGCTAGAACTGAAGGTAATTCTGGCGCTTCAGTGTTGTTTTAAAGGTATTGCCGCTGCTGCAGCAGATGAGCACTTGGAATGAGATTTGCCTAGGGTGCCTCATATCCTTGCACTAGGCTCTGTCAGTGCCTCTGTATAAGTCTTTGGTGAGATCTCATTTGGAGTACTATGTGCAGTTCTGGAGACCACTCCTTTAAAAGGATGAAGGCAATCCAGACAGCAGTAACTAAAATGGTCAGTGGTCTTTGATGTTAAGCATATGGACCAGACTTAGGGGTATATTTATTAAAGTGCACTACCAGGTAGACAAGGCATGCTAACTGTACTGTGCTTAGACTGTAAGCCCTCCAGGGACAGGGAAATAGCTGCTGTATCTGGATGCAACTTGTCTTGGACTCCTACTGGAAAGGCGTGAGCTAAATTCTAATAAATAAATTTAGTGCAGGATGCCATGCTAGTGACTCCACACTAACCGGTTAGCATGTTAGTGGGTAGAGAGAGGGCAGGATATGGGCATAATGTGGGCATTGGCACATTACAGTTAGTGTGGGCCTTATGGATGCACGCTAACTCAACCTGTTGCCATTAGCACGGGTGCACCTAATGCCACCTCAGTGAGTGGTGTTAAGTGCACCCAAGTGCCGATTAGCACAGTGCCACGTGACTGCAACATGCTATCAGCATAGGGGATGGAAGCATATGCCAACAAGCTTTACCAAAGGCCTCCGCACTAATACTGCATCACAATCATGTGCTACCAGCACGACCTTTAGTTAAAGATCTAAACATGGATACTTTGGAAAAGGGTAGGATGGGGAAATATGATAAAGACATTTAAATACCTCCAGTATAAATGCACCAAATAGCATCCTCTTTCAATTAAAATGAGTTCTGGAATGAGGAATCACAGGATGAGGATGAAAGGGGATAGACTTAGTTGTTAAGTGCTGTCAAGTTGATGTCGACTCATGGCAACCCTCTGGATAGTTGTTCTAAACTGTCTTCAGTCAGGTGATTAATTGTTGATGGAGTGGCATCCATAGCTGTTGTTGTTGTATCGATACATTGCATTGCCTGTCTTCATCTTTTGCATCAACTTTCAACCTTACCAAACATGATATCTTTCTCTAATGATCCTTCTCATCGCATGATGCGTCCAAAGTTTGAAAGTCAAAGTCTTGTTATTTGAACTTCCATATAAAACCGAGAATTGATCTTGATTGATTTGTTTTTTGGGAAGTCCATGGTATACACAGTATTCTTTGCCAGCAACATAATTCAAAGGCATCAATTTTCTTCCTATCTTTTTTCTTCACTGTCCAAATTTTGCATCCATATGATGTTATTGAAAATACCATAGCTTGAACAAATCAAATCTTTCTATGCAGAAATATATCTCTGCACTTGAAAATCTTATCTAGGTCCTTCATAGCTCTTCTGCCAAGAGCTCTTCTGCCAATGTGTGACTGGATTTCTTGACTGCTTGTCATTTCATTATTATTGATCCAAGCAGAACCTACTGCACACTTCTTGGTTTTGTTCCTTCTGGCCGCTGCTGCTACCCTGTGTCCAAGGGGACAAATTCCATCTCTGATGTGGAATAAGTCCACTATCTAACCGGTCTATCCCAGACATACAGGGCCGACCTCAGAATCGGCCCTGTATGTCTGGGGTGATGATCTGCCCAAGCCCCGCCCTCGCTTCACCTTCCGCCCGCCCCCTCCCACCCTCTTCTAAGGCACCCCGTACAACTCTGCTGTTCATACTGGGAGCCTTTGTGCGAGATCGGCGGGGGGACATATAGTGGGGATGTACATCCAGGCAAGGCATACATCTCTGCTATTCATGGCTCGGAATGATCCTCTAAGTGTTTACATGTGTCTTGAAGGACTAGAAAGGGGGACTGTTACTTCTGGAGAGAAATCTGCAACTGTGAGTATATACTTCTGGTAATTTTCTAAAAAGAATTCTTTGTATTAAAGCTACTTAATCTATGAACCCACTGTTTTTTGTTGGATCAGTTAGGGCCTAGTAGCAGCAATTAAAGTTTGAATTTAAAACACAGAGGAGAGCTTTCTGGTTAAATTTAGTACCCAGCAGAGAGCTTGTAGTTTAAATTTCATAAGAAGAGCCTAGCAGCAGCTAAGAGCTATAATTTAAATCAAATCAGAATTTAGCTTAGCACAAAAGGCAAAACAGGGTCTGTACTCTTTGAGCAACAAATAAAGTCTTCTAGAGACCTTTACAAAGAGGCCTTCTACCTAGGGGGCAAGAGACCTGTGAAACCTTTTCAATAGGTGTTAACACCAGGTGGCAGATCAAAAGGCCATTTTGAAAGACTCCTCCTATCCAAGCAAGGACTGTTAATTACCCAGGAAGTTGGTCACAGCATTACCTCAGCAGCAGAGGCATAAATAGCTCAACCAGAGCTCTGTGAACCTCTGTCTTGAAGGACTAGAAAGGGGGACTGTTACTTCTGGAGAGAAATCTGCAACTGTGAGTATATACTTCTGGTAATTTTCTAAAAAGAATTCTTTGTATTAAAGCTACTTAATCTGTGAACCCACTGTTTTTTGTTGGATCAGTTAGGGCCTAGTAGCAGCAATTAAAGTTTGAATTTAAAACACAGAGGAGAACTTTCTGGTTACATTTCATACCCAGCAGAGAGCTTGTAGTTTAAATTTAATAGTCACTCAGGGCCAAGTAACAGCAAAGTACTTTTAGTTTAAATTTAACACACAGAAGAGAGCTTTCTGGTTAAATTTAGTACCCAGCAGAGAGCTTGTAGTTTAAATTTCATAAGACGTTAGAGCCTAGCAGCAGCTAAGAGCTATAATTTAAATCAAATCAGAATTTAGCTTACCTCAGCAGCACAAGACAGGGTACTGTGTAGCAGCCCTCTTTTAATAAGTGTTATTTCCCTCCCTCCCTCCCCACACCCACCCTCCCCTGGGATAATCATAGCTTTATAGGTGCTTACACATCTTAAAAGACAGGAGGTGCTTTCAGGTGAAGCTCATTACCCATATCAGTCATACACTAAGGACCTGAGATTAATTAAGCTTCAGGTGAACAAGGTATACTAAACGTATTAGGTACAGTTTTATTGGTATAAATACCCATAGCAACCCCTAGTAAGTGAGAACTTAAAGATCTAGACACAAACTTAAAACTAAGATGCAGACAGCAGTCCAGCAGCGGGATGGGGGCTTTCCAGTCTTTTGCATTGAGTGTCACATGTATGATTTTCTCCCAGTTGGTGAGAGGTCTTACGTGTGCACTAGGTGCAAGGAGCTCTTTTCTCTCAGGGAACAAGTCCGTTCTCTAGAGGCTAAAGTAGCAGACTTGGAAAACATAAGACAGACAGAGAGGTACATAGACGAGACCTACAGGGATATAGTCCTGAAGTCCCACCTCCAGTCTGGCAGCACCCCTGTTGTCATGGAGGAGAGAGGTCACGTGACAGGAGAGCATCACCCTGGTGTGGCAGGAAGTGATCCTGTAACTAGGACCTGTCCTCCAGGTGATGTAAAACCCTCTCGCACCGAGGAAGTTTCTCCAGGGCCATGTGTCCATGAGGGAAGGGTTAGGACATCCGTTATAGTTGGTGATTCGATCATTAGGCATGTAGATAGCTGGGTGGTTGGTGGATGTGAGGATCGCCTGGTAACATGCCTGCCTGGTGCGAAGGTAGCGGACCTCATGCGCCACCTAGATAAGGTCTTAGATAGTGCTGGGGAGGAGTCTGCTGTCTTGGTACATGTCGGTACCAATGACATAGGAAAATGTGGTAGGGAGGTTCTGGAGGCAAAATTTAGGCTTTTAGATAGGAAGTTGAAATCCAGAACTTCCAGAGTAGCATTCTCCGAAATGCTTCCTGTTCCACGCGCAGGACCCAAAAGGCAGGCAGAGCTCCGGAGTCTCAATGCGTGGATGAGACAATGGTGCAGAGATGAGGGTTTTGGATTTGTTAGGAACTGGGGAACATTCTGGGGAAAGGAGGGGCTCTTCCGAAGGGATGGGCTTCACCTTAACCGGGATGGAACCAGGCTGCTGGCATTAACCTTTAAAAAGGAGATAGAGCAACTTTTAAACTAGATATTAGGGGAAAGCCCACAGTCGCCCAAGAGCGGATGGTTCGGAAGAATGTATCCTTGAAGGATACTACCAAAAGCAGAGAGGTTCCACAAAAGAGTAAAGTAGCCCAAATGCCCTCAAGTATGGAGCAGACAGAGCTTAAAGATCCCAATTTACCCATGTCTAACAATAGCCAAATTAACATGAATAAAATACATTCTCTAAAATGCTTGTATGCAAATGCTAGAAGTCTAAAAAATAAGATGGGAGAGTTAGAATATAGCACTAAATGAGAGGTTAGATATGATTGGAATATCAGAGACATGGTGGAAGGAGGACAACCAGTGGGACATTGTGATACCTGGGTACAAACTATATCGTAATGATAGAGCTGATCAAATTGGTGGAGGGGTTGCGCTCTGTGTTAGAGAGGGCATTGACTCAGAAAGGATTAAAGTTTTGCAGGAAACAAAATCTGCTGTAGAATCTATATGGATTGAAATTCCATATAAAAGGGGGAAGGCGATGGCAGTGGGGGTGTACTATCGAGCACCTGGCCAGAATGACCAAATGGATGATGAAATGCTCAAAGAAATCAAGGAAGCTAACAAAGGTTATAGCACAGTAATAATAATGGGTGATTTCAATTACCCCCGGTATCGACTGGGTCAGTGTCACGTCAGGACATGCTAGGGAGATAAAGTTCCTAGATGAAATAAATGACTGCTTCTTGGAGCAGCTGGTTCATGAGCCGACCAGAGGGGAAGCCATATTAGACCTAGTCCTTAGTGGAACATCAGATCTAGTGCAAGAGATAAGGGTGTTGGGGCCACTTGGCAATAGTGATCATAGCATGATCGCCTTTGATTTAATTAGTGGAGGAGGGATAGTAAGGAAATCCACAGTACTACCTTTTAACTTTCGAAAGGGAGACTATGATAAAATGAGGAAAACAGTTAAGAAAAAACTAAAAGGAGCAGTTGCGAAGGTTAAAGAAGTACATCAAGCTTGGGTGTTGTTGAAAAATACTATCTTGGAAGCCCAGACCAGCTGTATTCCACGCTTTAAGAAAAGTGGAAGGAAGTCCAAAAAACTGCCAGCATGGTTTAAAGGTGAGGTCAGAGAGGCTGTTGTTGCCAAAAAAGCATCTTTCAGGAAATGGAAAAAAGAGCCAAACGACGAAACCTGGAAACAGCACAAGCACTGGCAAGTCAAATGCAAGGCATTGATAAGGCAGGCAAAGAGAGAATTTGAGAAGAAGCTTGCTGCGGAAGCAAAAACGCGAAATAAAGACCTTTTCAAGTACATTCGTAGCAAAAAACCTGTGAGAGAGTCAGTTGGTCCATTAGATGATAAAGGGGTTAAAGGAGCACTAAGAGGCAACAAGGCGATAGCGGAGAGACTGAATGAATTCTTTGCTTCGGTCTTTACTGAGGAAGATGTAGGGATGTTACCCATGACTGAAGTGGTATTTAAAGGTGCGGAAGAATTGAAGGAAATATCGATACATCGGGAAGATGTCTTACAACTATTAGATAAACTGAAGAGTAGCAAATCACCTGGGCCGGATGGTATACATCCAAGGGTGTTGAAAGAACTGAAATATGAGATTGCAGAACTGCTATCAGTAATCTGTGAACTATCATTAAAATCATCTCTAATACCTGAAGATTGGAGGATCGCCAATGTAACACCAATTTTTAAAAAGGGTTCCAGGGGTGATCCGGGAAACTACAGACCGGTGAGCCTGACGTCAGTACCGGGAAAAATGGTAGAAACCATCATAAAGAATAAAATTACTCAGCATGTAGATAGTCACAACCTAATGGGAGACAGCCAACATGGCTTTAGACAAGGAAGATCTGGTCTTACTAATCTGTTATGTTTTTTTGAAGGAGTGAATAAACAGGTGGACAAAGGTGAGTCGGTTGATATTGTGTATCTGGACTTTCAGAAAGCCTTTGACAAGGTCCCTCATCAGAGACTTTTGGCAAAACTAAAGAGTCATGGGATAGGAGGCAGTGTACTATTGTGGATCAGGAACTGGTTAAAAGATAGAAAGCAGAGGGTAGGGCTAAATGGCCAATTTTCCCAATGGAGAAAGGTGAACAGTGGTGTACCCCAGGGATCTGTGCTGGGTCCGCTGCTTTTTGACTTATTCATAAATGACCTGGAAAGTGGAATAACGAGTGAGGTTATCAAATTTGCAGATGACACAAAACTATTTAAAGTTGTTAAAACCCAAGAGGATTGTGAAAAATTGCAAGAGGATCTTGATAAATTGGAAGACTGGGCATCAAAATGGCAGATGAAATTTAATGTGGACAAGTGCAATGTTATGCACCTAGGGAAGAACAACCCAAACTATGGTTACACGATGCAAGGTTCCACATTAGGAACCACCACCCAGGAAAAAGATTTAGGCGTCATTGTGGATACCATGTTAAAACCCTCGGCCCAGTGTGCAGCGGCGGCCAAGAGAGCAAATAGAATGCTAAGTATGATAAGGAAAGGAATGGAAAATAAAACAAAAGATATTATAATGCCTCTATATCGTTCCATGGTGAGACCGCACCTTGAATATTGTGTGCAATTCTGGTCGCCGTATCTTAAAAAGGATATAGCGATTTTAGAAAAGGTACAGAGAAGAGCCACCAAAATGGTAAAGGGGATGGAAGGATACTCCTATGAAGAAAGGCTAAAAAGGTTAGGGCTCTTTAACCTGGAAAAGAGACGGCTGAGGGGAGATATGATAGAAGTCTATAAATTAATGAACGGAGTGGAACGGGTAAACGTAGATCGATTGTTTACCTTATCAGAATATAGAAAGACTAGGGGACATGCAATGAAGCTACAGGGTAAACTATTTAAGACTAATAAAAGAAAATATTTTTTCACTCAACGTGTAATCAAACTCTGGAATTTATTACCGGAGGATGTAGTAAAGGCTGTTAGTGTAGCTGGGTTTAAAAAAGGTTTGGACAAGTTCCTGGAGGAAAGGTCCATAAACCATTATTAAGAAGTGACCGAAGATATCAATGCTTGACCCAGTACAAGCATTGTGGAACTTGTGTCTCTTGGGGAAACTGCTAGGTACATATGACCTAGTTTGGCCACTGTTAGAAACAGAATAACGGGCTTGATGGACCTTGGTCTGACCCAGTATGGCATATCTTATGATCTTATCTTATGATCTTATGTGGTGCAATGGTAGTATGCCTGTTTGTGTATGGGATGTGGCAGTGCGTACCTTTGTTGGAGTGCAGGCTGCAGTACATGTGTGTGTGCATGTCTGTTGTAAGGAGGTGGGATGTCTGTATGTGTGAGTGTGTGGTGTAGGGCTGTAGGGGTGGGGACAGGACGCTTAGTGTGTTCTAGGGTGAGGGGAATGCACCTTTTGGCAACACCTTGCACTCTTCCCTCCCCTTCCAACCCCTCTCCTACTGGCTCCCCTCTTCTGTTACCCGTCAGGCTCTTCCCACTTCACAACCACCCTAGCAATGCCCTAAAGTCCCCTTCCTCATCCTCCTTTTCTAAATAGGCCACTGTCCCTTTAAATTGTCCCTGCCATTGCCTGACTTCCTCCCCCCCAACACATTTTCTGCTGCAGGCCACGACAGTGACCTTCCTCTTCTCATCTGCATGTCGGGATCTGATCTCCCATGGGCAGATAGAGGGTCTTTCTTCTCTTGTGCCCAAGGGAGATTGAATCTCCGCAGGCAGACACCTTGCCTCTGGACTGCGATTGCGGCCTCTCTCTTCTCTTGTGCCCGCAGGGATCCAATCTCCTGTGGGCAGATAAAAGGGATCTGCCACAACTTCAGTCATCCCCTTCTCCTCTGCCTGCGGGGGATAGGATCCCCGCAGACAGGAGAGAAGGGGGAGGCAGCGATTGCTGCCCAGAGGCAAGCTGTCTATCCGCGGAGGTCCAATCCCCCACGGGCAGAATAGATCCCCTTCTCTTCTGCCTGCTGCGGATCGGATCCCCGTGGGCAAAGGGTTGCAGTCATTGGGGCAACTCATTGGGGGGGCCAGATCCCCTCACCCCAAAACTACGCCCATGCCAATAATTTAAAATTACATCTTTCTTTAATAGGAAGTCAATGAAATTTCCTTAGCAGAGGTTGAGCACCCTCAGTTTTCTTTCCCCCAGTAAAAACTTGGCAAATGTATTCTGTACAATCTGCTCCTTTTTTCATATACGATTTACCTTTTTTTTTTTTTAATTTATCCAGTTTTCTAATACAATCCAGAAAATACAAATCTGATTCAGAATCAGAATTAACAACAAAGAGAAAAAAAAAACAACTAAAAGGAACCATCATAAGCAGTCCTCTACAAAGACAAATATATAATCCTGGGATAGACCACAATACGTTGCCCCACCATGTGATCCAAGAGAAAAGAAATAAAATATTTTGGTAAACCAACACTCAAAAGAAAAAAATTTATCATAGGAGCATAGAAAACATTATATGGCAGCCGATATGGGAGCTTCCCCACCCCCCACCCTCTTCCCTAGACACAAGAAATTGTAACAATTGTCTGGCCTCAAAGAAAATATATTGCTTAGATTGAAAATTAACCATACACTTGCAAGGATATCTTAAACTGCGCTCCCAAGGCTACCATTCTCTGGCGCAAGGCCAGGAACACCTTTCGCCTTTTCTGTGTATCCCTAGCCAAATCAGGGAAGATTAAGATTTTTGAGCCCATAAACTGAGTAACAGACAATTTACGAAAATATAATTTAAGTACAGTATTCCTATCGGACTCAAAGGCAAAATTAACTAATAAAGTCACCCTGTTGGTCACCACCTCCAAGGAACTCTCCAAAAATTCTGATAAGTCCAGCTGAGGCGGACCTAAATCCACAACAAGCGCCCGCTGAACCCTGGGCTCTAATGTAGATATCAAAACATATTGAGTTCTCACCACTGGTGGCAACGACTCAGCAGGCATCTGTAAAACTTCAATAAAGAACTTACGGACCAGGTCCATAGGAGCTATTAAAGGAGACCGAGGAAAGTTCAAAAATCTAAGATTATTCTTACGGAGTTGATGGTCCAAATACTCAATTTTCCTTGCTTGAACTGTCCGGTCTTTCTCATTAACAGCTCTAAGGGTCTCAAGGCCTTCCACCTTAGATTCCAGGTAAGAAAGTCTAGTCGAATGAGCCACTACCTCTGTGTCCGTCGAGGAACACTGAGCTTTAATATCCACTAATTGCTGCGAAAAAGAACTCACAAATGGAAGCAGGGTTTGTTGGAGGGCAGAGATAGCTTCCCACAAGCTATCTAGCGTTACCCGCGCAGGTTTTTCCACAATCCCAGAAAGCCGGAACTCCGAAGAATGGGTAAGCTAGGCGTCAGCTGTTTCAATTCCCCGCTGCCGATGGAGGGAGAGAATCCCACTCGACCCCCTACAACAGCTCCGACACCCGCTACCGTCGCTTCATTCCTTACGGGGGAACCCCCTGCAGCCGCAGATGTCACCTGGCATGGAAAAGCTCCGCCAAGCTGCCCCACTGTGAGGCGGGTTGCAGGCTGAACTGGCGGCACTTGTATGGGGCTTAAATCCACCCCTTCTAAGCTCAGATCCAGTGAAACATCCAAAGGATCCGTCGAAGCCATACCCGTTGAGGGAACGCAAAAACCGGCTTTTGACGACTGCACAAGACCTCCAGACGGAGTCGAAGCCTCAGGGGGTTTCTGGGAGCGTTGTTTCCTTTTCCTCCCCATCGAAAGGAAATTGCAGGAGCCAGCTCATAGCACTCCAACTCGGCGTCTTACTCCTCCGCCATCTTGGATCACGATTTACCTTTTAACCCCAAATATAACACGTTGCTTTAGTCCAGGATATTTATTAACAATGTCTGCATTATCTCCATAATTCTTTTTCCCCCCCAAAATAGCTTAAGCTGTCAGATCATTTTTAATTTAAAGAAAACACATATAGTAACTGTTACAATTTGTTTAACTTCGATCCCTATCTTTTCCCATAAATACACCTTAGATTATAAGCTCTCTGTAGATAAGAGCTGTAACTGAGCACAAAACAACTTGTGCTATGAATGAAAGATGCAAACTAAATCCAAAAAAACAAAAACCATCCTAAGTAGAAAGTGTCATGAAGAGAGGAAGATGTCTGCATTAATGAGGAGGATTACTGACTGTATTTTTAACCTATTTTTCCAGTTTCCTGGCCAATAGAAAGCAGTGAGTCACGTATAGCGCGAGGTGGAAAAAAGCCACGGAAAGTCTAGGAAATTCCAATGGACTTTATTGGCATCTGGGGGTCCTACCTTTCATGGGCTGTGTTTTGGCAGCAGCCTTCATCGGAGTGAAGGGACCTTTTAGCAAACATAAATATAAAAGAATTGTAATGTAAAATTATTAAAAAAGGGAAATATGGGCATAAATTAAAATCTCGAGAGAGAGACAAATGGGTATACAAATTAGGAGAAATGAACGTAATACAATAAAAACACATAGGATAATACCAATAACATCAAAGGAAACGTAACGAGATTATCATAGTGCATATAAAGAGGAAACAGGGATAAAAAAGTTATAGATATTGGAGGTAAATATTAAAAGGAAGGCTTAAAAACTAAAATGTTAAATATACAAAAATAGTGATAGTAAATAAATAACTGTCATACTAGGGAGGGATGGCATTAAGCTGGACAAGATGATTATATGGTAAACGGTTAGAACATGTAAAATAAGCATATAAACAAAAATATGAAAACTGAGCACGTAGAATCATAACTTTTCTATGGCAGGAAGAGGAGGAGGGACCACTGATGGGTCAGAACTCATTGTGTGTCAACTTCGTTTTATAGGGTGTCAACCGCAATAGCAAATGAGCACTGGATCAGTAAACAAACACTGCAAACAGAAGTATAAGCATATAAAATACTCTGATGGAGAAAGGGGGGAGGGAGGGAGGGGTGTATGATTTTAATGTTTTTCTTGGTTTTATTCTTAGGATAATTGTGCTAGATAATTAGTTTTATTTAATTTTTTTAATTTTATTTATTTTGTTTAAGTTTTACATTTCATTGTAGGGGCAATGCACATTTTCAGCTTTTCATGATTTTGTTTGCTGCCTTACTCACTCTCACCCGGTTTTGGGGTTACCATGACTAACTGTCCATCAGAAATTGGCGCCTTTTGTGGTTTTTAAAAATGGCCTCCTTGGCTTCTGCCGGCTTCTGCAGTCCCTTAGGAGGAATGTCGTTTTACATGCCTCATGAGCATCTGCATTCACAAAGGTAATATTCATTTCCAACTCTGCAATACTAACAGGTAGCAACTGTTCAGGGAGAGGTACTCAGGTTGATTTGTGCAGGGCGATGCAAACAGAATGCCACTCTAGCGCTCATTTTCCTTCAATTCGTTTTTTGTTCTCACGCAATTTTGAAATCCCAGTATAAATCAAAAAAAGGGCAATTTACTCTGTTCAATGATGTTTTTTCTGGCTTATTGTTTTTTTACCCAATTTTGAAATTCTGATATGGAACCAATATATACTGCAAGTGCTGTGTTCAATGATTACCCAAGTCCCCTTTGTTACATGGTGGGTTCCCCTTCTTGCTCTCACTTTCACATACAAATATATGCCCCCTCCCCCCCCTCCCCCTCCCCCTTTCAGTTTTCTAAGTGTTCATTTCCAGGTCAGTAGGGACACTCTTTACACAGTTCATCTGATTTCTCCTAAATTTGTGCCTTGAGGTTCTTGTTCCACTCGTTTTATTGCCCTTCTAATTGAATATGTTGATGTAGATGCTATTTCAACAATGAGAAAAAATAAATACATGTTTTGGCATGATTCTGAGTGAGGAAGCTGCACTAGCTTTCTGAAGAGTGACATTCTGGTCTTTAAGTCACTGAACCAACTGGAGCCTAAATGTCTGAGAGACCTATTGTGACACCATACCTGGGATGGAACTCTCAGGTCCCCTCAGCAAGCTTCCTGAGCGTACCTGAGCTCTCGGAGTCTAGATTAGTACGCACCAGATAGGTGGATTTCAGACTCTTTTTGCTTGTTCAGTGGAACTCCTTGCCCCTCAGTATAAGGCCAGAGGCTAACTCCCTATCCTTTAAAAGACTCATTAGTCTTCTTTGCCAGGGAGTTTCCTCAATTTTATATTCTGCTTGCAATAGAAGCAGCAAATTTTTTTTTGATGGATTGATTTCGTGGCTTTTAACCTGTGTGAAAAGACACTTCAGAAGGGACATCTTGGAAGAAGCTGGGATATCCATGTCACAGCTTTCAAATTACCGGGGGAGGAGTGGCACATGTAAGTGCATTCTGAAATCGCTCCATCACTGCCTCAAAAGATGCACATACCCACAAGCGCTTCTAGCGACGGGCCCGTGCAGGTAACAAGACCGGGTATGTGCATGGTTACTGACCATTTCAGAAATGTGGATGTCCCCGAAAAGCAAGGCCTTAGAAAGGGGTACTTGGATGTGTCAGCCAGGGTATTTCATAATGTGGGCATTTATTTTATGATACATGCACATCCCATGTGGTCATTTTGGATCAGATGCGCGGCGGTGGGGCAGTATAATGACCGGACTGCTAATTTACATGCAACATTCTTTGGCCCATTGACATTTAGGTTCCTATACCACTTCATCAGGGACCTTTTAACAGACAAACATAAATATAAAACAAATCTAAATTGCAGTAGACTTTTGCAGCTATCACACTGTCAGGAATTTGGTAAAGATGGGAAGGGGTGGGGCCTTTGGCTACCCAACGACTAGCCAGAATGCGTGCCTTGGCCAGGGATTGCACCGATCCCCCCGGACAGTTCCCAATGGGGATCGGTGCTGAAGGAGGGAGCCAGGCACTTTGATTATTATTTTCAGTCGGGGGAGGGGGGGGGTGATCGGCACTGAGAAGGCAATCGCAGCCGCAATCAGCCCCACAGCAGAGTTGGCTGCAGAGATAGCGTCATCTGAGGCTGCAATGAGGCCCAGTTCAGCAGCCATCTCACAGCAAAGCTTCATGCAATGGCTGCCGACTCAGCATGCCTCCCTCCCCCATTCCCGCCCCCTAGGGTCCTCCGCGCATAATGCAGATATTGCAGAAAATTACTGCGACATCTGTATTTCCACTGTTAACAGCTACAACCAGGTGGTGTTTCCACATTAGCCCCGCAGTAGCAGCTAGCGCAGTTTAGTAAACATTCTCCTTCCTGTGGTGGTGAGAGCACGACTCCTGCAATGGGCAGAGTGTCTGGTATGCAAATGCCGATCCCTATTGGTTTCAGACACTGTGTGCTTTGCCGCAACAATCTCCACTGTCCGCTACTTTGTTTAATATTTATTTGCTATCTTTGTGTCAGTGTTCGCAGACACATGACATCCATTATAGATTGTATACTGATGGCATCATGCTCTTTCTCCCCGGGCAGGGGATGTTTCTGCCAGTGTGAAAATTTTGACTGACCTGGTGTCGAAGGTGAAACATTGGAGCTCAACATTAAGAAGACTGAATTTATGATTCTTTCCCTTGATTCTTCTGAATTCTTCCCTTCCTAGGTGGTTATTGATAATTGTATGATTCCAATTCCCTCCGTGCTGCTGCCTGGATGTTTTGATTGATTCCGCACTGACGTTTAAGCCGTAAATCCAAGATGTATCTATGAAGGTCTTTTTTAAGCTCTATTGGTTGCAGAAATTGAAGCCTTTCTTTAGACCCTGGTGATTTTAGGACTATCACGCAGAGTTTGGTGTTAAGTCCTATGGACTATTGTAATTCTTGGGGGTATGTTTACCAAACAGTGGTAGTGGCCTCCACATGATATTGGAGCCGCAACTCTGATATCGCACGGAGGCCGCTGCTGCCATTTGGTAAACACACCCCTTTGTTTTATGGATTGCCTGTGTCATTGCCGAGACCACTGCAACTTATTCAAAATTCGATTGCACGTCTATTGTTAAATGTTCCGTTACGACATCACTTTTCTCCTTCTTTGGTGCAGCTTCATTGGCTTTCAGTATGGTGGCATGCTAAATTTATAGCAGTAATGTTGGCTTTTGAAGTGTTAGGACTGGGTGTGCTTTTACCAGCATATTTCCCTCTGCAGTTTAGGGTGTCTTCACATAGCTTATGTTCCTAAGAGCAGGCTAGATTGTTGATTCAGGCCCCCGTAGGGTTCCAGAGTGTCAGAGCCATCGATAGGATTATTTTCTTGACTGTACCTATTTTATGGAATGAATTGTCTTTGACAGTACGTTTGGGGATTGATCAATTAGACTTTAGGAAGAAACTAAAAGGTTTCTTTTCTATCATTTATTTATCTTTTGATATTCCACCCTTTGTGGGGTATTCAGAGCAGTTTACATGATGATATAAAAGCATAACATAAAAAGAGATCAGAAAAGGCACTACAGTGTGAGATAGGAAAGAAGACAGCAAACAGCACAGAGCAGAAAACCATTCAAACCATAACAGATTAATAACAACAGGTCGCAGGTCGCACAGTTGCAGTTCTCTAGAGGGCGACTGGACTGAATGCCTGCCCGAAGAGGTATGTTTTCAAAAGGGATTTGAATTTAGAGAAAGAAGGTTCTAGGCAGATGCGGGTAGGCAAGCAGTTCCAGAGGGAGAGGGCCAGGAAGAAAAAGGTGGAACATCTCGTGGATTCAAAATTGGTGAGAGCAGGGGAGGGTATAACCAGTCTGTGATCGTGGAGGGAACGCAGGCAACGAGGGGGGGGGGAATGTAAGGAGTGATGAGATTGGAGAGGTAGAGAAGGGCTTTACTGGTCAGGAGCTTGTGGGCAAGTGTAAGAATTTTAAACCGGATCCACTGGGTGATGGGGAGCTAGTGATGTATAAAAAGGGGAGAGAGGGACTTCCGGTGTGGTAATGAGCTGATCGGATGTGTGGTGGTCAGCTCCGGGCCCTATCCCCAAACAACGGCAATTATCAGCGACAACAGTGGGTGAATGACACCGATCCCACCAAGCTCTAGAGGAGAGGATTACCGAGAGACGGCACGAAGCGTTCTGAGCGCTGGGGGAAGCCCGATGGCCGCAAAACCGCCGAGAAGGGAGACGACCCGGGCCCCGGAAAACAAAATGGTTGACGGAGCACCCAAAAGCCCGTCCTCCGACAGTAGCCCCTCGATGGTGGAAGCAGTAAGCGCCGCAGTAGTGCGGGCTCTGGATAACCGCTTTCAGGAGCTGGCGGACCAGCTGCAGGCGGTCAGTCAGAACATTACAGAATTCACGGGCCGCATGGAGCAGGCGGAAACGCGAATTTCCGACCTGGAAGATACCCAGCACTCCTTAACGGCGAAAGTGCAGACCCTGGAGGCTATGGTGAAGCAGCAGGGAGACAAATTGGACGATTTGGAGAATCGAGGATGCCGTAAAAATATGAGATTTGTGGGGATAGCCGAGAGTGTGGCAGATGGTGCCCTTCGCGGCTTCTTGATTGCTTGGATTGAGGAAAACTTGAGTGGCAAGGTGACAGGCCCCATCAAGCTGGATCGGGTGCATCGACTGGGCCCGAAGCGGGATCATGATCGTCGCCCTCGTGCAATCATAGCACGCTTCCTAGATTTTAGCCAAAAGGAGGAGGTGTTGCGAGTGGCACGTGCACACAGAAGGCCATCGGGCGGCTCTGAACAAATTTTGGTCTTCCAGGACTACTCCTTGTTGGTCAGCCAGCGACGATGGGACTTTACTGCCACTTGCGCTCAACTGGTGAACAAAGGGGGTGCGTTTCGCCCTGCTTTATCCGGCCAAGCTTCGGGTGAAATACCAGGGACGGACTCGGATCTTGTCGTCCCCGGCGGAGGCCCAAACTTTTCTGGAGCGGTTGACTGACAACACCAAAGCGCCCCCAGAGAGTTGAAGGATGGCGTGGCCTTGTAACTGGAAGATCTTGGAAGTATTGGGGCGACTGGAGTATGGTGAAATGACTGTGATAATCTAATGTGCCCTTAAGGCGGGAGTATCCCGCCACAGTGTTTTTTCTTCTTTATTTTCTTCCGTTTTTAACTGCACTGTAGTTTACGGGTGTACTGCTCTCGATTGATGTTTGGGGGTGCAGTTTGTGTGCGAGCATGTTCTTGTTTTAATCTTCTTCAGACTTTATGATTTCATTCACTGACAGAAAATGTGTCTGCTTAAGAGTTATGTTATTCATACACTGTTATTGCTTGTTTGACCCTCCCAAGGACCTGGGCTTGAGCGAGGATGGGGGGCGGCCCCTGCCTGGTCTTCCCGGCATGCTGTAGAGGCGGGGATTTGCCGGTGCCCCACCGAGTTTACCATTCAGAGGTGTTTGGCTGGGCTGGGGATAGCCCAATCCCTGGGGTTTCCCTTTACTTTTAACTCCTGCTAGGGCCTGACCCTGGACCGCCCCTGGTGTGGGGGTGCTGCCCCGTTGGGAGTGCTATCCTTCTTGGATGGTGAGGGACCTTATACAATGCAGATGGGGATAAGATAAGGGGCTTAGGGGTGGCTGCGGACCCAGCGATGTGGAGGTCCGTGGGCGGGGGTGTGGGAGGGTGGTGGACCCACCCAGTGGCGGGGCCCAGTCTTTCGGGGCTGTACCTGGGGGCCTGATAAGGGTTATGACATGCTATATCCCAGCCCCACTTGGGGAACATGACGGGGTTCTGAGAGGCGATAGGCTTGCGGATTTAAGGATGAGGGTGACCGGAGGCTATTTTTTTGGCGGTTTTACCATACAGTGCTGGGTTGCTGCCCCATATGGGCTCCATGTGCGACTGGATCGCATCTGGTCACCTTGCCTCTACCTTCGTATAGGCGCAAGTCAGCTCGCGGGTTGGCATTAGGTGGCTTCCCGGGACTGAGAGATTGGGGGAAGAATCTGGCCAGGGGTAGGGGGGGTCTACCTCGAGGCCCCGGGTAAGGCCCAAATTTTGTATGTGCCCTGGGGTCTTCGGGTACTCCTTGGTGGTTAAACAGGTCTTCAGGGTCTGGGGACCCTCTGCCCCGGATGTGGTGTACTGAGGAAGATAGAATTTGAGACGGTGTGGGTATATGATGTTTGAAGGTGGTTGGGAGGGGAGCACAATGCGGAGGGGTGATGGCTCAATATGGGTAGGGGTGTTAGGGGGGGCGTGATGACGGGGGGTGGTTGGGTTGGTTAGTAAGCTTGGCCTGTAGGGATCCTATAGGTTGGGGGGGGGCCCAAATGCCACGAGAGGAGGTTTAGTCTATGGTTAGGCTAGGTGGTACTGGTAGAGGTTGGTTGGGGAGGGAGTTGGAGGGGGGGGGGAGAATTGGGGATTGGGTGGGGGATGGTGGGGGGGGGAATGGGGGGGGGTATGTCGCAGTCTACAGCCCTTGCATGGTTCTGGCTCCCTAAGGGAGGAGGGATGTGAGAGGCAGCCCCAGGCTGGGGAGGCTCCCTCTGAAATTATATGTTTAATGTGGACAATTGGACCTCCGATAGTTGAGTCATGTTGAAGGTCCTTTCTTGGAACGTCTGTGGACTAGGTAGCCCCATCAAGAGATATAAAATATTGAAAGCGCTGGCCAGACATCAGTGTGACATTGCGCTATTGCAAGAAACTCACCAAACGGCGGAGGAGCATGCCAAACTCTGTAGAGACTGGGTGGGACAGGTCTGGGGGGCTCCCGCACTGGGTAAGAAAGGTGGAGTGGCCATTCTGGTCCACAAGCGGGTGCGCTTTACGTTAACACGGCAGGTTGTGGACCCACATGGGAGATTTTTGTTACTGCATGGTCTGCTGGAAGATCGGGAGATAATTTTGGGTGACTTGTATGGCCCTAACACGCGAGATCCGGATTTCTTCAATCGGTTCGCGGCCAAAGTCGAACAACTGCCGGACGTGCCACTGATCCTGGGTGGGGATTTCAATGGGGTCTTTGACGTGGACCTTGACACCTTGAGAGGCAGCGGCACCCGAGAACGGCAGCTTCTTGCCCGGACATTGCAGAGCTTTCGGACTAGGTTGGGTCTAGTAGATCCCTGGAGATTGATACATCCCCTTGAAAAGGATTTTACTCATTCGTCACGGGCGCATGGTACCAGTGCGCACATTGATTATCTCTTGATTTCAGTGAGCCAGTTTGCAGGTACTGGGGATGCTCAGATAGGCCCTATTGAGATTTCGGATCATGCTATGATTTGGTTGGAGCTACAATGGGGGGGAGTAACTGGCTTCACGCGTATATGGCGATTCCCAATTGAATTTTATAAGGATACCCAATTTCAGCAATTTTTGCGTCAACGCTGGCAGGAATTTGAGGTGAATCACCAGGCTCATAGGGATGATCCAGAACTGGTTTGGGAGACGGCCAAAGTGGTGTTAAGGGGGGAGATAATTGGTTATGTAGCCCGGAAGCAAAGATTGATAGCGGAGCAAATAATTAAGCTGGAGAAGCAAGTAACTCAGGCACGACATCTTAGTGGGCACACCCCACGATGTCTAATAATAAGAGACTGTGGAAGCTTCAGGTTGCCTTGAACGAATTGCTGCATCAACGAGCTAAGAAATCCATAATGTACTATAAATATAAGCTACACTGTTTTGGAGATAAACCAGGTACATTGTTAGGTAGGTGCCTGAATGGTCAGTGCAGTGGACGGTTGGTAGCAGCTCTTCGGGATGAGCAAGGAGAACTCCAAAATAAAAAGGAGGCAATAAGTGCAGTGTTTAAGGGTTTTTTCCAAAGCTTATATGCTACAGAGGAGATAGCACCCTCTATGATGGAAACTTATTTGCAAGGCATGGAGTTGCCACAGGTGACTGAGGAGCAGCATGCCCTTTTGGGACAGCCCATAACGCTACAAGAGGTGCAGCAGGTGGTCTCGTCTGATAGCTGTTATAAAGCTCCCGGACCAAATGGCTACGGGGCGGAATTTTATAAAATACTCTCTGACTGGGTGGGCCCTATGCTAGTGGAGACGTATTGGAGATGAACGGAGAGGGGTGCCATGAAATGGGGGGACAATCAGGCGTACATTACACTGATCCCCAAACCTGGTAAGGACCTGACACAGGCGGCCTCTTACTGGCCAATTTCCTTGTTGAATTTTGATATGAAGATCCTGGTGAAAATCCTGGCTGAAAGATTAGCGGTCTTGATGGGTGACTTAGTACATGAGTAGCCCTAATAGTACATGAGAAGCCCTAATAGTAACTAAATGCACAACATTCATTCCCCCTTCTCATATTACGTTGCAAAATAATAATATCACACTAAAATCTGAAATACGCTACCTAGGTGTTATTCTGGACAAACATCTCAGCATGGACACCCATGTAAGAAATATATCAAAAAAAGTTTACTTTAAACTAAAAATATTAAAGCAACTCCGCCCACTAATGCACCTACAGGATTTTCAACGCGTCATACAAGCAATCATAACCCCACATTTTGATTTCGCAAATCAAATCCTACTTGGCGTGACTAAGGAAGCCATAAAAAAACTTCAATTAGCACAAAATGCCGCAGCAAGGACCATTACGCAGGCCCCACCTTTCCAACACATAACCCCAATATTAGAATATCTACACTGGCTCCCGATTCAAAGCCGTATTGAATACAAAACTATCTTAACTACCTACAAAGCTATAACAAAAACAGCACCCCTGTCCATAAATAACCTCATCAAAATAGAACCTACACATAATCTCCAAAGGAGAGACGAATTAAATAAATTAACACCACCAAAAGAATTCATTAGAGCCAATAAATCCACAAACAAGAAAGCCTTCTCACATGCAGCCCCCATCCTGTGGAACACAATCCCAATAGAATTAAGACAACTACCTGACATAATGGAGTTCCGAAAAAAACTCAAAACACACTTATTTACAAAGCATTATGGTTCTATGACCAGCTCCTCTCTCACCCCCCAGCTAGATAAAGGATAATCCGACACCGGGTAATTACACTATTTCAACAAAAGAATGAAGCGCTGTAACCTAAGACGAAGTGATTAAGAAAATGTAAAACAAAAAAAAAATATGTATATAGTTAATTGTACATAGTTCACTATTGTTAATTGCTATTTGTTAACTGTAATTACCTAACTTTAAACTTGTTATATGTAAAAACAGATCACCCTGTTTAATGTTGTTATATGGAAACCGCACCTGATCAAATGGAAGGAGCGGTATATAAATAACCTGTTAATTAAATTAAATTAAATGAGTCGCAAGTTGGCTTTATTAGGGGTCGATATGCGGTCCGTAATTTGCGTAGAATATTAGCGTCTCTGGAGTGGGTGCATGCGCAACAAGTGCAGTCACTATTGGTGAGCTTCGACGCCGAAAAGGCGTTTGATAGGGTCAATTGACAGTATCTTCATTATTTGTTACCACGGTATGGTTTGGGTCCTTCCTTTTGTGGGATGGTGAAGAGCCTTTATGTGAACCCGACGGCTAGGGTGCTCTGTAACGGGGTCCTCTCGGATCAGTTCTCCTTGTATAGAGGTACTAGACAGGGATGTCCCTTGTCTCCCCTGTTGTTTGTTTTAGCTCTGGACCCCCTCATTCGTAGAATAGAATCCGATAAGAAGATATGTGGGGTGGAAATAGGTACGCAAGGTTTTAAGATATCGGCTTTCGCGGACGATATGTTGATGCACCTGCTTGCCCCTCGAGGGTCTCTGCCACGATTAATGGCCGAGTTCGCAGATTATGGTAGGTTTGCGGGCCTTCGTATAAATAAAGAAAAATCGGAGGCCTTAGATGTGGGGGGGGGATGGCTGCAGGGAGGGTGGAGCGGGCATTTCCCCTTGAAATGGGCAGAACAGAAATTTGTTTATCTCGGTATTGTCCTGACAAGCCTCCCTAAGGAGTTATACCGTACGAACTTTGAAAAAATTCTGTCCGGGGTGCGAACTCAATTGAGGGCCTGGAATCCCCTGCCGCTGTCGCTTTTGGGGAGGGTGGCAGCAGTAAAGATGATAGTCCTGCCACAAATCCTATATTGGTTGCAGACCTTACCAGTTTGGTTGTTGCGTTGTGATTTGCGCCACTTGGAAAGAGAAATACAGGGATTTTTGTGGAGGGGGGCTAGAGCTCGCATACCGATGAGCCGTATGATAGGACCTTGGTGTAGAGGAGGCATTGGCCTACCCGACTTATGGTTATATGCTTTGGCCTGTCAGGCACGCCATGTGAGAGATTGGTTGGGGGGACAGATATTTACACACCTAGGGCTTTGGAGATGGCCGTGGTCGCCCCATTTTCACTGCTGGGGATTCTACACATAGAGTGCCCATTTGCCTAGTGGAATTAAGCATAATGTCCTGATGAACTCAGCACGCTGTACTTGGCGACAGTTGAATGGCTATTGGAATCGGGACTGGAAGGTCTCGAGTTGGTTGCCATTGCGTGGTAACGTGCATTTTACTCCAGGCTCTGAATCTCGAGCGTTTCAGTCTTGGGGAGCGAAGGGATTGCGGACTGTAGGCCATGTTGTGGATCTGTCGGGTAAGTGCAAAACCTTTTTGGAGTTGTGCGAGGAGTACGAGCTCTCTTCCCGTCAATATTTTGCGTATCTACAAATTGTTCATTACGTGGCATCACTACCTCGGGAGGAACTTACGGCAGACCGCTCAGCGCAAATTCTTGCATTCTTTGATATTGGGGGTGATGCTCCGCCGTCGATAGCGAGGTTGAAGACCAGGCTCGAGTGCTTTGGTGTTATACCGGACTACGACCGGGTCGAGCAGGCCTGGGCCCGGGAGCTGGGACAGGAGGTCCCATGCGGAACCCTTATCGGGGCCTTGAGGCGATTAGTATCCCTAGCGGAGGGGGCCCGTTGGAGGGAGGTACAATATAAAGCGTTATCCCGGGTTCATTTCTCGCCTATATGGGCCTTGCGTAGTCATCTTACTCAGGATGGGTCTTGCCCTAGATGTTCTGAGCCACTGGCTGACTTAACCCTGAGCAACACACAATAATTCCATCTCTCATATATACAGTTACCTTGTTCAATGTTCCACACATGTAGATAGTTTCCCCTGTTATCCAAGTTTACTGCTCCTGTTCATTGTAATGACCTGACTCTTGTTTATTGTCGGATATTGTTTGTTCTATGTAAACCGCGCTGATCGCAAATAGTGCGGTATATAAGAGATGTAAATAAATAAATAAATAAACCCATATGTGGTGGACGTGTAGGCGTATTCGCCTTTATTGGTCCCGTATCCATCATTGCATAGTGGGGTTGTTACATCAGCGTTTCCCCTGGACGGGATCATTGGTAGTCTTGGACCAGTTGAATCAGACCCTGCCGAAAGGGAAAGGGGAGCGGCTGCTGGTGCATAAGGCCTGTTTGGTGGGGAAGGGTCCGATACTACATAGATGGCGAGATAACTCCCCGCCAACTTTCTTGGAGTGGCGCAATAGTTTTCATCATCTGATGCTGACTGAACGCTGGAGAGCTAGGGGCCAGATAAAGAGGTGGTCCACTTTCATGTTAATATGGGAACCTTATATTCAGAGCCTAGGGCCGTATTGTAGGAACGAAGTGCTTAATGTGGGCTCTTAGTGGTATCGGAAGAATAGATGATGACTAGCAGGGGAAGGTTCCCAATGAGGTTGAATTTTGCTGGTTCTGGGGGGGCTGTGGACTGCGACGGGGTGGGGAAGGGAGGGGGGGTGTTCTTTTCTTAAAAACAAAAAATGTAAAAACTATGGAACTGTCTCTTGATGCCTTGTAAGCCTGTACAAAATGGTTCCCTGTGGCAGGGATAAAAGTACACCCTGCTCGGGGGTTTGTTGCTTGGCTTGGTGATGGCTGTTCTTTTTTTGTTGGTTAAAATAAATAAAGTTTATAAAAAAAAAAGGGGAGAGGGGGTGACATGCTCAAATTTGCGGGCATGTGAGAGGGCGTGAATGGCAGCGTTCTGAATGGACTGGAGCTTTTTCAACTGATGCTGGGGGAGGCCTGCGTAAACCACGTTGCAATACTCTAATCGCAAAATAACGGTACTAAGGAAAATGGTGGTAAGAGCAGATTGATCGAGCAGGGGGTGTAGGGCTCTACTCAAGTTTATTCTTAATTGTGTGGTTAATGATTTTGCTGTATTTATGTGTGTTTTACAGTTTTGTAACATATTGTGAATGTGATATTGTAATCCACTGAGAATACATTTGTATAAATTAATAAATAGGCACACTCCAGTGCAGAATTCTAAATCTAACCCATAAACATGTATTACGGGCACACACTTTAGTAAACATACCTCTAAAAGCAATGACTGAATCATCTAGCTTTCTTAATGGTTGCCATGTACAGTGATACCTAGTCAGTGAACCGTGGAGTACGCTACCAATTGTTATGTGTACTGCCAACTAATGATGAAGAAGTACATCAATTCCTGTTGCCTTGATTCAGAGGTACCCTGTTGTTACACTGTAAACTCCATCCTGTGGCAATGACATCTAAGGGGTAATTTTATAAAGTCTTTTATGATATTTTGCAATTAGTGCAGCCACTGTTCCCTCTAAGCTGTGCGCGTGTGCGCGCGCACACACCTCACCAAGCGAGCGCACATACTTTACAACAGAGCGCACAAAAATTACGGCTCTGATTCTGATAGAAAACAACACAGACGTTTTAAAATTTAAAAGTTATGATTGTAATTACTAGAAATTTCCCGCTTCATTTAGTAATCATCTATTTTTATTTAATTTGATTAAAATCAATGTGGTGTACATACTGTATTCTGACGTGTAGTCAAATTTTAAAGTATATAACTCCGAGTGTCATTATGTGGCGCACAAAAATGTAACCTTCCTTCAAAAGCTGCACACAGCTGATATGTTATGCGCACACAGCCTACAGAAAATTAGAGGGAACATTGAGTGCAGGTCACCTGATGCCACCTCAAAATGTAGAGGTAAGTGTACCCACAGTTATATACTATGCATTAGGATACACATCTGCACATTAACTTGCCACACCCCTGACAGTTACCATGGAGGCTTTGCACTTAACGCCAGGGCCGGCCCGTCCATTGAGCGAGAATGTTTTTTGCACAGGGCCCCGCGTTTCAGGGGGCCCCGTGCAAAAAACATTCTGATTTAAAAGTAAAATTTAAAATAAAAAAAAGAAAAGCTGTCTGCTGCCGCTGCCGGGACCGCCGCGGCAGAATCGAGTGTGCCGCGGGGCCCCCCCTGTACGGCAGAGCCTGCCCTCCCCTGTATCAGCTCCCTCTTTCAGCTGCAGTCACACGCGCCGGCTTTCAGAGCGCGAGGGGAGAGTTTCTCCCTCGCTGCTCTGTTAAGCCCGCGGGGGCTGATGGGAAGTTCCCATCAGCCCCCGTGGGCTTAACAGAGCCGCGAAAGGGAAACTAGGGGGGGGGGCCCCACGGCACACTCGATTCTTCTGCGGCGGTCCCGGAAGCGGCAGCAGACAGCTGACAGCTTTTCTTTTTTTAATTTTAAATTTTACCAGGGCTGGGATGGGCTGGGCTGGGGGTTAGGAGTGGTGATGGGCTATGGGGGAGCTAAGCCTGGATATGGGCTGATGGGATTAGGACTGGAAGTGGGTTGATGGGGGGTTAGGACTGGTAATGGGCTACGGGGGGCTTAAACTGAAAATTGGGTGATGGGGGGGTTAGGACTGGAAATGGGTTGGTGGGATTAGGACTGGGAGTGGGCTGATGGGGGCTTAGGACTGGTAATAGGCTATGGGGGGCTAGGACTGGTAATGGGTGGGTGGGAGGGGTTGCTAGGACTGGTAATGGGCTGAGTGGAAGGGAAGGCTTGAACTGCAAATAGCTGATGGGGAGGGGGGCTTGGAATGGAAATGGGCTGAGTGGAAGGGGGCTTGAAATGGAAATGGGCTGAGTGGAAGGGGGGCTTGGAATGGGCTCTTAGGGGAGGGAGCTAGGACAGGAAATGGGCTGATGGGCTAGGATAGGACTGGGAATTGGGTGTTGGGGGAGCTAAGATTGGAAATGGGCTGTGGTGGGGGCTTGGATTCAAATGGACTCATGGAGGGGCTAGAACTGGAAGTAGGCTTATGGGGGGCTTGGATTGGAAATGGGCTGAGTGGAGGGGAGCTAGGATTTGACATGGGCTGATGGTGGGGCTAGGAAAGGACTAGAAATGGGCTGATGAGGGGACTCGGATAGGACTGGAAATGGATGTGGGAGCTAGGACTGGAAATGGGCTGATGCGGGGACTAGAAGGGAGCGGATACTGGGTGGGGCTGGAACTAGAAGGGAGCTGATGTTGGGGGAGATTAGAAGGGGATGGGGCTGGGAGAGTGAAATGGAGAGGGGAAAGATATTTTGTGTGGGAGTAAAGAAAAATCTACAATTGGCCGGGTATTGGGAGACTAAGTAGGGATTGACGGGTAAAATTTGAGTGGATAAAATAGGAATGAGGAAAGAGCAAAAGGAGAAAGATTAGTATGTTAAAGCAGATGTAGAGAGAGAATGGAAAAAACTAGAAGAGAGAAGAAAGGACAAATGGACAGCAGACGATGGAGAGTTAGCAGAAGACACAAATAAACCAGAAGAAAGTGGCTGGAACAATTGCAACTGAAAAAAAATGCACAAAAGGTACAAAGATATCTCTTTATTTTGAATTTATTAACTGGAATATGTCAGCTCTGGGAAATGTGCATCATTAACGTCTGTGCTTTGTTTAGTACAAGAGGAAATTAATTTATAGTTTTATTTCTACATTGTTGTTGTAAATTCCAAGTTTGGCTTTTAGGGTTCCCAGTTTAATTATTGTCTTCCTGTTTTTAAATTGTGATTCCTTGTTTGGTGATGGTCTGTGTTCTGCATGTGTAACTGAGCTGAGGTATTCTGTTATGTAATTCCTATTTGACATTGCCACTTGTTCTCTTTCCTCAGTAGGTCATGTATTGTTATTCTCTGAAATGTATTGGTTTAATATTTGCAGTGTTGCCTTTTGATAGGTAGGGTCTGGTGCTTTGTGAGTACTGGTAGTGCTGTTAGGATACGGTGGGTTTGCTATGGGTTCTAAATGGGCAGTGTTTGTAGTAGTTCCTAATGTGTCTGGCGGTTGGCACTAGATTATAGTAATGTAGAAATCTTTTAGTCTTTCTTTATCCATACACTCATGAAGAGGCATGTTTTCTAAAAGTTAGTGTATGGTAACATTATGCAAATATTTATGCAAATGAGGCCCCTTATGCAAATGAGGCCCCGCACCGAGTCTCCACACATGGCCCCGCACCCACCTTGGGCCGCCCCTGCTTAACGCATGTTACTTTTTTCACTAAATGTGCTTTGGGAGCAAAAACCCAATGCATGTTAGTAAAAGGGTTATATAGTGCCTAGGTGTCTTTATAAAATTGTACCTACTTGGCCTCTTAACCTAGGTGAACTTTTGTAAAACTACTCTCCAAATGGTTACTAGGGATGTGTAGTTTTCACATTTTTCAGACTTTTTCTCACATTCATTTCACACATCCGTTTTAATAAAAAAAGTTCTTAATACATAGAACTTTTTAACATGTGCAAATTGACTGCACGCACATTAATTAATTCAAAAGTGAACACGTTTCTTATGCAAAGCAGTAGATAAAGTTAGATTGATTTACATGCAATAAATGTTTTAAGGTGCATTAACGAATTGAATGTATGCTAACAAATAAACACCCCTAATGGCTAGGTATATATATCTACTTTGTTGTATTTTATTATTCTTTCCAAACCAACGGAATGTTTCGATATCACTGCCTTCAAACCATCCCACCTCTGCACTCTAGGTCACAGATACACAAAGGAGCGACACAGATACACACATAAACACTCAAAGGCTGGATGGAATTCCATGAGTCATACTGCACTTGCTTTCCCTACTTGTTTTAAAGATATATTGAATTAAGGATCTTGCGCAATGGGCCTCTTTTGGTGAGGGGGTGTGGGACCGCTCTACCTTTTGCCCATAGGAGAAAGTAGCCAAAGTAAGCATGATGCAGAAAATTAAATTATTTTCCTTGAAAATCGGTTAGAGAACATTTATTTAGAATGAGGTTAGAAGGATAGAAGGAGTGGCTGAGCTCATTCGTTACGTAGTCTCCACCTTCTGTCCAGGGGCCATCTCTGAAATAATGGGAATGATGCGAATATAATAAAGGAAATACAGATACTATAAAAAAAAACTTGTTGTGGCCTGGATGAATCATTTTGGCGGGGTTTCTTTGAACTGAAATCCGTCTATAATTATTCCCATCAAAGGACCCAGCTATTAAAAACGAGTTTCATGAGAGGATAAGTGGCAAATGGAATGCACTGGACCTTTAAAAGCCTTGTGGTAACAGCAACAAAAAAAAGAAAACAATGGTTAGTGCATTAGTTTTGAATAAAAATACTAAATTGCCCTTTTCTGACCATGATTAATGGATACATTGTATCCTCTCAGAAACTGAGTTCGGTGTCATAGTGGCCTGGATGTGCTTCAGTTCCTGGCAAAACTGCAGAGGTCTGGTTTCTGCTCTGCACTAGAGCAGGTGCAGGCCGCGAAGGGCACCAGGAGACTTTCCCTGCACCTACGTTTTATATTAAGTAAAAAGAGGAGCCGTTAAAAGAAAGTCCGAGCTTGGGTTGCTGAACTGCTGCAGCTACAGCTTGACACAAATTTTTTTGTGTATTTATTTAACAATTTTTATATCTCTCACCCCGCGTCCCATTAGACTTTCTTGTTCTTATTTATATTTGACATTAATCAAAAAGTTCAGAGGTGACTAGTCTATGATATGTGAGAGAAGAGAGCTTGCAGCTGCCTGGGGGAGAACCAGCCAGCAATAGGGAGCCCATCACTAGTACTACTACCACTACTGAACATTTATATAGCGCTACATGGCGTACGCTGCACTGTACAGATACCAGCTGAGTGAAGAGACTTGAGAACCGGGGGCAAGCCAGCAAGGCAAACCCCTAAAGTGTTCTTTCCAGGACCTTTTGAATGGGCGCACCACCCGACTGATTTTACTGACCGCCCAGCTAATTAATCTGATATGGCCAAAATAATAAGCAGGAGGAAAAAATGATGCAAGTGATTAGCGCTGAAACCATGACATGTTATGTGCAACTCTCAGGGGTGTGAAAAGCATTTCCTCAGCAGTTAACATGGAGTCCTGTCCCACAGCATGTGCTGTATTAGCATGGATGCCCTAATGCCACTTATTGAGGTGGTGTTAGATGAACCTGCGCTAATACATGTGATGCCCGAATCATCAAGGGGCACGTCCAGGCTGTCTGGACGGCCCAGAGCAGGATGGGCCCGTCAAGACCTGATTCCGCACCGTAGGAGCAAGACGTTCCCACGAGTGCAGGATCGGGCAATGGGCAATGAGCAATGGCCCAGCATGCCCCTGCATCGCCGCAGGGATGTCTTCCTTGCAGCACAGCCTGCCCACAGCCGATGACACCCTGCTTCCCCACCGCCCAACCCCAGACAGGAGCAGCAAGGCCCCGGATCAGGCGGCAGGGACGCACATGGCATACCTCCGTTGCCTCAGGAGGCCTGGCTGGCCAATCTGGAGGGATGGCTAGCGCTTATTCCACCTCTGAGGTGGAATAATCTGGCCATCCCCTGGTGCCCCCAGGATTTACAGGGTAGTGACCAGAATCAGCCCTGTACATCTGGGTGCTGGTCCCACCCACACACCTCCCACTCTCCGCCCCCATGCCACCCCCATTCCCTGCAGCATGCACAGTGGCTCTGTGCATGCAGGGGAGATGAGAGGCATAATACAGAGAGGGCAGATAGCCAGACGTGCAGCCGCGTTATCCACCTCCTTAGTGTGCAGTGTGAACACAGAGCTAACTGTGCCGATCTCACCACGCCCGTTCTCTGCCCCTAACCCACCCACTTGCGCCTCTAACATGGGTTGCACAGTGAGCAGGAATCATCCTGCACTGTCATGGCCCTATGCCACCTGGCATTGCATGTCCCAGCATGCCTTTAACGCACACCACAGCACATGCTGCCAGGTAGCACCTGTTGGTAAAAGACCCTCATTGTGTAAATATAAAATGAATGATTTAGATGCTTAAATCAATCTGAAACAGTGACAAACAAATACATCGTATATGGACCTTCCTGAACCACCGTTAGTTACATTGTCTGCTGCCGATTGCCTTATACTGTGACCCACCTGGCTGGCCAAAATTTCTAGAGAGAACACTGTAGACTCCTACTTTTCTGTATACATCACTAGTGTAAGTGACCGAAATGTCCGCAACTGCATTTTGCAAGTGCATGCATGAATTATAGTATTTTATAGTTTATGCGCCTACTTGTTATAAAATTATTGCGTGCACTTGTATTCTGGTTGTAATTTTGTAAGAGGTCATTTGTGCATGTAAACTGCCATTTATATATATCTATCTATATGTGCAAATGACTAAAATACCCTATAGATGCCTTCTTTCACAGGTAAAAGCAGGCGCCCCCTTACAAAATTACCCCTTAATATAGGAATTAGCAAGGTCAAGCTGCTGCGCTGCGCTGTTAGTATCGCACACTACTTTCTGCTTTAATTGGTTAGTATACTGTAGCTTAATAGATAGGCCCAGTAGTGGGATTCAGTTGGTTTGGCCCAGTTCGTGCGAACTGGTTCCTGACACAGGCCATGTTCACCAAACCGGGCCAAAAATGGCATTCCGAAGCCGGTACTGCACTGCCAGGAATCCCCCCCATCTGCCAGTGGCATTGCAGGAAGCCCCTGATGCCATCAAACCATTGGCGGGTGGGGGGATTGGGCCGCTGGGCCACCAGGGAGTTGCTGCCCTGCGGTGGATGCCAGCGGCCTGTGCATGCGGCTCCGCAAACGCAAGCACGTGCCATTCTGTTATCCGCTCAGTTCTGGCAGTGGCAGGATCGATCCAAATCAGTTCCTGTTCGGATCGAATCCTGCCACTGGATAGGCCGCATAATTGAGCATCATACTTTTACACAAAAAACGTTTCTCATGGGGCAGATTAGCAGGGTAGGCACTTACTTTATGAAAATATGTGTGTACCTGCAGAGTACAAGAAGAAAATTTCACCTGCCTTGGAACCAGAGCCGGTGCAAGGCTATTAGACACAATGGCAAAACTTCAGTTCCTCCCCCCCCCCCCCCACTTCGCCCAGTCCCCCAAGATTTTCATTATTAAACTCAATCGTAACCATCCTATAAAAACATGTTTGGACATCACGAGCCTGAAATTCAACTAGGCAGGCTATGCGCCGGTATGGCGCATAGCCCTGTCCGCTCACCCCTAATCCTAGATATTCAATTCGGCGCACAAGGAAAACAGCCACAGAGCCTAACTGGGTAGCGGCAATATTGCACCACTACCCGGTTAGCAAACACAGCTAAAAATAGGTGAGCCTAAAGCTGGCCTAGTTATAGCTGCAGATTGCTACCCGGTTAGCGTCAGTCTCAGCCTCTGCTCCGCTCCAGAACGCCCCCAACACGCCCCGATGCTAACTGTATAGCATCGGGGCACATAGGGGACGTAGGAGGGGGTATTCAATGGCACTAACCATGTAAGTGTCACTGAATATCCCCATTTAAGGCATGTACACGGTTTACTGGGCTGTAATCCATGTTAATGCCTTTCGAATATCGGGTCCCACACTTTTAGATATTAAACTTTATTTTGTAAATATATGCATAAAGAGAGAGATGGGCAATCACCTAGTTGCCTTAATGGTTAAGCCAGCCTTAATGTCTATCCTCACACCTCTACCATGACAAGGTCTTTGCATCTTCTCCACTTCCTGTTCCTGTGTATCGACTGGGGCTGGACTTGGAACATCAAGCATTTGAGAGACTGAATCCAGATTTATAAGACCCAACAGCAGGGCTGGCAAAACCATTAGGTAAGACTAGTCAGTAGCCTAGGGCTTCAGCTTTCTGGGAGCCAGAAAAGAGCAGCAGCAGTCAAAGAACAAACTCAAAGAGTCATCAGTACATTATTTTACCTGCAGGGAGAGTGGGCACATATATACAGGGTGACCCAAAAAAAGTGAGAACATCTCGTAAATTAAAAGCTTAAATAGTTTACTTTTTTACCTTTTTTAGCTATGTAATGTCTTTATTTCGACAATTTCCGGTCACCATTTTTTTAAATTTGTCAGTCGTTTACATCTTTGAATTTTTAAATAACTTATATGCTATGAGATGTTCTCACTTTTTTTAGGCCACCCTGTGTATATATATATATACAAAGCAAACTTTAAAATTAAAAATTATGAGGCCTGATATATTCAAAGGAGTTATGCTCCTAAATTGGCCTCTTTGAAAAAGCGGAGCTCCTAAATATAGGGGTGAGCGGGCAGGGCTATAGAGCCATAGGAGCGCATAGCCTGCCTAGTTGAATTTCAGGCCCATGATGTCCGAACATGTGTTTTTATAGGATGGTTACAATTGAGTTTAATAATGAAAATCTTGGGGGATTGGGTGTAGGGGCTGAGTGCCTAAATATTTTCTTAAAATTTCTCTAAACTTCTAAATTTAGGAGCTCCGCTTTTTTTGAATGTCGGGTCCACGAAGTCCAGTTATAAATTTCTACTGGATTGTTGTTGGAAGGCTGGTATTCAGATGACTATGACTAATTATCAAACTCGGGGGGAGGGCATGAGGCTGTAGGCTTGCCTAGGGTGTCCAATATCCTTGCACTAGCCCTGTCCAATGGCCCTGGATTTGTTTTGTGTTCAGAAACCTCTGAGCATCTTCATTTTGGGGGGCAGGAGAGTGAGGAACATTGGTACCCATGGGATGGGGAGCAAGAGAAGTCACCTCTTCTCCTGGATTTTAATGGTTTGGGGATTTTTCAAGTCCAACAAGCTCAGCTTTAGTACAGAGGAGGCGTGGCATGAAAGTGAGAGGCAAGTCAAAACCCGACACGGCACGGCTTCTTAAAGATTACTCATGCACTTAAAACAACACTGCAGAATTTATCAGGACTTCTCTCATTCCTCTCCGCTGCAGCTCCTATAGGGATTACTCACACCACAAACACCCTGACTATGTGAAAGGACAATGTGTTAATTGGAATAAACTGACCATTTAAACTGCTGCAAATTACCAAATGAAAGAGTCAAACTCTGTGCAGTATCACTAAAAATATGTGTTTATACTTCCATCCCAATTCCTGTCTGCTGGTTTTGTTTGTTGCTATAGTGACCTGCTTCTGACATGAGTCCAAAAGCCTGATCATGACTAACAAACGCATCTCAGGGGACTAAAAACAATTGAAGGGGGCTGGATTAGGAAACACCTTTTCTGGCATTAACAGCCCTGCCCCCACCACTCCCGGAAATCTACACACATACCATACTCTTCCAGCGTTGCAAAAGAGAACAACAAAAACGGGAAGCAAGTGACTGAACTGAAACTCAACTTAATGGCATCTCTTTCACAACCGTTATCTCAGCGCTGAGTTTCTGGCAGTAATCCGGGATTCTCATGGACCTGAGGTGTGAATGACATATTCTGTCATCTTGTCTCACCGTGGCAATTCTCAGTTTCTTATTTGCAGTGGATAAATATGGTTCTAATCCAGGCGGCTAAATATCCGATTACTTTACTTCCTAAGTCTGTAGTTTGATTTTCGCAGCCCTATTTCTCTTTATTTGCAGGAGGACTTTATTCTTTGAAATAACCCCTTTTTGCAGGACTGCAGTGTATTCCAGTTTAGGGCCCTGCAACATGAACAAATTCCCTGAGAGTTTTGCAGGCCAGTAAACTGTGTAAAGGCCACTTAGTGGGCCGAGACAGAAGCGATCTGCTGGAAGAGCGAAGTTCCCAAGGAGGGGTGTAGGGAGAGATAAGAGAGGAAAGGTAGTGCGGAGCAGCAGAATGAATGCACTTATAGGCCAGTAGGAGAAGTTTGAACTGGATGTGGAAACGGATAGGGAACCAATGAAGCAACTTGAGAAGAGGGGTTATATGAGCATATCAAGTCTGGTGGAAGATTAGCTGCATAGCTGAGTTCTGAACAGATTGAAGAGGAGAGAGATGACTCAGATGACTCAGAGGGAGACCAGCAAGGAGGAGGTGCAATAGTCTAGAAACATAGAAACATAGAAATATGACGACAGAAAAAGACCACATGGCCTATCTAGTCTGTCCTTCCATAACAACTACAAACAGTCCCCTTTTTACTTTTAGAGATCCTCTGTGTTTGTCCCATGCTTTTTTGAATTCAGTTACTGTCCTCATCTCTACCACCTCCACTGGGAGACTATTCCACAGATCCACTACTCTTTCCGTAAAGAAATATTTCCGCATATCACTCCTGAATCTATCTCCCTTCACCCTCATCCCATGTCCCCTCATAGCAGAACTTGCTTTCAATAGAAAGAGGCTCTCTCCCTGAACATTTATGCCACGGAGGTATTTAAACATCTCAATCATATCACCTCTATCCCGCCTTTCCTCTAAGGTGTACATATTAAGATCCTTCAGTCTGTCCTCATATGCTTTATAATGAAGACCACTAATCATTTTAGTAGCCACCCTCTGCACCGACTCCATCCTGTTCACATCCTTTTGAAGGTGCAGTCTCCAGAATTGCACACTATACTCCAAATGAGGTTGCACCAAAGACTTATACAGAGGCATTATCACCTCCTTTTTTCTGTTAGCCATTCCTGTCCGTATGCACCCTAGCATCCTTCTAGCTTTTGCTGTCGCCTTTTCTACCTGTTTAGCTACTTTAAGATCATCAGACACAACCACGCCTAGGTCCCGCTCTTCTTTAGTGGACAAAAGTACTTCACCCCCTATACTATATTGCTCCCTTGGATTGCTGCAGCCCAAATGCATGACCTTACATTTTTTAACATTAAATCCCAGCTGCCAAATTCTAGACCATTCTTCAAGCTTAGCTAGATCCCTCCTCATGTTATCTACACTTTCCTGGGTGTCTACTCTATTGCAGATTTTGGTATCATCTGCAAAGAGGCAAACCTTACCTGAAAGCCCTTCCGCTATATCACTAACAAAGATGTTAAAAAGAATCGGACCAAGGACAGATCCCTGGGGCACACCACTGGTAACATCCTTCTCCTCAGAGTGAGCTCCATTTACATGTCTAGATAGGAGATAATTAAAGAGTGGATAAGTGACTTAGTAATATGTTCAGAAAAGAAGCGTCAAATTTTGCTGAAGTTGTAGAGAAAGAAAGGACAGGTTTTAGCTATCGGTTTGACCTGTGTGAAGAAGGAGAGGGAGGCGTCAAAGATGACACCAAGGTTGCAAGCTGAGGAAACAGGAAGGAGTAGAGCGTAATCCACACAGACTGAGAAAGGAGGAAAGGGGGAAATGGGTTTACGGGGAAAAATAAGAAGCTCGGTTTTGGCCATGTTTACTTTCAAGCAGCAGTGAAACTTCCAAGCAGTGGTGTCAGACAGGCAGGCAGAGATCCTGGCCTGGATTGCCAGCAAGATTTCAGGTGTAGAAAGGTAGATCTGGGAGTTATCAGCGTAAAGATGGTACTGAAAACCATGGGAGGTGATGAGTGCACCAAGGGACTGGGTATAGAGACAGAAAAGGAGTGGGCCCAAGACAGAGCCTTGGGGTACACCAACTGAGAGCAGGATAGCAGTAGAGGAGGATCCTCCGGAAGAAACACTGAAAGTGTGATGGGAGAGATAAGAAGAGAACAGGATAGCACAGAGCTCTTAAAACTAAGCAAGGACAAGGTATTGAGGAGAAGGTGGTGGTCAACAGTGTCAAAAGCAGCAGAGAGGTCAAGAAGGATGGCCTTGTTTGTGAGACAATATTTTCTGGGGAATTTATTTTGTATTCCAGAAGTTGTATGTGGGCAAAAGATGCATTATTTCTAAATCCTGCATTGACACCGACTTAAGGGATTTTTGTACTTTTTAGCCCACCTTTGCCCAAAACATAGCAGTAGCTACTGATTTTTATTTATTATTAATGGGTGGGTTTTTATTAGTGGATGTGTTATTAGAGAGTGTGTTGCTTTAGGCAGGTGCTGAAACAGAAAAACAGCAGAAAACAACATATCTTAAAGATTAAAAGTTTCAAAATGTAATAGCTACATTTAGCTAGACAGTACTGTTGGGCAAGACGTTTCTGATTGACTCCCTATTGTCACTTATTGACTGCTAGTAGAATCCTAAAGCTGTTTATATTAGGATCTCACAGTACAAGACAGGATAAGCATAAACGTGAAAGTATTAATTTGTGTGGTAATTCCATATATCTTTCCCACGGGCAGTTTCTTAGGCACTCAGCCCCGGTAAATGTTCAAAGAAGCCACTTTAGAAGGAAAGGGCCCAGTATTCAGCAGCAGCAGCTAGCCCCTGTAAAGCAGGTAGCCATCGCCTCTGAAGGTTAAACATGGATATTCAATGCCGGGGCCATATCCGGCCTCTAGCACTGAATATCCAGTTTGGCTGTATTCAGCCATTGCCCGGTTATCTGGGTGATCTGTAAAAACGCACAGTTTACTCTTCTTGGGGAATACCCAGTATGGTGAGGAATTTAAGATAATGCTCCCTTGCAATCCAGAAGGAGTTTTTTATTGTTTATATGCATGTGGAGGCCTATTCTAATTTGGACGTTCTGGCCTCTGTGCATCCGGTCGGAACTGGATGCACAGAGGTAGATGGGATTCTGATTCCATGGGACACGTCTAGCCCCCGTGAGATCAGAATCCCGTCTAAGCCTCTATGTGCAGGCCCGGACCCGATTCTGATTGGCCTGCATGTACAGGCACCTGCCCAACTAACTCAGTCAGCGGCTCCAGTCAGGAGCCGTGATCTCCAGCTGCTGCCGACTTCATTCATTCCCCACAGCCTGACCCCCGATCTGGCCTCCCAAGGCCAGGGTCGGGCTGCGGGGAAACTCCTTTGGCCCAACCACCCTTTGACATGCCCCAGGCCTGCCCCGTCTAGGGGAATGTATTCCACCCCAGTGATGGAATAAGTTCCCCATCTACTCTACCAGCCACGGACATACAGAGCTGACATCAGAATCGGCCCTGTATGTCCAGGGCTGCAGACCGCCCACTGCCCACCCTAACTGTACCTCTGCACCTCCCTTTTCCCGCCCCCGTCTAACCTCCCCATACAAACTCCTTGTTTGTATGGGGAGACTTGACAGGGATGGGAAAGGCAGATGAATAGTGGGGTTGGGACGTCCAGCCCCGCTATTCGTGGTTCAATGACTGAAAAATGAGTCACAGAGCTGCACAAAACAGATATCAACAAAAAACAAATTAATAACATATACAATAACTCTTATGGAGTTAATTTTAGAAACTTTAGGTACTATTCATGTCTGTTTGTTGTTGTGTGCCATCAAGTCAATGCTGACTCCTGGTGACCCAGTTGCTGGGTTTTCTTGGCAAAGTGGGTCCTAAATAGATTGTGAGGCATTTCTTCCATGCAGTGAGTTTACAGCCCCTGGTATTCCATGGTGATCACCTATCCAAGTACTAGCTGGGCCTGACCCTGCTTAGCTTCTGAGATCAGATAAGATCAGGCTCATTCAGGGTGGCAACGCCATGGTTCATGTGTTATAAGAAGCAGATTTATACGTATGAATTGTCATGTGTTTATGTAACGATTTTACAAAAGGCGTTACTTATACTGTACGTATAGATGGTAGAAAAAGGGTTTTCTTCATACAGTAAGCACGTTCTCTGGGTGGTCTTTTGCAGTATGAAGATAATTTTATAAAACTCTGCCTTAAATCGGGTCTATTTTATAGAAAAAAAGTAGGTGTTATATACATGCATTAATCTAAGTCCCCACCACTTCGAACAGCCCTAGAGCTGGTGCAAATGGCTGCTCCTAGATTTGTAAAGATCATGAGTATATTAGCGTGTTTTATAATTTACATGTGCACCTGTGTGCTCTGCCCAAACACCGCCCAAGCACATGCCCACTGGGAAAGTACATACCATCGACCTAACACACGTACTTTCAGAATAGCAACCACCTCAGTTCTGCTCGCAAATACCCATTTACATGCAAGTGCAGTCACAATTTACACCTGGTGTTTATGAAGTACACACATTCATGGGGACCGTACACATGTATATTTTCACAGCTTTGAAGTAGCTTCATTATTACTGCAATTTCTGCAGCTTTTCAGGAGCTATTTCATAAAGACATGCGAAGTGGCATTTTACAAGAGACGTCTAGGAAGAATCTGGGATGTCCAGAGCAGAACATCCAAAAACTGGGAGAGTGGCAGCGGTGCCTTCTGAAATCACTCCATCTCCACCCTGAGAAATGAACGTCCCAGTAACCGTTTCTGGAGATGAGCCCTGCGCAGATAGCAAGGCTGGGCACATGCATGGGTGAAGGCCATTTTACAGATATGGACGCCACCAACATGCATGCCCGCAGGACCAGGTACTTGGGCACCACGGCCTGGGTAGGTCAGAAGAGAGGCATCTGGGTTATGACACTAGTACGTCCTGCTCTGCCAATTCAGATACTCTGATGTGCAGCAGCGGGCCAGCAAGGGTTTGGAGCATGTATTTACGGGCGGCTCTTTTTGGCAAGGAAATATTAACTGTGGTGATGTAAACACGTTTAACTCTTTCCCCCTGGAGGCATTACAGCCATGAAACAAGCACTTTTATGCACCTTATTCTTGCTCGGGAGCAGGAATGGGCATGGGTGCCTCACCAGCTGGGGCCTGACATGCTTCTGATTTCTCACCGCAACCTGTACTCCTTGCTCTGTCAACGGCACTCTTTCACCATGCCCCTGTTCTCGCGCCAGGACATCCATATACCAGGCTTTCTAAGATGGCTCCAGGGATGTCTCCATGCTTTGCCTGTCCAAGTGCCTGTTTTCAGCCATTCAACTCATGAATAGAGCTTCTAAACCCCCCCCCATAGGTATTATATGTCTTTATAAAGTAGGGTAAAACAGGCACCTGCTTGACCTCCCAATAAGAGCATAACTTGTGTTAATGTGTATTCAAGGAGGCCCTTAGATTGTAAGCCACCGGCTGCTATCTGGAGAGCCAGACCACAAGAAGTTAGGCCTGCTTTTCTTTCCGGCTTATTTTATACAGTCACTTATTTGGTTAGTGGACTAAAAATTGCTGCTAACTGGATAAGTGGTTGCACTACCCTTGCCCTCTGACCACCCCAACACTATCCAGATAGTGCCGCAGCAGGTAGAGGGACCATTCAGCAGGCTCAGGTCCTGGTAACCGGAAAAACCCTTCTGAATATCGGGCCCTATGTTTTTTTGAATTGTTTTATTTTTTAGATTGACAGGATTATATATATTTGTTTTTCAAACACCACAGAAACATAGAAACACGAGAGCAGAAAAAGACCATATGGCCTATCCAGTCTGCCCTTCCATACCAACTAGTATAGTCCCTTTTTTTCTCCTTTAGAGATCTTCTGAGATAGAACAGATATTGCTATACTGCAATAGTTAACATCAGATAACGATTTTCTTCTGTCTGACATGGGCACAGGGACCATTTTGTCATGAGAACAGAGATTTTGCTACTGGGCAGATATCGTGGGTGTTTCTAAAGTGCCACATGTCACAGATGTGTTTATTTCAAAAGATGTTAAATTAGCTGTGCTGTGACTTTGCCTTGACCCTCTTAGTCTAAGGCTAGCTGTCAGGGTGCTTTTGGAATGACATTGAGCATTGCAGCAGACTCAGTCATATTAATCTAATCAGATTTATCAGAGATGGGCTGTTCCAGCATCACATTCCAATTAAAGAGCAGTGCTTAAAGTGGTCCTGGAAACAAAGATATTTTTTGAAAATGGTTCCTGGAGGTTTAATTAATAGAGGCTCAAATTAAGGTTTTTGCATGATGGCTATCGGGGCCAGCTGCAATTTTTTCAGCTCCTAGGCAAATGAAAATTGCTGCTTTTTGCTATGAATGAAAATAGAGAAGTAGCATCTGGTGGAGGAGGAGGTGTGGGCAGAGAAGGGGAATGAGTAGGGGGCAGCCAGTGGGGAGAAGTGGGGAGTAAGTGGAAGAGTTGCAGCCCATGTGGCTATGTATGGAGTCCGTGGCAGCCAGCAAGACAAAATGTGGAGTGAGTGGAAGAGTGGCACCAGCAGGGCGAGGTATGGGGTGAATGGAAGAGTGGCACCAGCAGGGTGAGGTATGGGGTGAGTGGAAGAGTGGCACCAGCAGGGCGAGGTATAGGGTGAATGGAAGTGTGGCACCAGCAGGGCGAGGTATAGGGTGAATGGAAGTGTGGCACCAGCAGGGTGAGGTATAGGGTGAATGGAAGAGTGGCACCAGCAGGGCGAGATGTGTGGTGAGTGGAAGAGTGGCACCAGCAGGTTGAGGTATGGGGTGAGTGGAAGAGTGGCACCAGCAGGGTGAGGTATGGGGTGAGTGGAAGAGTGGCACCAGCAGGGCGAGATGTGGGGTGAGTGGAAGAGTGGCACCAGCAGGTTGAGGTATGGGGTGAGTGGAAGAGTGGCACTAGCAGGGCAAGATGTGGGGTGAGTGGAAGAGTGGCACCAGCAGGGCAAGGTATGGGGTGAGTGGAAGAGTGGCACCAGCAGGGCGAGATGTGGGGTGAGTGGAAGAGTGGCACCAGCAGGTTGAGGTATGGGGTGAGTGGAAGAGTGGCACCAGCAGGGCGAGATGTGGGGTGAGTGGAAGAGTGGCACCAGCAGGGCGAGGTATGGGGTGAGTGGAAGAGTGGCACTAGCAGGGCAAGATGTGGGGTGAATGGGAGAGTGGCACCAGCAGGGCGAGGTATGGGGTGAATGGAAGAGTGGCACTAGCAGGGCAAGATGTGGGGTGAGTGGAAGAGTGGCACCAGCAGGGTGAGGTATGGGGTGAATGGAAGTGTGGCACCAGCAGGGCGAGGTATGGGGTGAGTGGAAGAGTGGCACCAGCAGGGCGAGGTATGGGGTGAGTGGAAAAATGGCACCAGCAGGGCGAGGTATGGGGTGAGTGGAAGAGTAGCACCAGCAGGGCGAGGTATGGGGTGAATGGAAGAGTGGCACTAGCAGGGCGAGGTATGGGGTGAGTGGAAGAGTGGCACCAGCAAGGTGAGGTATGGGGTGAGTGGAAGAGTGGCACCAGCAGGGCGAGGTATGGGGTGAATGGAAGTGTGGCACCAGCAGGACTGGGGGATATGCAGAGTAGCAATGGTTGGTGGAAGGATTGATGTTACACATTTTTACTGTTCTTTGAGTTGCAAAACAGCGAAAAAGTGTGACTGGAGAGAAGTGGTCACCAGTTGATATGATGTGGCCCCAGACAGAGCTGGAAGCAAAGGTGAAGAATAAGACCAACAATGGAAGCCGGCTCTTATCAGAGAAGAGTAGAGAGGATCCCTCAGCACTTGGGTTTTATTTTATTTTCATTTCATTTATTAACATTTATAGCCTGCTATTATGGCAATAAGTCAAACTCAGTGGTTTATTTAAAAAAAAACAACACATAAAAACAAATTACTTACAAACAATAAATCACCTAATTCAAAGTATTATGAAAGGGATAAATAGTAGAAGGGAATGGCTGAGCTAGGGAGAGCCCCCTCTCCTCTGAGCAACAACACATGGCTTAGCCTTGCATAAACTACAACTCCCAGCATGCCTATGGCTCCACACAGTTGGCCTCTGACATAAGACAGCACTGTATTGCTCCTGACAGAAGGACCCCAAGAGAAAAAAGGGGGGGGGGGGGGGAGAGAGGAAGAACTGATGGACGAGAGGCCTGAGAAGGGGAGAGAAGATAAATGATAGCAACTGGGGGCAGAGGGGTGCTGGCTGGCAAAGGAAGGAAGCTTCCCTTTTGATCCTTTTGGTGTGCTGTCCATCTCTTTTCAGCATTATCATAAATTATATTATGGAAAGGCTATTAGGAAAAGTTTCACTTTTTGCAGATGGCACAAAAATTTGCACCAGGGTACATATCCTACCCTGGAAGATGTGGAAAACATGAAGAGGGATCTAGTGAAGCTTGAGGAATAGTCTAGAACTAGGAAGCGAACACACTGCTAAAATATTCCAGATCAGAGAAGGAAGTGACATCATTCCCATGATGGCAAGCTAATTCCCTTGCTTTGATAGACAGCTTAAAAGGCCTCGAATTTGCATCTAATTATATCGGAGATTAGCGATTGCCCTCCCAGTTGATAATGGGGCTGATCTGCGTCAATGGCTGCAAAGAATAAGTCTGGGGACTTTAAATCCCTTTTTCGTCTTAGTGGGAAAGAGGACCATGTGTAGGTTTTGGTTTATGGTTTATTAGAATTTGATATGCTGCCTTTGGCACACATACAAAGCAGTTTACAAATGCAAAGAAAAATCAAAGAAGGTTTAGAAAGGAACAACAATAAGTGATAGGACAGAAGAGATCAGTGGAGGAGGGACAGAGACAGGTCCGCAGCACACTATTTCTGGTGGTCCGTCCGGCCCTGAAAGCCTGTTCAAAAAAGTAGGTCTTAAGCAGGGCCTTGACTTTTTAAAAATTGTGCTCCAGGCGGGATTGGCAGGAAAGCAGTTCCAAAGAGATGGGGCAAGAAAGAAAAAAGCATAATGTCTTGTGCTTTGGAGGGCAGGGGAATGAGATCAGAGGCAGCATGAGGGGACATACGGAATCACTAAAGCAGACAGATAGGCCGAAGCATTGTTGTACAAGGATTTATGGGTTAGGGTTAGGATTTTGTGGCGGATCCGAAATAGGATTGGAAGCCAGTGGTGTTGAACTATAAGGGGAGTGATGTGATCACATTTCAATGCATGAGAGAGGATGCGAAGGGCAGTGTTTTCAATGGATTGTAGTTTCTTCAGCTCATAGACTGGGGTACCTGCATAGACTATGTTACAATAATCAAAGCGGGCGATGCCTTTATTGAGCATGACTGAGGTTTGTGCTATTGGATCTAGGAAAGGGCAAACAGCGCAGAAACATTGCAATGCTCCAAATGATGACCTGACAACTTGACTGACCTTGGGGGAGAAAGACAGATGTGAGTTGATGATAATACCAGGGTACTTAAAAGAGAGTTGTAGGGTGATGGGACAGGGATCAAGCTACTGCCAGTAATCCAGATGGTGGTAGTTTTTTTCAAGTTGTTGTACAGCATTAGAATAGAGCCAGGTGGAGATCTTAGTAAGGCTAGAATTAACAGGCTCTAGATTGGGGTGATAGGGGACTGTGTAGGCAATGAGGAGTATATCATCCGCGTAAATGTAGCATGATAGTCCTGGGAATTCATTGAGTGTGGCCAAGGGGCTAAGGAAGATGTTAAATAGAAGGGGGAATAATGCTGACCCTTGCGGGACACCACTGGTCAAAGAAGGTGGTAGGGAAGAAGAGATTCCTGTTGACACTTGAAATGTTCACCCTAACAGGAAGGATGTAAACCAGGAGAATACACTGCCCTGGAGTAGAGGCAGGAGAGGAGGATGTTATGGTCTACCAAGTCAAATGCAGCAGAAATATCTAGGAAAATTGTCAAAGTTATTTGATCCTGATCAAGATCACTGTGTAGTTCGCTTAAGACTGATATAACAATGGTTTCCGTGCTGTGATAGGCACGAAAACCGGATTGACGTTGATTGAAGTGTGGAAGTGTGTTCTAGGTGGTCTCTTAATTGAGGAAGAATGCTGCATTCAGTCAGTTTCAGGAGGAAAGGCAAATTTGAGATAGGATGATAGTTTGAGGGGGAAGATAGATCCAGTTTGGGGCCTTTGAGAATGGGGTGAATCGGGGGGGTTTTCTGGTCTGGAGGAATCTGGCTGGAGTAGAGAGACTGTGACGATGGAATGAGTTATGGGTAGAAGAAGGCCTAGTGAGCATTCGGCTAGTCGAAGGAAGGTTCGTGCTGAGGATTCAGGCTCTGACTTGGATGGCTCAAGAGAAGGTGAATTGGGAGCTCAGCAGGAGCCGGTCACTAGTGTTGAGATGCACCCCTGCTTAAGCACTTTAAAAAAGAACTAGAAGCTGAATTTGGATGGCGTGTGGAGGAAATCAAGGAGATGCTAGTGGAATTGCAGCAAGACCTGGGAGACCTTGGGGCTTTGCAGAGAGGAGGCGGAACAATGTGTCGAAGCCCAAGAAGGGGTATTGAAGGGAATAGTACATTGGACTGTTAAGCTGTAAGTGGTGTGGCTCAAGTATCAACTTAAGACTGCTTTAATAATTGTGCATACGGGGAATTTATTTATCAGGTCTTTTATATTATTTTATCATTTCAATCAAAGTGATTTACATTGTAACTTAAACTTGGTAATGTACATTAAACAGGGACATTGATAACTTGGAATTTTCTGAGGCAATGGAGGGTTAACTGACTTGCCCAAGGCCACAAGGAGTGCTAGTGGGAATCAAAGCCTGGTCTCTTGAGTCCCAAGCCAGTGGCTCTAACAATTTGTTCACGTCTCCATTCCTGAAGAAGGCAGGCAGGTGTATCAGCATATGCTGTTGGGTGTTGATACAGGTGCCCGTGACCCTGAGAATATCCAAACTGAACATATGCCTTGGGCCCTGGGACTTGTGCATACTAAACAGCCCAGGGATTTGGTGTTGTGTTTACATTATTTTCCTACCAGATTGGATTTTGTAGGTCGCCTGGGACATGGAAGATCTTGAGCTGGATGGACATCCACTTGTCATCTATGGGAACTGGTCTGCTCTTACAATGCAAAAGCACTGGGAATTTGCAGATGTTACTACGGCCTTAAGGCAGGGGGAGATCTGCTACCGTTGACTGCACCCAGTTGGTTTGGCCTTCAGTGATATTCAAAGGCACTTACATGCAAATGCCACATTGCAGGATATTCAACAGCACTAACATGGTTAGTGCCACTTAGTATTCATGGGTGCCACCACTACACACCCCGATACTAACTGGCATGCTGGGGGCGTTCTGAGATGGCATCCATCGCAAACCGAGCAGCAGCGATATTGAGCTGCTGCCCAGTTAACGATACATAGAGAAAGTCAGGCACAGGAGACCCTGGCTTAACTTTCGCCATAGAAGCTAACCAGGCAGCGGCTCAATATCGTTACTGCCTGGTTAGCTTTGTGGCAATCCGGGCAGCTTGGATATTCAGTGCCGGAGCCTGGATATTGCCCTGCCATTGAATATCTGGGTTATAAGTTCAGCGCCGGCAGCTGACAACTAGCCGCTTTGGTAGTGCTAGCTGCCAGTGTAGAATATCAGGCCCAGTGTGACTTATTGTTGAGTGGCTTGATGAGGCTTGGAAAGTTCTGACTGAAATGGGTCTTGAGCAAGGATTGCCACAAAGGTCTGCAGTTACCACTTCCTAACAGCAGCCTCAGCCCAAATGGCAGTGTGTCTCTGTTGATGGCAGGAGGTTGAAACACCATTCTGATGGGGGCTTACTTGTGCCTGGCCAGCCCTTCAGCTCTGACCACCCTCATGCTAACACTTATAGACCACATATCAGCTTGTAACTTAGTTCTCCCTCTTACTGTCCAAGTTGACACCCCAGTTCAGTGTAATATGTTTATTGTTCAATGTTAACAGTTTATTGTTCTTTAATGCCTGTTCAATGTAGTTTATTATCCCTGTTCTATGTAAACCATGCTGATTTCGAAATAGTGCGGTATATAAAATCAAATATAAGGATTATCTTTTATTGAGCAGAATGTTGTTTGTAACACTTCATGCCGTTATATGGGGGTTCTGGGGGGGGAGGAGCATTTTTGGCTAATTTCTATTTATTTTCCTATGGAGCCAATGATTATTTTTTCACTAATATGGGGGATGTTATACTGCAATTTGAGGAGGCTCCTATTATGGTTGCGGAAACTTCAATGCTGTTGCTGACCCCTCTTTTAATCGCGCAACTATGAGGGCTGGGTGGCAGGTTCCCAGCAAAGGGCTTTTTGAGTTCTGTCAATTGGGGGGCAGGGGGGGAGCTCCTGGATGCGTGACATATTTTGTATACAGGTTATAGGGAGTTCACTCATATCTCTAGGGCTCACTCTTGTCAGCGCTGGTTGGACTATATTTTGATTTCTGGTTTTCTTCTCCCTAGGGTTGAGGGGGTGGAGAATGGCCAGCTTTCGTTGTCTGACCACATTCTTGTGGTTATGTATTTTTATTTTGAGAGTGGAGCACGGAGCAGTAATGTGGCACATGCTGGCAGATCTGTATGACAATTCGGAGTTTCCAAACTACCTAGTCCAACAATGGAAGGATTATGAGCAGGCTAATGAGGGCCACCGGATTGAGTCATGCTTATTTTGGGAGACCACTAAAGCAGTGCTTTGGGTTAGTACTATTGCTTATGTCACATGGAAAAGGCAGTGGATGAAGGCTGCTTTGGTTTCTATGAGAGCTCAACTACGGAAACTGCAGAGGCAGCTGACTGAGCAAACAGGTTTTTCAAGTGCAAAATGAGCTTCACACTAGGACTCATCGGAGAACTTTGAATACTTTGCTCATTCTGTGGCATTGATTGTTCTGCTATGGGAACAAGAAGGGTTGGTGTTTAGCATGGCTCATTCAGACTTCTGAAGGCACTCATTTGTCCCTGTGCTGGTTGATGATCGTGGGAAGTAGCATACTTTGAATCAGAAGATTAGGGAGGTTTTTGTGGATTATTTTGCTCCCTTGTATGCTAGTATGGATGTGGATGAATGACGAATGGATGAGTTTCTTTGTAATCTGTGGTTGCTTTGGCTTACTGCTACTGAGGAGGTAGTTTTGCAGGCTCCATTAATGTGTGATGAAATTGAGGAGGTAATCTTAAAAGCTTGAAGGCTCCAGGTCCAGATGGCATGCAGGCACAGTTTAATAAGCTCTTAGTGGATCACACTGTTGACCTCTTGAAGGATTTATATGAGGAAACTGTTCAGGTAGGGTCTTTTGAATAAGAGATTAACCAAGCTGTATAGCGGTGTTGCCTAAGGCGGCAAAGGATTCTGCATTACCTACAGTCCTATATCACTGCTTAATGTTGATCTAAAGATTTTTGCCAAGGTATTAGCCACTGAGTTAAATGTCATGATTCCAAAGCTGGTTGTATCTGAGCATGTAGGTTTTGTTCCCAGTAGCAATGAAGCAGTGAACGTACAACAGGTTCTCACTGGAAGAGAGGCTGCTCAGTTCCAGGACATTGAAGCTTTGGCTGTTTGTCTTGATATGGAGAAAGCCTTTTATAAAATTAATCAGGGTTATTTATGGCATGTCTTACAGAAATTAGGTTTTGGGGGTTTCTTTTTGGTTACTGTTAAAGCTTTGTATTCTTTTCCTCGAGTGCTTCTGCAGGGGAATAGTGCTCCATCCATTTATTTTCTATTGAGCAGTCGGACCCAACAGGGTTCATCACTTTCGCCTGGTTTATTTGCATTGCGTATTGAACCATTAGTCCAGAAACTTATCAGATGTTGGATGTGCAGGTATTATGACTGGGAGTCTTAAGTTTAAGTCAGCATTATTTGTTGCTGATTTAATGATGTTGATAGAAGACCCCAGATGTTCTTTTCCTAAGGTCTTGGAGTTAACTGAATGTTTCCAGGGGGCTTCTGGTTTGAAAATCAGTTTGGATAAGTCACTGGCACTGCATCTCAGTAGAAAGGTTAAGGGTACTTGAGAGAGGGATTTTTCCTTCAGTGGGCCCCTGGAGTTCTGACTTAATTGGGTTTAAAATTCCAAGAACTTTTGCTCTTTTATATAGATGTAATATTAGTGGGTTGATGTGTGCAACAGGTAGACAATTAGCTGTTTGGATGAGCTTGCCGCTATCCTTATAGGGTTGGGTCCTAGCTCTCAAGGTGGTTATATTTATGTGTTTGCCAGTGGTGTTTACTAAGCCATGCTGATACTCCCTCTCATTTCTTTTTTCTCCTCTATGTTAATGATATTTTTGTAAACCACTCTGATGCTTCACAGTTTTGCAAGTTTTAATAACCAAGAAACCATAAGTGGGATATTCTTAAGTGAGAGTGAATGGTTGTTTACTTTTTATAGAAGGGACTGCAAATTTGGATTTCTTTAGGGGTTTTGAAATGTGCTGCATGTGATGGAGGTTTAGGGATACTGAACTTATGGCTCTATTAATGTTGGCTGTTGCCAGTGATACATGGGTGGCTTATGGGGGCATCACCTTTTGTAGATGTGGAGTTGGAGGCACAGCTGGTACACCCTACTCTTTGGCTTTTTCTTTGCATGCTGCTTGTCCCTGTTCTTTTGAGGGAGTTGGTCAGAGTTTATTGGTATGGACCACCTGTTGGGCCTGGATGTGGGCAAGAAAATGGGGGGGGGGGAGAAGGGGGTCTCCTCTAAAGTTTCTTTTTACTAGCCTCTCAGGGATAATGGGGATTTTCTCCCAAGGATGGATACAGGTTTATTTTGCAGGTGAGTAGAAAAGAGTCTAAGGGTGGTGGGCCAATTTACTTGAAAAATCTTCGAGAAGCTAGGAAAGTAGTCAGGAAAGCAAAGTTACAAAAAAGAAGAATAGCCAATGCAATAAAATGGGGAGACAAGACATTTTTCAGATATGTTAGTGAGAGGAGGAGGTGCAAAACTGGTATTGTCAGATTCAAAGGGGGAGGGGAGGACTATGTAGAAGCTGATGAGGATAAAACGGCATCACTTAACAAATATTTTTGTTCTGTGTTAACAGATAAAGGGCCAGGAGCAGGACCTCATAAAACACCTACAAACAGGAGCAGAAGGAAGGGGATCTTGAATGATTTCCATAGGACTGTGTTTGTGAGGAACTGTTGATGTTGTTAAGTGCCATTGAGTTGGTGTCAACTCATGGCGACCCTCTGGATAGTTGTCCTAAACTGTGTTCAGTCTTCAGTCAGGCGGCTCATTGTTGACAGATTGGCACCCATAGCTGCTGTCATTGTATTGATCCATTTCATTACTGGCCTCCCTCTTTTGCACTGACCTTCTACCTTGCCAAGTACGATGTCTTTCTCTAATGATCTCTCTCTTTGCATAATGTGTCCAAAGTATGAAAGTCAAAGTCTTGGCATCTGAGCTTCTAAAGAAAGTCGAGCTTTGATCTCCTCTAGTACTGACTGGTTTGTTCTTCGGGCAGTACATCTTATACAAAGTATTCATCACCAGCACCATTATTCAAAGGCATCAATTTTCTTCCTGTCTATCTTTTTGACTGTCAAATTTCGCATCCATATGATGTTATTGAAAATACCATGGTTTGAACAAGTCAAATCTTTACATGGAGAGAGACATCTCTGCTCTTGAGAATCTTGGCTAGTTCCTTCATAGCCATTCTGCTTGTTGTTTCTTTATTGATTGTTTATCCAAGTACAACTACTTCAATTTCTTCTCCATCAGCAATGAATTATTGATTTTTCCAGTTGTCAGGATCTTTGTCTTCTTTACATTAAGGTGCCCCTTTTAAGACTATGTTCCTTGATCTTCAGAAGCAAATGTTTCAGATCGTCTTCACTTTCAGCTAGTAATGTGGTATCATCAGCATAGCGAAGGTGTTGATGAGTCTTCCACCAATCTTCACACCTCAGTTGTCTTCATACATTCATGCTTCTCTGATTGTTTGTTCTGCATATAAATTAAACAGATAGGGGTAAAGTATGCAGCCTTGTCGTACACCTTTGCTGATTTTAAACCATTCTGTTTCTCCTTGTTCCGTTCGAACTGTTGCTTCTTGATCAATGTAAAGGTTGTGCAAGAGAATGACCAGGTGTTCTGATATACCCATGCTTCTTAATGTGGCCCAGTGTTTCTCATGGTTTACACAGTCAAAATCCTTGCTGTGGTCTATAAAACACATATAGATATCTTTTTGGTATTCTTTTGCCTTTTCAAGGATCCATCTCACATCTGAGATGATGTCTCTCGTTCCTCATCCTTTCTTGAACCCTGCTTGCACTTCAGGCAGTTCTCGCTCAAGCTATGGTTGTAGTCTCTGCTGAACAATCTTGAGTAAAATCTTGCTGGCATGTGGGATCAGAGCGATTGTGCAATAACTTCCACAGTTGATTCGATCACCTTTCTTTGGTATTGGTATAAACACAGACCTTTTCCAGTCATTTGGCCATGATATTGTCCTCCAAATTTCCTGGAAGAGCCTTGCAATTATGGTAACAGCTGAATCAGATTGCTGTAATACTTCAATGGGAATGCCATCAATGCCAGGTGCTTTGTTCTTTGATAAGGCTTTCAATGCTGCTTCAATTTCTTTCATCACCAATGGTTCCTGATGATAAGATACAGGTTGAAATGGCTGTTGGTCCACTTAATCTTTATCATATAATTCTTTCCACTTTTTCTTGATCTTCTCAGCATTATTCAACACGGATCCTTGAGCATCTTCTAACATTTCAATCTGAGGCTGGAATTTTTTCTTTAACTCTCGTAGCTTTAGGAAGCCAATCTTGTTCTTCCTCTAATAGTTTCTGCTTCTATTTCCTTGCATGCATCATTGTAGTACTTCTTGTCTTGTCTTGTCTTGCTGCACATTGGAAATCTTTGAGTTCTGCGATTGCCTTTCTTTCTCCTCTGGCTTTAGCTTCTCTGCATTTCTGGACAATTTTCAGTGTTTCTTTGGTCATCCATTTTGGCCATTTTTGCTTTTTCATCTTTCAACACAACCTTCTTGATGTCATTCCATAACTCTTCTGGATCTCTGTCATTTGTATCTACAGCAGCAAATCAATTTTGCAGGCAGTCTTTAAATTCCAGCGGTATACTCTCAGGGTCATATTTTTCTACATTCATGAGTGGCTTGCTCTTTTTCAACTTTAGCTTGAGTTTGCATACCAGTAGCTGGTTATCTGTACCACAGTCAGCTCCAGGTTTTGTCTTTGTTGATGTTATAGAGCTTTTCCATCGTTGACTTCCATAGATGTAGTCAATTTAAAGGTGGTATTTAAAGGTGCAGAAGAAATGAAGGAAATATTGATACATCGGGAAGATGTATTACAACTATTAGATAAACTGAAGAGTAGCAAATCACCTGGGCCGGATGGTATACATCCAAGGGTGTTGAAAGAACTGAAATATGAGATTGCAGACCTGCTATTAGTAATGTGTGATCTATCATTAAAATCATCTGTAATACCTGAAGATTGGAGGATCGCCAATGTAACGCCAATTTTTAAAAAGGTTTCCAGGGGTGATCCGGGAAACTACAGACTGGTGAGCCTCACGTCAGTACGGGAAAAATGGTAGAAACCATCATAAAGAACAAAATTACTCAGCATATAGATAGTCATGGCCTAATGGGAGACAGCCAACATGGCTTTAGACAAGGAAGATCTTGTCTTACTAATCTGTTATGCTTTTTTGAAGGTGTGAATAAACAGGTGGACAAAGGTGAGTCGGTTGATATAGTGTATCTGGACTTTTAGAAAGCCTTTGACAAGGTCCCTCATCAGAGACTTTTGGCAAAACTAAAGAGTCATGGGATAGGAGGCAGTGTACTATTGTGGATCAGGAACTGGTTAAAAGATAGAAAGCAGAGGGTAGGGCTAAATGGCCAATTTTACTAATGGAGAAAGGTGAGTAGTGGTGTACCCCAGGGATCTGTGCTGGGTCTGCTGCTTTTTGACATATTCATAAATGACCTGGAAAAGGGAATAACAAGTGAGGCTATCAGATTTGCAGATGAGACAAAACTATTTAAAGTTGTTAAAACCCAAGAGGATTGTGGAAAATTGCAAGAGGATCTTGATAAATTGGAAGACTGGGCATCAAAATGGCAGATGAAATTTAATGTGGACAACTGCAAAGTTATGCACCTAGGGAAGAACAACCCAAGCTATGGTTACACGATGCAAGGTTCCACATTAGGAACCACCACCCAGGAAAAAGATTTAGGCATCATTGTGGATAACTTGTTAAAACCCTCGGCCCAGTGTGCAGCGGCAGCCAAGAGATCAAATAGAATGCTAGGTATCATAAGGAAAGGAATGGAAAATAAAACAAAAGATATTATAATGCCTCTATATCATTCCATGGTGAGACCGCACCTTGAATATTGTGTGCAATTCTGGTCGCCGTATCTTAAAAAGGATATAGCATTATTAGAAAAGGTTCAGAGAAGAGCCACCAAAATGGTAAAGGGGATGGAAGGATACTCCAATGAAGAAAGGCTAAAAAGGTTAGGGCTCTTTAACCTGGAAAAGAGACGGCTGAGGGGAGATATGATAGAAGTCTATAAATTAATGAACGGAGTGGAACGGGTAAAGGTAGATCGATTGTTTACGTTATCAGAATATAGAAAGACTAGGGGATGTGCAATGAAGCTACAGGGCAAACTATTTAAGACTAATAAAAGAAAATATTTTTTCACTCAACGTGTAATCAAACTCTGGAATTTGTTACCGGAGGATATAGTAAAGGCTGTTAGTGTAGCTGGGTTTAAAAAAGGTTTGGACAAGTTCCTGGAGGAAAGGTCCATAAACCATTATTAAGAAGGGACCCAGGATATCAATGCTTGACCCAATTCAAGCATTGTGGAACCTGTGTCTTTTGGGGAAACTGCTAGGTACGTATGACCTAGATTGGCCACTGTTGGAAACAGGATACTGGGCTTGATAGACCTTGGTCTGACCCAGTATGGCCTATTTATTTATTTTTATTTTATTTATTTTATTTAACTGCATTTATATCCCGCTTTTCACCGGGTCAAAGCGGTGTAACATGTAACATAGGGAGGGGTAATTTCTTTTAGGAAGGGGCCATCACCAGGGTCAACAATTAATGATTATGGGTGGACATGGACATGATTTACTTCTGCTAAAATCTATCTAAAGCCTATCTTATGTTCTTATGATTTTTGTACAATCCATTGGGTGAAGTGCATGTGTACAGTTGCCGCTTGTGTTGCTGGAAGAAGGTGTTTGAGATGACTAGATCATTGGTCTTGCAGAATTCTATCAGTCTTTCTCCAACTTCATTTCTGTTGCCAAGTTCATATTTTCCAACCACTTTGCCTTCTTCTTTGTTGCCAACCTTTGCCTTCCAGTCACCCATGACTATCAGAATAACCTGTTTGCATGTTTTGTCAATTTCAGTTTGTACTTGTTCATAGAACTCATCAACTTCATCCTCTTTTGCAGCTGTTGTTGGGGCATATACTTGAATTATAGTTGTGTTGAAGGTCTTTCCTCATAGACGAATAGAAGTTAAGCATTCACTGATTGCATTGTATTTCACTACAGTTCTTGCAAGTTTCTTCTTCATTAAAAATTGTAGTGCTGAAGATCAACCCCCTTGGCAGTAGCAGTGAGCTGTTATGATTTGGACACAGGAGGAAACTCTGCTTCTCAAATCAGTTCATCTCAACACAAGGTTTATTTATTTAACAACTTTTCTATACCGCTTTTCTTACATTAAAAGCGGTTTACAGTGAACATTAAACAAAGGAACTTTACATAAAACAAGGAATTAAAACTTGGATATAACAGGGGTACTAACAATATTAACTACATGGTTTCTTGATGTTGGTTGTGATGGTTGCTGCTATTGTATGGAAGGTAGAATGACTGGATGTGTTCATATTTCATTGAAGTAGGTGAGTTTCGCATGTTGTTTCAGGTTCTGGTCCATAGTATTTCAAAAACAGCTGTGTTTTTAAGGCTTTCCGGAAGTCCCATAGGTCACTGGTGGTTCTTAATTTCCTCAAATCAGTTCAGTTCTACATAAAGTCTTTCATAAATGCAACACAAGCTCAGCTGCACAGTTAGAAGCTGTGCAGTTGCCCCACCCTTCCTCCCTTCAGGTTCACTTAATTCCTAGTGGAACCTGCCCCAGGACTTGAGCTTTTAGTGTACGTTCAGGGTTCTCCTCGTCTTCACAGAATTGGGCTTCCATGGCCTCCTCCTCGTCAAGGTAGAACTCCTGTCAGCTTCCTGCCTTGGTAGCTCTCCCCAGCCACTCTCTCCCGAGTGCTCTCTCCTAATGGAAACACCTGGGCTTTTAAGCTAATTGAAACGCCTGGGCTTTTACTGTGGCAGGGGCCTTCCTAACTCCATCCTGAGGGATTCTGGGAGTTGTAGTGAGCTCATACATCTGACTCTGCCACATACCCCTCCCCTTAAGCTTCTATCAGTCCTTTCCCAGGCTGATAGAACTCACCCTCTGGATTAGGGCATAGTCTAAACATACATTCGGGGACCCACGCCTTACCCCTTTTTGCTCAGCACCAGGGGCACAACTCCCTAACATGTTCCTTAGCATCACAGTAAGTACACACTTTATCATGCAGCTTTTTCTTGTCCTTATTTATTGGCATTCCTTTCTCTCCCTGCCTAAGAAAGGGTTTTGCTGGGGGATGAGCTACTCTCCACCTCTTGTAATCCTCCCACCATACTTCTTCAAGGGACAAACTTTTATATTCGGGTAATAGTCCTATGGACTAACCTCTGTGGAGGCTCTGTCTCCCTCTCTCAGACTCCCACATCCCCATCGGGACGACTGGCCATTCCTCCTGCCTTGAGGCCATGCCTTCCCCAGGACCTACCTCATTGACTCTGGGCTGTCGGTCCTTCTCCATGGCCTACTGAACAGATGCCTTTAGGGTCTTCCCCGACAATGCAGGTTCTTTAACAGTTTCTTGCACCATAGGACCTTCCTGCTCTACCCCCTCTTTAACAGGGAGGGTTTCCAGCCTTTCTTCAGGCTGCCCCTTAGCTTGTGAGTCCTGTGTGCTCAGGGCATGGTTAATGTCTTTATTTTTGTCAGAGCTATGGATGGAGTCTTGTGCTATGGGGTCTGCAAACTCTCCTAAGATTTCTCCATTCAGCTCGTCTGTTATCCCCTCAGAGCCTGTTACTCCTTCCGGCTTTTTAGGATTCAGCTGGGACTCTTCCACCTCTATACCCAGGGGCTTTTGTGTCCCATCTGCAGCTTCCTCCTGACTGGGTTCTAATGTGCCAGGGGTTTCCTTATCCCCACTTCTCGACTTGGAGTTTTCTTCTGGAAGCCCTTCGGACTCTATTATATTTCTAGGGCCTCTGCATGTCATTGAGGCATAGGAAAAGGGACTGCTGGTATAAGTGGGTCCTGACCACGACCATAGGCCCAGTTATTCCTCTTTGAGAGCAGTCAATTCAGAAAGTTAGAGTGGAAAGGGAAGAGCACCTAGGGATAGGAGAGAAGGTTCCCCATGGTAATACTAGTGGGATGAGTAAGGTATTACCATGGAGGACCTTCTCTCCTATCCCTAGGTGCTCTTCCCTATGCTTTCACAATAGCATAGTCCATGGCCTGTGTTGGCGTCAAGGTCCAGTAGGCAGCCAAAGCCTCCCCCATTAGGGAACAGCCAGTCTGATAGCCCACTGTTCCTGTGCTCACCCTACAGCCATGGCCACTCTCTCAAAAGTCTTCAAACAGTCATCTATGTCATCTGCGTCTGTTAACTTTCCAAAAGCAAAAGGACCAAAAAAAGGCAATCCTACTGGGTCCATGAGAGCAGCAGTAGCCTCCTGCCTTCTGAGGATCCCACCGTCTGCCCCTCCTGTTGTAGCCTTAAGATAACCCTGTAACAGGTCAACAGTGATCGTATCAGATGATCTTAAAGTAACCAAATATAGACAGGGTGGCAGCAAAAGCCAGAAAGATGCTTGGGTGAAAAAGGACAAGAATGATAAGGAGGAGATAGTGTCTCAGTAGAAATCTCTGGTGAAACCTCATTTAGAATTGCTTTGAGTCAATGTTGACTCATGATGACCTTGTGGATCGTTGTCCTAAACTGTACTTGATCTTCAGTTAGGTGGCTAATTACGGAAAGAGTGACATCTATAGCTGCTGTTACTGAATTGCCATCTCCACCTTCAAACTTGACAAACCTGATTTATTTATCTAGGATTATATACCCTTTTCTACCAGTCAAAGTGGTGTACATTCAGGTACTGTATGTATATTTTCCCTTGTCCCCAAAGGGCTTGCAATCTATATTTTTGTATCTGGGGCAACGGAGGGTTAAGTGGTTTGCCCAAGGACATAAGGAGCACCTGTGGGACTAGAAACCCCACTCCTTCTGGCCCAAGGTTGCTGTCCTCTAGCAGAATTTGAACACCTGGCCTGAGGTAACTTGCCCCAACCACTAAGTTGCTCCTCCCTCTTTCTCTAATGATCTTTCTTTTCAAATGATGTGTCCAAAGTATGAAAGTCAAAGACATTTAAGCCTCCAATGAAAACTTAGATTTGATCTTCTCCAGGACCGTTTGATTTGTTTTTCAAGCAGTTCATGGTATATGCAGTATTCTTCTTCAGCGGAACAAAAAGAGCGGAGCCTGGACTGCCAAAAAATGAATGAACTTTATTAATTGCGCCCCAACGCGTTTCGGCCACTGGCCTTCCTCAGGGGGTCTTAAAGAACACACCTTATTGTGATCAAGTTGAGTGCTATCCCGGCTTGAGCATATGGGATACTAATTACTTATTGTAATCAAGTTGAGTGCTATCCCGGCTTGAGCATATGGGATACTAATTACAAACAGCAGCGTCCAGTGGCCGAAACGCGTTGGGGCGCAATTAATAAAGTTCATTCATTTTTTGGCAGTCCAGGCTCCGCTCTTTTTGTTCCTTTGTGTTGTGCGGATCCTTTGCTCCTTTTTGGTACTGTATTCTTCTTCAGCACCATCATTCGAAAGCACCGATTTTCCTCCTCTCTTGCTTCTTGACCTTTCAACTTTCATATCCATACGACATTATTGAAAATACCATGGCTTGGACACATTGAATCTTTGTATGCAGAGATACATCTCTGCACTTGAAAATATTGTCTAGATCCTTCGTAGCCAAGAGCAATACATTGTCCGATTTCTTGACTGCATTCCATTTCATTATTTATTATGGATCCAAGCAGGTTGAAGTGGTCTACTTTTTCTTTGTCTTTATTTTTTATTTATAGCAAATTTCATAACAATATATAAATATATGTTCTGTATTGGAAAAACAACCTTAGATGTTAAGCAAACAAATCAAGAAAAAGAGATATTTATCTGTATTTACAGTTGTGGTCAACATTATAGGCACCCTTGCAGTTCAACCCCTTAAGGGGTCATTCAGAGACACGAACAGAGGGGATGGACATCCTCTTGGGACGTCCATCCCCACTATTCGTGCCCTCTCCCTGGGGAAGTTAGATGGGGGTGGGAAAGGGGCGGATCGGGGGTGGTGTTAGGGCAGGCAGGGGAAGTCGTCAGCCCTGGTATAAAAGGCCGATTCCAATGTCAGCCCTGCACATCCAGGGCTGGCGGCTTGGATAGGAAACTTATTCCACCTCTGAGGTGGAATAAGTTCCCCTAGTTAGTGGGGATGGTGGGGGTGGTAGGCCCGGGGCTCAGAAAGGGCAGGAGGGGGCAGAGGACATTCCAGCAGCCCGACCCTGGCCTTGGGAGGCCAGATAGAGGATTGGGCTGAGGGGAATGAACCGTTTTGGCCGGCGGCTGGGGTTCATGGCTTTTGAATGGAGCCACAGTGCCATGGCAACTGGATGTCATTACGCCGTGGCTCCATTCAAAAGCCCTGACTAAGCTATCCAGGCAAGGTCTGTACATGCAGGCCAACCTGAATCGGGGTCCCAGCCTACACGTACAGGCCTGGATGCAATTCTGATCCCATGGGGCTAGACATGCCCCGCGGTATCAGAATCCCGGCAAACTCTGTGCGTCCGGTTCCGGGATGTCCAGGACTGAATTGGGCCCATAATGTCCAATATCTCATATAAAAAAGTGGCCAGTGAAATGGCTTTGGACTATAAATTCACACATATTTGACACATAAGAATCAAATAAAACAAGACCAATTATAAAAGGAAATAGTAGCAAATAGTGGGCATTGCCAGGACATGATTACTGGCACCCTTATGAACAACACAAAACAGTATGAACAGAAGAACCACATTCCCACTGCACTAAAATTAGACAAACCTGTGATCAATTGTCAGTACTCACATGACTTGAATCAACCTATGAATGATAGCTCTAATGTTGAAAATGGCCACATGGTAAAGAAAAGACAGCTGCCTGAGAGCATTAGAAAAGCCATTATCACCAAGCATAAAACTTCAAAGGGGTATAAGGTCATCTTGGGAATCCTGTGTCTACAGTTCGCAATGTTATTAAGAAGTTTTATGGTCATGGAACTGTCAAGAACCTCCCAGGATGAGGTAGGAAGAGGAAAATGAATCCAAGAAGTCTTCAAAGGTTAGTGTGAACTTCTGGAAAAACACCACGTACAACATCCAAAGAGCTTAAGACTGACCTGGAGCAATCTGGAGTGGTGGTTTTGACCCACAACATACACTGCACACTAAACAAAGAAGGACTTCATGGGCGAAGGCCAAGGAGGACCCCACTGCTTAAAGATGGACATAAAAAGGCACACCTGATCTTTGTCTAAACCCACCTTGAGAAACCACAATCCTTCTGGGAAAATGTTCTGTGGACAGATGAAACCAAATGTGAGCACTTTGGCAATACAGAATAGCAATACATTTACAGGCAAAGAAACACAACTAATAAGGAAAAATCACCCTTCCTATATGTTAAATATGGTAGAGGTTCCATAATATTGTGAGGCTGTTTTGCTGCCTCAGGAACTGGAGGCCTGGAACGTATTAAAACAATCATCAAGTCAGAGGACTACCAAGGTGTTTTGGAATGAAATGTATTACTACTTAGGGGTATGTTTACTAAACTGCGGTAATCGTGAATAACGCGCGTTATGTAACGTTAACCATCGTAAGCGCAGCATAACGCGCGTTATGCTACGCTTACGATCGTTAACATTACATAACGCGCGTTATGATGCGCTAGCGATCGTAATGCCCCGCGGCACGGTAAAACACCGCAGAAGGTGGAGAGAGGGCGGAGAGAAGGGGTCAATGGGCGGAGAGTGGTCGGGGAGAGGCTCCCTTCACACTAACGCGCTGATCTGAAGAGCTCAATTCCAACGCGAATGAAAACCTGCCGTTAAATGCACATTACAGGGGAGAGAAGCCATTTCAGTGTCAGCAATGTACAGCCCAGGCAGGGAAACCTAAAAAAAGTGATAAGTGTGATACATGAGCACAGAACAAAAGGGCACATAAACACTGAAAATGACCCCAACAAACTGGAAAAAAAACATAACCAAGCTGGCCAATAGTGGTATCAATGAGAAACATCAATCCCTCCCCCCCCCGAGTAAGCTCCATAGAACAGATATAAATCGTGGAAGGGTCTATAATCCGTTCCCATACAAGGTGAATGAGCCCACAGTGAAATAGCGCTGCTCAGGGTTTTCCCCACCATCGGACAGGGTTCCTATGGCGAGCACATGTCCTGCAACATCAGGGCGGGCATGTCGGAACGGCAACTGGACAGATACCGGAGAAGGGGATACAGAGGGCCGCAGGTGGCACATGCTGTGGTGCAGCTGGGCCACAGTGCGGACTAGGGCGATGCCTAGGTGGCCCATATGAATGCTTAAGCAGCAGAGCAGCCAGACAGCAACTGCTGAAGGCCCAACATGGGCACGACTGTGTTTCCCACAGTGTCACAGGGGATAGTACCCAGCAGCTACCCCCAAGGGCTTCCCCCCAATTGGCAGGCGGTGCTGGGGGGAAGCGTGGACACCTATGCAGGCACCCCTACCCCAGAACCCGCACCATAAGCAGCCGCCTACCTGAACACTGGATGGCCTGAGACTGCACACCACCAGCAGAAGGGCATGTCAGCATGGTGGCTGAGGGATACTGGTGGTGGAGGGGGCAGTGGCAACTGCCCAGAGCAGACCGTGGCCTAGCCCTGTGTAGGTGGGTGTCGTGTACTGCAACAGATGGGCCCTGTCTGATGAATAGTCATGGTATCACCAAGGAATGTACTGACTCTGTGACAACAAGGTGGTGCAGTGCACAAAACCAGTGTATTCAGAAGCAGAGGGTCACAGGTTCAAGTCCCAGCTGTGGTTCCTGCCAACCCAGTCCCCATATTTTACCCACTACTACAACGTGCTAATACAGACAGCACCTTTATTGCAGATGACGTAAACATGCCCAAGACACCTACATTTTACCCTACAGAGCACAGACACCATAAACATGCACATTACCTAGAGCAGAGCCTCCCAAATGCAGTCCTGGAGGGCCAAAAACCATTCCAGTTCCATGCTACCTCTGATAAAAATGCCTGTACTGCATTTCTATGCGCCACCCCCATGGTATGCAGATGTATCTCATGCATATTCATGAGGGACAGCATGAAAACCCGAACAGTGTTTGGCACCACAGAACTGGAGTTGGGAACCTCTGCCATAAAGCAGCAGCCAACAGGGGCAGACACACCCGCACCCACAGGCCCCATTAGCCAAAGCCTCCTGGAGAAGCAGGACTTTGGGCTCTGCGTGAATCTCCCAATACTAGCACTTGCATACCTTAGTAATGCCACCCTAAACCGGGGAATATGGTACACATCTATCAAAAGGTTGCTATGAGTACTGGCAGATAGCAAATCCTAGGTTAAGTACACTTTTCTGAGTGAGCTGCATCATAGCAACCTTTCTGATGTCTGTGGTGTGTGCTACAGGTCTTGTGTCTGACAGTGTTTACCAACTTGGGGAGTGACTCCTACAGTATTGCGTACCATAGCCATGCCTGCACTGTGCCCAGGACTGGTGTGGTGGCCTGGGCTGCCCAACACCTCTATAGTTGCACAATACTGGCATAGGTGTGGGGAGTGTGTGTCTGTCTATCCAGTGTGTGGTGGCTGCCAACACCCTCCACAGCCCACACTGCTAGCACTGTTGCCAGTATTGGCCTGCCAATGTGCATATTGAGGAGCAAGGTACTGTGGGAATAGCCTGGATAGGGTGGCCTGGCCTGGATGCATCTGCACATGGCATAGGGCAATGGCTCGGACATTGTAGTGCCTGGCCACCACCTGCACAGACAGGGTGGCCATAGCATGTCCTGCTGGGAGGTCACTCTCACCCTGACTGAGCAGTGACCATGGCATGGCTAGGTTCCCCCATAGTGCTATATAGCATTTTTCTCATGTGATATTTATGGGTTTCCTTTTGGGGCCCAATCACTGACTTATCTGCTTGGTGTGTATGTTGACATCCCCGTTCTGGGTACATGCATCTCCTCCAGGACCATGCACTATGGACTAGCTGGCGGACTGTCTGCAGCTAGTATGTGTCTTGCTGGAACACCTTGCAGGGTGCAGTGGCTGGAGGCTTGCTGCTGGAGAATGTCAGATAATGGTGGGGGGCAGCTGAGCATTTCCAGGCCTGCTGTCTGTCTGCTATTGTGTTATGGATGTGTACCGCTCTGTCTGTTCCCCAGCAGGACTGGGGTTGCTGGTCCCCTCTACTGCTGCCATTGCAGGGAGGTAGACTGTGGATCTATTGGTGGGTGATCCTATTTCCCACCCTGAGCCCCAGCGGGTGGGTTGTGTGGTGGTACATAATCTGCCTATGGGTCCGTCCCTCCCTCCCTCTCTCTTCACCTACAGGAGGTAACGATGGCACCAACACAGGATATGCACTATTCTGGGTGCAGCATCGCCCATAGGGACTAGACATGATCGAGACATACAGCAGGACACAGATGTATCCTAGGTGTGTCTAACTGAACTACCTATCACACACTGATGGGGACCTGCAGCATGGCGTATTTCAGCCATGCAAGGTGCTGTGGACCTGGTGCTGGGCACCCCACCTCAACCTCAGGGTGGGCACTGTACCCGCATAATGTGACTGTCTGTGGCTACTCTGTGGCAGTGCCACACACGGTCTGTTCCCCCTACAAGGCCGAGGTGCTGTGGGGGTGCATACCCGATCTTGTGCCCATCTCTCGACCTGCTGATTTGCATGTGCAGTGCATCATGGGTACGGATGGGTTACCCCTATCCTGGTAACCACAGCAGACAGTTTGTGTGGTGACGTGCAGTCCTGCAGCCAGCCAGGGCTTTGTTCACATCCTTATAAGGTGTCCTATAGGGGACATTATAGGGTGCCTTGGCGGACAGTAGACTTTATAATGTGTTATGGGGTGCCTTATGCGGCACCTTCGGTTATGCCACCGTGAGGGTGTGTTTGCTGGCAGCACTAATTAAAATACACGTCACATGCCTCAACAATTGCTACTTAAATGTAAAGGGTGCTGCCTCAGCCAACTTTATACATTAGGCCCACTGGGGAATTGAACCCATGACCCCTGTACCATCAGTCAGTGTTGTAACCATTGTGCTACAGCTCTGTTTGCTGTGTTTGTATGCCTGCGCGCCTTCTTAAGATTAACGCGCGGTAACATGCCCTGTAGCGCTCGTTCATTTATGGCGCCTTGTAATGCGCGTTCTCGGCGCGTTCTTGGAAACGATGTACCGCCCATGTCCTTATGTGGGGTTTCTGTCTCTACCGCGGCTCCTAATGCGAATCGCACTAACGCAGTTTAGTAAACATACCCCTTAGTCTGCCAATGAGGTTTCTAAGATAGCTGTAACATCCAGGGAGTCCAATTCCAAAGAGTCTCCTATGATTCCATTCCTCCTCCACTGTCTTGCCTTCGCAATGAGGAAAGAAATGAGGCCTATATTATTGGGAAAAAAAACTTCCTTCGGGATATTCCAGAACTTCAAAAAAATACTTTAACATATTCCAATGGTTTAATTAGAGGAAAAATTTACAAAACACAAATTTCTAGCTCTTGATCAATCCTCCAAAGTGTCCAATCTCTTTAACAAATGCTGATTGTCCCTTACCAAAACTGCGTTCACTGTAATTCCATCACCTGAACTCTCCATGAAGAAGTCTCTTCTCCTGATCTGTAAGAATTGCATTGTGCTTTAGCCAGTTTTTCATTGGACAGTGAATAAAACTGATACTCCCAACAAGAAACTCTCCATGCGGGATTCTACTACTACACTATTACTTATCATTTGTATGGCGCTACAAGGCAAATGCAGCGCTGTACATATAGATATAAGAAACAGTCCCTGCTCATCAGAGCTTACAATCTAATCAAGACCAAGAACATCACAAAACTGGGGACTATAGTATGGTAAGATACACATAAGTAGTGAACAAGAGAGGGACGATTCCAAAAGCAGCCTCGAAGAGGTGGGTTTTTAGCCTGGATTTGAATAGGGCTAGAGAAGAAGCTCGACATACTGATTTGGTTAGTTTGTTCCAAGCATATGGAACAGCAAGGTGGAATGAACAAAGTCTGGAGTTGGCAGTAGCAGAGAAGTGCACAGATAAAAGGGATCTGCCAGAGGAGTGGAGTTCCTGAGGACGGGTATAGAGTGAGATAAGAGAGGAAAGGTAGTGAGGAGCCGCAGAATGAATGCACTTGTAGGTCAGTAGGAGTTCGAAATAAACATGGAAACAAGTAGGGAGCCAGTGAAGTGACTTGAGAAGAGGGATTACATGAGTACAGCAACACAAGCCATGCAGCTGAATTTTGAACAGACTGAAGGGGAGGGAGGTGATTCAGAAGGAGACCAGCGAGGAGCAGGTATCAACAGTCAAGACGGGAAGTGATTAGAGAGTGGATAAGGGTCTTGTGTGTTCAAAAAGGAAGGGATGAATTTTGCTGATGTTAGAAAGAAAGAGCAGAATCAAAGATGACCCCAGGGTTGCAAGCTGAACAAACAGGGAGTGTAGTATTAGCCACAGAAATAGAGAAGGGAGAAAGGGGAAGGTGGGGTTGGGGGAAAATAAGGAGCTTAGTTTGGCCATGTGCAATTTCAGACGGCGGGTGAGACATCCAAGCAGCAATGTCAGATAAGCAGGCAGATATCTGAGCCCAGATTCCTGGAGAGATTTCAGGTGCAGCTAAGTAGATCTGAGAGTCGTCATCGTAAAGGTGGTACTGAAAACCATGGGAGGAAATAAGTGCACCGAAGGACTGAGTTTTTAGAGAAAAGGAGCACTGACAAAGCACTGAAGTACACCATATGAAAAGTGGGATGGCAATAGAGGAGGATCCGCACACAGGAGAGCAGAGCTCCTGCAGGGATCAGACAGTACACAGGGAGCAGAAGCAGTGGACGACCCAGTTGCTTAGTGTTAATTCCAAATAGCTTTATTGAAGATCCCCGACGCGTTTCGGCTTACGCCTTTCTCAAGGGGAGAGTTGCTTACAAAAATAATAATAATAATAAATAATATTTATTATTATTATTATTTTTGTAAGCAACTCTCCCCTTGAGAAAGGCGTAAGCCGAAACGCGTCGGGGATCTTCAATAAAGCTATTTGGAATTAACACTAAGCAACTGGGTCGTCCACTGCTTCTGCTCCCAATAGAGGAGGATCCTCCAGAACATACACTAAAGGTGCAATGGGAGAGATAAGAAGGACATCAGGACAGAACAGAGCCCCTAAATCCAAGTGAGGACAGGATATTGAGGAGAAGGTGATGATCAACAGTGTCTAAGGAAGCAGAAATGTAAAGAAGGATGAGAATAGAGCAAAAGCCCTTGCATTTGGCAAGGAGCAAGTCGCTGGAGACTTTGGCAAGAGCCATTTCTGTAGAATGTAGAGAAGGAAAAGCAGATCGAAATAGATCCTGAAGGGCTTGAGAGGAAAGAAAGTCACGATAGCTGTGGGATATCATGGACCACGTCTCCCCTAGACAAACATTCCAAGGGGGTTTAGGTTTAGGCTGCAACTGGAATATAATAGGGGAGGGAAATTGGCATGAGGCAATCTTAACCACAACTTGCAGTTCTTCATTCTCAAAAAACTCCACAGATGTCTGTAGCTCATTCAGATGTTCGTTCTCTCCCTCGCTCTCTTCCAGATTCACCACACTCTGTGACCACGAGGTAGCCAAACTCTCTTCAATTTCCACATCAAAAATCACTTTACTAGCTCCAGTCTGCATCACAGCCACAGCATATTCTATCCCTGCCACCTGTGGTATGCACACAATCACGATTTCAAGCTCAGCCATCATTGTTATACCCGACTGCAAAGGGGGACCTCTCTCTTCAGAGCTCAATGAAACACCTGAAAAGTTAGAACCAGTCAGTTCTCCATGAGTTCTCTAAGCTGCGCCCTTTTGAGTCAACTTCTTTTCTTGCTACACAGAAGAATCCATAGGGCCATGTGTTGAAGTAGAACTTTGAGGTGAGATTTCACTCTGCCCTTACGTTTCTTCATGCTGTTAACTCGACCACAGCACTGCAGAGCCATGCTCGATGAAACAGAAAAATGCCATCAGCCAAGTGGTGTAGCAGGGGTGGGGCAGTGGGTGCAGCCCACCCCAGGTGCCGGCCGGGAGGGAAGATACACCCCTGCTGGGTCCACACTTCTGAGGCAGTGTGGCAAACTTACATCTCCCGACTGACGTCTCATGCATCACGAGACTGCAGCCTGGGAGAGAAGAGCCATGACGCCTCAGCATGGCAAGCCACCTGTCTTTAAGGTAAGTTTCCAGTGCTGCCTCAGAAGTGTGGGCCTGGTGGGGAGGGGGAAGGGAGTTCACCGCACTGCAAAGTGGCATGCCGAGGGGGCTGGGAACACCATTGAATGAGCCATCTTCACCACTAACTCCTCCCCCGTCTACTATTTCTATTTCTTCTTCATCAAGTATGAAATTATTGATTTTGCCAGTTGTCAGGATCTTTTCCATCTTCACATTAAGTGCAGGCCCATTTTAAGATTATGTACCTTGATCTTGATAAGCAGATGTTTAAGATCATCTTCCCTTTTAGCCAGTAACATGGTATCATCAGCATAGTGAAAGTTGTTGATGAGTCTTCCACCAATCTTCACACCTTGGTTTTCTTCATACAGTCCTGCTTCTCTGATGATTTGTTCTACATATAAATTGAACAGATATGACAAAAGCATGCAGCCTTGTTGTACATTTTTGCCAATTTTAAACTAGTCTGTTTCTCCTTGTTTGTTTGAACTTGGTCATTGTAAAGGTTATGCTTGAGAATTAGCAGGTGTTCTGGAATACCCATGCTTCTTAACGTGGTCCAGAGTTTTTCATTCTATATACAATCAAAAGCCTTGCTGAAGTCAAGGATCCATTTTACTGCCATGATGACTCTCATTCCTCGCCCTTTCCCGAACCTTGCTTGCATTTCGGGCAGTTATTGTTACAGTGATGGTTGTAGTCTCTACTGAATTATCTTGTCTAGAATCTTGCTGGTGTGTGGGATCAGAGTGATAGTAGAATAATTTCCACAGTCAGCTGGATCACTTTTTTTCAATATTGGTATGAACACAGACCTTTTCCAACCAGTTGACCATGATGTTGTCTTCCAAATTTCCTGGAAGAGCCTTGTAAGTATTTTGTTAAGAGCTGCTTCCACCTAGTCTTCATCTTCTCAGCATCTTTCCACATGGATCTTTGAGCATCCTTTTACCATTCCAATTCAAGGCTGAAATTTTCTCTTTAACTCTCGTAGCTTTAGGAAAGCCAATTTTGTTCTTCCTCAAATAGTTTCTGATTCTGTTTCTTTGCATGTATCATTGTAGTACTTCTCTTTATCTCATCTTGCTGCATATTGGAAACCTGTTAGATTCTGGGACTAGCTACTCTGGTTTTAGTGTCTGCATTTTTGAGTAATTTTCAGTTTGGTCATCTGTTTTGGCTATTTTTGCTTTTTCACCTTTTGCAGAGACTTTTCACTTTCTTCCAGCACAACATTCTTGTTGTCATTCCATAGCTCTTCTCTGTCATTTGTATCCAAAGGGGTGAATTGATTTTGCAGGCAGTCTAAATTTAGGTGGTATATTTTCCAAGATCATACTTTGATATATTCATGAGTGGCTTGCTCTTTTTTCAGCTTTAACTTAATGAGTTTGCATAATAGTAGTTGGTGATCTGTACCGGAACCTAGGTTTTGTCTTTGTTGATATTATTGAGCTTTTCCATCATTGACTTCTACAGATGTAGTCAATATGATTTTTGTACAATTCATCGGACAAAGTCCATATGTAAAATAGCCACTTGTATTGCTGGAAGATGGTGTTTGAGATGAATAGATTGTTGGTCTTGCAGAATTTTATCAGGCTTTCTTCAGCTTCAATTGCTACTAAGCCCATATTTTCCAACCACTTTGCCTTTTCGTCCTTGATTACCTCCAACTTTCCTTGGTTCATGTTTCATACTTTCCATGTCCCAATATGTAAGACACAATTGCAGCATCTGATTCTCATTTCAAGTGCAGCTATATCCTGAGGGCTTGTTCCAACTGAATTGCAAATGCCACCTTTAGTCTGAAGAGTCTTCAGCTCTTCCCCAGTAGCTCAATGAGTACTTTCCGACCTGAGGGGTTCAGCTTCAAGCACTATATTGTAATTTGTTTTATTTTGACTATCCATTGGGATTTCATGGTCAGATACAGAAGTAGATTGGCAGACCTTTCTTCCGCTCAGGTAAAGCCAATGTTGTTACTGTTGTCACAGAAATGTGATCATCTGCTGCCAATACTGTCCCATACTGCTACTGCCCAGATGGGTGGTTTGTCTTAGTCATTTGGAGTACTGTGTAGAATTCTGGAGACGGTACCTTTAAAAGGATACTGGATGAAGTTTGTCTAGAGGGTGGCTATTAACATAGTCAACGGTCTTACATAACCATAGAGCATATGGGTACATAATTAAAGCTCTAATTATGTTAACCCTGAATAAAAGACCTAGGGAAAATATGTTAGTAACATTTAAATACCTCCAAGTTATAAATCCACAGGAAGTGAGACTCTTATAGAAAGGAAGCCCTAGAATGAGAGGTCATAGGGATTGAAAGGAGTAATCTGAGGAAATATTTCTTTATGGAAAGGGTGGTGGATGCATGGAACAGCCTACCAGTGAAGGCAGTGAAGACAAGGACAGAATGTGAATTCAAGAAAGCATGAGACAAGCACAGATAATCTCTGAGGGAGAATAAGGAGATGTAGAGGTGAACATTTGGTGCGGATGGGCAAACTACATAAAACATATGGATTTTTCTACCATCATCTTCTCTGTTCTATATGTTTCTATGATTGTGCCACCACCTGTGTTCCCTGCTCAGCTTGCTGTGCCAGTTTAAGCTGCGTGACATCCTGAGGATAATCACTGATGAGTCTATTAGTGAAGTTTCTTTCATAGTTCTACACCATTTTGAGTCTCAGAGGATTTAGAAGACTCTACTGTGCCACCATAGCAGAGCAGCCTTTCTGACAGGAGCAACTGAAGAGTGTGCACAGCTGCCATGTAGCAAAGCAACAGTTAATAACAGAAACATGAATTATGGACAAATTTAGATAAACATAATAAAAGCAGGCATGCATTATGGGATATGGGGGAAGATAGTTTGAGGGTTATTTTCAAAGCTTGGGGGGGGGGTACTTACTAAAGTGAGTTATGGCAATAACACATGTTATTTGGCCCTTAATGCACGTTATGGGGCAATAATGTGTGTTATTTGACCATAATGCAAAAACTTGCCACTGCAATCCACGTTGAGTATTAATGCAAAATATCTCACTCAACTAAATACCGCAGCTTGCAGAAAATCATCACAAGCTGCATTAGTCTAGGAAAAATAAAGCCAGCTCTAAACTGGTGTTCTTTTTCTTTTAGGAGAATTGGGCCACTAACACAGAGCTGATGCTCCAGGCTGTGTTCCTAAAGGGGCTGTACCATATAAAACCAGTGATCTAGGGGTCCCTTTCCCCAGCACCCCCAATGACTCAGGGCTCTCCCTCCACAAATAACCTCCTCATCAGCCACAATAAGAGCCCACCCAACCCCCGCACCACCCTGATTGTGATAGACCACCCCCCAATCCTAGAAGGCCACCAGGCCTACCTTCTAAAGTCCATGGGGAGTAGGCCAGCAGGAGCAATCTGCTCTCACTCCTGCTGGCATTGGCTTAACGTTCAAAATGGCACCCAGGATATTCTACTGCTAGCAGGAGCCGGTGCCAGCAAGAGTTAAGAGGGAATTACTCCTGCCAGTCTATTTGTCCTAGATAGGGTTGCCAACTGGCTCCACATGTGCCCAAGAGTCTTGATCCAGTCCTGGGTTTATCCCATTGCATGCAGGGACATGTATTCTGATTTCTCTCCACTCCATAAGAAAAGCAAGACTACATGTCCCTGCATGCAATGGGGTAAACCTAGGGCTGAATCAAGCTTGTCAGGTGCATCTGAAGCAAGTTGGCAATCCTAATCCTAGACCACCAGAGACTTCAGAAGGTAGGCTCAGTGGCCTTCTGGCATTGGGGAAGGGGGGTCTTCTGGGCCCCTATTGGATCAATGGGAGGTTATTTGTAGGGGGGCCTTGAGTCATTGGTGGTGCTGGGAGAAGAAGACCCCCAGACCACCAGTTTTATACAATGCAGCCCCTTTAAAATCATGGCTTAAACATTGGGTCATGTGTTAGAGGCCTGATACTCCTAGTGGAAAAAGAATGCCAGCTATGATCGCTGCAAGCTGTCTTATTCCTTTATCTCAGGGCAGTTTCTCCAAATGGTTAGTTTTGCACACAACATGACAGTCATAAACCTCACTTCTAAGCCAGGGCTCACCTGAAGCATCTGAAGCAAGTTGGCAACCCTGGCACTGACCTACAGTTATTCTATACCACTAATCCGTGGTACAGAATAACTGTAGGTCAGTGACTCCTGCAATAATTGCAAGGGGGCTCCACAGCAGTTTCTAAAATACTGCCAAACCTATGTACATCATGACCTTACCACCACAGACCGCCTTAGAAACGTGTGATTTGCCAACCGGATAGAAAAAACACATATAGTTAAGACAGGTCAATGGCTGTCCTAACCTTTTATGGTTTTTGCTATTTGGTTAGTGGCTGAATGTTGTTGCCAACTGGATAGAAAATGTGTGGCAGTAAAACTGGATATTCAACGCTGACCATCAGATAGGCTCTGATGCTGAATATCCAGTTTTAGTTTCAGCAGCCGAACCTTTTAAAAACACTGAACACTGGTCAACAAATTTTTACAAAAGTCATGTTACTGAAATAAAATTTTCTTATCAATTTTTATATGCTGAACACGAATATGACAGTGAAATTACAAAGTTGGCTCTAGTTTTTTTGTAATCTACAAGAATTAATGTTTACATCACGAAATGCATGTCAATAGTAAATATAATAGGCTTTCGGTTAATACTTGTGAAAAACCAAGTCATAGACTACTTCTTAGATTTTTTCACCTGTCTCTTGTACAGCTGTTCGGGAGCTTCTCTGGGGAGTGTCCAGCAGTAGTCAGCCAGCATTGTAGTGGCCATTTTCCCTGGTATCTTTGCTCCATTGTTGCGATATCCTGGTGAAAACGTTCGCCCTGTTCATCACTAACCATACCACAGTTGTCAGGAAAGAAATCGAGATGGGAATCAAGGAAATGGATCTTTAGAGACATATTGCAGCCAAGTTTCTGATACTGCATCAGCATGTCTTCTACTAGTTCCTTGTAGTTTTCTGCCCTAACATTCCCGAGAAAGTTTGTTGACACTAGGTATAAAGCATTCCATGTTTGTTCGCATCACCCTGCAGCAAGTTGTTGAACCGGTCATCTTTGAAGAGCTCTCGAATCTGAGGACCCACAAAAACTCCCTTTTTAATCTTTGCTTCGCTGAGTCGAGGGAATTTTTCATGCAGGTATCGGAAAGCTGGCGAAGTGCGGTCCATGGCTTTCACAAAGTTTTTCATCAAACCTAGTTTGATGTGAAGGGGTGGTAGCAGGATTTTGTGAGCCTCAACCAGAGCTGGGTGCTGGATATTCTTCTCTCCAACTGTTACATTTTGTCTGCGATTCCATTCCTTCCACAAGTAGTGCCAATCCCTTGCTCGGCTATCCCACTCACATAAGAAACACATGTATTTTATATATCCCTGCTGCAGTCCCATTAAAAGGGCAACTACCTTCAAGTCACCACAGAGGTGCCAGCTGTACTTGTTATAGTTAATGGAAGTCAGTAGATGCTTTAATCATATGTCTCTTTCATGTGGACGGCATGCGCTACTGGAATAGATGGAAGACGGTTTCCATTGTTCAAAAGCACAGCCTTCAGACTCAGTTTTGAAGAGTCTATAGTCTCCAGTCTTGTGGGTCATGAGTGATTTTTAAGGCATTCATGAGGCTTTCAATATCGGAACAGAATACCAGATTACTTTCCTTTCTGAAGAAAGGCTCCAACTGCTGGTGGCGCTTTCAATATGAAGTAATGTTGACATCTTCATCTAGAAGATTCCATTGTTGGAGTCATGATCCTAGCAATTCTGACTTGTTGTTTGGATAAGTCCAAATCATGAACCAGGTCATTTAGTTCTTCCTGTGTTATTCTGTGAGGAGTTGATATGCATCCCAGTGAAAATCTGGGTCACTGCATGCTGACGGACCTGGAGAAGAACAGGTCGGCTCACCCTTGTCCTCATCAGATGAATCAAGAGAATATTCTGATGGAGGTTCTGGAATAGGAAGTCCCTCACCATGTGGAACTGGTCTCAATGCAGACGGAATGTTTGGGTAGACTATACTCGACTTCTTTTGCTTTGTTATTCCGCTGGAAAGAGGACGAACCAAGCAGAAGTAACAATCATTTATGTGGTTGCTTGGCTCTCTCCACACCATTGGGACTGCAAACAGCATTGATGGTCTTTTGCAATTCAACCACTGTGAAAGCTGTGTTGTACATGTAGCGCAGCATATATGCGGGGCCCAAGGCTTGTCTTGGTCACCAATCTTGCATCCGAAATAAAGATGATATGCTTTCTATAGTTGAGAAGTGATACTTTTTTTCTGGTTGGCAAATATCACTTCCCCACAAATGTAGCAGAAATTGTCAACGGTATTAACACACTTTCGCGGCATTACTGTTCTGTATTGTACCTAAATGGCTAAAATTATATGATTAATAAAAGTTACATGTAACAGTGGCTTAAACTGTCTCGCTCACAGTCTGAAATATTTTAAATGCTCAACCTTTCCGACTGTGTATAGTACACTGCTGACGTCAGATGACTTCAGCAGCCATCTGGCAATAGTATTGCATTGCTTCAGAAAATGATGCAATCAACTCTGGATGATGTGTGCATGCTGTTATTATTCAATGTGATGCAATATTACATCATTCACGGCTTATTTGGGATGTTGTTGATGTCCTACTGGATAAATTTACACGATGAAACATCAAAAATGAACTACATGCAGTATCTTCAAAATGAGAGCCCAAAAAAATTTTTTAATGTTATATTCGTGTTCAGCTCACCAAGATACTACAGATTAGGGCCTTTTAAAGTCAGTAACGATTTCAATGTTGACCAGTGATATCAACCCCTTTGTTCTTTTCTTTTCTTTTTTTTTTGTTTCTGTATTTTATAATATTGTGAACTGCCTATAATGATCGTAGTCACTTTGGTGCTTTATAAGATTTTATAAATAAAATAAAAAATGTATTTTATATTCAGGAGACTGAAATGGAACAGCACACGGTTACAGATTTCTCCTTGATAACACTAAAAGCTGAAAGAAGGAACCTTCCAGCCAGACTTGAGGTCCTTCACTGCAGCCCATAATATCAATACAGGAGTTGCCAAGGCAGTGGACATAAAAGCAGCAGTTTAGATGTGGTCAGGGACACCGAGCACTGCATGTGCAGAACAAAAATAACATATTGCACAAGACAAAATGTTCTTCTCTCAAAAATACTTTTTTCCCTGTGCAAAATGTCTAGGAAATTAGGAAAATCTCCAGTAATGGGAAATCAAATGAGAATGGTGAAACCTGAGAAAATAAAATTGGGATAAGTGAGAAACAAAATCCTGAGGGTATTTATATAATAAGAAATGGGGTCACAGCTCCTTGCATTCCTACCACAAAGTGAAGCCAGCAAAATGGAAACTGACAGGGGAGCAGCAGGTAATGGTTCTAAACTAACTAAACCTTGCAGGAGTAACTTTAAAATTGAATGCACATGCATACTTCTCCCTGGGGGAATTTTCAAAACAAATGTATATACTTCTGATTTAAAAATTACCCCAGGGAATTTATGCACACACATTTGCACCTGTTCCTGAGGACGCACAAATATTTATTTTCAAAGGTCTGCACATGAAGACAAACCTCAACCCTTCTGCTCATTCTGGATAAGCTTACGAGCTGTATATGCCTACGTTTATCAATGTAATGGGAAGACAATTTTACTAAAGCCTATTTCTGCACACAAAGCATTTCTATTCCTGGTGAAATGCTTTTGAAAATTGCCTTGTAAGTCTACCAACTTCAGTCTTAAGTCTGAAAAACTGGAGACAGTTGGAAATTTTGGTATAGTGATGTGCAGATATGGCCTGTGAAGATACGAACACACATTGGCTGCTGTTGTTCTTGGCCCCTGCTCTTCACGGAATGGGTGGGGAGCCACTGATGGTTCCTATCAACTGTAAGGGGCATGTTTACTAAAAGGTGCACAGGTACCATGTGGTCAGAGCATGAAATAAACACAGACACCCGTGCCAACTTCAAGAAGGTAAGTGCATCCGTCTCCCTTCCATTGGCATGCTGCTAACGCATGGCATTGCGGTAACCCAGCATGTGGGTTCATCTAATGCCACCCATTGACGTGGCATTAAGTGCACCTGCTCTAACAGCAACAATCATCACCGTCAATGTCCACATTCCACTCCCAACCCACCCTGTCTTTAGTCATTTGCACGCTTACCTGTTAGCACAGAATTCTTTGTGTACCCTGCGCTTTTAGCATGGCGTGCTTACCACGCACTGAGCCCCACCCCAGTGGTTAGCATGGTTTAATAATATGCTGCTAAGAGCATCACCCTAACTCTCTTCCCCCAGTGTCCACTTTCCCCCATCTTCTATGAAGGCTTGCTGCTCGCACTGCCCCGCCACCGTTTTTCACTTGCACTACACAGCTCTCATTACGATTAAATCATATGCTTTCTGCAGTTCCGTAATATTCTCCTGAGATTGTGAGAATAGCAAGGGACATTGGGTATTACGTGGCACAGATCCATGTGGTGTTGAAAGAAAACTGAACAGCTGTTCTGGGGTCAGTACCAGCAGCAAGCCTCTGCAGAAGGTGGGGTAGGTTAACAAATTGGGGGAGAATATGTTTGGACTGGATGGGGATGGAGATAGGTTGGAGGGGGCTGACTGGGGGAAGAGGCAGATGAGGGTTGAGACTGACTGGGAAGGGATTAAACAAAGAGAGTATTTATTGGTCAAAGAGTGTGTGGGATGTAGGGAAGTGGAGTTGGGAAGAGAGAGAGAGAGTGTTATGAGGAGTGTGTTGGGGGAGAAAAGCTGAAGGAAGAGTGGGTGTGGGAAGCAGGCTGAGGAGAAGAGAGAAAATGCGGGTGATGGAGCAGCCTTCATTTTGGTTACACAAGTTGCTCTAACTGCACATGTGCAACCAGGCCATCCGTATCAGCCACAATGTCTGGTAATGGTCTTGGTTCCCATATTGCCATAGTTTCCTGCTTCAGTTATATAGAAGATCACTGTTCTAGGCCATGGAAGACATTGTCTGGCTCTTTTCACTGTCTCCTCTCCTCATTCTCCCTTCCACTGGTGTATGGTATCACCATGAGGATGCTCAGAGTGATACCATTATCAGTGGAAGTGGGAAGGAGGAAATCCACTGTTCATGTTCTATGTTCGGAGAGTTATCCAGATAGCAGCAATGAAAATCTCTAACATCCAGATAATTGCTCACTCTGCCCTGACTCCACCCATGGATTGTGCCGGTACTATCTGGACAGTGCTGAGGCAGCTGTGGTGATATTCAGGGGGTGATATTTCAGAGTCTGTCGCTGAATATGATGCAGACAAATATTGGACAATGTTGAGTAGAGGTGTAGTCTAGTGGATAGAGCAGCAGCCTAGTACCCACATGATTAGGGTTTAATTCCCACTGGCACTCCTTGGGCAAGTCACTATCTCCAGGAACAAGCAGGAATGAGTCTTCACATATGGGTACGTCGGTACCGACGGAGCCTGCACGGGAATGCTCCCCAGCATCCAATCAGAAAGCTTTTGGGAGCATCCCTCGCGCCTGCGCGGTGACTTCCTGCCTTTCCCACTGCCTCTCCTCAGTTTTCGTTTTTCCGCGGAGCCAACAGGATGTCCTCCTGTCACCGCAGAAATTTTTTACTTTAAAATCCTTATTTTCTTATTTTCTTGTGGTCGCGGCTGTATTTCCCGCCGATACCGGTACCGCCGGTGCTTTATTCTTTTCCTTTTCAAACTTAGAGAAATATTTCTCCTCAGTTTTTTGTTTTAACTTTTTTGGGCCTACCAGACCTATTCCAAGATGGAGCCTTCTTCCCCTAAGAAGTGCCTTCACTGTGGAAACTTACTTTTCTTTTTAGACTACAATGCTTGGTGTCTAACCTGTTTTGGTCCTGACCCTTTTTCCCCTGATACTTCAGGCTATATGGTTGGGAGACGACCTTCCCTTTTTCGAGTTTCCCTCGATACCGTTTTTCCTCCAAAGGTGAGGACACCGGTTTATTCTTCTCTCCAGGATCAGGTAACCCACAAACAGTCTGTTAAGACTAGCCAATTCTTGAAGGGTAAGTCTCATGCACAGCATGATGACGGCTCCGGCCTTGCCCTCAAGATACCATTGGCAATAAAATCCGGCGGGAGTCTTCGGGCTCCAAAGCATTCACGGGGTTTCAGGTTGTTCCTGGGGCTCACCCCTCACAGAACATACCTGAGCCGTGCCAGGGGGTGGTATCCGCTTCGAGCGGTACCGATAACCCGGCACCGGCATTGGTGTCGAGTGCTGCACTCTTCACCAGGGATCGTCATCTGGTGTCCTCAGTACCTTCGGGGCCGATCGATACGACCCAGATTGGCTTTCCTGTTTCCCAGCCATGCTCGGGGTTGGTACCGGCTTCGAGCGGTACCGATACCCCGGTATCGGCATCGGTATCTAGTGTTCCACTCTTTACCTGGGATCGTCATCTGGAATCCTCGGTACCTTCGGGACCGATCGATTCAACACAGATTGACTTTCCTATATCTTCACCGTGCTCGGGGTTGGTACCGACTTCGAGCGGTACCGATACCCTGACATCGGTGCCGGTGTCGAGTGTTCCTCTCGTCGCCGAGCATCGTCTTCGAAGTCCTCGGTACCTTCGGTGCCGTTCGATGAGATTCCAATTGACTTTCACGTATCGGCATCGCTGATACCACCACCAACGTCGGTACCTTCTAGACATGCATCGATAGACTCGCTCGCTTCGATGCCGAGTCTAGAATCGATATCCAGTCTAGATGACTTGGTACCGACGCGTTTCAGAACCGATCCATATCGTTTCCGGCTACGCAGTACCGAGGATATTTACCAAGGCTCTCTGGTTACCTCGGCACCGCTTCAGCAGCCCTCGATTACTGCTTCGATGACATTATCTCCGATACCAGTACCGGTGTCGGGATCGATTCCTGCAGTTCCATCGGTGCCATCGATCCTTTCTATGCCTAGTTTGGAATCGATACCAGGCACTGACGATGCAGTACTAACTGCCTCAAATCAGAACTGTCAGTATCACAGTCCATCGAGCAGGATTCTTTTTCTGCACCAGTCCAGTATATCTTCTGGTGCTCAAGCTGCTCCTTCAACCTCAGCTTGCCCAGGATTAGTTCCTATTGGAAATCCTTCTTTTCAGAAGTTTCTCCTTGACATGGCAGCCTTCCTTGCCATTCCTATTCCTGGTTTTTCTCTTGACCAAGATCCTGCAGAAAAGGAAAATATAATGCTTCCTTTACATCATTCTTTACAGGATCTTCTTCTGAGGATATGGGAATCACCCTTAAAGGTTCCTTTGCCTTCTACAGCCATTGACGTTCTGTATCAGGTACCTCCCTCTCCAGGGTTCCAGAAAAAACAACTTCCACATCATTCCATTGTAGTGGAATCAGCAATGAGGAAGGTAAGAAGCAAGAAGAAGCATTCTTCTTATCCGCCAGGTCGTGCATCTAAAGCACTTGATGCCTTTGGACGTCAAACCTTCCAAACGTCTATGCTGGCTTCAAGAATTATTTCATATATTTTTTATATGAGTCTGACACTTCAGGAGGTCACAGAGAAATTAACTCTTTTGTCTCCTTTTTTGTCAGAACCTAAGGCCTCTGACTATTCCTTGCTTCTTAATCATAGCAGGAATATCTCTTGGTTCCTTTCTCGTGCTTCTCTAGACTCTTTTGAGTCTGTTAGCAGATCCTCTGCTATTGCCATTGGAGCACGTCGTACAGCCTGGCTGCAGGCTTCAGACTTGAGCAGATGGGCACAACATACACTGGGTAATTCTCCCTGTACTGGAGAAAATCTCTTCAATAAAGAGGCTTTACGTCAGGTTGCTCATTGCTCCACTGACTTTCCTAGTTCTGGAAACCGTCCTAAGCCTTCTTTTTCCCCAGGGCGTAGGAAATGTCCTACCAAACCTTCTTTCCCTAGGAAAAGAAAGTTTCATCCTTCCTCTGCCCATCCTCCAGATGTACCCAAGCAAGGGACATCTCATCCTCGTCTGAAGTCTCCAGACTCTAACCAGGCTAATCATCGCCAGCAACCATAGGTTCCTGTATGTTGCAATCTACAGTTAACTTCTTCTTACCAGAAGTTATTCTTCAAACCCTACGCTGGTTTTTCTTTTCAGTATGCTAAGCTATTCGGATATTTTTGTCCATGGGTTACTGAATTCTCCCTTTCTTTTTATTATTAAGGGAGATTACAATTATCCCATGATAGTTTCTTTCCCCACAGGGACATTTTTTCCTTCAGCTGACTTACCATATGGTACGTCACCTTCCAAGCCCCTCTCTTCCAGGGTTTCCCCTGCTCGAGTTGGTACCATACTGAAACACTTCTCTTTCTTTCCAGTGTAGACTTTTTGCTATCCTTCAATGCATGCTCTGAACAACTCATCAGACAGGGACGGGAATATCTCCGCTCCCTCTGTCTGTTTTTCTCCCTGTTTTTATACAGGGGGATCCCCTCTGTTCTTTTGTTCAGTTGCTGTACAAGCAGAACTTCCAGCGCTTACTTTAATGTTTCTTGCAAGTTACTTTCAACTATCTTGCATGATACTACTCACTGCAGGTTATCTTCTTCTTGCCATATCCTTACCTAGGATGTGGCACCACATCTGACTGCTGTCAGTTTATCTCATAATTCTCCTGCACAATGCTCTCTGCAATCTTCAGAGAAGCTTTCCACTATGGGCCCTTGCTGTAGAGCATTGAACTTTGTCTCTGAGGGTTTTCCATATAATAGGAAAAGCTTATATAGTCATCCAGGGCTATATAGGTTCTTTATACCCTCTTGTCTCCTATTGTGATACAGAAGACAAGCTTTTTCTGCGTGAATGTCCAAGGAGTTCCCAATCTGGCAGGAATCTACCCCTTTTTTCCTTACAGCTTGGCATTATCTTTTCTACTCCACTTGGACAACGCATACTCTTTTATTGTACATGATACCTCTGAGTCCCTTGACTGGGTCCTCCTGGTGTCTTAGTCTATGCATTTTCTTGTCCTTTGGACATGTCAGAGTCCTAAAGTACTCCTGACGTGCTCCTGACGTGCTCCTGACGTGCTCTTACCAGACTGCTATTATCCTCTGTTTTTCACGCAACCATACTGGTTATTCCACTGAATTACATTCCTGCACCACAGAAACAGATTCTCTATATATCTTCAGGTGGTTTTCACCCCCTTATTATTAGATGAATCTTTTCCCATCACATTCCCCATGTGAATGTTTTTCTGTGGTTCAGTTGCAGGCATGTATTCTCAGAGTCATATTCCTGTATGTATATGTCCTATACATACATATTTTTGTAATCTGTATGGGCATAAGCCATGCCCATCTATATCTACATATCTATATCTATATATATACTTCTATATGTATATATATCACACATATCTGGACATATATGCACATATATATAGACATATATGTATCTCCATATATATATATATTGATATATATATATATATATGTGCCCTTTGGGAGATGTCCATAGGACACTAGGTATTGCCTACTATCTCCCTAACTGTCTGTGCTATAAAGTTTTTACCTTCTTAAGGGGTCCAGACAGTCAACTTGCCTATTCTCATACGGCTCAGTAAGTGGGAGCGGTTATACACACAATTACTGCTGTGACGTCAACAGCTTCTATTTTTGTTATAGATCTCCCTATCCATGAAGTATCAAACTTCATTGTCTTCCTATCTCTTACCAGCTAGGAATGACAGTGTACATCTTCAGTATTTCTGAGTACACTTCTGTTCTCCTTGGGAATAGGGGCTTTTTTCCATACCCCCTCTTCCGTTCCGGACTGGGCTAATTCTCCAGATCGGTCAGTCTTCTTCTTTTAGTCCTCAATGTTAATAACCCTGTACCTAAAAGAGTTTTCAGCTTTTTCCCATAAAGCTTTCCATTGAAGACCTGCCGTTCTTCTCCTGCCCCAGTTGACACCTGGGTCACCTGCCCATTCCTGGTTTGGAACTTCATCCTCACTGCTGTGAAGTTACCTTGAAGATTCCGCTACTGCATCTACAGTACACTCCATCACAGTTCTACTTCCTACAATCCAGTAGGTAAGCTCTATATTGTACTAGTTCATTAAATATTTAATGATACTTGACATACTTTCTAAAGACTCCTCTCTCCTGTAGTCTTTAGATTTGCTGTTCCTTGCAGCTCTTCTCTATTCAACTCCTACCCCCCATCCCTCAGGGGATGCCGGGGATCCAGGTTTGGGAAATGCTGTCCTGTCCCAGGAATATGCATTTTATGGGATCTCCCCTGGCATCCACAGCTAGGGAGTCCCCATATGTGAAGACTCATTCCTGCTTGTTCCTGGAGATAGCACAGTTACTTACCTGTAACAGGTGATCTCTGGGAACAGCAGGAATTAGTCTTCACAACCCACCCACCTCCCCTAGGAGTTGTATCTATCTATCTCCTTTCCTCTTTCTCTCCTTCTGTCTCAGCTATGAAACTCAACTGAGGAGAGGCAGTGGGAAAGGCGGGAAGTCACCACGCAGGCGTGAGGGATGCTCCCAAAAGCTTTCTGATTGGATGCTGGGGAGCATTCCCGTGCAGGCTCCGTCGGTACCGATGTACCCATATGTGAAGACTAATTCCTGCTGTTCCCAGAGATCACCTGTTACAGGTAAGTAACTGTGCTTTACCCTCCGTTGCCTTGGAAGAAAAAGCCTGGTAGTCTTTATTTATTTAACAGGTTTTTTATAATGCCCCATCATTAATTCAAGGCGGTTTACAGAGAACATCACAGCAAAATCAACTTTTAGATAGAGCAGGGTCATTTATTTATTTTTATTTATTTAAGCAGTTTTTCTATACCGCCCCTTCCAGAGATCAGGGGCGGTTTACATTAAACAAACCATTTTACAGAGAACATGAGATAACTATGTACAGTTACAGAAAAAAACATTCAACGATATACAATGTGCCGTCTTGCCTCCAGACAATTAGGAGGATATCAACAACTATATACTGTACATGTGGGTAAGGGTTGCATCTAGACAGGGTGAACAATTGTGCATCAGTCATTGTTGCGAAAGTGTTCAACAAAGAGAAGTGTTTTTAGCTCTTTCCAGGATGTCTGGGGGTCTTTTATTGATCTGATGGTGTCTGGCAGAGAGTTCCATAGTGTCGGAGCAGTGTAAGTAAAGGCTCTGCTACTGGTTATTTGCTTTGTTTTACGGATTGTGGACAGAATGGCAAGTATGTTGTGGTTGTTCTTTCTTCTGTTCCTAGAATCTGTTTGGGTGTGAATTCTAGATGAGAGGAAGGAGGATGAGATGTTATTGAGTAGTTTGAACGTGGTGATTATTGTTTTATATTTTATTCTGCTCATTATCGTAACCAATGTAGATTCTTAAGAACAGCTGTGATATGTTCTGTGAGGTGAGTTTTGGAAATAATTCTAGCTGTCACATTTTGGGCTGGTTGTAATGGTCTTTTTAGGGAGGCCTTGCAGTAAGCTGTTACAATAGTCCCAGTGTGGGGTTATAAGGGCCTGGGCGACTGTTTGGAAATCACTAGGTAAGAGGGGTCTGAGGTTCTGGATGGTTCGTAGTTTAAAGAAAATAATACTGGCTGTTTGTTTTATATGAGATGTCATACTGAGGGATCTGTCTAGAATGATTCCCATGTATTTCACCTCCTGCTTTACTGGAAGTGTGGTGTTTTGTATGTTCAATTCAAGGGGGGGGGGGAGTGAAGCTTAAATTTCTTGTTGTAAACATAATTTCAGGTTTTTTTAAAGTTTATATGGAGGCTGTTTTAACCCAGCCAGAATTCCGCCTCAAGAATGCAGTCAGTCAATCATATTGTTGTAAAAAAAATTTTTTAATGTTTACAGGAGTAAATAACATAATATCGTCTGCATATATGAGATATTCAATTTTGTGTCTTTTGAAAATTGAGCAGATTGGCTGGATGTTAAAGGTTGAAGAGAAGGGCTGACAATGCTGAACCTTAGAGGATTCCCTGTTCTTGAGGAAAGGACGTGGAGGATTCATGGTTAATTCTTACAGCTTGGTACCTATTGGAGATGTATGATTTAAACCATTTTAACGTATAATTTAAACCATTTAAACCATTTTTAACGTATGATTTAAACCATTTTAACGTAGTACCAGCTATTCCTATTTGTGTTAGTCGAGTGATGAGAGTATTGTAATCAAAGTTGTCAAATGCTGAGGCAATGTCTATGAAGTCAAGAAGGAATACTAGGTTCACATTACCCATGCCACGGATGAGGGAGTCAAATAGGACCAATAGGTACATTTCAACTCTGTGGCATGGGCAGAAGCCATATTGGTGTTCGTCCAGAGAGGAGTTGGTGTCGATGAAGTCCTGCAATTGTATTTGTACTATTTTTTCAATGATTTTTGCTAGGAAGGGGATGCTTGCAATTGGCTTATAGGAGGTGGGGACATCACTATTTAGGGATCTGTTCTTGAGTATTGGGCGAATGGCGGATTGTTTGAAGTCATTTGGCATAGTTCCTTGGAGGAGGGATTGATTAACTATGTTGAGAATGACTGGAGCTAGTTCAGTTTTGGATGCTTTTATCTAAGCCACAGGGCAAAGATCCAGAAGAGAAGTGGTGATATTAATTTTAGTGATGGTTTCAAGTAACTGTTTTTCCTTGATAGTATGAAAAGAGTTCCATTTGCTAGAAGTGGGTAGACAACTGTGATAAGCTGAATGTGGGTTTGTTACTTTTTAGCTTAGAGGCAAAGTGGTCTGCCAGGATTTGTGTGCTAATTGCCATTCTAGGGGCCTCATTATGGTGGGTTTTAGTTAGGGATTTAACAATATCGAATAGTTCCCTGGGGCGGTTGATGACTTTATTTAGGGTGTTTGTGTAGTGGTTTCTCTTTGCAGTTTGAATGGCTTCTTTATAAGTATTAAGAGCTGCTGATTAGAGGGCTTTAAGTTCTGGTGATATTTTGGACCTCCATCTTTTCTCGAGCTTGTAGAGCTCTGTTTTAAGGATGTGTATATCATGAGTGTACCATTTTTCAGATTGTATGCAGGTGATTTTCTTGCCGGTGCCATTGGGTATTGCTGCTTTATTGATTGTAGAGTGCCAGTTCCTTACTGAATCATCTAAGTTCAGTGTTGGAGAGGTGAGTCGAGGGAGTATGTTATTCAGGAAAGCTTCTCGTTGAAGCACCTGAATTGGGGGCTATGCTGATTAGCGTTAGCTAATTTTTGTTCGGTAAGCGGGATTGGTAGATCAAACCTTAGTAAGAAGTGGTCGGACCAAGGTACCTGAGTCAAGCTAGGTGGGGAGTAGTTTGGGTGTTCGGTAATAGATTTTAGGAGTATTTCCCTTGATATGGGTGGGGTTGTTTGTTGTTTGTTGATAGCCTAGGTCTTCTATGAAGTAAAGGAAAGGTATAGGTTGATATAAGGGAAGTGAGGCTAAGTTGAAATTACTGAGGATGATGTGTGGTTTCCTCAAGTGTGAAGTGCATGCAGATTCCAAGATTGTTGTGAGGTTAGCGTGGTTGTTGGTGGGAGGTCTATAGAGGAGGCAAATTGCTAGGCCTTTATTTTCAATTTTGAGGAGATCTATCCCATCACTGTTATTGCAGACACTGTTGTATGTGTTTAGGACTGCTCTGGTTAATATTGGGACTCCACCATCTTGCTTTGTGTCCCTGGGGCAGTTTTATAGATTATACCCATTGGCTCTTAGCTGATTTAGTAGAATGGTGTCATGTATAGTGAGCCATGTCTCAGTAATGCAAAGTATATCCGGGGTTTTATCAGTTATGATATCTAGAATTAATGGTATTTTATTCCTAACAGATCACGTGTTTATTAGAATGCATTTTAGAGGTTTAGTAGGTTCACTCAGGATAGGAGGTTTGATATTATTGCTAGGGTTGATAAGAATTAACCTTGGGTAGGTTTTGTGTTTATGGTTATTGCTATCTCTAGTGTTGTGATGGTTGTGGGGGTAGCAAATTTTGTTGTTGCTTGGGCAATGATAAATGACGGGGATGGGATGAACTGGGAAGGTGTTAAGGGGAATCTGCAGTGCGTTAGAAAGTATCGTGATGAGCAGATGAATGATGAGAGCATTACTATAGAGAGCTTGAATTCCATCTTTGCAATCAGGGCAAAGAGGGGATTTGAATTGAGAAAGGGGCAGGGTTTTAGGAGGAATTGTACTAGACAATGCAAAGTAATTCAAATGGGGTCTGAGCTAGCTGGAGAGGCAGCAGGAGTTGAATGCCATTGAGATGGGCTGAAGGAAGTAAAAGTTAAAAGTGGAGAAGAAAAATTATAGCATTAGAGACCATGTGGCCTAAGAGAGGGTAAACTCAACAATATTGCAGTAAGTGGAATACTTCATCTGAGAGAGATCCCAGCTTGAGATTCAAATAGTGAGGTACAAATATGTGATCACAGTGTGAAAAAAAGAGAGGTGTTATATGTAGCTTCTGGAAGCGAGGTATCTGTATAGCTATGAGGTGTTGCAGTATTGCAGTATTCTCCAGGACCAAGCAGGAAGTCAGTCCTCACATATGGGTGTCATCGGCGCCAATGAAGCCCCAGCGGAGCATTTCCCCAGCTTTCTCTGAAAGCCTTTGGGAATGCAGGCACGCATGCGTGGTTCCCTTCCCGCCTAAAGGTGCCATCTTACCTCAGTCTCTTTTTTTCCGTGAAGCCCACCGGACGTGTGTCCTGTTCTCCCGGTTAAAATTAGATTTTTTTCAGCAATTTTCGCTATTTTTTCTCCCAGTTTGATGCCGATTCCCCTCCCGCCGGGTTCGGTACACCGGTATCGAGCCCGATTCTTCTTTTTCGGTTTTTGCCCTTCGTGGCTGGCGTTCGCGCCCTTTTTTCCATTTTTCCCTGGAAGGCCGGTCCTTTGACCTCGCGGGGACTCTTTTTTCCCCGATGGCTTCCAGCGGTTTTAAAAAGTGTGATCGGTGTAAGAAACTGATGTCTCTCACCGACACACATGACTGCTGCCTTCGGTGCCTCGGCCCCGACCACGACCCTAAGTCGTGCGGGCCCTGTGGAAAGATGTCTTCCAAGGCACTCCGAAGTCACCAGCAGCAAAAAGAGAGACTTTTCTCGGACTCAGCCTCTGGCCGGGCCCGGACCTCTTCTGAGGCCTCGACATCTCGGGATTCTGATCCCGAGCGCCGTCGAAGCTCCTCGGACAGGGGGTCCCGCGACCGGGAACGCAAGAGGAAGAAGCGGCTCGCGAGGGCGTCGTCGGAGGAAGTCCCTGGCTCCTCGAGGGCCAGGTCTAAGACCCCCGACCGTCGCCCCGGGCCCGTGGAACATGAGAAGCCTGCAAAAGTTCCTCGCGTGGAGCCGGAGTCTGCTGGACATGTAAGCCCCATAGTCCTCAAGGACTCTCCTCCCAGGGAGCCGACGTCAGGCCCGGCGCTGCCGGGGCCCGAGTCGGTGGCTGCTGCGTCTTCCGAGCTGAGTCTCAGGATGACAGCCTTGGAAAGCAGATTGTCTGCCTTCATGGAGCAGCAGCGGGCACTGATGGCCAGCCTGTCTGGCGCATCTGCCCCGACCAACGGGACATCGACTTCGAAGTCGACCCCGGAGACCGAGCCAATACTCGAGTCCATCGTGGCTCGGAGTCGACCTCGGTCGCGTTCTCCCTCGACCTCTTGTTCGGGACCGAGGGCGTCGATGCCGGCGCCTCCGGCGTCGGGGCGGGTGCTCCAGGGCCCCACGGGGTTGGACCTTGACTCCTCCTCGGACGAGTCAGCTTGGGAGACAGAGGACGAGGAGTCTCCTGATACCTTCAAGACTCGGTGTGTCCCTTCGGACTCACCGCAGTCTGAGCCCCGGAGTAGGTCCCCCCCGGAGGATACTCGGTTCTCGGAGTTCGTCCGGGATATGACCGCTGCCTTGGCTATTCCGGCGGACCCCGAGGAGGAGCCTCGAGCTGAAGAGCTCGAGGCCCTACAGTATGACTCTCCTCCGAAGGAGGCCTTTACTGTTCCGGTTCCTCCGATGCTGGAACGGCTTCTCTTCCGTATGTGGGAGGCACCGGCCTCGGTGCCGGTTCTCAGCAAGTGAGTCGATTCGATCTATCGACTCCGGAAGAGCCCTGGTTTTCAAAAGGCACAGCTACCACACCATTCTATGGTTGTGGAATCGGCCATGCATCGTCTGAAGAGCCAGAAGATGCACTCCGCGGTGCCCCCTGGCAGGGAGACCCGGAACCTCGATGGCATCGGTAGAAAGTGCTTCTAGGGCTCGATGCTTGCTTGCCGTGTCCAGTCCTACCAGCTGTACATGGGCATGTACTTGCGGGATCTGGCCAAGGAATTGGCCGGGTTCTCTGCTGGTCGCTCTGGGGAACCCTTGCAGAGATTTAAGTCCTTGTCCTTGGGGATTCGGGACTGCTTGAAGTTCATGTCCCGCACCGCCTACAATGGCTTTGAGGCTTCGGCCCGAGTTGTGGCAGCCGGCATCGCGGCTCGACGCCAGGCATGGCTGCAGTCATCGGACCTCGAGCCATGGGTTCAGGACAAGTTGGTCGATGTCCCTTGCCGAGGTGAAAACCTTTTTGGCAAGCCCATGACCGAGAAGGCCGCTCAGCTCGAAACTGAGCACCTCACACGGACAAGGCTGTCGAGGAAGACCTCTGCCCCTTCTCATAAAAAGAAGGGCTCGGGTAAAAAGCCCTTTTACCCGAGGAAGGTCACTGCCTACAAACAGTACCCGCAATATCAGGCTGCCCAAGCTGCCCCCCAGGGTCAGCAAGCCAAGGGCCAGGGTAATGGGCCCCGTAGGCAGAGGACCCCCAAGCCTCAGGCCCCTGCTACCACTCAGCAGGGTGGGGGTTTTTGACTCCTTGAGCGTAGCCTCTCCTCCACTACTCTCCCAACCCTGCACAGGAGGTCGCCTCGCCCTCTTTGCCCACCAGTGGTCCCTTATCACCGGGGACAGTTGGGTGCTGGAGATAGTCCACAAGGGCTATGCCCTCCATTTTCACCAACTGCCTCCACCATATTTTCCAGGGGAGCCTCCAAGGCCTCCCCTGCACACAGACTTTCTTCTACAAGGGCTTCATGGTCTGTTGGTGGACAGGGCGGTGGAGCCTGTGCCTCCCCACTTGCAAGGTCACGGTTTCTACTCCAGGTATTTCCTGGTGCCCAAAAGAACCGGTGGCCTTCGACCCATTCTGGACCTCAGGAACCTCAACAAGTTCCTAGTGAAGGAGAAGTTCAAGATGCTTACTCTTGGGACACTTCTGCCCTACCTCTAGCAGGGAGATTGGCTATGCTCCTTAGATCTAAAGGATGCGTACACTCACATCCTCATTCATCCAGACCACAGAAAGTACCTCAGGTTCATTGTGGGAGGACACCATTATCAGTACAGAGTGCTGCCTTTCGGCCTCACCTCCACCCCCAGAGTCTTTACAAAGTGCCTAGCAGTGGTGGCGGCCTACCTGGGAAATCAGGGAATCTTTGTCTTCCCCTATCTAGACGACTGGCTCATCAGGGGTCAGACGTGCCAAGAGGCCAAACAAGCCACCCTCAGGACTATTGCTCTTCTACAAAGCCTGGGGTTTGTTATAAACTTCGCAAAGTCCACTTTGCTCCCCTCCCAAAACTTGGAGTTCATAGGGGCAAGGCTGGACTCTCTGCTGGCAAAGGCTTTCTTGCCAGTAGACAGGGCCCAAAGGTTGATGGCCTTGGCAAATCAGTTTCTCAGCAGGTCCCTGGTCTCCGCCAGGCTCTGCCTGAGGCTTCTAGGCCACATGGCTTCGACAGTACATGTGACCCCCAATGCCAGGCTCTATATGAGGCCTGCACAGTGGTGCCTTCGGGCTCAGTGGTCACAGGCCACAGGCAGCCTCAGAGACAGGATAAAGGTGTCCAGACCGTTTCTGCACTCCCTCACCTGGTGGCTTCACCCACCCAATCTTCTGAAGGGAGTGCCTTTTCAGATTCCAGGGTACACAGTAGTGGTGACCACAGATGCCTACCTGCAAGGCTGGGGAGCTCATTGTCTGGGCATGTGCACCCAGGGCCTGTGGTCTCCCTGGGAAGCTGCACATCAGATCAATCTCCTGGAACTCAGAGCTATTCGGTTAGCACTCAAAGCTTTCACTCCTACCCTGGCTCACCAGTCTGTCCTGATTCAGACAGACAACCAAGTTTCCATGTTTTATGTGAACAAACAGGGTGGAACTGGGTCCAGGATCCTTTGTCGGGAGGCTCAGGACCTTTGTTCTTTTGCCCTCAAGCACAACATGCTCCTCAAGGCTGTGTACCTTCCAGGCCAGGACAACTACCTGGCAGACAGATTAAGCAGAATACTGCAGCCCCACGAGTGGCAGCTGCATCCTTCAGTAGTTCAGAAGATCTTCCTGAAATGGGGTCTCCCTTTGATAGATCTCTTTGCCAGCCCCATGAACAAGCAGCTGCCAAAGTTCTGCTCCAGGCAACCGCATCCTCTGCGGATAGCAGCGGATGCTTTTCTGATATCTTGGTCTCAGGGCCTCCTGTATGCGTTTCCTCCCACGCCCTTGGTGGCCCGAACTCTCTTCAAGATTCTTCAGGACAAGGCCTCGGTCCTGCTGGTGGCTCCCAGGTGGCCGAGACAGCCTTGGTTTCCTCTTCTGCTCCAACTGGCGGTGGATCCTCCACTACCTCTGGGGTTGCAACCCGACCTTCTCTCACAGGAGCAGGGTTCCCTTCTGCACCCCAATCTCAAAGCTCTCAATTTGATGGCCTGGAGGCTGCAAGGGTAGTCTTGGCTCCCTGGGGCCTGCCTCAGGATGTTGAGGAGGTTTCCTAGCCTCTAGGAAACAGTCCACTAGGAAAACCTATGCTCTCAAATGGAAAAGGTTTTCTGTGTGGTGTCAACTATGTACAGTTGATCCTTTCTCCTGTACTGTGCCAGTAGTCCTTCAGTACTTACTGCACTTGTCAAATCAAGGCCTTAAATCCAATTCTGTTCGGGTCCACCTCTCAGCTCTAGCAGCTCACCACTCTCTCTGGTGGAGGGACATTCTCTATCTGGTCACCCCTTGGTGTCCCGCTTTCTTAGGGGCTTACTTTTGCTCAAGCCTCCCATCCGTCCTCCTGCCCCTGAGTGGGAGCTGAATGTGGTCTTGCAGCAACTGACTCGCCCACCTTTTGAGCCGATGGCTACTTGTTCACTACGCTTCCTCTCCTGGAAGACACTCTTCCTGATAGCCCTTACCTCGGCTAGGCGTGTCAGTGAGCTTCAGGCCCTAGTCTGTGATAGGCCTTACACCAGGATTTACAGGAACAGGGTAGTAGTCCTTAGGACTCATCCCAAGTTCCTCCCTAAGGTTGTCTCCTCTTTCCACCTCAACCAGGAGGTGGTTCTTCCAACATTCTTCCCTAGGCCTCATGCAAGCCAGGCTGAAGCAGTCCTGCATACCCTGGATTGTAGGAGGGCCTTATCCTTCTACCTTGACCGTACGCAGGGGCATAGAAGGGCTACACAGCTCTTCGTCTCTTTTGACCCCAATAAGTTGGGGTTGGCTGTGTCCAAGCGTACCTTGTACATCTGGGTAGCTGACTGTATCACCTGGGCTTATAAGGCGGCTAACCTTCCTTTGCAGGGTCGGGTTATGGCCCACCGAGTCAGGGCAATGGCTGCCTCAGTGGCTCATCTCCGCTCTGTGCCCTTGGTAGACATCTGCAGGGCTGCAACTTGATCTTCAAGCCAGACTTTTGCGGCCCATTACTGCCTGGAGAGGGAGTCCTGTAGGGACAGTGCTTTTGGCCAAGCAGTACTCCGGAATCTCTTTGAGGTTTAGGCAACTCCTGCCCTCTTTTGGGCTACCGGTGGAGGTTGTGTCCTTGAAATGCCTTTCTTTGCTGCTGAGACTAGAGGGAGTACTCTTGTTCAGCCTGGGTTCCTTGGTAGCCCAGAGCTTGGGAGTCACCCATATGTGAGGACTGACTTCCTGCTTTGTCCTGGAGAAAGAGTAGTTACTCACCTGTAACAGGTGTTCTCCAGGAGCAGCAGGAATCAGTCCTCACAACCCTCCCTCCTCCCCTTGGTGTTGCAGTTGTACATAGTTTATTTTTTCATTTTTGTGTGCTGTTCTTAGCTATGTCATTTGACTGAGGTAAGATGGCACCTTTAGGCGGGAAGGGAACCGCGCATGCGTGCCTGCATTCCCAAAGGCTTTCATAGAAAGCTGGGGAAATGCTCCGCTGGGACTTCATCGGCGCCGATGACACCCATATGTGAGGACTGATTCCTGCTGTTCCTGGAGAACACCTGTTACAGGTGAGTAACTATTCTTTATCTGCTTAATAGAACAAAAGATACATTTGAGTCACTGTGAGAGAATTTTTAAAGGCCCTAGTAGGATAAGCGTTACATTTCTAAGCTGTTACATTTATAAGCTGTTATAATTGCAATAGTAAGTTGTTACAATATTGCAGTACTATTAGACAAGGTCAAAGGAATTTCGGTGTTTTTTGCAGCAGATGGCAGAGCTTATAAGAATAGTCACATTAACTTGAGAGACGGAGACTTGTGTGTGGCTGGTAAAGTATGTGATCGTGCAGAGACTGCTTTATTGTTAGAGCAACTTACTGTGATGTGGTGTAATCTTCCGATGCTGCTTTAGGGAATGCTTCTGTTATATGTGTTGCTCCCCGCCTCTGTTCCCCGCTTAAGAGCCACGCCTAAGGGCCCTCTGGCGAGGCCCTCAGGCGCTGGTCCACCAGGCGCTGGCACACCTGGAGCCGTGCCTCCTTGTAAATCGTTGCCGTGTGCTGGATCTTGCCTTGGTGGGGGGAGCGGGACGGCCTTGCAGCTCCTGCTTCTACCCCCGATGTGAGATCGAGCCCGGGTGTGCTGAAGAAGTCCAAGGGAGGTAAAGGACTGTTTCCTGGATTGTGCCTCCTTTTAAATCGTTGCCATGTGCTGGATCTTGCCTTGGTGGGGGGAGCGAAACCAAAAAAACCCAGGGACTGCTAGATCACCAGGAGTCAGCATTGACATAAAGGCACTTAAAAAAAATTGGGCCATTGTTTTTAATCATTTCTCGAATAGACTGTAAGCTCTTATGCATATGTTTATAGTGCTATGTCGAGCAGGGTTACAGAATGAAAAATAGCAGCAGTTGTAGAAGTAGATGTGTCTGTTTGTCTTTACTATGGTTTCTTTGTTATGAGGATACTATCTGGAAAATACTACAAAAACTCTTTGTGAGCCATACTAAAAAATTCCAAATACCGAAAAAAACCTGGTCAGTCCTTTCACCCTCCTCCCTTTCCAAACTCAGCCCTCCTCTCCTTGGACCACTCCACTTCACGATCTTCGCTGTCCGTCTGGACCTTTGGCCTATCTCCCAAACCTTTACTCAGAGTCAGCTTAAGCATTAAGCCAACCAGGATGTTATCTAGGACAGCAGCATCTTTGAGGCAGCAAGGGGCAGCTGCCTTCGAAGAAAAACAATAGATCCTGAAAGTGTATATTTCTACCCACTGGGAGGGTGAGAAATTTTCACATGACTCATTTACCTGGATAAATGGCTTTTGCAAATTGACCTCATTATGTAAATGTGACCCGGGGACTAGTTTCCCCGGCAACCAGAGGTGTTTGTTGCATCATTGCTGGTTATTCAGGTGCAGACCTGCCAGGTAGCTGTATAGCTAAATATGTCCCTAGGAATCTTTTACCTGGGCTTTTTGTAAAGGAAAATCAGGGGGGAGGGGGAGCTGGGCGGTCCCAAAAGGTCATATAAGCTAAAATTTTGGAGGGAAAAATATTTTTGTCTCTTTTCTGCCATCTCACAAAAAGCACCAAGCATATTATAATGCCTCTGTATCCCACCAAGGTGAGACTGCACCCTGAATATTGTGTGCAATTCTGGTCACCATATCTTAAAAAGGATATAAAGGAATTGGAAAAGATACAGAGAAGAGCCACCAAAATGGTAAAGGGGATGGAAGGATGTTCCTATGAGGAAAGACTTAAAAGGTTAGGACTCTTCAACTTGGAAAAGAGATAGCTGAGAGGAGATATGATATAGGTCTATAAATTAATGAATGGAGTGGAACGGGTAAACATAGATCAGTTGTTTACTCTGTTTACTCCTTCAAAAGTAGAAAGACTAGGGGACATGCAATGAAGCTACAATGTGGCACATTTAAGACTAATCGGAGAAAATATTTTTTCATTCTGCACGTTATCAAACTCTGGAATTCATTACAATGTAGGGACAACTCCTGAAAATCAGGGACATCTGATAACCTTATAGTATCTGTAAAGCAATGGATTAATACTGATTCTTTTCAATCAAAGTTCCACCTAGTAAATGGAAGTTTCAACGAAACTCATTGTGTGTCATGAGATTATTGGAGGAGAGTAGTGAGAAGTGTGTGGAGTTGTCTCTGTGCAGAAGGATTGGAACAGGGTTAAGAGCGGAACCCAACCTTCAGCTCTGGCAGCCACTAATGACACTTGAATAGGGACCTTGAGTGAACATGGGATGATTCTGAAGGACAATGACCCTGAGCTGATTTTTTGTATCCCTATTTGGCTGCTACAGAAAATCTTTCAGTACTCCTGACAAGGTCCTTGGAGACAGTGTCTTCCCGCCATCCCTCAGGACCCTACAAATAAAAATTGTTCTATAGCCCAGTGAATTTGCCAGATCCAGGAGGGTTCACCAGAGGTCCTGTTACATAAATACTATTCCTGTCCTAGTTATGTTTGAATACCTGCCCCATATTGTTTATTTCTTCACATATATATATTAAAAAAAAGAATAATGTCCATTTTGCAAAGGATTTTTCTAGGAAGGGTAATGTAGAGGTAACACTGGTCAACAAATTTTTACAAAAGTCATGTTACAGAAATAAAAATAATCATTTCTTATCAATTTTTATATGCTGAACACGAATATGACACTGAAATTGCAAAGTTGGCTCTAGTTTTTTGTAATCTACAAGAATTAATGTTTACATCACAAAATGCATGTCAATAGTAAATATAATAGGCCTTCGGTTAATACCTGTAAAAACCAAGTCATAGACTACTTCTTAGATTTTTTTGCCTGTCTCTTGTACAGCTGTTCAGGAGCTTCTCTGGGGACTGTCCAGCAGAAGTCAGCCAGCATTGTAGTGGCCATTTTCCCTGGTATCTTTGCTCCATTGTTGCGATATCCTGATGAAAACATTTGCCCTGTTCATCACTAACCATACCACAGTTGTCAGGAAAGAAATCGAGATGGGAATCAAGGAAATGGATCTTTAGAGACATATTGCAGCCAAGTTTCTGATACTGCATCAGCATGTCTTCTACTAGTTCCTTGTAGTTTTCTGCCCTAACATTCCCAAGAAAGTTTGTTGACACTAGGCGTAAAGCATTCCATGCTTGTTTCGCATCACCCTGCAGCAAGTTGTTGAACCGGTCATCTTTGAAGAGCTCTCGAATCTGAGGACCCACAAAAACTCCCTCTTTAATCTTTGCTTCGCTGAGTCGAGGGAATTTTTCATGCAGGTATCGGAAAGCTGACGAAGTGCAGTCCATAGCTTTCACGAAGTTTTTCATCAAACCTAGTTTGATTTGAAGGGGTGGTAGCAGGATTTTGTGAGCCTCAACCAGAGCTGGGTGCTGGATATTCTTCTCTCCAACTGTTACATTTTGTCTGCGATTCCATTCCTTCCTCAAGTAGTGCCAATCCCTTGCTCGGCTATCCCACTCACATAAGAAACACATGTATTTTATATATCCCTGCTGCAGTCCCATTATAAGGGCAACTACCTTCAAGTCACCACAGAGGTGCCAGCTGTACTTGTTATAGTTAATGGAAGTCAGTAGATGCTTTAAGTCATCGTATGTCTCTTTCATGTGGACGGCATGTGCTACTGGAATAGATGGAAGACGGTTTCCATTGTTCAAAAACTCAGCCTTCAGACTCAGTTTTGAAGAGTCTATAAATAGTCTGCAGTCTTGTGGGTCATGAGTGATTTTTAAGGCATTCATGAGGCTTTCAATATCGGAACAGAATACCAGATTACTTTCCTTTCCGACTGCGTATAGTACACTGCTGACGTCAGATGGCTTCAGCAGCCGTCTGGCAGTAGTATTGCATTGCATCAGAAAATGATGCAATCAACTCTGGATGATGTGTGCATGCTGGTATTATGCAATGTGATGCAATATTACATCATTCAAGGCTTATTTGGGATGTTGTTGATGTCCTACTGGATAAATGTACACGGTGAAACATCAAAAATGAACTACATGCAATATCTTCAAAACGAGAGCCAGTACAATTTTTTTAATGTCATATTCGTGTTCACTCACCAAGATATTACAGATTAGGGCCTTTTAAAGTCAGTAACCATTTCAATGTTGACCAGTGAATCATAACTGTTGAGTTTATTTATCACGGTCCCAATGCAGTTTATGTGGTTAGCAAGACTTAATAAGCACATAAACCCTATTTTAAAAAGAGACGGGAGAACAGAGCCTTTTCATAGTCCAATGGCGTATAATTGTCCATGTCAAACAACCAATCCTTGAGATGGCACAGAAAACATGCCGATTCAGCTGCTTCCATCCCAATGAAAACAGGAAGTTGGCATCGTACATCGGAGGGGGCAGAAGCATGAACGGCACAGCAGTGGTGGTTTTGATAAGTGCTGCAGTGCTGTTTGAGGTCATTGTTGCTGCTGCAGGTCTCAGAGAGGGCTGCAAAAGTGGCAATGGGCCACCCTCAGACCATTGGTGCTCTAGGTGACTGCTTAGTTCACCTAATGGTAGCACAATTCTGTCCCTTCCTAATTGCTTGCTGGAGTTCTGCCACAGATATTGGAGCATTCAAAGCAGCTAATTGGTCCTCTGTAACCTGAGGCACTCTACACTTCTCCAAATAAGCCTGAGCTCTCAACTTATCTTAGGCGGCCAAGAGAGCAAATAGAATACTAGGTATCATAAGGAAAGGAATGGAAAATAAAAAAAAGATATTATAATGCCTCTATATTGTTCCATGGTGAGACCGCACCTTGAATATTGTGTGCAATTCTGGTCACCGTATCTTAAAAAGGATATAGCGATATTAGAAAAGGTTCAGAGAAGAGCCACCAAAATGGTAAAGGGGATGGAAGGATACTCCTATGAAGAAAGGCTAAAAAGGTTAGGGCTCTTTAACCTGGAAAAGAGACGGATGAGGGGAGATATGATTAAAGTCTATAAATTAATGAACGGAGTGGAACGGGTAAACGTAGATCAATTGTTTACATTATCAGAATATAGAAAGACTAGGGGACATGCAATGAAGCTACAAGGTAAACTATTTAAGAGTAATAAAAGAAAATATTTTTTCACTCAACGTGTAATCAAACTCTGGAATTTGTTACCGGAGGATGTAGTAAAGGCTGTTAGTGTAGCTGGGTTTAAAAAAGGTTTGGACAAGTTCCTGGAGGAAAGGTCCATAAACCATTATTAAGAAGGGACCCAGGATATCAATGCTTGACCCAGTACAAGCATTGTGGAACCTGTGTCTTTTGGGGAAACTGCTAGGCACGTATGACCTAGATTGGCCACTGTTGGATACTGGGCTTGATGGACCTTGGTCTGACCCAGTATGGCATATCTTATGTTCTTATGTTATCCCCCCCATAATGGATCTGCTAAAAATTATGAAAAATCTCACCTATTTTCTGTTGCCCAATCTGAATCATCCCCAATCATCCCTAAGGGCCCAAGTCCTTTGCAAGATATGGTCTCCAAAAGTGAACACAGTATTCCAAGTGAGGCCTCACCAGTGACTTATACAGTGGCATTAGAACCTCTTCCTTTCTGCTGGTAATTCTTCTTCTTATGCAGCCCAACATCCTCGTGGCTTTTGCCACTGCCTTGTCGCACTGTTTTGCCACCTTGAGATCTACAGAAATAATCACACCAAGGTCTTTCTCCTGATCCGTGCACACCAACCTCTCGCCCTCTAACGCATGCATTTCCCTTGGGTTTCTGCTACCCAAGTGCAAGACTCTGCACTTCTTTGCATTAAATCTTAATTGCCAAGCATTAGACCAGGGGTCTCAAACACGCGGCCCGCGAGAGCATTTTGTGCGGCCCGCAACGCCACGCTCACCTGAAGATTGTATTTTGAAACGCCGCAGCCCGCGACGCCACGCTCACCTGATGATTGTATTTTGAAACGCCGCGCCGACTGAGTCTACAAAGTCCTCTTCTCACTAGTCTGCCCTCAACCAATAGGAGACAGGAAGGAGAGGGGGGGCGGGCCAGAAACAGTCTGAGCAGCCAGCCCAACACGAGGCACCACGCGTTCTCATCCATTCCCTGCCCTGCTGCAGTTAGTCGGCCTGTGCTTGTTTCAGTGTGCACAGCTCTCCGCGGACAGGTAAGGAGAAAGCAGTCGGACCTGCCCCCGGAATTCCCCGATGTTAGCCAGCCCTGCCTCCCTCAGTCCCTCTCCACTTTAACTTTCAGAGCCGCGAAGGGAGAGCTTCTCCCTCGCGACTCTGTTAAGCTCGCCGGTGCAGATGGGAAATTTCTCATAAGCCCCAGCTGGCTTAACAGAGTCGCGAGGGAGGAACTCTCCTTTCGCGGTTCTAAGCCGAACTGAGGCAGGCAGGGAGGGAAGCAAGCAAGCAGGCAGGCAGGGAGGGAGGGCTGGCTCTGCCGGGCAGGGGGGGCCCCCGCGGGACATTCGATTTTGCCGCGGTGGCAGCCAGCTTTTTTTTTAAGTTTTAATTTTCCGTGGGCAGGGGGGGGGGTAGGGCTGGTAATGTGCTGGGGCAGATATGGGGGGGGGGGGGGTAGGGGTGGTAATGTGGGGTGGGCAGGTATGTTGGGGGGGTTAGGGCTGGTAATGTGCTGTGGGCAGATATGATGGGGGGGGTTAGGGCTGGTAATGTGCTGTGGGCAGATATGGGGGGGGTTAGGGCTGGTAATGTGCTGTGGGCAGGTATGATGGGGGGGTTAGGGCTGGTAATGTGCTGTGGGCTGATGGGGGGGTAGGGCTGGTAATGGGCTGGGGGGGGTTGCTAGGACTGGAAATGGGCTGAGTGGGGGGGGAGCTAGGGTTGGAAATGGGCTGATGGGGGGCTAGGACTGGAAATGGACTGATGCAGGGACTAGAAAGGAGCGTATGCTGTGTGGGGCTGGAACTAGAAGGGAGCTGATGTTGGGGGAGGATTAGAATGGGATGGAGAGGGGAAAATATTTTGTGCGGGAGGGAAGACAAATCTACAATTGGCCAGGTATTGGGAGAGGAAGTGGGGATTGAGGATGGAGGGGTAATATTTGAGTGGATAAAATAGGAATGAGGAAAGAGCAAAAGGAGAAAGATTAGTATGTTAAAGCAGATGCAGAGAGAGAATGGAAAAAAACTAGAAGAGAGAAGAAAGGACAAATGGACAGCAGACGATGGAGAGTTAGCAGAAGACACAAAGAAACCATAAGAAAGTGGCTGGAACAATTGCAACTGAAAAAAAATGCACAAAAGGTAGAAAAATATCTCTTTATTTTGAATTTATTAACTAGAATATGTCAGCTCTGGGAAATGTGCATTGTTAACGTCTGCGCTTTGTTAGTACAAGAGGAAATTAATTTATAGTTTTATTTCTACAGTGTTGTTGTACATTCCAAGTTTGGCTTTTGGGGTTCCCAATTTAATTATTGTCTTCCTGTTTCTAAATTGTGATTCCTTGTTTGATGGTGTATGTTCTGCATGTGTAACTGAGCTGAGGTATTCTGTTTATGTAATTCCTATTTGACATTGCTACTTGTTCTCTTTTCCCAGTAGGTCATGTATTGTTGTTCTCTGAAATGTATTGATTTAATATTTTATTTTATTTAACAGTTATTTATATACCGCTCTTTCCCTAGTATCAAGTGCGGTTTACATGGAACAGTAGGTTAATTGGTATGTAATATACCAAGTCAGTTTACATAGAACAGATAATTATAATTTACAAGGAATGTTGTAACATTAAAGGTATAACATATTAGAACATATATACATTGTTAGTTTAAATCTATAATCATCATGTGAATGAGAGTGTGGTATGGTTAATAGTGTATTAGTGATATTTATTTTGAAAATAGAGTATGTAATAATAATGTATAAATGTTAGCCTGTATCTATTTGAGTATTCTGTTCTGAGGGTGTATTGTAGTGTAATATGAATAAGTGAGTTTTTAATTTTTTTCTAAATTCCTTTTGTAGTGTTGCCTTTTGATAGGTAGGGTATGGTGCTTTGTGAGTCCTGGTAGTGCTGTTATGATATGGCGGGTTTGCTATGGGTTCTAAATGGGCAGTGTTTGTAGTAGTTCCTAATGTGCCTGGCGGTTGGCACTGGATTATAGTAATATAGAAATCTTTTAGTCTTTCTTTATCCATACACTCATTAAGAAGCATGTTTACTAAAAGTTAGTGTATGGTAACATTATGCAAATATTTATGCAAATGAGGTCCCTTATGCAAATGAGGCCCCGTGTCTTATGCGGCCCTCAGGTTATTTTACAAGTCCTCATTTGGCCCTCAAAGCAATTTGAGTTTGAGACCCCTGCATTAGACCATTCTTCCAGCTTTTGTAGATCTTTGCTCATGTTAAGCACTCCCTCGGGGGAGTCCACTCTATTGCAAATTTTTGAGTCATCTGCAAAAAGACAGACCTTTCCATTCAGTCTTTCAGCAATATCACTCACAAATACATTGAACAGTGCCAGGCCCAGAACCGAACCCTGGGGCACCCCGCTAATCACCTTCCTTTCCTCCAAGTGAGCTCCATTTACCATCACCTTCTGTCATCTATCAGTCAACCAATTTCTGATCCAGTTTACCACCTTGGGACCCATTCCCAAACTGAGTTTATTGATAAGCCTCCTATGTGGAACAGTATCAAAGGCTTTGCTGAAATCCAGGTAGATGACATCCATCGCATGCCCCTAATCTAGTTCTCTGGTCACCCAGTCAAAGAACTCAATCAGATTTGTTTGGCAAGATTGTCCTTCGGTAAAACCATGTTGCCTCGGATCTTGCAACCTGTTGGTTTTGAGAACGTTCACTATTCGCTCCTTCAGAAGCACCTCCATTACTTTTCCCGCCACTGAGGTAAGGCTCACAGGCCTGTAGTTTGACACTTCTTCCCTGTCACCACTTTTATGTAGAGGTACGACATCAGTCATTCCCCAGTCCTGAGGAACCTCTCCTGTTTCCAAGGAATTGTTGAAAACATCCTTTAATGGCCTTGCAAGAACCTTTCTGAGCTCTTTCAGTATCCTGGGATGTATCCCATCTGGTCCCATGGCCTTGTCCACTTTCAGTTTTGCAAGTTGTTCTAACATCATCTTCTGTGAATGGTGTGGTATCTACTTCATTCCCATTTTTATATTTGGGAGTCACAGTTGTTTCTTCTCCAGGATTTTCTTTAGTAAAAACAGAGCAGAAGTATTTGTTTAGCAATTCCGCTTTTTCAATGTCCATTTCCACGAGTCCGTTCCCAGCACTTCTGAGTCCTGCGATTTCACCTCTGATCTTCTTCCTTTCCCGAATATACCTGAAGAAAGTTTTGTCACCACACTTAACATCTTTAGCCATCTTTTCCTCTGCCTTTGATTTTGCTATCCTTATTTCTCTTTTTTGTCTCTTTGAATTTGATCCTGTATTCATTTCTGTGTTCCTCTGTTTGCAAGCTTTTGAATTTTGCGAAAGCTGTGTTTTTTGCCTTTATTTGAGCAGCCACTTCTTTGGAAAACCAAATAGGTTTCCTTCTCCTTTTGTTTTTCTTTACTTTTCTTACATATTTATCTGTTGCCCTTTTATTGCCACCTTTAGTTTAGCCCATTGCGATTCCACTTCCCTTATCTCCTTCCACCCTGTCAATTCCTCCTTTAGGTACTCGGCCATTTTATTGAAGTCAGTATTTTTGAAGTTTAGGACTTTGAGCTTGCTATAGTTGGACTGCGCCTTGGTTTTTATCTCAAACCACACCGTGTGATGATCACTGCTGCTCACCCAGACATTCGACAAGCTATCACCGTTGGTGAGCACTAAATCCAGCTTTGAGCTTTCCCTTGTTGGTTCCATCACCATTTGTCTAAGTAACACATCTTGGAGAGCATCCACAATTTCTTTTGCTTCTTTCCAGATTTGCAGACGGAGTAATCCAATCCACATTGGGTAGATTAAAGTCACCCAATATGATCACTTCCCCCTTTGTGGCTATTTTGACAATGTCTACAATCAATTTGTTATCTAACTCTTCGATTTGAGTTGGAGGTCTGTAGACTACAGCAGTATGGATGACAGTGCCATCTCCTCTTTCCAACACAACCCAGAGCGCTTCTTTTTTTCCCCATGCCCCCTGCATTTCAGTAGCTTTAATATTGCTTTTGACATACAAGGCTACTCCTCCTCCTCTTTCTCTGTCTCTTTGAATAGGTTATTTTATTTATTTATTTAACAAACACTTATATACCGCACTTTCCATGGATCAGGTGCGGTTTACAAAACAAATGTAAAGAAACAGAGCAATTATAAAGCCTTTTACATGAAACATCAACAAACTATGTACAGTAGGCTTGTGCCTTAATACACCAAGCAAAAACGCTTAACCCACACTGACAACACACACTCGTGATGACTTCACAACTTATATCCTTTTACTTCCATGTATATATATACATATATAAAATTGTATATAGTTTACTCTGTTCTGTATTATTTCTCACTGTTTAGACTGTATATTCTATTTATACTATGATGTTCCTTGTAAATATGTTCTGTTATAATATGACGTTCACTGTAAAACAAACTTTATTTGTTAATTATTTGTTCATTGTAAACCGCAACTGAACCTTGGAAGATGCGGTATATAAATGTGTATAAAATAAATAAATAAAATAAATACATAAAACAAGAATATTGCAGTGGACAAAAAACTAAATACATAACAACTTTTGTGGAGTGCTTTGCAACTATTTACAAAACATTTGTAACATTGTGTATAGACTATTTACATTACAGTGCTCTTCTTCCCTTGCAGTTGGCAGTCTAGCCAAGTGTATTAGAATTATTGTTACCGTGATAGAGGAGAATAATTTAATTTTCTTTGGATGCATTTATTTTGTTATGACTTACTTGGTTTGATAATTATAATTAACTTGGTTTGATAATTATAATTAACTTGTCTTCTGTTATCCATTTTCAGTATGGGAGAGGAAGTTTGTCTGTGGACCATAGTGTGTTATAAAAAGGTGTGGTTTTAGTTTCTTATGGAATTCCTTAATTTTGGTTAAAATTCTGATTTCCTCAGGTAGTGTATTCCAGAGGATGGGGGCCGAATGTGAAAATGCCTTGTTAGTTGACGTTTTGGCTTTTGTGTAGTCTTTCGGAGTCGTTATTTTATTTGTGTTACCTCTCCTATGAGCGATTTTTGTTGTTTCCATATTAATAAGCTTGCCCAGTGTCAGTGGAACTTTATTATTTAATGCTTTGGAAGTGGTTATTAGGATTTTGTAGTTTATCCTGCAGTGTATTGGTAGCCAGTGTAGGTTAGCTAGTATAGGTGTTATGTGTTCAAATGTATGAACCTTCATTATGGTTCTGGCCGCTGAATTTTGTGCTAGCTGAAGTTTTTTAAGGTTCTGTTTTGTTGTTCCTAGAAGAACTAAATTAGCAAAATCAAAGTGGGGTGTAATGATTGCTTGTATTATGCTCATAGTCTTGTATATGTACTAGTGGGCGTAGCTGTTTTAGTATCTTAAGCTTGTAGTGGATTTTTTTTGTTGTGTTTCTAATGTGAGAGTCCATACTGAGATTCTTATCTAGAATCATGCCTAGATATTTCACTTCATTTTTTGTTTTGATTTTGTGATTCTGAAGCGTGATAGATGTTGGGGAATTTATGATTGATTTTTCGTTACAAATAAGATGTCTGTTTTTGAGTAATTGCTGTATAGATTTTGGTCTTTTAGCCATATTGTGAGTTCGTTGAAGCACTCAGTTATTAATTGCATTGGTGGGTTAGGGATCGTGAAAGGGATGTACAGCATTATATCGTCCGCATAGATATGGTAGTGGACATTGAACTTTTTAAAGATGTTGCAGACAGGTTGGAGATACATATTGAAAAGGAGTGCCGATAGGGCAGATCCTTGTGGAAGGCCGAGTTCCTGTTTGTATGTATTAGAGGTTTGAGTATTGATTCTTACTGTTTGTGTTTTGTTGCTGAGATATGAAGTAAACCATTTATGTACTGTTGATTTAATTCCTATTTGCCTGTTAAGCATTATAGTGTGGTTTACACTGTCGAATGCTGCATAGATGTCTAGAAATAGAAGGATAAACGCTTGTTTAGAGTTATCAATTCTTCTTACAAGAGTGTCTAGTATCCTTCTATTTCTAGCCACTGGACACCTTCGGAGCACCATCGGAGCCCTGCTTTCCACCTAGAGAGAGGTCAGAGCACGCTTGCCCCTCCCGCAGCTCCTCCAGCCCAATCGGGGCCTTGAAGCACACAATAAAAGCAGCTGCACGCTGCCGGGAGTCCCTCTCTGCCACCAGACACCTTTGGAGCACCATCGTAGCCCTGCTTTCCACCTAGAGAGAGGTCAGAGCACGCTTGCACCTCCCGCAGCTCCTCCAGCCCAATCGGGGCCTTGAAGCACACAATAAAAGCAGCTGCACGCTGCCGGGAGTCCCTCTCTGCCACCGGACACCTTTGGAGCACCATCGTAGCCCTGCTTTCCACCTAGAGAGAGGTCAGAGCACGCTTGCACCTCCCGCAGCTCCTCCAGCCCAATCGGGGCCTTGAAGCACACAATAAAAGCAGCTGCATACTGCCAGGAGTCCCTAGCAATAAAAGGAGAGAGTAGCTTTTAAACTAGATAATAGGAGAAAGCCAATAGTAGCCCAAGAGCGCATGGTTTGGAAGGATGTATCCTTGAAGGATACTAGCAAAAGAGGGAAGTTAGGGCATCCTGATGGGAAGGTTCCAATAAAGATTAAAAGTAATCCAGATGCCTTTAAGTACAGAGGTTTCTGACTGGCAGCTGGAGAACATAGCCAAGACTGGTCCCAGACAATTTTCTGTTCAAGGGGGAAGCTCAAGTTCTTAGAGAGTCAATGGGCCCCTTATACTCTCTAACCAGTGGGTACTCAGAATAGTCCAGGGTGGGTACAGATTCAATCTGTGCAAGTTGCCACCAGATTGCTCGCCAAGGAAACATTTCATCCTCAGCACCAGGAAGTGCTTCTTCAGGAGCGCTCTGCCCTTTGGCAGGCTAATGTAGTTGAACATTTTCCATAGGGCAGGAAGGATGAGATTTTACTTAAGGGGTACTTCCTGGTCACCAAAAAGACGAGGGATTCTGCCCCATCTTAGATCTGAGGAATCTGAACAAGTACCTAGTTCAGGAAGATTTCAGAAATGATTGATTTTTCCCTCATCACCCTCCTCCCCTTTCTCTAAAAGGGAGATTGGCTATGTTATTTATTTATTTATTTTATTTAATTATTTATTTATTAAATCCCCTGCATTTCAGTAGCTTTAATATTGCTTTTGACGTACAAGGCTACTCCTCCTCCTCTTCCATTTTCTCTGTCTCTTTGAATAGATTATAGCCAGCTATGGATATATCCCAGTCATGTGATTCATTAAACCATGTTTCTGTAATGGCCACAATGTCCAAGTCCATTTCCACCATTAGGGCTTCCAGGTCTGGAACTTTGTTGGCTAAGCTTCCAGCATTTGTGCTCATTGCTTTCCAGCATTTAACTGGCGTGCGTGTGTTTTGCATTGATTTTGTTCTGTCCGCTTCTTCCCACTTGTTTTTGATGTATGGTCTAAAAGTGTGGCTGTTTCTGATGTTGATCTGCTTTTGCAGGGAGTGATGTCCAGAACTTGACCTTCCCCATCTGTCACCCCCTTTTTCTAGTTTAAATGCATATCCCCATACTGCCTAAATTTTTCACTTAGGATTATTTTCCCTGCGACAGAGAGATATAGTCCATCAGCACAGTATAGTCTCTTGTTAGTCCATCTGTTTCCCCAGTCGCCTATAAATCTGAATCCTTCCTCTTTGCACCAGGTTTGGAGCCATGCGTTAAAGCTGTTTATGCGATGTAACCTTTCTGCCCCCTTACCAAGAACAGGTGAAACTTCTGAGAATGCTACAGTGTTAACAATAGGCTTTAGTTTCTCCCCCATAGTTTGAAAGTCCCTTTGAACTGTAGTGGCACTGTTTCTAGCCAGGTCATTTGTATCCAAGTGGATGATAACATCAGTTTTGGAGTGCTCACTTTCAGCGCTAAGTACATCAACAATTTGGTTTGTATTGCTAGATGAAGAGCCTAGGAGGCATTTGACTAACTTACTCCTTTGAACTGTGTTTCCGAGTTGGTGCCTCTGATGATGGAATCACCAAGTAGTAGTAGTTTTGTTCCTTGGGTTTTCTTCATATTTGGTGCTTTATCAGGAGATTGGGCATTGACTATCTCATTTAAGGGCCCTACAGCTTCCCTGGCTTGGGCATCCTCATTAACCAAAGCAGAGAAGGCTCTATGCAGTGATATCTCTTGATGTACAGGGTGTTTCTGCATTACAGGACGCAGTCTACCAGAGCCCACTATGATCCATTTGTTCCTGGGATGTTTGAGTCTCTGTGGGAGTGGCGGGGGACTTTGGTGTGTATCCAAGAAGAGGTGTGTTTCATTGCAGCTACTTCTTCCCTTAATAGAGGGAGGAGTGGTCTAGTGGTTAGGACAAGGTACTTCAGGCCAGAGGGCCGCAGGTTCAAGTCCCACCTGGGGACAGCAATCTCAGGCCGGAGGGACTGGGATTTCTAGTCCTATAGGCACTCCTTGTGGTCTTGGGCAAGCCACTTAACCCTCCATTGCCCATGTTCCCTGTAAGTATTAGCGTATGTGTCTCATATCCCCTCGTGTTAAATGTATCACCCAATTGACTGCTTTGACCTGGTGAAAAGCGGGATATAAATACAGCTAAATAAATAAATTCATTATGTATGGCTGCCAACTTGAGGCATATAGGGCAAGCTCTTAGGTTCCAGATGATTCATCTCAGAATGAAGGCACCACAATTATTGCACTGAATACAAGACATGTGTGGTCGAATTAAGAGGATAGATGTCAATGTATATGACTGCTATATAAGCAATGCAGCCCTGGGGTAGGTGGGGCAAGGGGTAGGGAGGGCGGGAACCTAAGTGTCCTTGGCCAGCAGGCCTTACCTGAACAGAGGGCACTTTTAGATTTCTGATTGGAGGGCTACACCAGGAATGTAAGCAGACAGAGTATTCCCAGAAGTGAATGTAAAACCAGCAGTTAACTTAGCTACACAACCACCAGGATAGGTAAACCCAACAGCAGTTAAATATTACACAGGTACACTACCAAAAAACTGCCTCCAGTTTTGCAACTGATTCCTATAGATTTTGGGGTGCTGAATCCAGGAAAAATAGCCAAAATGTTCCATCACGTCACGTTTTCTTGCAAAATTAGATTTCTTACCCATATAAGGAATGTTCACATAATTTCTTTTTAGCCGACTGCAGTTTATTTTCTTGGCCCAAAATAGAGGTTGTAATGGTTAACTAACTAGAAACACTCCCTCATGATATTTTAGAGTGTTTTGTATTCATTTTATACATTAACAGGACAATTGGGAGGCGGGGGGCTAAATCCAGTACTCGCGCTGGCGCATGTTCTTTCCTGTTCGCCTCGCCTCGTTCGCTCGCTCGCTCAAACACGGTGGTTGCGACATAAACGTTCCTGTCAAATTTCAGTTTCTTGCAAGTTCATTATTACCTTTTGTTTGCTCAGTCGTAATCCAGCTTTATTCCGAAGTGGTTCACTACAGTTGTAGTTTGCAGTGCTGTGTATTTGTGATGGCTCACGGAGCCAGAGGTTGCGTCAACTCTCCGGTTTTTGTTTTATTTGTGGGGAATATACCGTGAAAAAGCGGCAGAGGAACATTTCTGCATTTATTAAAAAAGTATATTTCGCCTATTTCGGTTTGAAGTTAGGCGATCAAGACAAACCGTGGGCTCCTCACAAAGTGTGCAAGACATGTGAGGAAGATCTACGCTTATGGATGAAGGGTAAAAAACAAGCATTTCGTTTCAGAATACCTATGATGTGGCGTGAACAAAGAGACCACAGCAGTGACTGCTATTTTTGCTCTTGCATTGTGAAGGGATACAACTTAAAAAATAAGAACGTAATAAGTTACCCCAACCTTCCCTCAGCAATTAGGCCTATGCCTCATAGCAACGAAGTACCTGTGCCTGAACCACCAAAATCTTTGGATCATATTTGTGTGGACGGTTCTGATCATGATGACACTCATCAGATGGCTTTTCCCGATGAGTCCAGTACTTCCGAGTTTGAAACTGAACCAGATCCGAAACCTGAACTTTTCTCTCAAGCTGAATTGAATGATTTAGTCCGGGATTTAGGACTCCCAAAAGATGCTGCCCAACTGCTAGGTTCTCGGCTTAAACAGAAAAATCTATTGTCACCAGGAACAACTTTTTTATTGGTACCCTCGCACATCCCTTATTGCACTCAGAGGGCCTAGGGTCAACTGTATGGAGCTAATTTTATAAAGGACTTTTAGTGTGTATATGCTAAAAAATGCACATGAAAGGCCACATAAAATCACCTCATGCGTAAAAGCACACTCAGTGTAATTAGGCGCTTATTTGTACAAACTTTAGAGTAGGTATGTTCAGAGAAGGAGTTTGGGTGAGCATGGGCAGAGAACCAATTTATATGCATATTTCATCACATACATATGTATCTGCATACTTTACATACTAGCATTCAGACCTGCTCCTGAGCAGCTATCGATGCCTGTGGCTTCCATCTACCTGGTATTTCTGCTGGCATTATGCAAGTGGCCTTCACACATAGGCAACCCTCCACATGTTCACAGATGTGTAAGGATTCCTTCCCCTAGGACTATACCACTGTTAAGAGTAGGAAGAAGGTTTACAGCATTTTACTGGAGCATCCCCTTCTGGGAGGGCTGTAATGGTCCTGGCTGCCTCTTTATAAACCTGAGACCCCCTTGTTCAGTCACATAAGGGATTAGGTTAGTCCTGTCCCCAGGAAACTCCTGCCTCTAACAAAGGACCTATGGCTAAGGAAAGCAATCACAGACACAAATAAAGAGGATGGGCGATGTATGGTGATACAAACATTGTTTACTTAATGCCATACAACCTCTGGTAAGAAAGATTGTTCCAAGACATTATGGGCCCCCATATTAAGCGGAGGTGGTTAGCATGATTACAACACCTAACCGTCGCTGCTGAACACTAAACCCGGATATTCAATGCTGAGGCCATATCCAGTTACCAGCACTGAATATCCAGGTCAGCCGCAGAAGCCAGAAGCTAACCAGACAGCGGCGATATTCAGCCTCTGCCCTGGTAGCTTCAGCAGCAAATATTAGGACAACGTTTGCTGTGCCTAACTTTCACCACTGAGGGAAAATCGGACAGCAGCTGAATATTGTTGCCAACTGGGGCATATAGCGGCAGTACTTGTGGATATTTATTTTAAAAGGTTAATCCACCTGATCCTCAAAAATAAATAAGATGTTGATAGACCCTGCCTGAAAAAGGTAATAGTGTAAATACAATGTAGATAGTTTCCCCAGTTGTTTCCAAGTTGATTTCCCTGTTTATTGTAAAATTACAACTCAGAATGCCTGTGTTGTATAGTTGATGTTGAATGTAAACCGCGCTGATCTGGAATAGCGCGGTATAGAAGAACTGTTAAATAAATAAATAAATAAATAAATTGTTCTTATATACCGCACTCTTAAAAATCAGCGCGGTTCACATACAACAGTATTGTGCCAAAGAGGCATTTACAATGAACTGGAGACTTAAACTTGGGTTTCAGCTGGGCGTAACTATGTACATCAATTTCAACTTAGTTTCAGCTGGGCGTAACTATGTACATCAATTTCAACTTATCTACAAACTGTATCTACAATATTTACATCCATTGACAGTGGTTCATGTGTTCGTGGTTGGGTGTATGCTAGAGGGTGTCAGGTTGGAGGGCTGTGAGTAGTGTAAGAGAAAGAGATGGTGTTTAAGTGCTTTTCTGAATTGGGCTAGATCTGTTATGGCTCTGACGGCTACTGGGATATTTAATGGCAGGGGTATTTACATGGTTTATAAGTCTGTAAACCGTGTCAATGCCTTTGAATATCGGGCCCTTTATGTTTTGCACAAATTAATAGTATAGAGAGTTGAGCACCACACAATTTTTTGTGTAGTTGATGTGGAGAGTAGCGCTTGAAGGGAAGTCACTCCTCCCCTCCACCCCCAGGGGAGAACTGCCCCTTGGAGAAATGTCTGCATGTGCTGCATGAAAGGAAGGGGAGAGTACTGGGAAAAAGAATAGCTGTTCCTTATCGTTCCTCCAGCTTAGTCCTCGACGTATGGGTAGTGCACCTCCTCCTGCAGCATGAAGACTGGACCAATCAGATTTCAGCTCCACTGGAACCAGCATACCCTGCAACTCAGGAACTCCAGTGTGTCCAGTCTTCATGCAGCAGGAGGACGTTAGTGAGCATAGCTGGGCTCACTAGTTAGTCAGATAGTAGTTTTTGTCTATAGCTAACCTTTATTTGGGTCCTATTAGGGCTTCTTTTACTTTTTTGCCAATTAGTACGCTGTCCCTTTAAATTTGTCTGTGATATCTCGGCACTCAGTGGGGGAGGGAGGGGGAACCAGGAGGAAGCTCCCTCTCCTGCTCAGCCTTTGCCGCCTCTGTCTATTCTATTTTGCTTTGGGGGAAGTGGATCTCTGCCCCAGGGCTCTTCGGGGCAGAGCTCCAGCGGCGGCTGTGCTGCAGCTCGTCTCCGGAGGCTTGAGAAGACAGCTGCGTGTGTGCCGGTGAGTTCTTACAGCTGAGGGGAATCTGACCGGCTGCTGAGCCGAGTTCAGTTATTTACTCAGCTGTTCGGGGGGTTCTCACAACCATTGCTCCTGGTTCGGGGGGGGGGGGATCCCAGGGGGTCCCGTTTCGCGGCCGCAACGGGTCTCTTTTTCCTCGGGCCCTTCTCCTCAGCGTGAAGGTGCAAAAGCGCGCCAAAACTCTTGCTGGTCTGCTGCGGCCATTTTTTCCCGATTCGCGGTTTTTTCTTTAGGGTGTCCCGCGGTAGATTTTTGTTTCTTTTACTTTGCGTTTAAGTTTAATTTAAGTTTAATATCAGTGACTTTATTTTTATTTGGTTTATTTTGCTTTTCAGCAGTGTCTTAGCACAATGCTTCATGCAGTGTTTTATGGGGCAGGAGTTCTGAGTTTAATTCCCCCGGTGATCTTAAGAGTGACAGCTGTCTGAGGCACTAACCTCTTTAGTTTCTTTGATTTTTTGATCTCCTTTGCTCTTATTCTTTAAAAAAAAAAAAAAAAAAAAAAAAAAAGATATGTATGTATATGAGGGAAAGCAGGCATAACCTCCTTTCACCACGTGCAGGTCAGACCTTTCCTCATTGCTTGCACAGGCTTTCCATTATTAGCGACTGCCCAGTTCCCGCCTGGTACTTCTGGGTCAGTGAGCTGTCGGTTCCTCTGCCTTTTTTGTCTGCTGTCGGCTGGCTTCGCCAAGCGCTCGGCTCCCCATGTCCACGGGATCTCTTTGCCTCATTTGTGGATCTCGGCGGGGTGCCGACGCAGAGACCGGCGTGTGCCCTCGCTGCGCCTCACTGTCTCGCAGCATGGAACAGCGCCTGGAGCATCCTTTACCTGCAACGGCACAGTCGGGTGCCACTTCAGGAGATTTAGAATCGCCGCTAGAGGGACCCTCGGGGCTTTCTCCTAACAGTGGTTCGGCGCCTGTGGCGCAGCTAGGTCTGGGGGAGTCGTTGCCCTTGGAGGATTTTTCTGCAGATTTTGTTTTGCTCCTGCACCAGGCGTTCTGTCGAAGGCGCCAGGTTATGGGAGTGGCGCCTCTACCACCGCAGGGGCTACCCGTCCAGCCCTCTCCGGGAGAGCCTCCATTGTCCGAATGCAGAGCTCCTAAGCGGCCGCGGTTGCACGACCCTGGTTCTACGGAGGCGGACTGGCCTGAGGGGGATGATCCCGAGTTCGATCCGGAGGGGGATGCAGACGGCTTGGAGGAAGGGGAACTTCCGGAGCCGGAGGATCAAGCGAAGATTATTCGGGTGTTCAGGCGTGAAGAGCTTCCGGCTCTTGTTTCGGAAGCGCTTCAGATGCTAGGTTTGGCCTCTACGCCTAAGGCGGAGGAGGCGGACGGAGTAGATCCCATCATTCAGGCGATACGACAAACTCAGGTGGTTTTTCCCATTCATAAAGTTATTGACCAGATGATTCAGGCTGAGTGGGACACTCCTGAGGCTGGTCTCAAGGGAGTTAAGATCATGCGTCGTCTTTATCCTTTGTCGGAAACGGATATGGAGCGTTTTAGATCTCCCAAGGTCGACGCAGCCGTGTCTGCGGTGACGAAGAAGACCACCATTCCGGTGGAAGGGAGTGCGGCTTTGAGGGAGCCGCAGGACCGGAAGATGGACGGTCTGTTGAAGCAGGCCTTTGAGGCGGATGCGATTGCTTTACAGGCTTCCGTTTGTGGGGCTTGGGTAGCCCGTGCCTGTTTTCGCTGGGTTCAGCGATTTCAGCACGCTCCTTCCTTGGACTCTGATACGCTGATGGAAATTCACCGCTTGGAATCCGGTACGGCGTATTTGGCGGATGTCCAGTACGATCTCATCAGGGCTCTCTCCAATAGCATGGCATCGGTAGTGGCCTCACGTAGAGCTCTTTGGTTAAAAAATTGGGCGGCCGATGGTTCCTCCAAGTCACGGTTAGGCAAATTGCCTTTTAAGGGTAAATTGCTCTTTGGTGAGGATTTGGATAAGTTGGTCAAAGATCTCGGTGACTCCAAAGGCGGTCGCTTACCGGAAGATAGACCCAAGCGGGGTAGGTCAATTCCGGTCGCTAGGGGTCAATTTCGGGACTTTCGTAGGTTCCGGTCACCCCGTTATGCGAGCTTCCAGCGGGGTAGATATAGTTCCCGGGCGTCGAGTTTTCGCGGATTTCGAGGAGCCAGTCGAGGGTTCTCGGCAGGGGGTTCCCCGGGCCCCCGCAAACCCCAATGAAAGACAGCGGGTCCAGGTGGAGCTGCCGATGATCGGAGGACGTCTTCGACGTTTTCTCTCCGCTTGGATCCAAATTACTTCCGATCAGTGGGTTCTCGACATTATCAGAGATGGGTATGTTCTCGATTTGGCCCGTCCTGTGCTCGACTCTTTTGTAGCGTCTCCCTGTCGAGGGGTTCAAAAGACCCTTCAGGTGCGCCAAACGCTCGACCGTCTTCTTCAGCTGGGGGCGGTCATTCCAGTTCCGCAAGCGGAATATGGTCTGGGAAGGTATTCCATTTATTTCGTGGTGCCAAAGAAGGGAGGCGATCTGCGGCCCATATTGGACCTCAAAGGAGTGAATCGTTGTCTGAGGGTCCCCCACTTTCGGATGGAGACTCTACGATCTGTCATAGTGGCCGTTCGCTGAGGCGAATTTCTCACGTCCCTCGACCTCACGGAGGCTTATCTCCATATCCCTATTCGGGAAGACCAGCAGAGGTATCTGCGCTTCGCGCTTCCGTGGGGTCATTTCCAGTTTCAGGCATTGCCTTTCGGTCTAGCGACCGCACCTCGCGTATTCACCAAGATCATGGTGGTGGTTGCCGCGGCTCTCCGCAAGGACGGGGTGCTGGTTCATCCCTATCTGGACGACTGGTTGATTCGCGGGAAATCTCGCGCAGAGAGCTTGGCAGCGACGGAAAAAGTCATCACGCTCTTACAGTCTCTCGGCTGGGTGGTCAACCCACTCAAGAGCCATGTGGTACCGATACAGATTCTCGAATATTTGGGGGTGCAATTCGAGACGTGCCGGGGGTTGGTTTCTCTACCCGAACGCAGGGTGTTGACTCTTCAGTCTCTGGTTCGAAGGTTTCGAAGATCTCCAGCCCCGTCGGCCTGGCGATACCTGCAGTTGTTGGGGACGATGGCGTCCTCCCTGGAGGTGGTGCCTTGGGCGCGTTTTCACATGCGGTCTCTCCAGCGGGCCTTACTCCGCCGCTGGTCCAACCAGTCCGATCCACTGAGCAAACGTCTACCTTGCCAGATGACGGTTCGGAAGGATCTATCCTGGTGTTTGAATCCGCTCACTCTGCGAGTGGGGATGCCATTGGAGCAGCCGGACTGGGTTCCCCTCTTAACGGACGCCTGCCTGACGGGCTGGGGCGCTCACTGCGAGGGCCAATTCGTCCAGGGGCTATGGTCCCCAGAGGAGAGTGCCTGGTCGATCAACCGATTGGAGCTTCGAGCCATTCGCTTGGCATTGCAAAGCTTCGAGGCTCGGATATCGACTCGAGCGATTCGGGTCCTATCCGACAATGCAGCGGCTGTGGCCTACATCAACCGACAAGGAGGAACCAGAAGCGTCGGCCTGGAGGCGGAGGCTCGGACGTTGTTCGAGTGGGTAGAGCCTCGTCTGTCAGCCATCTCCGCAGCACATATCGCCGGAAAAGACAATGTGACGGCGGACTTCCTCAGCAGAGTTCAGGTGGATCCCGGAGAATGGGAGCTACATCCCCGGGTTTTCGCGCAGCTGGTTCAGCATTGGGGTCAACCACTCATGGACCTAATGGCCACGTGCCGCTCAGCAAAAGCGGCTCGGTTCTACAGTCGGCGAAGGGAGCCGATGTCCGAAGGCCTGGATGCTCTGTTGCAGATTTGGCCCTCCACGGGTCTTCTCTATGTATTCCCTCCGTGGCCTCTGCTGGGGCGCGTTATTCAGCGTATCGAAGCCCACCGGGGTCGGGTGCTCTTGATAGCGCCGGATTGGCCGCGTCGTCCTTGGTATGCCGATCTGATGCGGTTAGTCGACGGTCCTCCCTGGAAACTTCCCTTAGTGCCGGACCTGTTGTGTCAGGGTCCACTCCGCATGCCGCAAGTGGAGAGATTCTCTCTTACGGCATGGCTATTGAAAGGGCTAGGCTAAGAAAACGCGGTTACTCCCGATCGGTTGTAGCGACTCTCTTACAGGCGCGCAAGAGATCCACTTCGCTGGCCTATGTTCGGGTTTGGCGTATCTTTGAGGACTGGTGTTCCAGAAACCAGATCCGAGCGGCTACGGCCTCTCTGCCGGTAATACTGGATTTTTTGCAAGACGGTTTTACTAAGGGTCTCGCCGCCAGTTCTTTGCAGGTCCAATTGGCGGCTCTGTCTTGTTATCGCGGTAAAGTTCAGGGCGTGGCTTTAGGTGCGCATCCTGATGTGGTTCGTTTTTTGCGTGCTGTGTCTAGGTTACGGCCAGCCCGTAGAGTATCGGTACCCTCGTGGGATCTTAATTTAGTGCTGCGTGCTCTAAGTGCAGCTCCTTTTGAACCGCTTTCTGGTAGTTCGGTGAAGGATTTGACTCTTAAGACGGTGTTTCTAGTGGCGATATGTTCCGCACGCCGTATTTCCGAACTCCAGGCTCTGTCTTGCAGGGAGCCTTTTCTGTCTTTCTCCGCTAACAAAGTGGTTCTGCGGCCTGTTCCATCCTTCTTGCCAAAGGTGACTTCTCCTTTTCACTTGAATCAGGTTGTTTCCCTTCCGGTTTTTTCGGAGTCCGAAGGGCATGCTTCTGATCGTGGTTTGAGTCGGTTGGACCTCAAAAGGGTTCTGCGTCGCTATTTACGAGTTACCAATGATTTTCGTAAATCAGACCACTTGTTTGTGCTGTTTGGTGGTCCTCGCAAAGGGGAAGCGGCAGCGAAGGCTTCTATTGCCAGGTGGATTAAAGAGGCGATTGGTTCGGCTTATATTTTGCACGGTCGAACGCCGCCGCCTGGACTGCGTGCTCACTCTACGAGAGCACAGGCGACGTCCTGGGCGGAATTCAGTTTGGTTTCGCCGGTAGATATTTGTAAAGCGGCCACGTGGTCGTCTTTGCACACTTTCAGTAAACATTATCGTCTTGATGTCTTGGCGGCGAGCGATGCCGGTTTTGGTTCCGCGGTTCTGTGTGCCGGCTGGCACAATCCCACCCGTTAGGCTGCTTTGATACATCCCATACGTCGAGGACTAAGCTGGAGGAACGATAAGGAAATAGTAATTACACTTACCTGGTAATTGTAGTTCCTTGAGAGACGACAGCTTAGTCCTCCTGCCTCTCCCTGATTTCTTTTCGCACGGCACACCTTGGATGAAGAAGTCCGTATTCCCAGGTGAGTGCATTTCATTTTGTTGTCCTTTCTTTCGATCCAATGTTTTTCTTTTTGTCTCTACGTTTCTGCTGTGGCAGGGGCGGGACTTCCGTTCCTGTTAGTCATAATTTTGGTTTGTGGGCTACGCCACCAGTAATAAAAAAAAAAAAAAAGAAAACCACAAGCTCAGTTCCTGTTAAGGAATATATTTCCTGTGAGAGCGATTTTACTAAAGGTTAGCTACGTGTTTGAGTTTGCTTTGTCAGTAGTTCACTGGAGTTCCTGAGTTGCAGGGTATGCTGGTTCCAGTGGAGCTGAAATCTGATTGGTCCAGTCTTCATGCTGCAGGAGGAGGTGCACTACCCATACGTCGAGGACTAAGCTGTCGTCTCTCAAGGAACTACAATTACCAGGTAAGTGTAATTACTATTTTTGTGTGCCCTAGTGGTATGTACTGCCCTAATGCATGTATATTACTGGGCCCAGTTATTAGTGTAAATATATATCCTTGAAAGTTATAATTGAGATACTTGTAAAACCCTGATAGGCAGGGGCTTCTGTTGGTATCATAGGCAGTGGAATATGGTGGACCACAGGGGCCATGGCCCAACCAATATTATGCCAAACACACAGCATCAGCAAATAGAAAGCTTGGGGGAGGGGCTGGAGATTAATTTGTTTGACTCCTTCAACCAAAAAGATGTTCCTCTGCCCCTGGTTGGTATCCATGACTAGCTGATTAGTCCTCCTGCATCTATGACCCACTCCTCTTGCTGGTAGCCCTCTTGTTTCCTGTCTAGGACATAGATATACTTGGTTACAGTTTGCTAGAACTTAGTCTCTTGGTGCACCTTATGTAGTGTTCCTTAATTCATTGGTTAACAGACACTAAATCAATTTAGCACACGCTAAAAAGTCCCTATTAAAATGAAGTTGTGAAATTAAGGGGATTGTTTACTAACATGCATCAGGCTTTTGCGACTAATGCAGGGTATTAGGACAAGAAGCGCCACGTTAGCCACAAAAGCCCCAGGTTAGCAGTTGGGGATGTGCATAGCAGCTAATGCAGCAAAACTGCAGAGATCGTGGCAGTGATGCAACTGGAGCCACCTAGTGAGGTGCCATTAGTTGCATCGGTGATGTCTGCAACTTTGACAGTTACAGCACGCTAGTAACACCTACAGTAACTGTGCACTACCAACATGCCCACTCTTTGCCCTAATCCCACCCACACATGCAGATAGCGCTGAAAATCGCCACTTTTTCTGCATTTGTCCTGCATTTGCTGTTAATATGGCGCGCTGCTCCCATGCTATCTGCCATGTTAACAGCTAAAGCATTTCAGTAAACATGCCCCTAAGGGGTCCTTCTACTAAAGGTTAATGCTCATTGGTGAAGTTAACATGCGTTAAGTACCATTGTGCCCACAGTAATAATAGAGCAATAGGGCACAATAAAAGAACAATAGGGCACAAGGCACGTTAACATCAATAGTGCACATTAAAACCTTTAGTAAAAGGGCCCCTAGCTAGAAAAAACACCTAAAAATCAGGAAAAATTTGGAAAGGAAAGGAAAACGGACTGAATTTTTCTTGCCTGTGCTCAACCCTGCTGTTCGCAGAGGGGAACTCCATCAGTACACAGACGGCACTCCTGGGTGGGGCTACAAATGATTGAATTTTGCAGCCTGGGCTGTATGCTCTGAATTCCCCTGTGTGGTTGGGGGTAAGAGCTCATCTCCTCACCAAGTGATTCAAAAAGGGATGCAGAAGAACTGGTCAGACCAGTAGAGCAAAGCCACATCACCTGACAGTGGAGGAGCAGAGAGAGTTGCTCACTTTGGCTTTTCTCTTGACAGCTGTCATTCTCCTGTGATCGGGAAGGCTGCTGGTCCCATACGTGTAAATTATCCCAGGAGATTTTCCTAGAAAAGGGCAAGCTAAATAAGGCTGGGAACTCACCTGCCTGTATGGGTGACATCCTTCTGAAAGCAGCAGTGTTATTTTGGCATGTAAATCTCAAACTTTAAACAAGGAAACTCCTTAAATCCGTGCAGTTTTGTAAAATACTATGAGAGACTGTGGTGATCAGATCAAAAGTCCAACATCCATACTGTTGGACAATCCATTGAAGTGACTGGCATCTAATACTGTTGGCTTAGCATTTATGTTAAAGGCCTTCTGTAGGAAGGATGCCCCTATGAGGAGAGGCTTAAAAAGTTAGGGCTCTTCAACCTGGAAAAGAGATGGCTGAGGGGAGATTTGATAGAGGTCTATAAATTAATGAATGGAGTGCAACGGGTAAACGTAGATTGATTGTTTACACCATCAAAAAGTAGAACGACTGGGGACTTGCAATGAAGCTACAGGGTAACCCGTTTAAGACTAATAAGAGAAAATATTTTTTTCACTCAACCCGTAATCAAACTCTGGAATTTGTTACTGGAAGATGTAGTAAAAGCTGTTAGTGTAGCTGGGTTTAAAAAAGGTTTGGATAAGTTCCTGAAGGAAAAGTCCATAAACCATTATTAAAGGGGACCCAGGAAATCCACTGCTTGCCCCAATACAAGCATTGTGGAACATGTGTGTCTTTTGGGGAAACTGCTAGATAATTGTGATCTGGATTGGCCACTGTTGGAAACAGGATACTGGGCTTGATGGACCTTGGTCTGACCCAGTATGGCATATCTTATGTTCTCAAAACAAATCCTACCCCAGTAGTACTAAAACCCACTAACCAAACAAAAAACCCAGGTCACATACACATAAATTATAGCTCTAACAATTAAGTAAATTATCAAGGTTAAACCTAATACTCGTAAACACTGAGCAACTTCATCGAACAGCCAGCCACCTTAATTCAAAATATATGACTAACTTTTTCAAAAATTTTAAATGGAGAAAAAAGGCCTCAGTAATTCTATCATATTCCCTCTATAGGCAGAAACCTCCCCGAAGAGGACACGTTTGTTCACCATCACCAACCGAAAAACTCTCTGATATAATTTTTATTATTGAATTTGGAGACCAAATCTTCATCAATTATGTTTCAATAAAATAAGTACATTTCATCAAAATAAAGCGTTTCCACAAAAAAGAGTGAACACCATCACTTCACCACCACTCAATGGTACCAATTCTCCTGCATCAGAAAACAACAAACTTAACAGGAGGGGGCAACGAATGGCCACAAACAATTGCTCAAAAGTACTTAACTTGCAACAGTCAGCTCTTCAGGCAGAACGATCACCCACGGTCACCCAACAAACATCTCTGTTTCGCCGTTCCCGGCTTCATCAGAGGTGATTCTCACGAATCTCAGCCCTGCTGTTCCAAGGGTGCCTTTGATGGGTGTGGGAGGACATACACGATGTGGGCACTGTACATTTTGCCCTCTAATGGATGCGATCAGTACATGTACAGTATCTGGCAAAACCTTTTTTTTTTTAAAGTTCAATACATCGGGTACATCAGACCATGTTATTTATTTGTATATAGCTGTATATAGCTCAAACAAATCAAGCACCCAACACATCCCTCACACAACTAAGTTTTATCCTCACTGCATGTACAACACACACACTTTACCTGATTGCTTGCTGTGATACCACCTTGATTATTAAGATAAGGCGGTTTAGAAATACTGTTAAATAAATAAATAAATAAATAAATTTGATATGCTGTCCCTGCGATAAAATCTATATTGGTAAAACTACCAGACCTTTGAAGACGCGTTTTTCAGAGCATAAATACAGTTTATTGAAGCAGCGGAAAGAAGCACCACTGGTTGAACATTGTATTCAGCATGTGCATGTGTCTGCAGATCTGCACTGCTTGGCAATTAATCACGTTCCAGGCTGATCGTGGGAAAATTCTGCTTCAGCATGAGCAGCGCTGGACTTTTCTTTTAAATGCTATGGAACCTGTTGGTTTAAATAATAAAATAGATGGGAGCCTTTTTTAGATCTTATTTTTATAGTGCACTGTTTTTGGGGTTGTCCTTTTTCTCTTTTTCTTTTTCCTCTTTCTTTGTAATAAAAAAAACACTGTGTGGCCCCGCCTACTTTTCCTCAATTGGCTGTCTGAAGATTTAAAAATGGTGGCAGTGAGGCAGTTTCTTGCTGCTGGAGTGAATGCTGAGAACAAACATTTCGTAAGAATCACCCCTGATGAAGCCGGGAACGGCGAAACAGAGATCTTTGTTGAGTGACCGTAGGTGATTGTTCTGCCTGAAAAGCTGACTGTTGCAAGCTAAGTACTTTTGAGCAATTGTTTGTGGCCATTTGTTGCCCTCTCCAATTAAGCTTGCTGTTTTCTGTTGCAGGAGAATTGGTACCATTGAGTGGCGTGAAGTGATGGTGTTCACTCTTTTTGTGGAAATGTTTTGTTTTGATGCAGATTACTTATTTTATTGAAATATAATTGATAAAGATTTGTTCTCCAAATTTAATAATGAAAATTATATCTGAGTTTTTCTGGCTGGTGATGGTGAACAAATGTATCCCCTTCGGGCAGGTTTCTGCCGTATAGAGGGAATATGATAGAACGACTGAGGCCTTTTCTCTCCATTTAAAAATTTTGAAAAAGTTAGTTCAGGCAGACCGATGAGGTTGCTCAGTGTTTACGAGCATTAGGTTTGTAGGTTTGACCTTGATAATTTACTTTAGTTAATTGTTAGAACTATAATTTATGTGTATGTGACCTGGGTTTTTTTGGTTGGTAGGTATATCTCATGTTCTTACATGCTAAAAATAGTAAGTTATGCAGGAAGACTTTCTATGCATGCCCAAACCAGTGCCACAGTTAAGCTGGTATGGACAGGCAAGCATTATCTGTAAGACAATTGATGCCAGTACGCCTACCAGAAAAACACAGAGCTAGACTGCTATGGAATATGTCCATAACTGAAAAGCAAGGGGTCAACTATAGGGCTAGTGGCCAGCCCGTACTGGACAGGGCTCAGAATCGCAGTCAGCAGAACAGTTTTTCTGCTTACTACATCAGATCTTTCCCTCCTAGGAAGAAGAGATAAGATTGGAGTGAACAGAACACAGAATAGAAACATAGAAACATGACAGAAAAAAAGACCACATGGCCTATCTAGTCTGTCCTTCCATATCAACAACTACAACAGTCCCCTTTTTTCCTTTAGAGATCCTCTGGGTTTGTCCCATGCTTTTTTGAATTCAGATACTGTCCTCATCTCTACCACCTCCACTGGGAGACTATTCCACGGATCTACCACTCTTTCCGTAAAGAAATATTTCCGCATATCACTCCTGAATCTATCTCCCTTCACCCTCATCCCATGTCCCCTCGTAGCAGAACTTGCTTTCAATTGAAAGAGGCTCTCTCCCTGAACATTTATGCCATGGAGGTATTTAAACATCTCAATCATATCACCTCTATCCCGCCTTTCCTCTAAGGTGTACATATTAAGATCCTTAAGTCTGTCCTCATATGCTTTATAATGAAGACCACTAACCATTTTAGTAGCCACCCTCTGCACCGACTCCATCCTGTTTATCCTTTATCCTTTTGAAGGTGGGGTCTCCAGAATTACACACAATACTCTAAAAGAGGTCGCACCAAAGACTTATACAGAGGCACTATCACCTCCTTTCTTCTGCTGGCCATTCCTCTCCCTATGCACCCAAGCATCCTTCTAGCTTTTGCTGTTGCCTTTTCTACCTGTACAATTAATGCATGTTTAAGATCATCAGACACAATCACGATCACGCCTGTCTTCTCTAGTGGACAAAAATACTTCACCCCCTATACCATATCGCTCCCTCGGATTGCTGCAGCCCAAATGCATGACCTTGCATTTTTTAACATTAAATCTCAACTGCCAAATTCTAGACCATTCTTCAAGCTTAGCTAGATCCCCCTCATGTTATCTACACCTTCCTGGGTGTCTACTTTATTGCAGATTTTGGTATCATCCGCAAAGAGTCAAACCTTACCCGACAGCCTTCTGCTATATCACTCACAAAGATGTTAAAAAGAATCGGACCAAGGACGGATCCCTGAGGCACACCATTGGTAACATCCTTCTCCTCAGAGTGAGCTCCATTTACTTGTACTCTTTGTCGCCTCCCACTCAACCAATTTCTAACTCAAGCAGTAACTTTAGAGTCCAACCCTAGGGTGCTCAGTTTGTTTATAAGTTGCTTGTGAGGAATGGTGTCAAAGGCTTTGCTGAAATACTTGCCTTGAGGGCTGAAGGGGATGAAATTATTTTCTTTGCAGCAGGTTAGAACAGTAGATTTCCTGGCTAAACGTTTGGATCATTCATTCTCTTCTTCTCCTGTCTAAACTGTAAGGTACAGGAGTGGAGAGGTGATCCTTGGAGCCACTCTGCTCCTTAATTTGGCCCCTGTTGAAAAGAGTGAATTCCTAGAATGTATGAGAGGGAGTGAATGTTTGGGTGGGCTGCATAAAAGAGGTGAATAATGGGGAGGTGATGAATAGGGTACATGCATCCTCCCCTATCTCCCTCAAGTCAGGGAATGCTGTTGCTGCTGTGGGGACTGCAGTGCCAGATAACAGTGGGTGACCGGTGAGCGAGGCCTCCATGGACCCTGTGGGAAGTAGAGTGGAGGGGTGACCTATAGTACAGTGGAAGTGAGGCTCCAGTGGAGTTGAGGCAGATGAAGCAACTGGCCATAACCCCCGGCCCAGTTCTCCTCATTTAAAAGCTTTACAGAGGGGAGGGGGTGTTTAACCCCCCTGTGATATGTTTGTATTGTATGAATGGCTCGGGTATGATTTTCCACAAATAAAGTTGCAGCTTTTTTGATCCCAATGGCTCAGATTCTGGTTGCTTATTTAATACAGGGGACCTGGGGATGGGGTGGAGGTGGGGCGTAAAAGGTTAATGACATGAAGCCAAAGAAGAAAGGTAACATGGGAAAAAGATCATGAAAAGAAATTTGGAGAAGACAGATATGAATTAAATGTAATTTAATTTGAAATGTCTATTCAGCTTTTCTAAAGGAGATCATTATTCAAAGCAGATTACATTCATAATTAAAGCAACCCCCTGCACCCCATCTAAATCCCTGCAAGTCACATTATACAAGCTTACATGATACAGTAATAAAAAGGTTACATAGAAGGAAATACAAGAAAAATACATTTTTACATCTACTTCTAGAATCAAGTCAATATTGTACTCTTAGGAAGCAGTATGAATGGAAAGCAAATCTAATCCCCATCACACATTGCATTAAAGACGGAGGAAGCAGCTCAGATACAGTATCTGTGTGTTAACCACCAGGAACATGCTGGTCATGTGCCTGATGGTTAACGTGGAGGCTTTTCACTTACCGTGTGCTAAAGACATGCATTAATTGCACAATCTAAGCAGGGTTTAGTAATAGGGCTCCCAAATCAAATCTCACTGCTTAATCATCTGACACATTTCCTATAAATTCACCCCTGGCAGGAGTAACCCTAGCACAGTCCAGATTTAGTCAAGAAACAAATATTTGGTATGAGTAGCAATGACGATTTTAACTTTCAGAGGTAGTAACTGCTTATGAGTTAAACCAAAAAGATTAATGAATTTAAATAATTTTAATCTTAAATAAGCTATAGCATAATAAGCTTATAGAGAAATGATTTATAAATCTTGAAATGTCGAAAATTTAAAAGCCCAACAAGGGCAAATACAAGTTTGCGTGTAAACAAAAAACCAAACTAAGTTCTCAGATTGTTATGCAGTCTGAGTCCTTTGCAATTACACATGCATAAAAGTTTTAGAATGCAACTTGGTAACATTTTTGCATGCTCATTAAAACCCATGTAAATTGCTGTGCACTAGATTTTAGCAAAGGCATACTAAAACCTGCCTTCTGTAAATGTGGCCTCGGTCATAAGATGGGCATTAAGCCAGAAGTGTGGGAGTGTGGTTGACAAATGCCCTGCAATTAACTCACAGGGCATGAACTAACTGCATGGGCTCATGTTAAATGCATCAGCAGACAGCCTGGGTACGTCTGTACTATCTGCTGATGCTTTTAACACAGGTCCCAGGGTTGCCCAAACCATTAAAAATAACCTGATCATGGAGACACACCCAACCCCTCTCCATGACAGCCCCAATCCTGATGACAGTCCCAACCCCGATCACAAAACCCTTCCATGACAGTCCAACCCCAATTATAACCTCCCGCAATTATCAACATCTAACCTTCCCCTCAATCCTACCCTCTGCACTTACTGGGGTATCACTAATGGTAGAGTATCTTGTGGTACTACCGCTAGGGGCCAGTCTGCCAAATAAAGTGCAATAGTATTGCAGACTATTGCTAGGGGTCAAAGCCACCATTCTGAACCTGGCTGGCAATGGGATGGGAGTGGAGGGGATCAGTCCTGTCCCAGACACTGAGGCCAATTCCATTCATGCACGTCCAGCCCCCCGCGGGATCAGAATCGGGTCTAGCGCCTAGATGTGCAGGCCTGGACCTGATTCTGTTCGGCTGTACATCCCAGCAACTACCTGGCTAACTCAGCCAGTCCCATGAATGGAGCTGTGATCCTGGCCCGCCGAACCCGAATGCCTGCTTCCTGCACGGACCCCCAATCCGGCCTTCCAAGGCCAGTATCTGAGGGCTACCCCTGCACCCTCTCACCTATGTCTCCAGGTCCTGTGCCACAATCCCCCTCCATCCAGGGATTCTTATTCCACCTTCGAGATTTGAAGCCCCAAACATACAGGGCTGACCTCTGAATCGGTCCTGTATGTCTGGGGTCAGGGCCCGCCCATGCCCTGCCCTCGCTCCACCTCCAGAACACCCCCCCCCCCCCGCCCTGTCTAGACCTCCCCATACAAACCTGCTGTACGTACAGGGAGGGTATTGACATGGCAAGCAAGGGGACGAATAGCAGGGATGGACATCCCAATGGGTTGACCATCTGGATGTCCATCCCTGCTATTCGCAGGACAGAATGATCTCTTATAGCACTAAGGATACTCCCAATAGGTGCCGATGGTTGTGGGGAGTGGAGGGAAGGTCAGATAATAGTTATTTGGGAGCAAGTTCTGATCAGGGTAGGAGCTGTCATAAATTTAAAAATTACTTCATGAAACTGACTTAGCTACTGAGGCCCAGAAACTTACTATGTTAAAAATCATTGAAAGTTTTTTATGAAGAAGTCAATACTGAAGCAGTAAGACTTACAATCTACTTGCATTCCTAGCTAAAGCAGGCCCTCGGCATACTAATGGATGGGCACTAAATGAGCCTCTACTCACATGTAAATGAAGACGTGTTAAATACAAACAAGGCTCCACCAGGCCCACCACGGTAGACAGGTGTGCTTGCGCACCTGAAAACGTAACATCTCCCTCAGACAACATGCCGAATTACAGTATTACTGGGCCAGAAAGTCGTGAAATCCCTGTGGAAAGCAACCTAAGTTAAAGAGCCAATTAGCAGGGGATTATTTTACCTGCCTCATACCCTGTAACAAGCACACTTTTGCTACTACTGCTCACTTCTGAAGCACTTCCAGATGCACACAGCACTGTACAGACACATATAACAGAAAGTCCCTGCTCTGCAGAGCTTACAGTCTAATTAAGACAAACGTATATGACAAGTAAGAGCCTAATGTATTACAGAGAAGCCTGTCAAGATGTAAAAGCATGCTGAAAAGGATGAGCTTTTAGTCTAGATCTGAAAACAGCAAGAAAGAGCAGGAGGTGGCAACTTGGGGAGTTGGTTACAGACAACCAGTGCAACAAAGCTGGAAGCAGAACTGGGGGAGAAGAGCACAGATAACAGGGACTAATTAGATGAACGGAGTTCAGGAAGGATGTAGGGAGAGAGAAACATGACAATAAATAAGATAGAATAACATTAATACAGAGGTTTATATTCTCTTTCAGTCAGGGCTAACCCCAGAGTTGGTTCAAGGTGTTGGCGCCGTAGGAAAACCTTAAGCCTTATGTCCACGCCTGGCTGTCAGAATCCATTGTTTAGCTCTGAATGCCCTGCCCTTTGCACCCCCACCCCCAGAAGCTGCCACGCCTAATTTGCCTAATGGTTAAGCCATTCGAAAAAAATATAGCTGAACCACAGACAATACTCAAATTATTTATAGTGAATTTGTCAATACACCAGAAAATAATTAAATATTTATGTTGCAGGGGTATCATAGAAATATTATAGGCACTCTAGAAGGACCTTACTGGTGCAACCTGCCCTTAGTGGTCCTAAAACCTTCAGCATGTTGCATTATCATTTACCCCAAATTATTTTAATAAGCAACACCAGAGGGCATCACTCGCATCTATTTCTAATTCAAACTCCAAAAACGTTCACAAAATTATTCCTCATTCCAACGTAGTAAGAAAACATTTTTATGTAATGTTCAATCCACTTAACTTGTGCCATCCAATGAAAGGTATGTATTGTAATGACATTCACTCTCTGGAGCACACTGGTTGCAGGAAACTTCCTTCATAGGAACCCATCATCTCATCACACTGTAGTCAACTCTTCTTCACGATAGAACAAGAGTCATCCCCTCTGCTCCCATCCCATTGCCACCCAGGTTCAAAATGGTGGCTTTAATCCCTAGGTATCAATCTACCAAATTTGTATCAATGTACCTTATTTGGTAGATTGACCCTAATGGTAGTTCCACAAGATCCTCTACCACCAGGGATATGCCAATAAGTGCAGGGGGAAGGCCACATGATGGCCATCGCAGGCATTATGATTGAAGTAGAGCTGTCATTGGGGTTGGAGCTGTCATTGGGGGGGAGGATTGTGATCAGAGTTGGGGCTGTCATTGGGACTGGGTCTGTCATGGAGGGGTCAGGGTGTGTCTCCATGATGTAATGGTTTGGGCAGCTCTGGGGCCTGTACTAAATGCATCAGCCGATAGTGCAGATGTACTCACGCTATCGGCTGAAGCATTTAACAAGAGCACATGCAGTACATTCGTGTTTTTGTGAGCTAATTGTGGGGCACTTGTCAACCACACCCCCAACTGTGCATAGACTTTGCAGTTACTGCATGCCAATGTTTGCACCTAATACATAGTAAACACCGAACCTTACCACACTTTAGTAAACAAGTTCCCAAATGTATAGAAACATGACGACAGAAAAAGGCCACATGGCCTATGTAGTCTGCCCTTCCATATCAACTACTGAAAGTCCCTCCTTTTCCTTTAGAGATCTTCTGTGTTTGTCCCATGCTTTTTTAAATTCACATAAGTGAATTGGGTACATAGCAGGTACTATGTTATATGGATAAGCTATCCATAAAAAGTTATATATGTATAAATTCAGCTTTTCCACTTGCATGTTTGAAAAGCTGGAAAATATGTATAACTTTATATGGATACTTTATCCATATAAATATATACAGTTGCTGTCCTGCTAAATATCTACTTCATGATGTCCATTTTTACAGGACCATACTGGAGGCTTGGTGGCGAACGAACAGAAATTAACAGAAATATGCAAACAAAAACTGAACTAAAGAAACAGAAACAGAAACGAGTTTCCTCCTGAACTGAGCAATATATTTGTTTATTTCTAGGTTTTCTATACCACTTTTTCTACATAATCAAGGCGGTTTACAAGTAAAAACATAATTACAATGAACTTAATTTTTACAATAGACACTAAAGTTGACCCAAAGTGGGTTTTAACATCGTTAATATTTTGAACAGAGAAACTTCAGCAACTTATTTACAATCAGGCTTATTCAGTCACGGACGTAGATCCCCTCTGTACGTCCAGTCTGAGCTGGATGTACAGAGGGGATCGCAATTCTGATCCTGCGGGGCACATCTAGCCCCACAGGATCAGAATCGCAGACACCTTTTTTAATTTCTTGCATACGATTCAGCCCAGCCTGCATATACGGGACTGTACCTAGCTAACTCAGTCAAGGCTCTTCAATGGAGCCACGGCGCTATGGCGTCATGTTGCCATGGCACCGCGGCTCCATTGAAGAGCCGCGGTGCCGGTCTAAGAACACAAGTCTTTGAAAGAGAACTAAAAGGGTATAGGATAGAATGGATGCCATTTGTTAAGTGCCGTCAAGTTGGTGTCGACTCATGGCGACCCTCTGAGTAGTTGTCCCAAACTGTGTTCGATCTTCAGTCAGGCAGCTCATTGTTGACAGACTAGCACCCATAGCTGCTGTTATTGATGCCATTATAGGCCTGATTTTATAACAGCATGCAGGAAATTCCAAAAGGTGTCTATTTTAAGACTATTTTATAATGGCAACAGTTGTCTATGTGCCAGATCACATACACTGGTCAACAAATCTTTACAAAAGTCATGTTATTGAAATAAAAATAGTCATTTCTTATCAATTTTTATATGCTGAACACAAATATGACAGTGAAATTGCAAAGTTGGCTCTAGTTTTTTTGTTATCTACAAGAATTAATGTTTACATCGCGAAATGCATGTCAGTAGTAAATATAATAGACCTTCGGTTAATACCTTAAAAAACCAAGTCTTAGATTTTTTCGCCTGTCTCTTGTACAGCTGTTCAGGAGCTTCTCTGGGGAGTGTCCAGCAATAGTCAGCCAGCATTGTAGTGGACCATTTTCCCTGGTATCTTTGCTCCATCATTGCGATATCCTGGTGAAAACGTTCGCCCTGCTCATCACTAACCATACCACAGTTGTCAGGAAAGAAATCAAGATGGGAATCAAGGAAATAGATCTTTAGAGACATATTGCAGTCAAGTTTCTGATACTGCATCAGCATGTCTTCCTTGTAGTTTTCTGCACTAACATTCCTGAGAAAGTTTGACACTAGGCGAAAAGCATTCCATGCTTGTTTCGCATCACCCTGCCGCAAGTTGTTGAACCGGTCATCTTTGAAGAGCTCTTGAATCTGAGGACCCACAAAAACTCCCTCTTTAATCTTTGCTTCGCTGAGTCGAGGGAATTTTTCATGCAGGTATCGGAAAGCTGGCGAAGTGCAGTCCATGGCTTTCACAAAGTTTTTCATCAAAACTAGTGTGATGTAAAGGGGTGGTAGCAGGATTTTGTGAGCCTCAACCAGAGCTGGGTGCTGGATAGTCTTCTCTCCAACTGTTACATTTTGTCTGCAATTCCACTCCTTCCGCACGTAGTGCCAATCCCTTGCTCGGCTATCCCACTCACATAAGAAACACAAGTATTTTATATATCCCTGCTGCAGTCCCATTAAAAGGGCAACTACCTTCAAGTCACCACAGAGGTGCCAGCTGTACTTGTTATAGTTAATGGAAGTCAGTAGATGCGTTAAGTTATCGTATGTCTTTCAGTGGACGGCATGCGCTATTGGAATAGATGGAAGACGGTTTCCATTGTTCAAAAGCACAACCTTCAGACTCAGTTTCGAAGAGTCTATAAATAGTCTCCAGTCTTGTGGGTCATGAGTGATTTTTAAGGCATTCATGAGGCTTTCAATATCGGAACATAATACCAGATTACTTTCCTTTCCGACTGCGTATAGTACACTGCTGACGTCAGATGGCTTCAGCAGCCGTCTGGCAGTAGTATTGCATTGCATCAGAAAATGATGCAATCAACTCTGAATGATGTGTGCATGCTGGTATTATGCAATGTTATGCAATATTACATCATTCAAGGCTTATTTGGGATGTTGTTGATGTCCTACTGGATAAATGTACACGGTGAAACATCAAAAATGAACTACATGCAGTATCTTCAAAACGAGAGCCAATAAATTTTTTTTAATGTTATATTCGTGTTCAGCTCACCAAGATACTACAGATTAGGGCCTTTTAAAGTCAGTAACGATTTCAATGTTGACCAGTGATATTTACACACCTGGTCCAGCTGTAATACATGTGTGTACTCGTGTATTTCATAAAAGATTTGTGCACATCACAACTCTGCCCATACTACTCTCCCGGGAATGCCTACCCATGGTGTGCATAGATGTAGATGCCATCTTGTTGTCATGTGCATTTATAGGTAAATATTCCACAGCACAATTTTATAAATGGCCTTTTCTGCATTTAAAACTGTATTTACAAGTGATAAATCTTTTTCAAATTATTGCTCACCAGTGCTAATACATGTTTCAAGATGCAAGCTTCCAGAGCTACTATAGCAATATGAGTCATGAATAAGAAATGAATATTTTCACATTTCTGTGAACGATCAGATCTTTGTGCTTGCAGATTACTACCCTCCTTTGTCAATATTTTGCAAAGTAGGTCAGTTTCTCCATGGTGCAATAAAATTCAGCCATTGTTCTGGACCAAGCACAGAAGAAATATCCAGACTTCCTTTACATGAGCAAGCTAGTTGAATAGATCTGCAAGACGTTCGCAGATGCTTCAAAATTATTTGTGGAACTTTTTAACAAACTCAAAAACACCCATCCGATGTGGATTCCTAGAATCAGCAAATCAGAATGAGCACTTTGCCAGATTTGCCGGGTGCACAGCAAGCAGATTTCATGAATCTTCCTCTAAAGGCCACAAGTCCTTGATGGATCTCCAAAGACACCGGCTTCCCAGCCTCATTCCTCACATCCTGACCCCCGATCTGGCCTTCTAAGGCTAGGGTCGGGCTGCGGGGAATGCCCTCGGGCCCCCCCCCTGCCAAATCCATGCCCCGAGCCGCCAAAAAAGAGACGTGTGGGGAAGTTATTCCACCTCAGAGGTGGAATAACTTCCCCGCACAAGTTGCCGGCCCTGGATGTACAGGGCCGACATTAGAATCATCCCTGTACATCCAGGGCCAGCGACCACCCAGACTCCGTCCCCTTCGCCACTCCCGTCTAACTTTCCCACACAACCGGCAGTGAAGTTAGTCGAGGCCGGATGAAGGCACAAATAGCGGGGATGAATGTCACATTGGGCCATCCATCCCCGCTATTCGTGGCACAGAATAACCCCCATAATGACTGGCAGTTTTCTGTGGATCTAGTCTGGTGTTGTGCTCTGCTTGCTTTGGTTTTCAGACAAGGTCTTTTAGAATGTCAAAAAGTTCTATTGGTCTATTGAGGAATTTCATGAGCATCTTGGTATAATGATCCTCCTTATGGTTTGTCGGTATACTTTAAGAGTGTCCATGTAACGATTCCTTTCTTCTGGGTCTTTAGTGTTGCTTTATTTTCTCTCTATCTTAAGTTTCTCTTTAGAGATCTTAGCTTCTATGTGTATCATGGTTGTGGGTTTCTATTTTTCTTTCTTTCTTTTGTGGGAATCGAGGCAGCATTACTTAAGATGGTATTCCAATTGTCCAGAATAGTCTCTATATCATCTAAGTTTGGATTCAGGTAAAGTGTCTCTTTTAGAAACATATCTCTGTCAAATTTCTTGAATCGATTTTCTTTTTCTTCTCTAGGGATAGCTCTATTCTTGGATGACTTATGTACGATGTTAAAGTATATAAGATAATAATATGACCATGGCACCAGTTCGATTTTAATTGTACCTTGCTGAGAGCTATTAGCCATTTCACTAGGTAGAAATATGAAATCAAGAATGAGAACATAAGAACATAAGACATGCCATACTGGGTTAGACCGAGGTCCATCAAGCCCAGTATACTGTTTCCAACAGTGGCCAATCTAGGTCATACGTACCTAGCAATATCCCCAAAAGACACAGGTTCCTCAATGCTTGTACTGGGTCAAGCATTGATATCCTGGGTCCCTTTTTAATAGTGGTTTATGGACCTTTCCTCCAGGAACTTGTCCAAACCTTTTTTAAACCCAGCTATACTAACAGCCCTTACTACATCCTCCGGTAACAGATTCCAGAGTTTGATTACACGTTGAGTGAAAAAATATTTTCTCTTATTTTTCTTAAATAGTTTACCCTGTAGCTTCATTACATGTCCCCTAGTCTTTCTATACTCTGATAGCGTAAACAATTGATCCACGTTTATCCGTTCCACTCCATTCATTAATTTATAGACCTCTATCATATCTCCCCTCAGCCGTCTCTTTTCCAGGTTAAAGAGCCCTAACCTTCTTAGCCTCTCTTTATAGGAGTAGTCTTCCATCCCCTTCACCAATTTGGTGGCTCTTCTCTGTACTTTTTCTAATAACGCTATGTCCTTTTTAAGATACGGTGACCAGAATTGCACACAATATTCAAGGTGCGGTCGTACCATGGAGCGATACAAAGGCATTATAATATCCTTTGTTTTATTCTCCATCCCTTTCCTTATGATACCTAGCATTCTATTTGCTTTCTTGGCCGCCGCTGCACACTGGGCGGAGGGTTTTAACATGTTATCCACGATGACTCCTAAATCTTTTTCCTGGGTGGTGGTTTCTAATGTGGAGCCTTGCATCGTGTAACTATAGTGTGGGTTGTTCTTTCCTAGGTGCATAACTTTGCACTTGTCCACGTTAAATTTCATCTGCCATTTGGATGCCCAGTCGTCCAATTTATCCAGATCCTCCTGCAGTTTTCCACAATCCTCTTGGGTTTTAACAGCTTTAAACAGTTTTGTGTCATCTGCAAATTTGATAACCTCACTAGTTATTCCCTTTTCCAGGTCATTTATGAATATGTCAAAAAGTAGCGGACCCAGTACAGATCCCTGGGGTACTCCACTATTCACCTTTTTCCATTGGGAATATTGGCCATTTAGCCCTACCCTCTGCTTTATATCTTTTAACCAGTTCCCGATCCACAATAGTACACTGCCTCCTATCCCATGACTTTTTAGCTTCGCCAAAAGTCTCTGATGGGGACCTTGTCAAAAGCTTTCTGAAAGTCCAGATACACTATATCAACCGACTCACCTTTGTCTACCTGTTTATGCACACCTTCAAAAAAACATATCAGATTAGTAAGACAAGATCTTCCTTGTCTAAAGCCATGTTGGCTGTCTCCCATTAGGCCATGACTATCTACATGCTGTGTAATTTTGTTCTTTATGATGGTTTCTACCATTTTCCCTGGTACTGACGTCAGGCTCACCGGTCTGTAATTTCCCGGGTCACCCCTGGAACCCTTTTTAAAAATTGGTGTTACGTTGGCGACCCTCCAATCTTCAGGTATTACAGATGATTTTAATGAAAGTTCACAGATTACCAATAGCAGGTCTGCAATCTCATATTTCAGTTCTTTCAACACTCTGGGATGTATACCATCTGGTCCAGGTGATTTGCTACTATTCAGTTTATCAAATAGTTGTAATATATCTTCCCGGTGTAGCGATATTTCTCTCAATTCCTCTGCAGTATCACCTTTAAATACCACTTCAGTCTTGGGTAACATCCCTACATTTTCCTCAGTAAAGACCGAAGCAAAGAATTCATTCACTCTGCTATAGCCTTGTCTCCTCTTACTGCCCCTTTTACCCCTCTATCATCTAACGGTCCAATTGACTCTCTCACAGGCCTTTTGCTACGAATGTACTTGAAAAAGTCTTTATTTCGTGTTTTTGCTTCCGTAGCAAGTTTCTTCTCAAATTCCCGCTTTGCCTGCCTTATCAATGCTTTGCATTTAACTTGCCAGTGCTTGTGCTGTTTCATTTGTTGGGGAGTTGACAATCTGATATCCCAAATCCTCCATACTATTTAGGAAGGAGGATGAGTGGCTCTTGTTTATTGTTAGATTGAAATCTCCTAGCAATATAAGGTCTTTATTGTATGGTTTGTCTGCATAGGTTGACTCAAGAATTGTGGTTAACGTGTTAGGGTCTTAAGTTGGAGACCTATAAATTAGACTGATTGATAGATGTGTTATTTCAATCATCAAAAAATCAAGACTATCCATGGTTACTGCTGATGTGTAATTGGAACCTAGCTCATTCTTACTTATGATGAGGACCACTGTTCCCTCTAAGCTGTGCGCGTGTGCGCGCGCACACCTCGCCGAGCGAGCGCACATACTTTACAGCAGAGCGCACAAAAATTACGGTTCTGATTCTGATAGAAAACAACACAGACATCTTAAAATTTAAAAGTTGTGATTGTAATTACTAGAAATTTTCCACTTCATTTAGTAATCGTCTATTTTCATTTTTAAAATGTGGCATACATACTGTATTCTGACGTGTAGTTGAATTTTAAAGTATATAACTCCGAGTGTTATGTGGCGCACAAAAATTTAACCTTTCTTCAAAAGCTACACAGCTGATATTTTATGCGCACACAGCTTACAGAAAATTAGAGGGAACATTGATGAGGACCCCACTTCCTTTTCTATCCTTTCTTGGACAATGGGAGATGTTGTAGCTTGAAGGTTTCAATTAGTTGAGTAATACTGTATCAATGTCTGCAAGCCAAGTGTCAGTGATAAACATGATATCAGGTTTCGTGGAGTTGATGTGGTTTTCTAAAACTGGGATTTTCTTCCTAACTGATCTGGCATTCACCAAGCAACAATTTAATGTGGTTGGTTTCTGGCTATTTATTTATTTATTTAGTATATATTTGTATACCGCTGCTTCCAGCGATCAGTAGCGGTTTGATTACAGATATGAATTTGTCCATCATGACAGGAATTTTTGCGGTATACACACATTGATTTGAAGGGAGAAGCATAGCACACGGTGAAGGACTTACGGAGAGTAATCAGAATCTACATATGCACATATTTACATATTTACACATTTACATAACTGCAACCATGTTTCATTGTGAGGTAACTTTTACCCCAGGGACTATATCAGATTGTATTGACACTGGAAAAGATGTGTCTTGAGTTTCTTTCTGAAGTCCATAAGGTCTTTGATTGCTCTTAGCTCTGGTGGTAGTTGGTGTATTTGTGCACAGTGGTATTCTATGCAGGGTTATGTGAATGAGCCTGTTATCACGGAGGTAGTATCTTAGATCCATTTGTTGTTGGAGTTATTCTAAGATGATTATGGTGCTGTACATATGATAGGTATATGTTCGGTTTCCTGTGTGAATGAGAATGTATGTGCTGCTAGTAGAAGTAGGCTGAGAGAAGTAGACACAGTAGGATATGTTCGTTTTAGCATTTTCATCTATGTTCTGCAGCAGTGCGGTTCTTCGAGTCGATAGTACTTTAATGAGAGATTCTTTTCCTTACCCTTGTCGATACATGGAAGCAGTAGCCTAGAGTATCCCAACTGTCGCGAAGCTCCTCATTAAGAGCCTCGCCTAAAGGTCCTTTGGCATGGCCCTTAGGCGTGGACATGCCTGAAGTGCCATGAATTTAAAGACTCAGTCGGGAGCAGGGTAATGACACCAGTGGAGGATGGAGTTAGAGGCCGTGTGGAGTTAGAGGGGGGAGCCCCTACCTGCCCCGATGCAGCAATTCAGTGCGGTCTGCTGTCCTTGTGCTGGTGCAGAGAGCCCCGATGAGCCTTGACTATCCACCGTTGGTCTCAGAAATGAATCCAGACTGAGATACATTCCAGAAACTGTCATATTTTAATCATCGTGTATTTGATTTTTTCTAATTGCTTCAGTCTCCATTGTTTTCCACTTTCTCCTGGTAATTGGGAAGATATCCTTCTATTTCAGGGTCTGCAGTAGTATCGTAATATTGACTGTGGGATTATTTGGAGTGGGTGCTGCTGAATGGGGGGCAGTGGAGATCCTGAGGTCACCTCTGGCCTAGAGCCCCAGTCTATATACAGTATGTATGTTATCATGCAGTGCAGTTAACATAGTAACATAGTAAATGACGGCAGTTAAAGACCAGTATGGTCCATCTAGTCTGCCCAGCCAGGTGGCAAGAGTAGGTGCACCTGCTGCTCCGTGCAGGTCACCCCTCATGTTTTTGTTTAGGAGTGAACCCACCGCTCCGTATAGGGCACCCCTGTTTGTTGAGAAATTAGATAGTTAAGTTTATTTTGATTTTATCTTGTTGCTATAAAGGGATCCACTGTGTCTGTCCCATGCCATTTTGAATTCTGTCACTGTATTTGCCCCCACCACTTCCATCGGGTGCACTTAACAATATCCATAGAGGTTTCATTAGGCGCACTCATGCTAATTGGCACATTGACAGTGAGTGTGTGCTAATGTGCTCTCCACACCCACATTCTGCCCTTAGCCCGCCCACTCACTGCATTAGTGTGTGATCATCAGTTATGGCAACCAGTAATTAGCATGCTTGCAGATTAGTGTTCCCCATGGTCAATTGCTGCACATTAAAATTTGCATTAACCAGTTCATGGTGTTTAGTAAAACGGCCTCTTGGTTTGGTTTTATTAGGTAATTTCTGGAGGGCATCAAAGCATCAAGCGCATACTGCCTCCACCCTCATTTCAGATCAGATCCTGTGTAGTTTTCCTCACTGGTAGCTGTGAGTGTAGAAGAGGCTGCTTCTGTCGTACAGAGTGGCAGAATTTTTATGTTATGTTTTAGCAGGTTGGGCTGTGGGAGGATTCACTATTCATCACAAGCTGGTGGCTCTAGAGGAGAATACACTCAGGAGCAGTCTATGCTCAGCACCAGCCCAAATTGGTCCATGTGGGGGGCAGGGAACAATGACTTAGTTTTGGGATTCGGTTACATTTTTTTAAAAATCAATTCGGTACCTAGAGTGGGGATCTGAATTTTTGCAAGGGCACTGATGGAGACAAGGATCATGGTAACTGCAGAAATTCAGTGATAAGGTATCATACTATTTTTGGATCATGTGATTAAATAAAAAAATGTATCAATACACAACATTTACAGAGTGTGTGCCTGCACCTCTGTCTCTGTGTGTGTGGGTGTCTAATAGGATTACATCCTGGGGACCTGCACTGGCCAACGATCATGCATTTCCTATTTGGATGTGACCACCGCTTTATTTAGCTCTTATATGCTCATTGCTCCATTCTTGTCTTTTGGGCTGGAGACAGCATAGCAAGAGCTCTCTCATAAACTCTTCTGCAGCTGCATACACAGTTAAAAAGCAAGTCATAAATGTCCAGGATCAAATCTTTCACGGCTTCTAATTTCCACTCAACACTGTCACTTATTACTGACAAAACCGAGTATTACGTATCCATGCATTTATAGAAGGATAAAGAATTAAAGCAAAAACATGTTTGGTGACTCAGCAAGTTGAAATGAAAAGTCTACTGAACTGCAAGGAACATAAAGTTGTATTGGAAAAGACTGTTTTTGAGGCATTCATCGTAGGGGAAAAAAAGACTTAATTGTAACTTTAATCAATAATTACTGCTTAACATTTTGCCAACATGAATGCGAAAATCCACCAAAAGCAACAGCCATACCTTCAACAAAGGTCAACCTACATGGAGTGACCGTTACAGCCCTAAACTCCCTGCTGTGCAGACTGGGTGGGCCATTTCAGTCATTTACTAACTATGTAACATCAATCCAAAGTGAATAAAATGCTGCAAGATATCCCATTTTGGAGACAATTTTGAAAGTTATTTACCTGAGTAAGTTGGCTTGTCTGAAAATCCCCCCCCCCCCCCACCTCTACACAGAGGTATCCACAGCACATACTCCTAGACAGGCATCTGAAAGAGCAGTCCCAGGGTAGGAAGAGGGTGTGATAGGCAAACACAGTGTGTAGATCTGCGCAGAGTTTTGCGTAACTCCTTTGCTCACGTAAAAAGCAGATGCAAAGCCTATGCGTGCTTTTGACCTGCAGACCATGTAGCCACTTTGCAGAGAAACTATCTGCATAACTTTTCCTTTGAAAATTAGATACACATGCCTATGGGTAACATGTTGCCTTTTTGTGGATCAATAGAAAATTCCACCTAATATGGAGGAGGAAGTATAGAACAAGCAAAAAAACCCTTCTCCAATGCTTCAAAAACATACATATATATCAAAACCTTATAGGACCTCAAATCAATTAACCAGTAACAGAGCCCAGAAGGATATAGGCTATCAGGCCAGCACGGTATTATATCATCAGTCCATTAGATTGGATTTGTACAAACACTATAAAAAATACCTTGAAAAAGGTCTCAAACAGCGAGTTACAGCGCAGAGTAGTTCAGCCCAATGCAACATTGCATTTCGATGTTAACAGTACTCATCTGCATCAAGGAATAGCCACATAATTCAAGCCTCTCTTGCCACAGTCCATTCAAACCTCTCTCAACACAAACTTAGTGAATAGACATTTTAAAGATAGCAGAGCCCGCTCACAAACAAACAACCAATCACAAAATCAAGAAGCAACATGCTATCACACAACTATCTAATAAAAAATCATCGCAATATCCAATCCAAAGCGGACACACTCCCTCACTCATAAAATCCTCAACCGCTCTCCAATACAAAACAGACACAACCATTCATTCATAAAGTCTTCAATAATCCCATGCATAAAAAGCCCAACCAATCAACAGCAGAGCCCAATCAATCAAGGAGCTCCTAAAGCAACAAACGCTACCTCAATCAATCCAAACTATAGTAAAGGACCACTGAATACAGCAATAGAGCCCCAACACATTCATGCCACAAAGCACCTCAAAAATAGTCATATGCCAACCAACCAATTGATAAATCAGACAGATAAACCAATAAACATAAGCCAAAACCTAATCAAACAGTCATGAAAATGATAACCATTCTATTTCTTGGTTCAGACCTGTAGGTTGAATAGACCACAAACAAAACATCCATTCTGCTTCCTTTCTATTAAGCTGAGACAACCTATCCCCCCTTTTCCAAGTTAAAGGCACACTGTCAATGACCTGCCAGCAGTCATCAACAGTATGACCTTTAGCGACCCAATGGTCAACCAAAGGAGCTGTCAATACAGAATTAATACAGCTTTTATGTTCAATGAGCTGAAGACACTTTACGCTTAGTGCGCCCAATATATAAAGGTGGGCACGGGCATCAGATGATATATATTACCTAAGAGGAATCCCACATAGTAGCAAATTTATAAATACATTTTCCCAATCAGGTCAACCCAAGATGATCCCACTATAGCAAGATGAGACAATGAACACCACCCACAGTGATCATGGATAACTTCAAAAGCAGCAATAGGATAGATTCCCTGGATTGTGTGGAAAACACGAGGAGGAATACATCAAAGCTGAAGGATTGGTCTAGAGCGGGGGTTCTCAACAAAGACCTCAAGACACCCTTAGGCAGTTGGGTTTTTAGATAACCACAATGAATATGCATGAGAGAGATTTGCATACACTGCCTCCATTGTATGCCAGTCTCTCTCATGCATATTCATTGTGGTTATCCTGAAAACCTGACTGGCTATGTGTTTTTCCCCTGGACTGGGTTGAGAACCCCTGGTCTAGAGTGTGGCAACTAAGATTTAATGCTAAAAAAAATGTAGGGACATACATTTGGGCTGCAAAACCCTAAGAGAACTGTACTTTATAGGGAGTAATAGGGGTATACATTCTTTAGTCGGCATAAGGGTTGTTAATGCACTTTAAAAAAGGTTGTGTGCGCTAACTGATTTAACCCGCACTAATCAATTTAGGGGTATATTTACTAATCGGCAGTAGTAGCTTCTGTGCAATATCGGAGCTGCGGCCCCATTGACTTCAATGGGGCCGCAGCTCCGATATCGCACGGAAGCTGCTACCGCCGATTAGTAAACATACCCCTCAGTATGCCTTAATTCATCAGTCTTTGTGTTAAATAAATTTAATATAAACAAAAATTTCCTTAGTAAAATACATTTTATTTATTAGGATTTATTAACCAATTTTATGAAGAGATTCACCCAAGGTGATGTACAACAGGTATTGCTTGACAAAGACAAAATAGCAGCTTAACAATATAAAAAATGACATGTCAGCTTACAGTAATAGACAATTAGGACAGTGAGAAATTTGAATGTGTGAAACTAACTATAAAAAAGCACCTGAAAATTGGGGAAAAGTCATGAAAAAATTGCCATTTTTGTCTTCCCTGTGCATATTCCTAGGGGGTGAAGTACTTCTGTTTATGAAAGAACAGTGAAACTGGGAGTGACTATCTAATAATCTTACAGTGGCCAAACAGGAAGATAAGACAATAGCAAAAGCTAGAAGAATGCTTGGGTACATATGGAGGGGACTGGCCAGGGGAAAGAAGGAGGTGATGGTGCCTCTGTATACATTTCTGCTGAGATCTCATTAGGAGTACCCTCTGCAATACTGGAGACCACAGCTCCAAAAAAATATAAATCGGATGGAGTTGATCCAGTGAGTGACTAGTAAAATAGTCAATGGTCTTTGTCATAAATCATACAGAGTTAAATATCTAAATATGCATACTTTGGAAGAAAAACAATTTATAACAATGCCCCCAGGCGGTTCAATCCATTTTATTAACCAACTAAGGTAGTATTTCATAAAAAGACTTAGCTCAGTCCAGTAGTATTTGTTGAAATCTTTGCACGCACAGTCCAGTAGTGCAAAGATTTCAACAAATACTACTGGACTGTGCGTGCAAAGATTTCAACAAATACTACTGGACTGAGCTAAGTCTTTTTATGAAATACTACCTTAGTTGGTTAATAAAATGGATTGAACCGCCTGGGGGCATTGTTATAAATTTATGCTTTGCTGCGGTGATATCCGACAAAAAATTGTTTTCACTGTGAGATATATTCTGGGACAGTGTTTTGGTGATTCTATTATTTTGATTCGTATTTTATCACTGAAGAGGGGATATTTCTGTTTGATTACTTTGGAAGAAAGGCAGGATTCACAGGAATCAGGCCTCTTTTGTTTGAAAGGAAGCTCTTGAATGAGGGGTCATAGGATGAGTTTCAAAGAGGACAGACTCAGAAGTCATCTAAGGAAATATTTATTTATAGAAAGGGTGGTGAATGAATGGACTAGCCCAACAGTGGAGGTGTTGGAGATAACGATGTATCTGAATTCAAGAAAACAGGGGACACCCAGAGGATCTCTGAAGGAGAGGAGGGGCTTGTAGAATGCAGACGTTGGTGTGGATGGGCAGACTGGATAGGCCATTTGGCCTCTCTATGCCACAATTTTTCTGTGTCCTATGTTTCTATGTAAGATCTACCACAGTATGATTCTAGTTCCCAACCCTTTTGCTCCACTATCAGCTTTGAATTTTCCTGCTGCTACGTGCGGCACTGGTCTTCATGTCAATGCTAAAATGACTTCTACTGCTACGTTTTGCCCAGCCATGTGCCTGGAGCTGTCTATGTCTCTTGCTTTTCACCACACTGACACTATAGCACCCCATCTCAGCCCCCATCCACTGGATGCTGCTATTGCTGGAACAATTCTTGCAGCTACTGCTATATCTCTGCACTTTCTGGGACTCACCCTTGTAACTCCAGCACTATGAGAATCCTTAGACCTTCAGAGAACTGTCTCCTCTACTGTGGGCTATATTCTGCCATATACTTTAAACTTCACATACCCACACCATCTCAATCCTCCTTCCCCTCCCCCTCCCACATCTTTCTACCACCCATACACAGGACCATCGGCAGTCTGCTTCCGATGACACGGCTGCATTCGAGCTAACACAAGCCATTGTATTGACATCGGCACCATGGCATGGTGGCATCTCCCAATCTAATGTTCCAAGGCAGTGCCCTTCTTGCCAACCCTTTCTGACAACCCTGCCCATACACACGGCCTCCATCCTTTCCTCTCTCCCTCACCCACATGCACATCCATACATCCTCCTTTCTTCATAAATACACACACATAGACCCTTCCTAATGGCCTGAAAATAAATTAAGGAGCAGTGGCCTATTATACTTGTGAATGTGCCCTTTTGACACCAACAAATGAAACCGTTTCTAACATTAATATTTGCCTATTAAACAAATGAAGCATTCAGGTGGTTGAATGTAATTCCATAGACGGAATAACAGATGTGGATGAAAGCAACAATTATTATTGATTACCAAGTACCACTGCTAAACTATATAAAACCATCTGGAGTGCCTCCTCACAAACTGGTTCTTAATCTGGGAATTCCAATTACACTTCTGTGAAACTTAGATCATTTTAAACTGTCATGCCATCAAGTAATAAACCTGAAATTGCAACTCACTCAGGCTAAAATATTATCTGTCTGCGCAAAGGAAAGAGTATTTTTATGTCACATATTCCATTACTTCACCCTGAATTTTATATTCAATTCAAATGACTGCACTGAGCTGTTAAGATCTGTGTTGCAATGACCACAAATACTGTGCAAGAATAATCTTGACAAACTGCAGGAACTGATTTATAAGACAACATTGAGAGTCTTTTACTAAAGGGCACCAAGGTGTTGCACCTAGCACGCCAAAAACTCCTAAATCATGGTGCATTAGGGGCAACAGCACTACGTTAACTGTTGGGGGTGTGGCAGCATTTTACCAGTAGTTCACGTGGAGCCCTGTCCCCTAACATGGTTACATTAGCATGGGTGCACTTAACTCCACCTACTGGGGTGACATGAGGTGAGCCTGCACTAACTGCACAGGACACAGCGCGCAGCGTGTACGCCATGCTAACTATACAGAATTCACCACATCTACTCTCCGCCCCTAACCACTTGCGTCCCTAATGCAGGAAGCACAGTTAGCACGGGAATCGGCAACACATGTCCAAAGTCCACCAGACACGTGCTGCCGGCTACACCCTTTAGTAAAAGATCCCCATTGTCTTTCACTTGCTCAACTCTATGTTCCATTTTCAAGAGAGAAGTCCAAATGATCTTTATATTCTTTTGCCAAATGCAAAACCACTAATGCTGTATATAGAGCAGTCTTAATAAATAAAACTCAAATAACAGAAGCCCTGTCTGCAGGTAAAATCACTTTTTACCTGCATAAATCTGGGTTTTCATTGCCTAGCATGCCCATGAATAAAAGTAAATGCATTGTTGAAGAACATGCTTGCTTTTACTCATATGTGCAATTCTGGAGACCACACCTTCAAAAGGATATAAACAGGATGGAGTCAGTGCAGAAGGTGGCTATTAACATGATCAATGGTCTTGATCATAAAACAGATGGGGACAGACTTAAAGATCTCACTGTACTTTGAAAGAAAGGCAGGAGAGGCAGCAATGACAGACATAAATCCACAGGAGGAGAGCCTCTGTTAATTGAAAGACAGCTCTGGAACAAGGGAGCATAGGATGAAGGTGAAAGGGGGTAGACTCAAGAGTAATTTGAGGAAATACTACTTTATGGGAACAGTGGTGGATGCATAGAACTGCTTTTTAGCAGAGGTAGTGGCAACAAAGACTTATGTCCAATGCTTTCTTGTCTTTAGATAAGCACAGAGGATCTCTAAGGGAGGGGCAGAGATTGTAGAGCTTAGTAGTTGGTACAGATAGCTAGCTTGGATGGGCTCTATGGTTTTATCATTTTCTGCATTTCTTCATAACACAGGTCATTTAACCCACAGACTGAAAAGGCAATCCCAACAGCTAGTATTAAGCAACCTAAGAAACCTTCTGTCTTGCACACCCCGCTCCAATTAACTTTCAGCCTCCCTCCCTGAGTTTTTATTCCACATTATCCAAAGTTTAGTTTAAAGCAGATTACAAAAGATACAAATAGCGTATCATCAAATTTTAAAAAAAGACTATACAACAATCTCATTTCAATCCAACAGTATGATACAATAAGCAGCATGTTTACTAAAGGTTAACGCATGCTAACAAAATGCTACTGCACCCATAGAAATAACAGGCTGCGGACATTTAATGCACGTTAATCTTATTAATGCGCATTAAAAACGTTATCAAACATGCCCCTAAGACATCATGGAAACAAAAAAACAAATAGTCTAAAAAAAGACATCAAACATAAAAATATGAAATAAGTTTTCAAAGATTGTCTAAAATTCATATTGTTATCCTTCATAGTGCCCTCTTTAGGCAAAACATTCCATTTAATACAAGCTTGATATAAAAACAATTTATCTAAAGTTTTCTTGCCTTTGTCTTAGCCATCTATTTCTAAAATCAATCTAATATCTGAGTTGGCACGTAGAGTCCTATTAATTTGATGCAATTCAAGTATGTTGTAGATGTAAGAGGCTAGCCTGATCATGTAATATTTTAAAAGCAAGGCATAATGGGCCCGATTTTAGAAGGCATTTACACAGGTAAGTTTGTAGTGCCATTCGAAAATTCCAGATATGTCCCTGATGTGCCCAGATGCTATCCACTTAGGATCGGGGTGTGTTGGGCATACACGGGTAGCTCCTGCAGCTTCATGGCTTCGCTGTGACACACGGATTTTCAATGCCAGGGCCGCATATGGCCCCAGCATGGAAAATCCGGGTTAGTGGGGAGGGGGTGGGCTATATGCTGAAGTGGCGCATAGCACCGCCCAGCTCAAAATCGGGCCCAATAATTTTAAAGTTATTCTGGCCTCAATAGGCAACCAGTGTAAATGCCTTAAGTAGGAAGAAACATGATCTATAACATGAGCACTAAAAATTTATTTGGCAGCTGTATTTTGAAGCACTTGTAGTTTAGACAATTGTTTGGTGGGAAGACTGAAATACAGAATGTTACAGTAATCTGAATGGGATAGGGCAATAGATTGAACAAGGACATCAAGATGAAATCCAGTAAGATATGATCAAATTTATCATAAACATCTCTACAAAGAACAGTCTAACCATTTGAGACCTGATACTCCATAGTCAAAGCAGAATCTTTATTTATTTAACCAGATTTTTATGCCGCTTTTTCTGCAGGAACAAGCAGGAAGTCCTCGCATATGGGTGATGTCAGCACCAACGGAACCCATGTGGAAGCATCTCTCCAGCTTTCAAAGAAAGCCTTTGGGAGATGCCACCATGCATGCGTGGTCACCTTCCCATCCAAGGGTGCCATCTTGTTCAGTCTCCTTTTTTCCACGGAGCCCAACGGACATATGTCCCTTTGCCCCAGAAAGGTCCTTGACAAAACTGTACCTAAAAGTTAGTTTTCCAGTAGGCTTACCAGTTCCTCTTCCTACCTCGAGTCAGTGCCTCCCGGTGCCATTCTCAGCTCCTTTTTTTTTTAGCGTTTGCACCTTTTTTCACCCAGGGGTTGTCAACCCCATCCGGTTGTTCCCTACCATGTCTCCTGGTGGGTTCAAAAAGTGACCACTGCAGTCAGACCATGCCCATTACTGACACCCATGACTGCTGCTTGAGGTGCCTGGGCCCGGACCATGACAGCACTTCCTGCGACCTGTGCCAGGCCATGTCAGCCAAAACCAACAAAAAAAGGTTGAGTTGCAGAAGAAATTGTTCCCTAGATTAGATTCGGCACCTGCTTCCCTGGCACTGAGCTTCAAGCCTGGCACATCCCACGATGCCCAGGTGTCCTCTGAGTCCCACGGCTGCAGTTCCTCCGAGAACACCCCAGAGCCAGAGAAGAAGTCATCGAAGTCCACCGAGGTTGCACCAGAGAAACCCAGTAAAACCCCACAGAGGGACTCAGGTGACTCCGAGAAGCGTCCCACCAAGGCCTCCTCGGCCAACTGAGACCATGCAAGGTTCCTCGAGGCTGTAGTCCAAGGGTGAACTCCCTAGAGTGCCGGCATTGGGCCCAAAGGCTGCAAAGCGTTCTGGCTTGGAAACAGAATGGCAGCCCTGGAGCAGAACATCACTGCTATCCTGTCCCTACAATAGGCGATGATGGGCAGTTCCCCCTCCCCATCTGCCCCAGTGACCGGGCCCTCAACTGCGAGGGAGTCCCCGGTCATCGAGCTGAGCATTGAGCACCCTCAGCCTTGAGTCCTTGGCACCAGTCGAGGTCCTGGTCCCGGTCCCGGTCCCGCTCATCAGGTATCAGGTCCTTGCTGGCCAGTGTCCGTGACTCGGACTCCAAGTCCTCCACAGGCCGTCAGCCCTTCGGGACCGGCCTCAACACAAGGAGTCACAGGGCCTTGGATTCCTCATCACTGCTCGACTCTGAGTGGGAGACGGAGGACGAGGTGTCCCTGGACACCAGAAGGCAGACATTCCTTCAGACCCATCTCCCCCGGCGCCTCTATGCCATTCTCCTCCCGAAGACATAACTTTCCATGACTTCATCAAGGATATGGCCAGGGCCCTCAGTGCAAACTGAAGTGGAGGAGGACCCACACACCAAGGAGTTGGAGATTCTCCAATATGAGACTCCACCTAGAGAAACCCTCACGGTGCCCATACAGCCAGACCTCGAGAGACTGTTCCTCCGAATGTGGGAGATGCCGGCATCAGTGCCTATAGTCAGCCATCAGCTCGATGCTATGTACTGTGTCTGGAAAGAGCCGGGATTTCACAAACCCCAGCTCCCACATAATTCCATGTCATTGAGTCAACTATGCAGAAGCTCAAGAGCCAGAAGACCCACTCGTCTATCCCTCCCCGTAGGGAGGCCCGGGCCATCGATTCCTTTGGGCGCAAATGCTATCAGGGCTTGATGCTGGGTTGCCGGATCCAGGCCTATGAACTCTACATAGGCATGTACCTAAAGGCACTGGCCAAAGAGCTATTAGGGTTTACAGCAGGCCTCTTCAGGAGTGAGGGACTGCTCCAAGTTCCTCTCCCAGGCTGCCTATGATGGCTTCAAGTCGGCGGCTTGAGTTGCGGCAGCCAGCATTGGGGCCTGGTGCCAATCCTGACTACAATCCTCCGACCTTGAGCAGTGGGTCCAGGACAAACTGCTTGATATCTCCTGTACCGAGGAGAACCTCTGGCAAACCTATGGCTGACAAAGCTGCTGAGATCGAGGCAGAGTTTGTGACCAGTCAGAGGCTCTCCAAGAAGACCTCATCCCATCACTGCAAAAAACCATCAGGGAAAAAGGGTGCCTTTACCCAGGGTCACTAGTACCAGCCCTACTCTGGCCATCAGCAGGGTTCTCACCCAAGGGGCTCAGAAGGCAAAAAACCCTAAGCCCAAGGCTCCAGCTCCCACCCAGCTTAGGGGGAGCTTTTGACTCCCAGGACAGGGCCTCCCCTCCCCCAGGAGACCTCACGGGGGGGGGGAGGGCGCCTGGTGCTGTTCGCCCACAGATGGGCCTCAATCACCTCAGACGTTTGGGTACTGCTGGTGGTCTGGGAGGGATACCACCTCCACTTACAACAGATACCACCCAGGTTCTTCCCCGGAGAGCCAGTATGACCCCTCCCTCACCAGATCCTGCTGCTCAGAGCTCAAAGGTCTTCTCAGAGACAAAGCAGTAGAACCTGTACCCAGACATCTATGGGGCAAAGGCTTCTTCTCAAGGTACTTCCTTGGATGGGCCTCAGGTCCGTCCTAGACCTGAGAAACCTAAACAGATTTCTGGTGAGGGAGAAGTTCAAGATGCTCTCCTTTGGAACACTGCTATCCTACCTCTACCAGGGAGACTGGCTTTTCTCCTTGGATCAAAAGGATGCTTACACACATCCTAATCCGCCCCCTCCCACAGGCAGTACCTAAGGTTCGTGGTAGGAGGAAGATACTACCAGTACAGGATGCTACCTTTTGGCCTGGCCTCCTTGAGTGCCTAGCAGTGGTTGCTGCCTAACTACGACTGCAAGGGGCCTTTGTCTTCCCATACCTAGATGACTGGCTTATCAGGGGCAGCACAGCCACAGAGGTACATCAGGCCACAGGATGCGCAACCCTCCTGCTGCAGCACCTAGCGTTTATCATCAACTACCCCAAATCTCATCTCACTCCAGTCCACAGCCTGGAATTCATAGGCATTCAGTTGGACATCCTGCAGGCCAATGCCTGCCTTGCCAGGGAAAGGGCAGACCACCTTAGGGGGCTAGCTGCAGAGGTGCAGTGCTGTCACTCGGTGCCAGCCCACCACCTCCTCTGCCTCCTGGGCCACATGGCCTCCTCGGTACACGTGACCCTTTGGTTTCTACTGCTGCTCTTCCTGTCAGCAACACTCCTGGTCCTGCTGGGTCATGCCCCGGACCTCCTATCTCAAGAGGGGGATTCCCTCCTGTACCCCAATCTGGGGTCTCTAACGCTAACAGTGTGGCTGCTGAAAGGGTTGCTTTGGCCCCTTTCAACCTCCCAAGAGAAGTCGAGGAGGTCCTGTTGGCCTCTTGTAAGCCCTCCACCAGGTGAGCTTACGCCTTTAAGTGGCGAAGATTCTCAATATGGTGTGCAGAGAGGCTGGAGAACCCATTCTCCTGCCATGTGCAACTAGTGCTCCAGTATTTACTGCATCTGTCGCACACTGGACTAAAGCCAAACTCAGTGAATGCACTTGAGTGCGATCGCCGCACACCACCAACCTATTAAGGGGAAGCCCCTCTCAGGTCAGCCCCTAGTCTCCCGGTTCCTCCGGAGCCTCCTGTTGCATAAGCCCCCTGTCTGTCCTCCGGCAGCAGAATGGGACCTCATCATGGTGCTCTCACAGCTCACCAGGCCGCCATTTGAGCCTCTAGCCACTTGCCAGCTGTGTTATCTTTCAGGGAAGGTTACCTTCCTGGTGGCTCTCACATCTGCTCGCAGTCTAAGCAAACTTCAGGCCCTGGTGGCAGAACTGCCATATACAAGATTCTACAAAAACAGGGTGGTGCTCTGCACTCGCCCAAATTCCTCCCCAAGGTGGTATCTCCCTTCTACCTCAACCAGAAAGTGGTCCTCCACACCTTTTTCCCACAGCCTTATGCTGGTCGGGAGGAAACTATACTCCATACACTGGATTGCAAGCAAGCCCTGTCCTTCTACCTACACCGGACTCAAGGCCATTGCAAAGCTCCTCAGCTTTTTGTTTCCTATGACCTCAGCAGGCTGGGGCTTCCTGTGATTAAGTGAACTCTGGCCACTTGAGTGACAGACTGCATTGCCCTCGCCTATGAGCAAGCTGGGCTCTCCATGCAACATCAGATCACAGCGCATCGCATGAAAGCAGTGGCCACCTTGGTGGCGAACCTGCATCTCAGTATCGGTGATGGAGCTCTGCAAGGCCGCCACATGGTCTTTAATTCATATGTTCACAGCTCACTACTGTCTCGAGAGCAAGTCCTGCTGGGACAGTGCCTTCAGCCAGGCAGTACTCCATAATCTTTTCAGGGTGTAGGCAACTCCTGCCCTTTGACCCTTCTGTGTTCAGGCTACCAGAGTGATCATGCCGCTGAATACTAGGGTCTTGCAGAGTCTCTCAGTTGGGGACTCACCTTCTGGAACTCATGGCTACCTGACTCGGTCGCCGTTGGTGCTGTGTTGGTTCGATCCTCAGCAACCTGGAGCTAGGGAGTCTGATATGTGAGGACTGACTTCCTGCTTGTTCCTGGAGAAAGCATAGTTACTCATCTGTAAAAGGTGTTCTCCAGGGACAACAGGAATCAGTCCTCACAACCATCCCTCCTCCACTGGGAGCGGCCTCCCTACCTTGTTTTATTTTTTACTACCGTCCTAGCTATGTCATCTGACTGAGCAAGATTGCACCCTTGAAAGCTGGGGAGATGCTTCCACGCAGGCTCCGTCGGCACTGACGTCACCTATATGTGAGTACTGATTCCTGCTGTCCCTGGAGAACCTTTGTTACAGGTGAGTAACTACACTACCCTTCAATCAAAGCGGTTTACATCATAACTTACAACTTAAATGGGGTACAATGAACTATAAAGAAGGGGGTTAACATGCAGGGTACTTAACAAGATAGAACCTATTTACAGTTCTACCAATTATTTACAGTTTGAGCGGTTATCAGGAAGATTCCCAAGATCTTTAAGGTAGTAAGCAAAGGTACTTTTAATCCCACAAAAACAGGATTTAAAACAAGCATATTAATATTAGGCCTAACTAACCATAATAATTTAGGAGCCCTTTTAGCATGAAAACTAACATGCATGAAACGCAAAGCCTCCGCAGTAATGGTCCGGGGCGTGATCGGCACGTTCCCAACAGTTAATATGTTGGTGTGTACCCTAGCACACAGCTCTATCATGAGTGCACCTATTGAGGCGAAGGTGCATGCATCCACACTAACTGCAACACTGACAGCATGAGATGCCCCCTCCCTCCCCGCTAACTGCAATGTGCTCACCATGCTCACTCTCTGCCACCCTAGGCAAGTTCCTGTTCTGCCTAATGGTTAGGACAGCCCTGGTGTTATGAGGGACAGAGGACAGAAATTGAAACAATGCGTAGAGTTGGATTACACAAAACTATGCACAGAAAGCAGGCACAAATCTCTACAGGTAATTTTTCCTTAGGCCACAATGAAAGCAAAATTGCCTGTATAGTTTGGCATTCATTGCTGCAGCAAACATATATGTGGTGCTTGCCAGACTGTGAGTAGTTTGTAATTTTTGTCACAAAACATTTGAATTAAACAATTCTTAATAGAAATTTCACATTTAATCAAAGATTTCAGTAATACAAAAATAAATACAAATTCTAATCATTTCCACAAATATTGGAATTTAAAAAAATCTATTTTTAAGTCTAATTTAATAATTTATTGCGCGTCATTAATATTTCTAAATATATCATTTCACAAATCCACTATAACTTGACTGCCACTTCCTAAAGCACATTGAGGGGGAAAGAGGCGTTCTACTAGATTATAGGGAATTTGCAGAAAACAGATACTGCAGGTACTAAAAGCATCAATGATTTTAGAGCATCCAGTAATTTTCTGGAAGGGTATAGCTGATAAGAGTAAGATTTAGGTGTGGAGTTTGATGGTTGCCTGACACTACAATACTAGATATCTGGGGTAGCGCATAGCTGTTTCTATCAAATGTCAGTTGAAAATGAGAATATAAAATTTGCCAAAGGTCCATCAAGCCCAGTATCCTGTTTCCAACAATGACCAATCCTGTTCACAACTAACTGGCAGGATCCCAAAAGATAGACAGATTTCCATGCTGCTTATCCCTGGGATAAGCAATGGATTTCCCCCATTACACTTTAATAATAGTTTATGGACTTTTCCTCCAGGAACTTGTCCAAACCTTTTCTAAACTCAGCTACACTAATAGCTTTTACTACATCTTCTGGCAACAAATTCCAGAGCTTAATTACCTGTTGAATGAATAAATATTTTCTCTGTACTACTTAGTAGCTTCATTGCATGTGCCCTACTCTTTGTACTTTTTGAAGGAGCAAAGAACTGATTCATGTTTACTCGTTCTACTCCACTTATTTTATAGCGCGCTATCTTATCTCCCATCAGCTGTCTCTTTTCCCCGCTGAACAGCCCTAACATTCTAGAACATTGACCATTTAGCCCTACTCTGTGTTCTTTTAGCCAGCTCCCACTCCACAATAAGACACTGCCTCCCATCCCATGAGTTTTTAGTTTCCTCAGGTTTCTCATGAGGGACCTTGTCAAAGGCTTTCTGAAAATCCAGACAAGGTCCCTCATGAGAAACTCTTGAGGAAATTAAGTCATGGGATAGGAGGAAGAGTGTTTTTCAAGGAACACATTTGCTAAGCTGTTGTATTCTACAACCAGCACCCGCCTTGATTGTTGTAATGTTTTTTATTTGAGGTGGCTAAAACATCTGATACACCATTTGCAGCTAGTGCAGAAAGCTGCAGTGAGGGTTCAAGAACATATTTCTCCTATTTTAGCTGAACTCCATTGGCTACCGGTTCTTAGGAGAATCCAAATGGGGCCACGATATCTGCTGGATAAGTGAGGTGGTACACCCCAAGTAGGAGCTAATGTTCTCTAGATGGGAGCTTATGGGGCAGCTCCAGGGTTGAAGGTTTCATAGATGGTAGTTACATGGGCTACCGCTTTTTCTGTTGGAGTGTCCACATTGTGAAATAAACTATCATTAGTGCTGCCCAAGTTTGGCCCAACCAAGAGGAGAACTAGACGGTTGCATAGAGTGGCAGCTTATTTGCGGGGGAGGGCAAAGAGCAGGGCTTTCAAAGCGAAACAATAGATTCTGACAGCCAGGGGGAGAGTAAGGCTTAAGGTTTGCCTAGTGTCAACACCTTGAACCAACTCTGGGGCCAGCCCTGCAGGACCCATCCTAGACAAGTTTAGGAGAAGTTTGAAGACTCGCTTGTTTAGTGAAGGATATGATAAGGGTGCTCTGGGTATCATCCTGGTCTTTTGGGCCTTTGGGACATTTTGAGGCTCTTTAGTAAAGTGCACTAAGCAATTGGTGCGAGTTTTGGTGTGAGGTAACTGTGCTCTCGGGCCCATGGTAACTTAGCATGGGGACATGTCAGTTACCACGTGCTGATTCGTGTACTAACTGCCACTTGTGAGTTGGGGTGGAGAATGGGCGGCTTAAGGGTGGAGAGTGGGTGTGGTCAGTACATTGCAGTTAATGTGAGTACATACTGCAAGCTATCAATGTTGGAATTAGCATGAGTGCAATTACCTCCACCTCAATAGATGGAGGTAAGTGCACCCATGGTAATAGCGTCGTGTGTTACTGTATAACTCCATGCATTAACTAAATGTCAGGAATATGTTGGTCATGTCTCTGATTACCATGGAGGCTTTGCACTTAGTGCACATTAATTTTCATGCTAAACGTGTTAAGTGCAAAACCATAGCACACTTTTGTAAAAGGGTCCCAATATTTAGCTAGGATTAGGGCATTTATGCTGTCTGTTTTGTCCTGTTTTCCATTTATAGATGCTAAACTATAACCTGCCCTGGGATTTATGTTTGGGCACACTAAATAAGTAAGTAAATAAAGCTAAAACAATGTGGAGGTTGAAGAAAATGGATCAGAAGTATGATGGTGCAAGGAACGTAACAGCTGCAGCGTTTGGAGGGGGTGTGGTGGGAGTGATGAAGTAGTTCTTAGAGAGTAATTGATACCACCCCTACAAAGAAGGTGTAATTCCACTGGTATACGTACTTTTCAAAACTCTCAGGTTGCTAAACTCAACACAAGGAAGGAATCTGCTTCATATTGGGACAACTCAAGCAAGCACTCCCCCACAGAACTGGCAGCTTTTCCCTTTGAGCGTGCAGTCCCAGAGGCTGCTTATGCAGAGCTGATGACAGGTCTCCTCTGCGGAGTTAGGAATCACCTCTGGGCTGGGGAGGTGGGTCTGCTCCTGTTCCTGCTCGTTCAAGTTCTGGCCACCCTGAATAACCACCTGCCCCTCAGTGCATCTTCTCGTGCAGGACTCCTGCTTGTTTTCCTCAAGTTTTTCCTACATATCATCAGTTGACACCATTGCCTGTTCAACAAGTGCTTGATTTGTCTGGTGCGAGTTACTGCAAACTTCATTTGCGACAAAGAAAGAGCTTAAACCAACTCACCGAAGCAGCTGCAGCTCTCAGAACTTGCAGTGAAGCTGAAATGGCCTGGGCATAGCAGCCCGAAGCTTACCCCTCCTTCCTCCTTCCTCGCTTGGAAAGAAAACTGAACAGAAATTCGGCAAAACCCTTTCCCCTCAGTGCAGGAGTGACTGAGGCGTCCTATTACAGGCAGCAAGGGGATGGCTGAACCCACGCAGGGCTCATTGCCATATCCCAAGCCGGGCTGTCCACTCGCACTTCACAGTCTGTGGAATTTAATCTTCACTTTTCATGCAGCAGCCAAAATGTTCGCCTTGCTCTGTGTCCAGCATGAGCTGCACTAGGATACACTGAAGATTTTGAGCATGCCAACACCCCTCCTGTCTCTGAGTCTACAAGCTATTATTTACTGCAAGCACCAATATGTGTGCAGGGGTGGAGGAAGTACGGATCAAGTAGGACTTTCGTTTGCATGTAAAAACCCGAGGACACAGGAGAGTAAGAATGCAAAGCAAACTTCTCTTCTCTTGCTATTAATTTCCAGCCTTGCCCTAAGGCAGACCTGAGTCATCAACAATACGTATATAGGCACTTGTCTTAGTATAGCGATAAGAATCGAGCAGCAGGCTTCAGAGTATATATGAGGTTTGCTGCACAGACTTGTGTTTTTGTGAGTTATTAATAATGCATTTTTAAAAGCAGAGGGGTGGGTGAGGGAGCTCCAGGGAATAAATGAGACTTTACGTCCCAGGACTACAGAGGTGGCCCAAACAATCTTAGAGCAGAGCCGGAAGATCCTGAATTTGTTGCCTATAAGGATATTTCTGTTATGAGTTGGAGAGTTCGAATGCCACAACCTGGCAGCTGGACAAAAGAAGAACTTAAGTTCTTTGGCAATGCAGACCAGCGATACATTTACAAGAAATGAAACACATAAGGGAAAAAACGGACCCTTCCTGCAGTTAAATAGGGTGGAGGTTCCATAATGTTGTGGGGCTGTTTTGCTGCCTCAGGAACTGGAGGCCTGGAACGTATTAAAAGAATCATGAAGTCAGAAGACTACCATGGTATTTTGGAGCGAAATGTGATACCTAGAGTCAAAAAGCTAGGTCTGGATCAAAGATCATGGGTCCTCCAGCAGGACAATGACCCAAAACTTTGAAGAGTGGGAGAAACTACCAGCAGACAGATGTGTGCAACTTATAGATGGCTACAAGACACGTTTGGAAGCTGTCATCACTACCAGAGGTTGTGCAACTAAATATTATTGAAGGGTGCAATTAATCCTGCCCAGGTCATATTTTGTTCTTTTTTCTCAGAAATTACTGCATCTACTTGCACAGACATCTTTTGTTGTATATCTTTGAACATACTATTACAATATTATGATGACATACAGTTGGAATATTTCCAGTTATTCCTCAAGATATTGTACACAACATATCTAAAATGCAAGGGTGCCAGTAATGTTGACTATAACTGTATGGGCACATCCATGTGCATTCCTACACCACCTCATTCTGAATTTTAGAAAAGGCTCCACTGCGACCTTAACAGCTCCATTACAGCCTTTCTAAAATGTGCTTCACATGTTAGATGCTTTGTTTTAGGGCACCAACACAATCCCATCCAAAATAGTGGGAGGCGACAGAGTACAGGTACTGTAAATGGAGCTCACTCTGAGAAGGTTACCAGTGGTGTGCCGCAGGGATCTGTCCTTGGTCCAATTCTTTAACATCTTTGTTAGTGATATAGTGGAAGGGCTGTCGGGTAAGATTTGCCTCTTTGCAGATGATACCAAATCTGTAATAGAGTAGATACCCAGGAAGGAGTAGATAACATGAGGAGGGATCTAGCTAAGCTTGAAGAATGGTCAAGAATTTGGCAGCTGAAATTTAATGCTAAAAAATGCAGGGTCATGCATTTGGGTAGCGAAATTCAAGGGAGTAGTACAGTGTAGGGGGCGAAGCACTTTTGTCCACGAAAGAAGAGCGGGGCCTGGGTGTGATTGATTCTGATTATCTCAAAGGAACAATCTGATAGAAAAGGCGACAGCAAAAGCCAAAAAGATGCTTGGGTGCATAGGGAGAGGAATGGCCAGCAGAAGAAAGGAGGTGATAGTGCCTCTGTATAAGTCTCTGTTGCAACCTCATTTGGAGTATTGTGTGCAATTCTGGAGACCGCACCTTCAAAAGGATATAAACAGGCTGGAGTCAGGACAGAGGGTGGCTACTAAAATGGTCAGTGGTCTTCATTATAAACCATATGGGGACAGATTCAAAGCTTTTAATATGTATATGTTAGAGGAGATATGATGTTTAAATAACATTGTACAATGTTATTTAAACTCATTTGTGCTGTCTAAATGTTAAGTACCCTTATGTTAAGTGTAACCCTCCAATTTTGATGTGACCACTTTGATACAAATCTGTCTAAATAAATACCTCCGTGGCATAAACAGGGGCTGCTCAAAGCAATCTGCTGCCTGAGGCGAAGGATGAGATGGCGCCACCCCCCCCCCCCCATAGAGGTGGGCGGGGCTTTTTCAAAACTCCAATCAGGGACTGAACCAAACCAAAAAGCTGATTAGACTGTATGGAGGAAATACAAGATGTTTGCACACCAAGGAACTAAAAGAGCGAGAACCACAACACAGTTTATAAAACTAAATTATAACTCATTTTTATTTTGTTATAAACTGCGTTATGGTTATTACCTTTTCTTTTTCAACATATATTTTGCATCCACAGAACCCCCTTCAACAGTGGTTGCAGAACAGAACCAGGACATTCACCCACAGAACTCAATATCTTAAAACAAAAACAAAGAAAAAAAATCTGATTCTGATCATCTCACTAACAAACATTCTCCAGTACCAGGTATATTGTGAACTAATACAAACCCCTACAACAAAGTCACTGAGTATCTATAGAGCAAATCTACCATACCATATCATATCAGCACCAACTTCCAAAACTCACATAAGGAGCCCACCAAAATAAAGCATCCCTGTAAATACTACAGTGGACCCTGGAGCATCCATACACCTATTTGAAAAGCTGAACATATCAAATTACTCCAGTACAGTATAAATCTCTATGTACAAACTATGTTAACAGAACACCTGGGCTCAGTCACACACTCAGAACACAGACCCTCACCAAGTACAGAATAAATGACTTACAATCTAAAGTAAAAACAAAAATTTAGACAAAATTTAAACTGAAACCCTAAGAAGCCAGATTCTTCAAGCAGTGTGCAACATCAGATAAATATGCAGTTCCTCCATGCAGTATAAAATATAAAGATAACACAAAGGGGTATGTTTACTAAACCGTCTTAACATCGCAGCGGTGGTATTATCGAGCGATAAGTGACGTTATCGCGTGATAATCGTGCGATAATATCACTTATCACGCGATAATGTGGCGGCAGGTTAAGGCACACTAAGGCTGTGAAATCCGGGTCTGAAGGGTGGAGTAAGGCTTCCCAGGGCAGAGAGAAGGGGTCAATGGATGGAGAGTGGGTGGGGAGAGACTCCAGGCACACTAACGCTGTGAAATCCAGGTCTGAACACTAACGCCAGTGAAACCCTCGCGTTAGGCACATTTGCAGGAAAGAGAAACCATTTCAGTCAACAATGTGCAGCAAAGGCAGGGAAACCCAGAAAAGTGATAGTTGTGCTACATGTGCAGGAACCAAAAAGGCAAATAAACATATAAAATGACCAGAACCACATTTAAAAACCCAATAACCAAGCTGACCAATAGTGATATTAATGATAAACATAAAGCAACACTACTGACAAAGCATAAAACTTAAGATATCATGTTTGGAAGGGTCTATGTTTATGTTTATTTCATTTGATTGACCGCCCTTCTGTGGTAATCAGAGCGGTTTACAATGTATAAATTAACAAGATAAGGCACAAGGCCGGAAAAAAAAGGAAGTTTACAATTTTTAATAGAATAGAGGAGAGAAGGTGAGTACAGAAGTGTAGACATAGGAGAAGAGACTTACAGAAAAGGGGTGGGAAAGTTAAAGTCTAGGGAAAAGAGGTGGGTCTTTAAGTCACATTTAAAGTTGGTGTGGTGGGGTTCTAAATGGAGGGAGGTAGGGAGAGAGTTCCAAAGGGCAGGACCTATGAAAAAAAAAAGCTGATGCGCGGGTGGACTGGAGGTGGGCGAGGGAGGGAGGGGGAAGTGTGAGGCGGTTGAGGTGAAAAGAGCGAGGGGTATGTCTGGGCGTGTGAAAGTGGATAAGGTCTGCCAAATATTGTGGGGTGTTGGTGTGAAGAGCCCTATGAACAAGAGTAAGCAATTTAAACTGGGTGTGGAAGGAAATGGGCAACCAGTGAAGATGGAGAAGAAGGGGGGGCTATGTGGTCTCGAGGGGAGGAGTGAGTGACGAGACGAGCAGCAGTATTTTGAATTCTCTGAAGTCGGTTCAGTTGAGATTTAGATAGACCAGTGAAAATGGAATTGGAAAAATCATCGTGTGACATAACAAGTGATAGTAGTAAGGTAGTAAGGGCAGATGGAGAGAGGAAGGGACGGATCGCACGGATTTGGCGAAGGAAAAAGGAGGTCTTGGTGATATGAGAGACATGAGCTTGAAAGGAGAGATCAGTCAAAAAGTACACCTAGATAACGAAAGGTGGAAACCAAAGGTATGGGAGTACGGGAAAAAGATGGGGCTAGCAAGGGGGGTGGGCTACCATGAGGAAACCAAATTGCAGTGGTTTTGGTGAGGTTGAGGTGAAGGCAGTTCTGGGTCAGCCAGTCAGCAACGGTCGATAGGCAGGAGTTAAGTGAGGTGAGGTCTGGGCAAGAGGGAGAGGTGTGATAAAGAAGAACGATGTCATCTGCGTAGTAGAAAGCGGAGATCCCAGATTGTTGTATCAACAGAGTGAGGGGAGCTAGGAAAAGATTAAAGAGAAGAGGAGCCAGGACAGAACCTTGGGGGAACCCGCAGGAAAGAGGAAACGGGTCGGAGGAGGGAAGGGAGGGGGAAGAAGAGAGAACTGCACAGGACCGAGAGGAGAGAAAGGAGTGGAACCACCGATAGACTGTGCTACGAAGGCCAGCTTCTCGTAGGCGAAGGAGAGAGTGGTCTACTAGATCGAAGGCAGCGGAGAGGTCAAGGGCTACCTCCACCAAGATGTCACAACAGTCATGGCAACATGCAGTGTGTTAGTGAAAGCGAGGAGAACGGTTTTAACACTGTGGCCCTGACGAAATCCAGATTGACGGGGGTGGAGAAAGTTAGTGGAGTCAAGGTGGTGAGAGAGCTGTGCAAAGACGATTTTTTCAAGGAGTTTGGAAAGGAAAGGGAGATTTGAAACCGGGCGATAATGGGCAGGATCCAGAGGGTCAAGAGAAGGTTTCTTAAGGATGGGGCAAATAAGAGCATGCTTCCAGGAGTGGGGAAAGGTCCCTGTGGAGAGGCTGGAATTGAGCATGGAGAGGATATAGGAAGGAATGAAAGAAAGGGGGTGAGTAGCCAGGAGGAGGGAATGGGGTCAAGAGGACAGAAGGTCTTGTGAGAGGAGGAAATAAGTTGATGGAGTTCAATCATAGTAGTTAAGAGAGAATGAGGATCATGTGTGAGAGCTGAGACATGGGAGGGGTGATGCAACTGGGGGCGGAGAGAGAATGGGAGCAGGACAGGAAGGCAAAGATGCTCTGAGGGAAAAGATTTTGTTACCGAAAAACAAAGCCAAAAGTGAAGGAGGGGGGAAAGACTGAACAGATGCAGTGGATGTTTCCGGGCGAAGAGAGGTAAGAAACTTGAGAGTGGAGTAAAGATGACGGGTTTGGTTAGGAGCATTAGAGATGGCATCAGAAATATATGTACGCTTAGCAAGATGGATTTGGGAGCGATAGTGTGAATGGTGGGCTTTGAAAGTTAATAGAGTAGCTGGGGAGGGGAGCTTCTAAGCTCTGTCCCCCTACAAAGTGAATGATCCCACATTGAAATAGCGCTGATCAGGGTTTCTGTCGTTTAGATTGGGCAGGTTTGTTATGGCGTGCACAGCAGAGTGGGCATGTAGGAAAGGGCAACTGTACTGATGCTGTAAATGGGATCAGGGGGCTGCAGGCGGCACATGCTGTGGTCCAGCTTGGGCACAGTGCGGACTAGGCAGATGCCTAGGTGGCACATAGGAATGCCGAAACTGTAAAGCAGCAAGACATCAACTGACGAGGGTCCAACATGGGCACGAGTGTGTGTCCCACAGTGTCACAGGGGATATTACCCAGCAGGTACCCCCAAGGGCACATAACATTGGCAGGCAGTGCCGGGGGAAAGCGCGCATGTCCATGTAGGCACCCCTACCCAAGAACCCACACCATAGGCAGCTGCCTACCAGCACACTGGATGGCCTGGGACTGCGCACCACCAGCACCACCGGCATAATGGCATGGCAGCATGGTGGCGGAGTGGTGCTGGTGGCGGAGGGGGCAGTGGCTTCTGCCCACAGCAGACCAAGGCCTAGCCCTGTTTAGGTGGGTGCCGTGCACTTCAACAGACAGGGTCTGTCTGACGAACAGTCATGGTATCCCCAGGGAATGATCTGTCCCTGTGGCAACAGTGTGGTGCAGTACACATACCCAGTGTGTTCAGGAGCAGAAGGTCACAAGTTCAAGTTCCAGCTGTGGCTCCTGCCAACCCTATCCCCATATTTTACCCAGTACTAAACCATGGTAATAAAGACGAAACCTTTATTGCAGATAAATTAAACATGCCTGAAATGCCTATATTTTACTCTACAGAGCACAGACACCATAAACATGTGCAATCCCTAGAGCAGAGTTTCCCAACTGCAGTCCTGGAGGGCCAAACACCATTCAGGTTTCATGCTGACCCTAATAAATATGCCTGTGCTGCATTTTTATGCGCCGCCCCCACTATATGCAAATGTATCTCATGCATATTCATTAGGGACAGTATGAAAACCTGAACAGTATTTGGCCCACCAGGACCGGAGTTGGGAACCTCTGCCCTAGAGCAGCGGCCAACAGGGGCATAAACACCCACACCCACAGGCTCCACTATCCAAAGCCTCATGGACAGTCAGGCTGTTGGGCCCTGCGCGGAGCAGCATCTCCCAATACTGGCACCTGCATACCTTAGCAATGCCATCCTAAACTTGGGAACATATTCCACATATATCAAAAAGTTGCTATGATTAAAGTCAGCTAACAAATCCTAAGTTTAACACAATTTGTTGATAGAGATTCATCATAGCAACCTTTCTGATATCTGTGGAGTGTTTCAGTTATTGATTCTGACAGTGTTTACCACCCCGGGGAGTGACTCTAACAGTATTGAGTACCATAGCAATGCCCGCACTTTGCCCAGGACTGTTGTGGCAGCCAGGGCTGCCACAAACCTCTATTTGCACAATGCTAGCATAGGTGTGGGAGTGTGTCTGTCTATCCAGTGTGTTGTGGCTGCCTAACCTTACTGAGCCCACACTGCTTGCACTGTTTCCAGTGTTAGCCTGCCAATGTGCATAATGAGGAGCAAGGTACTGTGGGTATGGCCCGGACAGGGTGGCATAGGCAGGATGCATTTGCACAGGGTATAGGGCAATGGCTGGGACATTGTAGTGCCCGACTACCACCTGCACGGACAGGGTGGCCACAGCATGTCATGCTGGGAGATTGCTGTCCCACTGACTGAGCAGTGACCACGGCATGGCTAGGTTCCCCCATAGTGCTATACAGTATTTCTCACAAGTGATATTTATGGGTTCTCTTTTTTGGGGCCCAATCTCTGACATGCCTGTGTGGTGTGTGTGCTGGCATCCCAGTTTTGGGTGCACACAGTTCCTCCAGGAACATGCACTATATACTAGCTAGCAGACTGTCTGCAGTTAGCATCTATATGGCTGCACTACCTTGCAGGGTGCAGCAGGTGCACACTGACTGCCCTCTGCTGGTGAATGTCAGATCATAGGGGAGGGCAGCTGAGCTGACTGGGCCCACTACCTATCTGCCAGTGGCCCTGTTCCAAGTGCAGATCTTCAGCAGCTGTCCGTTTGCCACCAGGACTGGGGTTGCTGCTCCCACAGCCTGTTCTCATGTACCTCCCCCCCCCTTGCAAAGGGTGAGAGTGCATGTCTGTTGGGGGCAGATCATGTCCCCGCCCCCACCCCCACCCCCACCCCCACCCCCACCCTGACCCAGCGAGGGCGGTTTGCTAAATACATTGTCGCCATGTGAGCCCTGACACACCCCTGCTCCCTAAACAGGTGACCATAGCAAGCACAGTGGATATGCACTGTTATGTGCATCATGGTCCACAAGGGCCAGACATGACTAGCAATTACAAATAGACACAGAGACCTCCTAAAGGTGTCTGCAACAAATACCAGTCACACACTGGCACTGATGGAGACCTGCAGCACAGCCCACCTCAACCAGCCCAAGTACTGCGGACCTGGTTCTGGCCACTCCACCTCACTCTCAGGGTGAGCACAGAGCACGCACATTGGCATGGCCTGTGGGTACTCTGTGCCAGTAACATGCACGGTCATTCCCCCCTACCAAGCTGATGTGCTGTAAAGGTGCATAACCCATCTGGTGAGCAGATGTAGACTGCTGTTCTGCATGTGAATTGCATTATGGGTACTGTTCTATCCTATCCTGGTAGCCACAGCAGACAGTTTTATGGTGACGTGCACTCTTTCTGTAGCCAGCCATTGGTATGTTAACTCCCATAGTGATGTAGCACAATGGTTAATGCAATGACTTAAGTAGCAGAGGTCATGGGTTTGATTCCTCTCTGTTCCCCTTTTTTTATGGCTGTCCTACACAACTACGTGTCATTCGTGTAACAGTCATATCTGTGCAGATCTGTGCTGCCGCCACATTATACCCTCATCACTGTTGCCATCCATCCTTCTGTCCGTCTATGTGTGTGCCAGCTGTGTGGCGTCCTGCCCTAATGTGCAGGCTGCTACCCCATGTCCTGCACTTGCACACTTTTCTGCATTGCGGCTCTTCATGCTTGCCTCTCCTGTGTCTGCTCTGCATGGCACTGCTCTCCTCTGTCCTCCTGTCATTGCACTTATCCTGCCACCTCTACCTCCTCTGATGGACACGTATCCCCATCCTCTGCCACACACTGTCATTGTTTCACTGTATATTACCATCACCCTGTACATCGGTACAGCTGCCCCCGATATGTTTGTCCACTTTACCTGCTGCCACATGGGCTGCATGCAGATTTGGCTGGTTCATGAGCTCCGTCATCTACTTCCTTCCATCACTTGTTCATTGCCTTTCCTTGGTGCTCTGTGCAGTGTTATGGTTACATTTGTGTTTGAGCCATACATTTCATGCTTGTGACTTTGGAGTACCTTTGTGCCCCTGGGCACCATCTCCTGTGTCACCTTGGCATCCCTGGGGCATCTTTCGTGGCACCTTAGGTTTGGCCAGCTTATGGGGCACCTTATATGCTGCCTTGGAGGGTGCCAACCTTTCCTGCCGCCCTCTGGGGCACCTTATGACCTGCCTTGGATGACGTGGTGCTTTATGATGTGCCTTATGGTGTGCCCTAAAAGGTGCATTAGGTTGTGGCACTGGGGTGAGGCTTTTTTGGCTGGCAGTGCAAATTGTTGGGATGTGTCTGACTGTTACAAGCAGTAAAAGGGATTGCCTCAGCCAGTCTTTTAACTGAGCCCACTGGGTGATCAAACTCATGACCACTGTATCAGCAGTCAACATATTAACCATTGTGCTACACCTCTATTGCTGTGTCTACAGGTCAGCACGCCTAATTAAGGATAATGCGCGTTAACGTGCCACGGCTCCCTCTATTGTGCGATAATGGACTTTATTGCATGATAACTCGAAATGCTACCTTAAGACCGGAACGCCCACTACCTTATATGGCATTCATCACAGTAAGACTGCAACTAACGCCGGTAACATTAAGACGGTTTAGTAAACATACCCCAAATTTCAATCACTAAAATGAAATTAAATTATTTTTTCTACCTTTGTTGTCTGACCATTTTATTCTCTGATTATGCTGGTCCCGATCTGAGGCTTCTGCTTTCCTGTATTCTCTTAGCTCTCTTTCTGTGGTCTATGGTCCATCTGCCATTTCTTATCTCTTTTGTTTTCTTCACTTCTTTCCATCAGCCTATTTCCAGTCCCCGTAACCCTTCCCAGTATCAGCCCTTTCCAGTCCTCCCTCCCGGTACCTTCCAATGTCAACTTGTATTCCCATGACTGCCACTGGTGTCCATTCCCTTCCAGTCCCCCTCCTTCCCACTGTCCAACTCCTTCTAGTCCAAATACCATGGCAGCATCCACTCCCTTCCAGTCCCATTCTCCCATCCCCTTGCATCAGCCCATTTGTAGCCCTAGCCCCCAGATTTTTTTCCAAGGCCAGCAGCTCCATCCTCCCCTCCCCACCAATCGCCCATTCCCAGTTGAAGCCTCCCCAATCAGCTCACTTCCAGTGCTAGTCCCCCTTCAACCCCATTATCAGTGCTAGCCTCCCCTAATCAGCCCATTACCGGTCCTACCCCCCCCCCCCTTAGCCCATTACCAGTCCTAGCCTCCACTAATCAGCCCATTTCCAGTCTAGCCTCCACTAATCAGCTCATTTCCAATGCTAGTCCCCCTCAGTCCATTACCAGTCCTATCCCCCCATCAGCTCATTACCAGTCCTATCCTCCCTTAATCAGCTCATTTCTAGTGCTAGTCCCCCCTCAGCCCATTACCAGTGCTAGCCTCCCCTAATCAGACCATTTCCCATCCTAGCCTCCCCAATCAACTCATTTCCAATGCTAGCCCCCCCATCGGCCCATTACCAGTCCTACCCCCCATCAGCCCATTACCAGTCCTAGCCTTCCCTAATCAGCTCATTTCCAGTGCTAGTCCCCCCTCAGCCCATTAGCAGTGCTAGCCCCCCTAATCAGCCCATTACCAGTCCTAGCCCCCCTAGATCAGTCCATTCCCAGTCCTAGCCTTCCGTAATCAACCCATTAGCAGTCCTACCCCCCCGATCTGCCCATTACCAGTGCTAGCCCCCCCCATCAGCCCATTATAATCCTAACCTGCACTGTCTCTCCCCTATGTCCAGCATTTATCCCCTGTCTGTCCAGTATGTCCCCCTGTCTCGCCCCTTTGTCCAGCATTTCCCCCCTGTCTCTCCCCTTTGTCTAATACTTGTCCCCCCTTTGTCCAGTATGTCCCCATCTCCCCCTCTGTCCAGAATTTTCCCCGTCTCCCCCTTTGTCCAGTATTTGTCCCCTGTCTCCCCCTTTGTCCCCATATCTCACCTTTGTCTCTCCTTGTCCTCCTCCTGTCCCCACTCCCTCCACCTGCACCTCTCATCCGGCGGCGGAGAGGGCACACTGGCTGTTTTAATTTTAGATTTTGCCGCCTCTGCCCTGCCTTCCCGCTGCATTTTTTCCTCAAGAATGCTTGCAGCAACAAAAAAAAAAAGGCAGGAAGGCAGAGGCAGGGTAGAGGCGGCAAAATCTAAAATTAAAAAAAATGGAGTGCTGCCGCCGCACAAATCAGCCTGATCGCTTGCAGCGATCAGGCTGATTTGTTCGATGCCAGCAGCTCTCCAGTTGTTCCTGCTGGATAAGAGGGAACCCTTGTCAGTTCCCTTCCAGCCTCCTCCTTCCCCAGTGTCAGCCCCCTCCTCCCCCAATGTCAACCCAGTTGCAGGCCCCACCTTCCCATCATATCAATTCCCTTCCAGCCCCCTCCTCCCCCTGTGTCATCCCCATTGCAGACCCCACCTTCCCTTCATGTCAATTCCCTTCCAGCCCCCCTCATCAGCCCATTTGCAGACCCCACCTTTCCTTTGTCAATTTCCTTCCATCCCCCCTCCCCATCCCAGCCCCCTCCCTCCATGTCAGCCCATTGCAGATCTCACCATTCCCTTATCCCCTGCGCCCCTCCTCCCCTCTCCCCATGTCTGCCTGCTACCGCCCCGCGCTACCGCCCCCCATGTCAGCCCCCTCCCTCCCTCCATGTCAGCCTCATTGCAGATATCACCTTTCCCTTATCCCCTGCCCCCTCTTCCCCCCCCCCCCGTAGTTCCTGTGCCGTCTCCTTCTGCAGCCACAACTCCCTGTCTCTTAGGGAATCGCAGCTGTGCTGCTGAAGCCGGTGCGGAGCCTTCCCGTCCCTCGGAGGGCTCTGTGCAGCATTGTCCCGTCCCCCAAAGGAAGTTGTAACGACTTCCTTTGGGGGCGGTTGTAACAACTTCCTTTGGGGGCGGGACAATGCTGCATGGAGCCCTCCGAGATGGGAAGGCTCCGCACCGGCTTCAGCAGCACAGCCACGGCTCCCTAAGAGGCAGGGAGCCACAGATGCAGAATTAGTTAGGTGGTGAGTGTTGCTGCTGCCGAGAAGCGGACTCGGCAGCAACAACTTGTGCGCTTTTTTTCTTTTTTTTTTTAACTTTGAAGGCGAAGTGAGGCGGCTGTTTTGGGGGCATTTGCCGCCCTTAAAACTTTGCCGCCTGAGGCAGCCGCCTCACTTCGCCTCATTCCTGTTCATATGTAAACACAAAGTACTATTGGAAATGTGTGTTTTCATTGTTTCTTGTAAACCGCGCTGATGCTGAATAGCGCGGTATAAAAAAGACTATAAATAAATAAATAAATAAATTATAGAGCCGCCTCTGGGCATAAATACAGAAAAGGAGAACCTCTTTCGATTGAAAGTAAGCTGTGCTACGAAGGGACATAAGATGAGTGTGAAAGGGGATAGACTCAGGAGTTATATGCGGAAATATTTCTTTACAGAAAGAGTGGTAGATGCATGGAATAGTCTCCCAGTGGAGGTGATAGAGACTGAATTCAAGAAAGCATGGGACAAACACAGAGGATCTCTAAAGGAAGAAAGGAACTATAGTATTTGATATGGAAGGACAGACTAGATAGGCCATGTGGTCTTTTTCTGCTAATGTTTCTATTAAGGGAAGTTGTGTACAATGGGGTATTTTAGGAATCTTCCTGCTTTCCTTTATAGCTGTTTGTAAGTCCAGGCCAAATACTGATCGTTATGCATTTTTAGAATGCAGTAGGCTTGACAAGTTTCATAATCTAAAAAAAGCGCACTGAAAGAGAGGACATTGCCATTCTGAAAGGACAGCTCTGACAGCAAGCACTTCTTTCCCTGGAGATAGGGTGTGTACTAGCCTTAAGATCTTTCTCTTCACATGATGTGTCCAAATTATGAAAGTCAAAATCTTGTCACCTGAGCTTCTAAAGAAAACGTAGGTTTGATCTCATAATACTGCTATAGACCCAACTTCAGCTTAATCGTGTAAAGTTCATTTGAATTGCTGTTATTGTAATTGGTAATCATTGAATGTAATGTTCACATTTATCTAATCAGCCCTTATTCTATCAACTGTTACCTTAAGATTCGTAGTATTGTTTAACTGCTCATTTTTGTATCAAACATATTATATGTGTAAAACCTTTTGGGCCAAGATTGAACCTGTGGTGGTCAGTGTTTTTTTTTTAAAAAACAGACACTGTGGGTAAAGTAGATGGCTGAGGGGAGATATGATAGAGGTTTATAAAATGAGTGGACTAGAATGGAGTGGAGGAGTAGCCTAATGGTTAGAGCAGTGGCTTGGGAACCACTAGCACTCCTTGTGGCCTTGGGCAAGTCACTTAACCCTCCATTACCTCAGAAGAATCCAAGTTATCGATGTCCCTGTTTAATGTACATTACCAAGTTCAAGTTACAATGTAAAGCACTTTGACTAAATAAGTGGAAACCTATTAAATACCCTGAATCAGTTGGTTACTCTTTCAAAAAGTGTAAAGACTAGGGGACACACAATGAAGCTACAAAGTAGTACATTTAAGACTTAATAGGAGAAGATACTCTTTTCATTCAGCATTTTATAAAGTTCTGGAATTCATTGCCGGAGGATGTAGTAAAAGCTATTAGTGTAGCTAGGTTTAAACAAGTTTGGACAAGTTCCTGGAGGAAAAGTCCATAAACCCTTATTAAAGTGGACTAGGAGAAATCCACTGCTTATCTCTAGGACTTGTGTTCTCAGGTACTTGTGACTTGGATTGGCCTCTGTTGGAAACAGGATACTGGGCTTGATAGACCATTGGTCTAACCCAGTGTGGCATATCTTTTGCTATTCAGCAGTACTATCCAGATCGTGATGAATTTATTTTATTTATTTATTTATTTTACAGTTTTTATATACCGCGCTCTTTGGTATCAGTGCGGTTTACAGATAACAAATTTCGCATTAGAACAGTCCTTTGCTTACATTATAACAGGGTCTTTTGCTTACATTATAACAGGGTCAGTAACTTGGGGACAAACATGGTAAACTATATACAAGCTATATACAGAAAGATATATTACCTCTGGAAATTTACAGTTAAAGTGGGTCGTAACTTTGGGTGTGCAGAGCGTCAAGGTCGTGTTCTGTTATGACTATGTTGTTGGAATGTCAGAGGCTGTGTGAGTGATTTGTGAGATGGGAGGAGGAGGTGTAGGGTTAGGGCCTAAAAGATGATGACAGAATAGGTAGTGTTTGAGGGCCTTTCTGAATTGAGAGAGGTCCTTTATTGATCGGATATGAGGAGGGAGATTATTCCAGCAAGTTGGAGCGAATAAGGTGAAGGCCCTGTCTCTGGTTGTTTGGTTACATTTAGTGTACTCCTTTGGTACGACAAGAGTATTGGCGGCTGCGGATCTTCTCAGTCTGTTCGTGGGGGTGTTGATAATAAGTGATGAGAGGGAGGGTGGGGCTATTTGATTAATTGCTTTAAAGGATAGCAGGAGTGCTTTGTAAGTTATCCTGGCTTGTAGGGGTAACCAGTGAAGCTCTGTTAGTATGGGGGTGATGTGGTCTCTACTGGAAGTGCCGCAGAGGATGCGGGCTGCTGAGTTCATCGCCAATTGGAGTGGGTTGAGGGTGCTCTTGGGTAGGCCATGCAGAATGATATTAGCATAGTCAAAATGAGGTGTTATAAGGGCTTGGAAGACTGTTCGGAAGTCATTGGAGGCGAGTAGTGGTCTTAAGGGTTTCAGCGTTCTTAATTTGTAGTAAATGGATTTAACGGTCTGCTTTATGTGATCTTTGAAGGTCAGTTCTTGGTCGATGGTTACTCCCAGGTAGCGAATTAAAGATTTACATGGTAGTTCCGCATCTCTCACCTTCAAAGTTGCGGGGGGGGGGGGAGAATTTCTTATTCCTGGTTACGAATAGGACTTCCGTTTTCTTGAAGTTTATTCGCAGGTTCTGGGATAGGAGCCAATCTGTAATCGCGTTGAAGCAGGCGATAATTGGGGAGAAGTCAGGGGCATTAATTTTTATTGGCGTGAATATTAGTACGTCATCTGCATAGATCAAGCTGGAGGCGTTAAATGTTTTGATGATTTCACAGATTGGTTGGATATATATGTTAAATAGAAGAGCTGATAAAGAGGATCCCTGGGGTACACCCTGTTGTTGCTGGAAAGGATCGGAGGTTGAAGATCCTATCCGCACCTGTTGCCAGCGGTTATTTAGGTAGGATCTACACCATTCCCAAGCTGATCCCTGGACTTTTTCTTTAAGACGGTGAAGAAGTTGTACATGGTTAACCGAGTCGAACGCTGCTGAGATGTCAAGGAAGATGAGGATGAACCCATTTTCAATTTTGTCAATCCCTCTTGATAAGGTGTTGATGAGTAGTGTGAGAAGGGTCTCTATGCCATGTGATTCTCGGAATCCGTGTTGGCAGGGATCGAGAGGAGCTGAAGTATCTATATGCTGTTGCAATTGGATTTGTACCACCTTCTCGATGATTTTGGCTAGAAGGGGTATACTTGAAATTGGACGATATGAATCAGTTTTTGCTGGGTCGAGTTTATTGTTCTTTAGGAGAGGGCGTATTGAAGTTTGCTTGAGAGATGTACAGATTGTGCAGCCACAAGATTTGGAAGTACTTTTAGTGCCTTGTCATCTAGCTTAGTACATCCCCTTTGAATTGGTCGGTGCTATGCAGAGTATTTCAGGTTATGCTGATGGAGAACAATGCCCTTAGTGCAGTGCTTCCCATTGCTCTCCTGGAGAGAGACCTAGCCGGTCTGTTTTTCAGGCTTACCACAATGAATATACATGAAATAAATGTACATAAATCAGAGACCATTTTGGGCGTAATTTTATAATGAGTCACATAAAGATACTTAAACTTTGTGCGCTGGCGGAGTATATTTTCAATGAGTTATGCATGTCGACGGGCCTTTATGCATACACTCTTGCTATTCTATAAGTATGTGTTAGGTTATTGGCGCATACTTTCACTGTGGGTGTTCACATAGGCAGAACATGCATTTATACATGCACTTTATAAAATATGGGCATACATGAGTTCATTAATGCCAACCATAGATTTGATGTGTTTCCTATTACTTACACTTGTAAAGTATGTCTGTACTATATTTAATTTTATAGAATAGGCACAATTGGGTCACATAAAAACATGTTAACCCAGGTATCCCTTATAAAATTATGCATATTTAGAGGGAAAGTTACTGATCTGTATTAAAGGAATAAGGCTTGTTTGCCAAATAATATGCATTAAATGGCAAAAATCATGTGTTTGCCCTTAATGTGTGATATTTTTTTTAGCATAATGCCTGGTAAATAATAATGAGCTACAACACAAGCAACTGCATGTAAACCAACTCATTATTATACAAAATAAATAACTCAGCTTGCATTTAGCCTCACAAGCTTTATTATTCATGGAATAACCACTTTGCAACAGTGTTAGATTTCTTCCCCAGGAGCACTGGACCACTAATATACAGCCTGATGCTCCCAGGGAGCCTTTTAAATGGACCATGTCCCAAAACATTACCTCCACCCCCCAATCCCCTTGTCGTACATCCCCACTCCCTGCGCCCTGATCCATATGCCCCATTTCCCAAACTCTTCTTTCACATATCCCCATCTCCCTGGCACCTGCCAAAAGTCTCCCTGGCAGCTAAGCAGCTACTGAAGAGCAGCAGCTCCTGCCTCAGCTGTTCTTACCGGTAGTTGCAAAATGGTGTCCAAAGCCCCCTAGAGGTAGTCTCATAGTACTACTGCTAGGCAATCAAGGGAGTGCAAGGCCTACTGCAAGGGAGATTTAGCTGCCATTTTGCAGCTAGAAGCAGCTGGGCCAGGGATCGTGTCTGACCTTTGTCATCAGGAAGAAGCCCCGTTAGGTTCAGGGGGTATTGAATCAGGAGATCTTAGTTGGGTTTGTTTATGTTTATTGTAAAACTTTATATACTGCCTTTCATATATAAAATCAAAGTGGTTTATTAGAAAGTGAAATGAAATCTGTTACTTAAATAGAAGAGAAGAGACAGAAGAGAAAGATAGGACTGCTATCACAAACATACCAACTATAACTTCTTAGTTCCTGCTTGGGTGTATTTAAGAGAGTCTGGCAGTACAAGGGTGGAAGGGGAAATAAGGGGATCGGGTGTGAGGGGGGACTTTTGTAGAACACCAGTGCTTTAAAAGCTAGTCGATCTGACTTGGGGGTTCCCTAGCTTTGTGTTCCTGTGGCCAGAAACACGCTACATGCAGCAATACAAAATTACAGAAAATTTACTGTGAGTTCCTAACATTTGATACCGACCTACTGCAGGATAGAGACTTGTGAAGTAGCTTTTGCCGTAATAAACAATCACATTTTGCCACAGCTTAGTAATTCTTCCTCACTGTGGTAACCCTAAACTCCAACTGGCTAGTCAGGGCCGGTGCAACACGGTAAGCAAGCAGGGGATCACCGACATTTAAGGGAGGGCACTAAAAGCTTCAATGAGAACACCAAGCTATGAGCCGGCCCAGTCCGCATGAAGGAGGTGGGGCACCAATTAGGTTGGCAGGGGAGCGTCGTCGGAAACATAGATGAAGAAGTGTGCCTCCCCTGAGATTGAGAAGCTCTGCCTTGGTGTGGATTAGGGAAAGCAGAGCTGAAACTTTCTGTTCTGTCTCATTAAAACTCCGCTTTTCTCTAATATACAAAGCAGAAAATTCTTATGTAGTTCTGATTTTTATTATCAGGACAACATCTAAGATGTGTTTAATTCAATAAATAAATAAGAACAGACAGGCTTCTCGGTGAAATCCTGTGATCTGGGTGCAGAGATGGCCCAAGAAGAGAAAAACAAACTTGTATGACAAAACTGGCAGAAACCATCCTTTCAGAAGCCAACATCATTCGCTGGGCTTGATGTACAGTTTCTGCCTGGCGTCGCACCAGAGCCGTTAGCATCCTCGTGACTGTGTGTGAGGGGCCGGAGAAAAGGAAGCTGGGTTTCAGAAAGTCACTGTTTCAGTGGATACCTTTGGAAGAAAACTGATTATTCCAAGCAAGCCATAGTATCAAATTTAAAAAAGATTTTTTAAAAAAGTAATTTGAGCTTATTATACACAAACCACAATGTGTCCTCAAGCTGTACAAAATATTCTGGAATCCCTGTGGTGAACTAATGGAGGCTGGGTTGCTTCTCCATAAGGGACAGGGTGTATCTCCTCCACTACTTTTGGAGGGAAGAATAAAAGCCCCTGTCTCATGTAGCCTGAGATTGTCCTGCCTTCCTCTAAAGGAGTTAAAGGGAGGAGAGGCTGCATGAGCCCAAACGGGGCTCAGATGCAGCCTTTTTGATAGCTCTCTAGGACAACACATCAGGGGTTACTGTTGCCCTTAAGCCAGCCAGGTTTAACCCCAGGTATGTGCTGAAGGAGAAGGAGAAAGTTGGTGAGATTCTTTGTGGTTTAAGCCATAAGGCAGCCTGAGGAAGGAGAAGGATTTAGGCGCAGCCTGAAGACGTAGTGCAGGAGCATCCCAGTCCACCTGTCCCACAACTGGCTTTTGCTCAGTTAGATGAGCAACTCTGCTAGTGAGAACATAAGTGCTGAGATGTAAGGGTCTGACTCTCAGGTGCATTCCAAGAACCCAATCCACGGGATTTTGATGTTTTTTTACTAAAACAATTCCTATTGCGATGTAGCAGGATCACCAAAATGTGCCTTCTATGGCTCTACAGAAGGACATTCTGCAGTCTCTGCTCCAACATATCTTTTCTGGGGGCAGTTTCTCCAAATGGTTTAGTTTTGCACATACCATGACAGTCATGAACCTGACTTCTAAGCCAGAGTATGGAGTATGATTTCGGTCTCTCAAATGTACTGCTAATGCTCGGCATAGTCCTTGCATCATGCCAAAGAAAAACTCCCTCTGGAGTTCATAAGATGTTATGTGTATGGGTAATTTATCAAGGTGTACTTGGAAATTCCTCTTAATTAGGCCTGTGGCACCTTCTACGATAAGAAATTACTTGGTATCTTTCTGCCACATTTTCTTGTTCTCTGACTGCATTCCTTGGTACTTGAAGATCTTCTCCCTCTCAATGTGATTCACAGAGTAGTCGCTTGGAACTGACACCTCTATAGTCAATGCCATTCTGGTGTTTTTCTCCTTAACTGCTATATCTGGCTTCCTTGCATCCACTTTTTTATCAGTCGGAATGGGAGTATCCCAGGTGATCATAACCTCTTCATTCTCTGTAATTCTTCAAGAGTCATGATCGCAGTGTGTTTCAAGCACAGTGATGTTGTAGTGCTTACAAAGTTTCCAATGGATGAGGTGTGTTACTTTATTGTGCTTTTCTGTATAGAACGTTTCTGCCATCAGAACTTCAGTTGGCTATGAGGTGAGTCACTGTTTCCAGCTCTTTCCCACAGAATCAACATTTTTTTTTTAACTGTGCTCTTTAGAATCAGTGTGGTTTACATGTATACTAACAGGTACTTTTTATTCCCTTGTCCCCGAAGGGCTCACAATCTAAGTGTACCTGAGGCAATGGAGGGTTAAGTGGCTTGCCCAAGGCCACAAGGAGTGGTCATGGGACTAGAGACCCCAGTCCCTCCGGCCTGAGGTTGCTTGTCCCCATGTGGGAATTGAACCTCTGGCCTGAGGTAACCTGTCCCAACCACTGAGCCACTCCTCCCTCCCCATCTTGTCTGTAAGCTGCTGTCCTTGGCAGCAACTATCTACCTATCGTCCTTCGGTTTCAGTTCACCTCTCATTAACAATTCACGTGCCTGTTCTTGACCGACAAAGGGTTCCTGGAGTAACAATCTGTATTTCCCACTGTATTTGTCACTTGTTTTACCTTGTTTGTTGTTCTTATTCTTTAAAGAGGTTTTTCTCTTGTTTTGCAAATTCTGTTACTTCCTTCCCTGTGTATGCTTGTGGATTCTCACTCATTCCTTCTGGTTGTTGGAACGCTTGTCCAAGTTGGATGGAGACAGATTCTGGACGTTTACTTTCATATTTCAACACTTTTTGCGTATGAAGTAATGGATACTGGACTTACCTGTCCCCATCTAGGATCTCGAGGGAAGTATAAAAAGCCCTTTAACCAGGAGCCCTTGTCTTCCTTCTATTAAGGAGTCCAGGAGACTGTCTGAGCGCCCCCCCCCCCCCTCTCCCCTTGGTTCAGCACAGCCTGGGGCACTGAATTTTAGAGGACCATCTAGGCCACCTCCAAAACAACTGTAGTTCACAGTTTTGACCAAGCTAAATGCTTAAACTAAGGAAGGAAGAAAGGTATAAGAGCCAAGATAATTTGTGCTATCATACCACAACAGCCAGCCCCAGAAGAGCCTGGCTTAGAACATTGAGGTTCCAGCTGCCTGGAAGGAAGAAAGGAGGAAAAGACCCAAGACTGAGGTGCACCACTGCAGTGCATCTGAGAAGACCCAGCACTAAGGTGGAAGGGATGTTTCTCCTAGGTGCATCCCTATGTCACATCTGAAAAGACCCAGTGCTGAGACAGGCGAATCTCTACATTACATCTGAGAAAGTGCCTCAGTACCATGTGCCCCAGGCACATCCCTATGTCACATCTGAGAAGATTCAGCACTGTGGCGGAAGGGACCTATCTCCCAGGCACATCTCTACATCACATCTGAGAAGACCAAGCACTGAGGCAGAAAGGCTCTGTCTCCAAGGTGCATCCCTCACCTTCCATTCAAGGGGTATGCTTTATTTTTTACGGTTTCAGTGCTTGAACTTCTGAGAAGCAGAACAAGTAATCCCCCTATTTATATCTTCCCTCAGGAGGTCTTCCGTGTAGTAGAGGACTTGAAGGATTTGGTGTTGTATAGTCCAGAACATAATGTACTGGAGATGCCTAGTTCAGGTATCAGGCTAACTGAACGCGTAAGCTCTGTTCGCTTATAGAAAGAGCACAAGCACTAACCAGTGTGGAGAGAGGTTCCTCCTGGGGACCAAAAGGAGAAGAAGCATAGAGAAGTGAGCTATGGAATACTTCAGGGATTTTGAACTTTTTGTTTTTATGTAACCCATCTACTGGTGCCCACCAGCCTTTTTGATCTTTTTGTTCTTTTAATTCCTCTCCAGCTTAGACCCTTGAGCTTTGCCACCCCCATCAACCAGGATCCTTTCCTGTTTTGGCACAGTGATTGGCACTATTCACTTCTTATAAATGCCTATAATGTCGTACTGTCTTAGATCATCCTTGCCTCCTCAAAGCAATTTTTGTGTAATTAACTTTCCGGGGGCAGAGAGCAAATACCATATTTTTGTCTTCAACTAGGAGACTTATTTTATGTAGAGAACTTGGATTTTTCCTAAAAGTTCAGAGCAAAAGAAAGTGTGCCTGTGGGGAGTTTTGTGTTTGATGTAAGTTTTATGCTTGAAGGAGACAGATGTCAAGCCTGGAACCCAAGTGGAGTGATGAAGAGAATAACAGAGGCTATTTCATACCTCAGGACTGGAAACAATTTTTTTATTTTCTTATTATCTTTACCTTGCCTTTGCCTTGTATCTATTTTGTTTTTAGGAACCACCAATAACGGTATTTTTTATCTAATCCTACCCCATCCGTTTGGACCCTATTTTAGACTCGACTATTGTAGCCATTTTTACACTTTGGCTTAGGCCTGACACTTTTCCTCCCCTGATCCACTGGGACCCTTCACTTCCTGTGCACTGGCCATTCCTGCTTTTTTCCCCCAAAATGTTAGAAAATGCCAGCGTCTTTTTCTTTTATGTAGTGCCTCTGGGGCTCTGGTGTTTCTCTTACCCCCTTAGCAAGAGGTGCGGCCACACAAGAATGCACATTTCTAAGAGATGAACCACACTAAGACAAAAAGAAAAGGAGATATACCAGTAAGGCCAAAAAAACAGAAATAACAGCATGAAGAAATGGTCTGATATTCAGAGTACATCAAAAGGCAAAATGTTAACATCAGCAGCCTGTGACTATGCTTAGAACCGGAATCACTTTGTCATCACGTTCCATCTGGCTGCCAGAAACAATAGAGCATAAGATATATAGCTAAATATTATGCATCATTACTCAATTCCTGTAATCTCTTTATCTCGTAGGCGCATCATGACAGCAGGAGGAGAAATAAGGTGAATAATCAGAGGCAATTATGATGGTATATTGGCTGGACCTTTCTCTCTGAAGGTTGGCAAACAGTTCGTAACTATGAGGACAACGTAGTAGCGCTAGCAAACCTTTGCACAAAACTTGCGGAATTGTGCACAACATTTCTTTTACACATGAGAAGGACCGGTAAAGAAGCAGCATATGAAGTTTGGCTATGGGAAATATTCCACTCCAAAAAAAATCCTGCACCTCATAAAATAATTGTTTTAAGCGATTTTCAGTCTTCAAAGCAAATTTCATGCATAGTTTCACTTGATGCTAATCATTAATGAGATCCTTAGCGTGATTTTTCTTTACAGCAACTCTTTAGCTATTAAATCAAATAAAATTTTGTATAAATAAAACTACATGCACAATTTTACTCTTTGCAGAGGAAATAAATATTGCAAATGATGCCTTGTTCCCATACTATTTGCCATTTTTGTCCTTGAAGCATCTTTAGGGATTTTTTTTTCTCACAATAGTACATCCGCCTCTATCTGCCTCTTTTACATTTTAGTTACTACATTGATATTTTTTTTTCTCTTATTCCCCCTGTTTCCTCAGCTATTGCTCCTTTTCACAGGAATGATAACATAAGAAATGCCATACTGGGTCAGACCAAGGTCCATTGAGCCCAGTATCCCGTTTCCAAAAGTGGCCAATCCAGGTCACAGATACCTGGCAGGTTTCCAAAAAGGTTCAAAAGTTCCACAATGTTTGTCTGGGGTAAGCAGTGGATTTCACTGGTCCTCTTTAATTATGGTTTATGGTCCTTTCCTCCAGGAACTTGTCCAAACATTTTTTAAACCCAGCTACATAAACAGCTTTTACTACATCCTCTGGTAACAAATTCCAGAGTTTGATTATATGTTGAATGAAAAAATATTTTTTCTTATTACTCTTAAATGGATTATATTGTAGCTTCATTGTGTGTCCCCTAGTCTTTCTACTTTTTGATGGGAGTAAGCAACCTATCAACATTTACCCATCCTACTCCATTCATTAATTTATAGACCTCTATCATATCTCCTCTCCAACTTGAAGAGCCCTAACCTTTTAAGCTTTTCCTCATAGGGGTATCCTTCCATCCCCTTTACCATTTTGGTGGCTCTTCTCTATATCTTTTCTATTTCTGCTATATCCTTTTTAAAATATGGTGACCAGAATTGCACACAATATTTAAGGTGCGGTCGCACCATGGAACAATATAGAGGCATTATAATATCCTTTTTTATTCTCCTTTCCTTTCCTTTCTTTATGGTTCCTAGCATTCTATTTGCTTTCTTGGCCGCAGCTGCACATTGGGCAGAGGGTTTCAACTTATTATCCATGATGACACCTATATCTTTTTTCCTGGGTTGTGGTTCCTAATGTGTAACCTTGCATCATGTAACTATAGTTTGGGTTCTTTCCTAGATGCATAACTTTGCACTTGTCCACATTAAATGTCATCTGATATTTGGACATCTAGTCTTTCAATTTATCAAGATGCACATTCAATTTTTCACAATCCTCTTGTGTCATCTGCAGATTTGATAACCTCACTTGTTCCCATTTCCAGGTCATTTATAAATATGTTAAAGTAGTGGGCCTGGCACAGATTCCTGGGGTACTCCAGTATTCATCTTTCTCCATTCAGAAAATTGGCCATTTAGCCCTACTCTCTGCCTTCTATCTTTTACTCAGTTCTTGATCCACAATACTACACTGTCTACAATCCCAAGACTTTTTAATTTCGCCAAGAGTCTCTCATGAGGGACCTTGTCAAAGGCTTTCTGAAAATCCAGATGCGCTATATCAAACGACTCACCTTTGCGTACTTGTTTATTCACACCTTCAAAAAATATAGCAGATGAGTAAGACTGGCTAAATCTGTTGGCTTTCTCACATTAAACCATGTTCGGTAATTTTATTCTTTATATTGATTTCTACCATTTTGCCCAGTACTGATTTCGGGCTCTAGTTTGCTGAATCATCCCTGGAACCTTTTTTAAAAATTGGCATTACATCGGCCATTCTCCAATCTTCAGGTATTAGATGACTTTAATGATAGTTCACAGATTATTAATAATAGCTCTGCAATATCATATTTCAGTTTTTTCAACACTCTCAGATGTATACCATCCCATCCAGGAGATTTGCTACTCTTCATGTTTATCAAATAGAATAATCAGGAAGATGTATTATAACTATTTTTTTCAATTCTTCCGATACATCACCTTTAAATACAATTTCAGGCATGGAAGGAAGCTTCTAGTTGGAGTGGAGAGGGAAGAGAATTCCACAGTGCAGGGCTAAGGAAGAAGGCAGAGTGATAAATGGTGTTGAGGCATGCCAGGGAAATGGAGGGAAGATGTAGATGGTTGGAATGGATGGATCATAGCAAGCGCAGGGGAGCGTAAAGATGAACCAAATCAGAGAGATACCACAGTGTGGAAGTGTAGATGGCTTTGAACTAGTTTGAGTACCTTATGTTGGAGCCAGAAATTGATGGGAAGCCAGTGGAGTTGAATAAGCAGAGGGGTGATGTGATCTGAAAAAGAGGTGTGTGTGAATCCGTGCTGCAGTGTTCTGAATGAGTTGAAGATGCTGTAACTGCTAATGAGGGAGGCTGGCAAAAGCAATATTACAATCTAAATGTGTGATTACCAGAGAAAAGTGGAACCAGAGATTGTGGGGATAGAAAAGGGTGGACAGCACAAACTTGGTGCAAAGAATAGAACGGCAGATGAGTAATGAAAGGTGCTCTTGAAATGAGAAGGAGAAGTCCAGGATAACACCAAGATATCAGAAGGAATGCACAACAGGAATCAGAGAATGCAACAGCAGGGGAGCCAGTAATGGGCAGGGGCCACCAAAGGTAAAGCAGATGACTGATGTCTTGGAGGGGTTGAGGTGAAGAAAGTTTGCCTGCATCCAGGAGGTGACGTGGGAAAGCCGGGAGTTCAAAGGAACCAGATTGGGATTGGTATGATGCAGAAAAAGGATATTGTCTGCTTAATAACATGCCGAGATGCTGTACTGTTGGACAAGAAGGGTCAGAGGGGCCAGAAAAACATTGAATAAGAGGGGAGCCAGAATGGAGCCTTGAGGGACACTGCAAGGGAGAGGGGTGATGGGGGGAGGGGAGGAAGGGGGAGGTGGATGAACTGAAAAGAACAGAGAAGGGCTTAAGTGAGAGAAAGTTGTGGAACCAGTGCAGAACAGTACCACAGATCCCAAGATCGTGAAGCCGAGAGTCGAATGGAGTGGTAGGCCGCAAGCTAAAGACAGGTCCAGAGAGACAGCCAGGGAAAGATCACCGTGACTATGCGTGACATGAAGCTCATTGAGCTCATTACATTTCACATCCTATTTATTTGACACAATTGATTTTTAATAGCCTTGTTACTTTGTTGTTGTTAAGTGCCGTCGAGTCGGAGTCGACTCATGGCGACCCTCTGGATAGCTATCCTAAATTGTGTTCGATCTTCAGTCAGGCGGCTCATTGTTGACAGACTGGTACCCGTAGCTGCTGTTATTGTATCGATCCATCTCATTGCTGGCCTTCTTCTTTTGCGTTGACCTTCTATCTTGCCAAGCATGATGTCTTTCTCTAATGATCTCTCTCTCCGCATGATGTGTCCAAAGTATGAAAGTCGAAGTCTTGTCATCTGAGCTTCTAAAGAAAGCTTAGGTTTGATCTCCTCTAGTACAGACTGGTTTGTTCTTCGGGCAGTCCATGGTATACACAGTATTCGCCGCCAGCACCATAATTCAAAGGCATCAATTTTCTTCCTGTCTATCTTTTTCACTATCCAGCTTTCACATCCATATGATGTTATTGAAATACCATGGCTTGAACAAGTTGAATCTTTGTATGGAGAGAGACATCTCTGCTCTTGAGAATCTTATCTAGGTCTTTCATAGCCATTCTGCCAAGAGCAATGCGTCGTCTGATTTCTTGACTGCTTGTTGCTTCTTTATTGATAGTTGATCCAAGTAGGTTAAAGTTATTCACGATTTCAATTTCTTCTCCTTCGACGATGAACCTGTTGATTATGCCAGTTGTCATGATCTTTGTCTTCTTTACATTAAGGTGCAGGCCCATTTTGAGACTATGTTCTTTGATTGTGAGAAGCAAATGTTTCAGATCATCTTCACTTTCCGCCAGTAATGTGGTATCATCAGCATAGCGAAGGTTGTTGATGAGTCTTCCACCAATCTTCACACCTCTGTTGTCTTCATACAATCCTGCTTCTCTGATGATTTGTTCTGCATATAAATTAAATAGGTAGGGGGAAAGTATGCAGCCTTGTCTTACACCTTTGCTTATTTTAAACCATTCTGTTTCTCCTTGTTCCGTTCGAACTGTTGCTTCTTGATCAATGTACAGATTGTGCAAAAGAACGATCAGGTGTTCTGGTATACCCATGCTTCTTAATGTGGCTCAGAGTTTCTCATGGTTTACACAGTCAAAAGCTTTGCTATAGTCGATAAAGCACAAATAGATATCCTTTTGGTATTCTTTAGTCTTTTCAAGGATCCATCTCACATCCGCAATGATGTCTCTCGTTCCTCGCCCTTTTCTGAACCCTGCTTGCACTTCAGGTAGTTCTCGTTCCAGGTATGATTGTAGTCTCTTTTGAATAATCTTCAGTAGAATTTTGCTGGCATGTGGGATCAGAGCGATTGTGCGATAATTTCCACAGTCAGTTGGATCACCTTTCTTTAGTACTGGTATAAACACAGATCTTTTCCAGTCAGTTGGCCATGATGCTGTCTTCCATATTTCTTGGCAGAGCCTTGTAAGTACGGTAACAGCTGCATCAGATTGCTGTAATACTTCTATGGGAATGCAATCAATGCCTGGTGCTTTGTTCTTTGATAAGGCTTTCAATCTTGCTTCAACTTCTTCTTTCATCACCAATGGTTCCAGATCACAAGGTACAGGTTGAAACGGCTGTTGGTCCACTTGATCTTTAGCATATAAAAACTCTGTATATTCCTTCCATCTTTTCTTGATCTTCTCAGCATCATTCAACATAGAACCTTGAGCATCTTGTAACATTCCAATTCGAGGCTGGAACTTTTTCTTTAACTCTCGTAGCTTTAGGAAAGCTGATCTTGTTCTTCCTCTAATAGTTTCTGCTTCTATTTCCTTGCATGCGTCATTGTAGTACTTTTCCTTGTCCTGTCTTGCTGCACGTTGGAAATCTCTGAGTTCTGTGATTGTCTTTCTTTCTCCTCTGGCTTTAGCTTCTCTGCGTTTCTGGGCAATTTTCAGAGTTTCTTCCTTTTTAATTACTGTATTTTATAATTTTATGATTAAGTACTTGTCACATTTGCCTTCATCAGTTTGCACTTTATTAATTCACTGTGTAACAACTTTTTACTTTTTTTTTTTGTTCCTGGGTATTAAGTGTTATTTTCCGATATCTTATGTCTCAGAACCATAGGAAATGGCAATTACGGTCCACAAACATTGCTTTTAGGACCTGGAGATTGATATTTTTTAAAATTACCTATTTTGCAGGACAGTCTAGATAGATTTCGTGCAAAGTAAACTTGGAATACCTTCTGGAAAATTCTAGAACTTTTTAGAGTTTTCCAGAACTTTGCAAAAATTTCAAAACTTTGTTTAACTTTAGAGAACTTTTAATAAAATCCTTTTGGTGACCTTTATAATGTCATTTCTACCTTATGTCTACACAAACAGATTTGCGTGGAATGAGCAATTCAGTAGTCTCCTTTCCGACTGGAAACCTAGGAGGGAGCAACAACATGATGTCTGAAGCTCACCAGTTTATTTTCATTCTAGCTTCATAAGTGCACTAACATGGCATCAAGAGGCTGTAAACATCTGGCAGACACATTTTGCTGTCTGTGGTGATTTTATCAAGATGAAAAAGTACTCCGTCGAAGCATCTGCCAAACTGTGTGAAGCTTACGAGGCATATTTCGGCATGCCTTTTGGGGATCAGGACAAACCCTGGGCACCTCATTTCACTTACAAGCACTGCAAGAAACTCTGGAAGGTAAGCTGGACAATTGATGCTGGCTTAGACTGTGGCATTTTATGTTTAAATCTTTATTCTTACTGAATTTTTACATATTGTGTGAAATTTTTATCAAGAACATCATTAATTCAAATTAATTTGATCATAAATCATTTTTTTATTTTCACATTTTTATTTTTTCTTTGGCAGGATGGTACAGGGGAAAAGAGTCATGGAGTTTGCTATCCCAAGAATTTGGTGGGATCCCACTGACCACTTGAGCAATTGCTACTTCTGCATGGTGGATCCTTCCAAACGTCACACTGGCAAGAATGCTCCTTCTGTGATATATCCGAGCATTCCTTCATCCATTGCCCCGGTGCCGCACTGCCCAGAGCTCCCTGTACCCACTCCTCCGCAGAGAAAGCAGCTATCTTCAGAAGAAAGCAGCAATTCACAAAACGAAGAAGACACAGATCTAGATTACAATATCAGAGGTGGAGCTAAGGAGAGAAACCCTTACTACCAGAACCAAAATGACTTGGTCTCACCAAGTCCAATGCTGAGCTTTTGACATCCAAGTTATTTAACTACTTACATACCACTTTTCTACCAGTCAAAGCGCTGTACATTCAGGTAGTGTGTGTGTGTATGTATGTATACATACATACATACATGCACACAGTACCTGAATGGGCAAGGTGCAGATGTCCAAGACATCAAAAAGGTTAGATAGAATTTGTCACATTCCTCCTCACTTCTCACCACCACCAAAATATTGTCTATTAGACAACTTTTTGGTGGTGGTGAGAATCGAGGAGGAATGTGACACATTCTATATACCGGTACCCTTTTGATGTCTAGGACATCTGTACCTTGCCCGCTCACAATCTTAAATGACAGAAGTGTAAGGCAGGGGTCTCCAAATCCAGCCCTGGAGGGCCACAAACCAGTCAGGTTGGCAGGATATCTCTAATGCATATATATCTCGTGCATATTCATTATGGATATCCCAAAAACCTGACTGGTCTGCAGCTCTCCAGGACCGGAGTTGCCCACCCCTGCCCTAACCTAAGGTGCCTCATAAGGCCCCCCTATAAGGCGCCCCATAGGTCACATTATAAAGTGCCCTGTCTGCCAAGGCACCCTATAATGTGCCCTATAGGGTGCTTTACAGGCTGCCTTATAGGGTGCCCTATGAGGCACCTTAGGCCACAGCATTGTGAGGATGTTTCTGCTGGCAGCACTGATTTAAATTAAAAGAAAATGCCTCAGACAGCCTTTTTAGATTACATCACTGTGGGATTGAACCCATGACCTCTGCCTCTACAGTCATTGAAGTAATCTACCATGCTGCTGGCTGGCTAGCTACAGAAAGACTGCAGGTCACCACACAAACTGTGCTGTGGTTACCAGGATAGGGTAAACCCACCCGTACCCATGATGCATTGCACATGCAGATTAGCCATCTACAGCTGATCACAAGATGGGGTATGCACCCCCACAGCACCTCGGCCTGGTAGGGGGAACTGACCATGTGTGTTACTGGCACAGAGTAGCTACAGACCGTGACATTGTGCGGGTCCTGTGTTCACCCTGAGGGTGAGGTGGGGCGGCCAGCACAAGGTCCGCAGCACCTGGCTTTGCTAAGATAAACTATGCTGCAGGTCGCCATCAGTGCCAGTGTGTGATAGGTAGTCCTTGCAGACACACCTAGGATACCGTGTGTCCATCTGAGTTTCCCAGTCATGTGGACTATGATGCACCCAGAATAGTGCATATCCTGTGTGGGTACCATGGTCACATGTTATAAGTGAAGGGGGGTGTTTGGACCCCAAGGTGGATTATGTAGCGCCACCCAACCTGCCCTCTGTGGCTAAGAATGGAGGACAGAATCTCTCACCAACATATCCACATTGTACATCTTTGCAATGGTGGCAGTAGAGAGGACCATCAACCCCAGTCCTGCTGGGAAACAGGCACCCTACAGAGCAGTCAATGCAGATCTGTACGCATCAATAAGGCAATGGCAGACAGGCAGAATGCTGGAAAAAGCTCAGCTCAGCTACCCACCCCACCACTATCTGACATTCACCAGCAGAGGGCACAGTCAGTCATCACCCACTGCATCCTGCAAGGTGTTCCAACCATACACATACTAACTGCAGACAGTCTGCTAGCTAGTATATAGTGCATGTTCCTGGAGAAAAAATAGGATGCGAGCACACACACCAAGCAGGTATGTCAGTGATTGGGCCTCAGAAAAGGGAACCCATAAATATTACTTGAGAGAAACACTGTATAGCACTATGGGGGAACCTAGCCATGCTGTGGTCAATGCTCAGTCAGGGTGAGAGTGACCTCCCAGTAGGACATGCTGTGGCCACCCTGTCCGTGCAGATGGTGGTCGGGCACTACAATGTCCCAGCCATTGCCCTATACCCTGTGCAGATGCATCCTGCCCAGACCACCCTGTCTGGCCCATACCCACAGTACCTTGCTCCTCATTATGCACATTGGCAGGCTAACACTGGAAACAGTGCAAGCAGTGTGGGCTCAGTAAGGTGTAGGCAGCCACAACACACTGGATAGACAGACACACACTCCCACACCTATGCCAGCATTGTGCAAATATAGAGGTTTGTGGCAACCCTGGCCACCACACCAGTCCTGGGCATAGTGCAGGCATTGCTATGGTATGCAAAACTGTTGGGGTCACTCCCCGGGGTGGTAAACACTGTCAGAATCAATAACTGAAACACACTCCACAGATATCAGAAAAGTTGCTATGATGAATCTCTATCAACAAATCATGTTTAACTTAGGATTTGTTAGCTGACATTAATCATAGCAACCTTTTGATATATGTGGAATGTGTTCCCAAGTTTAGGACGGCATTGCTAAGGTATGCAGGTGCCAGTATTGGAAGATGCTGCTCCGCGCAGGGCCCAACAGCCTGACTCTCCATGAGGCGTTGGATAGTGGAGCCTGTGGATGTGGGTGTTTGTACCCCTGTTGGCCTCTGCTCTAGGGCTGAGTTTCCCAACTCTGGTCCTGGTGGACCAAACACTGTTCAGGTTTTCATGCTGTCCCTAATGAATATGCATGAGATACATTTGCATACAGTGGGGGCGGCGCATACAAATGCAGCACAGGCATATTTATTAGGGACAGCATGACACCTGAATGGTGTTTGGTCCTACAGGACTGCAGTTGGGAAACTCTGTTCTAGGGGTTGCACATGTTTATGGTGTCTGTGCCCTGTAAGGTAAAATAAAGGCGTTTATGGCTTGTTTATTTAATCTGCAATAACAGTTCCGTCTTTATTACCATGGTTTAGTACTGGGTAAAACATAGGGACATGGTTTGCAGGAGCCACAGCTGGGGCTTGAACCTGTGACCTTATGCCCCTGAATACACTGGCTGCGTGTACTGTACCAAACTGTTGCCACAGAGGCAGATCATTCCCTGGGGCTACCATTAGTGTTCATTAGACAGACCTTGTCTGTTGCACCGCACGGCACACACCTAAACAGGGTTTGGCCTTGGTCTGCTGTGGGCAGATGCCACTGCCCCCTCCACCACCATGCTGACATGCCCTTATGCCAGTGGTGCTGGTGGCGCGCAGTCCCAGGCCATCCAGTGTGCCTGTAGGCAGCTGCCTATGGTGTGGGTTCTCGGGTAAGGGTGCCTATATGGACATGCGCACTTCACCCCGGCACCATCTACCAATGTTATGTGCCCTTGGGGGTACCTGCTGGGTAATATCCCCTGTGACATTGTGGGACACACACTCATGCCCATGTTGGACCCTCGTCAGTTGCTGTCTTGCTGCTTTACAGTTTTGGCATTCCTATGTGCCACCTAGGCATCTGCCTAGTCCACACTGTGCCCCAGCTGGACCACAACATAACAAACCTGCCCAATATAAATGACAAAACCCTGATCACTGCTATTTCATTGTGGGATCATTCATTTTGTAGGGGGACAGAGCATAGCCCCTTCCAAACATGATATCTTCCTTTTTACGCTTTGTCAGTAGTGTTGCTTTATGTTTATCATTAGTAGCACTATTGGCCAGCTCGGTTTTGGGGATTTCAAATGTGGTTCTGGTCATTTAATATATTTATTTGCCTTTTTGGTTCCTGCACATGTATCACTATCACCTTTCTGGGTTTCCCTGGCTTTGCTGTACATTGCTGACTGAAATGGTTTCTCTCTCCTGCAAATGTGCCTCTAGCGCGAGGTTTTCACTGGCGCTAATTTTCAGACCTTCATTTCACGGCGTTAGTGTGCATGGGGCCTCTCCCCACCCACTCTCCACCCATTGACCCCTCATCTCCGCCCCTGGGGAGCCTTACTCCACCCTCCGCGCATCTTAACGCCGCCACAGACATTATCACGCGATACGTGACGTTCTCGCATGGTAAAGCACCATTATCATGCGTTAACATCACATATCGCCGTTGGCGCCGTTTAGTAAACATACCCTTTAGTTTGTTTTTTAAGTGAAAATCTGACTTGTTTACAGATTCAAGAGTGGTTTGAAATGTAGATTGCTAACCTGCCACCCTGACCAAGCATTTTGGGAACCAAAAAATTCAGATACCTAAAATCTGAAAGCAGGTAAGTCCTGCAAGAACAATCTGGTCTACTCCTTTTTCCTTTCTCTTGTAATGGTACTGAGCCTGTTAGATTCCCAACTTTACCCTCATTATTCCACAGCTAAGCATCTTTTGTGCCTGGCCCTGTCTTTCCTTATTAGTTCATGTTAATACAAAATACAGGGACTGATGCATTATAGGGGTAATCTTAAAAGATAATGTGACCTTGGTGTCACTCAAGCCCTTACAATTGAAGATGAATTTTCTCTTTCGGGCATTGAACTGCCCTGAAGCAACATTTATTTATTTATTTAATTTATTTAACTGTATTTATATCCCGCTTTTCACCGGGTCAAAGCGGTGGGACATATAACCAGGGGGGGGGAATCAAATGTGTGGGGGGGGGGCCATCACCCGGGGTTCAACATTGATGATTTTTGGGGTGAACATAGAGACTGACAAGATAGCATAGTTACTGGTTTGGAGATCTTGGAGAGAAATAGGGGGGGGGGGGTTCCTATTCAGAGATGTTCTTGGAATAGGATGGTTTTTAGCTGCTTTTTGAATGATGGGAGATCACCGTTGTTCCTGATGTGGTTTGGTAGAGAGTTCCAGAGGGATGGGGCATAGAGTTCAAAGGCTCTGTTGCAGGTCCGTTGAGTTGCTTTGGTTCTTTTGTGGGGGATGGCAACGGAGCTGTTGGAGGATTGTCTGGTAGTTCTGCTGTGGGTTGGGCGAGGCAGTAGGGTGCGGAGTGGGGTGCCCTGTGTTTGGTGGATGGTTTTGTGGATGAGTAGAAGAGTTTTGTACTTGATTCTTGCTTCGATGGGGAGAATATGAAGGTCTCTCAGTATTGGGGTGATGTGGTCTCGTTTCCTTGCATTGTGACATTGTGACAACATAAAGGGACAAAAGCCTAGGATTGTTCTAGCTGGGTCCCCCAGCTGGGATGTGCCTGGGAAGGAGTTAGGTGGGATCTTTAGATTATTCAAGGCCTCAGTGTTGGAGAGGGAAGGGGGTCTTCTGCCTCTTCTCTGCCTCCCATATAGCAGGCTGACTACTAAAGGTCGGAAGCCTCATGACCTGTGGAGCGTGGGCCCTGACTTATCCCCCAGGTTTCAAGACAAAGGAAAAAGGAGAATCCCAAGGCTCTCAGTGCTGATGGCAGGGCGATGCATCACCATCCTGGTATCAGGGCGAAGGACAAGCAGAACCACTCTTAGTAGAGTGGACTAGGAGAACACCCTAAGCCACTGGTCGTCAACCCAATCCTCAGAGCCAGTCAAGTTTTCAGCATATCCATAATGAATATGCATGAGAGAGATTTCCATGTGTTGCCTTTATTGTAGGCATATTTATCTTAAGCAAATTCATGGTGGGAATCCTGAAAACCTGACAGACTAGGTATGCCCCGAGGACTGGGTTTAGAGCCATTACTCTAAGCAGTGAGCCACAGGGATGAATTTCCCAGTAAGAGAAAGGCTGATGGTGCTGTCTGAACCGGAGAGCCAGGAGTGTGGAACTGAAAGCTTTTCCTTTTGTTATATTCCTGCTGCCAGAACAGTGAAGAGCTCAATACTATAGGATTGGAGCCCAGCTGGAAGGTGGAGTTACCACAGCTCTGGGTAGGAAAGAGGAGTCCTTGAAAAGACAAAAAAAGGGCATGCCAAGTGTAACACTGAGAGAACAAGTGTATCTGGAGTGAATGGAGAATCATGTGGAAGAACTGAAGAGGAATGCAATGCAATGTGCTGTTGGGTCAGTGGTGACTCTTGGTGCCAGCAGCCCTTGGGCATTTTTGGCAGGGTGTGAGCAGAAGTAGATTGCCAGGCCTTTCTTCTGGGGCAGTGGACGGTAAAGTGTCTTGTCCAAGGCCACAAGGAGTTCCAGTGGGAAATGAATGCTGGTCGCTTGGGCAACAGGCTGCTGTTTTAACCACAAGGCTACTCTCTCCCCCCCCCCTCCCCTTTAACCATCATTTGAGGAACTGTAAATACTATTAGAGATGTCTTCAAGGAAGGTACTTTACCATATTCATTCTGTTCAAAGGTTTTGGTAAGCTAATCTTTCAGCTACAGAGTATGCTGTAGACTGTGCACATCATGTGATACTGGGACCTTGAAGAAAGGTCTCACCCTATTCCTTCTGCACCCCACAAATTCAAAATTAGTTCTGTAGCCCTAGTGAATCTGCCTTTCTAACCACAAAGTTCACATGCTAAAGTATTTTTGCAGGCAAAGCTATATTTTTATGCATAGAAATTACCTTTTATAAAATTACCCTACATAGATGCACTTAAATGTATGTACCTTCACCCTATATACGTATGCCTACACTTATCTGATCAGGGCAGATGTATTCCTGGGGACAGAGTTGGGATGTGGGCTAGACTTATGCGAATACTTTATAAAGTACACATGTGTGCACAGAAAACGAACCAGCAAATCTGTGCATGCTAACGATCCGGTGCAAATGCGTGTGCTGTACTTTTATGGGATCATTTTCAAAGGCAAAGCGTGTGCATATTTTTCCTTTGAATATTGGTGAAACTTATGTACATATTTGCCATACAAGTTAGGCAAATTATTATCAAATGACCCTCTGGGTCATAACATGATTCCTTACACTTCTAGGTTAATGCAGCTCGGAAAGGGCACTGGATTAATGAAAGCTAGTCTGTGCCAGCCCTGATGATGTGAAAGGAAGAGAATCAATAGTTATGGGATGTATTCCTTCTACATTTAGAATAACTCTGAAACAAAGGCTTTCACTAAAAGATGGGTTAAGCACAATTGCTGGATAAATATCTGCCCAGTTCTGCAGCCCCCACACAAAGCCTGGAAGATAGGTTAGGAAGGACACTTCTGATTTTGAATCTAGCAATGATATGATTTCTTTGTTTTATTGTTATTGATTTATCTTGTACCAGCAGTGCAGTAAAGCAAAGAGACTGCGATCCAGGGAGGACACTGCGTCCAGACCAGCATTTATCCTGGTTCATGGTATTCATAAGAGCCAACAATGGCCCAGGTTAGCAGTTAGCACTTTGGGAATGTGAATGCTTTTTACATGACGTCTGGTCTTGCTTTTCATGTGTGAGTGTGGGTGGGTGTGGTTGATATGCATGTGTGGGCTCCTGTCTGCATGTGGACCCAGGCAAGTGTGCATTTGTGGATTGTGCAGTGTGATGTACAGACATGGAAATGTGGAATGGGCAGGTGCGTGTTGGCACAGGCAGGTGTGTGAACAGGATTAGTGGAGGTGCACATGTGTGGGCACCGGTAGGCGTGTGTGTTAAGAGGCAGTACTAGTTGAATTTTTCAAAATAATCATTTGACTGTTTTTTGTGTACCACTTTCTCATTTGACCATACTCCTACGTTCCCCTCATTTTTGTCCTTATGTATTTAATCTTTGTTTTCACATCACTTTGAATTAAAAAGCGCAAATTCTGTATTATGAAAATGCCCTCTGTTTTTAGGAATCGCCTTCACCATTTTCATTTTGTTGCTGTATAAGCTGAATTCGATGTCTGCAAGGCTCTGAGAATGACACAGCACCTCGCCGATCCGCTCAGATTCAGTGTTTGTGCAACTGAACAGGGGCAGCTTTTCAGAAAATGTAAACACTAGCATCTCTTCAAGAGGAGTAACCTAGCGCTTAGAACAGCCTACCACCCAAGACATCTGGGTTTGATTCTCACTGGCACTCCTTGTGACCTTGGGCAAGTCACTTTACTCTCCATTGCCAGGCCTTTTCTTTCAAGGCAATCTACTTCTAGTCATACTTTGCCAAGAAAACCCAGGGGCTGCTGGGAGTCAGCATTGACTTAATGGCACTTAAAAAAAAAAGTGTATCTCTTCAGGAATGAAATGAAGAAATTATAGGAAAAGGATGAGTCACGATGATTTTGTTTCACCTGACTTATTAATAGAAATCTTTTAGCTGGTTCTCTGACTTTCATGCAGCTTGAAAAATGTCTCCATCTAAAATGACGCACCATTAAAGCAAGTAAGGATTGATTTTTAATTTATTACACACACGCTATTGGGTGCCACTAGATGGACACAAAAGCTGGAGGGCAGCAGCTCTGCTATAAAAACCCCATGAAGGAAGACAAATCTAGGAATAAACAACATTTGGGAGAGCCCACCAAATCCAAGAAGGATTTTGCATGATGGCAGCGAGACAAGTGTTAGCCACAAAAAGCATTTCCTCCTTGGATATTTTGCTATGCAATTATTGCTAATATATAAGAATAGTTATTTCAAATATCAGTAAAAGGAAATGTAAAAATGGGACAACATCAGTCTGCTCATTTTTATAAGACTAGGCAAGTATTAACAAAAAGATTAGAAAAGGTGTCGCCAGTCTGCTTAAATCTACTCTGGAACTAATGAACAAGAGAACTTCAGAAATCGAAAGCTACAGTAGAGTGACCATCTCTTAACTAAGCTGTAAAACTGCATTGACTTTCTCCATATCAAACGATAAAATATAAATTATATTAGTTCCAGTGACCAAAACATTTTTCAAGATCAAAAAGTGATACAGAACTGAGAAACAGAATCTTAAAGCAGTACCCAGGAAAGCAAAAGGTTATAAATGGAAATACTTCAAAACTTGAATTTTCCAGTTTTATCCATTCTTAATTTTTCATTATTGGATTCTCCCAGCTGAAAAATATTAGACATACGTCCTATTCATCTCATTTCACAGGACTAGTGCATATTTCCTATTTCCAGCTAGCTTCATGACAGAACTCAAAGAATAATAATAATAAGATGGACTTCCAGGATCCCTTAGCGTGTCTTCATATTGCTGCAGGGTAGAGCCGTGAGCATATGACATGACAGGGACACTTTAAAAGCATGGAACACCCATGCTGTGTACACAATTTCTAGTCAAGTGACATTCTCTGACCAGATACAAACTAGTTTGTATCCTGAGAAATAAAAGTAAATCATTTGCTGTCATGTGCTTTCCAAAAAAATGTGCTGTGCATAAAAAAACCAAGGTGCTTGCATAAGATGTTTTTCCGTAAGCACAAAATGGGGAAGGGTCTCGTAGAAATAAGGCCCTTCAATTGTTTTGGGTTTTTTTGTTGTCATCTTCTGTGATTCCTAACTGGCTTGCATGAAATTACACACTGCTTTCTGATCTTAAAAACAAAGGAACATGAAAACTAGTGAAAAAGAAAGTGGGTAGATTGCTAAATGGATTAAAATGTAAGTTTCACGTAATAAATCACATTTCCATATGAGGTACTCTTATTAAATGCAATCGAACTTCATTCGGGATTAATACCCCATATGTAGGCATAACAAACACTATATCCCATAGAAAATCCCTGTACTGTCTGCATGTATCTGGAAAGTATATATATATATATATATATATATATATATAAAATTAGACTTATTTACATTCACCCTGTTCTCTGTTTTTGTTAAATTCCTTCTACTGTAGGTGATTTTGAAGAAATCACCAGATATGTGTGGTTTTCAGCATGCAACCATTTCTGTTTCAAATGGTTAATTTGCTACAGCTAGACCTTCACAAATCTAAATAATTTCTTAACATTTATGCCCAGCTTTGGCATCATGGAGCTTTTGGTGAAGTTCTGGCTTAGAAAGTACTAAATAACAATTCTATCCATTGCTTCCAACATCATGGTTGGAAGCCACACCCGAAGAGCTGCAGGGAGAGAGGATCCTGCAAGCACGGCAGCCCAGCATAACAAACAACAGCAAAGTATAGAAAGGTAACCCCACCACTGGCTGGAGATCCTTGCCAGTTAGGAAGAACCAGGTGGAAGCAGTCGCACATCTTGGCAAATTCTCCAGCTTTGTGAGCAGATGTTGAACTGAGTCCTTGCAGGCGACGTTAAGGCAGACAAAATCAGCTCCAGCGACAAGAAGAGAGCCTTTCTGATGCTGTGATGCAGGGGATGTGCTCGTAGCCTGAACCTAAATGCTGACACGCTATCTCTCTCTTTGCTTCCATCAGTGGGTTTATATCCCTGGATAGTAACCAAATTATTCAAGGCCGTCCTGACATGCATTACGCCCAATTGATCACAGCCTGTTGCAGAGATGGCTCTTTCAACAGAAGCAGTGATCTTTATTCTGCAAAGGTTCGAAGCCACCTTTATGGATGATTATCAGTTGATTTTCGGCCCGTTTTCGCTATTTGGGTCTGCTGTGGGGATGTTTGGCTCTGTCCAGCAGAGATGTTTCTCCACAAACTGAATTTCATGGAACAGAGGCCCGTCTGTTCTGTAATGGATCCAGTTTGCAAAGTGCTCTGTCTGTTTCACTTAATTAATGAGTAAAGCTGATGCAAATGGGAGGAATTAAATCGGAGTAATTTTTGTGTCACAGCATGCCAGCATAGATAAAGGCCAACACAATATAACTATATAGAGCTTTCATTACAGCTTTCCAGTTCCTATTTTTTGCTTATCAGTTTGATGCACTAAAGTGCGAATTATTTTCACAGAAGGCCGCAATGCACAGAAAAGATGTGAAATAGGCAGGAACGTGCCCAAATCCCCTCAGTGCAGCATTTTACACGTGCTTCCCCACTGTGGCCTTCTAAAGTATTTGTACATTTTGATCTTTCCATGTAGTAAACCTTTGTGCAGCGCCTGATTTGTCTGAAATTATGGAAATTCATAAGAGCTGCAGCAGTGCAAAAGCCTGCAGAGCAGCTCATTAATAAGGAATTTTTTGAAAAACAACGCAGAGGGATATCGCCGCAGGCTGGTTTTTACCAAAAGGATGCTTACACCTCAAGACATCTAGATACCTTTTTTTCAACCCTTCCTGGAACAAAGTTTCTTGTACAAGTTTGATACACAACTTATTTGCATAGGTAGCAAATGTGGGAAAACCGCATAGTGTTAGTTATGTTTGGTTCTCTGTGAGCGAATATGGTGGTGATGGTAAGGTCTCCCTGAAGCTCTGTGGTAATTCTCTACCTGCACTGCAGTCAGTGGAGAAAGGAGCTATGGGGCTGTGCTTTTATGCACTATTTCAGTGACACTCCTCCCTGGCAGCAGGGCAGGCAGAGAACTCATGCAGGGGGGGAGGGGGAGGAAGGCTCTTCTCCAAGGCCCTACATGACTATTTACTCAGCACGTACACTTCCCAGGCAATTTACTTCTTGGTACAGGGGCTCTTGGAAAGAATGCTACAGCACACACAGCTGCGTAACTTAAACTCTACTTCACTTAATGAACTTGGAGCAACAACTTGTACACACTTGGAGGGAAATTTTAGAAGTGCTATTCGCGATTTGGATGTCCGCAAACGGGCATGCAGATTTCCGAATCACGGAGATGTCCCCAGAGTCATTTTAGAAGCTGGTTCTGGGGACATCCAGAGGGCAAGGATGTCAAGGTCTGATCAGAGGCATGGCCGGGGTGGTACTACTATCCCAGATGTCCCTGCCCGATGTCAGAAGCACCCTGGAGATCCCAAATCATGGCCAGAGTTAGACCTGTTCTAGGCATGGACAGGCGTTGGAAAAATGTCTGTTTTCCCGGGCAAGCATCTGGAGTGAGTGGAGAAGGAGTTACACTCCTATCCTCTGTATTCCAGTATATGTCAACGACAACTGAAAGGGAATGGGGTTCATATTAATGTGCTCTACTGCTGGACGTCCCCGTTCGCTAGCTTGTCTAAGCTGCATGTCCCCAATCCATGCATCCCTACTGGGATTTAAAACAAATTGATAAAAGTTGTTTTTCACTTAATGTACAGTCGAGCTGTGGAATTTTATGTTAGATGATGTGGTTAACACAAACAAATCTCACATTAACAGGCCGATGCAGAAAGCTAGCGCGGCCTTTATGAGACCTGTGATAAGGAAGCTTATCATAGCTCAGGTAGGAGCTATAGAAAAGTTGATGTGACTCTGAACAAGCAACCTGTCAGTTCTGGTAGAAGTAAGAAAACAGAGTTTTCATATAAAAGACTACCAGTTCCAGAATGCACCAGGTTTCCAGCAGCCATGAGAGGGGCTGAAGTGAGAAAACGTGTGTGCAATCAAGAGAGCTATGAGGTAATCCCTAAGCACTCATCTCAAAGGGCAGGGCCTGATTCAACACAGCTGCACTGTGTTAGGGAGGAGCACACATTAGGACAGAATAAGAATAGAGCTTATTCTACAGATAACAGCTACAGAAAGAGCTTCAGGAACGGATACAGCAACAGCTTCAAGCTCAAGCACCAACATCATTTGGAGAAACAGAAGCCAAGCCAAGCGGATAGAGAGAGAAGGAAACTCTCTGGAAGGAAGAGAAGAAAGGCCATTGGCAGGTTTGGGAGAGTCCAAGGCAGTACCCATACTGGGAGGTATTCCAAGTGCCAGCAGAGTCCATTGGACTGGAGTCAGCCAGAGGAATGGAATGGCAGAGATAGGAATCACCAGTGGCTACCTGAGAGAGAAAAGACTACACGTGGAAGGGACTTTCAGACCTATGCCAGAAGGTATGTGAGGAAAGATCCAGTGTCCAGGGATCAAGATTGGAAGGCTGGACATCAGAATTGGATTACATACTGGCCAGGCTATACAGAGAGGAATTATGATAGCAGGAGAGGCTCAGGTATGAACACTGATCCAGACCCTATCTATAATAGAGAATGGCAGCAAGGGAATAAGCATTCTCATGATAGTGCCTTAATGAAAGACTCGTCTGTGCCAATGTATGATAGTGACCCTATGTTGATTGATGAAGGGGGAGATACAGCAGATGAAACTATTAATTACATGGACTGTTCTCTATCTAAATGCTATTGCTAGCTTTCTGTGAGCAAACACATCAGCCATCACAAAGAAACCTAACTTTGTTCTTTATTTCCACTGCAAACAGCTCTTAAAGCAGGATTTGGGTTCACACAGTAGCAGCCAGCCAGCTAAAGGCTTTCAGCTGGTCAATTGATAGTAATTAAAGCTGCACCTGATTGTGTGTGTGAGCAAGGGAGAATCACTGCTGGGATCTGCGTGGAAAATAAGCAGAAGTTAACCTAACAAGCAAAGTTTATTCATTTCTTTGTGCCTTTTTATTTGGTAATTATTTGCTAAGAAGACATTAGCTAATTGCCTGACAAGCTGAAGGTTGTTTTTCTGATTTGCTTTGTGACTTTATGTTATCCATTTAAACACTGCAAGCAAGTAACCTCATTTTTATTGCTACCAAGCATATTTGTGCTGGGTGAATTAAACCCCATCAATAAAAGAAGTATTTTATTGGCCTTACCACTGATTTCACAACTCAATTATTGTCTTCAGCTGTGTTTGGGAGTGAATGAACTACATTACCCACAATACCTTGCAAGAATCATATGAATATATGCATCGTCAAGATTGTGTAAGTTCTCACCCTAGGCAGCCGTCTGACAGACCATAATGCCACATTTAAGCACATTTTTACGATCCTCCCCATGCAGGAAATAGACTTAAACACCGGCAGAAAAACTAGTGCCCAATTAACGCCACACGTATTTAAATGAATACTAATTACACAGGTACACTAAAAAAAATTTTTTTTAAACTGCCTCTAATGTTTCAATTGATTTTTACGTTTTTTAGTGCACTGAATCCAAATCTGGTAACCAATTTGCTCCATCACGTACAGATTTTTTGCTACATTGGGTTAGCAGTTTGAGGTGAACGTTTCAGATTGAGTGCGATCGAGATAAAAGTTTCTTGGATGAATTCTTTATACTAATTGTTTAGTAGTTATTCAAATAAGAATAAAGAAAATTGTAACAAGGCAGCACATAAGAATAGAGTAATGTCAACAAAACACACTGTGATGGTAGCAAAATTGTCTGCACTTAAAACAGCCACATACATGTGCACAAACATTGAGCATATAAGAGCGAGGTTAGACACAAAGCAAAGCAAAGAAATGTGCAAAAAATGTTGTACAGGTATGTATGTAAGAATAGAAAACGCAAACCGCACCATTGCAATACATGAAGACAAACACCCGATGGTGTGAAAATAAAATTCTAATAAATGAGATCCGACACTGTGGTAGTTATTACAACTAGCAAATTTTTATTTCAAAGTTTAGTAAAAACACGATATTTGTCAACACAGTTTAGATTTTAAAGTCATTCTTGGGTCAATCAATCTCCTGGTGGGCCCGTTTCTTCTTCCCCCGAATGATTCTCTTGGTGCGCTGCTTGGCGTATTTTTCATCTGGGGTTTCCCGCAGCAGCAACCAGCAGAAATCAGCCATCATAGTGGTGTTCCATCTTCCTTGGTACCTTCTCTCTGCGTCCTTGATGTCCTGGTGAAACCTTTCACCTTGTTCTTCACTGTACGCCCCCAAGTTTTCGGGAAAGTAGTTCACATGGGAGTGCAAGAAATGGACTTTCAGGCTCATGTTACAGCCTTGTTCTTTGAAGGCATTGAGCATCCTGGCAACAATATCCTTATAGTTCTCATCCCGCCTGTTCCCCAAGAATTTGAGAACAACATCCTTGAAGGAATCCCAGGCTTCTTTTTCCTTCTCAGACATCGTTTCAGCGAATGCTCTATCTGAAATGAGTTTCCTTATATCAGGGCCAACAAACACTCCTTCCTTTAGCTTTGCTTCAGAAAGTCGGGGGAACTTTGAGCAAAGGTACCAAAAGCACTCACCATCTTTTGGAAGGGACTTGATGAATTGCTTAATGAGACCCAACTTAATGTGGAGAGGTGGTAATAGAATTTTATCACGAGGTACCAAGCTCTCATGAAGAACATTTTTCTCACCAGGTCTCAAATACTCCCGAATTGGCCAGTCTTTTTTCCCCCAGTGTAGGTCGCGGGCCCGGCTATCCCACAAGTAAAGGAAGCAGGGCTATTTGGTGAAACCGGATTGCTGCCCTAATAGCATGGATAGAATTTTAAAGTCTCCACAAATCATCCACTTATGCTCATCATAACGAATCTTCTGAAGAATCAGGGCCAAATTCTCGTATTTTTCTTGGAGAATAACAGAGTGAGCAATAGGAACTGAAGCGAATGTGTTGCCATTATGAAGAAGAACACCTTTTATGCTGTCTTTTGACAAATCAATGAACAGCCGCCATTCAGCAGGATCATACTTGAGTTTAAACTTTTCCATCACTCCGTATATATCGTTGCAAAATACCAAATCTTCCTCTTTGCTGAAATACTTCAAAAATTGTGTCTCGCGGTTGCGGTACCAATAAAAAGTTGTTCCTGGTGACAATAGATTTTTCTGTTTAAGCCGAGAACCTAGCAGTTGGGCTGCATCTTTTGGGAGTCCTAAATCCCGGACTAAATCATTCAATTCAGCTTGAGAGAAAAGTTCAGGTTTCGGATCTGGTTCAGTTTCAAACTCGGAAGTACTGGACTCATCGGGAAAAGCCATCTGATGAGTCTCATCATGATCAGAACCATCCACACAAATATGATCCAAAGATTTTGGTGGTTCAGGCACAGGTACTTCGTTGCTATGAGGCATAGGCCTAATTGCTGAGGGAAGGTTGGGGTAACTTATTACGTTCTTATTTTTTAAGTTGTATCCCTTCACAATGCAAGAGCAAAAATAGCAGTCACTGCTGTGGTCTCTTTGTTCACGCCACATCATAGGTATTCCGAAACGAAATGCTTGTTTTTTACCTTTCATCCATAAGCGTAGATCTTCCTCACATGTCTTGCACACTTTGTGAGGAGCCCACGGTTTGTCTTGATCGCCTAACTTCAAACCGAAATAGGCGAAATATACTTTTTTAATAAATGCAGAAATGTTCCTCTGCCGCTTTTTCACGGTATATTCCCCACAAATAAAACAAAAACTGTCCGGAGAGTTGACGCAACCTCTGGCTCTGTGAGCCATCACAAATACACAGCACTGCAAACTACAACTGTAGTGAACCACTTCGGAATAAAGCTGGATTACGACTGAGCAAACAAAAGGTAATAATGAACTTGCAAGAAACTGAAATTTGACAGGAACGTTCATGTCGCAACCACCGTGTTTGAGCGAGCGAACGAGGCGAGGCGAACAGGAAAGAACATGCGCCAGCGCGAGTACTGGATTTAGCCCCCCGCCTCCCAATTGTCCTGTTAATGTATAAAATGAATACAAAACACTCTAAAATATCATGAGGGAGTGTTTCTAGTTAGTTAACCATTACAACCTCTATTTTGGGCCAAGAAAATAAACTGCAGTCGGCTAAAAAGAAATTATGTGAACATTCCTTATATGGGTAAGAAATCTAATTTTGCAAGAAAATGTGACGTGATGGAACATTTTGGCTATTTTTCCTGGATTCAGCACCCCAAAATCTATAGGAATCAGTTGCAAAACTGGAGGCAGTTTTTTGGTAGTGTACCTGTGTTATTTAAATGTATTTTAATCTGCTGGGCTGGTATGCAAATCATGGCTATGCCCGATGCAGAGACAGGCGTAGATGATTTCGCAACCAGCCATAGTGCCAAAATATTTACTGCAGGGTCTGAGTAGAAGTAAACCTCTAACACTACTCCCAACAGTATTTTGATGGCACCGGGTACTTTCCCAGATGCCTTGATCATCTTCTCCCTAGGTGATCAGGCATCGAGCAAAGCCCCCGATGCCATCAAAACACTGTCGGGCCATGCCGACAAAAAAGAATCCCTGGCGCCCCATCCCCCCATCAGTAGGAAACAGAGATCGTCTCCTGCAGCTCTGCAAACCGGCTGTTCCTGCTCCCTGTAGCCAACAATAGGCCCTTAGGAGGATTTTTGTAGCAGAACCTCTGTTTGGCAATACAGTAAAAAAAAATGCAAATTAGCCACCGGTGCCTGGAGAGCAAACCAAACTAGCACAGACTTCTTGTGCGCATGTGTTTGGCTTGCTCTCCCAGTTTAACGCGGTGGTGGCTCATTTGCGTGTGCAGAGTTACCATGATGGGCATTTGCATACCCCAACCTTCCCGCATTACACATTAAAACGTGTGCGTTGTCAGGAACGTTAAAAAATCAAACCAGTGCGGGTCTTTCTGCATCGGCCTGTAAGTGCATAGCGCACTTCGGTAAAAGGGCCCCTAAGTTTTGTCTCATTCTGTATGTATGGGATAAAGTTTAGTAAATCAGCCTCAAGGTCCTTTGACTAGTTTTTGTTTTGACCTACATGGATCTAGTAATAATGGGGCAATAGGCAGAGTTTGCAGCATTTGTTATCTGGGGTCTTTGTGCAGTTTTGAAAGTGAAAGTTTGCATGTGCCCTCACTTTGGGAAGTGCCGAAGGGAACAGGAGTCGTGGACAGTTGCACCTGCTTTTTCTTCAGGTAGATGTTCTATGGAAGATTAAGCATAGAGGCTGGAAAAAGCATGTGATGGGTCAATTTCATAACAGGGTGCCCATGTGAAAATTCCAAAAAGGGGCTATTTCATGCCTATTTTATAAAGGAAACAGACTCCTAGGTGCCTTTATAAAGCAGGCACATACAATGGCTCCCACTAGCCCAGAAATGCTTGCACACAAACTGACACTCACTGCGAACAAGGTGAATATGTACATAACCACACTTCACGTGCGGATAAAGCTTTATGAAATGACCCCTTATGCACATAAAGACTCCCTGGGCATATTTCCTATCGGGGATAAAAGTGCCCATGCTCTGGAGCGGACCCACATAAGCTGGAGTGGAGTTAATTATTTTTAATCAACCAGTAGCTTACATTCTGCCCAAGTGGCCCCTGCAGTGCTGGGGGGCCCCAAGTTAAAAGGGGGCCCATTTGCAGCTGCTCCCATATCTTCTGAAGTGGACTTCCCCCGCTCTAGGGGGAGGCCTTTAAAAATTGTTGCTTGAGGATCCCTGCTTTGAATTTCTGCCAGCAAGCAGCCCCTTTAATAAATAAAGACTGATTTACCTGCATAAATGACTTTTGATAATTGGCCCTCAAAATTTTTCTGGTAAGGTGTAATTTGTGGGATAAGAGATCTTCAGGGTCACCTTTCTTTGTCGATGATACATGTTGTTGTTGTTGTTCTGATCTGGAATATATGGATCTCCTCCTTAGCTGTATTCCAGTTCTATAAATACAAAAAATGATGAAATGTCAGACATAATCCATTGTTATTTTGTGGTCCAAATCAATGAAATATTTCTAAGGAGGAAATGCGATATACCAGTTAGGCATGTGAACTCTTCCATATTTGCTGCTGACCCTCAGGGTGACCTTGGGCCAGTCAGTTTAGTTTACCAAACAGTAATTAGTCAATATTAAAGTCACTTTCCTCCCCCCCCCCCCTGCAAGACGCTGACGCAGTGCTCTATTGAGTAAACTGTGATGCATATCTTGGCATGTTTTTAAAGTGACATGCTTATAACATGCCTGGGAATCTATATATATGTATGTGGAGCAATATTTCTCCTGCCGGTAGGGAGAGGTGCTGAGATATCACATTTCCTGAAAACACAATATTGCGTGGGCGGAGGACTCCCATGAAGCTTTCTGGGAATGTTGATGCGGACAGACAAATATTTTAATCATTCAAAGCAATGATGATGATATGTTGATCTAGGCTGGCCAATTTCCAGTCTCCTTTGTACCCACGGGCCTACAAGCCACTTTTCAAAGGTAAACTCTCTATAACATTTCCTTTTTAAAATCCCACAGTGGTCTGTTTACCCAGCGTTGTAAAAACATTCTGCCGTGTTAATTGCATTGCACATTAACATGTGCATTCACGTGTTAACTTCCAGGAACATGCTGGTCATGGCCCCAAGGGTTAACACGGAAGCTCTGCGCTTACTGTGCATTAAGAACACGCGTTAAGTGCAAAATCTTAGCAGGATTTAATAAAAGGGCATAAGTTCCGTCTTTGCACTTGCGACACATTAACAGCCAAAGTTAAAGAGTGTTAAGGGTAAAACCTCCACGGTAAGTGCAGGGGTATTACTAGTACCTAGGGGAATGCAGCTGTGCCGCAAAGGTTGCTCAATGGTCACTAGCATGCATTAACAGCATGGCCGCTAACACAGAATGCAGTTAACCATACTTCAAGAGGTATCATAGCGATTCCGTGTTAACAGCTATAGTAATGATGCCTATGTTAACCACATAGATGTTTGTATGATATATGGTATATAAATACAAGAAGAAAGTGCCCTTTTGCTCCCCAATATGAATTTCCTTATCAGCAGGCCAACAGCAAAAAGTGTCACACTGAGCTTAGGAGGTTTTTTTTAAATTAACCAGCTATATACATATAAGGGCCAATTTTATAATGGATATTTTGCATGTAAAGGCTTTTTGATGTGCATATAAGGTTTTTAGAAAATCACCCCAAGGTTAAGCATGGTAAAAGTATGTGCGGGGCCAAGAAGGCGCGTGCTTTTATGTAACCTGTGCAGACATGTTCTGAGGTGGAATTTGGGCGGAGCATAGGCACAGTCACAAGTTCCGCATGTATTTTGTCAGATACCCCTGTGCACACCTGTGTGTGACTTTCACATATAGGTGGCTGTTATAAAATTATCCTGATGATGCTAGAGGCCAATTCTGACAGCGGGCCATCCAAATGGCCAAAAAATGTATGGGGCCGATCTGGACCTGATTCTGCCACTGCGGGAGCTAGACATTCCCGCGGTGACAGAATCAGAGCTCCTGGACGACCCAGCGTGCCCCCAATTCTGCTGCAGGAGACATCCTCCTATCTGCCTGGCCAGCCCTCCCAACACTCCGGCTGGTGTGCCGATGCAGTGGCATCCTGTCGCCATGGCACTGGCACGTCCAGCTGGAGAGGCAAAGTCACTTGCCATGGTAAAGCTCCTCCAACCCGCCACCTGACCCTCAGGGGGAAGTCCCCCAAAGCAAGGATCATCCACCGGGACAACCCCTGCGGCAGCACGCTGGGATGAGGGGGCTGCAGCCCATAATCGGAAGGAAGCCCACCACTTATTCCACTTTCGATGGGGAATAATCCAGGCATCCATGTAGATGCCATTGGATATACAGGGCCTGACCTGAATAGACCCTGCTCTGCCCCCACCTCGCACCCTCTCGCCCCCATCCTGCGCTCCCTGCACAATGGCACAGTACGTGCAGGGAGGCAAGGGCATGGAATACGGTCCCTGAAAATAGCGGGGGATGCACATACAACCCCACTATTCACAGGACAGAATGACCCCCATAATCTATTATGTATTTGGAATTACACATTGAATAAAGGAGGTGTGTTCAGTATTCATCACTCATATATATAAATTATCTGTATAAGCAGAGCATCTACAAAGACTTCTATTCGCAGTGATGCTGAGCAAACATACAGCATCACCAAATATAGGTGTAAATTGAAACCTCTAAGTTGTTACAGATGTTAATTTATATTGATGCCATCTAGTGGTTCATTGTTATATGTCACTGTTTTCCTATTTCCTTCTTGTCACCTTTGACCTTCTGATGTAATACATCATGGTTCCTGTGCTCCAGCTGTGTTTAGTCTGCCTTTATTTTTAACTTTGACACATGATGTCAGAAGATTCTGAACCTGCGCTGTTTCCCTAGAATGATGACCTTATGCGATCCTTAGAGTTTGTAACCACGTTCCAAAGAGCCTGAAGCAGAGCTTAAAAATCATCAAGAGCTCGAAATTCAGTTCTGTGTCTCTATTGCTGGATGGGTTAGTCTTCCACAGTTCTGTGTCTCTATCGCTGGATGGGTTAGTCTTCCACAGTTCTGTGTCTCTATCGCTGGATGGGTTAGCCTTCCACAGTTCTGTGTCGCTATCGCTGGATGGGTTAGCTTTCCACAGTTCTGTGTCTCTATCGCTGGATGGGTTAGCCTTCCACAGTTCTGTGTCTCTATCGCTGGATGGGTTAGCTTTCCACAGTTCTGTGTCTCTATCGCTGGATGGGTTAGCCTTCCACAGTTCTGTGTCTCTATCGCTGGATGGGTTAGCTTTCCACAGTTCTGTGTCTCTATCGCTGGATGGGTTAGCCTTCCACAGTTCTGTGTCTCTATCGCTGGATGAGTTAGCTTTCCACAGTTCTGTGTCTCTATCGCTGGATGGGTTAGCTTTCCACAGTTCTGTGTCTCTATCGCTGGATGGGTTAGCCTTCCACAGTTCTGTGTCTCTATCGCTGGATGGGTTAGCTTTCCACAGTTCTTTGTCTCTATCGCTGGATGGGTTAGCCTTCCACAGTTCTGTGTCTCTATCGCTGGATGGGTTAGCTTTCCACAGTTCTGTGTCTCTATCGCTGGATGGGTTAGCCTTCCACAGTTCTGTGTCTCTATCGCTGGATGGGTTAGCTTTCCACAGTTCTGTGTCTCTATCGCTGGATGGGTTAGCCTTCCACAGTTCTGTGTCTCTATTGCTGGATGGGTTAGCCTTCCACAGTTCTGTGTTACTATCGCTGGATGGGTTAGCTTTCCACAGTTCTGTGTCTCTATCGCTGGATGGGTTAGCTTTCCACAGTTCTGTGTCTCTATCGCTGGATGGGTTAGCTTTCCACAGTTCTGTGTCTCTTATCACTGGATGGGTTAGCCCTCCACAGTTCTGTGTTACTATCACTGGATGGGTTAGCCTTCCACAGTTCTGTGTCTCTGTCGCTGGATGGGTTAGCCTTCCACAGTTCTGTGTCTCTATCGCTGGATGGGTTAGCTTTCCACAGTTCTGTGTCTCTATCGCTGGATGGGTTAGCTTTCCACAGTTCTGTGTCTCTATCGCTGGATGGGTTAGCCCTCCACAGTTCTGTGTCTCTATCGCTGGATGGGTTAGCCTTCCACAGTTCTGTGTTACTATCGCTGGATGGGTTAGCTTTCCACAGTTCTGTGTCTCTATCGCTGGATGGGTTAGCTTTCCACAGTTCTGTGTCTCTATCACTGGATGGGTTAGCCCTCCACAGTTCTGTGTTACTATCGCTGGATGGATTAGCCTTCCACAGTTCTGTGTCGCTATCGCTGGATGGATTAGCCTTCCAATTGTTTGGATCAGCACAGTTTGTACGGTCAACACAGCCAGTACCAAGGGTACTGTTTTGATGGTGAAGGAGTGCACATGATGAAAATAAGTTAAGCTACTTTTTCCCTTTATGTGAGTGCGTTAAACTGTGTGGTGTTTATAGATGTTGTGGTGATCTTCATAGTCTTAAATGATTAAAAAGTAAACTTTGTGACTAGAGCGGCTTTACTCTTCTTAACAACTAGTCCGACATTAAATTATTTGTTTATTTGCAAGATTGTTTCACGCAGCTCTTGATTAACTGTCCTGATCCCTTTGATGTGATTGTGGTTTTCCTCCCTATGGCATGGAGAGCTTCCAGAGTGCAGTGGTCTGCAGAACTCAGAGTGCACAGCAAAGTTTGCAGTGATACTATACTGCATTGGAGGAAGACACCAACAGAGGGCATGGATAGCAGCTCAGTGCAGTGCCTGATGTCAAGGAGACTGAAGATGTCTCTGCCAATAGCCAGCAAGTTCTGAGTCCTGTGTGATACAAGATGTATCAGAAAAATGAACACAAGAAGCAATGTGTTAAGCCAAGATATGACTTATCTGCAAGAGATTTGCCTGAGCTGAATTCTGGGGATTCAGTCCACATGAAGTCACTACTGGGAGATTGCATGAATCGTAGGAGATTGGGTATCTGTGTGCAAGAGGTTGCACCATGCTCATATCTAGTGGACGTTGAAGGACGTCTCTATCACCACAATCATATGGACCTGCAAATATCCGAGCAGACAGCTTCACAAGGATAGCACATGCGCAGCTCAGCTGAAGAGCCAAGCAATCCTTCCTGCTTCAGTACTTTCCAAAGCATGGTGGGGAATAACAGTGATGAGAGTCCTAAGCCAGTGGGCACACCTGTCAGGGGCTCGATACCAACTATGCTTGGATAACAGACCACCGATGCCAGACAGGAATCAGCAACTGTGGCACCGAAAAACCCTGTCTACACTTGCAGTGTAGATTGTTATATCTCACCCTTATAGGACCCTTATAGTACAGAGTGGGCCTTGAGGGCGCGCAAGTGCTCTAAGGCCCACCAGTGCACTGAGTTTATTTTAGAGAGAGATGATGCTGGACTTGGCAGGGGAGGATAGGGAAGGAGAAATGCTGAATACGAGTTGGGAGGGGGTGTCAGGGAAGGGGAGACACTGGACTACTAGGGGTAGGGAAGAGAAGGAGAGATGCTGGACACCTGGGGAGAAAAAGAGAAGGGGAGAGAGATCAGGGTCGGCCCTACCACTGAGCAACTGTGTTTTTTGCACATGGCCACACTTTTCAGCCCCTATTAACTAATGCAAATGAGGTCCCACAATTGGTTTCTGCACATGGCTCTGCATCCTTCTGTATCCCCCACAAGCTATACCTAAGAGAGATGCTGTACTGGGGGAGGGGGGGGGTTGAGGATAGAGTAAGGGGATGCAGGCAGTGGCGGGATTCGATCTGAACAGGAACCAGTTCAGATTGGTCCCGCCACTGGCAGAACCAAGCAGGTAGCAACATGGCAAGCATTTGCATTGTCAGCACCACACACTCGGGCTGCCAGTGACCACCGCAGGGCCGCAAATCCCTGGTGGCCAGGCAGCCCGATTTCCCCCCACCCACCAGTGGTTTGCGACATCGGGGGATTCCCGCCACTGCAGCACCGGCATCAGGATGCCATTTTTGGCCTGGTTCAGCGAACGAGGTCCATGGCAGGAACTGGGGTTGCGCGAACCGGCCGAATCCCACCACTGGATGGTGGGCTGTGGAGGGTACAGAAGGGAAGGTGTGGGACTATGGGAGGAGATACACAGCTAAGGTACATCTAGGTCATCAGATTCTCTTGGTTTGCTCCTGGGCATTTAATGTGACAGTTAATGCGCATTAACGATTAACCGAGAGCATTCACTGCATTTTTCACTTCCTCTTTAACTATTATGGCACCTTAGGACTCATGTTAAATACCTAACATGGTGTATCCACCTCTCCTCTGTGGTTAAGATTTGTGATGCAGATCTTTCTGCTTTCACCTCTTTACCAATCCTCCAGGATAGGGTCAGCACTACAAAGGCTTTTCTGAGGACTAAAGGCCTAATGTGCAGTTGCACCATCGCCCTTCCAGAGGGTTTGTATCAGGCCTACGGCTGCAGTTACATGTTTCCTTGCATTCTTAATTTGAGTATGTGCTAAGTCTGTGCACAGAAGGCCTGTCAAGCCAGTCATTGTTATCACAGGATCCTGTACAACACCGTAAACTGTCGCAGTGAGGGTCACAGCCAAGAATGTATCTTGATGATAGTTTGTGCAGGTGCTATGAAGTGAGAAATCACAAAGAACTATGTAAAAATTTTGGCTTGTTGTTGTTGTTGTGCAATTAATCTGCCCGTTTATCTAGATAGATAGATATACACACACACGTGTCAAAAATTGTTTTCCTAAAATATTACAATTGAAATTGCCTCCACTGGCCTTTGAGAATATCCAAAATAGCTATAATGAACCTTGGAAAATAATCTTTTCCCAATAAATAGTATTGTTCCTACCTCCCAAGAACCAGGCTAAGGCTTAGGAAACAGCGCCAGTCAGTTTCCAAATACTGGTGCTGAATATGTGGTCAGCACCGTGGTCACCGCATAGCCTTTTCGAGTATCAGGCTGTTTGAATATTGGGCCTTGTAGTGACTGTCATTTTTGTAATTAAGTGGGTGGACTGAAGATATGACTTTGTGTGTGGACTTTGCTGGCTAAGGCCTTGAAAAGAAATTCAACAGCCCCCCCGCCCCCAAACAAAAGTGTACTACGATTCTGAGCAAGAGCTGTCCACTGCTCATACCAAGGGGTCCGCCGATCCACAAGAATGCTAAAGAGTTTGGTAACTAAGGCTAAATGTGAAAGACTGTGGAGAGCCATGCACGTAGGGTACTGAAATCCAGGAGAGCACCACATGATGGGAAGTGAGTTATCGATCTGCACCAGTTAGGAGAAATATTGTGAAATGATCAAATCTGATGATCTCAACATGACAAAACAGTGCAAGAAGTCCATTATCAAAACTGGACGACTGGGTGTGTAAAGAGAGAGATTATCAGTAGAAAAGAGGAAGTGACAATAGAGGCCATGAGTCAGACCTCATCTGGAGCATTGCATCCAGTTCTGAAGGTCGACCCTTGGAAAGAAAACAGATAGAACCCAGGCAGTCCAGGGAAGGGCTATCACCAACATGTTGAGCTGGTGCCTTAAGTCATGTGCAGTGAGGCTAAAGACATCCAACATCCTCAAGAAGAATCAATTCCCCCCTTCCTCTTATGATAGAAACATTAAAATACCTCAATTGGTATTTTAGAACAAGGGGCCGACTGATGCGTGGGAGAATGAGATGAAAGGGGGTCGACTCAGGAGTAACCTAAGGAAATATTTCTTCTTAGTGAAGCTGACGGAGACCAGAACAGTAACATTCAATGTGACCCCATTTTGACACTTAAATATTCACGTGATCCTAGATAATGATGAAAACAAAATCCCCCCACATCAAAAGCATGAAGGTAACAATGACAATAGTAACAGCAGTCAGCACAGGACTATGTATGTCACTGTGCATTCACAGACCACAGTACTCCCTGGGGTCGCCCAAGAGTGGTGCGGGGCCATGTGCGTAGACTCATTGCTGGGCCTTATTTGCATATCCACTGGACCTCATTTGCATAAATTATTTTATTTTAAAATGTATATGTTATCTAAAATTTTAGGCAGCTTTCAAAGGAGCCCTTCACAAGCCTCTCTTTTGTCCTGGCAATGACTTAGGGGCATGTTTACTAAATATTAACATGTGTTAAGTGCCACTGCGCCAATAGAAATAAATGGGTGTTCCTGCACTCAACACACATTAACATTTGTGAATGCACATTAACTTTAATAAATTCAAAAGCCGCCCTCTCCCTATGGCTGTATCCTGTCCCCCATCCGATCTAGCTATAACCAAATATCAGTTGTATTTAACTCTATGTAAATTTTATGTGTATATATCTTGTAAATAGTTTCCCCCGTTATTCTCCCGTTATGACTGTACCCTTGTTCTATGTAAGCACATTGTGTTATGTAAAAAACATTGTTGCATTGTTCAGTTGTAATGTAAACCGCACTGATCTTAATAGCGCGGTATATAAGAAAAGCAAATAAATAAATAAATAAATAAAAATAAAATAGTATTTTTCTACCTTTTTTTTGTTTGGGCATTTTATTTTTCCATTGCAACTGCCCCAGTCGCTTTCTTTTTTTTTCTTCATGTCTTCAGCTAACTCTCCATTGTCTGCTGTCCATTTGTCCTTTTTTCTCTCTTCTCGCTTTTTCCATTCTTTCTCTACATTTGCTCCAGCATACGGATCTTTACTCTTTTGCTCTTTCCTCCATTTGTTTCTTTATTCCTTTTTCAACCATGATGTAAACCATATAAGCTAATCACTATGTTATCTGTAAGTGTTATTTGTAACACACATTCATATGTTTCATGTAAACCACACTGATCTGTAATAGCGCGGTATATAAAAACAGATAAATAAATAAACCCTCCATTCTCAATCCCCACTTTCCCAATACCCAGCCAACCGAGGATTTTTCTTCCCTCCCACACAAAATCTTTCCCCCCCCATCCTCACTCCCCCAAGCCCCATCCCCTTCTAGTCCTCCCCATCAGCTCTCTTCTAGTTCCAGTCCCTCCCAATATCCACTCCCTTCTACTTCCATGCTCCCATCCCCCCACATCAGCCCATTTCCAGTCCTAGTCCCCCATTAGCCTATTTCCAATCCTAGCCCCCCAACAGCCCTTTTCAGTCCTATCCTAGCCCTCTCATCAGCCCATTTCAAGTCCTAACCCCCCATCAGCCCATTTATAGTCCAAGCCCCCCAGTCAGCCCTTTCCAGTCGTAGCCCCCCAATCAGCTCATTTACAGTCCTAGCCCCCTGATTAGCCCTTTTCAGTCCTAGCCACCCCATCAGCCCATATGCAGTCCTAGCCTCCCCCCGAAGAGCCCTGTACCTGTCTGACTGACTTCAGAGGGAGTTGGGGAGGCCTGAAGCCCGGGCTCACCTCTGTACAGTCACCAGAGTGAAGAGCAGCATTTTCCTTCACTCTAGCAGCTGTGTTCTCGTGAAGCCTGCTGGCACACTGAGTACTGGGAAACAGGAAATGCCCTTTAATCTCTGGCATGCCAGCAGACGCCACGAGAACATAGCTGCTGGAGTAAAGGAAAACGCCGTTCTTCACTCTGGCAGCTGTGCAGAGATGAGCCAGGGCCTCGGGACTTCCCACCTCCCTCTGAAGCCGGCCCTGCAAATGATCAGTTGGGAGCCGAACAGCATGTGTGGAATGAAGTTGGTATGGAGCCCCCTGAAGCATGAGGCCCTGTGAGAACAACGTTCCCGCACAATGGATGGGCCGGGCCTGAGTACTCTGTATTGATTTCTATTGTTAAAGGGAAGCTCTCACAGGGGGACAGGACCTCTGAACGTTCACCGCTTCACAGACCCCATGCAGTGCTAATGCTACCCATTAGGCAAACTAGGTGATTGCCTAGACCATCAACATTTCCAGGGCGGCCCATTGCCACCAGTGCCACCCCTCTCTGGGACCTACAGCACCACCAGTACCGATAAAACAGCAATGCAGCACCCCGTGCACACAGGAAGTCCGAAGCAGCTGATCAAAGCAAGTACCAAAGGCAAGGCAGCGGCGGAGGCTTTGGATAAGCACTACATTGCTGTTTTAGTGGCATTGCCACCGCTGCAGGTTCCAGAGAGGTGTAGTAGCCATGGCGGGGGTGGGAACAGGACTGAGGGTTGCCTAGGGGGCTTCATATCCTTGCACATGATCTCATGCTGACTCTCAAACTGAAAGTCCAGAGGGAAGGAGAGCAAGCCTGCTTCTGTGACACTCATCTACTGATGATATGACCCCCATTTAGGATCCGGACCCACAGTTTGGGAACCACTGTCTCAGGTGCAAAGAGGTGTGGGTAAAGCCTGAAACTGGTTATGTTCACTAGCAACGTAAAGCCTGGGGGGTCCTATCCAGCTGCCCTTCTTTTATGTTTCTCTGTTTGGAGTAATTGGGGTTTGCTCAGTATAACGTAGTATCTATTATTACAACGTTCAGGGTAACATTTTTCTAATCAGGGTAATGAACGAGGTGACGAGCTCCAATCAGCTGTCCACAGCAACTTTCTATATATTTTTCAGATATTTTCTGTTGCTAGTCACTTGGGTTTTGGGGCTGACTTCACATGTTACGCCAGCAGCTGAGATCTGAAACATTTTTCCACATGTTGAACAAGAGCACATCTTCTAGATAAAAACATGCTTTGCCCCTTTTACCAGAGCTTATGCTTTCCTGTGTAGCGAGGTTTGTGTATGCGGTGTTGATGGCTCCAAGCCAGTGCCTGAGTCTATGCAGGAAATCTGCTGTGAAAAACATGCTCACTCTGCCAAGAAATGCCTCCCTGCTTCCCTCAGGCGGCTCAGGATGCTCTACTTCTGCATAGTTCAGAAATTAAACTTTGTTAAATATGCTTAGCCATAGTTTAGAGTGAAAGGGAGTAAATGACAGGCCCCGGGGCTGTACATGAAATTCTTGTTTAGGGCCCAGACCCAAATTTAGGCATAGACAACACAGGCAACTGCAGCCACCTAGGACACCAGGTTTTGAAAGCACTAAATAACCAGCCCAAAGAGGAGCTCACTTTCACATGCTTCATGGCCATATGCAAATGTGCTGCCTTAAAGGGGCGCTACTGTGGCCCTCCTGTGCTCCTCTTTTGGCTCTCCAATCTTTAACCCTCCAACCCCCACTGAGGTAGGGTTGCCAACTTGCTCCAGATGCGCCCGACAGGTTTGCTCCAGTCCTAGGTTTACCCCATTGCATGCAGTTACTTGTAGTTTTCCTTTTCTTATGGAGTGCAATGGAGAAATCAGAACTACATATGCATATGCAATGAGGTAAACCCAGGACTGGATCAGACCTGTCGGGCGCATCTGGAGCCAGTTGGAAACCCTAACCTCCACACCCACTCTCTCTCTCTCTCTCTCTTGTTCTCTCTGGGATCTGCAGTCTGATCTTGTCAGTGGATGCCCAAATCTTAAATCCAGCCCTGTCTGCACCCTATTTGCATCAGGCAAATCTAAATGAAACTCCAAAGATGCAGAAAAATTATGCATTAGCCAATTGATTTGGCCAGTTTTCAGTAGGAGGAGTTAGGTATAAAGAATACAAGAGTTTTAGTCTGCACAGTTATCAAAATCACATTTAACTAGTCATTCTGATATCCAATGCAAATGCCAGCAAATCCCTCCACTAAACAGAGTATCTGTCAGTCTCTTCAGTTCTCTATACAGTCTCTCAGCAAGCTTACATAGAGGTAGATAGAAGTAGTTCTGCTGTGCCTGTTCATCAGACTTACTACTACTATTACTACTGCTACCTAATATTTGTATAGCGCTACAAGGTATATGCAGTGCTGTGCACAACATGTAAGAGACAATCACGGCTCAAAGGAGCTCACAATCTTGTAGTCTGTTCCAGGTATAAGGTAAGCAAGGTAGAACGAGGAAAGTCTGGAGTTGGCAGTAGAAGAGAAGGGCATAGATAAGAGAGATATGCCTGATGAGTGGACTTCGTGAAGAGGAGTGTAGGGAGAGATAAGGGAGGAGGGGTATTGAGGAGCTTAGAATGAATGCACTTTTAGGTCAGTAGGAGAATTTTAAACTGGATGCAGAAGCGGATAGGAAGACAGTGAAGTGACTTGAAAATAGGGGTATTATGTGTATGGTGACACTGGTGGAAGATTATCTCTGCAGCTGAATTTTTAATGGATTAAAGAGGAGACCAGAAAGGAGCAAGTTGCAATAGTCTAAACAAGAAGTGACTAGAGCGGATAAGAGTTTTGATAATATGTTCAGAAAGGAAAGGACAAATTATTGATGTTATAGAGAAAGAAGCAACAGGTTTTAGCTGTCTGTTGACTGTGTGTATAGAAGGAGAGAAATGAGGCAAAAATGACCCCAGGTTGCAAGCTGAGGACACTGGGAAAATGGTAGAGTTAAGCAAAGAAATTGTGCTGTAGTGCTGGAAGATGAGACCCCCAGGTTGGAAGGCACTCAATTAGCTACTGGGGAAGAGCTGAAGACTTTTCAGAGTAAAGCCAGCATTTATGATGTGGTTGGATCAAAGCCCTCGGGACGTCTGACTGCTGATGTAGCTGCGCATGAAATGAGAGTCAGAAGCTGTAAAGATGTCTTACACATTGGAACATGGAACGTACGAAGCATGAACCAAGGGAAGTTGGAGGTGGTCAAGAATGAAATGGAACGTGTACAACTTGATCTGTTGGGTGTCAGCGAACTGAAATGGACTGGCATGGTGCACTTTGCATCAGATGATCACATGGTCTACTATGCTGGAAATGAAAGACAAAGAAGAAATGGTGCTGCATTTATAATAAAGAAGAAACTTGCAAGAACTGTTATGAAATACAATGCAGTCAGCGAACGCTTAATCTCTATTCGTCTACGAGGAATGCCTATCAACACAACTATAATTCAAGTATATGCCCCAACAACAGCTGCAGAAGAGAATGAAATTGAAGAGTTCTATGAACAAGTACAAGCTGAAATTGACAGAACATGCAAACAGGATATCCTGATAGTCATGGGTGATTGGAACGCAAAAGTTGGCAACAAAGAATACAAAGTAGTTGGAAAATATGGACTTGGCAACAGAAATGAAGCTGGAGAAAGACTGATAGAATTCTGCAAGACCAACGATCTATTCATCTCGAACACCTTCTTCCAGCAACACAAGCGGCGACTGTACACATGGATTTCACCCAGTGGATTGTATAAAAATCAAATTGACTACATCTGTGGAAGTCAACGATGGAAAAGCTCTATAACATCAACAAAGACAAAACCTGGAGCTGACTGTGGTACAGATCATCAACTACTAGTATGCAAACTCAAACTAAAGCTGAAAAAGAGCAAACCACTCATGAATGCAGCAAAATATGACCTTGAGAATATGCCACTGGAATTTAAAGACTGCCTGCAAAATCGATTTGCTGCTTTAGATACAAATGATAGAGTTCCAGAAGAGTTATGGAATGACATCAAGAAGGTTGTGTTGGAAGAAAGCGAGAAGTCTCTACAAAAGGTAAAAAAGAAAAAATGGCCAAAATGGATGACGGAAGAAACTCTGAAAATTGCCCAGAAACGCAGAGAAGCTGAAGCCAGAGGAGAAAGAAAGACAATCACAGAACTCAACAGAGATTTCCAACGTGCAGCAAGACAGGACAAGGAAAAGTACTACAATGACGCATGCAAGGAAATAGAAGCAGAAACTATTAGAGGAAGAACAAGATCAGCTTTCCTAAAGCTACGAGAGTTAAAGAAAAGGTTCCAGCCTCGAATTGGAATGTTACAAGATGCTTAAGGTTCTATGTTGAATGATGCTGAGAAGATCAAGAAAAGATGGAAGGAATATACAGAGTTTTTATATGATAAAGATCAAGTGGATCAACAGCCGTTTCAACCTGTACCTTATGATCTGGAACCATTGGTGATGAAAGAAGAAGTTGAAGCAGCATTGAAAGCCTTATCAAAGAACAAAGCACCAGGCATTGATTGCATTCCCATAGAAGTATTACAGCAATCTGATGCAGCTGTTACCGTACTTACAAGGCTCTGCCAAGAAATATGGAAGACAGCATCATGGCCAACTGACTGGAAAAGATCTGTGTTTATACCAATACTAAAGAAAGGTGATCCAACTGACTGGAAATTATCGCACAATCGCTCTGATCCCACATGCCAGCAAGATTCTACTGAAGATTATTCAAAAGAGACTACAATCATACCTGGAACAAGAACTACCTGAAGTGCAAGCAGGGTTCAGAAAAGGGCGAGGAACGAGAGACATCATTGCGGATGTGAGATGGATCCTTGAAAAGACTAAAGAATACCAAAAGGATATCTATTTGTGCTTTATCGACTATAGCAAAGCTTTTGACTGTGTAAACCATGAGAAACTCTGGGCCACATTAAGAAGCATGCGTATACCAGAACACCTGATCGTTCTCTTGCACAATCTGTACATTGATCAAGAAGCAACAGTTCGAACGGAACAAGGAGAAACAGAATGGTTTAAAATAAGCAAAGGTGTAAGACAAGGCTGCATACTTTCCCCCTTCCTGTTTAATTTATATGCAGAACAAATCATCAGAGAAGCAGGATTGTATGAAGACAACAGAGGTGTGAAGATTGGTGGAAGACTCATCAACAACCTTCGCTATGCTGATGATACCACATTACTGGCGGAAAGTGAAGATGATCTGAAACATTTGCTTCTCACAATCAAAGAACATAGTCTCAAAATGGGCCTGCACCTTAATGTAAAGAAGACAAAGATCATGACAACTGGCATAATCAACAGGTTCATCGTCGAAGGAGAAGAAATTGAAATCGTGAATAACTTTAACCTACTTGGATCAACTATCAATAAAGAAGCAACAAGCAGTCAAGAAATCAGACGACGCATTGCTCTTGGCAGAATGGCTATGAAAGACCTAGATAAGATTCTCAAGAGCAGAGATGTCTCTCTCCATACAAAGATTCAACTTGTTCAAGCCATGGTATTTTCAATAACATCATATGGATGTGAAAGCTGGACAGTGAAAAAGATAGACAGGAAGAAAATTGATGCCTTTGAATTATGGTGCTGGCGGCGAATTCTGTGTATACCATGGACTGCCCGAAGAACAAACCAGTCTGTACTAGAGGAGATCAAACCTAAGCTTTCTTTAGAAGCTCAGATGACAAGACTTCGACTTTCATACTTTGGACACATCATGCGGAGAGAGAGATCATTAGAGAAAGACATCATGCTTGGCAAGATAGAAGGTCAACGCAAAAGAGGAAGGCCAGCAATGAGATGGATCGATACAATAACAACATCTATGGGTACCAGTCTGTCAACAATGAGCCGCCTGACTGAAGACCGAACACAATTTAGGATAGCTATCCAGAGGGTCGCCATGAGTCGACTCCGACTCGACGGCACTTAACAACAACAAGCAAAGAAAGAGAGAAAAGAGAAGGGGGAAGGTGGGTTTAGGTAGAAAGATAAGGAGCTTCATCTTGGTCATGTTCAATTTTAGACTGCGGTGGGACATCCAGATAGCAATGGTAGACAAGCAAACTGAGATACGAGCCTGGATCCCTGGAGCGATTTCAGGTGCAGGGAAGTAGATCTAAGAGTCATCAGCATAAAGATGGTACTGTAATCCATGGGAGGAGATCAGGGCATCAAAGGAGTGAGTATAGAGAGAGAAAAGAAGAGGTCCCAGTACAGATCCCTGAGTTACACTGACTGAAAGCAGGATAGCAGTGAAGGAAGATCTGCTAGAACATACACTAATGTTGTGATGGGAAAAACAAGAGGAAAACCAAGACAGAACTTAGCCCTTAAATCCAAGTGAGGAGAAGGTGGTGATCAACAGTGTCAAAAATAGAAGATAGGTCAAGAAGGATGAGGATAGAGTAAAGACCCTTGGATTTGACCAGGAACAGGTCACTGGAGACTTTGGCAAGGGCTGTTTCAGTGGAATGTAAAGGACAAAAGATTTCAAGGGGTCCAAAGAGATCCCAAACCAAAGCTCAGGATCTAGAGATGTCAGTCACTTGATCAGACGCACCCAAGGGTGGATATGCTGCTTGATTTACATTGTAATGGCTGGCAATGCCTAGCAAATGTGAAGCTAAATTTTGTCTTTGCAGGGTGTCTTGTGGGGGTGTCGATAGAGAGGTGGAAAGAATTCAAGGATGAATTTGAACCAGGTGGATTTCAGCCTATTTCAATGTCATAGAATTGTCCCCAAATGTGCTCAAGAAAATGCACTGGATTTTTACCATTGAATATGGAGAAAATTTGAAAAGAAGATGTAGTTTTGCATAGAACTAATGGAGCCTACTTTCTTCAATGAACATATTCAAGCGTATCTGGATTAATATGAAATATTTTAATCAGGATCTTCTTGGATCCCCTGTCATGTTCTGAAATTTTGCCATGGATTGGATACTAAATACAAAAAGCCTGATATTTTAAAGCACTTATGTGGTGCTTTTAAATATCAAACCGGGTCTATTCAACAATTTTCAGAGGCACTATCCAGATACACTACTGAAAATCATACTGACTACTGCAGCACTATCTCTACAGCGCCACCAGTTACCTCATAATGGCAAAAAGTCTTTCCCAAGTTATCCGGATAGTTATCTGGAAAGTGGCCTGAATATCGCCATTATGAGGATAACTGCTGGGACCGCACTATGCAGATATTCAGTGCCCACCAGGATCCAGATAGCAGGACAGAATATACGCAGTTTATTTTACCACTGCAGCGGGTTTCCAAACATACCGACCATGGCGGCTGAATATCAGCCCCAAATGTTATTGACAAACCTGTTTTAAAGACTTTCACCCACCTCTGATCTTGGAGGTGTCCTGCACCATGCATGCGGGAGTTTCTTGCAGTATACATCTACGACTGTTTGGAATGGTGCACTATGTTTGCGTATTACGATAAATATCGGTCTTTGCTGTCTGAAATTGCTCAACCAGGTTCCTGATGCCTCTTTACTATTTGAACATTAAAAGTCATGCTCATTATTATTAATTGAATACAAGTCATAGCCACTTTATTGGGTCGATAATGGACTATAAGAAGAATGAATTCCATCACAGGCTTTCTTTCATTTGCTGGCTTGTATGCTTTAGAATGAAGCAGTAGGTACCATGCCAGAAGGGACTATGATAAACATGTCTCATGCTATCAGTTCTCACTTGTCTTAAATATTTGATAGAATACTTATTGCCTGATCTTGCATGTGCCTAAGGGGACACATAGAGAGTAAAGCTTTAGATTTTATCCTACAGTTTCAACAGACTGAAGATTTAGAAGCAACAGTATTCGTATTACAGTTTATTTCACTCAATTAGACATATAGAGGCACATTCTAATATGTGCTCCCAGGCCCCTGTGCGCTCGATCGGAATCGAGACACACAGAGATAGACTCGATTCCGATCCCGTGGGGGCTAGATGTGCCCCGCAGAATCAGAATCAGGTCTATGGTCTGTATGCGCAGGCTGGGACCTGATTCAGATCAGCCTGCACATGCAGACCCATACCCGGCTAACTCGGGCTCCTGAATGGAGCCGCAGTGCCATGGTATCCTGTTGCCATGGCACCGTGGCTCCATTCAGGAGCCATGATCCCCAGCTGTTGACCATACTTTCCTTTCCCCTCAGCCCGACCCCCAATCTGGCCTTCCATGGCCAGGGTCGGGCTGTGGGGAACCCACTTCACCCCCTCACCTCGCTGGTGCTGCCCGGGCCTGCCGTCCCCCATCCAGTCTGCTGATCCTGGACGTACAGGGCTGACTTCAGAATCAGCCCTGTAAGTCTGGGGTTACAGACCACCCATGCCCTGCCTTTGCTCCGCCTCTGGAACGCCCCCTCCCACCCCCGGCTAAGCCTTCCCTTACATACTCCTTGTTCGTACAGGGAGACTTCTGCCAGGGACGGAAGGAGGGGACATCTGTCCCCTCTATTCGCGTTACAGAATAGACCCCATATTGTTCAAATCTTTAAATAAATCAAATTATTACTTGCGCAGTGAGTAGTCTCCTCTGTTCTCTGAGCACCCTTTACTAACCAGCTCATAGCCTGCAGTGGCCAGTGGTTTCTTTAAACGCCGTTGGCAAAAGAAACTGAATATTGAGTGGCAGTATCCAGATAGAAGCTACCACTGAATATTTGGTTTTTGCTATCGGGGTCTGCGGATATTTATTTATTTAAAACCACTTATAAACCGCCATATGCACAAGCATTCAAGGCAGTGAACAGCAGAATAAAGCGCATATCAACCCCTCAGGCCCCACCCAGCAGGACCCTGTTAGCCCCCCCATCCAACCTCTTCCCAACCACCGCTGCACTACTGCACGTGCCAACTGAACAATAGCCTACCTGCCCGCTGCTCACAGTATCACTCAAGGGAAGAGGAAGGATTTCAGTGCCTTCCGGAAAATTAAGAGATCATACTTCATACGCAGTGCTGCAGGCGGGACGTTCCACAGAGTCGGAGCTGCTACTGAGAACACCCGTGCTCGCCAGCGTTGTAGACAAACCCGCGCAGGTCCTGGCAACACCAACAGGTGCATCTCAGCGGAACGCCAAACCCACTCCGGCTGATACCACAGTACCAACTCTCACAAACCCAGGGCCCCAGACCCCTCAGTGCTTTAAAAACCAGGAGCAATACCTTAAGATCACACCATTGTCTAATAGAGAGCTAATGTAACTCTCGCAGAACTCCCACAACCGGATCTTGCCGACGTAGCCCCCAGAGAAGCCGAGCTGCTGTGTTTTGGACCACTTGTAGTTTGCTCAACAGATAGCCTGGCAGCCCCTCATACAGGGCATTGCAGTAGTCCAGGTGTGATAACACCAATGCCTGGACCACCAAACCCAATGCCTCCTGATCTAAATAAGGCCGAAGTTGCCGAGCAATCCTCAAATACCCATAGGTTGTACAAACTACTTGGGACACCTGTCAGTGCAGGCATAGATCCTGGGTATGCAGATAGGCAGTTCCCATAGACTTAGGACAGCTCTTTACCTGTCCTAAGTTACATGGATGATTATCCGGATAGCGGCATTGAAAATCACTGTCCTCTGGATAAGCACCGGCTCCTCCCCAGCTCCACTTAGTACTGTGGTTGTCAGAGGGAATATCCAGAGAGTGCTGATGAATATTGGCCTCACTGGCCCTTTGAATATTGTCACGATTCAGATAATTACAGGTGTTGATCGCAAAAACTGTATTTACAAGAGTAAATTTCATTGGGATGCTGTAGAAAACAGTATCTTTTAAGCCGAGCTGAATACCTTTTTTGATGTTCTTTACAAAACAAGGTACCTTATGGGTAGCTCTTGCCCATCTATGGCCTATCTTGAGTGGAGAAAAGGAGATGGGATGGGGAGAGAGATGGCATCAAGGTGAGATGGAGTCAGCAAAGAACACTGTTGGCATTTCTGTGTACAACTGGTGTGGTAGTACACATTGCCTACTTGTTCCTGACATGAGAATAGCTAGACTGGTTTAGCATCTACTCCGGCTCTGGAACTTTGTAGAACAAAGGCCAGGATCATGTTTCTTCCCCTTTTCGAGGATGTAAAGTTCTGATGAACAAACTTTAGTAAACCACTTGTTAAAGCTGGTTCCGTTTCCATGACTTTTATAAAGAAAAGATATGAATATGATATTAAGTTTAAAGAATTTTTACAGGTCATTTGGAAAGATTATGATTATCATAATCGTGCTCATAAATGTGACCCAGAACTATTTTGGGAGGCCTCAAAAGCGGTTATGAGGGGGGAAATTATTGCATACACGGCTCGCTGGAGAAGAATGTTAGCTGCTAGGATTCTGAGGCTAGAAAAACAAATTTGTAAAGAACGTAAAATCTTAGCTAATAGGCCAAATATTGCTAATAAAGAACAACTGCTAACTACCCAGGCAACTTTGAATACATTAATTCATCAGAAAACAAAAAAGTCATTATTTTATTATAAGTATCATTTGTATCAATTTGGGGATAAGGCAGGGAAGCTTTTAGCTCGTTGTCTGGCTCGTAATCAAAGATCGAGGTTTGTGCCGTTATTAAAAGATGAGAAAGGTGTTATACACAAGGATGCTACTGAAATAGGGAATATTTTTTTAAAATTTTATCATAAGCTATATTTGAAAGAAGATGTTCCCATAGTGGACATTAGACATTTCCTGTCTGAGGTACATTTACCACATCTATCTCAGGATCAGCAGAGTAAATTGGCGTCTCCCATAACATTGGATGAAGTAAAAAGAGGAATAGATAATGCAAAAAATTGTAAGGCACCAGGTATGGATGGTTTTAGGGTTGAATATTATAAATTGTTACAGACACAAGTTTCACCGGTGTTAGAGAAATTATTTAATAAATGGATGGAAACAGGGAAGTTTAGATATAATAGCAATACAGCACATATTGTGGTTTTACCAAAACCAGGGAAGGATGTAACAGAAGTTGGGTCTTATCGACCTATATCTTTAATCAACTATGATCTTAAGTTGTTTGCTAAGATATTGGCAAATCGTTTAGCTGAATATCTCCCAGATTTGTTACATGATTGTCAGATGGGATTTGTTAAAGGTCGTTATCCTACTAAAAATGTAAGGAAAATTTTGGGTGCTTTAAGCTGGGTAAGGAAGTTTGCTAGTCCTTCAATATTAATTAGTTTTGATGCTGAAAAAGCTTTCGATAGGGTGGGGTGGACTTATTTGTTTGAAACTTTAAAGGCTTATGGTATAGGAGATGGTTTTATTCAAGGGATAAGAGGATTATACGAGAATCCGAAAGCTGTTGTGGGAGTTAATGGGCTGGTCACGAATAGCTTTAATATAGCTCGAGGAACGAGACAAGGTTGCCCATTGTCTCCTCTGCTATTTGTGTTATCATTAGACCCTTTGCTAAGAATGATTAATGCATGGAGCAAGGTAGTGGTTGGGGCAAGGTACTTCAGGCCGGAAGGTCGGTGGTTCAAATCCCACTAGAAGACAGCAACCTTGGGCCGGAAGGACTGGGGTTTCTAGTCCCACAGATGCTCCTTGTGGTCTTGGGCAAACCACTTAACCCTCCATTGCCCATGTTCCCTGTAAGTATTAGTGTATGTGTCTCGTATCCCCGTGTGTTAAATGTACCCCCAATTGTGTTGTGACCGCTTTGATTGAAGGATAAGGCGGTATACAAAACTGTCTAAATAAATAAATAAATAAATAAATGTGATGAAATACGTGGTGTAAACGTTGGGACTTGTATATTTAAGGTGTCTGCTTTCGCGGATGATTTATTAGTTATGTTAACTGAACCACGTAATTCTTTTAAAAAATTAATGGATGTGATTGAACGTTATGGACGGTTAGCTGGTTTTAAATTAAATATGGATAAATCAGAAGCATTAGATATTATTGGAGATTTACAAAATGATTGGGGTACAGATTTTCCTTTACGCTGGGCTAAAAATAAATTTAAATATTTAGGGATTTGGTTACCTAAAGATCCCCATCATCTGTATAGGCAAAATATTAAGATGCTTCTACATGATATGCAAAACAAATTGCAGTTTTGGACACCATTGCCTTTATCTTTAGGTGGTAGAGTGGCTGCTTACAAGATGATGATTTTTTCAAAAATTTTATATGTTTTGCAACTTATTCCGTTACGACTACTAAGGAAAGATGTTCGAAAAATGGAAAGTTTACTCCAAAATTTTCTTTGGAGTGGGAAAAAACCAAGATTAAAAATTGATCAATTATATGGGCCGTGGAATCAGGGTGGTATAGGGTTGCCAAAAATAGAACATTATAATCTAGGTTGTCAGTTTCGTCATGTAAGAGATTGGTTAATAGGGACATCAGTATATACACCTTATGATTTTGAATCCGCGTTAGTAGCTCCATATTCACTTTTATATGTGTTACATGTAACAAATATAAAACTACCAAAAGATTTCAAAAATAATATTTTATGGCAAGGGGTTCGTTGGAGTTGGAAGTTACTTTGTGAACAATTGGATATTTCAAGTGAAATTTCTGGATTTTTGCCTTTGCAAGGCAATTTAGCCTTTCAAAAAGGTATAACATCTACTTTTTTAAAGGGTTGGGAGAGAAAAGGTTTAAAACAATTGTGGCAAGTAATAAATGATGAAGGTGCTCTTAAACCCTTTAATGAATTAAAAAAACTCTATGGATTATCGCAGGGACATTTTCATGTTTATTTACATTTAAAATATTATTTGATTTCGATAAAAGATATGGTAGGAGGTTTGAGACGGGAAAATTTTGATAAATTAGAAAAATGGTTTATGATAAAAGATAAAGAACGTATTTCAATAGCAGAATATAGTAAAGCATTGAGAAACATATCACAAGTTCAGAGTTATAGTCATTTGAGTTTGAAATGGGAAAGAGATCTTAGAATTAATCTTGATTTATATGATTGGGAAAAAAGTATTGGGAGTATTCCAAAAATAATTATAGGAGCTAAGTTGCATGATATGCAATTTAAAATAATAAAGCGTGCTTATATATCTCCCTATAAAGCTTGGAAGGCAGGTTTTGCTGAACATGGTAATTGTCCATGGTGCGGATTGGAGCGGGCACATTTGGGGCATATGTTCTGGGGATGTAAACGTGTAAAAAAATTTTGGGATAGGATTCAAAAATTTTTAATAAGTATTTTAGGGCAAACTTTGATTTTAACCTCAGGTTTTGTTGTTTTAGATGCTCCTTTACAGGGACTTTATTCTTCAGGGAGTAGATTATTAATAAGGAAATGCTGTCTGCTTGCAAAACATTGTATTCTTAGAAAATGGAGAGATTCTGGTGGTCCAGAATATTGGGAATGGAGGAATGTAATGCATCAATTAGTTTTATGGGAGGGAGAGGCCTCTAGGAAACATGTTCGTAGAAGAGCAAAGTTTTTGATGATATGGTCTCCATATCTTGAAAAGTTGTCGGCCAGGGCAAGAAATGATATTTTAACGGTGTAATTTGGTATAACTTTGAACTAAGTGATTAAGTTGGCATAATTAGGATTTAAGACTGGAATGGGTTGGGAATAAGGGTGGGAGTGGGAAGGGGGAGAACATGGTGGGAATTGGGAGGAATAAAGGGTTGGGTGGTTTTGGGGGAAGGGAGATAAAGGTGGGAATTGGGAAGGATGGTAATGGGTATAATTGTGTAAGAAGATATAAGTACAGAATTGGGTTATATTTTTTATGTCTTAATTTGTATTCTGCTTACAATATTTTAATATGTTTGTAATGTTTCAACATGTAAGCTGCTTTTATGTTATTATATGTTCAATAATTAATAAAAAGATTTATAATAAAGAAAAGATATTTAAGAACATAAAAAAGCCATACTGGGTCAGACTAAGGTCCATCAAGCCCAGTATCCTGTTTCCAGCAATGGCCAGTCCAGGTCATAAATACCTGGCAGGTTCCCAAAAAGGCACGCAGGTTTCACAATGCTTGTCCCAGGGTAAGCAGTGAATTTCCCAGGTACTTTTTAATAATGCTTTATGGACCTTTCCTCCAGGAACTTATGCAAACCTTTTTTAAACCCAGCAATAGTAATGGCTTTTACTACATCCTCGGGTAACAAATTCCAGAGTTTGATTACGTGCTGAATAAAAAAATACTTTCTCTTATTAGTCTTAAATAGCTTACCTTGTAGCTTCATTGCATGTCCTCTAGTCTTTTTACTTTTTACTGATCTATGTTTACCCGTTCCATTCCATTCATTAATTTATAGACCTCTATCATATCTCTCCTCAGCCTTCTCTTTTCCAGGTTAAAGTGCCCTAACCTTTTCAGCCTCTCCTCTTAGGGGTATCCTTCCATCCCCTTTACCACTTTGGTGGCTCTTCTCTGTAGTTTTTCTAATTCTGCTTTATCCTTTTCAGATATGGTGAACAGAATTGCACAGAATATTGAAGGTGCGGTCGCACCATGGAATGATACAGAGGCATTATAATATCCTTTGTGTTATTCTCCATTCCTTTCCTTATGATTCCTAGCGTTCTATTTGCCTTTTTGGCTGCTGCTGCACACTGGGCGGAGGTTTTCAACATGTTATCCACGGTGATGCCTAAATCTTTTTCTTGGGTGGTGTTTTTTAAGGTGGTACCTTGCATCATGTAACCATAGTTTGGGTTGTTCTTACCTGTGTGCATAACTTTGCACTTGTCCACATTAAATTTCATCTGCCATTTGGATGCCCAGTTTCCTTTAAAAAAGTTCAGTTTTTTTTGTTCTGATCAAAAAACTTCAGTATGTTGCATCTGTGTTCCACTTAGTGCAGTTACTGTGACATTATGTAATCTCCATTCTTGTGACCCAGCAAACTTTGGAAGGCCCAAGTGACTAGAATCATCTGATGTACAGATCTTACAGCATGCCACACTGAAAACAAACCTATCTTCTGATGTTAATGGGAGGCGAGTCAATCAGATATAAAACAAAAAAACCCTCCTAAAACCAGGTTTTACCAGGATTGTGTCTATTAAAATTTGAACAGAATGGTCTTGTGAAATATATTAATAAGAGTTGCGCTAATGTTTCCTAGGCTGTTGTATCTTGTCTGCATCAGGTATGAACCAGAAGAGAATGGTAATGTGACGCTTACTCATACATGCAGTTGCCATTTGGCATTTAATAAACCTGCATCTTTGAAAGCTGGATGCTTAGTGGGAGTGCTGTGCATTGCCCTGCATATGGACCTGGGTTTCATTCTCCACTCTGGGCTTCTGTTACTGAGGTTGACTGGGGATACTGTGGAAGAACACTGGCCATAGTCTCTGAATGGAAAGAGTCGCCATCATCGTGTCACGCCATTACCACCTATTTAGTAATCAAGACTTAGGGGTCAAGATTGCAGGTTCCTGATGCGTGGTCCTGAGCTGAGGACTGTTGCTGTAGTGACTGGGTGAACTGAGTTGGGAGCAGATGTAAAACAGAGGAAATGCTTGCGTAGTTGTGCATGAAGGCTTATGATTCCAGACTCCAGCAGCTGGAAACCCAAAGGAACGGAAGGAAGCTCCTTGGATTTGAAATGGAATGAGTAGCTACCTTCTTTGTACTATGGCCATGTCACCCTGAGTGTGCCCAATCTTGTCTAGCCTTGGAAACTAAGTGGGGTTGGGCCTGGTTAGTACTTCGATGGGAGACCATCTTGGAATTCCAGGTGCTGTAAGGTTTGTGTACAGAAGAAAGGCCTGGCAATCTGCTTCGGGTCACACCTTGCCAAGAAATGTAGGAGATTCTCCAAGCATGAACAACTATCCACAGGGCCACCAGGAGTCAATGTTAATTCAATAGAACTTAACAACAAAGGCTTCCTAATCTAATTTCCCTCCTATCCAATCGAAGCTCAAGGCAGGTTGCAAAATAAACACAGATAAAAACATTTCATGCACAAAATAATTCATTACTTCTCAGAAATAGCTATAAGACTTTATACAAATATGTATGATACTGTAATGGCATATATAGGAAGTTACCCGTCCCTCACCAAAGGGATTATCAGCAGTCTTCCTTAAAAGAGTCTAAAGCTCAGAACTCAGGTCTGGGAAAGCGTGACATATGGGGATTAAAAATCCAGCTGGGTGCACAAGGGAGAAGAGAGGCTCGTAGAGACAGAAAGCTCCTTCCAAGCAGGACTGGGAGAGAAGTCTGGCTAAGAAGTAGGAACTGGGAACCATACTCACAAACACTGAAGCCCAAGTGACTGCCTGGACTGTGGGCTGAACTGAATTCTGCCTTTAGTTTATGGGTTGGGGGAAGGGCACTGAGAACCAGCCTGCGAAAGGAACAGGCTGGGGAATGATGGTTGTGTAGCTGAAGGACAATAAAAGCAGTTTTGTTTGTCCCTGACCTGTTTGCTTTCTATTTTAAAAGCCCCTTGCTTCCACCTACCACACTATACCAAATGTTGTAGCAACTTGGGGATTTCCTCTAACCACACGATAGAGGGGAAATCCACATACTTCTCTACTGCAGTTCAGGATTATTTTTTTTGGGTGTGTGTGGGCTGGGGTAGCCTTGCCCTAGCTAGGGAGCTGGAAAAAAAGTCGAGTAAGTGCCAGACAGGCAGGGTTTTGTTTTGGCCTCTAGGGATGCTAAAGGTTGGTGGATTTGGAATACTGCAGAGTTAACTCAGCTGCAGAAGAGGAATCTGTGGTTGTGTTTTTGCAAGAAAACAGTGACAAGGGAAAGGGCCTGAGATAGCAAAGGGAAAGGGCCTGAGATAGCCAAGATTGTGCTCCTGGAGCAATTTTTAGAGGGCTTGTCCTCCCTGATGAAGCAGTGGGCATGTCATCACCCCAAACTTCATAGGAGAGTACACCTGAAGTAGCAGAAGGTTACTGTGAAGCCTAGCTACTCACGGAAGTGGACAATGAGAAGGTAAAGAAGTCATCCATTAGCCCAGGAGGACAGAAGGGGAAGCCAGATCAGATGTTGGCTCCCATGTTTCGAACCCCAAAGTCCACCTAGGCAAGGGCATGGGCCCAGCCACAATCCCCTCACCTGTTTTAGATGTGGAGCCCAGGGACACTTTGCCTGGAAATGTCCCCTGGGTACGGAGGAACCAATGGATGTCATCCTCACTACCCCTCACACCTATGTTTTTGTGGACATTCCCTGTCCAGGTGCACCAAACTTTGTGATTCCAGTGGAACTCAAGGGGACCCACCTCCAGATCTTGATGGACTCAGGGAGTGTGCAGACACTCATTCACCGAGGAACTGTAAAGTGATTTCAGATTTTATTTATTTACATTCTCTTATATACTGCGCTATTCTGCATCAGTGCAGTTTACATTGAACAAACTGAAATTACATTGAACAGGGCATTATAACTTGGAGATAACTATTTTATAGGGAACATGGGCTATGGAGGGTTAAGTGGCTTGCCCAAGACCACAAGGAGCACCTGTGGGACTAGAAACCACAGTCCTTCCAGCCCAAGGTTGCTGTCCTCTAGTGGAATTTGAACCCCTGACCTTCCGGCCTGAAGTACCTTGCCCCAACCACTAGGCCACTCCTCCACTCCTCCACTTGTCTGTCTAATAGACAACATTTTGGTGGTGGTGAGAAGCGAGGAGGAATGTGACAAAGTCTATCTACCCTTTTGATGTCTAGGACATCTGTACCTTGCGCACTCACAATCTTAAATGACAGAGGTGTAAGGCAGGGGTCTCCCAATCCAGTACTGGAGGGCCACAAACCAGTCAGGTTGGGAGGATATCTCTAATGCATATATATCTCATGCATATTGTCACCTGGGAACCTCCCCAGTGCGTAGGGCACGTGGGGTTGGTCTGCCTGGGTGTTCTAACTTAGAAAGTATGGCAGAGTATTTGTTCCTGCACTGCCTTATGGGAGCTGTAGTTCCTTTTTACTCTCCAAGAAAGAAGTACTTGTAGTCGAGTGGTTTCAGGCAAATGACAAGGATTTTATTTCCCCTTCCGGGCGGATTAAACGCATGTAAAAACTCAGGACAAAATAGCCATATGCAACTGGCATAAAGAAAACATTCAGGAACTTAGGACAAATAGCTTCTTTAGCTTCAAGCTTCAAAATGTGCAGTGCTCAATATAAACACAAAAGTAACAATCACTTCTTATACAAAAAGAAACACTTTGCTTTTCTTTTGCTGCTTAGACAGCCTTCTTAATAGCCTGGTCAGCAAAGTGATTTAATGTGGTCGGCTAGTGATAACGTGCAGTCCATTTGATCATCTGTTACATCCTCAATAACAGGCTCTATCTGCATTTCTTCTGAATCACTACCAGCTGGGTGAGTTTGCACACTGCTACACGGCGTTTCAAAGTACACTCCCTCTCTGCCTTCCCGAGACTTCTCTTTATAGCATTCTAATGAGCAGGGTTGTAGAGTACCGTATATATTGGAGTTAGTATAAGGAGAGTCCAATACTTCTTGGCAAGCACAAGGAAAACTTTTATAGCTAGGTTCACCTCTGTATAATTTGTGAGGCCTACCTTTTGGTTTTAGAAAGGAAGAACTTCTCAGCACTGCTGGGCCAGCAAGGGTTCCAAACACTGGATGTGTTTTCCTAACTTTTAGCTTCTCAGCTTTTTCCTCAGACATGCAAATATCCTCTGGCCAGCACATCTCTCTCCATGGAACTTCTGCGTGTTCCCAAACTAGCCTCTCAGGCAGTTTCTCCCTCCGGCTGCCTTCAAGGGACGGCACCGGATCTGGGCTGCTCCCACCTGGCTTTTGGGCACTGGCTCTCTGGGTCCTTCTTTCTCTGGCTTCCTCTTTGTTCTTCTCTTTCTCTTTCTCTTCCCCTTTCTCCGCTTTCTCTCCTTTCTCTCCTCTGGTCAAATCTAATGACCACTTTTTATATCCCTGCTTCTTAGGGCTCAGCTCCGCCCCTCCCCCAACCAGGTGTTTTCCCTTAACTCCTGAGCTTGGAGATACGTTGCAGCATGGGCGTGTTTGTTCATTTCGTGACTCTCTTTGTTTACGTTTCCCTTGGAAACCCTGAGCCATGTGCTCTGACTGCCTGTCAGTTTCTGAAGCAAATTCCTCTGCTTCGTTTAGCTCCATAGGCTCAGAAGGGTCTTCTACATGACAGATCCCCCCCCTTTAAGATATTATGGGCTGCCGAACTTTTATTCAGACAGCTCGTAATCCTTGATAGTGCATCAGCATTACAATGTAATTTTCCTGCCCTATGTTGCACCACGAAATTAAAAGCCTGCAATGCTAAATGCTACCTAGTTAGTCGGGCATTATTATTTTTCATGTGATTTAGCCACTTTAAAGGCGCGTGGTCAGTGACTAAAAGAAACTTGCGCCCCATGAGGTAAAACCTCAGGGTTTCTACTGCCCACTTAATTGCTAGGCATTTTTTTTCAATTGTAGAATAATTTCTTTCTGCCTTTGACAATTTTCTACTGAGGTATGTGATGGGATGCTCTACCCCCTCAAATTCCTGCGACATGACTGCCCCCAACCCGGTCTCCGAGGCGTCGGTTTGCACAATAAAAGGTAACCCAAAGTCAACCCCTCGCAGTACGGGGGCCTTACAGAGCTTCTCTTTTAATAGTGTGAATACTTCCTCCGCCTCTGGGGTCCACTTTATATTGTTCGGCGCATTTTTCCTTAGCATCTCAGTAAAGAGTGCGCTCTCCTCAGCAAATCGTGGGATAAACCGACAGTAATACCCGATGAGACCTAAGAAACTTCGCATTTGCCTCTTATTTGATGGCCGGGGGAAATTCTTCACAATGTCTATTTTGCTGGCTAGGGGCTTCACCGTTCCTTTTCCCACCATGTAGCCCAGATACTTTACTTCCTCACTCGCGAATAGACATTTCCCCGGATTTAATGTTAAACCCGCTCGTCGCATGGCCCGGAGGACAGCCTCCACCCTGGGTAGGTGTTGAGCCCAGGTAGTGCTGTGGACGATGACATCATCCATATACGCTAGTGCGTACTCTTGGTGGGGCCTTAAGACTTGATCCACTAGCCTTTGGCATGTTGCGGCCGCTCCGTGCAGGCCAAACGGCATCCGGTGGAATTGAAATAAGCCCACAGGCATACTGAAGGCCGTTTTTGGTTTTGATTCGCGGGTCAAGGGTATTTGCTAGTAACCCTTTGTTAGATCCAGTGTGGTCAAGTACCGCGCTTGTCCCAGGCGGTCCAACAAGTCCTCAATACGAGGCATGGGATAAGCGTCGAATTGGGAAATGCTGTTGACTTGTCGAAAATCTATGCAAAAATGGAGGGTCCCATCCGGCTTCGGTACCAGGACGATTGGGCTGGACCAGGGGCTTTTCGATTCTTCTATGATACCCATGCTGATCGTTTCTCGTACTTGGGCTACGACCTCCCTCTTTTTGGCCTCTGGCAACCGATAAGGCCGTTGCCTAATTACCTTCCCCGGTATGGTAACAATTTCATGTGCCACCATATGGGTTTCGCCTGGCACGGTTGTCAAGACATCTGAAAATTTGGCTAATACCCTAGCCAATTCTTGTCGCTGCTGCGGTGACAGGTCTGTGCCTATTCGGGGCTCCGGGTTTTCCTTCCAGTCAGCTGGCTGTGGGCCCAGGTCCTCCTCCATTTTCTCTTCAGCCATTGCTGTCAGGCTCTTTACTTCACCCGACCCAGTAAACCCAAATCCTCCCGCTCCCCGACCCGTGGGGATCAGCGAAGGTACTTCCTCTACTGAAGGGAATCCTACCCGTTCACAAATAAGTTGTGTGACCCTGTCGCCTATCTTAACTTTAAAATCTTCCTCCCCGAAATTAAAAAGTAAGACTTTCACTACACCTCTGTAGTCTGGGTCTATAACCCCTGCTCTGACATCGAGGAAGTATTTTGCAGCCAAACCTGATCGGGGCGCTATGCGTTGTCAGACGGCTGCCTGGGTGAGAATCTTCACAGTCTTGACAATGCATATATTTATATGACTTTTGCAAGGTATTGTGGGTAATGTAGTTCATTCACACCAGACACAGCTGCTGACAATAATTTAGTTGTGCACAAGTGTTAAAGCCAATAAGATACTTCTTTATTTATGGGGTTATTTCTCCCAGCACAGATATGCTTGGTAGCACATAAATTAGGTTACTTGCTTGCAGTGTTTAACTTGGTAAAACAAAGTCAAAAATCAAAATCAGGAAAACAACCTTCAAACTTGTCAGGCAATTAGCTAATGTTTTCTTAGCATATCTCTAACAAACGAAAAGCCACAAAGAAAGAAATAAACTGTTCTTGTAAGGTAAACTTCTGATTACTTTCCACACAGATCCAGAAGTAATTCTCTCCTAGCTCACAAGCAATTAGGTGCAGCTCAATTGCTATCAGTTATCCAGCTGAAACCCTTTAGCAGGCTGGCTTTCTACTGTGTGAGTCAAATCCTGCTTCAGGAGCTTTTCTTAGTGGAATAAAGAACAAATTTATATTTCTTTGTGATGGCTGCTGTGCTTTATCACAGAAAGTTACCAACGGAGTTTGGATAGAGAGCAGTCCATATAAACAATATCTTGATCTGCTATTATTTCCCCTTCATCAACAAGCATAGGGTCACTATCATGACTTGGCACAGATGAATCTTTCAATGGAACACTTTCAGGAGAACACTTATTTCCCTGCTGTCTTTCAAGGTTATAGCTAGGGCATAGATCAGTGTTCATACCTGAGCTTCCATTGTTGCTATAGTTCCTCTCTATATAGCCTGGCCAGTATGTAGTCCAGTTCTTATGTCCAGCCTTCCAGTCCTGATCCCTGGACCCTGGATCTCTCTTCACATACCTTCTGGCATAGGTCTTAGAGTCCCTTCCACGTGCAGCCGTCTCCCTCACAGGTAGCCTCTGGTGATTCCTTGTTCTGCAGCACCATTCCTCTGGCTTTCCCCAGTCCAATGGTCTATGCTGGCCCTTGGAATACCTCCCAGTATACGTACTGCTTTGGACTCTTCTAGACCTCTCAAAGGCTTTTCTCCTCTTCCTTCCAGAGGGTTTCTTTCCTTCTCTATCCGTCCGGTTTGGCTTCTGCTTCTGCTGATCCTTCAGATGAAACTGATGATCAAACTCAAGCTGATTCTCAGGATACTGAGGACAATTCTCTGAATATCCAAGGTGATCATGCAGCTGGTCATCTGTTGAATAAACTCTACTCTTATTCTGCTTAGATGAGTGATCCTCCCTAACACAGCGCAGCTGTGCTGAATCAGGCCCTGCCCTTTGAGATGAGTGCTTAGGGATTACCTCATAGCCCTCCTGATTGAACACACGTTTCTTCACTTCAGCTCCTCTAATGGCTGTTGGAAACCTGGTGCATTCTGGGACTGGTAATCTTTTATGGCAAAATTCTGTTTTCTCATTTCTACCAGCACTGACAGGTTGCTTGTTCAGAGACACTTCACCTTTTCTATAGCCCCTTCCTGAGCTATGATAAGCTTCCTTATCACATACCCCCCTGCTTAAGTTATTACGGACTGGTTTAACTGGTGAAACTTCTTTCCTACAGTCCGTAATACCTACGAGAGTGTTATCATTTTGAAGCTCACTTACTTCCTGACTGGCTTCAGGGACATTATTATTTACAGGCCTCTCCTTCCAAGACTTAAGTACATTAATATGGTAGGTCTGCCTACGCCCTCTTGCATTTTCTACCACATAAGATACTGGGCTCACTTGTTTAACAACCTTCCATGGCCCTTTCCACTGTACTTCAAATTTTGGAGCTGTATCTGCTACTTGAACCAAAACCTTTTCACCAATGCTTAATTGGCGGCTTTTGGCCTTCCTATCATACCACCCTTTCTGGCGCACTTGACTGTCCTGCAGGTTCCTCTCAGCAACCTGCGACGTCCTTTTCAAACGTGCTCTCAAGTCACGTAGAAACAGTGGCACCTCCTGACTTCCTGGTTCAGGATCAATCCATTGTTCCCTCAAAATGTCTAACAAACCCCGTGGAGCCCTACCATACATCAATTCATATGGGGTTACACCTAGGGACACCTGAATTCTTTCCCTGCAGGCATACAAGGCAAAAGGCAATAACATATCCCATTCTTTTACCTCTCCTGCTAACCCCCTTCTCAACATTTGTTTGAGAGTTTGGTTGAATCTCTCCACCAAACCGTTTGATTGTGGATGGTAGGCTGAGGTTTTTACGTGATGAATGCCAAAGGCATCCCAGACCTGGGCCAAATATTTGGATACAAAATTGGACCCTCGGTCAGTCAACACCTCTCTTGGGAATCCCACTTCACAAAACAATTTTACTAGCTCTAAAGCTATTGTTTTTGCAGAAACATTCCTCAATGGTATGGCCCAGGGAAACCTTGTTGCCTGATCTACCATAACTAGGATGTATTGGAAGCCTCGGGGCATTTTGACTAATGGGCCTACAATATTCATGGCAATGCGACCAATTGGGTCTGTGATAATTGGCATGGGAATCAATGGCACCACCGGTGGGTGAGCCGCTGTAACTCGCTGACATGCTGGACACGCAGCACAAAACTGGGCAGTTTCTTTGAAGATACCTGGCCAGTAAAAACGCATAAGTATTTGATCCAGCGTTCCTTGCATCCCTTTATGACCTCCAACTGGATGATCATGTGCTAATCTAAGTACTAGCCCTTTGAAAGTTGTGGGTACCACCAATTGTTTACGTATGGTCCCATTCCTGGGGTCCTGACTCTCTCTATATAATATGTCATTATCTAGTCTGAATCTGGGCAATTCCTCCCTGACCTCCTGAGCATACTTAAAAGCTCGGGTGAGAGCTTGATCAGCTCGCTGCTCTTGTGGAAAGTTAGGAAACTTTGCCACCAACTCGGCTGGCACCCAGGGTAAACTTTGACCAGCTAACATCTCAGCCCTACCCTGTGCTCTGCAAAGTCTCTCACGCCGCTTTTGTGCTTTCAACTTTCTTACTTTACCAGATGATGGGGTTATTAAATCATCATGAGAGGGTAAGTCTCCTAATAACTCTGCCTGCTCCCCCTCCTCCTTCTGCTGGCTCTCTATCTTAGCCTGCGAGCGGGTGGATACAAGGCCCCTCTTATTACCCATAGTTTGGCCTTCTGGAAGCTGAACCATCTTTTTAGCTAGGGACTGAGGACTTCCAAAGAAAGGCCCGGGAGCTATTTCCATTATTAAACCTTCTCCCTCCTTCTTTCCTAGCCCTTCCACTAGACCCTGCTTAAATCTTGGCCAGTCCTTTCCTAGAACCAAATCAAAGGGTAGCCTAGGCACCACTGCTACCAGGACTTCCTCTTGTTCCCCCAGGCACTTAACCTTTAGCCTATAGGTGGGATGTGATGTTGCAGCACCATGAATGCACCCGATGTGAACTTGGCTTTCAGGGGTTCTAGGCACAAATCCTTCTTGTGCCTCTATTTTCTTCCAAAGCCTTTCTGACATCATACTCTGGTCTGCCCCAGAGTCTAACAAAGCATTTATGGTAATTCCTTGCACATCAACCATCAAACGAAATCCTTCTTTGGGCTGTTTTAAATCCAGACCCATTAAGCTAGTGTGTGACTGGCATCCCTCTCTAAATGCCCCCAGCTTCCACATTTGAAACATTTCTTTTCACTCCCCTGTGTCATCTGGTTTGGCACAGTACATTTATTTTCAGAAATATTTTTAACTATTTTCTTTTCTGATACAGCACAACTTGCCTCAGCACCTATCTTCAGAGGGCCACCCATTCTATGGCAAGCCTGCGTGGCTCCCAAGAATTTCTCTGCTAGCATGGTTGCCTCTCCAAGATTTTGGCAATTTTGCTGTATAAGGAAAGTGTGCAAATCTTTAGACACCCCAGACATAAATTGTTCAAGCAATATAATGTCTAATAACATTTCTACCGTCTTTTGCTCAGGCTCCAACCATTTTACAGCTAGACCTCTGATTCTCTGACTCAGAGCCCTGGGTGTTTCACCCACTCTCAATGTAGTAGCTCTAAACATTCGCCTATACTCTGAAATAGACAACCCTAGGCGATCTCTAATAGCAGCCTTTACATCCTTATAATTCAAAGCCTGGGCTGCTGGCATTACTCTATAAGCTGCCAAGTGCCTCTCCAGTTAATGAGGCTGCCAGCCTTACTGCCCACTGGGTCTCTGGCCATGCTAATGCTTGTGCCACTCTTTCAAAAGACTCTAGAAAATCATCAACATTATCATCTGGAGTTAGCTTCCCAAAACTAAATGCCCCAATCCCTTGATTGAGTCCCACACTGTCCACATGTGGTGTACCAGTATTCACTGCTGGTCTTGCATCTGTTCCACTTTGGTTCTTCAGCTCAACTAGGGCTTGCACCAGATCAAGCACTGGCTTCTGCTGGTCCATTAAGGCTCTCATAGCAGTGTCCTGAGCCTGCTGTGCTAGCTCCTGCTGCCTGCTGAATTGGGCTGCCATCCACTGAGCTAGTTCATTTGAATCCATCTTGATTCCTGCAAGAAATACAAAGAAAAAAAAACACAGTGCACCACCTTCCAAACAGGTGTTTTTTCTACACTTTTTTTTTTTTCCAATTACCCCTGTGCTTACTCCCATCCACCACTAGACATGCCCAGGTACTTATTACCTTGTCTCAGTGATGAATCCAGCTCTGCACAGGGTCTTTTCCTCCTGGGACAGCTTCCTCTCCTCCAAAGTGCAGTTGAGGGAAAATCTTTTTTTCCAGCTTTAAACTTGAACTGTAGTTGTAATCCTCAGCAAGTAAATCCCCTTTGTGCAAAAGCAATCCGAAAAACTACGCCATTTGTCAGACGGCTGCCTGGGTGAGAATCTTCACAGTCTTGACAATGCATATATTTATATGATTTTTGCAAGGTATTGTGGGTAATGTAGTTCATTCACACCAGACACAGCTGCTGACAATAATTTAGTTGTGCACAAGTGTTAAAGCCAATAAGATACTTCTTTATTTATGGGGTTATTTCTCCCAGCACAGATATGCTTGGTAGCACATAAATTAGGTTACTTGCTTGCAGTGTTTAACTTGGTAAAACAAAGTCAAAAATCAAAATCAGGAAAACAACCTTCAAACTTGTCAGGCAATTAGCTAATGTTTTCTTAGCATATCTCTAACAAACGAAAAGCCACAAAGAAAGAAATAAACTGTTCTTGTAAGGTAAACTTCTGATTACTTTCCACACAGATCCAGAAGTAATTCTCTCCTAGCTCACAAGCAATTAGGTGCAGCTCAATTGCTATCAGTTATCCAGCTGAAACCCTTTAGCAGGCTGGCTTTCTACTGTGTGAGTCAAATCCTGCTTCAGGAGCTTTTCTTAGTGGAATAAAGAACAAATTTATATTTCTTTGTGATGGCTGCTGTGCTTTATCACAGAAAGTTACCAACGGAGTTTGGATAGAGAGCAGTCCATATAAATAATATCTTGATCTGCTATTATTTCCCCTTCATCAACAAGCATAGGGTCACTATCATGACTTGGCACAGATGAATCTTTCAATGGAGCACTTTCAGGAGAACACTTATTTCCCTGCTGTCTTTCAAGGTTATAGCTAGGGCATAGATCAGTGTTCATACCTGAGCTTCCATTGTTGCTATAGTTCCTCTCTATATAGCCTGGCCAGTATGTAGTCCAGTTCTTATGTCCAGCCTTCCAGTCCTGATTCCTGGACCCTGGATCTCTCTTCACATACCTTCTGGCATAGGTCTTAGAGTCCCTTCCACGTGCAGCCGTCTCCCTCACAGGTAGCCTCTGGTGATTCCTTGTTCTGCAGCACCATTCCTCTGGCTTTCCCCAGTCCAATGGTCTATGCTGGCCCTTGGAATACCTCCCAGTATACGTACTGCTTTGGACTCTTCTAGACCTCTCAAAGGCTTTTCTCCTCTTCCTTCCAGAGGGTTTCTTTCCTTCTCTATCCGTCCGGTTTGGCTTCTGCTTCTGCTGATCCTTCAGATGAAACTGATGATCAAACTCAAGCTGATTCTCAGGATACTGAGGACAATTCTCTGAATATCCAAGGTGATCATGCAGCTGGTCATCTGTTGAATAAACTCTACTCTTATTCTGCTTAGATGAGTGATCCTCCCTAACACAGCGCAGCTGTGCTGAATCAGGCCCTGCCCTTTGAGATGAGTGCTTAGAGATTACCTCATAGCCCTCCTGATTGAACACACGTTTCTTCACTTCAGCTCCTCTAATGGCTGTTGGAAACCTGGTGCATTCTGGGACTGGTAGTCTTTTATGACAAAATTCTGTTTTCTCATTTCTACCAGCACTGACAGGTTGCTTGTTCAGAGACACTTCACCTTTTCTATAGCCCCTTCCTGAGCTATGATAAGCTTCCTTATCACAGCGTCCATAACAGCCCTCAGGAATTTGTATTTTTAAACCCGTGTCTATTAATGCTTTTCCTCCTTTGGGAACTATACCGTCCTCGGCGCTAAATAAATCGTAGCCGGCAGCTGCGGATGAGGCTCTCCGCAGACTTTGTGTCTGAGCCGAGACCCTGCAGTATTGTAAGACAAACTTCTGTTTTACCGGGGATGCATCTCCCACCCGTGGCTTTGACTGGGGGCCAGTATTTCGTGGCTTTTTGAATAGGGGACTAGGAACATTCGCTGCTAGGGCCTCTATCTGTGGGATACTCCGCTGCGCCATCCCTACTCCTGAGGTTCCTGCCTGGGACCAGGTGGATACCAGGCCTTTTTTTTCATTTAGGCCCTTCTCCATCCCTTTGCAGAATGGGGGCCAATCCCTCCCCAGGACAATATCGTGAGGGAGCAGTGGGTCTATGGCCACCAGCACCTCCTTTTCGGTTCCCAGCCCTTTTACAGATAATCTATATAGGGGGTAATAAGAGGATGCCCCATGCACACAGTGTATTTTGACTTGCCCCTCTGCTTGACTCGGTGCTGATCGCAGGCGGGCTTCAGTGGCCTGCCAGAGCTTCCTCGAGACCATGCTCTGGTCAGCACCCAAGTCAAGCAGTGCCTGAGCTTCAATGCCCTCTACTACCTTTAACAGGAACCCTTCTCGTACCTGTTTCTCTCTCCCAGACACTAGTGCTGTTTGCACTGTACAATCTCTCCGAAAATGCCCTACTTTACCGCAGTTATAACATTTTCCTTTTGACAAGGGTACAACAGTATTCACACTGGGTATTTTAGCTCTTAAGCTCTTTTCTGATCTCCCAAAGTTAGCGGCCCCAGCCACTTTCAGAGCGCCCCCTTTTGGGGTGCCAGCCAACTCTGCCTCAAAATAGCGTTCTGTAAGGTTGGCTGCCTCCTCAGTGGTCTGGCAACTTTGGAGCATCAGGAAAGATTTAACTTCTGGTGGTACTGCTTCCATGAATTGCTCCAGAATGATGGTATCAATCACAGACTCAAGAGTCTTTTTCTCTGGAACAAGCCATTTCCACGCCAGTCCTTTAACCCTTTAATACAATGCTTTCGGAGTTTCACTAGGCTTCAGCCTAGCCTCTCTAAACATTTGCTTATAAAATAATGGCGTTAACCCTAGCCTACCCTTAACTGCTTTCTTAACCTCAGCATAATCAGATGCTAGAGCAGCGGGCATGGTCTTATAAGCGGCCAAAGCCTCCCCTGTGAGGGACATGGCAAACCTCACTGCCCACTGTTCTAGTGGCCATTTGACTGCCTCTGCAATCCTTTCAAAGGCCTCTATAAAGTCATCTAAGTTATCATTGGCGGTTAACTGTCCAAACGCTAAAGCGCTACAGTCTTGTGGTCCTACCCCCTTAGAAAATGAGGGAATCGCTTGTTCGGTGTCCTTTTGCTTTATCAGTAAAGCCTCCATCATTCAACAAGGGGTTTCTGCTGGGCATGCATTGCCGCGGCCGTCTGCTTCTGTGTGCAATGCGCCAGTTCCATCTGTTTTTCAAACTGGACAGACATCCAGCGCATCACCTCCTGCGGATCCATCCTGATGACTGTCGTTCCTGCAGAGATAAACAAAAGAAAAAGCCCACCAAGTGCGGCACACTACTGCTTTCTTTTTAATCCTGTCTAAATAACTGCAGAACAGTAGCTCTCATTCTCACTTTTGAATCCACCTACACCCATGCCCAGTTACCCTTTACCTGGCACTGTGTAGATTCAGGCGTTGAGAAAGGAGTCCTGGTCCTCCTGGCCGATTTGCCAGCGAATCTCTGACAGTCCTCCGCCAACAGGTTAGCAGTTTCTTTTTCCCCTTGTGCAAACTGGTGTCTCCTGATGTCTTTCCTGTTAGGATGTCCTTGTATTTCAAGCAAAAATCCGTACAACTACGCCACTTGTCACCTGGGAACCTCCTCAGTGCATAGGGCACATAGGGTTGGTCTGCCTGGGTGTTCTAACTTAGAAAGTATGGCAGAGTATTTATTATGGGAGCTGTAGTTTCTTTTTACTGTCCAAGAAAGAAGTACTTGTAGTCGAGTGGTTTCAGGCAAATGACAAGGATTTTATTTCCCCTTCCGGGCGGATTAAACACATGTGAAAACTCAGGACAAAATAGCCATATGCAACTGGCATAAAGAAAACATTCAGGAACTTAGGACAAATAACTTCTTTAGCTTCAAGCTTCAAAATGTGCAGCACTCAATATAAACACAAAAGTAACAATCACTTCTTATACAAAAAGAAACACTTTGGTTTTCTTCTGCTGCTTAGACAGCCTTCTTAATAGCCTGGTCAGCAAAGTGATTTAATGTGGTCAGCTAGTGATAACGTGCAGTCCATTTGATCATCTGTTACATCCTCAATAACAGGCTCTATCTGCATTTCTTCTGAATCACTACCAGCTGGGTGAGTTTGCACACTGCTACACGGCGTTTCAAAGTACACTCCCTCTCTGCCTTCCCGAGACTTCTCTTTATAGCATTCTAATGAGCAGGGTTGTAAAGTACCGTATATATTGGAGTTAGTATAAGGAGAGTCCAATACTTCTTGGCAAGCACAAGGAAAACTTTTATAGCTAGGTTCACCTCTGTATAATTTGTAAGGCCTACCTTTTGGTTTTAGAAAGGAAGAATCTCTCAGCACTGCTGGGCCAGCAAGGGTTCCAAACACTGGATGTGTTTTCCTGCCTTTTAGCTTCTCAGCTTTTTCCTCAGACATGCAAATATCCTCTGGCCAGCACTTCTCTCTCCCTGGAACTTCTGCATGTTCCCAAACTAGCCTGTCAGGCAGTTTCTCCCTCCGGCTGCCTTCAAGGGACAGCACCGGACCTGGGCTGCTCCCACCTGGCTTTTGGGCACTGGCTCTCTGGGTCCTTCTTTCTCTGGCTTCCTCTTTGTTCTTCTCTTTCTCTTTCTCTTCCCCTTTCTCCGCTTTCTCTCCTTTCTCTCCTCTGGTCAAATCTAATGACCACTTTTTATATCCCTGCTTCTTAGGGCTCAGCTCCGCCCCTCCCCCAACCAGGTATTTTCCCTTAACTCCTGAGCTTGGGGATACGTTGCAGCATGGGCGTGTTTGTTCATCTCGTGACTCTCTTTGTTTATGTTTCCCTTGGAAACCCTGAGCCATGTGCTCTGACTGCCTGTCAGTTTCTGAAGCAAATTCCTCTGCTTCGTTTAGCTCCATAAGCTCAGAAGGGTCTTCTACATGACAATATTCATTAGGGCTATCCCAAAAACCTGCCAGGATTGAGGCCCTCCAGGACAGGTTTGGGGACCCCTGCTCTAGTGCCTATGCCCATCATTGAAACCCCATTCAAAAGAGTAGCCATGGAGCTGGTAGGGCTCCTGGAGTGAATCACCTGAGGTAACAAGTATATTTTAGTCATACTGAACTATGCTACCAGATATCCGTAGAGCATCACTCTGAAAAATATGAAGATTACTACAATCACAAATACGCTCTGGGAAGGTTTTTCTCAGGTGGGAATATCCAGCGAGATCCTCATAGACCAAGGCTTGTTCTAGTTTACCATACTGCCATTTGGATTACATGGAGCTCCAGCCATGTTTCAACACTTGATCAATAGCCTACTGAGGCCGCACAAGGCGTATGTGGCTACATATCTTGATGACATTGTCATCTACTGCAAAGACTGGGACACCCATCTAACCCAAGTACAAGCTGTGTTGACCAGCCTGAGAAAAGCTGGGTTGATGGCTAACCCTAAGAAATGCTACCCGGGAGACCGGGATATCCAATACTTGGGCGACTTAATTGGGAATGGCCAGACATGGCCCCATCTGCAGAAAGTGGATGCCATTGCCCAGGTCCCTACCCCAAAGTCGAAGAAAGATGTTCAGGCCTTTCTTCGATTGGTTGGCTATTACTGCCGGTTTATCCCTAATTTTTGGAGGAGTAGCCTAATGATTAGAGCATCTGCCTAATATACAGCAGCTCAAGGGTTCAATTCCCACTGCTTCTCCTTGTGACCTTGGGCAAGTCACTTTACCTTCCATTGCCTTGGAAGAAAAGGCCTGATAATCTCCTTATGATGATACATTGCCAAGAAAACCCAGAGGCAACTGGGTTTCCAGGAGTCAGCACTGACTTGATGGCACTAAAATTAAAATCCCTAATTTTGCAGAAATTATAGTGCCATTAACTAATCTCCTCTGGAAGACAGCTCCCGAGTGGCTTCAATGGTCACTGGACCTAGACCAAGCCTTCCACCATCTCAAGGAGACTGTGTGCTCAGCACCTGTCTTGGTTAGCGCTGATTTCTCTCTACCATTTATTGTACAAACAGATGCCTTGGAAGTGAGCCTGGGAACCATTCTAGCCGAGGAAGTCAGAGATGAAGAACATCCAATGGCAGTCATCAACAGGAAGCTGCTCCCTTGAGAGAAACATTATGCTGTTATTGAGAAGGAACCCTAGCTTCAGGTACTACCTGCTGAGACATCCATTTACACTGGTTACAGGCCACCAAACCTTCAAATGGCTGGCTCAAAATAAGGAGTCCAATGGCTGTATTATGCAGTATTTCTGAGTCTCTAGCACTACCAGTATCAGATCCGCCACAGGACAGGTTGGGTTCACCTGAATGCCGACCTCCTTTCCCAGGTGGGGGTTCTAGGTGTGGCAGGTGCTCAAAAGGGCATGGTTGAGCTGAGGGGGAGGGTATGTGATGGGGTACACAGGAAATTACCTGTCCCTCTCCAAGAAGATTATCAGTGCTCCACCTTAAAAGCGTATAAAGCTTGGAGCTCAGGGCTGGGAGGGTGTAACTCAGAAGCCAGCTGGGTGCACAAGAGAGATGAGAGGCCTATGGAGAGAGAAGCTCCTTCCAAGCAGGGCTGGGAGAGGAGTCTGGCTGTGAGGTAGGAACTGGGAACCATACTCACAAACACCGAAGTCCAAGTGTAGGCTGAACTGAATTCTGTCTTTACTTTGTGGGTTGAGGGAAAGGCACTTAGAACCAGCCTGTGAAGGGAACAGGCTGGGGAATGATGGCTGTGTAGCTGAAAGACTATAAAAGCAGTTTTGTTTGGTGCAGAACTGTTATTTGTCTGCTATTTTAAAAGCCCCTTGCCACTGCATGCCACGCTAAGCCACAAATGTATATATATTTTTTATTAGCATTTAGCACACACCTTTCCAGTAGTAGTTCAAGGCGAGTGACAATCAGGTATAGTAGGTATGACCCTCTCCATAGAGAGCTCACAATCTAAGTTTGTGCCTGAGCAATGGAGGGTTAAGTTACTTGCTCAAGACCACAAGGAGTGCCAGTGGGATTTGAACCCTGGTTTCTCTGGTCCCAGGCTGCTACTCCTCCACTCCCATATGCACAGATACAATAAATTATATCATAAAAACAAATTACTCAAAATTCTAATGATTATTAGCACAAAAAAACTACAGAACATAGCAACTGAATACACAATAGAGCAATAAAATCAAAACATGTCTATAGACCCCCACTCACTATAGAATATAGAACCATAATATATGTACAAAAGTGCACAGACTATCTATATAGAAATTCCATTGGATTAAGCTTAGTTGAACTTCTGAAAAAGTTCCAGAGACCAACAGATTAATATTTAAACCCCATGGATGGTGTTTTTTAAAATCCGCCACAGCATTCAAATCATTCACTTATACTTGGCGGCGCTGTGTATACGTATGACCGCTGAGCTTCAGTAGTAGCAGCAGTAACCAAGCTGAGAAATCTGACTGTACTTCCTGAAACTACCTCGAATCTAGGAAAGCAGCACTTTGATGACCTAGAAAGAGGAAGAGATTTTGAGTTTAACTCATGCCTTTTTCAGTGGTAACTCAAGGTACCACAGAGGTTATCCAGATAAGGGCTCTCAGCTAGATATCCTGCGCACTATCCAGAGAGCTGCTGAATATCATCCCTGACCCCCTCTGCATTATCTAGATAGTGCCAGGGAGGAGCGTGGGCGGTATTGCCACTATACGAATAATGAGGGTAATTATCTAGATAGTGGCTGAAAATTGTCACTATCACGGTAATTTATCAAATAGTTTGGGCTGGCAAAAAAGATGCCCTAAATTACCATCTGGATAGCAGCTGAAAATTGCTGCCACTAACCAGGCAGTGACCGTGTAATCTGGATATCCAGTGGCAGCCACTATCTGTACACTCCCGCTGAATATCAAGGGGATATTTAAATGCCATAGCTGATGACGGTGGTGTTTAAATATCCAGAACTTTGAACGCTGGCCCCTAAGTTTGTCCCTAAGGCAAAGAAGGCTTAAATGGCTTTCACAAGGCCATAAGGAGCAGCTAATGGGATTTCAATCCTGGCTGTCATGTTGCTGCTCTATCCATGAGGCTACTTCTACTCCCATCCGAGCTCGTCCTGCCTGCCAAAAATGTTTTATTTATTTGATATTTCGCTCACGCCAGTGCAATAATAATTTAAGGCAAGTTACAATCAGGTACAGTAGGTATTTCCCTGTTCCTGGAGGACTTGCAATATATGGGGCTCTTTTACTAAAGTGCAGCAAGCCTTTGCACTCATCACTCATTTTGAGCAAAAATGAAGTTGCAGTTAAGTGCAAACGTTATACACTGTCAGGGACATAGCCAGCATGTTCCCAGTAGTTACTGCACTGAAATGTACATTAATGCATAGCAGTGGCATTCACAATTAATGCAGGTACACTTAGCACTAACCATTGAGGTGACATTAAGTGCATCTGTGCTAACTGCAACATTGACAGCATGCGATATGTACCCACACTAACTGCACATATGAATCTCACACTAACTACAATATGCTCTCCACCTCTAAACCGCCCATTCCCAGCCCCATCATGCAATGTGCAGTTACCATGGGAATTAGCGCATGGTAATGTAGAAAGAAACCGCAACATAGAGTTCGAGGGTCCCCTAGAGAAAGGTTCAGAAATATGGAGCGTAAGAACAGCCTGGAATTTTGCTGATAGCCTGGCAGTGTATGTGTGAGAGAAGCCAAGGGTTTATTTTGCAGAAACAGCTAGATTGAAAAACATTTGTGAGAATGTTTGTTTGCAGAATGTTATGATTAGAAGTGGTCAATATGTCTGTGTCCAGCTTGACTTGGAACATGTGGATAAACAAAAAGTAAAACAAAAGCATGACACAGAGTGATAAGACGAAATTGTACAATGTGGCATTTTTTTTCCTAATAAAAGAAAGTACTATAGCCAAGCTAATGGAGGGAGTTACAGGAGACTGCTCAGGTTTGCAGGCCTGTGAATTCCTCCCTAAAACTTTAGAAGACTGTGTTATGGTATAATTCTGTGTGTGTTTTTTGTTTTCATTTCATTTCTTCTCACTAGCTTCTGAGACCAGAGATAGGAGACCAAGGGCCGAGGAAGGATCCCTATGTTTGTTGCCCCCAGCGAAGAATTTGTTACACACAACAGGTACTAGTTACCATGTACCTCACTAACAGTTACCGCATGCTCAAACACGCATTAACTGCTTAGCCCACTTTAGCTCCTGAGGCAATGGAGGATTAAATGACTTACCCAAGGCCACAAGGAGTGGCAGTGGCTACACACTGGTTACTACAGATAAAGGTTTGCACACAGAAACACAATGAGACTACAGAAATTTGCCACACTATATGAAAACTCTCCCTACAGGGAGATGTTTTATCTAATTTTTAATTTCTTTTTTATCTTGGGGTGGAATACTTGTTCACAAGAACATAAGATATGCCATACTGGGTCAGACCAGGGCTCCATCAAGCCCAGAATCCTGTTTCCAACAGTGGACAATCCGGATCACAAGGAACACATATTTCATGCCGTTTATCCCAGGGGTAAGCAGTGGATTTCCCCAGTCCTCTTTAATAATGGTTTAAGGACTTTTCCTCCAGGAACTCATCCAAACCTTTTCTAAATTCAGCTACACTAACAGATTTTACTACATCCTCTGGTAACGAATTTCAGAGTTTGATAATGTGTTGAGTCAAAAAATATTTTCTATGATTAGTCCTAAATGTGCTACATTATAGTTGCATTGCATGTCTCCTAGGGGTATGTTTACTAAACCATCTTAATGTTACCGGCGTTAGTTGCAGTCTTACTGTGACAAATGCCATATAAGGAGTGGGTGTTCCGGTCTTAAGGTAGCATTACGGGTTATCGCGCGATAAAGTCCATTATCGCGTGATAGAGGGAGCCGTGGCACGTTAACGCGCGTTAGCCTTAATTAGGCGTGCTGACCTGCAAACACAGCAACAGAGGTGCAGCACAATGGTTGATACATTGACTGCTGAAACAGTGGTCATGAGTTTGATTCTGCCAGTGGACTCAGTTAAAAAACTGTCTGAGGCCATCTCTTTTCCTGCTTGTAACAGTCAGACACATCCCAACAATTTCCACTTCCAGCCAAAAAAGCCTCACCCCAGTGCTGCAACCTAATGCACCTTTTAGGGCACACCTTAAGGCACATAATAAAACACCATGTCATCCAAGGCAGGTCATAATGTGCCCCAGAGGGCGGCAGGAAAGGATGGCACCCTCCAAGGCAGTATATAAAGCACCCCATAGCTGGCCAAACCTAAGGTGCTGCGAAAGATGCCCCAGGGATGCCAAGGTGACACAGGAGATGGTGCCCAGGGGCACAAAGGTGCCCCAAAGTCACAAGCATGAAATGTATGGCTCAAACACAGATGTAACCATAACACTGCACAGAGCACCAAGGAAAGGCAGTGAACAAGTGATGGAAGGAAGTAGATGATGGAGCTCATGGACCAGCCAAATCTGCGTGCAGCCCATGTGGCAGCAGGTAAAGTGGACAAACATATCAGGGGCAGCTGTACCGATGTACAGGGTGATGGTAATGTACAGTGCAACAATGACAGTGTGTGGCAGAGGATGGGGATACGTGTCCACCAGAGGAGGTAGAGGTGGCAGGATAAGTGCAATGACAAGAGGACAGAGGATAGCAGTGCCATGCAGAGCAGACACAGGAGAGACAAGCATGAAGAGCCGCAATGCAGAAAAGTGTGCCAGTGCAGGACTTGGGGTAGCAGCCTGCACATTAGGGCAGGACGCCACACAGCTGGCACACACACATAAACGGACAGAAGGATGGATGGCAACAGTGATGCGGGTATAATGTGGCAGCAGCACAGATCTGCACAGATATGACTGTTACACGAATGAAACATAGTTGTGTAGGGCAGCCATAAAAAAAAAGAGGAACCCATGACCTCTGCTACTGAAGTCATTGCATTAACCATTGTGCTACATCACTATGGGAGCTATCATGCCAATGGATGGCTACAGAAAGAATGCACGTCACCATAAAACTGTCTGCTGTGGCTACCAGGATAGGATAGAACCAACAGTACCCATAATGCAATTCACATGCAGAACAGCAGTCTACATCTGCTCACCAGATGGGGTATGCACCTCTACAGCACGTCAGCTTGGTAGGGGGGAATGACCATGCGTGTTACTGGCACAGAGTACCCACAGGCCATGCCAATGTGCGTGTTCTGTGCTCATCCTGAGGGTGAGGTGGAGTGGCCAGCACCAGGTCCGCAGTACCCGGGTTGCTTGAGGTGGGCTATGCTGCAGGTCTCCATCAGTGCCAGTGTGTGACAGGTATTTGTTGCAGTCACCTTTAGGAGGTCTCTATGTCCATTTGTAATTGCTAGTCATATCTGGCCCTTGTGGACCATGATGCACACAACATAGTGCATATCCACTATGCTTGCCATGGTCACCTGCTTTGGAAGCAGAGGTGTGTCAGGGCTCACGTAGCAACAATGTACTTAGCAAACCACCCTCTCTGGGTCAGGGTGGGGGACATGATCTGCCCCCAACAGACCTGCATTCTCACCCTTTGCAAGGGGGTCAGTGGAGGTACATGAGGACAGGCTGCGGGACCAGTAACCCCAGTCCCAGTGGCAAACAGACAGCTGCTGAAGATCTTCACTTGGGACAGGGCCACTGGCAGATAGGTAGTGGGCCCAGGCAGCTCAGTTGCCCCCCACTACCATCTAAAATTCACCAGCAGAGGGCAGTCAGCATGCACCTGCTGCACCCTGTAAGGTGGTGCAGCCATACAGATGCTAACTGCAGAAAGTCTGCTAGCTAGTACATAGTGCATGTTCCTGGAGGAACTGTGTGCATCCAAAACTAGAATGTCAGCACACACACACCACACAGATATGTCAGTGATTAGGCCCCAGAAAAGAGAACCCATAAACATCACTTGAGAAAAATATTGTATAGCACTATGGGGGAACCTAGCCATGCCATGGTCACTGCTCAGCCATGGTGAGAGCAACCTCCCAGCATGACATGCTGTGGACACCCTGCCCATGCAGGTGGTGGTCGGGCACTACAATGTCCCAGCCATTGCCCTATACCCTGTGCAAATGCATCCTACCCATGCCACCCTGTCCGGGACATACCCACAGTACCTTGCTCCTCATTATGCACATTGGCAGGCTAACACTGGAAACAGTGCAAGCAATGTGGGCTCAGTAAGGTGTAGGCAGCCACAACACACTGGATAGACAGACACAAACTCTCACACCTATACCAGCATTGTGCAGATATAGAGGTTTGTGGCAGCCCTGGCCGCCACGCCAGTCCTGGGCACAGTGCGGGCATTGCTATGGTACTCACTACTGTTAGGGTCACTCCCTGGGGTGGTAAACACTGTCAGAATCAATAACTGAAACACACTCCACAGATATCAGAAAGGTTGCTATGATGAATCTCTATCAGCAAATTGTGTTTAACTTAGGATTTGTTAGCTGACATTAATCATAGCAACCTTTTGATATATGTGGAACATGTTCCCAAGTTTAGGACGGCATTGCTAACGTATGCAGGTGCCAGTATTGGGAGATGCTGCTCCGCGCAGGGCTCATCAGTCTGACTCTCCATGAGGCTTTGGATAGTGGGGCTTGTGGGTGTGGGTGTTTATGCCCCTGTTGGCCGCTGCTCTAGGGTAGAGGTTCCCAACTCCGGTCCTGGTGGGCCAAACACTGTTCAGGTTTTCATGCTGTCCCTAATGAATATGCATGAGATACATTTGCATACAATGGGGGCAACGCATACTAATGCAGCACAGGCATATTTATTAGGGTCAGCATGAAACCTGAATGGTGTTTGGCCCTCCAGGACTGCAGTTGGGAAACTCTGCTCTAGGGATTGCACATATTTATAGTGTCTGTGCTCTGTAGGGTAAAATATAGGCGTTTCAGGCATGTTTATTTTATCTGCAATAAAGGTTCCGTCTTTATTACCACGGTTTAGTACTGGGTAAAATATGGGGACAGGGTTGGCAGGAGCCACAGCTGGGACTTGTACTTGTGACCTTCTGCTCCTGAACACACTGGCTGTGTGTACTGCACCACACTGTTGCCACAGAGACAGAGCATTCCCTGGGGATACCATGACTGTTTGTCAGACAGACCCTGTCTGTTGCAGTGCATGGCACCCACCTGAATGGGGCTAGGCCATCGTCTGCTGTGGGCAGATGCCACTGCCCCCTCCGCCACCAGCACCCCTCCGCCACCATGCTGCCATGCCATTATGCCGGTGGTGCTGGTGGTGCGCAGTCCCAAGCCATCCAGTGTGCCGGTAGGCAGCTGCCTATGGTGTGGGTTCTCGGGTAGGGGTGCGTATATGGACATGCGTGCTTTCCCCCGGCACCGCCTGCCAATGTTATGTGCCCTTGGGGGTACCTGCTGGGTAATATCCCCTGTGACACTGTGGGACACACACTCGTGCCCATGTTGGACCCTTGTCAGTTGCTGTCTTGCTGCTTTACAGTTTCGGCATTCCTATGTGCCACCTAGGCATCTGCCTAGTTCGCACTGTGCCCGAGCTGGACCACAGCATGTGCCGCCTGCAGCCCCCTGTATCCCATTTACAGCATCAGTACAGTTGCCCTTTCCTATGTGCCCTCTCTGCTGTTGCTGCACATGTGCACGCCATAACAAACCTGCCCAATCTAAATGACAGAAACCCTGATCAGCGCTATTTCAATGTGGGATCATTCACTTTGTAGGGGGACAGAGCATAGACCCTTCCAAACATGATATCTTAAGTTTTACGCTTTGTCAGTAGTGTTGCTTTATGTTTATCATTAATATCACTATTGGCCAGCTTGGTTATTGGCATTTTAAATGTGGTTCTGGTCATTTTATATGTTTATTTTCCTTTTTGGTTCCTGCACATGTATCACAACTATCACTTTTCTGGGTTTCCTTGCCTTTGCTGCACATTGCTGACTTAAATGGTTTTTCTTCCCTGCAAATGTGCCTAACGCGAGGGTTTCACTGGCATTAGTGTTCATACCCGAATTTCACAGCGTTAGTGTGCCTGGAGCCTCTACCCGCCCACTCTCTGCCCATTGACTCCTTCTCTCTGCCCTCTGGGAAGCCTTACTCCACCCTTCAGACCAGGATTTCACAGCTTTAGTGTGCCTTAACGCCACCGCTGCATTATCGCACGATAAGTGACGTTATCGCGCGATAATGTCACTTATCGCACCATAATACCACCGCTGCAACATTAAGATGGTTTAGTAAACATACCCCCTAGTCTTTCAACTTTTGGAAGGAGTAAACAACCAATCTACGTTTACCCGTTCCACTCCAGTCATTATTATCTCCAGGAACAAGCAGGAATGAGTCTTCACATATGGGTATCGTCGGTACCGACGGAGCCTGCGCGGGAACGCTCCCCAGCATCCAGAAAAAAAAAGCTTTTGGGAGCATCCCACAGCGCCTGCGTGCTGCCTTTCCGCCTTTCCTAACCGCCTCTCTCCAGTTCTTCTTTTCCGCTGAGCCAGCAGGTCGTGTTCCTGTCACCGCTGAAGAAGTTCTTTATTTTCTTTTATTTCTTTGGTCGCGCGTCTGCCTTCTTCGACGTCGGACCGGTACCGCCGGTCTTTCTTTCTTTCTTCTTCTTCTTCAAAAAAAACCTACTACCGTTTCCCACTTCTGTGCATTTTTTTCTTCTTTGGACCTTAGGTCTAGGGGAAATTTTCCTCATGGAAAAGCCCGCTTCCGGGTTTAAAAAGCGCACAAAGTGCAGCGGCACTATTTCTGTCACCGACACCCATGACTGGTGTCTAAAATGTTTGGGTCCTGACCACTCCATCACAGATTGTGAGTCCTGTTCCATGATGTCTAAAAGAGGTCGACAGAATCGAGCGGCCAAGCTCAGTACCCTGTTTCCCTCTGATTCAGCTTCGGTGGCATCGACGTCTTCCAGGGCTCCTTCTTCCTCCCATGGATCTCAGGTAACCAAACATAAGTCCAGCCGGTCCTCGAAGGGTAGATCTCCCTCTAAGAATCGAGATGCCTCTGGGCTTGCTCTCGAGGATTCCGCACCGGCAAAATTACCCCGGCGGGAGGCTCCGGCTTCCAAAGCTTTATCTATGGGGTCACAGGTTTACATCGATGGCTCGGCCTCGACCGATCACCTGTTGCCATGTTCTGGGGTACCGGTGGTGTCCACTGGTACTGACATCCAGACATTGGTGGCTTCGATGGATCAGAATATTCTGACCATGCAGCGTGCCATTACGGCATTCATACAAGCTGCGATGCCTCCGGTACCGCAACAAACTCCGTTGTCGGTACCGGTTCCGGCACCGGCACCGATATCGGTTCCGGTGCCGGTACTGATTGCATCGACATCGGCTTCGGTGTCAACTGCAGCGGTACCCTGTTCTGTGATGCCCATCAGTACCGATCACTCTCGATGTTGATACCACTCGGTACGCGTATCGGGCTCTGCAGGAGCATCCAGACAGGCGATACTTCGATTCCTCCGAAGACTCTGATGATTCAGAGGCTTCTGTCGAAGCATCGGTACTGCTTCCTCAGGAGCCCTCTTCTCCAAAAAGAAGAATGTCTCCTCCAGAAGACTTGTCTTTTCAAGACTTCATTAGGGAAGTGGCCAGGGGCCTCTCCATTACAGTGGCCCCTGAGGCAGAGCCTAGAGCCAAAAAATTTGATATTTTACAATATCCTAAGGCTCCTAAAGAGGCAGCTACTTTACCAATTCATGAGATCCTTTATGATCACATGTTGGGCATATGGGAGACTCCTCTCACCACCTCCCCTCATTCTCGTAGGTTGGACACCATGTACCGTGTTCCTCCTTGTCCTGGCTTTCATAAGACTCAGCTTCCTCACCACTTTATTGTGGTGGAGTCTGCTATGAAGAAGATAAAGAGTGCAAAAAGGCACTCATCTAATCCTCCAGGAAGAGAATGCAGAACCTTAGATGCTTTTGGCCGGAGAATTTTCCAGGCCAATATGCTTGCTGCCAGAATCAACTCCTATAGTCTCTATATGGGGATGTTTCTAAAAGAAGTTACAGATCATCTGCAAACTTTATCTCCTTTTATCTCAGAAGATAAAAGAGAGGAGTTTCTCACCTGGCTTAAACATGCCCAGGATGTTTCCAAATTTTCCAACCGTGCAGCCTTTGACTCTTTTGAGTGTGCCAGCAGAGCCTCGGCTATTGCCATAGGTGCACGCAGACTTGCTTGGTTACAAGCTTCTGATTTGGAACCCTTGGTCCAGGATGGATTAGGAAATCTTCCTTGTACAGGTGAAAACCTTTTTGGCAAGGATTGGCAAGCAAAGGCCACTCAGATGGATGCTGAGAATTCTGCCATAGATAGACTTTCAAAGTCTACTTCTGCTCCTGTTAGAAAAAGGTTATTCAAAAAGGCTTTCTTTCCCAAAAAGGGGAAATATTATCCTGTTTATGGTCAGCAGGCATCTTCTGCATGTCGTTTTGCTGCAAAGCGTCAGCAACAACCTAAACAAGCCAAGCTTAAGGCTGCAAGGACTGCTACAGCCCAACAGCCTCAGCCTCCTCAGGGCCTTTGACTTACAACTAGAGAACTTAGCCTTTCTGGCTGTAGAAGAACCAGAGCCTCTCACCATTCCAGGAAGGTTAGCTCACTTTGCTCCCAGATGGGAACAAATCACAGCAGAGCAATGGACCCTCTCCATCATAAGGGAGGGGTACAAGCTTCATTTCTTAAACCTTCCTCCTCACACCATGGTGAGACAGTTCAATTCTCCAACATCTCTCCTCGACCTTCTGGGTCAGGAGATTGCTACCCTTCTTGCCCAAAGGGCAATAGAAGAAGTACCCCTTCTTCAACAGGGTTCAGGATTCTACTCCCCCTATTTTCTTATCCCAAAGAAAACAGGGGGCTACAGACCCATATTAGATCTCAGAGAATTGAACAAGTTTCTATACAAGGAGAAATTCAAGATGATTTCTCTCGGTGCTCTCCTTCCATACCTTCAGAGTCAGGATTGGCTTTGTTCTCTAGATCTCAAGGAGACGTACACCCATGTCCTCATCCATCCAACACACAGAAGGTTCCTTTGGTTCCTTTATCAGGGAAAGCACTACCAATACAGAGTGCTTCCTTTCGGTCTGGCCTCTGCTCCAAGAGTGTTCACAAAATGCATGGAAGTAGTAGCTGCATTTCTACGCACTCTAGGAATATTTGTATTCCCATATCTGGACGACTGGCTCATCCGAGCTCCATCCCAGTCAGAGGCCCAGGCTTCCCTAGCCTGCACAAGGCGTGTTCTTCAGTATCTGGGACTTGTAATAAACATCCCAAAATCACATCTCACCCCTACTCAGTCATTAGAGTTCATAGGGGCCTTGCTGGATACCACAACTGCAAGGGCCTATCTTCCCCAGGCCCATTGCCTACGCTTGGTGCAGTTAGCCTCACAAGTTCAGTTAAAGTCCCATTTAACTGCTCGAGAGATGTTACAACTGTTAGGCCATATGGCATCCACCGTGCATGTGGTTCCTTACGCTTGCCTTCACATGTGGGCAGCTCAGTGGACTCTGTCCACCCAATGGACCCAGGCATCAGGGTACCTGTCAGACAAAATAGCAACCTCCAGTCGCCTCTTTTGGTCTCTCCAGTGGTGGAAGTCCACTCAAAATCTGTTGCTGGGGTCCCCCTTTCAACAGTTGCTACCCCAAGCAACCCTTACAACAGATGCCTCTCCAAGGGGTTGGGGAGCTCATCTACAAGATCTCTCCACCCAGGGCATCTGGTCTCCACAGGAGACATCTCTACATATCAACCTCTTAGAGCTCAGAGCAATTTTTCTAGCTCTCAGAGTCTTCCACACCCTGCTCAGCTACAAGACAGTCCTCATCCACACGGACAACCAAGTTGCCATGTTCTACGTTAACAAGCAGGGCGGGACTGGCTCTTTGTCACTTTGCAACGAAGCTTTGAGATTGTGGGCCTTCGCCAGAGAGCATCAAATTCATCTCATGGCAGTGTATCTTCCAGGGGTTCAAAACTCTTGGGCAGACAGACTCAGTCGAGTTCTGCTTCCACACAAATGGTCCCTCCATGGGGACCAGATAGCCAGGATCTTTCGAATTTGGGGAACCCCAGACATAGACCTGTTTGCAAGTCCATGGATTGCCAAACTTACCCGGTTCTGTTCCAGGATTCCGTGTCAGGGAGTTCAGGCCAGGGATGCCTTCCTCCTCCACTGGGGGCAAGACTTCCTCTATGCCTTTCCACCCATTCCCCTAATTCCCAAGACACTGTTCAAGCTTCAGAGAGACAAGGGGTCTATGATCCTCATAGCACCACGTTGGCCACGCCAAGTGTGGTACCCTCTACTTCTGCATCTCTCTCAAGCTCCCTCCCTGGACTTGGGATCTGCTCCAGACCTCCTGTCCCAGGAGGAAGGAACGTTGTGGCACCCAAATCCCCAGTCTCTTCATCTCAGGGCCTGGTTGCTGAAGGCCTAGACCTTCAAGATTTGCATCTTTCTCAGCAGGTGAAGGATATCCTTCATGCTTCCAGAAAGCCTTCCACTAGACGTTCCTATGCTTTTAAATGGAAAAGGTTTACCATTTGGTGTGCAGAGAAGGGTCTTAACCCTCTTGCAATACCTCTGAATTCTTTACTAGAGTATTTGCTGCATTTATGCCATGCAGGCCTTAAAACGAATTCAGTAAGAGTCCATTTGAGTGCTATTGCAGCATCCCTTAAGCCTCTCAATGGACAGCCTATTTCCTCTCATCCTCTTATTGCAAGATTCATCAGAGGCCTTCTTTTAACTAAACCTCCCATTAGACCACCTCCAGTGGCATGGGATTTGAATTTGGTTCTTGGCCAGCTTATGAAGCCACCCTTTGAACCCTTAGCCACTACCTCCTTGAAATTCCTTTCCTGGAAGGTTATTTTTCTCATTGCAGTCACCTCAGCTCGCCGTATCAGTGAGCTGCAAGCCTTGGTGGCTAATCCTCCTTATACAAGGTTCCCACATGACCAGGTAGTCCTCAGGACTAATCCACACTTTATGCCTAAAGTGGTCTCACCTTTTCATCTGAACCAGGAGGTGTATTTACCTGTCTTTTTTCCAGGACCTCATGCATCAAGTGCAGAGAGGAATCTCCATACCCTGGATTGTAAGAGAGCACTTGCTTTTTACTTACAAAGGACACAGCAACATAGAAAGTCCTCTCAACTATTTGTTGCTTTTGATCCCTCTCATTTAGGACTTCCAGTCTCTAAGAGAACTCTGTCCAATTGGATTGCTCAGTGTATTTCTTTCGCCTACCAGAGTAAGAACCTTTCTCTGGAGGGCCATGTCACAGCTCACAATGTGAGGGCCATGGCAGCCTCTATGGCTCATCTAAACTCTGTGTCCATCGACCAAATCTGTCGAGCGGCCACCTGGGCCTCGGTTCATACCTTTACAGCCCAGTACTGCTTGGACAAGGACTCCCGCCGGGATGCCTTGTTTGGTCAGGCTGTTCTCAAACACCTGTTCCATACCTAATCAACTCCTACCCCCATCCCTGGTTGGATGCCCGAGATCTATGGGGGGAGGTAGAGCCCTTCTCGGGGACTCACAACCTTGGAGATCTCCCTGGCATCTCTAGCTGGGGAGTCCCCATATGTGAAGACTCATTCCTGCTTGTTCCTGGAGATAGCACAGTTACTTACTTGTAACAGGTGATCTCTGGGAACAGCAGGAATAAGTCTTCACAACCCACCCACCTCCCCTAGGAGTTGTATCTCTCTATCTATCTTTTCTTTCCTCTCTCTCTCTTTGTCTCAGCTTAAAACTCGAACTGGAGAGAGGCGGTTAGGAAAGGCGGGAAGGCAGCGCGCAGGCGCTGTGGGATGCTCCCAAAAGCTTTCTTACTGGACGCTGGGGAGAGTTCCCGCGCAGGCTCCGTCGGTACCGACGATACCCATATGTGAAGACTTATTCCTGCTGTTCTCAGAGATCACCTGTTACAGGTAAGTAACTGTGCTTTATAGACCTATCTCTCCTCAGCTGTCTCTTTTCCAAATTGAAAAGCCCCAACCTTTTAAGCCTTTCCTTGTAGTGGTATCCTTCCATCCCATTTCCATTTTGGTGACTCTTTTCTGTACCTTTTCTAATACTGCAATATCCTTTTTAAGATACGGCGACCAGATTTGCACACAATATTCAAGGTGCGGTTGCACCATAGAGTGATAGAGAAACATTATAATATCCTTGCTTTTATTCTTCATTCCTTTCCTTATGATTCCTAGCATTCTATCTGCTTTCTTGGTGGTGCCTGCAAATTGGACAGAAGGTATCATCGTATTATCCATGATGATGCCCAAATCCTTTTCCTGGGTGATGATTCTTAATATGGAACCTTGAATCATGTAACCGTAGTTTGGGTTGTTCTTCCCTAAGTGCATAACTTTGCACTTGTCCACGTTAAATTTCATCTGCCATTTGGATGCCCAGTCTCCCAATTTTTCAAGGTCCTCTTGCAATTTTTCACTATCCCCTTGTGTTTTGACAACTTCAAGTAATTTGTGTTATCTGCAAATTTGATCTCCTCATTCGTTACTCCCATTTCCATGTTATTTTTAAATATGTTAAGAAGCAGTGGGCCCAGCACAGATCCTTGGGGTACTCCACTATTCACCTTTCTCCATTGAGAAAATTGGCCATTTAGCCTGACTCTGTGTTTTCTATCTTTTAACCAGCTTCTAATCGACAATGGTACACTGTCTCCAATCCCTATCTAATTTTCATACTAATGCAAAATTCTTCCTCAAACTCCTGCCTATTTCTACTCATTCTGAAAATATGAGTGTATTTCCATCCTCGCCTCCTTCCTCCTCACAGGAGATCCCAGCCCGCAGTAGCCACAATTAACATCATTATCAATCATTCAGCATGGAGCCTGGAGAAGCTTCTTCAGTGGTACTCAGGCATGAGCCTAGGGCTTGTGGGCCGGCAAGAGGTAGTATCAATAAAGCTGATGATGATTATAGTGTCATCAGGATCTGGTCAGCATATGTTAAACCTTTCTATGGGTTCTTAGATGACATCACTTCCTGAAGGATTCACTATCAGAAACAAAAACGGTGTTAATGTGAATTTTCAGAGGGTTTTTTGGTTACCCTTACTTAAATTGACAAAAGGTTTGGACAAGTTTCTGGAAGACAAATAGATATGGAGAATGCCACCAGTTATTGCCAGGAGCTAAGAGTGAACAGTGAATAGCCTTGGTCGTCCCAGTGGCCACAGTCCTTTCTCAAGGGAACAAAGATGAAGCGGAGGATGATGGCTGACTCGGCTTGCATTTTGGCCAGGTTATTTTTATCCCTCTCCATTCTATTCTGGGGCTTCCTTTTAGTTTGCAGAATTATATATTTCAATCAAAATTTTAGATTTCAAACTGAAAATGCTAATATTATTGCTCCCTTGATGGAAGACTTCTCTGGTTAAAAGTATCAATTCATACCTAAAATGTGAAAAAAGTGTTGATTACTGTAAATGGAATTGGTTTTCAAGTTTTATGCAGAGGTATAAACACTACAATGCACTGGCTAACTACTAGGAACAACACTTATATGTGATTCTCTATATGCTGAAAGGCACATTTTACAAACTGGGACATCCAAGCCTGAATGTCCCTAAAAACAGCAAACATGTCTAAGTTTGGGCACGATTTCACAAACATGATTCAGGGTTGTCTGGATGCTGGTCATGTAATGCTCCTTGTAACAATGGAATCTTCAGCATTTGATCGTGTGGATCATAATTTGTTGCTTGCTTGGTTGGCAGATATTGGTTTGAGTTGTTTTTCTTCTTTGTCGTCAGATCGTATGTTTACAGAAGATTGTGGTTCTTCTACATCTTCTGTTCAGAGTATTTTTTGTGGGGTTCCTAGGGTTTGATTCTCCAGGACCAAGCAGGAAGTCAGTCCTCACATATGGGTGACGTCGGCGCCGACGGAGCCCTCGCGGAGCAATTTTCCCCAGCTTTCAAAGAAAGCCTTTGGGAATTGCAGCGCGCATGCGTGGTCCTCTTCCCGCCCAAGGGTGCCATCTTGCTCAGTCTTCTTTTTTCCGCGGAGCCCTACAGACGTTGTTTGTGAATCCCCGCCGAAAAGTTGATTTTTTTCTCTTTATTTCTCTTTTTTCTTCGGTTCGACGCCGGTTCTTTTCCCGCCCGGACTTGCGACGCCGGTTGCGAGTCCATTCTTTATTTTTCGGTTTTTTGTCTTTCGTGACAGATTTCGCGCCTTTTTCACTGGCAGCCCGGTCTTTCGACCTCGCAGGGGCCCTTTTTCCCCCGATGGCTGCCAGCAGCTTTAAAAAGTGTGACCTCTGTAAGAAACTCATGTCTCTTACAGACACACACGACTTTTGCCTCCGCTGCCTCGGACCCGATCATGACCAGATGATCTGTGGTCCGTGTGGCAAAATGTCCTCTAAAGCGTTGAGGAGTCGGCAGCATCAGCGGGAACGTATCTTCTCTGACTCCGGCCGGGCTCGGACCTCGTCAGAGGCTTCGACGTCTCGGGACTCTGGTCCTGAGCATCGTTGGAGTTCCTCTGAAAGGGGGTCTCCTATCCGGGAACATCATCGGAAGAAGAAACCCGCGAGGGCGGGATCGGTGGACGCTCCTGGTTCCTCGAGGGCCAGGTCGCATAGCCCCGATTCCCGTCCCGGGTCCTCGGAGGTGGAGAGGCCTTCAAAACATCCTCGACTCGAGATGGACTTGCCCGCTCACGTGAGTACTGTTGTCCTCGTAGACTCGCCTCCGAAGGAGCCGACGTCGGGCCCGACGCCGTCAGGGCCCGAGTCGGGGGCTGCTGGGTCTCCTGAGCTCGGACTCAGGTTGACGGCCTTGGAGAGCAGTCTGACTGCCTTCATGGACCAGCAGCGGGTATTGATCGCTGGCCTCGCCGGTGCTTCTGCCCTGACCGCAGGGACGTCAACCTCCAAGTCGACCCCGGAGACCGAGCCGATCCTCGAGTCCATGAGGGCTCGAGTCGATCCTCGGTCGCGGTCTCCTTCGGCCTCCCGTTCGGGACCGAGGTCGTCGGGGCGGATGGCATCGATGCCCGCCCGAACGGAGCCGCTCGACTCCTCCTCCGAGGAGTCGGCCTGGGAATCCGAAGACGAAGAGTCACCTGGTTCCTTTCGGACTCGGTGTGTCCCTTCGGACTCCCCCGAGTCCGAACCTCGGAGACGGTCCCCCCCGGAGGATACCCGGTTCTCGGACTTCGTGCGGGATATGGCCAAGGCCTTGGCCTTCCCCGCGGATCCCGAGGAGGAGCCTCGAGTCGAAGAACTCGATGCCCTCCAATATGACTCTCCCCCGAAGGAGGCCTTTATTGTACCGGTTCCTCCGATGCTGGAACGACTTCTCTTCCGCATGTGGGAGAGCCCGGCGTCGTCGCCGGTGTTAAGCAAGCGGGTCGATTCCATTTATCGAGTCCGCAAGAGCCCCGGCTTCCAAAAGGCACAACTACCGCACCATTCCATGGTGGTGGAATTGGCCATGCATAGACTTAAGAGTCAAAAAATGCACTCCTCGGTGCCCCCCGGTAGGGAAGCCTGAAGCCTGGATGCCCTCGGTAGGAAGTGTTTCCAGGGCTCTATGCTTGCTTGTCGAGTCCAGACCTACCAGCTCTACATGGGCATGTATCTCCGGGACCTCGCTAAAGAAATAGCCGGGTTCTCTGCTGGTCTCTCCAACAAACCTTTGCAGAGGTTCCAAACCTTGTCAACTGGTATTCGGGAGTGCTCAAAGTTTATCTCTCGAGCAGCCTATGATGGTTTTGAGGCATCGGCTCGAGTAGCCGCAGCCGGCATCGGTGGACGCCGCCAAGCTTGGCTTCAGATGTCCGACCTCGAGCCCTGGGTGCAGGACAAGTTGGTCGATGTCCCCTGCAGAGGTGAAAACCTCTTTGGCAAGCCCATGGATGAAAAGGCTGCCCAGATCGAGACCGAGACTCTCACCAGGACCCGTCTCTCAAGGAAGACCTCTGCCCCTTCTCAGAAGAAAAAGGGCTCGGGGAAAAAGCCCTTTTACCCGAGGAAGGCAGCTGCCTATAAATACTACCCTCAGTATCAGGCCTCAGCAGCCCCCCCACAAGGTAAGCAGGCCAAGGGACGGGGTAATGGGTCCCGTAGGCAGCAAGCCCCCAAGCCTGCACCACCGGCCCCTGCTCAGCAGGGTGGGGGTTTTTGACTTCATCAGCATAGCCTCTCCCCCTCAGCTGGTTTCTCTCAGCACAGGAGGCCGGCTGGTCCACTTTGCCCACAGGTGGTCCAACATCACCACAGATACCTGGGTACTTCACATAGTTCAGAAGGGCTATCTCCTTCACTTTCACCAGGTACCTCCCTCCTACTTTCCAGGGGAGCCTCCGAGACTCCCTCTGCACAGGGACTTACTCCTTCAAGAGTTAGCAAGTCTCATTCAGGAGCAGGCTGTGGAACCGGTGCCCCACCACCTGAAGGGTCAAGGGTTTTACTCCAGGTACTTTCTGATACCAAAAAGAACAGAAGGCCTCAGACCCATCCTGGACTTGCGAAACCTCAACAAGTTCCTTGCAAAGGAAAAGTTCAAGATGCTTACCCTTGGAATCCTGCTGCCCTACCTCCAGCAGGGCGACTGGCTATGCTCCTTGGATCTAAAGGATGCGTATACTCATATCCTTATTCATCCAGACCACAGACAATATCTCAGATTTGTTGTGGGAGGGAATCACTACCAGTACAGAGTACTGCCCTTTGGCCTATCCTCCGCCCCCAGGGTGTTCACCAAATGCCTAGCAGTGGTGGCGGCCTATCTAAGACTACAAGGCCTTTTTGTGTTCCCATACCTGGACGACTGGCGCATCAGAGCCCAGTCTTCACAAGAGGCCACTCAGGCCACTCATCGCACTGTGACTCTACTCCAGCACTTGGGATTTGTCATAAACTTCGCAAAGTCCACTTTGCTCCCCTCTCAAAATCTCGAATTCATCGGCGCCAGGTTAGACACTCTTCAGGCGCGGGCCTTCCTCCCTCTGGGCAGGGCCAAGCGGCTCATGGATCTCGCCAGCCACTTTCACAGCAATGCCCTGGTCTCGGCCAGGCAATTTCTGAGACTGCTCGGCCATATGGCTTCCACGGTCCGTGACCCCCAATGCCCGCCTGAACATGCGACCTGCTCAATGGTGCCTTCGCACTCAATGGCATCACGCCACTGGGAGCCTAGTGGACTCCGTACAGATCTCCGACCAGCTGGTCTCTTCTCTACAATGGTGGCTTCATCTACCCAACCTAGTACTAGGAGTGACTTTTCAGCCCCCTACGCATTCTCAGGCCCTGACGACCGATGCTTCTCTCCTGGGTTGGGGAGCACATTGCCAAGGGACATGTACTCAAGGCCTCTGGACTCCTTGGGAGTCTGCTCAACAGATAAACTTCCTGGAGCTCAGAGCCATCCGCCTAGCGCTCAAAGCATTCTCTCACCTGGTGTCTCACCAGTCGGTGCTGATACAGACAGACAATCAGGTTGCAATGTTCTACGTGAACAAACAAGGCGGAACAGGCTCCTTCCTTCTCTGTCAGGAGGCACGGAAGCTATGCTCTTGGGCAGTCCACCACGGCATCCTCCTCAAGGCTGTCTATCTCCCAGGTCAAGAAAATTACCTGGCCGACAAGCTCAGCAGAATCCTCCAGCCACACTAGTGGAGGCTGGATCCGATGGTGGTTCAGCGGATCTTTCTCAAGTGGGGTCTCCCCACCATGGATCTGTTTGCCAGTCCTCTGAACCGGTAACTTCCCAGATTCTGCTCTTGACAACCGCATCCTCTCAGAGTAGCGGCGGATGCTTTTCTAATTCCATGGTCCACAGGCCTCTTATATGCCTTTCCTCCCATGCCGCTGGTGTCTCGGACACTCTTCAAGGTTCTCAGGGACAAGGCCTCGGTGATCCTAGTAGCTCCCCGGTGGCCGAGACAACCTTGGTTCCCACTTCTAATGCAGCTGGCGGTGGACACCCCTCTTCCTCTGGGATTTCAGCCCGACCTCCTGTCACAGGATCAGGGGACTCTCCTGCACCCCAACCTCCGGTCCCTTCATCTGATGGCCTGGCTGCTGAAAGGGTAGTCCTCGCTCCCCTCCGCCTGCCTCCAGATGTGGAGGAGGTCGTCTTGGCTTCCAGGAGGCCCTCCACCCGGAAGTCCTACGCTCTGAAGTGGCGTCGGTTCTCCGTCTGGTGTGCTCAGCAGTCTCAGGATCCCTTCTCCTGTTCAGCGTCAGTGGTCTTGCAGTACTTGCTTTCCCTCTCCAATCTTGGACTTAAGTCCAACTCAGTCAAGGTTCACCTCAGTGCTCTTTCTGCACACCACCTGCCGGTGGAGGGCAGACCTCTTTCTAGCCACCCTCTGGTGGCTCGTTTTCTCAGAGGCCTCCTTCTCCTTAAACCGCCTTTGCGCCCCCCAGCCCCGGACTGGGATCTCAATGTGGTTTTGCAGCGGATTACCTGTCCGCCTTTTGAACCTATGGCTACCTGTCCTCTTTGTTTTCTTTCTTGGAAAACCTTGTTCTTGGTGGCCCTCACTTCTGCTAGACGCGTTAGTGAGCTGCAAGCCCTGGTGTCTGATCCTCTGTACACTAGGTTCTACAAGAACCGGGTAGTCCTACGGACTCACCCAAAGTTTCTTCCCAAAGTGGTTTCCCCTTTTCACATCAACCAGGAGGTGGTGCTTCCGACCTACTTTCCCAGGCCACACTCCAGCCGAGCTGAAATGGTCTTGCATACCCTGGACTGTAGAAGGGCGTTGACCTTCTACCTTGACCATACGCGGGAGCACAGAAGAGCTGTTCAGCTCTTCGTCTCTTATGACCCCAATAAGTTGGGGCTCCCTGTCTCCAAGCGTACTCTGTCCATCTGGATTGCTGACTGTATCGCTTGGGCTTACGAGGCAGCCGGCCTCCCCTTGGAAAGTCGAGTCACGGCCCATCGTGTTCGGGCGAAGGCTACGTCAGTAGCTTACCTCCGCTCTGTTCCATTGGCAGACATCTGCCGGGCCACTACTTGGTCTTCAAGCCAGACCTTTGCGGCCCATTACTGCCTGGAGAGGGAGTCCCGCAGGGACAGTGCTTTCGGACAGGCAGTCCTCCGTAACCTCTTCGAGGTATAGGCAACTCCTACCCTCCACCCCGGATGTTGGGCTACCGGTTGGAGGCATATTCAGAGAAGATTCCTTCCTTCTGGGCTACTGAGCTTGAGGGAGCTCATTTTTTGTGCTTAGGGTCTCCGGTAGCCTTAAGCTTGGGAGTCCCATATGTGAGGACTGACTTCCTGCTTGGTCCTGGAGAAAGCGTAGTTACTCACCTGTAACAGGTGTTCTCCAGGAGCAGCAGGAATCAGTCCTCATAACCCTCCCTCCTCCCCTTGGAGTTGCAGTTCTATGCTTTCGTTTTTGCTAATTTTTTGCTGTCTTTTATCTATGTCATCTGACTGAGCAAGATGGCACCCTTGGGCGGGAAGAGGACCGCGCATGCGCGCTGCAATTCCCAAAGGCTTTCTTTGAAAGCTGGGGAAAATTGCTCCGCGAGGGCTCCGTCGGCGCCGACGTCACCCATATGTGAGGACTGATTCCTGCTGCTCCTGGAGAACACCTGTTACAGGTGAGTAACTATGCTTTCTCTTGCCACTGTTTAATGTTTTCTTGGCCCCTCTGGCATTTCTAGTTCACTCCTGTGCGATCTCAGGTTACTTTTTTGCTGATGGGATTCAGCTTATTGCCTTTCTTGATCCTTACTCTTTGGATATGTAGCCTTTGAATCCTTGTTTGGAGGCAGTCTCACAATGGCTTAAGGCTAATCGCTTAAAATTTAATTTAGAGAAGTGTAGGGCTATGTGAATCTCTGGCTGGTCGGATCCGATTTATATTAGCACCAACCTTGGAGGGTTCAACGCTATCATTGGTCTCTTCGTTGCAGCTCCTGGGATGTGTTTTTGATTCGCAATTTACTTTTATTCCTCAAATTTTGGATACTGTTAAAAAATGCTTTTCAGCTGCAAATGATTAGAGCTCTTCAGTCTGTTTTAGACAAAGCAGCCCTTACCACGCTGATTCTTGCTTTGGTGATTAGCAGGTTGGATTATTGACATTTTCTCTATAGTAGGTGTCCATTCTATTCTTTAAAACATCTGCAGCAAGTGCAGAATGTGGCGATTAAACTCCTTCTGGGTGCTAGACCTTGGGACCATGTTACTCCTCTTCTTCAAGCTCATCAATGGTTGCCTAATTCTTCGCATTAGTTTTCAAGTTCTTCTGATAACCCATAAAGGGGGCATTCTGAATGTAAATAGGCTGCCTGGACGTGCGGGATAGACATTTTTCTCACAAAAATGTCTATACCCGAATTCTACAACCACACACCCCTGCATATAAACGGCACTAAAGTGGGGATCTCAGAACATGGGTGGAAGGGAGCAGAACAGGGGCATGGAAAGCCATGGAGACGTAGAAAGAGTATTCAGGAAAGTCTCATGTACATCCTGAGTGTATCCCGTGCATGCCTACATTATACCAGCGGCAACATGGAATAAGCCAGCACTTAGAGGATTTTCTGCTCTGATCTGCAACAAGGAATGGCTGTGACAAGTCTGTCTAGAACTGGTGTGTCTGCTGTCTGGGAGGGCACAAGATGCAGTTGTAAAGAATAGAATGCACATGTAAGGGACATTTGTCAGGATACGGAACAATAAAAAAACACCCCTACAGAAATATAAAGTACTGCAGTAGTCTTTATTCTGGCTATGCTGGTAGTTTCTGTTTGTGCTAAAGGGGTTATTCTAGGCTTCCCTAACAATTCCTGTGTTCGGAGAAATGGGAATGTAGATGTAGGGATGGTATATGAGTTGGTATGGAGCAGAAGCGTGTTTGGCTGAGACATGTGGTCTTGAGATGCCCTGCTATGAGATATTACCAGCAGTTGTTTATAGGTGCAGGGCATGGTTTTGGCAGGAGGATGTTATTTGTGACTGCAAGCAAGAGTGTGCATGTGTGTATATGTAGTATGAGGGCTGCAGGAGAGGCCCTGCTGTGCTGATTCACAACTCTGGGGGAACATGTATGCCTGGCCAGTATCTGAACTGTAGGGCTAACCGCAGCATCACCAGGTGCCATTGTGAATCGGCAGCCACTTCTGTAAGCTGCTCTGCAGCAAAATAGCAGGTCATGTCCTTGTCAATGGTGAGGGGCCCTCAGAGTGGGGGTATGCTGCAGTGCAAACAGCACTAATGCATATCCAAATGCACCATCAGAGGTCCCTAACATTGTGCACATTTGTCAGGACAGATGATGGTGCTTTTGGGCATGTGTTTCTGATGTTTGCACTGTTGCATGTTCGCACCCTGATGGCTTCCTATGAATGACAGGGATATGTCTTGACATGTAGCTGTGCAGACCCATTTCCGTTTTTTTCTACTTTGTTTTCTACTTAAAGGTGACATATCATAGTAACATAGTAAGTGACGGCAGATAAAGACCAGCATGGTCCATCTAGTCTGCCCAGCAAGATGGCAAGAGTAGGTGCACCTGTCACTCTGTGCAGGCCACCCCTCCCCATGTCTTTGTTTAGGGGTAAACCCACCACTCCATGTAGGACACCCCTATTTGTTGAGACATTATATATTTGTTGAGACGTTATATGATTCAGAAGTTAGATGGTACCGTTTATTTTGTTTTTATCCTATATCAAGTTCAGAATAAACTAAACTAAACATTAACCATCTAATGGGTTTCAGTAAAATAGGCCAATAGTCTATTCATATTAGAGCAAAGTCCCAGGCTACTTTTTACCTGTGGAATTTACCTATACTTGTGCCTATACTTTTCTTTTCAAATTGATTGCAGGTACTAAGTACCTATGGATGTTTCCACCTGCTTTTTGTGCGAGTTGTTGTGTAAGGAAAATATCATGTGTAGACCTGAAAATATGATCTATCTGCATAATTTTCTGATCCCACCCCATACATGCCATCTGGAATGCTTCTCCTAAATGTGACTGCAGGTATGTATGTTGCACAACACTGCATATACCAAGACAGGTCAATATTTAAAAGCACCTATGTGGTTGGCAGTAGATGCCCACAGGGCTTCTTTTACCTATGGGCAAAGGGGGAAGCTGCCCTGGGCCCCTGCAAAACAGGGGCCCAGATGGCCACAAGTAAATTCAGGCCTGAGGTCAGGTTGCAGAATTGATTGGCACTTACACTTTTCTGTATCCAGATTGTGGATTGCTCTATCGGCCTGCATTCGGGCATACCATGTCCTCACATTAGCAGTCATGTACCTCAACTCAACTGGCTAAAGGGTGCCCTTGGCACTATGCAGGAGAGCCTTGCTATCCTCTGCTCTGTGCATTCATCCCTCCTCCCATTGCTAGATCCCCACAGCTGCACATAAAAGATCAGGGGCATGCCGATGCCTCATGCTGCAGTCTGCAGAATGCTTGCCCACCCTCTGCAGAGAAGACCTCCACAGCAGAGAGACCTGGTCAGGCAGAGGCGGGCAGGCTGCTGTTTCTAGTCTCTGCCCCCAGGAGAGAGGGCCATGCTGTGCTGCCAATTCCTATGCAGGAGCAGGGGAGAAATGAGATTGGGTTCATCCATTGCTGAACAGCAGCAGCAGCCAGGCCCAGGTTAGTCAAAGAGGGAGCAAGCCAAGGACCAGACAGTCAACCAGAACATACACATCACTGGAGCATGGGCCAATTCCACCAGATGAGAGAGGGGGCAACAGAAACTGGGGGATTAAGGTAGCTTTAGGTGAGGAGTGAAAAATGGGAACTTGGATTAAGATGTTTGGCCAGGTTAAAGGAGAAAAGGGATTTGAGTGGATTAAGATGTTTGGCCAGGTTAAAGGAGAAAAGGGATTTGAGAGGAGGGGTGCAAGTAGGGACTGGGATTTTGAGTGGAAGAGCAGAAATGCATGGAATATAGGGAAAGAGAGACCAAGGATTGGACAATGGAAAAGGGATAGGGTGGGAGGCTGGGAAAAATAGAAGAGGGCCCATCTTCACAATTTTGCCCAGGGTCCCATAAGTGGTTAAAGTGGCCCTGAGTGCCCACTACATCAGCTTTTTAAAAAAATATTCTGGCCCACAGAGAGGCTGCAGTTTGGCCACACAAACTGCTATACAACCAACATTATCTGCTTTAAATTTGAACATGATTTGAAGCAGCTCAGGTGCGGGCCAAAAACATATCCCAAGGGCTTCTGATTTTAGGTTTTAACTGATAAATACCAATAAAATGCCCGCAATGCAAAAAAAAAATTAAATAGGGGTTTATTGAATAAATACTGGAAAAACACAATTTTCTCTAGTATTCTCTCTTGCCCCTGGCCTGTTTTGTACCCCCACTCAGTTTTTGTGCCTTTTCCGCACTGATGACTCCTAAGGGACAAAAAGGTATATATTTGATTCCATCGGAAAGGCATCCAGCAATAGTACCCATGTCAGAAAAGCACCAATAAACACATAAACACATTTTGTACTTTCAAAGAGCCTCTAGTTAGCTGGAAAATCCTACCTAACTTTACAGGGCCTTATATCAGCGGTGGCAACGAGCACTGTTCAAACCATCACGACTGAAGTAAAGACCCTGATATTCAATGCTAGGGCCACATCCGGTCACCCGCGTTGAATATCCGGGTTGGCTGGATAGTAACCTAGCAGCGGCTTCCCAGTTAGCTTTGGCGGTGAAAGTTAGGCCAGCCTTCAATGTGCCTAACGTTTGGCACCAAGGGATAACTGGACATTGGCTGAATATCGCCACTGCCAGTTAACCCTGAGCGCCACCGCTGCCCCACCCCCGGAACACCCTGCTGCTAGCCGGCTAACATTGGGGTGTTCGCTGATGACACCCACAGATATTCATTAGCACTAACCACCTTACTGCCGCTGAATATTCCAGTGATCGCGATTAACACGGCTAGGAGGTCTTCTAACCGTGTTAATTGCTTTGAATATCCTCCCCTATTTCTATAACGTTGTACAGATATCTTATCCATATAAAGTTATATAGCTGCTGGCCCGCTGAATATTTATCTCATATTTAGATAAAGCAATTTCCACACAATTTATGAGATAAATTGCTCTGAAAATTGTCCCCCTCCCCCATGTTAAAATAAGTAAGTAATAAAGTAAATCTTTTGGCAAAAGGCTACAGAATGTGATGAAAGGGAATGAACGTGCACTCACGTGAGCTATCACTAAAACAGGTGCTAAATCTAAACTCCCCTCCTTTCCCCAGGATTAGCTCCATTTACGCAAAATGGGATAACTCTGAAAAAAGGGCTCTTACCCAAAGTGAGGCTAGAAACATTACAGCCGTCCCTTTGGCAAGTTTTGCATTAACAGTATCATGTTTCTTAACTTAGGGGTATGTTTACTAAACTGCGCTAATGTGCGCGGCGCACATTAGCGTGCGCTAAGGTACCTTAGAAACATAGAAACATGATGACAGAAAAAGACCACAAGGCCTATCTAGTCCGTCCTTCCATAACAACAACTACAACAGTCCACTTTTTACCTTTAGAGATCCTCTGTGTTGGTCCCATGCTTTTTTGAATTCAGTTACTGTCCTCATCTCTACCACCTCCACTGGGAGACTATTCCACAGATCCACTACTCTTTCCGTAAAGAAATATTTCCGCATATCACTCCTAAATCTATCTCCCTTCACCCTCATCCCATGTCCCCTCGTAGCAGAACTTGCTTTCAATTGAAAGAGGCTCTCTCCCTGAACATTTATGCCACGGAGGTATTTAAACATCTCAATCATATCACCTCTATCCCGCCTTTCCTCTAAGGTGTACATATTAAGATCCTGAAGTCTGTCCTCATATGCTTTATAATGAAGCCCATTAATCATTTTAGTAGCAACCCTCTGCACCGACTCCATCCTGTTCACATCCTTTTGAAGGTGCGGTCTCCAGAATTGCACACCATACTCCAAATGAGGTCGCACCAAAGACTTATACAGAGGCATTATCACCTCCTTTTTTCTGCTAGCCATTCCTCTCCGTATGCACCCAAGCATCCTTCTAGCTTTTGCCGTCGCCTTTTCTACCTGTTTAGCTACTTTAAGATCATCAGACACAACCACGCCTAGGTCCTGCTCTTCTTTAGTGGACAAAAGTACTTCACCTCCTATACTGTATTGCTCCCTTGGATTGCTGCAGCCCAAATGCATGACCTTACATTTTTTAACATTAAATCCCAGCTGCCAAATTCTAGACCATTCTTCAAGCTTAGCTAGATCCCTCCTCATGTTATCTACACCTTCCTGGGTGTCTACTCTATTGCAGATTTTGGTATCATCCGCAAAGAGGCAAACCTTACCCGACAGCCCTTCCGCTATATCACTAACAAAGATGTTAAAAAGAATCGGACCAAGGACAGATCCCTGGGGCACACCACTGGTAACATCCTTCTCCTCAGAGTGAGCTCCATTTACTTGTACTCTTTGTCGCCTCCCACCCAACCAATTTCTAACCCAAGCAGTAACTTTAGGGTCCATCCCTAGGGTGCTCAGTTGTGCCCCGTAACGCTAATGTCACGTTACGGGGCACAAATGTGCCCCGCACAGGTGCGCGGCGCACTAAAGTGCACGCTCATGTGCACGGCGCGCTAATGTGCGATAAAGGCGTGGAAAGGCTCCCGGAGGGCGGAGGAAGGCTCCCCAGGGGCAGAGAGAAGGGGTCAATGGGTGGAGAGTGGGAGGGGAGTGGCTCCCCGCACACTAGCGGGGCTGAAATTCAAGGCAAAAAATACCGCGAGTGAAAACCTCGCGGTAGAGCCGATTTAAATGGAAGAGAAACCATTTCTGTTAACAATGTACAGCAAAACCAGGCAAACCTACAAAACAGTGATAAGTGTGATACATGTGCACGGAACAAAAGTGCAAATAAACATTGCAAATGACCCCAACAAAATAAAATAAAATTATAATCAAGCTGGGCAATAGTGATAGTAATGGGAAACAGCAAAAAATACTCCCAAGAAAGCCGCAAAAAATAAATATGAATTTTAGAAGGGTCTACGCTCCGTCCCCATACAAGGTGAATGATCCCACAGTGAAATAGCACTGATCAGGGTTTCCCTCTCCATTGGACAGGTTACCTATGGCATGCACATGTTCCACAACAGCAGGGCGGGCAGGTCGGAATGGGCAACTGGACAGATGCTGGGAAAGGGGATACAGAGGGATGCAGGCGGCACATGCTGTGGTGCAGCTGGGGCACAGTGCGAACTAGGCAGATGCCTAGATGGCACTTAGGAATGCTGAAACTGAACAGCAGCCAGACAGCAACTGATGAGGGCCCAACATGGGCACGAGAGTGTTTAGCACAGTGTCACAGGGGATAGTACCCAGCAGGTACCCCCAAGGGCACAGAACATTGGCAGGCGGTGATTGGGGGACGTGCAGACAGATATGCAGGCACCCCTACCCCAGAACCCGCACCATAGGCAGCCGCCTACCCGCACACAGGATGGCCTGAGACTGCGTGCCACCAGCACCACCAGCAGAAGGGCATGTGAGCAGGGTGGCACAGGGGTACTGGAGGTGGAGGGGGGCAGTGGCAGCTGCCCAGAGCAGACCATGGCCTAGCCCTGTATAGGTGGGTGCAATGCACTGCAACAGACAGGCCCTGCTGGACAAACAGTCATGGTATCATCAGGGAATGCACTGTCTCTGTGGCAACACTGTGGTGCAGTGCACACAACCAGCGTGTTTGGAGACAGAAGGTCACAGATTCAAGCCCCAGCTGGGGCTCCTGCCAATCCAGTCCCTATATTTTACCCACAACTAAATCGTGATAGTAAAGACGAACCTTTATTGCAGAGAACATAAGCATGTCTCAAACACCTCTATTTTACTCTACAGAGCACAGACACCAGAAACATGCACATTACCTAGAGCAGATTCCCCCAAATGCAGTCCTGGAGGGCCACAAATCCTTCAGGGTTTATGCTGTCTCCAATCTAAGGATTGAGCGGTACTGGTGGTGGAGGTGGCAGCAGCTGGTGGCCACAGCAGACCATGGCCTAGCCCTGTCCAGGTGGGTGCCGTGCACTGCAACAAACAGGCCCTGTCGGATGTACAGTCATGGACTCCCCAGGGAATGCAGCACATCTGTGGCAACACGGTGGTGCAGTGCACACAGACAGTGTGTGCAAGAACAAAAGGTCACAGGTTCAAAGCCCAGCTGGGGCTACTGCCAATCCAGTCCACATATTTTTCCCACAACTAAACCGTGATAGCAAGGACAAACCTTTATTGCAGAGAACATACGCATGGTTAATACGCCTACATTTTACCCCACCGAGCACAGACACCATGAACAGGCACATTACCTAGAGCAGAGTCTCCCAAATGCAGTCCTGGAGGGCCAAACACCATTCAGGTTCCATGCTGCCTCTAATAAAGATGACTGTGCTGCATATCTATGCACCACCTCCATGGTATGCAGATGTATCTCATGCATATTCATGAGGGACAGCATGAAAACCCGAACAGTGTTTGGCACACCAGGACTGGAGTTGGGAACCTCTGCCGTAAAGCAGCAGCCAACAGGGGCAGACACACCCACACCCACAGGCCCCATTAGCCAATGCCTCCTGGAGAGGCAGGACATTGGGCCCTGCGTGCATCTCCCAATACTAGCACTTGCATACCTTAGCAATGCCACCCTACACCTGGGTATACGGTACACAGCTATGAAACGTTTGCTATGAGTACTGGCAGATAGCAATTCCTACGTTAAGCACAGTTTGCTGATTGAGCTCCATCATAACAATCTTTCTGATGTCTGTGGTGTGTGCTTCAGGTCTGGTCTCTGACAGTGTTTACCACCCTGGGGAGTGACCCCCAACAGTATTGCGTACCATATCCATGCCTGTACTGTGCCCAGGACTGGTGTGGTGGCCAGGGCTGCTAGACTCCTCTATAGTAGCACAATGCTGGCATAGGTGTGGGAGTATGTGTCTGTCTATCCAGTGTGTGGTGGCTGCTAACACCCTCCACAGCCCACACTGCCAGCACTGTTGCCAGTATTGGCCTGCCAATGTACATAATGAGGAGCAAGGTACCATGGGTATATCCCGGACAGGGTGGCCTGGCCAGGATGCATCTGCACAGGGTATAGAGCAATGGCTGGGACATTGTAGTGCCCGGCCACCACCTACACAGACAGGGTGGCCACAGCATGTCCTGCTGGGAGATCACTCTCACCCTGACTGTGCAGTGACCACGGCATGGCTAGGCACCCCCATAGTGCTATATAGTATTTCTCTCATGTGATTTTTATGGGTTTCCTTTTGGGGCCCAGTCACTGATTTAGCTGCTTGTTGTCTATGCTGACATCCCAGTTCTGAGTGCATGCATTTCCACCAGGAACATGCACTATGGACTAGCTAGTAGACTGTTTGCAGCTGGTATGTGTCTTGATGGAGTGCTTTGCAGGGTGCAGCGGCTGAAGGCTTGCTGCAGGAGAATATCAGATAGCGGTGGGGTGCAGCTTAGCATATCCAGGCCTAATGTCTGTCTGCTATTGCGTTATGGATGTGTACAGAGCTGCATTGACTGCCCTGTAGGTGTCTGTTCCCCAGATGGTCCCCACTACTGCCACCATTGCAGGGAGGTAGAATGTGGATCTGTTGATGGGAGACCCTGTTTACCACCCTCAGCCCTGAAGGAGGAGAGTGGTGGTACATAATCCTCCTAGGGGTACATAGGGGCTACACCTGACTGAGACATACAGATATATCCAAGGTGTGTCTGCAGAAACTACCTATCTCACACATTAGCACTGCTGGGGACCTGCAGTATAGCCTATTTCTGCCATGGAAGGTGCTGTGGACCTGGTGCTGGGCGCCCCACCGCACACTCAGGGTGAGCACAGTACCCGCACAATGTGACGGTGTGTAGCTACTCTGTGCCAGTAACACACATGGTCAGTTCTCCCTACCAGGCCGAGGTGCTGTGGGGGTGCATACCCCATCTTGTGTTTATCTGTAGACAGCTGATTTGCATGTGCAGTGCATCATGGGTACGGGTGGGCTATCCCTATCCTGGTGACCACAGCAGACTGTCTGTGTGGTGATGTGCAGTCCCTCTTCAGCCAGCCAGGGGCTTGCTAGCAGCTATAAAGCTGTAGCCCACTGGTTACTTCTCTGCCTGTAGAGCCAGAGGTCATGGGTTCAAACCCACAGTGGGGTTGTTTGATAGGGCTGCCTAAAGCGTTATTTCTTTTTAATGTACATTATTGCTGCCAGCAAAAACACCCTCAGCGTACTGTACCCATAAGGTGCCTCAGAGGGCGCTTTATAGGGCGCCCTATAGGGCATCTTATGGTTACCGTCCATATAAGGTGCACTATACGTTATCCTGTGGAGCGACTTATAGGGTGCCCTATAGGGGACATTATAGGGTGCCGTGGCGGACAGTGCACTTTATAATGTGCCCTCTGGGGTACCTTATGGAGCGCCTTATGTTACAGTGCTTTCAGAGTGCGTTTGCTTGTAGCAGTAATTAAAAATAAAATTAATATGCCTCAGACTGCAATATTACCTTTAACAGGTAATGCCTCAGCCAGCCTTCTTCATTGGGCACAGTAGGGGATTGAACCCATGATCCCTGCACCATCGGTCAGTGTCTTAACCATTGTACTGTGGCTCTGTTCCTGTGTTCGCACATCAGCGCGCCACTTATGCTTCCCACGCAAGTTTCTCATGCGCTGATGTGCGCAGCGCACATGAGCGCACAGCACACATTAGCGCATGATTAATCCCGGTTTGCTTTTTTCAGCCTGAAACGCCCACTCCTTATATGGCATCCCGCACACTAGCGAGGCGCGCACCTAACGGGGTTTTAGTAAACATACCCCCTAGTGTAGTTTTATAGGTGGCATTAGGTGCATCTGTGTTAATTGTGCCGCGCATTAAAGTACATGTCTGTGCAGTAACCGCTGGGAACATTCAGGTTTTGCAGTTAACGCAAGTTAGTTTTCACGCTAAACGCACGTTAAGAGCAATACCCTAACGGGCTTTAATACAAGGACCCCTAAATAAACCTACCTTATGCTTCCACTTCTCTGGTTTCCTTCAGCGGTTCTTCTGCTTATACTTTGTGAAATAACTATTCAGATTCCATCCACTCTGGTCATTGACTCACCACTTCCTGGTCTAAGCATGGGCGTAAGAGCATAACATAACCTGCATTCTTTTTTTTTTAATTAAGAGTTTCAAATTTATTACAATCCAAAAGAGAAATAAATTCTTAAAACAAACATTGGTAACCATTTGACAAGGAAAACAAACATTAGAAACTAATACATAGTAATGAGAAAAAGCCCACTTCAAGGAGAGAGGATCTGAAATCAAAAGAAAAATTTAAAAAAGAAGCAATCATTTAGACAGGTTTGTATACCACCTTATCCTTCAATCAAAGTGGTCACAACACAATTGGGGGGATACATTTTTTTCCCTTTTTTTATAATATATGTTTATTAGAATTTTTTACTGACAATACATTATCAGAAAAAAGAAACAACGGAAATAAAAAATCAGCCATCCATAATATGTTAAACAATAAACTCCAATAACAGGTACATTAGCCCACGTCTCGGGGATAAGAAACCGCAAGAAAACAGTAAAGAAAACAAAGCCAGGGAAAGCCCTCAAACTAAAGGGCAACCCTAGCTAACACAGCACCTAGCCAAACTCCCTCCTACTAACACCAGAGAAAAGAAAATACAAAGTTAACTAAATAAGAGGACCATCATTGTACTTTCTCCCTGTCAAAGATCCACTTTTCCAAATCAGGAGGAGACAAAAAAACACGTTTATCATAACCTAGGGACACTAAACATTTGCAAGGGTAACGTAAGAAGAACGTAGCACCAAGAGCAACAACTCTAGGTTTATAAGTAAGAAAAGTCTTCCTACGAATTTGTGTTGAGTGAGATACGTCAGGAAAAATAGATACCCTGTCTCCACAAAACAGAATCTCTTTTTTCCTGAAGTATGCTTTAAGAATTGCAATTTTATCATCTTCTGAAGACAAGGTAATTAATAGAGTAGCCCTAGTGGAAATAATATTTTGTGTGTCCTCAAGAAATGCAGTCAAATTGAAAGTGTTTTGTTCCTCCAAAACAGCCAGTTCGCCGTCAATACTAGGTAAAGCAACTTTAGCAGGAATATAATAGCATTTGGTTAAAATTAGAGTATCAGCATTAGACAAAAGCAGCACATCCTTCAGATATTTCCTAAAAAGAATTAAAGGAGAAAGCAAAGTCATACAGGGGAAATTAAGCAACCGCAAATTTTTACTCCGTGACAAATTCTCTAAATTTGTCCTCCTTGGTCCTCTTCAAATCTAGATTGAAGACCCACCTCTTCACTGTTGCATTCAGATCCTGACTCCTTTCTCATCTTACCCTAACCCCCGTCATCATTTATGACCAAACTACTGACCAAACCATACCTTGCCCAGAACTGACTAATGTTCTACCTTGCGCAGAACTGACTAATGCTCTACATTGTTCTAACGTACGTTTTGTTCTAACTAGATTGTAAGCTCTGATGAGCTTGACTCTGACGGGCAGGGACTGTCTCCTGTATGTCGGCTATCTCTTGTAGGTCAGCTGTGTAACGCTGCGTGCATGGCGCTTTACAAGTGCTGAATAGTAATAGTAGTAAATTCTCTAGTTTCTGCTGTAATACCAAGCTATCTTTCATGCTACTAGATTGAAATGATGAGAAAGATTTAACTTGAACACCAATATTCAAAAGACCAGAGGTTAAACTCTCAACTTGTGAATCCAAACTTTGAAACTTCACGACCGCATCTCTGGTGAATTGGGATAATGAAGGAACAGTCTCAACTAAGATCCGCTCAGTTTGATTAACTACCTGCCAAATGTCCAACAATGAAATTGGGGAAGCTTGAGACTTATCAACTGAAACGGCGGGCTCCATCCATTCCACAACTTTGGGGAGCACAGCAGCTCCAGGGGAACTCAGACAGGGTTGAGGCACATCCGATAGTTCCAAAAAACCTGGTGGAAGTGGAGGGATACACTCAACAGAGCTAAGGCTAGCTCCCTCAACAGAGGGAACAGAGAGAACAGTACCTGGTTTTGTTGCAACCGGCGTCGAGATCACGTGTTTGTCCATAGGGCCCTCTGCAATCTCCGCTGTAGTGGGTTTCTTTTTTCTCTTACCACCAGGCATTGTGGCACATGGCAATCTCCTGCTCCTAACAGGCTCACAAGGGGCCTGTTATCCCCCTTTAGATATGCCCCTTAGGAGACACCCACTACAGGTGCCATAGTATGCTAAGCTTAATGTTTATTGGGGCCTTAGATGACATCAGTGTAGCTGCCCCACACAAGCCGGCAGATTTCAAAACCAGCTGCACTCACCCCTCCATGGGAGAACAGGTTGTAGGCAAACACTCCCCAACAATTGGGGGATACATTTAACATGAGGGGATATGAGACACATACACTAATACTTACAGGGAACATAGGCAATGGAGGGTTAAGTGGTTTGCCCAAGACCACAAGGAGCACCTATGGGACTAGAAACCCCAGTCCTTACAGCCCAAGGTTGCTGTCCTCTAGTGGGATTTGAACCCCTGACCTTCCAGCCTGAGGTAACTTGCCCCAACCACTAGGCCACTCCTCCTCTTAGCTAATTATAGAGGATTAACCTCAATAAAGAGGTGGTTAGTATCTACTCATCCTCTTAATACCTCCTAATTATATCTGACCAATATTGTGATCAAGCAGAAACTTTTCTAAATGCATAACATGTTCTTATAACATGCCTTACCACTCAAGGCATGGAACAGATTATATCAAATTAACATAAACATCGCAAACATAAAATAAAATTAATACATAATAAACCTGAGAGAATGCAACAAAAATTTTAAAAGTAAACCCTACTACTACTACTTATCTTTTGTACAGCACTATAAGGCGTACGCAACACTGTACATGTGAAAGTAAGAAATCGGAGCTTACAATCTAAGACAGATCACACAACAACTGGGGACTAGGTTAATGCAAGGGAACGGCAAGATGCAGATAAGTGATAAGCAGGAGAATAAGGGGATAAAGATCCAAAGGCAGCCTTGGAGAGGTGGGTTTTTAGCCTGGATTTGAATAGGGCCAGAGAAGGAGCCTGGTGTACTAACTCGGGTAGTTTGTTTCAAGCATTTGGAGCAGCAAGATGGAATGAACGAAGTCTGGAGTTGGCAATGGCAGAGAAAGGCACAGACAAAAGGGATCTGACAGAGGAGCGGAGTTCCCAAGGAGGGGAATAGGGAGTATTCAATATTCAAAATCCAAGTAGTCAGCATTCAGAAACACTCATGCGATGAGTAACAGCTGCAATCACTTAAGTGCTTTCTTAAAGAAATGTGTCTCTTTAAAATGCTATACAGCCAGAGTTATCTGTTTTAAAATGGGCTGTAGTTTGGGTAGGCCGGAGATGCATTCAAAGTTATTCATGCCGTGGAAACTTTAGCCGCTGAGTGGATAGTGCCAGGGCATCAATAGAATGTATAATGTTAATCAGATGAGTTTTTTTTGTTTCGACAGCGCCTTTGAAGCAAGCATCTTCCGTTGAAACTTCGATGTCGGGCTATTGAAAAATGTTTGCTGAAAAACATTGGGATCCAGGAGGATACCATCTGTATCCTTGAGGGTCAGCGATTTGTGCTCAGTTGGATGTCATTGCTGTTTGAAGTTCAGGAAAAAGATAAGTAATGCTGTATTTATATTTTGGAAGCACTGCTGACTGAATTTTTGAACCTAACATATTATTTAAGCTGAAAATGTTGACGACTGCTTATGAAATACAATATATGAACTGTGGGAGACAGTTATTGGATATACATGAAAAAATAAGCAGCCCGGGAGACAAATGATGAATTTAAGATGGCTGGTGGAGCTTAAATTATGAAAGTCCTTACCGATCTGGTTTGATGTGTCCTTGAGGTTTGGGGTTTTTTTTAATAGAAGATGGATTTTTTGACCCCTTGTTTTGTTCTCATTTATTGTGATTTTGTGGGGCTATCTATACACATTCTTTGCTGTGCATCCAAACTGAGACATGTTAAAAAATGCATAACTCAGATCCTGGTCACTGCTGACTCACCCAGCTCTAATACCATGTGATTAGTGACTGTTCTGTGACAAAAGATACCATTGTACTGCTTTCAATAAGAAAAGAACCAAAGTTTCATAGTCATGAGCCAGTGAGTTTATTAAAGCTCTTATCAATGCTGTTTAGCACATGGACTGGAGAACTCTGACAGAGATGGGTATGGTATCTGGACAGAGGCCCACATGAAAATGAAGAATGATTTTCAAATTTCCGTAAAGTACGAAATCAAAGTTTTGAAACATACAAAAATGCTTATCTATCAAATACTGATCAAATACTGAACAAGGAACACCCGGCTAAGTACTAACCACACCCCATCAACACATTGTAAATAGTTATACCTCGAAAGTTTGATTGTTTATCTGTTAGAATATATGTTCCATGTAATGTGCACCTTACTGTTCAGATGTTAACGTTACTGCAATGAGTTTTCTGGAAACCGTCTTGACTGGTAGAAAGGCGGTATAAAAGTAATATTAGATAAATAAATTAAAGAAATAAATATCCTTGAAAGATTTCATAAAACTGATAATGCATAGATGGCTATGGCTATGGTCTAATTATTTGCTAGACCACCCAGTTTCTGCCGCTGAATATCCAGGTGGCCGGCCACTGAGATGCTATCTGCTTAGTGGCAATATTCAGCGCTGAATGGTTAAAGTTAGGACAGCCGTTCACTTATCCTAACGTTAACTGCTTTCACTTTCCAGATAGCAGCTGAATATTGCCGCTGACCGGATAGTGACTGTCACCGTTCCCCACTCCCCACTCCATACACAGACCGCGGGGTACTTTTTTGGCAGTCTGTGGGGATATTTAGAGGCTTCATCCGGTTAATGCCGCTGAATATCGCAGTGACCGCATATCAGACAGTTAGCAGGTTTGCTAACTAGCTAACTGGCCTCCATAATGCTAACTGCGGCCATTGGATATTCAGTGCTGGCTACTATCCAGATACCAATGCTGAATATCCAGGAGGTCAATATCTGTGGTGCTGGCCAGCACGGTTAAAGCGGCTAGCCATTGCCGTTTTAAATTACCCCCTGATATTCAGTTCCAGGGCCATATCCGGCCAGTCGCACTGAATAGCTGTGTGGGGGTCATGCTGAAGCACGAATAGCGGCTGCAGGCCCCTGACTTATCTCCCCGCCGGTTGTGTGGGGAAGTTAGTCGGGGGTGGGGAAGAGGTGGCCCGGGGACGGAGAGTGGGCGGTCACCGGCCCTGGATGTACAGGGCCAATTCTAATGTCAGCCCTGTACATCCAGGGCTGGCGAAATGGCCGAGGAAGTTATTCCACCCCTGGGGTGGAATAACTTCCCTGGACATTCCGTTTCGGCGCCTCCGGTGCGCAGAAGGCGCTGGGGGGGGGGGCAAAAGTTAAATCCCTGCAGCCCAACCCTGGCCTTAGGAGGCTGGTTCGGGGGTCGGGCTGCGGGGAATTAACTTTTTCATCAGTGGCCGGCATCACAGCATTTAAATGAAGCTGCGGCGTCATGGCAACATGACAACCATGGCGCCGTGGCTCCTTCTAAATACCCTGACTGAGTTAGTTGGGCTTCGCTGTATATGAAGGCTGGGACTGAATCGCAGTCCCAGCCTGCACGTACAGTCCTGTTCGCGATTCTGATCCCGCGTGGCTAGACGTGCCCCGTGGGATCAGAATCACGATCTTCTTTGCACATCCGGGTCAGCCTTTTCTCTTCCTAACTTTAGCCAGTTTAGGTTAGCTGGTTACTGTCTCAATATCGCCACTGATTGGCTAATCTTTGTTGTTGTCCCTGCTCTGCCTTGGAACGTCCCGACACTCGGTGATTAGCATTGGGGGTGTTTTGCCAGGCTATTTGGGGATATTCAGTGACACAAATCCAAGGGCTTTTACTCAGTTCTCATCCTTCTTGACCTTTCTGCTGCTTTTGACACTGTTGATCACCACCTTCTCCTCAATACCCTGTCCTCGCTTGGATTTAGGGCTTCTGGTTTTCTTTCTATCTCTCCCACAGTACTTTTAGTGTATGCTCTAGTAGATCCTCCTCTACTGCTATCCCATTTTCAGTCGGTGTACCCCAGGGCTCTGTCTTGGGACCTCTCCTTTTCTCTCTTTACACTCAGCCCCTTGGTACACTCATCTCCTCTCACGATTTTAAGTACTATCTCTCTGCTGATGACTCCCAGATCTACTTCTCTGCACCTGAAATCTCTCGGGGGATCCAGGATCATATCTCTGCCTGCTTACCTGACTTTAGTGCCTGGATGTCTCACCACCATCTGAAATTGAACATAGCCAAAACTAAGTTCCATACTTCCCCCTTAAACCCACCTCCCCCCTTCCTCCTTTCTCTATTTCTGTAGATAATTCTCTTCTTCTCCCTGTTCCTCGGCTCGCAACCTTGGGGCCATCTTTGACTCTTCCCTCTCCTTCTCCACACACATCCAACAGATAACTAAAACCTGTCGCTTCTTTTTCTATAGCATTGGAAAACCTTGTCCCTTCCTTTTCTGAGCACACTCCTAAGACCCTCATCCATTCTCTTGCCACTTTCTGTCTGGACTATTGCAGCCTCCTCTTCTCTGGTCATCCACTGAATCATCTCTCCCCACTTCAGTCTGTTCAGTTCTCAGCTGCACGGCTAATCTTCCGCCTGTATCGTTATGCTCATGTCACCCCTCTTCTCGAGTCATTTCATTGGCTCCCTATCCATTTCCGCATCCAGTTCAAACTTCTATTAGTAACCTATAAGTGTCTTCATTCCACTGATAGCTACCTATCCTCCCTTATCTCTCCCTACATCCCTCCTCAGAAATTCCGCTCTTCTGGCAGAGCCCTTCTATCTGTGCCCTTCTCTTCCACTGCTAATTCCAGACTTTGATCTTTCTATCTTGCTGCTCTTTATGCCTGGAACAAGCTACAACAGTCGGTACATCAGGCACCATCTGTGGCCTTATTCAGATCCAGGCTAAAAACTCATCTCTTTGAGACTGGTTTTGGATCCTAATCCCCTTTGTTCACCGCCTATGTGTTTCTTTACCATTTCAGCCCCCACTTGCTGTGTTGTCTGTTTTGATTAGACTGCAAGCTCTTATGAGCAGGGACTGTCTCTTACATGTCTCTGTATAGTGCGGTGTACACCTGGTAGCACTATACAAATGATAAGCAGTAGAAGTAGCAGTACACAAACCGGATAAAACTGCTGAATATCCCTCTGAGCGGCATTTATGCGGTTTGCAAATCTGCAAAGCTCGTAACTGCTGTCGAATATTCCCTCTCCCCCCATCTTTATTTAGCCATAGTGACAACATTTAAAAAAACATCTCCCTTTATCTACTCCCCTGCCCCTCTTTCTCACTGGTCTCCCCCCCATGCCAAGCATCTCTTGTCTCTCCCCCAGCACTCAGCATCTCATCACTTTATCTCCTATCCCCCTTCCCCCAGTGCTCAGCATCTCATCGCTTTATCTCCTATCCCCCTTCCCCCAGTGCTCAGCATCTCTCTATCTTCCTTCCCCCCCACCCCAGCACACAACCTGTATTACCTCTAGCCCCCAGCATCTCTTTCTCCCCCCAGAACTCAGCATCTCATCGCTTTATCTCCTATCCCCTTCCCCCAGTGCTCAGCATCTCATCGCTTTATCTCCTATCCCCCTTCCCCCAGTGCTCAGCATCTCATCGCTGTATCTCCTATCCCCCTTCCCCCATGGCGCAGCATCTCATCGCTTTATCTCCTATCCCCCTTCCCCCAGTGCTCAGCATCTCATCACTTTATCTCCTATCCCCCTTCCCCCAGTGCTCAGCATCTCATCGCTTTATCTCATATCCCCCTTCCCCCAGTGCTCAGCATCTCTCTATCTTCCTTCCCCCCACACCCCAGCACGCAACCTGTATTACCTCTAGCCCCCAGCATCTCTTTCTCCCCCCAGAACTCAGCATCTCATCGCTTTATCTCCTATCCCCCTCCCCCAGTGCTCAGCATCTCTATCTTCCTTCCCCCCCCCCCCCCACCCTGGCACTCAACCTGTATTACCTCTAGCCCCCAGCATCTCTTTCTCCCCCCCAAAACTCAGCATCTTCCCTCCTTCCGCACAGGTCTCAGCCTCTATTATCTTTAACAGCCTCCCCAGGGGTCAGAATCTCGTACCTCCCTCCCCCTGCCCGTCTTCAGCATTTGATCTCCCTACCCAATACTCTCATCTCTACAGCTGCTGCTTCTCCCAAACTCAGTGTCAGCGGCAATAAGATCTACTCTAAACGCGGGGTCTTTGAAATATCTGCGTGCTTCAAAGGCCCTTATGTCCCTCCTTCTCTGACATGAAAAATATGCATCAGAAGGGGCAGGACCAGCAAGGCATTTGAAGCACATAGATGTCTCAAAGGCTCCCCATTTACTTCAGGTTTTATTGCCATCACCGCTGCCGACCTCGGGAAGTGGCAGTGACAACGGTGGCAGCGGGAGCTGGGGGAGGAAGGGCAGGCCGGATGGCACTATGTACATAAGAAAAAATGTAGGCAGCTGCTACTGGAGTACTTTGGGGGCACATCTTGCCATCCCCAGCATTTGCCACCTGAGGCAGTTGCCTCACCCTTCCTAATGGTAGAGTCATCCCAGCCTAAGGTCCTAGAAACATAAAACATGATGGCAGAGAAAGACAGCATGGCCTATCTAGTCTGCGCTTCCATATCAACCACTACAACAGTCCCCTTTTTACCTTTAGAGATCTTCTGTGTTTCTATGCTTCTTTGAATTCAGATACTGTCCTTGTGTCCACCACTTCCACTGGGAGACTATTCCACCACCTACCACTCTTTCTGTAAAGAAATATTTCCACATATTACTCCTGAGTCTATCCTATGTCCCCTCGTAGCAGAGCTTGCTTTCAATCAAAAGATCCTCTCCTCCTGCACATTTATGCCATGGAGGTATTTAAATGTCTCAATCATATCACCTCTCTCCCACCTTTCCTCTAAAGTATGCATATTAAGATCCTTAAATCTGTCCTCAGAATCCAAGATGGCAGCAGCATGATTTGCCTGCTCCAGCAGAACGTCCCGTATTGAGCTTTTTGCCGTTAATATTGCTTCTGGAATCTGTTTTGTGCTCTCCTTCGATGGGGAAAAGAAAGGGAAAGATGCAGACTTACCCTGAAGCCGGTTCTTCTCTCACGCAACAGCCCATTACGAAGTATGTCCTTGCTGGAGGTGTGGATTCTGCAATGTGTAGAGAAGGGGCTGACCAGAAGGTGGTCCTCTCAGCCTCGGATGTCAGTCTGAGCCACAAACAGCATGTTCCTCCAATGGAGTCTCTCCCATCGGTTGGTGATCTGCAGCAAACTCTCCATAACATTTCGGATATTGGCACCTGGCAGACAGCACACCTTTCTGGACATCAAGTCTGGTCGGCAGATGGACGCCTCAGTACCCCTCAGAAGAGAGTCACCAAACACCACTACCCTTCGCTTCCTTGTGATCACTGATTCTGCAGCTTTGGGGTGCTTGAGCTCTGGTTCTTCCCTTTCCTGGGATGCTTTCACCTCCTCCACTTCCAGGGCTCCATAATGGTTCTTCACTTCAAGGGCTGGAGTTGGATTGGTGATTCTGTAGGCCCTGATGACTCGTGTCCAACCTTCATCATTCTGTAGGCTCCTATCTTCACCTCTGCTGGAGAGCTTGGATGTTTTAAGAAGAATCTCATCAATGTATTTCTCAGTCTTGAATGCTTCTTAGCCTTGCCATCTCTTCTCTGAGCTCATCCACTTCTTTCCTGAGAGCTTCAGCATGCAGGCACCCTGCACATGGAAATGGTCCTTCAACTGGCATTGGGATCTCAGTCTGGACAGAGGCAGAAGCTGTAACAGGGGAAACAGCTTTGGCAATATGATTTTTCCCAGCCACTGTTCAGATGGTGGAGCTTTGGAACCTGTTGAAGCAAAAGAGAGAGAGACCTACTAAAGTACCAGCCTATTTCTCAGCTGTCCTTTCAGAGAAAAAGCAGTTAACCTCTTTTCAGTGTTTTTAAATGTGCTGTTCTAAGTCCCTGTGTATAGCTAACTGGGGAGTTGTCCTATAAAGCAAGAAGGCTCACATGGTGGGTGGGAGCTGGGGTGGGTAGGGAGGGAACTATCTTTATCTTTATTCGTAAAATTTGATAGACCACCCAAGCCGGAGCGTCAGGGCGGTGCACAATGCAAATACAGTGGCTACAGAAGGAGGTCAGAAAAGAACGCCAATAATGATAGGACAGAACGAGACAAAGAGAAAGTAGAGAACCAAAGCAGTACAAAAAGCAAAAAGGAAACAACGGGAGAAAGAACATAGGGAATGGGTCAGGTAAAACCGGATTGAGAGGGTACTACAAGGAGTTGAGATGAGATGTCAGTGGCTTTGAAGAGCTGGGAAAGAGAGACTAAACACAGACATTATGAGGAGGAGTTGGAAATTAGAAGAACCTAGCAAAAGATATAAAGACCCAGCCCAACTTTGAATCATGGGTTTTGGCTCCATGCTGTGTGGCTTCTTGGCCGAGCACATAGAGTAAAAGAGAAGGGCTGGAGCAGCCCCTCATTATACCAGCAGAAAGAGATGTGTAAGAAACTAAACCAAAACACCATATGGAGTCTGTTCAGCGTATTCTGGAGGGCAAAGTCAGGACAGTACTCCAGATGAAAGAGAAGATACTGGGAGCTGCCATTTTGGAGGGTTCTGGCTGGGAGAGTGGCCAGGTACTGAGGTGGGAACAGTGCCTGCAACTTCCTACCAAGAGAGGAGATTCCCAAGGGCTGCTCCTACTATAGAGAGAGCCAAGGAGCTGGATTTTATGAGGTACAGAACACTAATGCGTGAATTGTTGATTCATTTGATTTGGAAGACTGGTGATTTTTATGTACTTTGTGACTGTGTGATATATTCAGGTGTGTTCAGTAAACTTTTATTTTGCGTTCAGAGTAAACTTTTGAGCTTGGACTGAACTTTTGTTGGGCTTAAAAGAGAAGGAGTGAGTGTTGCTTGAGTGCAACAGCAGAGCCAGATTTAAGATTCTGATGCCCATAAGCAAGGCCAGACAGCACATCCCAGAGAAAGGAAGGCAGCGGTGGGGGGGGAAGGGGGGGAAGGGGGGTTATTATAGATCCCTAAGACTGGAAAACCACAGGACATGAGGACATGACAATTGATAAGGCTCCTCCCTTAGTCTGGGTATTTGGTGCCTTCAAAATTTGGCACCTTAGGCAATTGCCTGTGTTCCTTATGCCTAAATCAGGGCCTGTACAACAGGCCTCCCAGAATTCTCCTGGCCCCACCCCCAAGAACCTTTCACAAAAGAACCTGGAGAATCAGACCTAGGAAGGGAGTCTGATGCCTATAATCTATGCCTTCAGGTTGTCCTACAGTAAACCCAGTGAAGGACTACCAGTGTGACAGGGGTCACACTAGTATTCTATAAAGACAAGTAGATAGTAACTTGTCCTTATAAAATAGCATCTAGATAGGCGCTCTATTATAAAATTACCCTCTGAATGTCTAGAGGTCTTTAAACACATACAGAGTATTCTAGCATAATTTATAGGGGCCCTTTCATACAAGGGGATCCCTAAGCTTTTACACAAGGGCTTATGACACACAGATGTCTCAGTGCTGATTCACGAGGACTCCTTATCACTGCATACAAAGATCCTCTATAATATTATACAACAACCGGCTCTATGGCCCAGGGGCTGCACCAATAAATATGTGACCTGTGAGTTTCTATGGATATAGTTAGAAAATAAATTTTCGTTGGTTTGCACACGTTTCCCAGAGAGTCATTTGTATCTAGATGCTTCATGCCAGGACAAACACTGTGACTGGGCACAGAGCTTTTTATTTACCGTTTTTGGCCAAAGAACGGAAGAAAGCTTCCTCTAGCATTGCTCTTACAATGCTTCTGTGAAATTAATGAGCCCTTCGGGATAGTCTCTTATTAAAAGCAATCAAATGTCTGCATTCATGTCTTCCTTTGTTTGAACAGAGTGTAATGTATGCTCTGTTATTTTATAGAAACCATCTGCTAAAATAACGACAGGGATCCGTGTGGCTCATACTGCAAGACTGACCTTCTGAGACAGTATCTATCACTGCTCCCCCTTCCAGAAGTTTGTTTCTGCTCTGGCAAAGTGGGTTGGAAGTGAGGGTGGAGCAAATGATCTATGGGCAATCATGTTTAGAAACTAAGATGGCTGCCTTCCTGTCTATTCTCTGAGACAGAAATTATTTTTAGCTCTTTGCTTTGCAGTCAGCAATATCACAGAACTAGAAATGAAGAACTTGTTCCATTTGTGCTCCACCTTTTTCATCTCTGACCTTCCAGATAATGCTAAATGATAGTTATGTGCTAATCACTGCAGCGACCTGTCTTACTCTTATGGTGGAGGGTCTGAGGCTCTGATAAATTACAAATTTTAAATTGGAGGCAGAGGTCAAGGACAGTTCCAGTGAGTTGTACTGCAAATCTTCAGCTTTCTTTTTAAGAAAAGGTTTATTTTTCACTCTCTTGACTGGAAAGATGGCAGGAGGAAATCAGAGTGAATGAGTGCCTCTGTCACACCCCACACTGTTCCAGCCCTTTAGCCAAAGACAAAAATCTTAAATGTGCAAACTCAGTTTTCAGGGCTCATGCAGTAAGGTTCAGCCCCGTGCAGCAGAAGAAGATGACCACCAATAGAACTGAACCCACAAGAAAGTTGCCACACGTTTCAAAAAATAAAGCTTATATAAAAAAATGTTTCAATGTAGGACCAAAATACGGGGTGAAGTACTTCTGTGAAAGAAAAGCATGATCTGGGCGTGATTGTGGCTAAACAAGTAAAAAAAAGGCTATGGCAAAAGCCAGAAGGATACTAGGGTGCATAGGGAGAGGAAGTCCAGCACCAAGGAGGTGATAGGGCCTCCGTATAAGTCTTTGGGGAGACCTCATTTGGAGTATTGTTTGCAATTCCGGGGACCACATCTTCAAAAGGATATAAACAGGATAGAATTGGTGCACAGGGTTGGCTACCAAATGGTCAGTGGGCCTCTTCATATGACATGGGAACAGACTTAAGGATCTCAATATGTATACTTTGGGGGAAAGGCGGGAGAGAGGAGATGTGATAGAAACATTTAAAAACCTTTGTGGCATAAGTGCACTGGAGGAGAGCCTCTTTCAGTTGAAAGCAAGCTCTGCAATGAGAGGACATGGGATAGACTCAGGAGTAATATGCGCTAATATTTCTTTACAGAAAGAGTGGCAAATACCTGGAATAGTCTCCCAAAGGAGGCAGTACAGACAAGGAGAGTATCTGAATTCAAGAGGGCATGTGACAAACACAGAAGATCTGTAAAGGAAAAAAAGGGACTACAGTGATTGGTTTGGAAGGGCAGACTAGATAGGCCCAATGGTCTTTTTTCTGGCATCATGTTTGTATACTTCTAAAATTCACACCGTGCATCAAATCAAAAACCCCAGTCACCCATTATGGTCCAATTTAATGATAATTTAAAGAGAACGTTTGTTATATATTATGTTAGAATTAAGACAAACACTTGGTGGTAACTGACAAATGTCACTCTCATGAAGTTAAACTTCACAGTGTTGTCCATATATCACATATTGGTCTCAACATACTGCTCCAACACAGTTCTGGGTTTTGAACATGAACATAAACACCAAGTTCTGCTTCAGGGAATCATAATTTCAATGGGCTGTGTTCCACCATTATAAAGTTCCCACACAACTAGCACAAAAGATCTTCAGGGCATTCCTGATGGACTCCATTACAAAGCAAGGTAATACTCTGCCTGAAAGCTCTCAAATGGGTTCTGGTGTTCATTTTTAAAAACTAAAGGGGTCATTCCGAGCCACGAATAGTGGGACGGACATCCCATTGGGACGTCCATCCCCGCTATTCAGCCCCCTCTGCCAATCCCGACTAACCTCCCCGTACGAACAGGGAGTTTTTACAGGGAAGCTAGATGGGGGCGGGATCGAGGGTCAGGCTGCAGGGAATGCATTAAGTCGTCAGTGTTTAGGGATCGTGGCTCCTGAATGGAGCCGCGGTGCCATGGCAACTGATGCCATGGCACCATGGCTCCATTCAGGAGCCTTGACTGAGTTAGCCGGGTAGAGGCCTGTATGTGCAGATCGACCAGGATCAGGTCCCAGGCCTGCATGTATAGGCCAAGTCATTATTTTGATCCCGCAGGGCTAGACGTGCCCCGTGGGATCAGGATCGCGATTCCAATTGGGCGCACAGGGGCATGGACATCCTGTACAGAATGGGGCCCTAAGTCTTTTTTTATACTGCAAATGGGGATTTTTTTTGTTTGTTTGTTTGTTTGTTTGCTTGTGGTATTGGGCAAAGCTCTGTCAGTTAGACTTCTTTGTTTTTGTTCCAGCTACCCATTCACAGCTAACTCTTTGAAGCCACTGACCTCATCAGGTGTTAGATCCCTCCTTACCCACCCCGCCATTCTCCTCATGTGAGCATTCTTGTTTTATAGGGCAACTCCCCATTTAGCTACACACAAGGACAAAGAACAGCACTGTTAGAACACACTTAAAAGAGGTCAACTGCTTTTTAACTGAGGAACAGGTAGGGACTTTGGTAGGTCTCTCACTTTTACTTCAACAGGTACTAAAGTTCCATCAACTAAGCAATGGCTGGGAAAAACTGCATTGCTAAAGTTGTTGTCCCCATTACAGCTTCTGCCTCTGTCCAGACAGAGGTCCCAATGCCAGTTGAAGGACCGGTTCCATGTGCAGGATGCCTGCATGCTGAAGCTCTCAGGAAAGAAGTGGAGGAGCTCAGAGAAGAGGTGGCGAGGCTGATTTGCTTTCAAGACAGTGAGAAGTACATTGATGAGATGCTTCTTGAAACATCCAAGCTCTCCAGCAGAGGTGAAGATGGGAGGCTACAGAAGGAAGCAGGATGTATATCTGTCACCAGAGTCTGCAGTATCAACAATCCAACTCCTCCAGCCTTTGAATTGAAGAACCAGTATGCAGTCCTGCAAGTGGAGGAGGTGGAAGCATCCGTCATGTTTCTGTTTTAGGGCATGTAATAGCACTAACATAGCAGCCATTTTAAAAGAGGTCAGCTGACTCACACAGCCAATGAAAACATAGGTCAGTGGGAACCATTCCACGTCACAATGGAGTCCCTTGGGAGCCACCATCTACAATTTAAAAATCAAGCACTGCTCCCATGAATTTAAAAGAGCTTCCTGATTCCTACCCCAAAATAAAGGAAGGACATGATCAATGAACCTCCATCAAAGGTCCTGAAATGAATGCTGAAGCTCTATACAGTGCTGGATGGGAATCGTGAAGCTCTTTTAAATTTATGTGAGCAGCGGTGGGGCTCTTGTTTTTCTTTGTCGTTTGATTTCTTGTCATGTGGCTTGTGCCTCTCTCTTTTGAGAACCAGAGAAGCCAGGGCTCAAATCTGGCTGATATTCCTGTGACCTTGGGCAAGTCACTTCACCTGCCATTATCTCAGGTGCAAACTTAGGGCTTCGTATGCTAAGCTGCATTATGGCAGTAGTGCATGTTATTTAGCAATAATGTGTGTTATTTGCTAGTAATGCAGCTTAATTCAAAATAAATGATTCTAAGGCTTGAAAAAAATGATGAGCCGCAAAGTATGCAAATGCATGCAACTTCATCATTATTACTGAATTGTTTACTGAACGTTGTTGTGATCTTCCTCCGGCAGCGAGTTGCTGCTCCTTGAGATGCTTTGAAAGACGCCAAAGGATATTTAATCAGAACCCTACCACTCTCTGATGCCATAGAAGGCACCGATGATCTAACCTCTGCACCCCTGATCTTTCTTCAAAAATGTGGCTCCCCACAGACCCATTCTTCACGCCATACTCCCTGCACTTCCCTGGCACCTACTGAGTGTCCTTACTGGGTGGTTGGGGGCGGGAGACAGAAGTGATCCCTGGTCAACCTGCCCTGGCAGCTGCTTCTTGAAAAATAGCACCGGAAGGCCCCTAGAGGCAGTGTTGTGGTACTACAACTAGAGGCCAGGTTGGCAAACAAGAGTCCACTGTCTCTGTGATGTTGTGGCCAGGAGCATGCAATAATATTCCCAGGTTCAGCAATGCAAAAGGTTTACCATGGCTTACCGAATCCTGCCAAAAACTCCAGTGGTAAAATAGTGCACCCACATATTACTTTAGCATAGATTAGTAATAGGGATGTGCATTCATTTGAAAACCATCTCATTTCATGTCCTCTTTAATCCAAACTGACAGGAAAAAATCTAAAATTTGGGGGGGGGGGGGGGGCGAGGAATTTTAAAGACAGTTACCCAGTTAGCAAACCTTCTATACGTGTTAATGCCCTTGTCCGGGATACTCAACGGTACTAACACAGTGCTACAGAATATTCACAGGTGTCAGTGCTGCATGCCCCAATGCTAACTGGTTAGCATTGGGGGCACGTTGTTAGCATTCTGGACTGGCACCCATCGATAACCAAGCAGTGGTGATATTAAGCTGCTGCCCGGTTATTGACACGCAGCAAAAGTCAGGAGCAGTAAAAGCTGGCCTAACCAGGCAGCAGCTGAATACTGCAATTCAGCAATCCGGGCAACCTAGATATTCAATGCCGGGACCCATATATGACCACAGCATTGAATATCCAGTTTTAAGGTTCTGCGGCGGCAGCTAGCCACTATGGCAGCGCTAGCTGCCGCTGCTAAATATTGGGACCCTCTGTTTTTTTCCCATATATCAATAATGCACACTATTGAACAATATTGTGTACTACTGAGCAGTAGTACACACTATTGACAACATTATCCCCCAAAACAAAAACAAAAAAAAGGAAAACCACCCAAATTAAGCAAAACATTCTATAAACAACAAGGGAAACTAAACAAAATACAAAATTCTGTAAACAATCCAAGAAACTAAACAAAACAAAAATGTTTGGCCTATACACTGCTAATTAGTAATAGGGGCCTTAGACTGTAAGCCCTCTGGGGACAGGACAATCCTACTGTAGCTGAACGTAACTGATCCTGAGCTACCAATAAAAAGCTGTGAGCTAAATGTAAACGTGACATAATTAGTTTGCTACCTCTCATTACTTAACAAAACTAAGAAGATGGTTTAAAGAAGTGGTGTGTGTGTGAGCTCTTTAAAGTCAGCACAATTAATTCATAAATATTCCTCATTGAGCTGACTTGACAAACAATGGCAGGTGGTGAGTTTTGCAAGCTTTTGTACCTGAAGAAAGATGTGTAAGGTCAGTTGAGTAGGCCATGACGACCCCTATTATGATCCCTACCTGTGTGCCTTCCATTTTTCAAGTTAAGAGTTAGAAAATAACCATAGCGAGAGGGAAGTCATTTCCTTCCAGGTGCTTCAGTCCAGGCGTTAGGTAGAGACATCAAAAAGGTGAACTAAATATCACTTTACACCTAGATACAGTACAAATAAACTGGTTAATGATGAAAGGAGATGAAGGAGTTAGGCCAGACTATTGGATCAATGGGACAGTCTGAACGGTACTATCTGCATCCAGCCAAGTAGAAGAAGGAATTTGCTTCACAAAGAAAGATAACTCATGGTAGAGAGATGAGTATAGGGGAGAAATCTGGGGAACATTGGTGTTGGGGTTTGTACCTGGAAGGATGAGGATCTTTACATATAAGATGATTTACATCTTTTCTGCAAGGAGACAGTGGTCCTTGCTAGTCATTTCAAATTCTTACTTGCATCAATATTTAAACTAAGAGCAGGAATGAGAAGCACAAACTGCTTTATCATATGAACAAAATCAGATGAAGTAAATGTAAAGGTTGAGGGGACACATGGGTGGTAGTTTAATAACAGGGCACTTACAGTAGATTAAGGCAATCAAAACACACTTATTTATTTTATTTATTTATTTATTTAAAGTCTTTTCTATACCGCGCTCTTCGAGTCAGCTCGGTTTACATATAACAGAAACATTATCCATAAGTAAGGAGAAACCGTACTGGACTTACATAAAACAGGATATAAGAACTTGGGTTGAACTGGGTAAACTATCTACAACTCTAGGCTAAGGCAGGTTGCTGTCTGTATGCATCTGCTGGGGATAGTGGTTCTATTGTGTGGTGCTGGCGTCGTTTGTGGTGGTTGGGATGAGGTGATTGAGGGTGACAGACTGGTGTCGGTGAGAGGGTAGTTGTTGGGTGGTACCATAGTGCAGTAAGAAAAGGTGGAGCTTGAGTGCCTTCCTGAACTGGGTGAGGTCTGTGATAGCACGGATGGCAGGTGGGAGTGCGTTCCAGCATGAGGGAGCATAAAACTTGAAGGCTCTCTTTCTTGTTGTCTGTGAGCATTTTGTGGATTCACTGGGTATAGATAAGGTATTGGCTGTGACTGATCTTCGAGTTCTGTTTGGCGGCGAGGGGTGGATGAGGTCGGTGATGGACGGGGATGTGAGGCTGTTGAAAGCTTTGAAGGTGATGAGGAGGATCTTGAAGGTTAGTCTCGAGTGGACTGGCAGCCAATGAAGGTGCTTCAATATTGGTGTTATGTGGTCAGACCTGGTGGCGCCATGCAGTAGTCTGGCCGCTGTGTTCATAGCTAGCTGTAGTGGATGCAGCATGCTCTTTGGTAGGCCGTGTAGGATGACATTGGCGTAGTCAAAGTGTGGAATGACTAAGGCCTGATAGATAGTCCTGAAGTCATCAGGTTCAAGAAGGGGGCGTAGGTGACGGGTTGAGCGAATCTTGAGATATATTGCATTGACGGTGTTGGTTATATGTGTTTTCATATCAAGCCGTTGATCGAGTGTTACCCCTAGGTAACGTATTGTGGGCCTGATTTGGAGGTCAGCATCTCTTACTTTTAGTGTATTTGGTGGAGTGAATGCTTGGTCTCTGGTGATGAGTAGAGCCTCTGACATCTTGTGGTTTATTCTTAAGTTTTGGGTGTGGAGCCAGTCAGTTGTAGCGTCAAAGCAGGCAGTTAGTTGAGAGAGGTCCACCTGGTCTGTGGCAAATGGCGTGTAGAGCAACACATCGTCTGCATACATAAGACATGAGATGCCGAATGAGTGGGCGATAGAGCAAATGGGCTGCATGTATATATTGAAAAACAGCGCCGAGAGGGAGGAGCCCTGTGGGACACCCTGTTTTTGCTGGAATGGTTTGGATGTCGAGCTTCCCGTCCTTACATGCTGCCACCTGTTTGAGAGGTAGGATTCACACCATCTCAAGGCTGCATCCTGTATCCCCTTCTCTGCCAGACGCTCTATGAGCAGTATATGGTCAACCGAGTCAAAGGCTGCGGAGATGTCGAGGAAGATTAGAGCATAGCCAGTTCTGGGTTTATCCAGTCCGGTAGTTAGTGTGTTGAAGAGGATGGTTAGAAGTGTCTCCACACCATGTGCTTCTCTGAAACCGTGTTGGCATGGGTCTAAGGGCGCAGCGGACTCAATGTGGTCCTGGATTTGGTGTAGGACAATTTTTTCGATTATTTTGGCCATTAGTGGGATACTTGAAATTGGCCGATATGAGTCGACTTTCTGGGGATCTAGTTTCCCATTTTTTAGGAGCGGTCTAATTGACGTTTGTTTCAGGCTTTGCGGGAAGGTTCCTGAGATGAAGGAGAGATGGATGAGTTTGGTAAGGAATGGGCTGAGTTCCTGACGCAGTGACTTCACCCAGAATGCAGGGCAAGGATCGTTGGGAGCTGTGGTGGTGTTAATCGAGTTGATGGTGTCCTCGATGATCTTTGCTGATGGTGAGGAGAAGGTGGAGAGTGGAGGTAAGTGGTATGGTTTGTTCAAAGGGGTGGGGAATGTTGCTTTGATGGTTTGAATCAGCTTTGATTGTAGGTAGTCTGCGTATTCTTGTGGTTCTGGCGTGCTGTGTTGAGTGGTGGAAGATTGCTTTGTGAGGGACTTTACTAAGTTGAATAGATCTCTTCGGTTGTTTATTGATCGTTGCAATAGTTCTGCGTGATAGCGTCTCATCGATTCGGCCACTTTGTCGCGGTGTTTCTTCAGGTTGGAGGTGTAGATCTCTAGGTTACTGGTGGTGCGGGAGCGTCGCCATCTCCTTTCGAGCTTCCTCAGTTGGCATAGTGATGTCCTTAGCTCCGAGGAGTACCAAGGGGAGGACGTTCTTTGAATAACAACTTTAATAATAACAATAACAAATAATAACGTTATTTGAATAACAACTTTGAAGAATTTTGTGTCATCTGCAAATTTGATCAACACACTCTTTTGCATGTCCAAGTCATTTATACAGATCCCGGGGGTACTCTACTATTCCCCTTTATCCCTTCAGAAAAGCGGCCATTTAGCCCTGCTCTCTGCTTTCTATCTTTTAACCAGTTCCTAATCCACAATAGTACATTGCCTCCTATCCCATGACATTTTTATGTACTCAAGAGTCTCTCATGTGGAACCTTGTGAAACGCTTTCTGAAAATCCAAATACATTACACAAAATGGCTCACCTTTATCTACCTCTTTATTCACATCTTCAACAAAATGTAGCAGATTGGTGAGACAAGAATTCCCTTGACTGTGATCCATTAAACCATGTTCAGTAATTTTGTTCTTTATAATGGTTTCTACTATTTTGCCCAGCACTGATGTCAGGCTCACTAGTCTGTAGTTTCCAGCAATATATAAAATTTTAATAAACCATAAATCTTTAAATTGGTGTTACATTGGCCGCCATTCAGTCTTCAGGTACTACAGACAATTTTAGTGATAGTTTACAAATTACCAATAGCAAGTCTGCAGTTTCATTTTTGAGCTCTTTCAGCATCCTGGAATGCATACCATCTGGTCCAGGTGATTTGCTACTCTTTTGTTTGTCAAATTGCCCTATTATATCTTCCAGGTTCACTGAGATTTATTTCAATTCCTTTGATTTATCATCTTTAAATATCGTTTCTGACATGGGAATCTCCCCTACATTTTCTTCAATAAAGACAAAATCAAAAAATTTATTTGGACTCTCTGCTTTGGCTTTGTCCTCCTTTAGTGCCCCTTTTACTCTTCTATCATCAAATAGTCCAAGTGACTTCCTCACAGGCATCTTGCTTTGAATGCACCTGAAATAGTTTTTATTATGAGTTTTTGCTTCCATGGAAAGCTTCTTTTCAAACTCTCTCTTTGCCTGCCTTATCAGTGCTTTGCAACTTGTCCATGCTTATGCCATCTCCTGTTCATTCGGAACATTTTTCCATTTTTTGAAAGATATTTTTGTGGCAATAATAGCCTTTATTACCTCACCTCACCTTTAAACCCTGCTGGCAGTTGTTTGACCTTCCTTCCATCTTTTTAAAACGTGGAATAGATCTAGTCTGGGCTTCCAAAATGGTATTTTTAAACAATATTCAGGCCTGATGTAAACCCTTAACTGCTGCAGCTGCTCCTTTTAGTTTTTTCCTAACCATTTTCCACATTTTATCATAATATCCTTTTTGAAATTTACATGCTAGTGCAATTGATTTCTTGTTGACCTCCCTCCATTTATTGTTTAGATTTGATCATGTTGTGATCACTATTGCCAAGTGCTTCCAACACAGTTACCTCTTGCACCAGATCTTGTGTCCCACTAAAGACTAGGGGGTATGTTTACTAAACCGTCTTCATGTTACCGGCGTTAGTTGCAGTCTTACTGTAACGAATGCCATATAAGGTAGTAGGCGTTCCGGTCTTAAGGTAGCATTTTGGGTTATCGCGCGATAAAGTCCGTTATCGTGCGATAGAGGGATCCGTGGCACGTTAACGTGCGTTAGCCATAATTAGGCGCGGTGACCTGGCAACACAACAGCAGAGGTATAGCACAATGGTTAATACATTGACTGATGAAACAGGGATCATGAGTTTGATCCCCCAGTGAGCTTAATGAGTAAGGCTATCTGAAGCATTACCCTTTACTTTAAATCAGTGCTGTCTGAGGCATTTTCTTTTTTAATTTAAATTAATGCTGCCAGCAAACACACCCTCACAGTGCCGTAACCTAAGGTGCCGCATAAGGCGACCTATAAGGAACTCCAGAGGGCACATTATAAAGTGCGCTGTCCGCCAAGGCACCTTATAATGTTCCCTATAGGGCGCTTATAAGGCGCCTTAAAGGGCGCCTTATGAGGCACTTTAAGGTTACAGCACTGTGAGGGTGTTTTTGCTGGCAGCACTAATTTAAATTAAAAAAGAAAATGCCTCAGACAGCCCTATCAAACAACACCACTGTGGGATCAAACCCATGACCTCTGCCTCCACAGTCAGTGAAGTAACCAGTGGGCTACATCTCTATAGCTACTAACAAACCCTTGGCTGGCTACAGAAGGACTTCAGGTCACCAGACAAACTGTATGCTGTGGTTACCAGGATAGGGTTAACCCACCCGTACCCATGATGCACTGCACATGCACCTCAGCCTGGTAGGGGGAACTGACCGTGTGTGTTACTGGCACAGAGTAGCTACAGACCGACACATTGTGGGGGTACTGTGCTCACCCTGAGGGTGAGGTGGGGCACCCAGCACCAGGTCCGCAGCACCTGGCTTAGCTGAGATAGGCTATGCTGCAGATCGCCATCAGTGCAAGTGTGTGATAGGTAGTCCTTGCAGACACACCTAGGATACACCTGTGTCCATCTGTATTTCCCAGTCACGTCTAGCCCTAGTGGACTATGATGCACCCAGAATAGTGCATATCCTGTGTGGGTGCCATGGTCACATGTTATAAGTGAAGGGGGTGTTTGGACCCCAAGGCGGATTATGTAGTGCCACCCAACCCGCCCTCTGGGGCTCAGGGTGAGGGACAGGCTCTCCCACCAACAGATCCACATTCTACATCCCTGCAATGGTGGCAATAGAGGGCACCATCAACCCCCAGTCCTGCTGGGGAACAGGCACCCTACAGGGCCGTCAATGCAGATCTGTACGCATCCATAAGGCAATGGCAGGCAGACAGACAGTAGGCCTGGAAATGCTCAGCTGCCCCCCACCACTATCTTTATCTGATAGCACCATGGAAGCTTTGAGAAACAGTTTTTGCCACAATCCCCTTTTGCAGCCAATATAAAATCGTGGCACCGATACATCGACGATGTTTTTATGTTGTGGCAGGGGTCAACAACAGATTTGATGAGATTTATACTTTGGCTAAATACTTGCGATAATAATTTGAAGTTTACATGTGAGAGTCATGATCAACAGATCACGTATCTTGATGTAAAAATCACTAGAGAAACAGCAGGATGGGACACTACGGTTTTTAGGAAACCGACACATAAAAATTCCCTTTTACATTACCATAGTGTTCATCCTATGGGACTAAAGAACAGCTTACCAGTCTCACAGTTTCTCCGATATCGGAGAAACTGTTCCACTACAGCAGAGTATAAACGTTCATCTAAACACTTAAAACGAAGTTTTCAAAGCAGAGGATACCCTCAGAAAATAATACAGACGGCTTATAATAGAGCCCTTTATAATAACAGAGAGTTGCTGCTCAATTACAAAGTGAGAGATAACACTGCTGCACCAGTGGACGTTTCGAACATTAATTTAGTTACAACATTTTCTTCCATCAGTACAAAAATTCAAAAAATTATAAAGAAATACACACCAGTGCTAGCAACTATACCAACATTGAAAGAATCATCGATAAGATGTGTTTGGAAGCGAAATCGAAGCCTTAAAGAATATTTATCACCAGCAGTACTCCGACCATTGAATTGGAATCCCACAACTAAGACCACCGGAAGACACATGAAATGTGGACATTGTTCCATATGCAGCATTACTTTAGAGATTTCTCAATTTACTCATAAAGACAAAACATATTACCTGAGACATGAGACGAATTGTGAATCAAAATCAGTGGTATACGCTATTTGCTGCCCTTGTTCCTTGTTATACGTTGGGAAAACAACTCGTGCATTGAAGACACGTATGCAGGAACATCGTAGCAGACTACATTGTAAGCGGCTTGAAGCCCCGATAGTTCAACATTGTCTAACCATGGGCCATGAGTTTGAAGCTTTAAAATGTTGGAGTATTGAGTTAGTATCATATGGTTTTCAAGGGAAGTCATCTGAACAGCGATTATTATATCGCGAACAATGGTGGATTCACCAACTCCACACAGTATAACCTGAAGGTTTAAACATCAATATTGATTGGACAGCGTGCATGTGAAAGGGCTCCAATCAGGTAACAGCATGAAAGGGATTTAAACGTGGATTACTACGCATGTGTAAGCGTCTTCATTAAAAACATTCTGAGATCATTCTTGAGAGAAAGAGAGAACTAATCGAGGATGCAGGTTGGTCAGTTAATTTACGTTAAGGACATGATATACGACAGGAGCCTGTGAGATTTAAGATAATCATTTAGATAATTTTATTAATATTGCTTTATATTTTTTTAGAAAGCTAAAGGAATATTATGCCTTGAAGATTTCAGTCCCATATAAGAACTGACATCATCCCCCTTGATGAACCCAAGTGGAGAAACGCCAAAGCGCTGAGGAGATTGAGGCGTCGGGGTTTTCACCAATCTATGTGGTGTTAATAAGAAAAACAAGGGACATTGGCTACAAAGGTTCTACACAAGCTAAGTAGACCAACATACGCCATATTGTTTTAATTTAATAGGGTATTTACCCGCTGAGAAAAGTATATAAAAAAATCCATACTATGAGCAATATTGAGTGATAAGATAAGAAAAAAGGCCGTGGTCATTGATGTTAAACGGGCACTAGTTTTGGGTGTAAGCTATTGACCCAAGAAGAAGTGTGGTAGCAAGTGGCTGACAAATGCGAAAAAACTTGCCGTTTATCTGAGACCACATCAAGGCCATGATTGAATGACTGAATAAATTTATAGATTACATAACACATGGGTGAAGTACATTTTAGTTACGTTAATAAGTTATTCACTCTTGAGAAGTCCTATATCTGTTTGTTTGGTACCCCACCACTATCTGACATTCTCCAGCCGCTGCATCCTGCAAGGTGTTCCAGCCATACACATACTAACTACAGACAATCTGCTAGCTAGTCCATGTTCCTAGAGGAGATGCATGCACCCAAAACTGGGATGTGAGCACACACACACCAAGCAGATAAGTCAGTGATTGGGCCCCAGAAAAGAGAACCCATAAACATCACTTGAGAGAAATACTATATAGCACTATGGGGGAATCTAGCCATGCCATGGTCACTGCTCAGTCAGGGTGAGAGTGACCTCCCAATAGGACATGCTGTGGCCACCCTGTCCGTGCAGGTGGTGGCCGGGCACTACAATGTCCCAGCCATTGCCCTATGCCCTGTGCAGATGCATCCTGCCCAGGCCACCCTGTCCGTGCTATACCCACAGTACCTTGCTCCTCATTATGCACATTGGCAGGCTAACACTGGAAACAGTGCAAGCAATGTGGGCTGAGTAAGGTGTAGGCAGCCACAACACACTGGATAGACAGACACACACTCCCACACCTATGCCAGCATTGTGCAAATACAGAGGCAACCCTGGCCACCACACCAGTCCTGGGCACAGTGCAGGCATGGCTATGGTACACAATACTGCTAGGGTCACCTCTGGAGGCTCTGGGGCTGCATACATAGGGGGTTTTTCTTTCTTAGCAGGGACTCCCGTTGCAGTTGCTAACATAATTCTACTCTGCCCCTCACGGCAACGCATCATCCAAGGGGGTTGTTTCTCACAGATATCTAGCCAGGAGTCTATAAAGGAAAACTGTTCAGAACTATATCTGCGCACCACCTGGTGCACTCGGGACACAATTTGAATATCAAAAGTACCTTCTGGTGGCCACACGGCGTCCAGCACCGGCCACACCCTACTACACAAAATTTCTAAGCGGGTCGGTGTCATTTTTACCCCATAATCACCACTAAATCCCTTCTTAAAATTCATGATCATACAGTTTGTACGGACTCCGCCCCTCCCATTATGACGTATGACGTACAAGACAGCAAACAGAAAGGGTGGGTAGGATGGCTGCGGGTAAGGGGTCCGCACAGCCCACAGAACAATAAGGGGGACAAACACCGAACGCTTCCTCCTTTTCGCGACCTGGGCGCGGTCGCCCGGCCAGGAACTGCGCTACTTAGGAGTCCGCTCTCGCTTGGCCTGTATTGCAAGACCTCTCAAGCACACATCACACAACCAAACATGCTAGCATTTCCCAAATACCAAATTCCCGGACTAACTGACTAAACCAAAATTAACCAAACCAAAAGGGTCAGTGGCTTCACCCCGCGCATACTCATGCAGGGTTACTAGGACCGCCCTGGGAGTTGATCAGACTCCCTTTACCTTTACCATACCATATTAGTCTCGAGACATTCCCAGAGCTAACTGACTAAGAACCAGAAAAATCATTACTCACCGGATCCAGTAGCTAATGCGCTGCGCAACCAAACCCTCTTTGGGTCGAATCTTGGACTCCCCTCAGGGTTCGAGGTGTTGGCCGGCCGGACCCAGCAAGCTGCCGAGGCAGGGCGGAACCCTCTGATGCAAGGGGACCGGCGGCGCCTGGGATCCTCTCCGCTGTCGGTCGGCCGCGGTTCCAGCCTGACCAAACCTGGAGGCGGTAATACGTGGTAGTATTCACTTGCGCACCATTCACGTACCCCACCTTCCCGGTCAGGGAACCAGGAATATGTTGTAGCGAAGTGTCCGCAACCAATAAAACCAGGAGTCTATTTACTAAGATTCAAACCAATTTATTTGTGCACAGTCTCAGGCACTTGTCACATTCAAAATGGTCTGAGCATGGAGTCCAGCAAAACAACAGCTTTTATACCTTTCTTCATTAGTTCTATACAGACAAACTCCTCATTGGTCCCGGTGGCCCCCTCCACTTCCCTCCAATGGGGACCGCCGACCGGGCATAACACCTGTTCCCTCCCGCTCAGGCCTTCCTAGCCATGGCTCAGTTTATAGGCATAATACATTCTGCCTTACTTTCTGCTTACAAGGTCACTCTGCAGCACAGAAACTGTGTGAAAGCAAGATACTGAAATACATCTGTGAATAACATAACAAGCTCAATAGAAAATTCTTGCATTCTTATCAAAGCAGTTTAAAGCAGTTTTCTACTTCTCCTGTCTTTCAGCTCTGCTCAGCTATAATATTCTAAAGTGGGGGTTGGGGACTCAGGCCTAACCTACAGGCCTTTCTTACTCCTACAGGCTATGCAGGCTATTCTAGGCCATAGCCTATCACATCAGAATTGGGGTGATGTGGTCTCGTTTCTTCGCATTCTGAATAATTCTCGCTGTGGTGTTCAAGGCAGTTCGGAGGGGGTTGGTCTGTGTGGCAGGTAGTCCATGGTAGATTATGTTGCAGTAGTCCAGATGTGGGAGTGTCATAGCTTGCCACTGCCCCCTCCGCCACCAGCACCCCTCCGCCACCATGCTGCCATGCCATTATGCCGGTGGTGCTGGTGGTGCGCAGTCCCAGGCCATCCAGTATGCCGGTAGGCAGCTGCCTATGGTGTGGGTTCTCAGGTAGGGGTGCCTACATGGACATGTGCGCTTCCCCCCCCCCCACACCGCCTGCCAATGTTATGTGCCCTTGGGGGTACCTGCTGGGTAATCTCCCCTGTGACACTGTGGGACACACACTCGTGCCCATGTTGGACCCTCGTCAGTTGATGTCTTGCTGTTTTACAGTTTCAGCATTCCTATGTGCCACCTAGGCATCTGCCTAACACGCACTGTGCCCCAGCTGGACCACAGCATGTGCCGCCTACAGCCCTCTATATACCATTTACAGCATCAGTACAGTTGCCCTTTCCTACGTGCCCACTCTGCTGTTACTGCACATGTGCACACCATAACAAACCTGCCCAATATAGACGTGAAAAAACCCTGATCAACACTATTTCAATGTGGGATCATTCACTTTGTAGGGGGACAGAGAATACACCCTTCCAAACATGATATCTTATTTTTTGAGCTTTGTCAGTGGTGTTGCTTTATGTTTATCATTAATATCGCTTTTGGCCAGCTTGGTTATTGGGCTTTTAGATGTGGTTCTGGTCCTTTTATATGTTTATTTGCCTCTTTGTTCCCTGCACATGTATCACAACTATCACTTTTCTGGGTTTCCCTGCCTTTGCTGCACATTGCTGATTGAAATGCTTTCTCTTTTCTGCAAATGTGCCTTAACGCGAGGGTTTCACTGGCGTTAGTGTTCAGACCCTGATTCCACAGCGTTAGTGTGCCTGGAGCCTCTCCCCTCCCACTCTCCACCCATTGATCCCTTCTGTCCGCCCTCTGGGAAGCCTTACTCCACCCTTCAGACCCGGATTTCACAGCGTTAGTGTGCCTTAACACCGCCGCTGCATTATCTCGTGATAAGTGACGTTATCGTGCGATAATACCACCGCGATATCGCGCGATAATACCACCGCGATATCGCGCGATAATACCACCGCGATATCGCGAGATAATACCACCGCGATATCGCGCGATAATACCACCGCGATATCGCGCGATAATGCCACCGCGATATCGTGCGATAATGCCACCGCTGCGACGTTAAGACGGTTTAGTAAACATACCCCTAGGTCTAAAATAGCTTCCACTTATGTCATTTCATGAACCAGCTGTTCCAGAAGCAGTCATTTATTTCATCTAGAAACAATCTCCCTAGCATGTCCTGATATAACATTGGACCAGTTGATAATGGGATAATTGAAATCACCCATTTTTACTGTGTTGACAATTTTGTTAGCTTCCTTAATTTCTGTTAGTATTTCATCATATGTCTGTCCATTTTAGCCTGGCAGACCTTAGCGCACCCCTACTGCTATTCTCTTCCCCTTCTCACATGGAATTTCTATCCATGAAGATCCTATGGTACATTTTGTTTCCTGCAGAACGTTTATCCTGCTTGACTCAATGCCCTCTTTCAAATATAGCACCACCCTTCCACCCATTTGATCTACCCTATCATTACAATATAATTTATATCTTGTTATCACATTCCATTCAGTCTTTGATATGCCATTTATATCTATCTCTTTATTCAGTGCTATATATTCTAACTTTCCCATCTTATTTTTTTCTAGAATTTGCATACAGGCATTTCAAAGGTTTTTTCTTCATATTCACAACCTGCTTATCAGTTGACAGGGGTAATTTGGGATCTTTCCATTCTGTTTGCTGTTTACGTAAAGGCACCTGGAAGACTTTTACTTTTATTGAAAACTCTCTATTGGAATGCCCTAACGTTTTGCTAGTATCCTTTAAAAATACTTTATTTCAAACCATGCGCTGATGGGTGAATGTTGGCGTTCCCCCAATATCTTGTTTTAAAGCTATTCTATCCCCTTTTTCTTGCCAGCAGCCTGGTTCCAACCTGGTTATAGTGGAGCCTTCCTCCTACCAGCCATCCAAAGTAGTTTTCCCCCCCATTTTTGTTGATTTATTTGGCTTGTTTCACATATTCGTGTTAATAAATATTCTGTAACCTACATTAGAACTTTTTAATGTGTTTGCGTATACTTTTTAAGGCACCTTAAGAAAACTGAATGTGTGCCAACTAATACACATCCATATCTGTCATGTGTGAGAACAGCAGTCTCTGGTGTATTGTATAGTAAACATAGAAGCATGACAGCAGAAAAACACCACATGGCCTATTTAGTCTGCCCTTCCATTTCAACCACTATGACAGTCCCCTTTTTGTTTCCTTTAGAGATCCTCTGTGTTTCTCCCATGCCTTTTCTATGAGTCAAAGAGATGTAAATTCAAGTACTGTATAAATATATATATATCTATTTCCCTTGTCTCCGAAGGGCTCACAATATATGTTTTTGTACCTGAGGCAACAGTGGGTTAAGTGGTTTGTCCAAGGCCACAATGAGCACCTGTAGGACTAGAAACCCCTTCTGGCCCGCCTTCCCTCCTCCCAAATGGAATCAGAGGCAGCTGGGCAGGAGGGGGGCAGCGGCAGCCACCCATGTGTGCTGCCGCTGCCCCCGCCCACCCGGGCCAGCCACCGTAGGCAGCCGCCTAGCTCACCTAGTAGACGGGCTGGTCCTGCAACCAGCAAATGCTGAGACAGAGAAGAAACTCAGAAGTGTCATGACATCACCCCTGGTGTATTATACAGCATAGCTAGGGGCACTCTCTAGTAATCGTACCAAGCACCCCAACCGGAGAATCTTCAAAGAGAGCCCCGAAATTCCCGACTATATATAACCCTGTAGGGGAACTATCTACAGAATGCACTGAAGTTTCATTACATAGAAGGCAGGACTCCAGGAAAGGAAATTAATGGTGAGTAAAATTTCCCCTTCCAGAGCATCCTGTTAGACCAGTCTAGACAAGCAGATAGTACCCAAGCTACTCCCCTCCTGGGTGGGCCACCAGTGCAGCCGATAGCACCCTGGTACCAAACTGAGCCATGGAGTGTGCCTGCAAGTCTAGACGGTAGTGTCTCACAAACCTGGAGAGAGACGACCACGTCGCCACCCTGAAAATATCAGCGGAGACATCGTGGAAGATTCCGCTCAGGAAGAAGCCTGCACATGCGTTGATTGAGCCCGTAACCCTGAGAGAACCACCTTGCCAGCCAAGAGGTATCCCAGCATTATGACCTCCTTGATCCACCTGTCCAAGCTGGCCTTGGATGCCACTTGCCCTTTATGGAGACCAGCGAAGAGTACAAACAGATGTTCTGACAGACAAAAGGCATTCATCTCCTTCAAGTACTTCTGCAACACCCTGTGGACATCCAAACAATGGAGATTTTGGTCCTTATTAGTGCACTGTTCCCATGAGAAGGGCGGCAAGAAATCAACTGATTGACGTGAAAGGTCGAGAAGACCTAGGCAGGAAAGACGGCATTGGCCTCAGGATGATGCCCTCTTCTGAAAAAGACAGAAACGGATCTCAGCAAGACAAGGCCCGCAACTTGGACACCCTCCACGCCAAAGTCACGGCTATAAGGAGCACAGCTTTCAGTGTGAGATCCTTAATCATGGTGCAGTTCAATGGTTTGAACGTCTCATGCGTCAGACCCTGGAGCACGACTGTCATGTCTGAAAGTGGTAGTGCCAGCTGCATGGAGGCTGAAAGGATGGACACCCCAAAGGAACCATCCCATGTCTTTATGACAGGCCAAGAATCGCCCTGCCAGTGGACCGTGAAACGTTGCGCGTGCCACCACCTGCACCTTCAGAGAGCTCCAAGTGAGACCCTTCTGGAAACCGTCCTGCAGAAAGGAAAGGATGGATGGTAACTGTGCCTTCCAAGGCGATAGCTGTCGCGTGTGGCACCACCGCTCAAAGAGTCATCAGACATGAACATAGGGCAGAGAGGTAGAGTGATGTCTTGCGTGTAAGAGCATGTCAACCACTGCTGATGAATAACCCTTATGCATCAGTTGCTGCCTCTCAATAGCCATGCCATAAGTGAGAAGGAAGCTGGGTTGTCCATGAGAACAGTCCCCTGCCGCAACAGTCCCCTGTGGACCCCAGTAGTAGACAACGGCTCACCTGCAGCTCCAGAAGGTCCATGTACCAGGAGCACCGCAGCCAATCCCAGGCCACCAGAATCACTAGCCCGGGGTGGCGTTCTATCCGACAAAGCACCTGCAGGATCATAGACCACGGTGAGAAAACATACAGCAATTGATTCCAAGGCCAAGTCTGGACCAAGGCATCTACTCTGGCCACCGTCACCATCCTCCATTGACTGAAGATTGCAACCTTCCAGTTTGCCAGTCACCATCAGATCCTTTTTGCGTGGCCCCACTGCCGGACAATGCTTTCGAAGGCCCATGATGCCAACTCCTATTCAGTGGGGTCGAGTGTGTGATGTCTGAGATAATCCACCTGAGCATTCTCCTCTCTCACGATATATTGCACCAAGATTGCCAGGAGGTGAATTTCCACCCAGGGGAACAGTAACTGCATCTCGCGAGCCACCCCCAGGCACCCCCTGACGATTCACAAATGCCATGGCCATGGCATTGTCTGACAAGATCCTGACAGCTCACCCCTCCAACAAGGGCAGAAAGCCGAGCAGTGCTAGGCAAATGGCACGAGTCTCCAAGCAGTTGATCGCCCACCAGGCTTCCACTTCTAACTACCACCCTTCGGCAGCCTGTCTGAGGCAATGACGACCCCACTCAGACAGGCTGGCATCTGTCACTACCATGCAGTCTGGGGCATTCAGCGGGACCCCACGTAGCAAGTGACTGGTGGAGTCCCACCATTGGATGCTGAGCCGCACACTATGGGGGAGCGATAGGCATATCCCATAGTCCTGAGAGCAGGGAGACCACAAGACAGCAGGGCCAGTTGCAGCAGCCTCATGTGTGCCTTCGCCCAGGGTACCAGATCCAGGGTGGCAACCATCGTCCCCAGGAGTTGTAGATAGTCCCAGGCCAATGGAGTGGACACAGTGATGAACTCATGGAGCTGCCTGCAAAACCTGCGCCAGCGACCCCGTGAGGATGACCCTGCCCTATGCTATGTCAAACTGGGCACCGAGAAACTCACAGTCCTGAGACGGAACCAAACAGCTCTAACAGCCACACAACCTCTTGGACCACTCGGTGGGCCACTTCCTGAGACTTGGCTTGAATCAGCCAGACATCCAGGTAGGGATGTGGTTGCCAACCCAAAGATAGCATGATGGTCTGTCCATATGGGAATGTGCTGGTATGCTTCCATAAGATCCAGCATATCCAGGAACTCCCCTGGCCGTACTGATTGAATGACTGATTGCAAGGTCTCCATGAGGAAACAAGGGACCCGCAAACACCAGTTCATTCTTTGAAGTTCCAGAATAGGCTCGAAGGCACCATCCTTCTTGGGTACCACAAAATAGATGGAATACCGGCCAGAGCCCCATTTGGCAGCTGACACTGAAATAATAGCCCAGAGCTGCAAGAGGTGCAGGAGCGTCTGATGGATGGCTCCATGCTTTCCCACGGACCGCTGGGAGACACCATGTATCCATCCTGAACCAGCCATGCCAGATCCAGGGTGTAGCTAAGACCGATAACATCCAGGACCCACTGAACTGACATTATGCTGTCCCACTCCTTCCAGAAGTGCTGCAGGCAGCCTCCCACCTACGGCACCTCGGGCTGGGCCCCCTGCCCATTAGCGGGAAGAGCAGGCTGAGGGGGCAGACTTCTTGGAGGAACCCGAGGCTCTCTGAAAATTGCGGGCTCCGTGAAAGGACTGATTGTGGTTGCCTGAACTCGAATAGTTGTACTTCTGCCCCTGCGAGTAGCGACGAGGCTCCCGGAAGGCCGGTCACAAGCTACTAGGTCCCGATGAAGCCAACACTTGGAGGATGACTTGGATTTGTCTTCTGGAAGGCATTGAGGCTTGTCCTTGCTGAGGTCCTTCACGAGATTCTCCAACTCTTTTCCAAACAACAAGGCTCCCTTGAAGGGGAGGCTAGCTAGCCTGCCCTTGGACGCCATGTTTGCCAACCAATTCTGCAGCCATAAACACTGCTAGGCCATATTGGCCACTGCTGCGCCCCAGGCCGCTAAGCAGAAAAGATCATAAAAGGAGTTGACTGGGAACACCGCCACCGACTCCAGTCTCGCCAAGTTGTCATCCTCTGGATCCAGCGGAGGAGAGCCCTGGCTGTCAGCCCTCCACAGATGCGGACGCAGAAAAGGTCATCTTCAGAAGGCCCTCCAACTTGTGGTCATTGGCATCCTGCAATGCCGCACTTCCCTCCACAGCGATCATTGTGTGCTTAGTCACCGCCGTGACCAGAGCGTTCACCCTGGGGTAACACAGCCATCGTTTTCCTGCAACTAAGGGTAAATATGCCCTAGGTGGCGGGCTGCCCTCAGCATGGCATCCAACTTTTTTCCATTCTTTGAATACCATCTGTTACAACTCCACAGGAAGGGAAAGGCCCAGGATGGGGTCTGAATGCCCTTGAGAATTGGGTCTGCAGTGGAGGCAATGGGACCTCCAGGATGCAGAGTTCAGACGTCACCTGTGCTATTAGAGGTACCACTTCCTCTTTCCAGAACAAGAGCATGATGTGGGACTCTCCATCCTCCTCGTGTGGTGAACGGTGTCCCTTTTTGTGGCTGGAATCACCTGCCGATGAATGGTCCAAAGTTGCCAGTTCTTGGATCTCCTTATCCTCCTTGGGTGAGTCCAAGTCATCCAGCATCCAAGCCATGGAATTATGTGGATGCGGCCCCCCATCTCAAATTTCCCCTCCCAAGATCTCTTCCTGCTGGCCTTCAGTCTCAAGGCGGGGTCAGGGGGTGGCCACAGGAGCCGAAGGAGGGCTGCTCTTCTAAATGGCCCATGCCTGGTTAAAAATTGTGGCAAATTCTGCCGCTTCTGCCTCCAGTCCCGCCAATGCCCGCAGTGGGGCAGCTTCCTCATACCCCTGTGGTAACAGCACTGAAGGATATGGCTCACCTAGGCTCACTAGGCCACCAAACCTGACGGCAGGCCAGAGGCCATGTGCATGGTTTCTCCCAGTATCGCAGCGGGGGGAGTGGAGAGCCCAGTGATTGACGTCTCCCCCAGGTCAGCAACGCAAACGGCCCAGAGCCACTCATCTAAAGCATGCGCCACTTCCTGCAGCCCAAGCAACATGGAAGCAGTGCCGGTATGGGATAGACGACGCACACGCGTGTGCGCAACTTGGCAGGCTTCCTGGCAGGAATCAGACTGTGACACCACAGCCTCCCCTACTGTCTAGACCACCAGGCCCCATGTACCGGCAATGCTTTGTGGGACACGAGGTACTCACACTTGGAGTCTGGCTGCATCCCTGGAGCCCCACTGTCAAATTCCACCTCAGGCCCAGAGTGACAGCGGGGAAAGGGGGAAAGGAACAAGTTACCTCAGCTCCTACTCAACGTCAGTGCTGTTAGATCAAATCCTCCCACAGCCTAAATCTAAGGCTTTGCTTTGAAACAAAAAGAGGAGATCCAATAGGCAGCCCCAGAGTATGTGATTCCGACAACTGAACTGGCCCGCCTGACCAGAAGTTGCCCTCCCCCCAGCTGACCAATCCACCATGCTAGTCTCCTCTCACACCCCCAAAGACCGGTGATCCACTGGACTGCTTCACATTCTCCTGATGGTCAGCAGCAGCTCAGTCCAACTCCAAACAAACCCCTTAGCTGTACTAAGGCAACCACCATCTGCTGAGACAGAGAAGATACTGGAAAGTGCTCCTAGCTGTACTGTATAATGCACCAGGGGTGATGTCATGACACTTCTGAGTTTTTTCTGTCTCAGCATCTGCAGGGGGAGAGGAGGAGTAGCCTAGTGGTTAGAACACTGGCTTGGTAACCAAGCAACCAGGGCTCAATTCCCACTAGCACTCCTTGTGGCCTTGGGCAAGTCACCTAATCCTCCATTGCCTCAGAATAAAGGCCTGGCAATCTACCTCCAGTGACACTGCCAAGAAAACCCAGGAGCTTCTGGGTCACCATGAGTCAGAACTGACTCAAAGGCACACATTGCATTGCAGCATCTGCTGGTTGGTAGAGTTAACCTACTTTCTAGACTGGTCTAGCAGGATGGTCTGGAAATATTTCCTTACAGAAAGAGTGATAGATGCATGGAATAGTTTCCCAGTGGAGGTGATAGATAAGGACTGTATTTGAATTCAAGAATGCATGGGAAAAGCACACTGGATCTCTAAGGGAATAAAAGGACTGTAGAGCTTAGTAGTTGTATGGAAGGGCAGAATGAATAGGCTGCATGGGCATTATCTGGCATCATTTTTCTCTTGTTCTATGTTATAGTTCCTGACAAAGGCAGAGTGGATACACCCACTGACAGTGATGGATCTTTTAGCCCATCCTGCATTACATAAACCTAGGCACAGAAACACTTAGGAGCAGATTCCAGAAACTTCCTCGTTGTAAATATTGATGTTGCTTGTTGGGGTCTTGTACACATGATTAAATGCTGCAGCTATGAAGAGTTTATTTACAGATCTGTGGTTTATCAAAGAAAATATAATCATAACCATAATGCAGCTGATCAGTTCTTTTGTGATCAGTTTGCTTATGGGCAGGGTAACGCGCTTTCCACTTCTCGTTTGCCTTCTGATGGAAACGAGCTTCAATTAAGCTTTCTGATGGAGTCTTTGTTCCCAAAGACACAATACGCTGGCTGCATGCCCAGGTCTGTGATTGTAGATACCCAACAAGCACACAGGAAAGCACGTTACGCTGTACTGCAGACTATGGGCAGACACTGAGTGATACTGACCAGCTTTCAGTGACAAGTCCCCGAACAAAACAGGGGTGCCCATTTCAGACAAGGGGAGAGAATTAGAGAAAAGCAGGTTGACTCACGTGGTTAACACAAGTACTGGGCCAGATGTGTGAAGGGTTTTCTTCAATCATGTGGTCTATGGGAAAAATGCTTAGTACATAGACCTTAAATGAGAAACAAAAGTCAGAACACTGACAGCACAACCTAATCCGAGGCATCTCTAATCCTGCAGCCAGTTGGGTTTTCGAGATACCCTCAATGAATATGCCTAAGGTAATTTGTATACATTAGAAACATGGCATATGCAAATTTCTGTCATGCATATTCATTGTGCCACCAGGATACCTGTACATTTACTGAATGCCCATAAAAAGCCCTTAAATGTACTGATGTTGCTTGTAATTCTGCCTCCTCTCTCCTAGCATCTTCTCACACCACAGGTTTGCAGAAGAGAGACACACAGAGCCAAAAAAACCCACACTGGCAGTTCAGCATCATGGCTGGAATCCTGGGGTCCTTTCATTAAGAAGGAAGGAACAGGAAAAGAAAGAGAGGCACCTGCTCCGTCTTTCGGCAGGACGCCCTCCCCCAACCTTGCACTCTGACATTTCGGACAGTAAAGAAAAAAGTGTGGTTCTCAGTTAAAAACTAACAGGTTGATATTTAAACCGCACGGTTGGCTTTTCTAAAAACACTGGTCGCAGCATTTAAATAACATCTGTATATTCAATGTTAGTCTCTGGCTAGCAGCTGACCCTGAACGTACATATCGGACATGTTTACTAAAGCCCGTGCTGGTAGTGTGCGTTCCAGTGCAAAATTAGCATGGAAGCTTGTACTAATTTTAGAGAGCGTGTGCTTCCGTCCCCCTGCCGTTAGCATGTTGCTAACATGCGGTACCATGCTAACAGCACACAGATATACTTAATGTCACGCACTGAGATGGTGCTAAGTGCTCACACAATAACAGCAACAGCACATCACGTGCCCAAAATGCCCACGTCATGACATGCATCAACACCCAAATCCCTAACCCGCCCAGTCTCCACCAGTCATGCACCATCTGGTGAGGATGGGAGCTTTAGTGTAGAGCCCTGTGTTGTTAGTGTGATGTGCTTAGCATGTGGCAAACCCCGAATTAGCGGTTAATGTACGTTAGTAAACATGCCCCAAACATGCCAGAATTATCCGGACAGCAGTGATATATAGTCCGCCATTCTGATAACTATTCACCTAGCATTTTTGCTGTCCTACAGTTATCTGGATAGTGGACTGAATCTCGCCATTATGTGGATAATGTCTGGGACCGCACATGCACCACCCCAGTGCCAGAATGATCAGTAATGATTTTCAGTGGCACTCTCCAGATAGAGGTGTTGAGAATGAGTGCGAGACCCGGCCGGCAGCACTTATTCAGTGAGCAGGTGCTGCTATCTAGATTAGGGCTGTTAAATATCAGCCCTCGAACTGCTTCTCATGTAGCGCAACATTTCCTCCTCTTTTCACCCCTCTACCACCACTGCTGCCGCTCTCCACCGCCTTACCTTTGCAGCCCGAGCTTTGGGGAACATCAGCACAGCACTGAACAACATCAGAAAAGCCCTTGAAAACCACTCTCAGCGGTGGGTGTTTTAGCATTTGTGTGCACACTGAAGGCCTGAGGCATCCTGATGTGACAAGCCTTGAGTGTGCATGATTCATGCACACAAACACTAAAATGCCCACTGTTGAAAGTGGTTTTAAAGGGCTTTCCCGAGGTTATTGTGCTACTGTCCCCTGAAGCCCAGAGGGAGGGTGGTTGGGGAGAGAGAGAGGAGAGAAATACTGGAGGCCTTGGGGAAGGCAAGATGCTGGACTATTGGGTGACACATGGACTATGGAAGTAGGGGCAGAGGGACCCATGGCCGATGGTTCGCCTAGGGCGGCAGATAACCTTGGCCGGATCTGCTAGCCTGTTTGCTCATCGATAACACAACAGCTAGGCTACATCACATCAAGCATACATTCTGCCTTTACGGTGGAAAGCTTGAGCAGTTCATATGTAAACAGATTCAAGACACATACACAAACCAAAAAGCAAAAACATCCAAGAGTAATTTTAGAAACCTTATTCACAGTTTCCACATGTAAAATCAAACATTTACACGTGCAAATGGCACCCACAAGTACTGTAAATGGTGATCTTGGAAAGTGCTAACTCCTTGCTACATAGAAATTGCAAGGGGCATGGTTAGGAAGTGGCCTGAATAGATCTAACATCTACATGTGTATTCATCATTTTATATAGGGAATGCAAGTGTATAACCAAAATTGTTCATGTCTGGATTTACAACTGGTTTGGAAATAGTGCTCATTTCAGCCAGTGGACGGATTAAGGAAGTTATCCTCCTTAATTCCACGTTGTTTATTTCCCTCCGAATTAGAATGAGTTAAAGATAGTGGCATCTGGAGATAATTAATAGCATTTCTTTATGTACGTTGTGAGATACCAGCTTCCTTGTGCAAGTGCCGGCACCTACAGTACATTTGGGAGTTGTGAAGTTTTCCCCGTTGATCTTTCCCGTGTGTTGATTTGTAAAATGGGTCCTCTGGATCCATGTATTGAGACATGTACTCCGGCACTATTTTAGAATCAGCTCCACACTGAGCACAGCCTTTTTCTAAAATATTACTGAAATTGTGTTTGTCGTGATCTTGATGTCTCAGCACCAGTCTCCATATACCAGCTAAAATGTGCCTACTGTACCTGAATGCAACTCACCAATTTCCTTTCCCTTTTATACTTGCAAGAACTATGTCTCTGTGATTCGAAAGCTTTTATACTTACAGGTGGAGCAGGCTGAGATTTAAGTACAGGCTACTGCCTCCAGTGGCAAATTTTCATAGGCAGTGGAGCATTGCCACCATTGCCTCAGGTCCCTTGTCTTGGAGTGAGGCCAGGACCCCATACTAGCAAGCCAAGAAAAAAAATTAGTGCCAGACCTGTAAGACCCTGGCCCCTGCTTTGCACAGCCTTCCTGTCTGTAAGAGGGTCCAGGCACTGCAGGGCTCGTCAACACAAGTCCTTGCAGACCCCGTGGCGCTGTCTAGAGAGTGCCAGGGAGTTCCATGGGCAGGGCAAGGGTGGTCATAGCACTTATCCAGTTAACAGCCACGTTCGGACAGATATTAAAGGCTGCCCTAACTTTATAGCATTTCGTGAACCAGATAGTGGCTGGATATTGCTGGATATTCAGTGCTGGAGGATATCCGGATTCTAGTGCTGAATATCTGCTTTCAGCTTTTCCTGTGACGCCAGCGCTTTAGAAACACTGACCACCGCGGCTGAATATTGACCTAACCGTTTTTCATTTGGAAATGTATTTATGCAAGTACCTTGTAAAAAAAATACCCACAGATTTTATGCCTCCTTTTATTGGGGACCAAGGAAAAAATATATGTGCGCACACCTGAAAATTTCAGTTCTGCATTCAGACTTTACTCCCACAACCTAAACATGTCTGCTGAAATGTCCTTTTTAAATGCAGCTAAAGAGACGAGCATTGTGGATCCCATGTATCCTGTTTAGCTGGTCTGGAAACTTTGAAAATTACACTCCAGAAGTATTCTGTCTTTCCGCATGAGAAAATCTTTATTCACTAAGTCTGTAATATTAGTAATAAGGTTTTTGATACATGCATTTCACAGGTATCCATAAAATGCATCTATCTCTGCAGTTCTGAGTGCTCTTTTCAAATGGTATAAGGATGCTTATGCAGTGTCACCTTTTCCTAAATAAATTGTATTAATCAGTATTTTTTGGCAGCACAGTTTAAATTAGTCAGTGTTATTAATTGGAAATCAGTCCATAGGTGAAGCAAATCATGAACTGGAAAGTGATGAGCTGGAACATGCATTTGCTATTTTTTAATCAGGGTCAAGGAATTAGTTCTGGTAGAAAAGTGGTTTCATTTTCGGACTGCTAGCCCAAGGGGATATTTCCAAAGATAGACTAATCTTCCTTATCATCCCTCCAGTCCAGTCCCAGAACCTGTGGGTTGTGTCCGCCTTCCAGCAGCTTGGAGACTGAGCATGTCATCTTTTCATGACATCATCCAGGATAAGTAGCTGGCACCTCCCTCCAAGCAGCTGGAAGGGTGATTCCCACAGGACTCACTGAAGGGACAGTTAGGGATAGCAGGGAAATTAGGAAGTCTGGTCAAGGTGGATTAGTGGAAGAGAAATAAAATAAAGTAAAGAGTTAAAAAAAAAGAAAAGAATGGAAAAGAGGACAGAAACTATGGGGCTCCACGAGCAGAGAGCTCATCTGCCAATTCAAGAACGTGCACCCAAGTACTTGCCAGCAAGAGAGGGGGCTTACGCGCAGGACAGCACAGTAGCAGCAGCTCTCGAGCTCAGACAGAAGTGAGGAGTCATCCGCGGAGCAGCAGCAGCGGCCTGTCCCTGCAGTCAGCCAGCGCTACAGTCATGGGGGATTGGCTTAGCGTCAGAGCGGCTGATAAATCACCTCAGGTACCTTCCTTTATTGGATTTGATAGTGGGGGATTCAAAAGGGCCGAATTCAGCGGTATAGTGCAGGCCGAGGCTGGAGGAGGCTTTAGCACTAACCGCGTGGTTGACGAGGCCATTTTCTCACCCGGAGCAGAAGTCGCGAGAAGCACAGTTTAAGCCACAATTTTTTGTTTTATTCAGAGGGCACAGTTTGGGCAGATTGGATGCTGGGGCAGTCTTTTCTTGCGTTTTTTTTTTTTTTGTTTTATACAGAAGGAGAAGTTCAGCACCTTTCCAAGTTTAAAAAAAGTAAATAAAGAAATGAAAATAGAGGAAAATAAGATAAATAATAGAGTCGGTATAGCGAAAGGGCAGTGTGCAGAGGGGTGCTGGAAGCTCTGCACAAGACAGGGGAGATATTGCTACTAGGCAGGGAGAAGCTAGCAGGCCTTCCAAGACTGCATACGTGGCATGGGGAGCATGGAGCGGACTGGTCTTGGCCGGAGGCTGCTGCTGTGGCGGTGAGGCCGCGCCACAGGCTCTGGAGTCCAGCCTGGTAGACCAGTTGTCACATGGCACTCAGGCGGCACCAGCAGATGGGGACATCTCAGGGCAAATGTCAGGTGCGGGTGTATCTCTCTTTCCACAGTAGCAGTAGCAGCCGGGGGCTGACGGAGGCACTAGAGAACAGGTAGAGTCTGCTCTGCAGTCCTGGGGGAAAAAGCAAGAAAAGAAGCCAGTGTAACAAGAAAACATTTCTGCGGCCAAGGGGGAGCAAGGGGCTTACCTTCCATGGGGTTTTTACTCCAGAATTGGTCCATCTTAGGCAACAGGTTGTATGCAAAATCATGGAGGTGAAGGATTCCAGGGAGTCCTGAGCAGGGCCTCAGAGAGAGGTTTCCCAGACATCCTGGGGTCCGAAAGGGAAGAGAGAGGTTTCCCAGACACTCTGGGTCCCAGCAAACGGAGAGTGGACGAGGACCTCTGGGAAGACGGGGGGTCCGTGGTTTCCAAGGAGTTGGAAGATCTGGAAATAGAAGATGAAGCTGGGCCAGACCTGGAGGAAGGCAAATTTCCTCAGGGTGAGGAGGCTCGTATTCTCTGAGCCTTTGGAAGGGAAGAATTGGCGACATTAATAGCGCAGTCCTCCAAGGTCCTAAAGGTGAGAACGGAGGCCCCAGGAGAACAGGAACTTATGGAGAATACATTCTTTTCAGGCCACACAAAGACATAAAGGGTTTTTTCCTTTCCATAGCGTAGTCTGACAGATGATACAGGACAAATGGGATGTTCCAGTGGCCACCTTGTGAGGTACAAGGGCAATGTTCTGCCTTTATCTACTGCCAGGAAAGGATAAGGAGGTTTTAGGTGCTCCCAAGCAGTCACTGCTGTCATGAAACAGACTACAATACCCATTGAGGGTGGGTCGGTGCTGAAGGGTGTACAGGACAGAAAGGTGGAGACGCTTCTCAAGCAGGCCTTTGAATTTAATGCCCTATCCTGGCAGGCATTCATTGGCAGCGCTTTGGTGGCTAGAGCATGCCTGTACTAAGCACAGGATATCCTGGAAACCTCTGGAGAGTTTGAGTTCTAGTCTCTGGAGGCAGCCAAGTTGGAGTCAGGGGCTGCATATTTAGCGGATGCCTTCTGTGATCTCATCCATTGGTGATCGAAAGGTATGGCTTTGGTGGTCGCAGATCAATGCTGTCTTTGGTTGTGAAATTGGGCAATTGGCATCTCTTACCAAGTCCCATTTTCCTAAGCTCCCATTCAGAGGGAAGCTCCTCTTTGGGGAAGATCTGGGCAAGTTAATGAAAGAGCTCGGAGAGACGAAAGGCAGAAGGCTGCCGGAGAATAAGCAGAGGCAGATTCACTCTTGGTCTCCAGTATTTTTTTTTTTAATACCACGCTCTTTAGAATCAGTGCGGTTTACATGTATACTAACAGGTACTTTTTATTCCCTTGTCCCCAAAGGGCTCACAATCTAAGTATACCTGAGGCAATGGAGGGTTAAGTGGCTTGCCCAAGGCCAAAGGTCGCTGTGAGATCCACGATTGAAGGTCCCCAGCGCTGAACCAGCCATGCAAACACTGCGTCATTGAGCGTCCATTCGCCTGGGTTGCTGTGCCCTCTGCTGAGATAGTCGGCCATCATTTATTCCGTGCTGGCCACCTGTACCAACAAGATTGCACCCAGATGACATTCCACCCAATCCACCTGGAGCTGCACTTCGGTTTCCAACTATGCACTGCTTGTGCCACCTTGTCAGCTGATGTAGGTTACCGCTGTGGCATTGTCTGAGAACACCCTGACTATCTTCCCTTCCAGCAAGGACTGAAAGCCCCACCTGGCCAAAAAACACCGCTTTGAGCTTTAACCAAATGATGGATCATCCTCTCTCTCCTGAGGACCACTGCCCCTGTGCAGTGTTGGACTCGCAGTGTGCCCCCTAGCTGTAAAGACCAGCATCCATGGTGAGAGGGATCCATTGCAGTGTCTCCAAGGACATACCTGTTGAGAACCTTTCAGGCTGTAGCCACCCCCTGAGGTCCCTCTGGACCCCTGCTGGCCATGTCAGCGGATGCCAGAGAGGATGGTGCAGCTCTGACCCTCTCCGCAACAATGTCCTCTGCAAGGTCGCATATGAGCCCAAGCTCATGGGACCAACTTGATCTAGGCCACCATGGGGCCCAAGATTTGCTGGCATTGCCACGCCAGAGGCGCCTTCATGTGGAAGAACTGTCTTATCTGCTGCTGACGATTTTGCACCCTATCACGCGGTAGTGACACCCATCCGAGAGTTGCCCAGAAGCGAGCACCTAGATACTGCAAGTCCTAGGACAGCTGCAAACAGTTCTTGGCAAAAGTCTCCACCGAGACTTTGTAGATGGGCTATGACCTACTCCATTGCAAACTTGCACTCTTTCCTGGACTTAGCCCAAATAAGCCACTCGTCCAAATAGGGATATACCAGAATGCCCTCATGACAGCGAGCCACGGCCCCTACGACTAGTACCTTGGTGAAAGTTTGAGGTGCTCTCGCCAGGCCAAAGGGCAGATCCCTAACTTGGAGTGGCCCATGGGGAGAGCGCAATTTAGGAACTGCTGACCTCAGCGTCCTGCTATGAAAGCGCAACACCTTTAGACACCGAATTATCCTTTTGAGATACAAGATCAAGTGGAAGGAACCTTCTCTCTTTGGGACTTTGAAGTAACTGGAGTATCGACCACCTCCACATTGGTCTACTGGTACCACTCGCAACTCCAATAGCCACCGCCACCTCTGTCCCATGGCTTGACATTTCCCTGGAGCTTTGCCCTGAGAGTTCAGGAAGGCCTCCCGGAGTTGCTGCGCAATCTCTAGGGAGTAGCCCTCCTTTATGACCTGTTGCACCCACTGGTCAGGTTGTAAAAGCCCCATAACCGACCTCCCAATAGACACTATGCCCGCCTTGCCCACATTTTCTGCATTGCGCCTTCTTTTTTTTTTTTTTTAACATTTTTATTTAAGAGTTTTCAAATACAACAAGAAAATAGCTGATAACATTATTAAACAAGAAAAGTAAATTACAATCAAGAAACTATTCCCCCCACATAAAATGAAACACATCAAGGAGAGAATTGTCAAAAATTATTATAAGATCAATCAAGATACAAGAAAAAGGGGGAGATTAAACACCCCACAAAAAGGAGCTGAAAAACAATTAAATCATTCCCCCTCAACACTTATATCTCCCTCTGCTTTTAAATCCAAAAAAGATTTCAAGGCATTAACATCATTATACACATAAGTACGCCCAGCCAAGGTAATCACACAGCGACAAGGAAATTTAAGGAAAAAGGTCGCCCCCAATGCCAACACCTGAGATTTCAACAGCAGAAACTGCTTACGCCTTAACTGCGTGTGACGACAGACATCTGGGAAGACTTGAATGGACTGACCACAAAATAAATTAGCACGATACTTAAAGTATGCTCTCAAAACCCGCAGTTTGGCAGATTCAGAAATAAACTGAACTACCAAAGTGTTACGTTTTGAGATATTGTCCATTGAGTCTTCCAAGAAGGCTGTTAAATTTTGATCCACTGAAGAGGGTGAAGGGGTCGAAGCCCCTACAACCCGAGGAGTGGACGAAGAACCCTGAGGCAAATAATACATATGAACTGTATGGACCGTATGAAAATCCCCATCCAAATGCAAAATCTCCAAAAAGTATTTACCCAACAATATGTCAGAGGACATTAGGTGTGTCATAGGAAAATTAAGAAAACGTAGATTGCTTGCTCTAGCACGATTCTCAAGAGCCTCTAGCCGGAAGGAGATAGCTGAGGAATCACGAATAAAGGCCAAATCAGAAGTACGGCTAGATTGGACCTGAGAATTAGTGCTATCAGCAAGTTTTACTACAGAACCTAACTGGTTATCCATAAACTGTAATTTATCCACAACATCTTGGGAAAATTTACACAAAGAGGACACAGTAGAGGTTAAACGTGTATCTATCTTTTGAATAGCAGACCATATATCATGCAAGGTTATCTCCCCCTTAGGAGAAACTAAACTTTCAGGTTCTACAACAGGTGGAAAAACAGGACATGGAAAAGGGGGGGGAAAACCGCTCAAGGGGACTACCTGAGAGGGTAGAAGAAAGAGCAGGAAGAGGAAAGGGAGGAGGAGACCGGAGAACAGGACTCAAAGAGGCCTCCTCCGGAGAACGATTACCAGGCAGCAAAACAGTCACGTGTTTGTCCATAGGGCCCGCCGCTTTCCTCTCTGTAGCACCAGCCCCCGATTTTTCATCCAACTTCGCTTTCCTTTTGCCCATGATGCTGTAATCGGCTCCAAGATGGACACACCACACGACACCTCACGTGCGCCGAAGGGGCGCCAAAGGGGCGTAACCTGCCCCTTGAGCCACGCCCCTTTAGGCCACGCCACGCAGGCCGCGACACGCGGCCGCGTGTAAACACCGGAGGGCTTTATGGGGCACAGCAGGGTCCTCCGGGCCAAGGCACGTCCTCCTCCCGCCTGTCCCGATCACACACCAGCTGCCTCCTGGTCTCGCTGCGCTGAACCGTGCAGGTGGAAAGCACGGCAGCTCCCTCACAGCGACGCTTCTCTCACTGCTTTCCCAAAACCGGAGGGCTTTATGGGGCACAGCAGGGTCCTCCGGGCCAAGGCACGTCCTCCTCCCGCCTGTCCCGATCACACACCAGCCGCCTCCTGGTCTCGCTGCGCTGAACCGTGCAGGTGGAAAGCACGGCAGCTCCCTCACAGCGACGCTTCTCTCACTGCTTTCCCAAAACCAGAGGGCTTTATGGGGCACAGCAGGGTCCTCCGGGCCAAGGCACGTCCTCCTCCCGCCTGTCCCGATCACACACCAGCCGCCTCCTGGTCTCGCTGCGCTGAACCGTGCAGGTGGAAAGCACGGCAGCTCCCTCACAGCGACGCTTCTCTCACTGCTTTCCCAAAACCGGAGGGCTTTATGGGGCACAGCAGGGTCCTCCGGGCCAAGGCACGTCCTCCTCCCGCCTGTCCCGATCACACACCAGCCGCCTCCTGGTCTCGCTGCGCTGAACCGTGCAGGTGGAAAGCACGGCAGCTCCCTCACAGCGACGCTTCTCTCACTGCTTTCCCAAAACCGGAGGGCTTTATGGGGCACAGCAGGGTCCTCCGGGCCAAGGCACGTCCTCCTCCCGCCTGTCCCGATCACACACCAGCCGCCTCCTGGTCTCGCTGCGCTGAACCGTGCAGGTGGAAAGCACGGCAGCTCCCTCACAGCGACGCTTCTCTCACTGCTTTCCCAAAACCGGAGGGCTTTATGGGGCACAGCAGGGTCCTCCGGGCCAAGGCACGTCCTCCTCCCGCCTGTCCCGATCACACACCAGCCGCCTCCTGGTCTCGCTGCGCTGAACCGTGCAGGTGGAAAGCACGGCAGCTCCCTCACAGCGACGCTTCTCTCCTGCATTGCGCCTTCTTAGCCCTGAGCGAAGTGGAGAAGGAAAAAAAAACCCTACTGCCTCCTCTGAAGCCTCTAAAAAGGTTGTCCTCTGGCCAGAAGCTGCCCCCTCTGAGAAGGGGGAAACCTGGCTGCCTGAAAATGCTGGAAGTCTCTGGACTGCCCCCATACTGGCCAGGGAGGAGTGGCTCAGTGGTTGGGACAGGTTACCTCAGGCCAGAAGGCTGGGGGTTCAATTCCCGCATGGGGACAAGCAACTTCAGGCTGGAGGGACTGGGGCGTCTCTTTGTTACAGCAGAAGTTGGGCGTGTAGGTTGGAGGGACTCGATTTGCTAGTGCAATTGTGGCCTACAGAGGGGCTGCTCTGTGTTCCTCCATAGGCGCTCATAGGCCGAGTGGTATAGAGGATCAAGGTGCATCAGGGGCTAGTGATGCTAGTCGCTTCACATGGACCTAGGCGGCCGTGATACGCCAATCTTGTACACCCACGAGACACAATCTCCAGGTGCAGAGTCTGGTTCTGCAGCTGCAAGGGGATCAATTCTCACTTACAGCATGGCTCTTGAGAGGGCAAGGTGGAGGCGTTGCAGCTACTCAACCATGGTGATTACAATATTTGTTGAAAGCCTCAGCAATGGTCTACTTCTCTGGCTTTACATTTGAGTATGGAGATTTTTCGAGGCTTGGTGCTAAGGGACAGACAGTCTATTGCAGGCTAAGGGGTCAGATGTCCTAGCTTTCCTGTAGAAGGCTTCTAGCTCTCTGCAGGTTCAGGTGGCAGCAATCTACTGATTCAGGGGGAGGCTATCTGGCATATCATTGAGGACGCATCCAGACGCTGGGCGTTTCCACCACGCGGTTAAGCAGATTCAGCCTCTGATGCGGATGGTCATTTCCCCTTGGGATCTGAATCTCTTACTGTCCATTTTCACAGCACCCCCTTTGAGCCGCGATCGGCTTGCTCCTTGAAGGTTGACTCTCTAGACAACTTTCCTAGTGGCCATTGGCTCCGCACGAAGAATATTGGAGCTTCAAACCTTGTCTTGCCAGGCTCCATTTCTAGTGATATCAAAGGAGTAGGTGGTTCTGAGGCTAGTTTCCTCCTTTCTACGTAAGGGGGTCTCGCCTTTTCACATGAATCAGTCCATCTCACTGCCTGTGTTTTCAGGAGCAGGAGGAACGGTGGAGGAGGCTCCGGTACGAAGATTGGATGGGCGTTGGTTTCGGCAAGCCATTATGTTCGCCTACCTGCTGAGAAGAAAGGTTGTGCCACTAAGTTAAAGGCTCATGCCACCAGAACCCAAACAGCGTCATGGGCGGAAGTCAGTTTGGTGCCATCTGTGGAAGTTTGTAAGGTGGCACCGTGGTCACCTTTGCACGCCTTTGTGTTCCAGTGAGTCTGCTTTGTCAATAGGATACTGAGGGCTGGAAGGAGGTGCCAGCTTCTTATCCTGGATGATGTCATGAAAAGATGACAAGCTCAGTCTCCAAGTTGCTGGAAGGGAGACACAACCCACAGGTTCTGGGACTGCACTGGAGTTCCTCAAGGAACATCAATTAGCAGGTAAGGTCTTTTTCACCTTTTATTAAAGAAACACAAACTGTAGAATTGTGTAATCTATCCTGCGAGACTTAAATGAATAGAAGGCACATTGCATATGATTTATGTTCTGATTTTTAGGGGGTAATTTTATAAGGAGATGCCTCTTTTTATGTGCTAAGTATGCAGGTAACTGTCAGTATGTTAGTCAGTAATGCACATAAATGGCCTAATATGAGTGTAAATGACCTGTTAATAAAATATCAACCAGTGTAAAAGTATGCATGTTATTTGTATGCTGCATACTTTCATTGTAGGTATGCACTTGGGTGGAGTGTAGGTAGAGCAAGAAAGTAGGAATGTTGATAATTGATGTGCATACTTGCAAAACGTAGGCTTGGTCATTTACATTTGTTCTAAGGTGCATTCTCTGTATTTTACAGAGACAAGTTGTCACCCAGCGTGGGACCCCACAGGTTAAGGCAGGGTACTACACTGAGGCCTTATCTTGAACTGGCCAGAAAAAGGATATAGAAAGCCTTGCTATGCTCTCTGGGAGTTGTAGTTCTTATAGACCAGCCAAAAAATGAGTTGCGGACATGTGGTAAGGCTCAAAGACAGGATTTATTCCCCTTCCGGGAGGATTCTTTTTGTAATGAAAAACAAGGCAGATAAACCAACTTCGGGTACAAAAATAAAGCGACAAAATGTGAACAAAAACTGCTTCTTTTTCCAGCTTCTTTACACCAAATGAAAAGGTATTTTAAACAGTCCTTCTTCCAACAAACATAAACCCTTTCTCTGTTACTTCCACAGTTAGAAAGTTTCACAGCTCCTTTAACATAGAGAGGAGATCTCGTCTGCAATTGTGAGCGTACAATCCATGTATTCAACAGTGGGTTGGTCCCCCTGCACTTCACACTGCATGTCTTCACTCTCTGTTGCAGTCTCTCTTTCAAATAGCTAGACGTGTTATTTAGCAGTCTCTCCCTATCACAAAGAGACTTCTTTTCTTCCTCTGTTAACGTATGTGAAAAACAATTACCGTATTCACTAGAGTTCTTTTCTTGAGAGCCCTTCAAATGCTGCCAATCATATGGGAAGTTCCTGCATTCAATTCTCTTTCTATTAGAGGTAATAAGCTTACCTTCTGGCTCTCTCAGCTTAGAGTTCCTCGGCATAGCTGAAGCTACCGGAGTGGAACAGAACGACAATTCCTTACAGGTTTTCCCTTTTGGCTTTTCCCCAGGTACAAAACCGTCTTCAGGACAGAAGACTTTATCCTTTCTGTCCCTGTAGCCTGGGTAATTGGCTTTTCCAGCCTGTCTCAGCCTGGCTTTAAAACTGCCTTCTCTGTTACCTTTTGTATAAGCGTTACTGTGTTCAAAGGTGTCTGTGCACTGCCTTCTATGGCAGACTCCTGGGTTTTCTCTCTCAGCCTTGGAGCTAAACCTTTCGGTTCTCCCAGCCCTCTCAGTGGCTCCGCTCCAACCCAGACTTCCAGCAGAATGTCCTGGGCTTCTGGGGTTCTCTGCCCTTTCAGAGTTCCTTGACTTCTCAGGAGTTTCTGCAGTTGCTGCTCTCTCTGCCTCTCTGCTAATTCCTGTAACTCCTGGGACTTCTCTGGCTTCCAGGATTTCTGTTGGTTCTGCTCTCTCAGCTCCGTCTAACCCGAACCTGAACTTGCACTCGCCCTTCCCTCTAACTCCAGGTGAGTGAGGTTTATCCACGTGTGTCTCAACCCCGCCTCCTTTCAGCTGCTCCTCATTCCCTAATGATTCCTGAGCCTTCCTGCAGCTTGGGCATGTTCTCAGAGCTCGAGACCTGGTTTGTTTATGATGCCTATAGCAACTCCCTGTCATGTGCTTGTCTGAAGTGTCAGTGTCAGATCTACTATCTGTATTTCTACTTTTTTCCATGGGCTCTGCTAGATCCACTTCGTGACAGATTCCCCCCCTTAAAATATTACGGGCTGCCGCCATTTCAGGCGGACAGCACGTAATCCTAGAGAGTGCATCCGCATTCCCGTGCAGTTTCCCTGCTCTGTGCTGCACAATAAAGTTAAAGGATTGTAATGCCAGATGCCACCTAGTCAACCGCACATTATTGTTCCTCATCTGATTTAGCCATTTTAGAGGTCCGTTATTAAAAGGAATTTCCTCCCTGTAAGGTAAAATCTTAAAGCCTCAATGGCCCATTTTATTGCAAGGCATTCCTTTTCAATTGTAGCATAATTCCTTTCTGCCTTTGAGAGTTTTCTACTAAGATAGGCAACGGGATGTTCCACCCCCTCAAATTCTTGGGACATCACCGCCCCCAACCCTGTCTCGGAAGCATCAGTTTGGATTATAAATGGCAAACTGAAATCTATTCCTCGTAACACCGGGGTACTGCAGAGTTTCTCTTTTAGGGCAACAAACGCCACCTCAGCCTCGGGGGTCCATTTTACATGGTTGGGCGCGTTCTTTTTTAACATTTCTGTGAAGAGAATACTCTCTTCCGCAAATCGAGGTATAAACCGGCGATAATAGCCGATTAACCCCAGGAAGCTTCGCACCTGCTTTTTAGTCACGGGTCTGGGGAAATCCCTAACACTCTCTACCTTACTCGCCAATGGTTTTACAAGTCCCCTTCCCACCATGTGGCCCAAATATTTGGCCTCTTCCGTGGCAAACACTTTTCTGGATGGAACGTTAGGCCAGCCCTACGCAGTGCTCTGAGTACCACTTCCACCCTAGCGATATGTTGTGCCCATGTTGTACTGTATACCACGACATCATCCATGTATGCTAAAGCATATTCATGGTGTGGCCTTAACACTTGATCCACTAAACGCTGACATGTGGCAGCCGCTCCATATAAGCCAAGCGGCATTCGCCGGAATTGGAATAATCCAATTGGCGTACTAAACGCCGTTTTGGGCTTTGAATCTCGTGTCAATGGGATTTGCCAATATCCCTTACTTAAATCTAGGGTGGTCAGATATTTCGCTTGCCCCAAGCGGTTTAAAAGATCATCAATGCGGGGCATAGGATAGGCGTCAAACTGCGAAATTCCATTGACCTGACGGAAGTCAATGCAGAACCTGAGGGTTCCGTCCGGTTTTCGCACTAATACTATCGGGCTTGACCAAGGGCTCCGTGACTCTTCTATTATACCTGTGGCTAGCATTTCCTTAACCTGCTCAATTACTTCCCTTTTCCTGGTTTCAGGCATTCTATATGGACGCTGCCTAATTACCTGTCCGGGTACAGTAACTATCTCGTGAGCGACTAGGTGAGTTTCACCCGGCCTAGTTGTCAAAACGTCGGAAAATTTCTCTAACATCTGGGTTAACTCTTTTAGTTGCTGTAGTGACAGCTCGGTACCTATCCTGGGGGTGGGCTGTTTCCTCCAATCAGCTGTTTGAGGGCCGAGGTCTTCCTCGTTCCTCTCCTCACTCAGGGCCGTCATGTTTTTAACCTCCCTTTCCCCCGTAGAGCCAAATCCACCTGTCCCCCGTCTTGTGGGTGACAATGAGGGTACCTCCTCTACCGTGGGGAACCCCACGCGCTCGCAAATTAGCTGTGCGATACGGTCGTCTGTACGTACCTTAAAATCCTTGTCCCCAAAATTGAAGAGTAGGACTTTTATAAGGCCCCGATAATCTGGGTCGATGACCCCTGCCCCTACATCCAAAGAGTATTTTACAGCCAAACCCGATCTTGGCGCTATGCGCCCGTAACATCCTTCCGGTATCTTTACTTGAATACCCGTGTCAACTAGTGTTTTCCCCCCTTTTAAAACTATTGTGTCCTCCACACTAAAGAGGTCGTACCCCGCAGCAGCCGCTGAAGCTCTTTTTGGGCCCCTGGCCTGATCAGTGGTTTTACAGAATTGGAGCACAAATTTCTGTTTTCCTAGCGGTATCTCCTTTACCTGTGGCTGAGATCGGGAGCCTGTCCTAAGGGTTTTCCCAAATAGAGGACTAGGGACTCTTGCTGCTAAAGCTTCTACCCCGGTTCCAATCACCTCCGTCTGGTGTTGTGTGGACCTGAGGGCTAGCTCATTCTTAAGGCCTTTCTTCATCTCCTGAAGGGAGCCCAATCCCGCCCGAGGACAACCGCATACGGTAGCTTAGGGACTACGGCCACTAATACTTGTCATTTGGTCCCGAAACCTTTTATGCCTACCTCATACAGGGGATAGTGTGAGGCTGCCCCATGTACACACCTTATGAGTACCCGACCTTCTACTTGCCTCGGGGTTGACGACCGATGGTGTTCAATGGTTTCCCAAAATTTCTGAGAAACCATACTTTGATCGGCCCCCGATTCGAGTAGCACCAGGGCATCTACTCCCTCTACCTGGACCTGTAAGAGGAATCCCTCCAGGACTTGCTTCCCCGCTCCAGATATGAGGACCATTTGTGTTTTACAGTTTCTTCGGATGTGTCCTGCCCTTCCGCACGCATAACATTTGCCTTTATAAACAGATAAAACATCATCATCAGTATCATCATTATTCTTATCTACCTTAGGTGCTCTGACTTTTTCAAACTTTCTCACTTTACCAGAACTTGCCATCCCAAGCCACTTTTAAAACTCCAATTCCTGAGATATCAGCCATCTTAGCCTCATAATATCTATCCGCTATATTGGCTGCTTCTTCTGTGCTGTGGCAATCCTGTAGAGTGAGAAAAGTTTTTAACTCAGGAGATACAGCCTGCATAAACTGTTCTAGTATAATCTCATCTAGAATAGAGTCAAGTGACCTCCTTTCCGGAGTTAGCCACTTCCAAGCTAGACTCTTTAATCTCTGGTACAGAGCTCTAGGAGTTTCCTTAAACTTTATCTTAGCCTCTCTAAACATCCGCTTATAGTGTCTCGGAGTTAGACCTAGTCTGTCTTTTACTGCCTTTTTTATCTCCGTATAATCAGAGGCAAGACTAGCAGGCATTGCCTTAAAGGCAGATAGAGCCTCACCGGTGAGTGTCATCGCAAAGCGAATCGCCCACTGCTCCATAGGCCATTTAAGTGTTTCTGCTATTCTTTCAAACGCGTCTATATAATCATCCAGATTATCTTGCTGAGTTAATTGTCCCAAGGAAAAAGCATGACAATTATTCATCCCTACCCCTGGAAACATGGAAGGATTAGTCGCTCCTGTTTCCTGTGGCTTTTTCAAAAATGCTTCCATTGTCTCTAGTAGAGGTCGTTGCTGTTCCCTCATCACTTCTGCGTTCCGCTCCTGGAGGTGTCGGACGAGCTCCGCTTGTTTGTCCCATTGGGCTTGCATCCATTGCATATCATCCCTGGGTTCCATTTTCCTTCTGAAGTCTGCGTCACCTGTAGAAAAAAGAAAAGAAAAACCACCAAGTGCGGCATTTTTTTTCTTTTAACCCCTGTCTGTGGACCAAAGCACCCCCTTTCTCACTTTGTATCCTTCTACCCTTATGCCCAAGTTACCTTTACCTTAGGCTTCAGGTAGAGTCAGGCTTGTGAGAAAAGGTCTCCGTCTCTCTTCCACCTGGCCGACCTGCCAGCGAAAAGTTCTGTTAGACAGCGCTCAATATGGCAGCAGTTTCTCCAGTGAGATGTCGTCTCTTTATTCGTGTCTTCTTCTTCTTCTTAGGTAAACCACGAGAAAATAAAATCCTCAAGACTACGCCAACCTGTCACCCAGCGTGGGACCCCACAGGTTAAGGCAGGGTACTACACTGAGGCCTTATCTTGAACTGGCCAGAAAAAGGATATAGAAAGCCTTGCTATGCTCTCTGGGAGTTGTAGTTCTTATAGATCAGCCAAGAAATGAGTTGCGGACATGTGGTAAGGCTCAAAGACAGGATTTATTCCCCTTCCGGGAGGATTCTTTTTGTAATGAAAAACAAGGCAGATAAACCAACTTCGGGTACAAAAATAAAGAGACAAAATGTGAACAAAAACTGCTTCTTTTTCCAGCTTCTTTACACCAAATGAAAAGGTATTTTAAACAGTCCTTCTTCCAACAAACATAAACCCTTTCTCTGTTACTTCCACAGTTAGAAAGTTTCACAGCTCCTTTAACATAGAGAGGAGATCTCGTCTGCAATTGTGAGCGTACAATCCATGTATTCAACAGTGGGTTGGTCCCCCTGCACTTCACACTGCATGTCTTCACTCTCTGTTGCAGTCTCTCTTTCAAATAGCTAGACGTGTTATTTAGCAGTCTCTCCCTATCACAAAGAGACTTCTTTTCTTCCTCTGTTAACGTATGTGAAAAACAATTACCGTATTCACTAGAGTTCTTTTCTTGAGAGCCCTTCAAATGCTGCCAATCATATGAGAAGTTCCTGCATTCAATTCTCTTTCTATTAGAGGTAATAAGCTTACCTTCTGGCTCTCTCAGCTTAGAGTTCCTCGGCACAGCTGAAGCTACCGGAGTGGAACAGAACGGCAATTCCTTACAGGTTTTCCCTTTTGGCTTTTCCCCAGGTACAAAACTGTCTTCAGGACAGAAGACATTATCCTTTCTGTCCCTGTAGCCTGGGTAATTGGCTTTTCCAGCCTGTCTCAGCCTGGCTTTAAAACTGCCTTCTCTGTTACCTTTTGTATAAGCGTTACTGTGTTCAAAGGTGTCTGTGCACTGCCTTCAATGGCAGACTCCTGGGTTTTCTCTCTCAGCCTTGGAGCTAAACCTTTCGGTTCTCCCAGCCCTCTCAGTGGCTCCGCTCCAACCCAGACTTCCAGCAGAATGTCCTGGGCTTCTGGGGTTCTCTGCCCTTTCAGAGTTCCTTGACTTCTCAGGAGTTTCTGCAGTTGCTGCTGCTCTCTCTGCCTCTCTGCTAATTCCTGTAACTCCTGGGACTTCTCTGGCTTCCAGGATTTCTGTTGGTTCTGCTCTCTCAGCTCCGTCTAAACCGAACCTGAACTTGCACTCGCCCTTCCCTCTAACTCCAGGTGAGTGAGGTTTATCCACGTGTGTCTCAACCCCGCCTCCTTTCAGCTGCTCCTCATTCCCTAATGATTCCTGAGCCTTCCTGCAGCTTGGGCGTGTTCTCAGAGCTCGAGACCTGGTTTGTTTATGTTGCCTATAGCAACTCCCTGTCATGTGCTTGTCTGAAGTGTCAGTGTCAGATCCACTATCTGTATTTCTACTTATTTCCATGGGCTCTGCTAGATCCACTTCGTGACAAAGTATACACCTACTTGTCTTATAAAATAGACTTAATTTAGCTGTGTTAAAACATGCTTTGACTAGGTGCCCTCTTATAAAATTACCTTCTTAAAGCTTAATCTCTGAACTTTTCTTGCAGAAAATGAAATATAAGTAGGGCTTCCGATTTTCAGTTAGAATCAGTAAACACCAATGGAACACCCCAAGAGTGAAATCGGGTTTACCAATTATAACCGATAAACCCCCAAAATTTCATCCTCCTCATGAACATCCTATAACATCCTCTAGCAGTTGCTGTTACGGCTGTATGACGTCACTGGAGCAGGCTGCTGCCACAATAGTGTCATTTGCAGCAGCGTGAGCTTGTGTCCCTACTGCTTTCTCAATCCTGCAAGAGGGATTAGAAACCAAGAGCAAGCAGTTCATGTTTCCTGTGAGAACACAGGAAGTGCCTGTTTGCATATTTTAAACCCTCTTGCAGAGTCAAAGAAGAATGGAACCATGGGAGCAAAGACACAAGCTCCACTGCTCTGTGCCTAGGTAGGGGGCTGAAGCTGGGATAAGAAGAGGCTGATGAGCACTAACCGGGGGGAGGGGGGTTGGAGAGGGGAGGGGAGGGAGGGGGAGGGGGAGGGGAGGGGGGAAGATTAAGTGGACCAACAGCTGTTTCAACCTGTACCTTATGATCGGGAACCATTGGTGATGAAAGAAGAAGTACAAGCAGCATTGAAAGCATTATCAAAGAACAAAGCACCAGGCATTGCTAGCATTCCCACTGAAGAACTACAGCCATCAGATGCGGCAGTTACCATACTTGCAAGGTTCTGCCAGGAAATTTGGAAGGCAACATCATTGGCAACTGATTGGAAAAGATCTCTGTTTATACCAATACTGAAGAAAGGTGATCCAACTGACTATGGAAATTATCCACAATCGCTCTGATCCCACTTGCCAGTAAGATTGGATCATTTAGCAGACACCATAGCCATACTTGGAACAATAACATCATATGGCTGCGAAAGTTGGATAGTGAAAAAGATAGACAGGAAGAAAATTGATGCCTTTGAATTATGGTGTTGGCGAAGAATACTACATATACCATGGACTGCCCGAAGAACAAACCAGTCAGTACTAGAGGAGATCAAACCTAAGCTTTCTTTAGAAGATCAGATGACAAGACTTTGACTTTCATACTTTGGACACATGGAGCCACTTCTGGTATGGACACGTCCGGGCCATTCAGATGGCCCCAAGCAAGACGGGCTCGTTTGGACCCAATTCTGGACCGCGGGAACAAAACTTTCCCACTGTGGCCAGAATTGGGCCCAAGGACGGCCCAGCGTGTCCCTGCTGTCTGTGGGGACATCCTCTCCGCAGGCACTCCTGACTCCCCTTTTCCCCACTGCTCGACCCAAGGCTGGCCTGCCATGGACTGGACGGAGCGGTGGAGAGCCCCCTGCATCTGGCCCCAGCCCCAGGGGGGATCCCTGGTCCAGATCGTGCAAAAAATGCTGGTTATTCCACCTTTGAGGTAGAATCAGCAGCATGTACAGGACCATGACCTGAATCGGCCCTGTATGTGCTGCCGGGCTGGCCTGACCCCACTCCGCCCCGATCCTGCCTCCTCCTGCCCTCCACTGGCTCTCCCCGTCGTGAGCATGGGGATATATGGGGAGAGCCGGAGGAAGAATCGGGCCCAGACGGCTTGCGGTGCTGCATGTCCCACCGGGATGTGCAGCCCCGCAACCCGTGTTTCTGCATGAGGCCCATAATTTTTATTTTATTTATTTATTTTATTTAGACAGTTTTGTATACCGCCTTATCCTTCAATCAAAGCGGTCACAACACAATTGGGGGATACATTTAACACACAGGGATATGAGACACATACACTAATGCGAAGAGAGAGATCATTAGAGAAAAAGACAACATGCATGGCAAGGTTGAAGGTCAACAAAAAAGAGGAAGGCCAGCAATTAGATGGATGGATACAATTACAGCAGCTATGGATGCCACTCTATCCACAATGAGTGCCTGATGTGATGACCAAACACAGTTTAGGACAACTATCCAGAGGGTCACCATGAGACGATACCCACTCAACAGTACTTAACAACAACAGTTTGTTATTGGCCAGGGCTTTACACAAGGGATTAAGGGAATCGTTATCCTTAATTCCCCATGTTTTATTTCTCCCTTTACAATTATTGATTTATTTCCGGTTTCTTGAGATACCACTTTCCACAGGTATCGAATTTTAAAAAAATAATGGCTTCATATGACTAGGTTTGTAAAATGGTCCCGTTATCTGTATAAGCGCTGACGCTTCTACATGGAAGTTGCAAAATCGCCATGTTCATGTGTAAGTATTGGCGCTTATACAGTACATGGAAGATGCCATGCTGAAGCCGTCTATACAAAGACATGGGGAGGGGTGACCTGCACGGAGCGGTATGTGCACCTACTCTTGCCATCTTACTGGGCAAACTAGATGGACCATACTGCTCTTTATCTGCCGTCATTTACTATGTTACTGCATGTGTATATCTGTGAAATGGCTTCTCCCGCTGTGCATGGCGGCATATCCGCGCACACTCCTGCACATCCACACTTGGCAGAGCTTAAAATACCCTGAGAATTTAAGCTGCTCCGACCTGGATGTCTGAATTCCAATCTTCACACCCAATCTAAAATGGGGCTTTAAATTTAGGCACTCATCTCTAGTCATTTTCGAAGGGGTTAATTTATTCTCCTAACTCTCACAGGGGTCTATGTACTAACCCTTGAAAATGCTTGTGGGTTTGTACCCCTTTCTATGAAATACATCAACAAGATGCAAATGAGCTCTTAGTCATTTGCATATTTAGCCAAACTTCGTGTGAAATGTCTCATGTGTTACCACCCTTGGAATTTCCCACGTTCTGGGCTTCAGCAGTGTGTGAGAAGGAAATTTAAAAAGGCCCTCTCATGAAATGCCACCAAATTAAAGAGCCCACCAGCCTATATTGGATGTCCCCCTGGGAGGCTTCTACTCCTTTGTCACCCAGTAGGTTCAACATGCCCTACTCAGCCCAAGTCCCAATGCAGGCCTATATTTGGAAGTGTGACCCCTAGTGATAGTACTGCGGGATTATCACTATGAAACAGCCCATGCATTTTTGAATGACAGTAACAGGGCAGGAAGGAGTGTGGGTTATTCCTACCATATTGCCCCTCCGAACATCTACAGATAAGTCTGGATCCCAAGTGGGTTGGGGGATGGCAAATCGCTGGCAGGCCAACCATCACTTATGGAAGGGACCGGGCTTTCTTCTATTTTAGCCCTTCACTGGGGCTAGACATGGATCTGAGGCTGGGATAGGGAATAGCAGTCCTCTTGGGAGCCTCCAGGGGGAGCCTCCAGTGTGAGCCTATGGGTCCTTTAATTTTATGGCATTTCCATGTGATGGGGTCTTTTTTGTTTCCTGCAAAAAAAAGAGAAAATAAATTTATATGTGTGTGTGTATATATATATATATATATATATATATATGTGTGTGTTGTTAATAACAATAGTAAAATTAAAGCATAATGAAATGTTAATTAAAACAGTAAGAAGAACACTGCAGCTATAAATCTTATTCAGGTAGCTGAGATTAGACATGAGTAAACATGATTGCCCCCGAGTTGAAAACACCTTTAAAAACAGCTGCACTCTCTAGGTACAGAGCACACAAAACAATTCCAATTGAATACCATATTCTTTGTATTCTCCCTTACAACTCCTCTGCATCACTTGCAGCAGTCACAACTTACTTTATATGGAATAAGATCCTATTTGTCTTTTTGTGACATCACAGTCTGAGACCATAGTTTTCTCCAGTTCTGTGGAAGCAAGATTTGCTGCAGAGTTTGCTACAAAATATCTATATTTAAAGGTGCTCATATCAAAACATAGTCTGGTCAATAATCAAAAGATGTTATGCATTTATCAGAGACCAGTAAACAAATAACTTCTCTCTCTGCTGATTTTCAAAGTCATTACAAGTATATACTGATAGTGTCTGCAAAAATCGTTCTAACTGCTTTGGCACTATCTGTACGAGGTGTGACAAAAAAGAAACAAGACTGTCCCATACATGTTTTATTATGCAATCTACAGAGAAATTATGCATTGTCCCCTTCAAAGTAATCACCCCCAGAGTTAATGCACTTCTGCATTCGCTTCTGCCATGTACGGAAGCACTCTGTAAAGTCCTCCTCCTTGAGGTCCCTCAGCTCCTTCATCACAGTGGCCTTGATCTCTTCTACAGAGGCGAAATGAGTTCCTTTGAGCACAGTCTTCAGCTTGGGGAAGAGCCAGAAGTCACACAGTGCGAGATCTGGGGAATAAGGAGGGTGGTCGAGAGCTGTGATCTGTTTGTTGGCCAAGAACTGCCTCACACTGAGCGCAGTGTGTGCGGGCGTGTTGTCGTGGTGGAGCAGCCACGACTTGTCTATCCACAGAGCCTGCCTGCTGTGCCAAACCCGGTCACGGAGGCGATTGAGGACCTGCTGGTAGAAGTGCTGGTTGATTGTCTGACCCTCAGGCACAAACTCATGATGGACACGCCCTTCTGGTCGAAGAATGCAATCAGCATGACCTTGATCTGGACATGCGCGCCTTCTTGGGTCTGGGTGACAGTCGAATCTTCCACTGCAGGCTCTGTCTCTTGCTTTCAGGGTCGTACTGGAAGACCCAAGTCTCGTCTCCTGTGATAACTCGGCCAACAAACTCTGGATCTTCTCCGATCTTCTCTAGCAAGTCTCGACAAACATTGACCCAGTGCTCCTTCTGGTCGTCCGATAAAAGCTTGAGCACCATCTTGGCGCACAGCTTCCGCATCCCCTGCTCCTGCACTAAGATGGCCCGCACTGACTCCCTATTCAGGCTGAGCTCCTCAGCTATCATCCGCACCATCAATCTGCGATCACTCCGCATCCGCTGGTTCACTCTGTCAGTGTTCTCAGCCGTCTTTGTCGTGGAAGGCCATCCTGACTTAGGGTCATCCTCCACCTCCTCGTGGCGAGTCTTGAAGCATTTGTGCCACTCGAAGACTCATGGCCTTGACATTGCATCTTCTCCATAAGTCTTTTGGAGAAGTTGGAGACACTCAGTTGGGCCCTTCTCCAACTTAACCAGAAATTTCAAGTTGATTCTTTGCTCCATATTTCTGCCACTTCCAGTTGCGTGACAAAACGAAGGAGCAGTGTGCTACAAAAAAACCTGAAAAAGAAATACAGAGTGAGAGAGATGAAAAATATTATAGCAGAATAGTGGTGAGATGTTGCACAACACAGTGACATAAGCGGTTAGCCAATTGGCATTGAGTCATGGGCATGGCTGCCACAGTCTCGTTTCTTTTTTGTCACACCTCGTATAGTTCCTGAGTGTAGCATGGCCAGTTACACTTAACTATGGGGCCCTTTTACTAAACACTGCTAACCAGTTAATGCATGTTTTAGCATGCAATAACTGACCATGGTGAATGCTAATGTGTAGGCATGCCAGCTGCCGGTCGCCAAAATGCCCATCAACTGGCAATCATATGGTAATGAAGAGAGTGTGTGGATTAGGGGTAGAGTATGGGCATGGAGAGTCCATTACCTCTAGCATAAGGGCAATTGCCATGCACTCAGTGGCCATGTGGCAATTAGCACGGGTGCACATAGTGATATCTCTATAGGTATCATTAGGTGCACACAAGTTAATTGCATCGCACATTAATGTACACATTCACACGTTAACGTCTGGGAACATATTGGTCACATAGTTAACATAGAGGCTTTACATTTACCATGCTGTAATTGCAAAGTCTTAGTGGATTCACATGTGGCTCAGATGGTGGTTACTGATTTGTTTTTGGAGATGGACCCTAAAGTTACTAATTGGGTTAGAAATTGGTTGAGTGGGAGGTGACAAAGGGAACAGGTAAATGGAGCTCACTCTGAGGAGAAGGATGTTACCAGTGGTGTGCTGCAGGAATCGGTCCTTGGTCCAATTCTTTTTAACATCTTTGTTAGTGATATTACTGAAGGGCTGTCGGGTAAGGTTTGCTTGTTTGTGGATGATCCAAAAATCTGCAATAGACACCCAGGAAGGAGTAGATAACATGAGGAGAGATCTAGCTAAGCTTGGAGAATGGTCTAGAATTTGGCAACAGAAGTTTAATGCTAAAGAAAATGTAGGGTCATACATTTGGGCTGCAAAACTCCAAAGGAGTAAGGTACTTCTGTCCTCAAAAGAAGAGCAGGACCTGGATGTAATTGTGTCTGACGATCTTAAAGTGCCCGGTTCAAAGAGCTAAAAAATGAACAGGTGAGAGCTGATGTGGTGTCTGGCGTTGATAGCTTACGTGCAGAGCTAAGATATGGGGAAACGTTTGGAAGAGATAGAGGAACGAGTGGAAGAACAAGAGGAAAGTACAGGATCCCTGGATAGAAAGTTGCAGCAGTTAGAGCAGCAGAATATAAACCTTGCTGACAAGCTGGAGGACTTAGAGAATCACTCCAGGAGGAGTAACATTCGGTTTTGGGGAATACTGGAAAGGGATCCATACACGGATTGTAAAGCTGTGATGTTGGACATCAGTACTAGAGGAGATCAAACCTAAGCTTTCTTTAGAAGCTCAGATGACAAGACTTCGACTTTCATACTTTGGACACATCATGCGAAGAGAGAGGCATGCTTGGCAAGATAGAAGGTCAATGCAAAAGAGGAAGGCCAGTAATGAGATGGATCGATATAATAACAGCAGCTATGGGTACCAGTCTGTCAACAATGAGCCGCCTGACTGAAGACCGAACACAATTTAGGATAGCTATCCAGAGGGTCGCCATGAGTCGACACTGACTCAACAGCACTTAACAACAACAACAACAATTAAAGGAATCAGGCACAGAAATGTACAAACTAGACTTCTGGATTGACAGAGCACACTGAGTAATAGGAGTAATTGGATAGAATAATAATGCACCACGTGATATAATAGCGTGTTTTCATGATTATATCTTAAAAGAGCTTGTGTTGAAGAAAGCGTGAGTGGGCAGACCTTTTGAATAGGAATCCTGCGTAGTGGATCTGTACACAGACCTGGTGCAGACTACATTACAAAAAAGACGTCAAATGAAGGATGTGTTAGTTAAGCTCCGTGAAGAAGGAGTAAGATACAGATGGACTTTCCCCTTTGGCCTCAGTTTTACTTATAAGGGCCGGAGGATAATGGTACAGTTGCAAGAGGAAGCAGTTCATACCCTGACAGAGGCTGGAATAACGGGGATGACAATAGAGCAGGACGCAGAGAAAGCAGCAAGGAGAGCCCATCCAAGATGGCAACGGGTGACACATGGCCAGCGCAGGCTATATCGCCCATCGGGACCCACAGAACAACAGGACACTGATGGTTGATAAGACTTAAAGATTTAAAGGCTGAGATCAGAGCAGACGGCGGGGGATTACAACTGCAACTGAGATTGAGGCCGGAATGCAAAGAGGATAATAGTGGTTGATGGGAAAGCAAGCATAGGTTATAACAAAAAGATACTGCTTTTAGTTAAAAAGTGAAGGGTTGAGGGGGAGGGGGAATTTTGAAGATCACAAGGTGCTGTGAGGGTTTTGCCTCTTGTGGGGATCCCCACCCCTGGGTTATCTCCAGAAATGGAGTGATATGGGGAGGGTAATTTAAAATGGTTTAAAAGATGGGGGGGGGGGGGGAATGGGAGAGGCAAAAAGTGTCTGTGGGGTGGGATGGGGAAATGTGTCGGAGCAGGGTTTGCTAAAAAATATAAAAATAATAATGAATGTGAAATGAAAATTGATAAGTGGGAAAGTAAGAATTATTTGCTTGTTTTGAAGGATGTGCTTGTGGAACAGAGGAGGAGGTGAGCAATGAGGTCAGGGGGCAAAGGGTTGAGCGGCAAGGGAGCTGGGCTGGCCAGGCCAGGCCATTTGGAAGATGACAACAACCTGGGCTATCCAGAGGGGAAGGAGAGGATGGCTAAAGTGGAAGGGGAGGGGAGGGGGGGGGGGTTTAACAAGGCAAGAGGAGAGAAGGAGGGGTTAGTTAACAGGTGAGTTGAAGATCGTGATATTAAATGTTAAAGGGCTTAATTCACCCTTCAAGAGCCAGAAATTGTACAAGGAAATGGTACACCAGAAGGCTTCCTTATTCCTAGTGCAAGAAACACACTTGCTACATGTGCATGAAAGCTTAGTGACGCACAAGGGGTATGATGTGCGACTTTATGCATCAAATACAGTGGAACGAAAGAAAGGAGGAGTAGCAGTGTTAATAGACTCAGCACTGAAAGTGGTAATTCATACAGTGATCAGGGATAAAGGGGGAAGGTACCTATTAGTGAGATTAAAGATAGGCGTGGAGTGGTTCTGTATTCTAAATGTCTATGCACCCATGGGGACACAAAAGGCATTTTGGGAAAATTTAAGGAATAGACAGCAAGATTGGGTGAGGGCACTCTGAATTGTGGGAGGTGGGGGGGGGGGGGATTTTAACCAGATTTGAGAATGACAGGCAGTACGGGGGTCATCAAGTGGATAGGGCCAGATATCATCAGTTTGTGGAGCAATATAGCTTGATAGACACTTGGAGATATCACCACCCAGGGAAGAGACAGCTTTCATTTTACTCCTTGGCACACAGTACGTATTCAAGGATAGATGCTATTTGGGTGACAAAGGAGATAACAGGGAGGATTCAGGGCACAGACATGGACCCTATCAATTGGATGGACCATGCCCCAGTGGAGCTTAGGCTTGCAATAAGAGGAAAGAAGCGGGGAGCACAATTTTGGAGGTTGAATGAATCATTGCTGGATGACGCAAGAGTGGTAAAGGAGATAGAAAGCATGATAGAGGAATATTTCCCCATGAATGATAATGGAGAGATGGGCTGGGAGACAATTTGGGATGGGTTTAAAGCAGTTTTGAGGGGGTGCTAATTAAATGGGGAGCAAGAAAGAGGAGGGAGCGGGAGGCGGAAGAAACTCGGCTCTGCCAGCGTCTAATGGAATTGGAGGAGTTGGATGCCCAGGAAGGGGGGGGGGGGAAATATAAAGGACAAGCACTAGTGGTGCGAGCGCAAATAAATGCTTTGCAGGTGGAGGAGATACAATATAAATTGCAAAAGCTGCATCAAGTATTCTTCAAGGGAGGGAACAAAGTGGGGCAATATATGGCCCAGCGTTTAAAGCAATATAAGCTGAGGTCGCACATAACGCAGATTAAGGGCCCAGGGAATACCATCTTACGCGAAGGAAAAGAGATTAGAGCAGCTTTTGCAGCCTACAATCAGAATTTGTTTACTGCGAAGCCACCACCATCATTAGAAAGTATTCAGAGTTATCTGGACTCTGTGCCCCTTCACCAGCAGCTACTAAACAGAAAGATAGGGGAAGAGGAAGTTCTCCAAGTGATTCAAGCACTTAAGACCAATAAGGCACCTGGCCTCAATGGGCTGACAGCCCGCTTTTATAAAACATTTGGAGGGGTATTAGCAAACCACTTAGCTACCTAGGGACGGGGACACTCTTGCAGATACAATGGGATGGGCAGGAATTTCTTTGATACCCAAAGTTGGAAAAGATCTACAAAGTTGTGCATTGTATAGACCTATATCCTTACTCAACGTGGATGCTAAATTGTTGGCTAAAATATTGGCCACACATCTGAATAAAGTGATAGATCAGTTGGTGTATCAAGATGAAGTTGGCTTTATACCTGGCAGGCAGGTCTCTGATAATGTCCGCAAGATTTTTAACTTAGTATGGACCGCTAGTCAGAGCAAAGACCCGGCCCTATTTTTGTCACGAGATGCTGAAAAAGCATTTGACCATGTTTCCTGGACGTTTCTCTTCCAGGTACTGGAGAAAATGGGGTTCGGTGAGGGGTTTCTGAGCTGGGTGAGAGCACTGTATCGAAGGCCAAGGGCCTGTGTTAGGGTTAATGGAGGTTATTCAGAGGTTTTTCCTCAAGGTGGGGGAACTCGTCAAGGGTGCCTCCTTTTGCCTTGTTTGTTTGTGCTCTCAATTGAGCCATTTGCAGCACAAATTAGGATGAATGCAAATTTGAGAGGGATAATAATAGGGCGGGAAGAATATCAGATAGCACTTTTTGCTGATGATATAATTTTAGCGGTGACACACCCACGTTTCACCCTACCGGGTATTATGTGGGAATTAAGAGAATATGGCAGACTGGCGGGGTTTAACATAAACTGGGCTAAATTTGAGATATTAAATTTGATAATACTGGCGGAGCTTCAAAACTCCCTGCAAAAGAACCCCCCTTTTCAATGGGCTAAGAGTTTGATCCGCTTCTTGGGGATACAAATTGGGAATCAACTGAAGAATTTATTCGAATTAAACTACAAAAAATTGTTGGGAGAAGTAGAGAGTTTGCTTATGGGGTCGGGCCAGGGATATATCTCCTGGCATGGACGTATAGCGGCGGTAAAGATGCTCTTGCTACCATGTTTTTTATTCTTGTTCCAAACTCTGCCAAGAGCAATACCCCCAAAAACTTTGAAGCACCTTCAAAGAAAAGTAGACCGATTCATTTGGCAAAATCAAGCTCCCAGACTAGCAGTAAAGACTATACAAAGACCAAGAGTGGAAGGGGGACTGGGGGTCCCTAACTTCCAGAACTACTAAGCTGCACAACTTAAGGCTTTATATTCATGAAGTAGTGAGAGACACAAACAATGAGTACAAATGGAGGAAGCGTCTGTACCGGCAGCTGAACTTGAGTGTTTGGTGTGGCAGGAATGAGGGGGAAAGGGCATTAACCCCATGGTTGATCACACTTTAGCGAAATGGCAGCAGAAACATTGAGAATTAGTGGAGAATAAACAATATTCATAGGGGTTGTCTCTGATAGCCTGTTTTAAAGAAGGATAGGGACCAGAACTTGCCATCTTTCAGAAATGGGCTAAATTGGGGATAAACTGGGTTTCTCAGGTGATAAACAAAAAAGGAATGTTAGCGTTTGTGGGAATAAGAGATTTGTATAGATTACCTGAGCAAGATTATTATAGTTATCTACAAGTTAGTGCACATTTAAGGGAAAGGAGAGTTTTACAGGAATTATAGAGTGAGAGGGGATGGTTTGAAATTGCATGTTTGGGGATTAATTTCCTGAGCCCCGATCAGCAGCACGAAAGAGAGCAGGAGGCTGAAACCCCTCCTGCTCTCCAATGCAAGGCCAGTCAGGGCCCAGCACCAGGAACTTTAAAAGGAAGCGCCTCCTGGAGCACATGGCCAGCACCTCCACCACTTCTGAGCCCCAGTCGGCGTCACGAAAGACAGCAGGAGGCTGAAACCCCTCCCGCTCTCCAATGCAAGACCAATCAGGGCCCAGCACCAGGAACTTTAAAAGGAAGCGTCTCTCGGCGCACACGGCCAGCATCTCCACTGCTCCTGAGCCCCGATCGGTGGCATGAAAGAGAGCGGGAGGCTGAAACCCCTCCCGCTCTGCAACGCAAAGCTAATCAGGGCCCAGTACCAGGAACTTTAAAAGGAAGCGCCTCCCGGTGCGCTCATGCCTGGTGGGTCCGAGTCTGAGGGCCTCGTCAGAGGGCTCTTTGGCAAGTCCCTTAGGCGGGTACACATGTCGTCCAACTACATGCTACTCATGTCTTCCTGGATCACCGAAACTATAACTCTGTAGTATTGCTTAACTACAACCACTGATAAGCAAACAAAATGAAGCTGAACTCCACCAATTATGAGTAGCAAACAATTCACGTTACTATCCAAACAATATAGACCATTGAAAGCCAATCTTTCTTCAAAATAAGCCATTCGAACCGATAAAATGGAGAAGAAAAAACTAATCACCATAATCACCCTGGCACTCTTGCTCCTCAAAATTATGCACACAAATGCTGGAGAAACGACAGCACCAGCACTTGCATCAGCACAACTCATACCAATTATACATCTGAGCAGATATACAACCCACAAACTGCATCAAAACCAAAACCAATATAGCAAGTATCAAAGGTTGATACACATAACCCCTTCTATCTATGATAGAGTAACCAGGCTGGAAGCAACAATACATTCCTCACTCAATTGCGCATTAATTAATGCATGATTTATCCGGAATAAATTTCATACCATACTGGATTACCTACAAAACCATAATATAGACGTTATGTGCATCACGGAAACATGGCTTTCAGGCACAGACAATGTCATCATAAACCAGATCACATCATGACAATACACAATACACGATTCACAAAGAGGCGGAGGAGCACTATTCATAGCAAAGGCTAACCTGAACTTCATCACCACCTCCACTGTTAGTTCTAAAGGAAGCAACATCATCACAATATCAAACAGGCACCTTGTCTTATGACTCACATACAGAGCCCCAAATGCTGACCAAGACGAACTCTTGATCATCTTGGAACAAATCTGCTCCCATGCCACACAGAACAAACCTCTCTTTATCCTAGGAGACCCTAACTTCCTTCACTATCCAAGTATGACCAAGATACTTTCCTGGATGCAATGACAGATCTGAAATATACCCAAATGATAAACTCCCCTACTCACAAAAGAGACGAGACCCTCAACCTCTTCTTTGTACCCAATCAATATATCACTCAAAACCTATTAAAAAACATATCAGTCATGCCGGTCCCGTGGTCAGATCACTACATCAGGTCCGTACCTAGCGCTGTGCGAGCGGTGCTGCCGCACAGGGCGCAAAGGCTTAAGGGGTGCATTTTAGCTTTCTTCCGTTGCCTGCCGCCACCACTTTTTCTTCTCTCAGCAGTGGCAGGCAATGGAAGAAAGCTAAAATGTGCCCCTTAAGCCTTCCGCCGGCATGCTTAGCAGATCTTTCCCTCCTTGCTCTTGGGAACGATCTGCTTAGCATGCCGGCAATTTGCACATTGGGCGTGCCTCTTCTCTCCTGCCGCGGGGGAGGGAGGGCACGCGCCCGATGTGCAAGTCGCACAGGGCGCGATCTTCCCTCGGTATGGCCCTGTACTACATGGTTACCTTCTCCATTAACACACCTGTAAAAGATAAAACACCAGACTTAACACCAAAGGAAAAAAGGAGATTTCAAAATTTCCACAAAGAAAAATTCCTAGAGCAAATACCACCTGACCTTAAAAAAAACACAACTGACCCTGATTCCGCTATTGCTAACTGGAATGAAACACTCAACAGAGCATCAATAGCTCCAACCAAACTATTACAAAATAACAGAAGAAATAAGAACGCTCCATGGTTCCCCAATGAAATCAATGAACATAAAAACAGCTTAGGAAGCTTGAGAGACTCTGGCATCGAACCAAAGACCAACAACATCATACAAAATACATGGAAATACAAGCTCAATATCATGACCTGATAAACAAATGCAAAAAGAAACATCATACAAATCTAATAATGAAATCCCTTAACAAGCAGAGAGAACTGTTTGATGAAGGAACCAACTATATGAATACCAAAACACTGCAGGAAATGGGAGACTTCCTACAATTAAAATATATGCAAAATCCAATCACAAAAACAAACCAACCAAGCATGCAAAACTTTCACCACAAGAACATAGAAAAGTGGGAGTCATTCTTTATCCCCTCGAAAAAACAACTCAACTCAGTTAAAACAAATATCAACACAACCACCTCACCCATAGATCCATGCCCAGTGAGCTGGGTCAAACATACAAGAGAATACCTAATGCCATACATACTGAAGATTGTCAAAGCATCACTCACACAAAGCTACCTCTTACTACAACTCAAAAAAGCATCCATAAGACCTATTCAAAAAAGTGGGAACCTCAACTTCAAAGACCCTAGCTCCTTCCGACCAATATCAAGTCTCCCCTTCATAACCAAGATAATCAAGAAAATAGTTCTACATCAACTACAAGATCATATTAACAACTATGCCCCGCTAGATCTCCACCAATATTTATTTAAACAGAACCACAGTGTCAAAACACTCATCACCTCACTTTTGGATACTCTCATAACTGGCATAGACAACTTACAGAAAGGATTTGTCCTCTGCATCATTGACATCACTCCAGCATTTGACTCCATCAACCATAATACCCTATTACAAAGGCTTCAGGAAACTGGCATCAATGGCAAAGTGCTAGAATGGTTCGTTTCATACCTATCCAACCGCATTCAACAAGTGAGAACTGGAAATCTACAATCAAATCCTTTCACACAGCAACAAGGTGTACCACAGGGCTCAGCTCTGTCTGCCCTGCTTTTCAATTTATATATTCAACCTATATGCGACATTACAAAACAACACAACATCCAATACAGGATATATCAAGGTGTAAATAGTTGAGCTGTCTTCATAACCTATGACAGCAAGTTATCTTGTACATAGTCACCCTGTTAACCTTGTATATAATCCCCTCTTTATTGTAAGTCCAGTGTAAGCCAACCTGCACTGCACAAATCTGTTACCTGTAAACCGCACTGATTTTTAAAGAGCGCAGTATAGAAGAGACATTAAATAAATAAATAAATAAAATAAATATGCAGATGACATTATGGTATTCACTCTGATAAACATCAGAAAACCAGATTACACACAAATTGCCTCATGCCTACAAAAGATGACACTTTGGCTGAGAGATCAAAACCTGTCAGTAAACTTTAAGAGATCTGAAATGATACATATAACCAGGAATGTCATTTTCTCCCCACCAGACTCAATGAAAATCCTCAATCACACCCTAGCATCCAAGCCAGTAGTCAAATCCCTGGGAGTTACATTCGACCAACAACTCAACTTCCAATCCCACATAAAAGAAGTAACCAAATCAGTCTACCACAAACTATGAACAATATGTAAACTCAAACCTCTGCTCAGCAACTTCCAAGCAGTATGCCAATCCATAGTAACACCAATATTGGATTACCGCAATATAATCTACCAGGGCCTCCCCAATAAAACAATACTATCTCTGCAACTAGTCCAAAACACTACAGCAAGAATTATCACTGGAACAGCCAGATACAGCCACATAACCCCCACCCTTCAACAACTACATTGGCTCACAGTCAACATTCAACATTCATTCCAAGTACAAGGCTTTAACATTAATCTTCAAGATAATCAACAACCTGTCACCCCCTTCACTTCAACCAATAATCAAGAAAACACAACACACCAGAACAAGAAGAACAACCAACACTAACACCTTGGAAATCCCAACAAGCAGGATGAAAGCCAGACAATCCATATGTAGAAGAGCCCTTTCCATGTACGCTTCCATGCTATGGAATCACCTACTTCTAGACATACGAGCTATAAAAGACCTAACGGACTTTAGAAAAGCTATCAAGACATACCTATTCATAGAATACTATGGTCACACACATTGACCATGCAGTGTACCATATAAGACTCTTGGACAGTTACAATGTCTCTAACAACCATGAAGCTCCATAGACCAATCACATGAAAACACTTACCCCTCCGCCTCACCCATACCCCATAAACATACTCTTACCCTTATTATTATTATTATTATTAACAATTCTTATATACCGCACTATTAGACATCAGCGCGGTTTACATTGAACAGAAAACATCCGACAGTTTACATATGTCTGGTCATTACATTTAACAGGAAGTATAACTTGGAGAAATAGGGTAACTAAATACAATGGTGGTTTAATCAGATGCAGGGCCATACCGAGGGAAGATCGTGCCCTATGCGATTTGCACATCGGGCGTGTCCCCCCCCCCCCCCTGCAGAGGGAGAGAAGAGGTGCACCCGATGTGCAAGTCGCTGGCATGCTAAGCAGAGCTTTCCCTCCCTGCAAGAGCAGGGAGGGACAGATCTGCTTAGAATGACAGCGAGAAGGTTTAAGGGGCGTATTTTAGCTGTCCTGCCATTGCCTGCCGCCGCTGATAGAAGAAAAAGTGGCGGTGGCAGGCAATGGAAGACAGCTAAAATGCACCCCTTAAACCTTTGCGCCCTGTGCAGCCGCACTGCTCGCAGAGGGCTAGATACGGGCCTGATCAGATGTAATACACTAAACAGTTCCAGAAAATCACTCATGTATATAGTTAAAAGTTATACTCATATAACCCCCAAGTTCATTATCCTGTTCTATGTAAAAGTTGTTGTTGCTGTGATGTTCATTGTAAACTGCCCTGAATTAATGATAGGGCAGTTTAGAAAACCTGTTAAATAAATAAATATGACGGGGAACGAGAAGCTTGATTATATGTTGAAATGGGAATGAGATTTAGGAGAAGAGTGGGAAATAGAGGTATGGGAGGCAATAATAAAAGCTGTGGGGAGGGTGTCTATTGCCATAGCTTTGAGAGAAAATGCATATAAGATGCTCTGCAGATGGTACTAGATTCCAGTGCGCAGGTATAAAGCAGGAATGAGCCATTCGAATGAATGTTGGAGGCAATATGGAAATGTAGGCGCACTGCTACACATGTGGTGGGAGTGCAAGGTTGTGCAAGCATATTGGGAAAAAGTACCACACAGACAAAGCAGGACATGAGGAACCCTTGGAAGAAACAAACTTTATTGAAGAGGTCAGCCCTACATGTGTTTCGGCCATTCAGGCCTTCATCAGGGAACTATGACCACTAAAACCATAAAAATATAAAACAAAAAACAGTGAACATAAAACAGGCAATGGTAAACCTCTCAATAAATACCAAAATTTAAAATAATACAAAACTGTGTTAAGAGCTAGGAACAGAATGACAGTAGCGCAGTTAGACAATCAAGGCAAAATAATTGCTACAGTATAATATAAAAAGTGCAGGAACAAATGAAAAAGAACAAATAAAATTGGAAAGGAGGAGCGAACCAGGGTAAGTTTATCATTTCTTCCTCCTTTTCAATTTTATTGAGTTTTATAGACTTCATTAGGGTTTATGTCATTTGTATCCTGCTTATTGGTGAGTTCATCAGTTTACTTAGATTTATTTGTTACACTGCAGGTCTTTTTTGTTATCATGTTTTTTATTAATGTACATTTATCTATTTGATTATTTATTTGTTTTATCTATAATATTAGGTAATATTTATCATTTTTATTAATTATTTACCTATTTATATTATTTAAACTTTTGGTATTTATTGAGAGATTACCATTGCTTGTTTTATGTTCACTGTCTTTTGTTTTATATTTTTATGGTTTTAGGGATCATAGTCCCCTGATGAAGGCCTGAGTGGCCGAAATGCGTGGCCAAAATACGTGCTGACCTCTTCAATAAAGTTTGTTTCTTCCAAGGGTTCCCCATGTCCTGATTTGTCTGTGCATTCCTTGACTGCAGGTGGGGTGTCTCCTTTTCCTATTGGGAAAAGGTAATACAGGCTATTAAAGACATTACGGCTATCAGCTACAGGAAGAGCCACTACCCAAGAAAATAAATGGGGTGATACAGCATTGCATTGTTGCAGCTTGATGTAAAATAGCGACCTACTGGAATAAACCTGATTTGGCAGGATTTGCTAAATATTTAGCGAACCTATATTTGTTGCATAAGTTGATAAATCTGAAGAAGGGGAAGGATGAAGATAGTTTACAACAGTGGGAGGAGTGTGGAAATGGAGGAACAACAAAATAGGATATAAGAGGGAGTGTAGGCACAAATGGGGATGGCTAGTGGGAAATGGAAGGTCATGACTGTATGAAGGTGGAAGATAATGAGGGGAGGGGAAGGAGATAGGGATGGGGGGAGGGATAAGGCATGATAGCTTGGATTAAAATGTTGGCTATAAATGTTATGTTTTTGGTTGGAATGTAACTGGAAAAAATCCAATAAAGTTCAAGTGAAAAAAAAAGAAAGCACATAAATGCCAGAATTTTAGTCATTTACATACATATGTGGCCACATACAGATGTAAACGTCCTCTTATAAAATATTTACAAAGCATACATAAAAACATAAGATGTGCCATACTGGCTCAGACCAAGGATCCATCAAACCCAGTATCCTGTTTCCAACAGTGGCCAATCAAGGTCACAAGAAACTGTCGGGTTCCCAAAAGCAGAGCCGGCCCGTCCATTGAGCAAGAATGTTTTCTGCATAGGGCCCCGCGTTTCAGGGGGCCCCGCGCAAAGAACATTCTGCTTTTTTTCAAAATTAAGTTAAAAAAAAAAAAGCTGTCTGCTACCGCTGCCGCCGCAACAGCAGCAGCAGAATGGAGTGTCCCGCGGGGCCCCCTCTGCCCGGCTGAGCTCTCCCTCTGCGACAGCTGAGCCCCTCTGTGCCGGCTTTCAGATACGCGAAAGGAGAGTGTCTCCCTCGCGTCTCTGTTAAGCCTGCAGGGGCAGATGGGAAATTTCCCATCAGCCCCTGCGGGCTTAACAGAGACGCGAGAGTGTCTCCCTTGCGTCTCTGTTAAGCCTGCAGGGGCAGATGGGAAATTTCTCATCAGCCCCTGCGGGCTTAACAGAGACGCGAGGGAGACACTCTCCCTTCGCGTATCTGAAAGCCGGCACAGAGGGGCTTAGCCGTCGCAGAGGGAGGGAGGGAGGGAGGGACTCAGCCGGGCAGAGGGGGCCCCGTGGGACACTCCATTCTGCTGCTGCCGCGGCGGCAGCGGTAGCAGCCAGCTTTTTTTTTTTTTTTTTTAATGTTCCTTGAACCGATGAGGGGGGGGTTAGGACTGGTAATGGGCTATGGAGAGGGTTAGGACTTGAGGTGGGCTGTGGGTTGATGGGGGGGTTAGGACTGGTAATGGGCTATGGGGGGGCTAGGACTGGAAATGGGCTGGGGGGGTTAAGACTGGAGGTGGGCTGATGGGGTTAGGACTGGTAATGGGCTGTAGGCTGATGGGGACTGTCTGGTAATGGGCTATGGGGGGCTAGGACAGGAAATGGGCTGATGGGGAGGGGTTAGGACTGGTAATGGGCTGTGGGCTGATGGGGGCTGTCTGGTAATGGGTTATGGGGGGGGGTTAGGACTGATAATGGGCTATGGGGGGGCTAGGACAGGAAATGAGCTGATGGGGAGGGGTTAGGACTTGAGGTGGGCTGATGGGGTTAGGACTGGTAATGGTCTGTGGGCTGATGGGGGGGCGTTAGGACTGGCAATGGGCTATGGGGGGCTGACTGGAAATGGGCTGATGGGGGGTTAGGACTGGTAATGGGTTATAGGGGGGGGCTTAAACTGAAAATGGGGTGATGGGGGGTTAGGACTGGAAGTGGGTTGATGGGGGGGCTAGGACTGGTATTGGGTTGGGGGGTTGCTAGGACTGGAAATGGGCTGATGGGGGGCTAGGACTGGAAATGGGCTGATGCAGGGACTAGAAGGGAATGGATGCTGGGTGAGGCTGGAACTAGAAGGGAGCTGATGTTGGGGGAGGATTAGAATGGGATGGGGCTGGGAGAGTAAAATGGAGAGGGGAAAAATATTTTGTGTGGGAGGGATGAAAAATCTACAATTGGCCGGGTATTGGGAGAGAGTAAGTGGGGATTGAGGATGGAGGGGTAAAATTTGAGTGGATGAAATAGGAATGAGGAAAGAGCAGAAGGATAAAGATTAGTATGTTAAAGCAGATGTAGAGAGAGAATGGAAAAAAAACTAGGAGAGAAGAAAGGACAAATGGACAGCAGACGATGGAGAGTTAGCAGAAGACACGAAGAAACCAGAAGAAAGTGGCTGGAGCAATTGCAGCTGAAAACAAAAGCACAAAAGGTAGAAAAATATCTCTTTATTTTGAATTTATTAATTGGAATATGTCAGCTCTGGTAAATGTGTATCATTAACGTCTGCGCTTTGTTTAGTACAAGAGCAAATTAATGTATAGTTTTATTTCTAAAGTGTTTTACATTCCAAGTTTGGCTTTTGGGATTCCCAGTTTAATTATTGTCGTCCTGTTTCTAAATTGTGATTCCTTGTTTGGTGATGGTTTATGTTCTGTTCATGTGTAACTGAGCTGAGGTATTCTGTTTATATAATTTCTATTTGACATTGCCACTTGTTCTCTTTCCCCATAGGTCATGTATTGGTATTCTCTGAAATGTATTGGTTTAATATTTGCATGTTTCCTTTTGATAGGTAGGGTATGGTGCTTTGTGAGTCCTGGTAGTGATGTTAGGATACGGCGGGTTTGCTATGGGTTCTAAATGGGCAGTGTTTGTAGTAGTTCCTAATGTGTCTGGCGGTTGGCACTGGATTATAGTAATGTAGAAATCTTTTAGTCTTTCTTTATTCATACACTCATTAAGAGGCATGTTTACTAAAAGTTAGTATATGGTAACATTATGCAAATATTTATGCAAATGAGGCCCCTTATGCAAATGAGGCCCCGCACCGAGTCTCCGCACATGGCCCCGCACCCCCCTTGGGCCGCCCCTGCCCAAAAGGTATACAGATTCCATGCGATTTGTCTAATGGGCAAGCAGTGGATTTTCCCAGTCCAGGCTTAAGGACTTTCTCACCAGGAACTCGTCCAAACCTGTTTTGAACCCAGCTACACTAACAGTTGTTACTATATCCTCCGGTAATGAATTCCAGAGTTTGATTACATGCTGAGTGAAAACATATTTTCTCTGATTGTAGCTTCATTGCATGTCCCCTAGTCTTTCTACTTTTTGAAGGAGTAAACAACCAATCTATGTTTACCTGTTCCACTCCATTCATTAATTTATAGACCTCTATCATATCTCCCCTCAGCTGTCTCTTTTCCAAGTTGAAGAGCCCTAACCTTTTAAGCCTTTCCTCATAGGGTTATCCTTCCATCACCTCTACCATTTTGGTGGCTCTTCTGTTTCTTTTCTAATTCTGCTATATCCTTTTTTTTAGAAATGGTGACCAGAATTGCACACAATATTCAAGGTGTGGTTGCACCATGGAGCAATACAAAGGCATTATAATATCCTTTGTTTTATTCTCCATTTCTTTCCTTATGATTTATTTATTTATTTTATTAACATTTCTATACCGCAATTTCTAGTAGATCAATTGCGGTTTACAGGTAACAACAATATGGGGTATGTTTACTAAAACCCCGGTAAAGTGCGGACCGCGGTAGAGTGCGGATGCCATATAAGGAGTGGGCGTTCCGTCCTGAAAAAGAAAAGCCAGAATTTAAATATGCGCTAAGGTGCGCGGCGCCCTTGTACGCCCCGCACCTTAGCGCATCAGATGGCTGCGCGGGAGGCATATGTGGTACGCTGATAAGCAAGCAGAAGAGCAGAGCCACAGCACAATGGTTAAGACACTGACTAACAGTGCAGGGATCAGGGATTCAATCCCCCACAGTGCCCAATGGAGGCAGCTGGCTGGGGCATTATTTTAGGAGGCATATAAATGATGGGCGGCATAAGGCGGCGCACTGATGGGCACAAGGCTGCGCGCCAATGTTTTAGGAGGCTTGTTAATATTGGGCGGCATAAGGCGACACGCTGATATGCAATCACAGGAACAGAACCACAGCACAATGGTTAAGACACTGACCAATGGTGCAGGAATCCTGGGTTCAATCCCCCAAAGTACCCAATGAACAAGGCTGGCTGAGGCATAACATATTATGGGGCAGATTGCTTTAGGAGGCATTTTAGTCATATTTTAATTGCCATTACTAGCAAACGCACTCCCAAAGCGTGTTAACATCAGGTGCCCTATAAGGCACATTTTAAAGTGCACTGTCAGCCAAGGCACCCTAGAATGTTGCTTATAGGGCGCTTTAGAGGGTGCCGTATGAGGTACCGCAAGGTCAGTGTACTGTTTTTTATGGCAGCACTGTGCAGTTTAAGGAATGAAAAGCATACGTAGGTGCACTGACAGACAAGGAAGAGCAGCAGTGGAGCACAATGGTTAAGGCACTGACTGCTGATACAGGGGTCATGGATTTGCTCCCCAGTGTGCCTAATACGTAAGGCTGGCTGTGGCATCAGCTTTGCATTGTACATATTTTGTCCTGCAGCACTTTATATTTATGTTATTAATTGCTGCCAGCAAACACGCCCTCACGTGCCGTAATTGAAGGTGCCGTAAAAGGCACCCTATAAGGCACTCCATAGGGCACATCATAAATTGCACTGTCCGCCACAGCACCCTAAAATGTCCCCTATAGGGCACCCTATAGGTTGCGTCACAGGAGAATGTATAGTGCACCTTATATGGACGGGAACCATAAGGTGCCCTATAGGGCGCCCTATAAAGCACCCTCAGAGGCACCTTATGGGTACAGTACGCTGAGGGTGTTTTTGCTGGCATCAAAATATGTACATTAAAAAAAGATAATGCATTGGACAACCCTATCAAATAACCCCACTGTGGGTTTGAACCCATGGCCTCTGGCTTCAGAGGCAGTGCAGTAACCATTGGGCTACAGCTGCTAGCAAGCCCCTGGCTGGTTGCAGAGAGCATGCATGTCACCACATAGACAGTCTGCTGTGGTCACCAGGATAGGGTTAGCCTACCCATACCCATGATGCACTGCACATGCAAATCAGCTGTCCACAGATTAACACAAGATGGGCAATGCACCCCCACAGCACCTCTGCCCGGTAGAGGGAAGTGACCATGTGCACCCACACACCACCTCGGTCTGGTAGGGGGTACTGACCGTGTGTTTTACTGGCACAGAGTAGCTACACACCGTCACATTGTGCGGGTACTGTGCTCACCCTGAGGGTGCAATGAGGCGACCAGGACCAGGTCCACAACACCTTCCATGGTTGAAAGAGGCCATGCTGGAGGTCCAAAGCAGTGTTAATGTGTGAGATAGTTAGTTTCTGCACAAACACCTTGGATATCTCTGTCTGCTTCAGTCAGGTATAGCCCCTATGGACCTCTAGGTGGGCTATGTACCACCACCACCACCACAGCTGAGGGTGGCAAACAGGGTCCTCTATCAATAGATCCACATTCCACCTCCCTGAAAAGGTGGCAGTAGAGGGGACCATCAACCCCAGTCCTGCTGGGAAACAGACACTCTGCAGCACAGTCAATGCAGCTCTGTACACATCCATAACACAATAGCAGACAGACATTAGGCCTGGATATGCTAAGCTGCACCCCACCCCTATCTGATATTCTCCTGCAGCAGGTCATCAGCCACTGCACTCCACAAGCTGCTCCATCAAGACACATACCAGCTGCAAACAGTGTGCTAGTTAGTCCACAGCACATGCTCCCAGTGGAGATGCATGCACTCAGAACTGGGATGTCAGCATACACAGCAAGCAGTTAAATCACTGACTGGGCCCCAAAAGGAAACCCATATCTATCACATGAGAGAAATACTATATAGCACTATGGGGGTGCCTAGCCATGCTGTGGTCACTGCACAGTCAGGGTGAGAGTGATCTCTCAGCAGGACATACTGAGGTCACCCTGTCTGTGTAGGTGGTGGCCGGGCACTACTATGTCCCAGTCAGTGCCCTATGCCCTGTGCAGATGCACCCTGGCCAGGCCTACCTGTCCGGCCTATACCTATGGTACCTTGCTCCTCATTATGCACATTGGCAGCCCAATACTGGCAACATTGCTGGCAGTGTGGGCTGTGGAAGGTGTTTGCAGCCACCACACACTGGATAGGCAGACAGCCACCCCCACACTTATGCCAGCATTGTGCTACTATAGAGAAGTCCAGCAGCCATACCCACCACACCAGTCCTGGGCACAGTACAGGCATGGATATGGTACGCACTAGTGTTGGGGGTCACTCCCCAGGGTGGTAAACACTGTCAGAGACCAGACCTGCAGCGCACACCGCAGACATCACAATGATTGCTATCGTGGAGATCAATGAGCAACATTTGCTTAACGTAGGAATTGATATCTGCCAGTTATCATGGGCAACGTTTGGTAGCTGTGTACCATATACCCAGGTGTAGGGTGGCAGTGTTAAGGTATGCAACTGCTAGTATTGGGGGATACAGGCAGGGCCCAATGTCCTGCCTCTGTAGGAGGCATTAGCCAATGGGGCCGGGGGGTGTGTGTCTGGCCCTGTTGGCTGCTGCTTTACGGCAGAGTGTCCCAACTCCAGTCCTGGTGTTCCAACCAATGTTCGGGGTTTCATGCTGTCCCTCATAAATATGCATGAGCTACATCAGCATACCATTGGGGTGGTGCATAGATATGCAGCACAGGCATCTTTAGTAGAGGCAGCATGGATCCTGAATGGTGTGGGGCCCTCCAGGACTGCATTTGGGAGACTCTGCTCTGGGTAATGCGGCTGTTTATGTTGTCTGTGTTTGGTGTGGTAAAATATAGGCGTGTGCACCATGCGTATGTTCTCAGCAATAAAGGTTTCTCCTTACTATCACGGTTCAGTTGTAGAAAAACATATGTGGACTGGATTGGCAGTAGCCCCAGCTGGGCTTTGAACCTGTGACCTTCTTTTCCTGCACATGCTGTCTGTGTGCACTACACCACCGTGTTGCCACAGATATGCTGTGTTCCCTGGTGAGTCCATGACTGTACATCCGACAGAGCCTGTCTGTTACGGTGGACGGTGCCAGCCTGCACAGGCCTAGGCCACTGTCTGCTGTGGTTTGCAGCCACTGCCTCCTCCACCACCTGTACCCTTCTGCCAACATGCAGACATGTCCCTATCTGGAAAAAAGCATATGACCTGATTGAGTTGTGGCCTCCAGGACTGAATTTGGGGGACTCGGCTGTCGGTAATGCCCATTGTTATGGTTTGTGTGCGGTGTAGGGTAAAATATAGGTGTTGGAACCATGCTTATGTTCTCTGCCATACAGGAGTGTCTGTACTATCACTGTTTAGTGGTGGGTAAAACTATGGGGACTGGGTTGGCAGGAGCCCCAGCTGGGGTTTGAACCTGTGACCCTCTGGTCTTACAGGCACTGGCTGTGTCTGCTGCACCACACTGTGGTCACAGAGATGGTGTAGTCTCTGGAGATAGGAAACCTGGCCGCACGAGTCAGACACCCTGCTCTGCACAATTTTACTGTGGGCTCGTTTACCTTGTATGGGGACAGGGGTGCAATTAAACCTCAAAAATGACCTCCAAAAAAAAGAGGAAAAAAACCAAAACCAAGCTGGGCAACAGTGATATCAATGGGCAACATGAAAAACACTCCCAGGAAAGCTCCATTAACATGCAGTGATGTTTGAACGGGTCTACGGAGCGTAGACCCTTCCAAAAATCATTTCTTTTTTTTGGAGCTTTCCTGGGAGTGTTTTTTATGGTTGCCCATTAATATCACTGTTGTCCAGCTGGATTATAATTTATTTGAAATTTGTTGTGGTCATTTTCAATTTATATTTGCTATTTTGTTCTGTGCACATGTATCACACTGCTCACGTTTTTCTGGTTTCCCCGGTTTTGCTGTACATTGCTGACGGAAATGGTTTCTCTTCCCTTTAAATCGGCTCTAACGCGAGGGTTTCACTCGCGGTATTTTTAATGCCGAATTCAGCCCTGCTCCTGTGCGGGGAGCCTCTCCCCTCCCACTCTCCACCCATTGACCCCATCCCCCCGCCCCTCGGGAGCCTTCCTCCGCCCTCCGTAAGCGTTTCCCCGCCTCTATCGCACATGAGCGCCCCGCACACGTGCACCGGCCCATTAATGTGACGCGCACACGTGCACGACACTTAAGAGCACTTAAGTGCATCATTAGCGTCTGCTCTTGTGCGCAGCGCACGGGTGCGCGGTTTAGTAAACCTACCCCTATGAGTAATACAAAACAGTTATATTCTCATTTCTAATAAAACGATGTAGAACTATATACAGTGGTATAATATGCAGTAACTATATACATCAAACAAGGTAGTGATCATTCAGGGGTGTGCCTAAATAACATTCTTGGGGGTGGGGGTGGGGGTGGGGGTAGGAGCTGCTTAGTTATGTTTGGGGGTGGGGGATCTTAAGTTCAGTGTATTATGTGGGTCTTGGTTGACAAAGTGAAGGGTAAACCAGTCGGTTTTCAGGTGATTTCGAAAAGTTTGAAGATCTGTAAGTTCTCTAATATTGTCAGGGAAGGCGTTCCAGAGGTGGGGGACCGAGTGGGAGAATGATCTGTTATTTGTAATGATTCCTAGCATTCTCTTTGCTTTCTTGCCCGCGGCTGCACACTGGGCAGAGGGCTTCAATGTACTATTCACGATGATGCCCAGATCCTTTTCCTGAGTGGTGATTCCTAATGTGGAACCTTGCATTGTGTAACTGTAGTTTGGGTTGTTCTTCCCTAAGTGCATAACTTTGCACTTGTCCACATTAAATTCCATCTGCCATTTGGATGCCCAATCTCCCAATTTTTCAAGGTCCTCTTGTAATTTTTCACAACATTAATTTAATGGTGCATGCTATCACTGTGGGCAAGTATGCACATTGATAAAATACCGTAGTTTACATGCACATTTGCAAAATGTAGGCGTGATCATTTATACCAGTTCTGGTGTAAATGATCGTACCTTAATTTAAGGAGTTTTTTCTGCCACTTACACTAGTATTTCATAAAGGAAAGTAGGCGCCTGCTTTTCTTTATAAACTAGTGCCTAAGCAAGAGCCTAGTTTCCTGCTTCCTATTTTCCAGCTGTTCAGAATCGCTAAGATTTGGCCATATAGAAAGCAGCAGTGCCTCAGAAGATTCAAAAACAGATTTACCTACATTCTCAACCAAAATGCCACCTTTCCGGTTCTAGCAAAAACCATTGCCAGGGTAGCTGTCACAGAAGACACAAACCTTAGTAAGAGTTCACCCAAACCTTTCATGCCTAAACTTCATTGGTTCCTGGACATACTTACGTGTATGTAATCAAAACAGCATAAGAAAATTAAAGGACACTAAAGTAGCAAAGGAAAGCTAATTTATTGGGACCCCTATTTACTAAAATGTGCTAAGCTTCTGCAGTCACTGCATGTGTAGGAGGTAATGAGCCAACTGATCTTTATAAAGCACTAGTCTATGTTGTCAAGAACACACCTTAAATGTAGGTGAGCATGTGGAATTGTTAGTGCCTACTTTACAGATATATGCCCTAGATTAAGATTATAAATAATCTATGCATATAAATTCTCTGCCCAGGCCTCCAGCTATGTCCACTGGCAAAGTACACACCTTCATGACAAAGCACATACTCATACACCAGTCAGTATGGTATAAGAGGTCATTTAGACACATGTGTGGCCACATCTGTGTAGGAATGGCTTTAGAAAACTACCCCCTAAGTGCAAAACCCCTGGGTTAACTGGCTGGGGCATTCTCAACATACAAGCTCAGCTTATCAGAAAGAAACGAGGGTGCCATATCATGCAAGATTTTGAATACAGTACCAGTAACAGGACTTTAAACTCAAACCGGTATCGCACCAGCAACCAGTGAAGTTACCTCAAAATCGGGGTAACATGATCGGGACTCCGCATCCCCCCTAATCAGTTTAGCTGCAATGTTCTACATCAGCTGAATGCACATTAAGTCCTTTTGGGCAACACCCAGGAACAACCCGTTATAATAATCCAATCTGGGCTTTATCAGTGCAAGAGTAAGGGCTCCAACACTAGCTGCAGATAAATAAGGACAAAGCTGTCTAATCTGACGGAGCAATACAAACAACGACCGAACTAAGAGACACATTCTTGCCCATATTGAATTGAGAATCCAGCCATACACCCAAATCCTGACAATCCAAACACACCACCCCTATAACATTTGCACCTAAAGACACCTGCTGCCCTTCCACCTCATCATCTGCGAAGAATAACAATTCCATTTTAGAAAGATTAAGTTTTAAGCCAAAACCACCCTGTTAGCAAGGACAAATGCTCACAAATCGATGTGGCCAGGTCTCACACCCCAGCTGGCAAAGTGACCAAGATCTGGACATCATCAGCGTAAACATAAAAGAGCATCCCCGATGCCCACATAGCCCTACAGATGGGGACCAAAAATACATTAAACAGATAAGGTGAAAGTATAGATCCCTGTGGAACACCCACTGAAAGGGAAAAAGCAGTTGAGGATTTCTTCTGCATTTGAACAACCTGAAACCAGCAAGCCAAAAAAAAAAGGCAAACCAGGATAACACATTCCCCTGTGTCCCAGAGATAAACAGTCCAACAAAAGACCATCCTGGACCATATCAAAAGTAGCTGAAACATCCAACAATAACAATAAAGCCGTCTCACCCTATCACGAAGACTGTGAAGATCATCCATCAATGACACCAACAAGGTCTTGTTGCTACCATAATGACCAAACTCAACTTAACAAGTGTCCAGAACCTGGTGCTCATCCAAAAAAAACAACAGTTGGCTTGCAACTGCCTTCTCAATCAATTTACCCAAAAAGGGCAAATGAGACACTGGTCTATAATTAGACAACATGTCCTTGTTGGCAGTGGCCCCATTCAAAATTAGAATTATAAGCACTGTTTTCAAATCCTGTGGAAAGACAGCCTCCCACAAGGAGGCATTAATAATCTCACAAAGGTGCACTTCCACAGCCTTCCCCCCAAACGGAAGAACGCCACCGGACAGGGATCCGCCCCACATCTAGTGGGATTCATAGTGGACAACCACTGATGCACCTCTGTGAGGGACACCTCTACAAACTCACACCAAGACAATAATTCTGTCAGTCCCCCCAACTGTCCCCAGAACTCTTGGCAAAGGTGTTTCACATCCCTATCACTGGGAAGGCAATATACCTCCGGAAGCACCACAGCCTCCTCCACCAAACGTACCACTTTATCTCAAAAGAACAAGACAAAATCCTCATAAGAAAAAATTGACTCCTGCCACCCCCTCTGCACTGATATCAGGGAGCGGACAATCTGAAACAAGGTTTGAGACCTGGACAAGGAGTCAACAATCCTCCCCTCTCAGTAAGATTGCTTTGCCTCCCACAACTTCTACTGATATCTTGTAGCAGCCTGCTTCCAGGATCGCAGAGAACAAACATCTCGAGCCTTCCGCAAGAGCCTTTCCCAATGACAACATTCCTGCTTCAGACCACAAAGGCCAGGGGTATATCAGGGGCAGTGACAACCCAGCACTCTAATCCTTTCAGCTGGCAATAATTGATCATACAAAGCCTCCCATCCCCTATTCCAACCAAAAACTAAGTCAACCGCCTCTGACAAAGAGGAAGGCCAAGTCGGCAAGGCAGCCAGAACCTCAGAAGCAGAAATATTCTGCTTAGGCCATATTTCTTGCCAACTGGATGTCCTAGCATTTACGGAACCCACCTAGGACAACTGAAAAGAAATGACCTTTTGATCAGACCAAGGCACATTGTACTGATTAAAAATAGGCAACCTGACTTGGCCAATAGCACATTTCAAAAAGACCAAATCCAGAATATGACTCCCTACATGTGTTGGGCCACTAACAAATTGCGTGAAGCCTAGAGTATGTTTGACATGCCTTCCTGAAAATCCTGTTCCGCCAACGACATACAAGTTTCAAAATGAACATTAAAATCACCTACAACCAATAAATTCTCAAACTCAATAGCTACTTCTCCAATAAGTAACAGTAAATTTCCCAAACAAGAGAGTGAGAAGTCTGGAGTCCAATAAACCACCAGAACTCCAAACCTGCTAGCCATACGCTGGCACACCAATACACATTCCGCCCCCTGGACCTCCACCAGTGGAGCCTGAACCCAACCCAACTCCCGCTTAAATAATAACCCAATGCCCCCACCCTGCCACCCGTCTCAACCCCTCCCCACCCAATAATAATCTGGGGTGACAGAACTGATACCAAACCACAGAATCTTCCTCCCCTAACCAAGTCTCAGCCACACACACAAAATCCCAATATTGCCCCACAACTTCGTCCACTAGCAATTCTGCTTTGTTCCCAATTGAACAAGCATTAAACAACCCCACCCATAACCACAATGCAACCCATCCACCCTCCCTCTCTTTCCCAACACAACATGAACCATGGCTAAGTAATGAACAGACCTACGTCCCCTTCGAAATCGAGTGGTTCCCCCCAAGGAATACCTTCCAAAGTCACTAATCACCTGGATAGCCTACAATTGTTGAACCACCCTCAAAGAACATGGCTGTTTCCCCCCCAAAAAAACCCACGTCCACCCGTATAACAATCCACTAAAACAAGAATAGGTTCCCCCACCAATCCCTCTGCAACTTTAATCTTGCCCCCTGTTACTATAACCCCCTCCACACACAATTCGTCCCTCAGTCTTCCAAAACACAAAAAGGAGCTAACAACCACCAAACCTAAACACAACCCAACACCTCTACCAGCTCCCATTAGACCATACAGAGGCCACATGGAAGGGCACACAGAAGGGCATGCCCCTTTGCCATGCCCCTTTGCTGGGGTAACAGAGCCGGCGCATCAACACCGGTGAGCTAACTCCAGCTCAGAATTTATGGCAGTGACCAGTCATGCAGTAACGACGTTTGTATCAGCACGGAGCTCACCGTACTCCATCATTCAAACAACCACAAACACAGTCACACAAGGTGCTCTACCAGTCCAGAATCCTGAAGAAACATGTCAGGTAAGCTGCTGAAGTAATCACACATACCCGCTGACTCCAGTGCGGGCTTTATGGCAGCGACCAGGGTCATGCAGTGATGATATTAGCATCAGCATGGAGCTCACCGTGCCCTGCCATTCAAACCACCGCAGACACAGAGCCATTACTCTTGCACTGATACTGGCCAGATTGGATTATTTTGACAGGTTGTTCCTGGGTGTTGTCCAGAAGGATTTAATGCGCATTCAACTGATGCAGAACACATGGCTAAATTGATTAGGAGGTTGTGGAGGCACAATCACATTATCCCGATTTTGAGGGAACCACTGGTTGCTGGTGCAGTTCTGGTTTGAGTTTAAAGTTCTGATACTGACTTTCAAAATCTTGCATGATATAGCGCTCTCATTTCTTTCCGATAAGCTGAGCTTGTATGTTCTAAATCGATCCTTGAGTCTGCGGGAGGGAAAAGCTTTTCGTAGTGCCTTCATACAAGGTGGTGCGGTGTGTGGCCCATCGGAGCTGGGCCTTCTCTCTCCAAGCTCCGGTGCTGTGGAATAAGTTACCACGTGAACTGTATATTCAGGATGATCTCCCGAAGGTTTGGAGGTCCTTGAAGACCTTTTTGCTTTTTCAAGCTTTTGGAGGGGGGAGGGGAGCTGATATATTGGCAGTTTGCTGGTGGTGTGTGGATGGATGGGAGGGGTTAGGGTTATTTTGATTGTGGGATACTGTGTGTATTTTGTTTTGATGTTGTACACTGCCTTAGGTGGATATTTTCGATAGGGTGGTTTAGGAATTTGACATAACAATAATAATAATTTTTTGGAGGAGGTCTTATAGTTAATACAGAGAAAAAGTAGCGACTGTGCATTAAATGCATGGTAGATAAAGTGCAATGCAGTTAGCTACACTTCTTGAGGTGGCATTAACTACTCTGCAGTATTTGTCATGTTAAAAATTAATGTGCACTCTAGACTTCTGTGTTGACTGTAATGCATAGTCCCCACCTACTTTGCACCCATTCCATGCCCCAAAATAATGTTTTCCACATTTAGGAGGTAATTCTGTAAGTAGCATCTAGATTTCCATGCATATGGACACCAGTTAATGGCACTTATTCTTTAGAAATCTAGCATAAGTGACCATGTACACATGTAAATATCATCACGGTCTCTTACACCAGCTCTAGAGCTGGTGTAATGGCTATGCCTAGTCTATGAAATATACATGTAAATATGCACTCTACCTATGCTCCACCCAAATTGTGCCCCCTGTGCATGCCTTCACTGACAGTACACACCATCTGTCTGTGGTGCATAATTTCAGAATAGTGCCCAATTAGACTTTATGCATAAATGGCCTGACAACCTAGCCGCCCCTTACAGAATTACTCTCTATGGGGGTCATTCAGTACGGCGAATAGCAGGCATGGAAGTCCGGATTGACTATTCGCTCACCTACTGGCCCTGACTAATGCCTCACCATATGAAAAGCGTGTTTGTACAGGGAGGCTGAGATGGGGGCAGAAGGGGCATTACTGAGGTGGAGCGAGGGCAGGACATGGGCGGGCTGTGACCCTGGACATACAGGGCTGATTCTGAGGTCGGCCCTGTACGTCTGGGGCTGTGAACATGGACAGGGGCCTTCCACCACAGAGGTGGTATAAGTCCCCCTGGACATTGGGGGATCCTGAACCTGGGCTGGAACAAAAAGATTGGGGGTGCAGGAAGATTTCCGCAGCCAGACCCTGGCCATGGAAGGCCAGATTGAGGGTCTAGCTGCAGGGAAAGAAGAACATCTGCGGCGGCCGGCATTTGCGGCTCCTAAATGAAGCCACAGTGCCTTGGCAATGGGACGCCATGGCACTGTGGCTCTATTCAGCAACCTGACTGAGGAGCCAGGGATCTGCTGGGCATGCAGGCCGAATAGTATCGGGTCCCGGTCTGCACCTTCAGGCCATAGACCCGATTCTGATCCCGCAGGCACATCTAGCCCCCTGCAGGATCAGAATTGGGTCTAACTCTGGACATCCTGCTTCTGGTTGGCCGCACAGGGGGCAGGACAGCCAAATCAGAATGTGCCTCTAGTTTAACACAGGAATTAGCATAAGTTAATTCCCTATGGCAAATAGCTAATACATCTTAGTAAGTGGGCCCCTGAGAGCTCTTATCTTAGCACTCTCTGTTATAACTAGATTACCGGTTGGTCCTCCCTAAAGGTTCTTCATCCAGCTAGTATAAAACTCAACTACTTGGCTTCTTTCTACATGTGCCTTCGAAGATAATAAGGGCATTGATTCAGCCACTGTTGTAAATGATAGCAAACTAGCAACTCTGTCTTCCTGTTGTTCAAACAAGTCTAAAAAAACATCATAAACCAGATCTAATTATAAGCTGGATAAGGTACCGCCCATGTTCCGGCACATCAACAGGATTCCAGGCGACACCTAACCAGGAAGGGTTGAGCGCCTTTAAAGTTCCATTGTGTTTTTAACAAGTCATTTCTTTAATTGACAAATTAATCAGTACGGATTCAAATTCTGATCAGAACAACAACTATTCTTTTCTGCTGCAGGCAGCAACTCGTTCACAGTGATTCACAAGAGATTTTGTGTTGAATGATACAGAAAGATTTGAAATTCTTTGCTGAATTGTCCTCTCCCTTATAAAGCCCTCTATGGATTACTGTTATTTTTTCCATCATCTTTCTACCCACATTTGGGTGTTGAGGGTTGGGTTCTGACCTTTTTCTAGCCGACTGATTTTTTTCTTGAGGCTCAAACTTAACATGAGTGGGCACTAGGTAGTATGGATGATAGCATTGCCCCTAGTTCTCCTTTCATTGGCCTTTGTTGCTAGTACTGCCTGGGTGGGCTCGACTCCAAAGGGGAGGGGCCACAACCCTCCAAGACCCACCAATGACAATACCCCTGCCATGGAGGGTTACCATTGTTTTCTTTAGCCTTCAGCACTAAATCTTTCCTGATGGTCCCTTATCTACATGCTGGCCAAGTCTGAGATCTAGAGAAGTTGGGTTCTTCCAGGCTAGTGTTGCAGTAATAAAACAGATATTCATGACAAGGTGTTTGTGCCTTATGCTCTCAACTACTGGATGCACAGGGCCCTTTACTGTAGTTTAAGCCAATATTCACTGATAAATGCCCAAGATTTTGCAGAGGGAAAAGTCAAATTAAAAACAGCAGCAGGCCTATGCTGCTTTTCGGCATCTCCTCCCCCAGCAGATCAATAGTGGGACATGCACAGGATCTGGAGCCAGACCAATGTGTCCAACGAAAAAAGCACAACTCCACGTGCAGTGACAAAGACCCAACGAAACCGTGGATAATATGGAAGGAACTATTTATTCAAGTAGATAAAAACAGCCAGGCCCGACACAGGCCGTGTTTCGCAAAACCTTCTTCAGGGGCTAGATGGGCTAAACACAAAATAAAATGAATAATAAATAACATTAAAAACAATATAACATAATAAAAATAAAATGAATAGAGAATGAACTGAAACATATCACCAATTGTATAATATAAACACATTAAAAAATGAAATATAAAAAATATATTAAAAAAACAGAATTACACTAAGGAAAGGATTAAGAAAATACACAACCATGTACATAACCATAATAAAAACATAAATACTCATAATAAGATGAAATCTGTACATATGTACTATATTAATAAAATAACACTGTAACAGGTATAGATGAGCATATGGCCTATAGGAGTGTGACAACAAAAAGACTATGGACTAACTGAGGAGGGAATCTCAAACCTAACACAAATATCATACACATATAAAATAATAGATAATTAATAAATAAAGTAAAAACAAACAATTGTGAATTAAAAGGGAGATTAAAGAAAGGGGACAGACTATTAAAAAGGAGGATCATATGCAGGGTACAATACGTGCCTGTTCTTTAACCTTCCACTGTTGTCTTGATGGGTGGTAGGAGAAATGTGATCCAAATATAACAAAGTGACTATCACAGCACGGACCCAAACAGTTGGGTATGTTCCCCACCTATGAGGTACCACACTGTACTGAACCATCTATAAGAGGTAACTTCACATATCAGTGAACTGACAATAATGCCTTTAAACACCTGTGTTAATATATACGGCATGCTGCCTTGGTAAACCCAAAACAATATCTCAAAATATAAATTGTCTGCAGACGAAGAATCTGTGTTAAACAAGAGTCTCTCCTTTGTTCCTGTCAGAAATTACGATCCCTTCGAGGTACAAATTGATCTTTTTAAGTTTTTTCGTAGGATTCGTATCAAACATTTTTTCGCACAACAGGCATCCAGTCCAGATATCTCTATAGTTACATAGAAACATAGAAACATGATGACAGAAAAAGACCACATGGCCTATCTAGTCTGTCCTTCCATATCAACAACTACAACAGTCCACTCTTTACCTTTAGAGATCCTCTGTGTTGGTCCCATGCTTTTTTGAATTCAGTTACTGTCCTCATCTCTACCACCTCCACTGGGAGACTATTCCACGGATCCACTACTCTTTCCGTAAAGAAATATTTCCGCATATCACTCCTGAATCTATCTCCCTTCACCCTCATCCCATGTCCCCTCGTAGCAGAACTTGCTTTCAATTGAAAGAGGCTCTCTCCCTGAACATTTATGCCACGGAGGTATTTAAACATCTCAATCATATCACCTCTATCCCGCCTTTCCTCTAAGGTGTACATATTAAGATCCTTAAGTCTGTCCTCATATGCTTTATAATGAAGCCCACTAATCATTTTAATAGCCACCCTCTGCACCGACTCCATCCTGTTCACATCCTTTTGAAGGTGCAGTCTCCAGAATTGCACACTATACTCCAAATGAGGTCGCACCAAAGACTTATACAGAGGCATTATCACCTCCTTTTTTCTGCTAGCCATTCCTCTCCGTATGCACCCAAGCATCCTTCTAGCTTTTGCCGTCGCCTTTTCTACCTGTTTAGCTACTTTAAGATCATCAGACACAACCACGCCTAGGTCCCGCTCTTCTTTAGTGGACAAAAGTACTTCACCTCCTATACTGTATTGCTCCCTTGGATTGCTGCAGCCCAAATGCATGACCTTACATTTTTTAACATTAAATCCCAGCTGTCAAATTCTAGACCATTCTTCAAGCTTAGCTAGATCCCTCCTCATGTTATCTACCCCTTCCTGGGTGTCTACTCTATTGCAGATTTTGGTATCATCTGCAAAGAGGCAAACCTTACCCGACAGCCCTTCCGCTATATCACTAACAAAGATGTTAAAAAGAATGGGACCAAGACAGATCCCTGGGGCACACCACTGGTAACATCCTTCTCCTCAGAGTGAGCTCCATTTACTTGTACTCTTTGTCACCTCCCACCCAACCAATTTCTAACCCAAGCAGTAACTTTAGGGTCCATCCCTAGGGTGCTCAGTTTGTTTATAAGTCGCCTGTGAGGAACAGTGTCAAAGGCTTTACTGAAATCTAGATACACCACATCTAGAGCTCTCCCTCGGTCCAAATCCCTGGTTACCCAGTCAAAGAAATCAATCAGATTTGTCTGACAAGTTAAGAATTAGTCAAAGTGGAATCCACCTTCCAATACAGATGATCCCTTGATAAAAGCATTCGAGAAGGTTGTCTTGAAAGAAGTTGGTAAATTCAATAATAAAGTTAAGACCCCTTATCACAATCTTTCTAAAGATGAAAAGAAAGCCATCATAGCCTTACAGTGTAACAATGAGATTATTATAAAACCTGCGGACAAAGGCGGAGCAGTCGTGGTGTTAGATAAATCTTATTATATAGAAGAAATCAATAGACAACTTCGGGATACTACGTTCTATTTACGGATGGATAAAGATCCTACTCCTCTACTGAAAAAATCCATAGACAATTTGGTATTGAATGCATCTGAATCTGGACATCTCCCGGCTAAGGAGAAAGAGTTCCTCATTGTAGAGCATCCTATTATCCCCACCATTTATGTGATCCCTAAAATCCATAAATCTTTGGAGCACCCCCCCCCCCCCCCCGGGTAGACCCATAGTCTCTGCCATTGGATCTGTTTTGGAACCCATTGCGCAACTGTTGGATATTTTATTGCGTCCCTTTGTCACTCAAATGTGGTCCTATGTTAGGGATTCGTCCCATGACATTAACATCTTGACATCATTGAAGGATATTAGTATGGATGTAGTTTTGGTTACTCTAGACATTGAGTCCTTATAGACCAACATTCCTGAACTGGAGGCCTTGCAGATTATTGAATTTTATTTATATATGAGAGAGACCCATAAAAGGATACCCACAATATTTCTTCTGGATTTGGCGCGCCTCGCTTTGTGTGAAAATTATTTTTGCTTTCGAGATCTATTTTTTAAACAAACTAAGGGTGTAGCAATGGGATCCTCTATGGCTCCGGACATAGCAAACTTGTATGTAGCTGAATTTGAGGATAGGTTCATCAAAGATAGCCCCTTTAAAGCTCACATCAAAATGTGGGTTAGATACATAGATGACATCTTAGTTCTTTGGGAAGGGTCCGGGACCTCCTGTCTGAGTTCAACGCATGGATTAATCAGTGTGATAGTAATTTGTGGTTTCAGGTTTCCTTTGATCAGGACTTTGAATTACACTCGTCTCTAATTAAAAAGAGATTTAGTGAGAGAGGCTACCCCCAACATCAAATTGAGAAGGCTTATCATAGAGCCCGAAGTGCTTCCCATGAGGATTCGTTGATGTTGCGTGAAAATCCCAGAATGGCATTGTTTGTTCTCTTCTGTACTCATTTCATTCCCATAAGATTAGTAGGCTTTTAAAGAAACATTGGCATCTAATACAGTCGGTATCAGGGTTTGAGGATGTTCCCTTAATTACAGCACACAGAAGGAATGTGAATCTTCGTAATCTTTTGGTACCATCAGCCTTTACCGAACGGCGGTTTCTCTCTAAATATAAAGGGCATTACCCTTGTGGACAATGTTCAGTGTGTGGTTTAGTCCTAATAGTTAAAAATTTCTTTACGCACCCCATTAATAATTTGAGGTTTTATTTCGATGATTTTTCAAATTGCGCAACAAGCCACGTTATTTTTGTCATAGTATGCCCCTGTAACATGTTATATGTGGGCAAGACCACATGCCCAGTTCGCATTAGGATAATGGAGCATCGCAGCTGCATTAAAAGAGGTGCTTTAGAGAAACCCCTGGTGCCACACTGGCAGGCTGCTAATCATACTATAGCGGATCTGCGGTTTTTCATTATTAAAAAGGTGAAGCTTAATTGGAGAGGGGGAAATATAGATAACACCATCTTGCGTTTAGACTAACGTTATATTTTTAATTTGAACAGTCTGCATCCTCATGGTTTGAACATGGACCGTGACTTTTCTGTTTTTTTATAACACCAGTAATTTATAATATCAGTGCATCATGTATTTAATTTGTTTTCACTGTACATCACATCTTCAGTCGAAGGTAATGGTTGGGGCTGTTTTTTAAAAGAGAATTCCCGGGTTTACCCCCTTTTTTTGATTCATCAGTAGGTTCATAATCAATTATTTTTATCACTATTTATCATTGGTTTTATCTCGTTTCATATAACTTATATTATTTAGGTTATGGGGCAGTGAGCCTTCCTCTTTGAGGCCCCAGTTACTTATTTACAATTGTTCCCCCTCTCACAGACGTATAATCTGGAGTTACAGTCCTTTCGACGCTTTGTCTGCATCGTTACAATGGCAACATTTGACATATCTATATTAAGCCTTTTTTGTGTTTTAGCGTTTATGTTGGTCTTGGACAATTCATTAATGAATTTGATTTTTGGGTACAATTTGTTACCTTTGGAAATTGGTGGTGCTCAAAGGTTTTTAAACCTAACCAGGTTTTTAGTCCGCGGGTAGAGTACATAGCCCTATAACTGTTTTATTGCTTACATCATTCCTTTTGCCTTGTTTTTTACACATAGAATTTGGTTTTGGATGTATACATTTTAGTCTTCCTATTCATCCCGTTTTTTAGCCCAAGGCATCATTTACATTTTACGTCATTTACATTTTACGTTCCACAAGGTGAAATAAAATTAGCCTGGAGCGCATGCGCTTGCGTTTTTACTTCTGAATGACGCAGCAGCGAACAGTCCATTTGGCATTATCGTGGGTGTTATGTGCCTTTTAACGAAAAAGGTTTGGTAGGTGCTACATTTGGTCCGGCCAGCACTTAGCACAATGTTTAAGGTTTCCTACCGGTTTTCCTTCTAATACATTTCGGTAATTTATTTAATCATCCCTTGCAGGGCCTACTTAATATTGTTAGATAATCCTTTTTTCTAGCGCTCCTCTTGGTGGTAGTGAGAACACCAATTCATATGCATTTTTAACATACCTTTTAGCATGATTTGTAAGTGTCTCGAACAATACAAGGCATTCATACTGTTTGGTTTCAAATCTGTCTGGATGCTCCTTCTCCTTTTGATAACATTTTTAATGGTCATTTTCACTTTTTTGTTTTGGGTTTACCAAGGCAGCATGCCGTATATATTAACACAGATGTTTAAAGGCATAATTGTCAGTTCACTGATATGTGATGTTACCTCTTATAGATGGTCCAGTACAGTGTGGTACCTCATAGGTGGGGAACATACCCAACTGTTTGGGTCCGTGCTGTGGTAGTCACTTTGTTATATTTGGATCACATTTCTCCTACCACCCATCAAGACAACAGTGGAAGGTTAAAGAACAGGCACGTATTGTACCCTGCTTTTTTATAATCTGTCCCCTTTCTTTAATCTCCCTTTTAATTCACAATTGTTTGTTTTTACTTTATTTATTAATTATCTATTATTTTATATGTGTATGATATTTGTGTTAGGTTTGAGATTCCTTCCTCAGTTAGTCCATAGTCTTTTTGTTGTCACACTCCTATAGGCCATATGCTCATCTATACCTGTTACATTGTTATTTTATTAATATAGTACATATGTACAGATTTCATCTTATTATGAGTATTTATGTTTTTATTATGGTTATGTACATGGTTGTGTATTTTCTTAATCCTTTCCTTAGTGTAATTCTGTTTTTTTAATATATTTTTTATATTTCATTTTTTAATGTGTTTATATTATACAATTGGTGATATGTGTTTCAGTTCATTCTCTATTCGTTTTATTTTTATTATGTTATATTGTTTTTAATGTTATTTATTATTCATTTTATTTTGTGTTTAGCCCATCTAGCCCCTGAAGAAGGTTTTGCAAAACACGGCCTGTGTCGGGCATGGCTGTTTTTATCTACTTGAATAAATAGTTCCTTCCATATTATCCACGGTTTCGTTGGGTCTCTGGAGCCAGACCATACATGCAGCAAAAAAGTACTGAAGCAGCATTTGTATGCATGCAAAAATTATGACCGCATGCATGCTGAGCGCAGCAGAAAGAAAGAAAGCTCCACTGAGGAAGGGGGCTGGATCCACTGACAATGTCAGAGTCACAACTGAAGCCACACTGGAGGAGGGAGGGCAAACCTGCTGCTGCTGTAAACATCACTGGAGAAAAAGGCCAGATCCACCACTGTACCTGTGCTCTGAGGGGGGGAGGGACCATGGGAGGAAGGAAGAAGATAGAAGGGGACACTTGATAGGGATGGAAAATAAAAGGGAAATACTGGGGAGAGGTGAGGAAGACAAAAAACAATGAGTGAGGGAAAAGGAAAGAAGGGAGAAACTAGGGGGAGAGGTAAAATACCAGGAAGAGTGAAGGCATTGCAGAAAAAATAAGATTTAAGATGCTGGGGGAGGGGAAGGTTTGAAGAAAGGTGGGAGACTGGAAGAAGAGAGAGGAAGAGAAAATTGGGAGATGCTGGCTGAAGGAGGAAAGGAAGGAGAGAAATGCTTGGGGGAGAGGAATAAAAAGAGGGGAAATGTCAGCAGGGAAATGTCAGCAGTGTCATTAAAATTTTTATAAGCTCTCAGATTTTGAAAGTTATGTGACTCTTTACATATGGAGGCCAATTCTGATCGGGGCATGTCCAGATTGTCCGGACATCCAAAATCTGAATGGGCCAGATTTGCACCCAATTCTGCAACTGCAGGAGCTATACGTTTCCGCAGTTGCAGAATCAGGGCACTTGGATAGGCCGGACATGCCCCAATTCAGACACACAGAACATCCACCGACTCCCCTGGCTATCCCTCCCTATGTACCTGCATGGAGCTCCGGTGCCGTGGCATCATATAGCCATGGCACTGGGACACCATGCAGGAGCGGGCCCGGCAAATGACACAGCCTTCCCCCCCCCTGCCGCCTGAGCCTCAGCGGGAGATGCCATGGCTGGGTTTGGATGGCGGACGCCTACCTGACACCATGTCATGAGTTGGGGGGGGGGGCCCTGGCCCGATCTCTGCACTTTGTCGGAATTATTCCACCTATGAGGCAATGCGGGAAGCACCACCCGAATATACACTAAGGGATCTATTCTGTACTGCAAATATAAGGAATGGGACATCCATCCCTGCTATTTGCCCCCCTTCCATCTCCGTCAAAAGCCTCCCCGTATGAACAAGGAGTTTGTACGAGGACATTTAGATGGGTGCGGGAGGGGGCATTGTGGAGGCGGACTGAGGGTGGGCAGTGGGCGGTCCGTGACCCCGGACATATAGGGCCAATTCTGAAGTTGGCCCTGTATGTCCGGGCCTCAGATCTAGACGTGGGATGGCAGGGCAGTGGCAGAGAGGTGAGGAGTGCAGAGTGTTCCCCACAGCCTGACCCTGGCCTTGGAAGGTCAGATCGGGGGTCAGGTTGTGGGGAAAGAAGATTGTGGTTGACAGCCGGGGATCTCGGCTCTTGAATGGAGCCGCGGTGCCATGGCAATGGGACGCCATGGCACTGCGGCTCCATTCAGGAGCCTGACTGAGTTAGCAGGGCAAAGGTCTGTACGTGCAGGTCAATCTGAATCGGATCCTGGCCTGCACATAGAGGCCCAGACCCAATTCTGATCCTGCAGGGCACATCTAGCCCCCCGTGGGATTAGGATCGGGTCTGCCTCTGTGCGTCCCGATTCCAACTGGGCGCACAGGGGCCTGGACGCACACATTAGAATGTGCCTCCACAAGTGCAATAAGAAGAAAGTGAATATAGAACAGAGCCCTGAAAGTCAAGTGAGAAGAGTGTATCAAGGAGTAGGTGGTGATCAGCAGTGTCCAAAGCAGGAGACAGGTCATGAAGAATGAGAATCAAGTTAAGGCGCTTGGATTTGTCCAAGTAGAGGTCACTGGAGACTTTGGGAAAGGCTGTTAAAGTAGAATATAAACTTATCTCATGCATATTGTCACGTGTCCCTATCCCCAGCCACTTGCTTAGGGGATTAGGGTTGCCATTTTAGTCCTCTTTAAAGGGTTTGAAAACTATTTCCTTCAGGAGCAGTGCCCTCTGGGAGTTGTAGTTTCCCTCTTAAAAAGGATAGTCATGTGTCATGAGGTAGACAGCACAAAACCTGGAATATTAAAGGGTAGTGCAGAGGAAGAGCTTACCGGCCAGGAGTTAGATAACACGGACCCTGAGATATTAGAATGTAAAAAGAAAGAAGAGCTTACCTTGCAGCCACATGTGCAGTTGCAGCATTCACAGTGCGGAGAGGCAGGGAAAAGGAAAACAAGCTTTCCACATGGTTTTAGTGACGCAGTAAGAATTGAGGGTTCCAATCAGGCTCACCTGGACCCAGACTCACATTCTACGTTAGTTGAGCAGAGAGATAAAAACAGGTGGGAAATCCCACAGAGACAGAAACGGAAGTGGAAGGAGAAAGGGAAGGAGGAGGAGAGAGAAAGGAAGCTGGAGCCTGGATTAGGGCTGGAGCAGGAGTTTGATTGTGAGGAGGAAAGCAGAGACCAAAGGAAGTCTGACTGCAGTTCCAGGCAGGCTTGGAGAGAAGGTGAGAACAGAACTCCCAAGCAGTTACAGAAAGACACGTTGCCTTGGAGAACCAGGGCTGAAGAAAGGCAGGCTGATAAACCCAGGAGAGCTAAGAAAGACTGTAGCAAAGTCTTCCCAGCCAGAGGGGTCCTCATACCGAGGCAAACAGCCCAGCCAACAGAAGGCAGAGGTCACGTCCAGGGAAGCTCACTGAAAGCAGGAAGTGAGTTTCCTTCAGCCAAGCACAGTAACCGGTGTTCCCAAAGAAGAGCAGGCTGCAGGGCAGAGAGAAAGCCTTGGCTAGAAGCAGAGGAGGGTGAAACCATCTTCTCCACAGGAAAAGATAAGTACCCTATCTTTTGTGAAGGGAGAGAAGGGGGTCTCCGTGGGAAAAGCCAGGTTGGCAACAGGCTAGTGAATTCTTATTGGCCTAAGCCGTGGGAAGAAATCCCCAGCACAGCTCCTGCTATCTGGGACACACAAAAGCAGCTCCAACTTGCAGCAACTGAGGTTTCCCCAGGGCAAGGCTCGGAGAGGAACTTCACAGGGGCTCAGTGTCCATACACAGGACCAGGTCCTGGCCCTATGCAGTGGGAGAGCTGTAGCACAGAAAACATCCCTGCATCCATGGAATGTGCTTTATGTGTGGCTGATAACATAGAGTCTCTCTGTTAAGGAAAGGAGCAAGAAAGAAAGTGTATTTGCACATTGGAAATGTGTTGGACTATTGTTTGCTGGAAAGAAGCATATTGTTTTGTTAAGCATCCTCTACATCGGTGAAGCAACCGTTCTTTTCTGTTGTCCTTATTCTATGACATCCTCAAGGGAAAGGGAATAAAACCCAACCTTAATTTCACTCTGGTCACAACTACAGTGTCCTTAATTTCCACAACTCAAGGCTATACCCGGTTCTAGGCAACCGCCTAGGACCGGCGTGGTCTCACACATGGAGGCATCGAGTGTAGGCAAACATGACACAGTTTATTTCCCCAAAATATGCACAAATAAGGTTCAAATGCAAAGTATCTGGATATTTCCTCCAGGACAAAAAGGTACAGAAATTATTTTCATCCTTAAGCTGAGTAACTTCTCAAAGGCATTAAACAGAGGCAGACGTTTCATCAATCAAAACAGGCAAACCAAAAGTATAGCTTCTTAGGTTCAGCAAAATAAAGAATGTCTCTTTGCTTCCTTTGTGAGATAAAAATACAGTGCTGTGCAAGCTTGGCTTGCTTAACCTGGTTCCTACCTTAGCAAGGTTAAGTTTTCTTGGTAGTGCTTTTCCCAAAAGCATTTACTCAGGCTGCTACTCCTTAACCAAGGATTCAGTAGCCTCTGCACAACACAAAGAACAGTCCATTGGCAGTTCAGTAATCAAGGGGTCTGGTTCATTATACTCCACTTGCATTTCCTCCTGCTCGGGAATTATAATATCCTGCACGGAGCTCTCATGACCTGCCTCTGGTGGAATTCTTGCTGAGGATTCCTGTAGCTCCCTCCAGGACTTCTCTACCCGGTAAGGAATATGGAGAACTGTATTAGTGGATATCTTTCTCTGATTCTCTTGCCCCAGTTCCTCTCTGAAGTTTAACCACGGCTCTCTGTTGGAGGCTGGGTTCTTCTGCCTCCTAGTTTGAAACCTAGGCACCCACCTCTGAGTGTCGTGAACCTCTTGGTCAGGAACAGAAGTTTGGAACCTGCCCTGCTCTCTCTGTCTGAGCAGCTCTTGCCTGGTTTCCCTTGTGCCAGACTCTTTCCAGGTCCTTCTTCTTTCCTCTGCTTGGGACTTGCTTTCTGGGAACTTCCAGTTCAATCTCCAGTCCTGCTCTGAGTCCGTCTCTGACTCTGTCTTCCTGGACTCTCTCCTTGAGTGTTTGCTTGCTCTGCTCTTCCCTTCTGAGCAAGCTTTTCCTCGTGAGCAGCTCTTCTCTCCTCTGCTTTTCCCTAAGCAGGGTTTATAAAGGTGCTTCCAGGGAAGCCTTTCTCTCCTGGAAGCACATCAAGCCAGTGGGGTGTTCACGATTACCACAATGAATATGCATGAGAAAGATTTGCATATATTGAAGACTCATTGAGTGCAAATCTATCTCATGCATATTTATTGTGGTAATCCTGAAAACCCAACTGGTTAGATGTCCTCTAGGAGAAGGTTGAAATGTACAGCAATGCCAGAATTAAATGCTGATGGCCAAGTCACCACTGCAAAAAGCACAATGTCGCAACATCCCTTCCCCCCCCCCCACAGAGAAGCACCCTAAGAACGCCCATATCATCTCACCCTGTGCCCCTGTCAGGTAATGGTTAGATCTGTTCCTTTAGCCCTAAAGGCTTTTCCAGGCTGTCTGGAAGTAAACTTTAGTTTTCAAAGGCATTTCCACAAATAAAACAGGTTTTATAAGCACACAGGCATCGGAAAGGGAGGGAGGGGGCCCACCAAACCTTTGCTACTGCGATCGGGGCTTCCCCTACTTTGGCCTGCAGGGATCTGATTTCCTGTGAGCGGAAGGCCAGCAGGACCGTACCGAGCCCTGTGCGAGTGGTGCGGCCGCACAGGGCGCAAAGAATTAAAGGACGCATTTTGTCTCTCTGCCGTTGCCTGCCACCGCCACTTTTTCGGCAGCAGGCAGCAGCAGAGAGACAAAATGCGCCCCTTAAGTCTTCACACCGGCACACTAAGCAGGTCTGGTCTCTCCGGGAGGGACCAGACCTGCTTAGTGTGCTGGCGACTTGCAGATCGGGCGCGCGCCCCCCCTCCCGCACCCCCATAAATTGTCTAAATGGAGGTGTGGGAGGGGGAGCGCGCGCCCAATGTGCAAGTCGCACAGGGCATATTTCAGTCTCGGTACGGCCCTGAAGGCCAGTGATCACGACTTGGCAAGCAGCAGGCTATCTGCAGGGATCCCATCCCCCACGGGCACAAGAGCACTGTGATCACGGCACACATCCCTTCTGTCTGCCCACAGGAGATCGGATCTCTGCAGGCAGACAGGAGGGGAAGGCCAGCGATAGCAGCCGCATGGAGTTCGGCTGGCCCAGGGGCAGAGCTTGGCACCCCCACGGAACACGGCATTCCAACGCCTCTGAAGCAGATGTGGATGGCTTGTGAGTGTGTGTATGTACAAAGGGGCGTTCCCAAGGGTGGGGTCGGGGTAGAGAGTGAACTTACATGCATACTTTGAATTTCCAAAACCATGCACGTAAGTTTACGTGGAAAAATATGCACATAAATAGCAGCTACACATTCGTGCAGGCACTTTTTACAGACAATGTTCAAATGTTTGGGATGTGGAATAAACTACTTGCGGAGAATTGAATGTTCAGATGTATGTGGATATTTTTGCCCAGTTTCTTGACCTGAAAAAATAGTAGGCCCATGGTATATCTAAATGCAAATTATCTACATCATATATTGCAGTAATAATGCAATCATAATTCTCTCCCTGATGCACTTAGAAGCACCCTTACATAAAACAGCATCGGGAGGCTTGACAGTATTTTAACCATTGCGGATTGCAGAATCAGGTCTTAGTAAGAAGAAGAATTGAGGGATATGCTTCAAGCTCTCACCTCTGGCCCCTCACCTCCCTGTTGTGTCTTCAATATCATGGAGGCTCTTGAGCTGCCTCCCCAGCAAATATGCGCAGTATCAGAGCTAACGAGCTTCAATATTTATTTATTTATTTAATTTATTTCCTTAACATTTTTTATATACCGCTTTTCATTTTATCAAAGTGGTTTACAGAAAACAGAACGTTCTTACAGGGAACAGAAATATAGGGGTTTGTTTACAAAGCCGAGGTAGCGGTTCGCGGTCGTTATCGGAGCCGCGGCCCCATTGAAATCAATGGGGTCGCGGCTCCGATAACAATCGCGAACCGCTACCGCAGCTTTGTAAACAAGCCCCATAACTATTTACAATTAACGGTTAACAGCTTACAACTCTATAACTATTTAGAATGTATAAGTACAAGGTTGGTTGTCATTTTGTTGAGGGGGGACAACTGTGTAAGGAATTCATTCCTGTTGATTGTGTGTCTCATATGCAGCTGTAGTGTTATGTGTCTCATGTGCAGTTGTAGTGTTTGTTGAAGAGATATGTTTTTAGATACTTCCTGAAGTTGGCGATGTCTGTAGTGTCTCTTAGGTTGTGTGGAAGTGAGTTCCATAGTGATGGTGTGTAATATTCAAATGCTCTGTGAAGAACTCTTTGTGAGGAGTTAGGTGGTATGGAGGCTGTGGATAGAGTGAATATACTGCCCATGGTGTTTGAGTGGCAGTAATTTACTTTTTGAAATCATTTTGATGCCATTGTTGGATTTCAGACCTATAAGTATTGTTGCTTTGCTTACAACATGCTTGGTATCTGGTTATTATGAAAGAACATTTCAGTTTTTCTGAATATTTACCAAGCAGAATGAACATAAACTTGATATAATAATGCAGTACCTGGCCTTTTTCCATCAGTTGTGTTATCATTTATTTATTTATTTTTACATCTTGCTTTATTAGAATCAAAAGAAGGATACACTAATACATTATATTATACTCATGATGAACAAATACAGAGATTATATTCATTATACAACATAAACAAAAGGAGATCCACAGCAGAAAAATAGCAAAAGACAAAAAAAATTCCAATGAACTCCAGCAAAGCCTCTGACTTGTTCAGTCTAACTTACCAGAAAATAAACTAAAACTTCTAGGACAAATTAATCTTCCAAATTAGATTCAAGCTCATCCTTGTCCAAATCTAGATTTAATCCTCATGAAGGTACAAATAAAAAATCTGAAAGTTGCTTAGGTTCATTGAAAAGGTCAACTTTCCCTTGATAAATCACTTTAGATTTACAAGGGTACTGGAGAGAGAACAGAGCTTCTAAGTCTAGAAACTGAGACGTAAAAGCTAAAAAACTTTTCCTGCACTTGTGAGTGTCCCAAGCAACATCGGGATAGGTTCTAACAATTTGACCAAGAAACTTACAATCACATTTTGAAAAAATATTTTAAATAACCAATCTCAATCAGATTCTATAAAAAAAAACAATAAGTGTAGCAAATTCTAAGCTTTCAGATAATAAAGTTGAGGAATCATCCAATGCTAACATCGCCCCCTCCCAGCCTTCATTCTATAATGCGGGTTGTGGGACTGTTCCTTTCCTCCGGGATGTGCAGCCCCACAATCCGCCTAAATCCTTTTCCCCACCGGCTCTTCCTATACATCCTGTGCTTCAGGATGTGGAGAGCCCAATGGGAGGCAGGAGGGGTGGAGCGGGGGCGGCCCGCCTGGCAGTAAGTACAGGGCTAATTCAGGTCACGGCCCGGTATATGCTGCTGGGCTGTACTGTTTATACCACCTTAGAGGTGGTATAAGCAGTTTTTTTTGGCAAATCGGAGCAAGGCAGCTACCACTGGTGCCAGGGCTCAGTGCGGGGGGATCCCCGCCGCCCAATCCAGGCTACGGGAGGCCAACTGTGGGTCGGGTGGTAAGGATCTTGGGGCATGGAGCCATGGCAGTCTGGGTGCCTGGGGGGAAGTCATCTCTGTAGGCTGGAGGGGCCCGCCAGGCTGTCCTCAGGCCCGATTCTGGCTCCCGTGGGAACATTTTGTTCCCACAGACCAGAATCAGGTCCTAACAGCCCCGTCTTCAGTGGGGACGTCCAGACAGCCCAGACGTCCCACTTCCAGAATTGGGCTCCACATGTCTTAGAGCCTTTTTTAATCAGTTATAAAACATCTTTTGGAGAAATTGCCTAATTTTCCCAAGTTACTGTAGCTACAATCTCCCAGTCTTCCTTCTAATTAGATTTTCCATGTTTTCCATACGCCGAGTCATAGCCAACTCACCCTTATTATTTATTATTTATTTTATTTATTACAATTTCTTATATACCGCACTATTCAACATCAGCGCGGTTTACATTAAAACAAAAAGACCGGAACAACAGGATGTTCGGTATTACAGAGAACAGGTGAAAAAACTTGGACAACATGGGTGAACTATTTACATAAAGTATCTACAGGTAAGCGTAATGACAAAGCTCTAGAAGCAGCATGTATTTACATTCTTTGGTGGGGTTATTTAGGCTTCATTTCTGACTGGGTAGTACTTGAGGAACAGGTGATATTTGAGTGCCTTCCTGAACTGGGTTAAGTCAACGATAGCACGAATGTCAGATGGTAGAGCATTCCAGCATCTTGGGGCGCAAAATATGAAAGCCCTGTTTGCCGTTGTCAGGTTGCATTTTGTTAAGGCCTTTGGAGTTATTAGCGAGTTTAACGCTGTTGGTCTTCTAGATCTGTTAGGTGGCATGGTGTGGATGAGCTCTGTAAGAGAGGAGGATGAGAGACCATAGATGGCCTTGAAGGTCAGTAGTAAGGTCTTGAAAACGAGCCTTCCATGTATGGGGAGCCAGTGAAGCTGCTTCAGGATAGGCGTCATTAACCCTTAACCATTTGCGAGTGATTTTCTTGAACTAAACAGGCAGATTCAAGTACTAATACCTTATTTTTGACTTTCCAGCTACAGTTTCAGAATGCCTTAATCTTCTCTTCAAATTTAACAACAACATTATGTTGCAATTCAATTTTAGTGAGTACCACAGACTCTGAACGAGCAAAAGCCTGTAGCATAAACTGCACAGTTGTTTTGTGAAACAGGAGAAATGCCTTGCTGGTTCGGATTCTCCAGTGCAATCAACTTTCATTCATCAAGTTTAGGTAAAGAATTCACTAGGAGTTCAGAAGAATCTATAATGTCATGAGATACAATCTTAGAAGAATCAGTGAGAGTACTTGCAGTTTTTCCAGGACAGGAAGCCTTTCATAATGCTGCAGGAGATACTCAAGGTCTCGTCTCCAGAGCTCTCCGTTGCGGCAGTTTCAAATTTTCATGCTCGCCAAGGGAGGAGCGGGGGAGATTGTCCCTGAGGAATCACAAAGCTCTTATTATGTTCCCCAGGAGTGTGGAACAAGGATGAACCATAAATAAATGATTCACGGATGTCGAGAGCCACGGTTCCCTGCTCTCACACATTTATGTAGCCATAAGAAGTACTTCCTCTGACTTGGAACAGCCGGTCAGCACAACTCCATACAGAATTTGACTCCATGCTACTTCCCCTACAAGGAAGCTTAGTTGCCTGAATGAACTCAGGACTAGGGGCCGGATTAGACCGCAAGCCACAAGCCACCGCAACTCCAGTGCTATCTATCCCCCAGAAAAAGAATTGAAGTTTGCCGGGTCTCCAATGACATTGCAGGTGATTTTCTTTCTTTTTCACCATTAGGATAAGTCAAAATCCAAAATCTGAACAGGAAAGATAAACAATAAGCAAAAGTAAACTGAGCTGAATGGCAGAGTAGTGCTAGACTGCAGCCATCTTCTGTTCTCATAAACATCCGTTTTTTGACATTTAATTGCCTATTGCTTTTCGATGATGAAATACTGATATAACGAGCAGCGAAGGTGAGATGAAATGTTGCACAGCTCCCAGTCCTTCCTCTTTATTTAATTGCTTTTTCTGGGCAGTTTCTTCCTGTTCCTTCGGGCCTCCAGTTCCATCAGGGGCAGCCTGCACTGAGCCTAGAGTGTTCTTTTGCGGTTACCTGGAGATCTGGAGGGTTCCAGATTTTATAATCTTCTTTTATAATCCTATCTTCCCTTCTATTTAGTTCGGTCATGGGTCACAGACTGATTTGGGAACCCAGTGCATGTGCATCTCAAGTGTGGTCACCAGGTGTCGCTGTTGAGCAACAGCTGGGATTCCCTCCCTGACAGGGGTCTGTGAGTACTACCTCCCTAGTATCCCTAGTCCCAGCTAGCCTGAAGATCAAAGATAGCTTCAGGAACGGCACCTCTATCTTCCATATGGCAGAGCACAGCTCTACGGCTGAGCGTGGGATACCTTGCATCCTTGTACTTCTAGAAAACTGTCTAAAGGTTCTATTTGAAAGAAAGCAGTAGAACATGATTTGGATCAGGAAATTAGCCAGCTTGAATATTTCATCATCCATTTGCATGCTGATGGGTTGCTGCTTGTGATTTTGTTAGTGCAATGGTTCTCAACTCTGTCCTCTGGTAGCCCTTAGGTAGGGCCGGCCCAAGAGTTTCTGATACCCTAGGCAGAAACCCTGCCTTCGCCGCCCCTCCCACTGATGCTGCCCCACCCAGCTGACACCACCCCCCAGCTGACAATGATGGTGATGCCCCCCCCCCCCTCAGCTGCCTCCAATTCTGTCTCGGAAGGCGGCAGCAGCAGTATTTCCAAAAGCAGCAGCTTTTTGTCGCCACTTTTGGAAATACTGCCGCTGCCTGCCTCCCCTCAAACGGAACTGGTGGCAGCTGGGGGGGTGGCACGGCCACCTATGTGTGCCACCACGTCCACCTATGTGTGCCGCCACCGCTACCCATGTGTGCCGCCGGTGGCTGCCTAGTTCATCTAGTGAACAGGCCACCCCTACCCCTAGGCCAGTTGGATTTTCAAAATAACCACAGTGAATATATATGAGATAGATCTTCATACATTGCCTCCACTATATGCAGATCTATCTCATGCATATTCAATGTGGATATCCTGAAAAATGGACTGGCCTAGGGAGGTACCGGCGGACTGAATCGAGAACCACTGTGTTAGTGTGTATGTCTACATGAATTTAGAAAGCAAGCACTTGCCGAAACAATAAGTGCCCAAATGGTGGGGATAACTGTGCAGTGTGGCCAATTCCTTGGGCATTTGTTTGGCTTACTGTGGAAACAGAACTTGAAACCCAGTCTGCCTCAATGCTAAATACATCATATGACATCTGGAAATTAAATGTTTGATGAGGCTGTTTCTTAATGCCCAGATTACATCATTCACTGTGTGCTTATGTAGTTGTAAAATATTTATACAGCCCTGAGAACACTCGTACCTTCCCAACATTGCTCAGTTCATGAATATTTGTATAAATTGCTCTACATTATAGCACAAACCTTTTTGACAGTATGGCTCTGACATGTTCTGGACTCATCTAGTTTGGGCTTCCACTGTGCTGTCCCTGCCAGATTGCAGTTCAAACCCCAGCGTATACAGGAGTACCCCTAACAAAATGTAGAAACCCTGAATCGGTTCTGCATTTGCATGCTTTCAAAGCGCAGTGCTAAACACACTGTGAAACCATCCGAAGGACGCAAAGTATCTCCCATCTGACCCTTCAGAAGAGTGGTTTGGGCTGAGCTGGCTATGTATGTGGGCGATCTCATTCATTTTTTTCTGTCAGCAGTCCTGTTTACAGAATGGGTGTGGGAATTAGTCTGATAGACTTGGATTTATCTTCTACATGGCTTTTGCTTGAATCTAAATCATATCAAGACCCATCTAAAATGTATCAAGCTAGATGTTAAACACACTGTGTCAGTATAAATAAATACTTGGAGGTGAATAAGCAAAAGTACGGTGTCAGCGAAGCCTTGAGAAAGTTTCTACAGCAGTACAGGGGATTAGTTGGTTTATTTATTTATTGGTTTTATATACCGCTTTATCGCATAATTAAGGCGGTTTACAGAGAACACAACTCGCACTGCACTAAGCAGTTTACAGTGAACAAGGAACATTTTGAATTAGAACAAAAACATCCTAATTAATTGATGTCTTTCTGGACTAGTTTCTGACCTTTGGTCATTCACCTCATAATTCATTTCATTTTAATTAATTTTTGAATTTGTAGTCCACCTTTCCAAATGATATTCCAGGTGGCTCACAACATTATTAGAACTCAGGCGCCAAAATTATCTTCCTGAAAAAACTTCCAATCTAAGTGGAAATGGGAGTTAAAATGGCTTGACAAGGGTCACAAGAAGCGTCAGTAAGAGTAGTGGGATTTGATCCCTGGCTTTTAGCCCATTACTCTAACTACTAGGTTGCTGTGAAAAAATTGGCCAGGCTGAAAATTTTCTCCTCTGCCGCACTAAAAGTGTGCAAGGACTTCCATAGCACATGTACATTTAGCTGGGACAAAAAGAGGGATGCATTTAGGTTGGTGGAGTAAAAATGTGTTCATGTATTTGAATTTTTAAATGTACATGCACTGGTTTCTTGCAAAAATGGGAGGGAAAGTATGAGCACCTTTTGCATGCTGATTTTCAGAAAGAAACTATCTAGGTCCTTTGAAAATTAACTACTTTATTAGAGTCACCAATTCACAAGAGGAAGATAAGTAACCAAACTAACTAATTGTTCACCACAGTGCTAAAGACTAAGGGACATGTTTACGAAGGGTTAATATGCGTTAAGTGCTTCCACTGCCCATTCATTTCTATGGGCCACTGCAGCACTTAACACACGTTAATCTTTAGTAAACATATTATACTACAATTCACTTGATACAATACAATCCAGAAAGAAACGGCACTAGCGGTGGATGAAAAGATCCCTTAGCTGAGTGACTGGTACTTGGAGTGAGTTTAGATTACTTTAGTTTATTTAAGAACTTGATATGGCATTTTTCGACCTGGAAGGATATTTCAGAGTGCTTTACAGTACAAAATCATAGAAAGAGAAAATTATAAGAGCCAAAAGCTGGAGTAGAAATCATTCTATTGAATAGAAAAAGAAAAGGAGGGCAGTAATGAGGGAGTACAAAAAGGAGGCTACCTTTGGTCTCATCCCAGTGCCTGGGTAAAGAGGTACTGTAAGTCTTCAGGGCGATCTTGACTCATAAATGATTTAATTCACTACTCAGATGAGGGGAAGTGAATTCCAAAGGAGTGGACCATAACAAGAGAAAGCACTGTCTATGGTTGTATCGAGAAAGTGGTTTTAAGTGGTTGGAAGTATTAGTTGGTTAACATGGTTAGAATTGTATTTATTTATTTAGTATTTCTTTTATACCGCGCTATTATCATCAGTGCGGTGTACATCAAAACGGAACATATGCATACATATGAGTTGGGATTGATATGGAACCAGGAAAAAAGAAAGACAGAAGGGGATATAGGAGTGCAGAACTTTGTGAATGATCAAGCAAATTGTGTACTGAATTCTAAATAACAAAGGGAACAAGTGAAAGTTCTTAAGAACAAGGGTAATATGATCCTTATATTTGTTAGGAGCCTAGCTGCAGAGTTTTGAAGAAGATGAAATTGATGTAAAATAAATTGGTTCAGTCTAGAGTGGATGGCATTGCAGTAATCCATACAGTTCACTACAATGGCAATCACTTAGGGCCCGATTCTGTCCCGGACGTAGATCTCCTTTGTACGTCCGGGCTGAGCCGAACGTACAAAGGAGATCGCGATTCTGATCCCGCAGGGCACGTCTAGCCCCACGGGATCAGAATCGTGAACAGGCATGTATGTGCGGGCCGGGACTGCGATTCAGTCCCGGCCTGCACGTACATGCCCTGCCCAACTAACTCAGTCAGGATATTTAAAAGGAGCCATGGCGCCATGCGGTCATCTTGCCATGGCACTGTGGTTCCATTTAAAAACCACAATGCCGGCTGCCTGCAAGAAGAGTTAATTCCCCGCAGCCCGACCCCCAATCCAGCTTCCTAAGGCCAGGGTCAGGCTGCGGGGAATTAACTCTGCCCCCCCCCCAGCCCCATCCTTGCCCCAATGAGGGCAACAAATGACGTCCAGGGAAGTTATTCTACCCAGGGGGTGGAATAACTTCCCCAGCTATTTTGCCGGCCCTGGACGTACAGGGATGACATTAGAATCAGTCCTGTATGTCCAGGGCCGGCAACTGCCCACTGCCTGCCCACTCTCTGCCCCTGGGCCGCCTCTTCCCCATCCCCAACTAACGTCTCCACACAATCGGCAGGGAAGTTAGTCGGGGCCTGCAGCCGCCACGAATAGTGGAGATGGACGTTTTGAAGAAGTTGAAGTCAATGTAAAATAAATTGGTTCAATCTAGAGTAGATGGTGTTGCAGTAATCCATACAGCTCACTACAATGGCAATCACTTAGGGCCTGATTCTGTCCTGGACGTAGATCTCCTTTGTACGTTCGGGCTGAGCCGGATGTACAAAGGAGATCGCGATTCTGATCCCGTGGGGCACGTTAGAATCGCGAACGAGCATGTACGTGCAGGCCGGGACTGCGATTCAGTCCCAGACTGCACGTACATGCCCTACCCGACTAACTCAGTCAGGACATTTAAATGAAGCCGTGGCACATGGCGTCATGTTGCCATGGCACCATGGCTCCATTTAAAAGCCACGATGCCAGCCGCCTGCAAGAAGAGTTAATTCCCCACAGCCCAACCCCCAAGCTAGCCTCCTAAGGCCTGTTGGGATGTCCATCCCTGCTATTCGTGGTTCAGAATGACCCCGTTATTGTCTTGGGCTAGTTATATATAGAAAACATTTTATTTCTTTATTTAGCTGTGCTTATATACTGCTAAATCTTAAGAGTCAGAGCGGTTTACATAAAACAACAGACAAACGTGGCTTTACATAGAACATTGAACAAGAGTGGGGGAAGGGGTATTAACTATGTACAGGTTAATTGGATGGGTATAAATAGGTAGAACAACATGTTTAGAATTAAAGCATCAAGAACTTACTTACATATGTGATTATGTGTAGGAGGAAGGGGCAGGAGAGGGTGGTGTGGAGGCGGTGCGCTGGCTAGTTAGGTGTCATCGTCAGCGAAGTGCTCAAGGAAGAGGAGTGTCTTGAGGTTCCTTCTGAATGTCATTAAGTCATCTGTGGCACGAAGATGGTCAGGGATCACATTCAATAATTTGCTAAGAGAGAGATGGCTCTCTTTGATGTAGTGCAGGTCGTCTTAGTATTTAGTTGGGGTATGCATAGAGTGTTGAGGGAGCCACGTCTTCTATTCCTGTTGTCTGGTACTTTTTGTATCAGTGATTGTAGCTTTGAAAATTGTTAGCAGGGTCTTGTATTTAATCCTTTCAATGATGGGTAACCAGTGCAGCTGATTGAGTATGGGGGTGATGTGTTCAGTTTTAGTTTACAGAAAATGCACACAGCTGTGTTCAGGGCTAGTTGAAGTGGGTGGGTGGTGGATTTGGGGAGGCCTTGAAAAATGATGCTACAGTAGTCAATGTGGCGGAAGGTGAGTGCTTGAAAAACTGTGTGAAAGTCACTTAAGTCCAGGAGAGGTCTAAGGCATTGTACTGTTTGAGTTTTATGGAACGTATTATGCTAAGAATAGGAAAATGAAGTTTTTAAGAACTACGGAGACCTGCATTTCAAAAGGTTTTGAGTAGTCCGTTTTACAACCTAGAAAAGTGTTGCAATCATGCAGGGGAATGGGATGATGACTAATGAGTGAGAAGAAAGTGGGGCAGTGTTAAAGGCACGTAACCTATATGGCCTTAGATTTAGTAGGATTTAATTTCATGCCATGATCCTCTAGCCAGTGGTTCTCAACCCAGTCCTCTGGGACCCCCAGACCAGTGAGGTTTTCAGGATATCCACAGTGAATATGCATGAGATAGATCTGCATAGAATGGAAGCAATGCATGCAGATCTAGCTCATGCATATTCATTGTGGATATCCTGAAAACCTGACTAGCCTGGGGGTCCCAGAGGACTGGGTTGAGAACCACTGCTCTAGCCACTGTGCAATGGTTTTAAGTCCTGAGTTTAGTAAGGAGCGATCGGGAGAGGAGAGGTCAGTAAAACAGACTATTTATATATCATTGGCAAAGACGTACCCATACAAACCAAGGCTTTGGATAACTATAGCTAGGGAAGCAAGAAATAGATTAAATAAAGTTGGTATGAGACTGGTAACTTGCACAGGGAAGTGAGTGGATGTTAGAAGGTGAATTCTCTGTAAAAGTGCAGTTTTGAAGATAGGAAGAAAGCCAAGAAAGGACTGTACCTGCAATGTTTGTTGAATGAGGACGGAGTGATCAACAAAGTAATGGAATGCCTACTCGCAGATTATGTAGAGCAAGGCACCTTCTTTTTACATGTGTATACCCGCATGCCGTTTTATGAGCCTCTGTACCACATGTTTAAACCATGGAAAAAGCTTTGTAATAATTCCCCATATAGGCATACGTTTTACCCCATTGCTGCAGATAATGTACAGTTTTCTTCAAAAAATGGCTTAAACAATTACCCTCTTGGGGTTAATTTTATAACAGGATGCCTAGATTAAGTGGGCTGGAAGGAGCCTGTTTAACGCTTATTTTCTAAGACATGTAGGCGCCTATGTGACTTGATAAAATACTAGTGCAAATCCTGCTGACATTGTACCTACATTGCAGATGCGGACGTGATGTATGCTTGAGAGCAGGCAATTTTATAAAGATGTTGGCACACATATGTGGTCTCTTATAAAATTCCATCTGGCACAAAAATAGGCGTGTTGACATGATGGTGCGTACTTTGCCAATAAGTGTATACAGGGACAGAGTCTGGGAAGATCGCAGTGTGAAGTTCTCAAGTACACACGCAGATTATAAAATATGTTAATTTACACGTGCTTATAAATATTCTAGAAGTGGCCATTTACACCTACAGTGTAGGTATAGTTTCTTCCACTTATGTTAGTATTTAATAAAGACATATCAACACCTTTGTAAACTAGAACCTAAATAGGTGCCTACTAGCCTGCTTAAACTAGGTGCCTTGTTATAAAATTATTCAGGGCTGGTGTAAGGATATTAAGTACCATAGACAAGCCTTATGCTCATCCCTCCCAAGATTTTGATAAAGAACAACCCAAACTATAGCTACATGATGTAAGGTTTCACATTAAGGGGTATGTTTACTAAAGTGCAAATGGATTTTGCAGCTAAAGCTGGGTGATAGCTGCAAATAGCCAGCGTAAGCCGTAAAGGTCCTGCGGTATGTTCAGAGGGCATTCCCAGCATTTCCCCTGCAGATACTGCGGAGGAAATGGTGAGATCATGGGGACCAGCTTTTCGGATTCAACTAACACCAATTGAGGTTGCGATAGCTGAATTCTGGAAGCCTGAAGAAAGTGCTGCTACCATGCAATGTGAATGCTTGCGGTAGCTGCTCAAAACCAGAACACCCTCTCTCTACCCACATCCTTCGAGGTGGAATAAGCAGCATGTCCCCTTTGACCCGGCAGGATGTACAGGACCATGACCAGAATCAGTCCTGTACATCCTGCTGGTCTGGCCCGCCCCTGCTCTGCCCAGATCCCACCCCCTCCTGCCTCCATCTGGCTCTCCCCATCTTACTGCTCAGGACATGCAGGGAGTGCAGGAGGAGGAATAGGTCCCGACGGCTTGCGGGGCTGCATGTCCCACAGGTACGTGCAGTCCCACAACCCACATCTCTGAATCAGGCCCATAGTCTCCAAAACTGAACACAATACTCCAAGTGAGGCCTCACCAATGACTTGTACGGGGGCACTAATATCTCCTGCTTTATGCTGATTATTCCTCTCTATATGCAGACCAGCATCCTTCTGGCTTTGACTACCGCCTTGTCAATTGTTTCACCACCTTGAGATCCTCAGACACTAGCACTCCAAGGTCCTTCTCCTGGTCCATGCACACTAACCTCTCGCCCCCTATCGCATACATTTCCTTTGGATTTCTGCATCCCAAGTGCATGACTCTGCACTTTTTCACATTAAATCTGAACTGCCAAACATTAGACCATTCTTCCAGTTTTTGTAGATCTTTCCTCATGTCGTCCATTCCCTGAGAAGTGTCCACTCTGTTGCAAATTTTTGTGTCAACTGCAAAAAGGCAGACTTTTCCCTTCAATCCTTCTGCAATATCACTCACAAATACATTGAACAGTAACAGTCCCAGGACCAAACCCTGAAGCATGTCACTAAGCACTTTCTTTTCTTCTGTGTGTGTTCTGTTTACCACCATCTTCTATTAGTCAACCAATTTCTGATTCAGTTTGCCACCTTGGGACCTATCCCCAAGCTGCTCAATTTATTCATAAGCCTCCTTTGAGGAACAGTATCAAAGACTTTGCAGAAATCTAGGTATATACTGTATATCACATGCCCTTGATCTAGTTCTCCGTTCACCCAGTCAAAGAACTCAAATTTATTTGGCATGATCTTCTTTTGGTAAAACCATGTTGCCTCGTATCATGTAATCCATTGGTTTCTAGAAAGACCACCATTCTTTCTTTCAGGAGCGCCTTCATTACTTTTCCCACCACTGAGGTAAGGCTTACCGGCCTATAGTTTATCACCTCTTCCCTATTACCACTTTTGTAAAGAGGTACCACATCAACCCTTCTCCAGTCTGCAGAATCTCTCCCATCTCCAAGGATCTATTTAAAACATCCTTTATTCAGTTCTTTACTCTTTCAAAAAGTACAAAGACTAATCATGATCATCCCAATACCACCCCTCCCATAACAATCCTGTAAAAATGCAGAATTGGACATCATAGTTTTAAATGTGAAACTTTGCTTTGTATGCATGTGTGGGCCCACTCTCCCTGCAAGTAAAACATTGTGCAGTGGTTCCTCTGAGTTTGTGTAGATGTCAGCGTCTATGGCTTTGCTTGGACTGCTGCTGCTCTTTGCTGCCCCTAGTGGCTGCTGCTCTAGGTGACCACCTAGTCTTTCCTAATGGTTGGGCCAGTCCTGAAAATATCCGCCACATGTCCACATAATAAAACAGAATTTGGAGACATGTAAATTCAAATAGCTCTTGTCTGCAGTTTTGGCTTTTATCTTCAGGCAGGCTGAAAAACTACCGCTGTCATTCAAAATCATTTTTAAGAAGTCCATTTCTAGAATAACTGTTAGCATTAAAAAACATCACACCGTCTCTCAACAGAAGAGAGGGTTACTTCAGAAACTACATATAGCTCAGAACTGACACACTAATGGCTAAGGAGAAATTAACATCTAAAGTTAAGAGACTGAGAATAACACAAGACAATGGACTACAGAACAAGATGATTCACACCAGCAAAGAAAAACGGTGAAACACTTTGGTGGCATTGCTCAGTGTAATGTGCTAATGCCAGAAGAAGTATACACAGAAGGACACAACAAGGTGACAAAGTGCCCAGGCATGATGATCTAATCCCCAGCCCCTCCTCCCCCCTCATTCTCTCTCTCCCTTCCCCGCCCCCCGGTTTAATTGTGATGTTGCAGTCTCTGCTGCTGCTATTGTTGCACCCTGACTTAAGTGATGTAAACAAACTGCAGCAGCCCCAGACTGTTTATATCAGCGGCACAGCCCCTGCAACAGTTCATCCACTGGAAACTATGGGGTATGTTTACTAAAACCCCGGTAAAGTGCGGGCCCCAGTAGTGTGCGGGTGCCATATAAGGAGTGGGCGTTCCGTCCTGAAAAAGAAAAGCCAGAATTTACATATGCGCTAAGGTGCGCGGCGCCCATGTGCGCCCCGCACCTTAGCGCATGAGATAGCTGCGCGGGAGGCATAAGTGGCGCACTGAAGTGCAAAAAAAAGAGCAGAGCCACAGCACAATGGTTAAGACACTGACCAACAATGCAGGAATCAGGGGTTCAATCCCCCACAGTGCCCAATGAAGACAGCTGGCTGAGGCATTAATTTATGAGGCACAGAAATACTGGGCAGCATAAGGCGGCGTGCTAATGTTTATGGCGGCATATTAATACTGGGCGGCATAAGGCGACGCGCTGTTTATGGAGGCATTATAATACTGGGCGGTATAAGCGGCGCGCTGATGTGCAGGAAAAAGAGCAGAGCCACAGCACAATGGTTAAGATACTGACCAATGGTGCAGGGATCAGGGGTTCAATCGCCCACAGTGCTCACTGAAGACAGCTGGCTGAGGCATTATTTTAGGAGGCATTTAAATGATGGGCTGCATAAGGCGGCGCGCTGATGGGCATAAGGCGGCGCGCTGTTTTAGGAGGGTGTTTAATATGGGGCAGCATAAGTGGCGCACTGATGTGTAATCACAGGAACAGAACCACAGCACAATGGTTAAGACACTGACCAATGGTACAGGGATCAGGGGCTCAATCCCCCAAAGTGCCCAATGAACAAGGCTGGCTGAGGCATAGCATATTAGGGGGAAGATTGCTTTAGGAGGCATATTTTAATTATCACTACTAGCAAACGCACTCTCAAAGCGCATTAACATAAGGCGCCCTATAAGGCACATTTTAAAGTGCACTGTCATCCAAGGCACCCTAGAATGTTGCTTATAGGGCGCTTTAGAGGGTGCTGTATGAGGTACCGCAAGGTCAGTGTACTGTTTTTTATGGCAGCACTGTGCAGTGTAAGGAATGAAAAGCATAAGTAGGTGCGCTGACAGGCAAGGAGGAACAGCAGTGGAGCACAATGGTTAAGGCACTGACTGCTGATACAGGGGTCATGAGTGTGCTCCCCAGTGTGCCTAATACGTAAGGCTGGCTGTGGCATCAGCTTTGCATTGTACATATTTTGTCCTGCAGCACTTTATTTTTATGTTATTAATTGCTGCCAGCAAACACGCCCTCACGTGCCGTAATTGAAGGTGCCGTATAAGGCACCCTATAAGGCACTCCATAGGGCACATTATAAATTGCACTGTCTGCTACAGCACCCTAAAATGTCCCCTATAGGGCACCCTATAGGTTGCGTCACAGGATAATGTATAGTGTACCTTATATGGACGGGAACCATAAGGTGCCCTATAGGGCGCCCTTTAAAGCACCGTCAGAGGCACCTTATGGGTACAGTACGCTGAGGGTGTTTTTGCTGGCATCAAAATATGTACATTACAAAAAAAGATAATGTGTTGGACAACCCTATCAAATAACCACACTGTGGGTTTGAACCCATGACCTCTGGCTTCAGAGGCAGTGAAATAACCATTGGGCTACAGCTGCTAGCAAGCCCCTGGCTAGCTGCAGAGAGCATGCATGTCACCACACAGAGTCTGCTGTGGTCACCAGGATAGGGTTAGCTCACCCATACCCATGATGCACTGCACATGCAAATCAGCTGTCCACAGATTAACACAAGATGGGCAATGCACCCCCACAGCACCTCTGCCTGGTAGAGGGAAGTGACCATGTGCACCCACACACCACCTCGGCCTGGTAGGGGGTACTGACCGTGTGCTTTACTGCCACAGAGTAGCTACACACCGTCACATTGTGCAGGTACTGTGCTCACCCTGAGGGTGCAATGAGGCACCCAGGACCAGGTCCACAACACCTTCCATGGCTGAAAGAGGCCATGCCAGAGGTCCAAAGCAGTGTTAATGTGTGAGTTAGGTAGTTTCTGCACAAACACCTTGGATATTTGTCTGATTCAGTGTAGCCCCCCTTCCCCCCCCAGGGCCAAGGGGTGGCAAACAGGGTCTCCTATCAATAGATCCACATTCTACCTCCCTGCAAAGGTGGTAGTAGAGGGGTCCATCAACCCCAGTCCTGCTGAGGAACAGACACCCCCCACAGAGCAGTCAATGCAACTCTCATACACATCCATAACACAATAGCAGACAGACATTAGGCCTGGATAAGGTGAGCTGCACCCCACCACTATCTGATAGTCTCCTACAGCAAGTCATCATCCACTGCACCCTGCAAGCTGCTCCATCAAGACACATACCAGCTGCAAACAGTGCACTAGTTAGTCCACAGTACATGTTCCCAGTGGAGATGCATGCACCCAGAACTGGGATGTCAGCATACACAGCAAGCAGATAAATCAGTGACTGAGCCCCAAAAGGAAACCCATATCTATTACATGAGAGAAATACTATATGACACTATGGGGGGTGCCTAGCCATGCTGTGGTCACTGCACAGTCAGGGTGAGAGTGATCTCTCAGCAGGACATACTGAGGTCACCCTGTCCATGTAGGTGGTGGCCAGGCACTAAAATGTCCCAGTCAGTGCCCTATGCCCTGTGCAGATGCACCCTGGCCAGGCCACCCTGTCTGGCCTATACCCATGGTACCTTGCTCCTCATTATGCACATTGGCAGCCCAATACTGGCAACATTGCTGGCAGTGTGGGCTGTGGAAGGTGTTTGCAGCCATCACACACTGGATAGACAGACAGCCACCCCCACACCTATGCCAGCATTGTGCTACTATAGAGGGGTTCAGCAGCCACACCCACCACACCAGTCCTGGGCACAGTACAGGCATGGATATGGTACTGTTGGTGGTCACTCCCCAGGGCGGTAAACACTGACAGAGACCAGACCTGCAGCACACACCGCAGACATCAGAATGATTGTTATGGTGGAGCCCAAGGAGCAAAATGTGCTTAACGTAGGAATTGATATCTGCCAGTTATCATGGGAAACGTTTGATAGCTGTGTACCATATACCCAGGTGTAGGGTGGCATTGCTAAGGTATGCAACTGCTAGTATTGGGAGATACAGGCAGGGCCCAATGTCCTGCCTCTCCAGGAGGCATTGGCCAATGGGGCCTGTGGGTGTGTGTATGGGTGTGTCTGGCCCTGTTGGCTGCTGCTTTACGGCAGAGTTTCCCAACTCCAGTCCTGGTGTTCCAAACACTGGTCGGGTTTTCATGCTGTCCCTCATAAATATGCATGAGCTACATCTGCATACCATGGGGGTGGTACATAGATATGCAGCACAGGCATCTTTATTAGAGGCAGCATGGAACCTGAATGGTGTGGGGCCCTCCAGGACTGCATTTGGGAGACTCTGCTCTAAGTAATGCGGCTGTTTATGGTGTCTGTGTTTGGTGTGGTAAAATATAGGCGTATTAACCATGCGTATGTTCTCAGCAATAAAGGAGTGTCTTTACTATCACTGTTTAGTGGTGGGTAAAACTATGGAGACTGGGTTGGCAGGAGCCCCAGCTGGGATTTGAACCTATGACCCTCTGGTCCTACAGGCACTGGCTGTGTCCGCTGCACCACACTGTGGCCATAGAGACAGTGCAGTCTCTGGAGATAGGAAACCTGGCCGCACGAGTCAGACACCCAGCTCTGCACAATTTTACTGTGGGCTCGTTTACCTTGTATGGGGACAAAGGTGCAAATAAACCTCAAAAATGACCTCCAAAAAAGGGGAAAAAAACCAAAACCAAGCTGGGCAACAGTGATATCAATGGGCAACATAAAAAACACTCCCAGGAAAGCTCCAATAAAATGCAGTGATTTTTGAAGGAGTCTACGGAGCGTAGACCCTTCCAAAAATCATTTCTTTTTTTTGGAGCTTTCCTGGGAGTGTTTTTTATGGTTGCCCATTAATATCACTGTTGCCCAGCTGGATTATAATTTATTTGGAATTTGTTGTGGTCATTTTCAATTTATATTTGCTATTTTGTTCTGTGCACATGTATCACACTGCTCACGTTTTGCAGGTTTCCCCAGTTTTGCTGTACATTGCTGACGTAAATGGTTTCTCTTCCCTTTAAATCGGCTCTAACGCGAGGGTTTCACTTGCGGTATTTTTTTTGCCGAAATTCAGCCCCGCTCCTGTGCGGGGAGCCTCTCCCCTCCCACTCTCCACTCATTGACCCCGTCCCCCCGCCCCTCGGGAGCCTTCCTCCGACCTCGAAATGCCTTTCCACGCCTCTATCGCACATCAGCGCGCCCTGCTCTTGTGCGGGCGGAGCGCATGCGTGCGGGGCACCAAAAACGCACTATTAGCATGTGCTAAGGTACCTTAGCACACGCTGAAGTACGCCCCGCACATTTGCGCGGTTTAGTAAACATGCCCCTATGTTCAGATTGCCAGATTTTTTGCAGGCAAATCTGGGACAGTTATCCAAAGTTTATGTTGGTGGTGAGGTGGAGGACGGGACAACTTAGTTTCAGGTTTGAGCAACAAGATATGGAGGAGAGAAATGGAATCATTACCCTGCCCCCCCCCCCCCCCCATCCATCCCATGACAGCAACAGTATCACATCCAAGCAGACAAGTTAACAGAGAAATAGAAACAGTGATGCATGTCCACCATACTGTGCAAAATATAAAGCTAATGGATGTAAATTCTAAAAGCTGACATATTCAAATCATTAAATTGAATCGGGGACAGAAGACTGCCGAACAGATGAGAAATGGGGACACCTGGTAACCTTAAACTATGTAAAGACAACAAAATTGCTGCACCAGAAAACCACTGAGATTACAGTCCTGCAAAACTGCAAATGAAGAAATTGTGATCACCTGGGACAATGCCATTCAAACTGATAGAAAATTTCATGCAAGACTCTGTGGTAAAAAAGGAATATAGAGACCCCTAGGGTCCAAAGGTGATATTTTCATGTCTTTAGTATGCGACTAGGACCTCTTCTGGCCTTGGAGAGTCCTTAGGTGTGACACAAGAGTAGGAGCAGACTCTGCCAAAAAAAGGGAAGGAATTATGAGCTTATAACTATGCAGCTCAGGGTGGAAACTTGTCTGTAGCCGTGTAAGCCAATCACGGGTCAACAGTGTTTTTTACTTGGCTGGCTAAACCACTGTGCCACCATGTGTTTGAGTAAAAGAGTTAGAGGCCGGAGAAGATACAGAAGGGCAGAGGAAGAAGAATCGAGGCAACTTCCTGGAGCAGAGGCCAAGAGTACAAAGGTCACGAAGTTAACGAGATGAGTGCCTGAGTTGGATCCCTATCCATTTGGAAGGTAAAAGAATTGTCTTTGAAGACGAAAGAAGTCAGAGATGTTTCTTTTCAAAAGAACCTTAAAAAACCCAGAGTGTCTAGACATGGTGCCTCTGAGCGTGGATGTACATTTTTCTGTCTTAGTGCTGGAGACTGATTAATTGAAGGGTGACTTTTAGTATTTCGTGCTACTCATTCTTTTACTAGTTTATCTGGACTTTCAGGAAACCTTTTCAGCTTGGAACAAATTCTGGACTGGACTATGTATCTTTAGGTGCAAGGGTGAGTGATCCCTAACCAAAGATCTCCCAGCACTTGCTGGCCCGCTCCCAAGAACCCTTATAGCAGAAGCCGTGTGCTTGAGTGAGCTGCAGCCCCTGCCTCACCTCAGAAAACACAAGAACGGTATTGTTAGTAGGTGAGGAGTGGTCCAGTGGTTAGGACAAGGTACTTCAGGCCAGAGGGCTGGGGGTTCAAGTCCCACCTGGGGACAGCAATCTCAGGCCAGAGGGACTGGGATTTCTAGTCCTATAGGCACTCCTTGTGGTCTTGGGCAAGCCACTTAACCCCCCATTGCCCATGTTCCCTGTAAGTATGAGCGTATGTGTCTCTCATCCCCTCGTGTTAAATGTATCCCTCAATTGACTGCTTTGACCCGGTGAAAAGCGGGATATAAATACAGCTAAATAAATAAATAAACTAATACTACTACCTATCAGGCATAGGCAGTGTTGTACACACACATGGAAGAGACTGTCTCTGCTGCACAGAACTAGGACTCAGGTAATCTCCAGGTGCCTCCTCCGCTCTGCCCCAGAATGCTCTCATGCTGGCCGGCTAGCATCGGCATGCTTACAGGCTCTACCCGGGGATATTCAGCAGCACTAACCATGTTATCCCACTGAGTGCTAGTTGGGTGGTTTGCAGGTCTGCAAACTGCCTAAATGGCTTTGAAATCCTCCATGGTAGGGGTGGCCTAGGCATGAGGATCCTGATCTTGTCTCTGTCCCTGGCCCCTGTTTTCTCTCCGCCTCCCCCTTCCCACTTAACGTTAATGATATATCCTCTGTGATTCCAAACTCTGGGTTTATTGCTCCATGACTGGTCTTCTCACTGCAACAATGCCTACAATTAATGCAACAGCACATCCCCTCCAGTCTGATATCTTAAAGGCACGAGCAGGCAGTGATTCCTATACTGCTGGCACCCTTAGGAGGGCATATTCGTACAGTTTGTTGATGTCATTCACAGAGATGCCACGTCTGATTCATTAGGAGTGTGCACACTTGTTTGAAGGCTCTCTCACACTCATTGAATCCCTTATCTCAAGCAGTGGAGCCTCAGTGCCAGTGCGCATTGTACCTTGATTGTAGATTGGATTTCTCTTGATTGCAGATTTTTTTGGATAGTTTGCTTGTCTTGGTAGATAAATGTTGGAGAATGGAGAGGTCCATCTTGTTGGCAAGGTGGAAGAATGGAAACTGGCTGCAAGACATTGTGGTAAAAAAGGAATATAGGGGCTACTGGTTGAGCTAGGGGCGGGCCAGTGGGTGGGGGCTACTGGTTCATGCTCAGAAGGGCAAAGCCCTTCCCACTTAATGTTAATGATATATCCTCTGTGATTCCAAACTCTGGGCAAAGCCCTTCTGAGCTATGGAGGGTACTTCCGTCTTGGTGCCATCGGATGATGTCACCAGGTGTGGCTGACTCATCCTGCTTGTCCTAGAAGAAAAATCTTTCTAGATGTATACTCTGGATGGACCATCTGAAAGATCTCACTCTTTGGACTTCAATCTTACTCTCTGGGGTGGTAAATATTTCTTTTTGGGATGCGTCACCCTTGGCATCTCTTCATTCACCAGCCCACTGGGGGAGGTAGGATGACTTATCTCCAGACTGGGCAGTCCACTCCTGTACTAAAAAAAACTGCGTAAGGCAACTCTCCTCATTTTGTTTACACCCCTCTTCCCTTTTTTATTTTTTTTTAGGATCTGCTGTTCCAGATTTATCAAAACTGAATTAAAACCCAGAAGGGCATGTTCCTGTAAGAGAGTACCAGGCAATTAGAGACCATCTATGAAAATTGTAAAGGACTTAAAGGACTTGGTTCTGAGAGAAGAAATGTTAAATCTGTTCGACACTAACCTTGTGGACTACTTCATTGTGCAGACCAGTAGTATAGAAAACGATCTTCCTTTTCTCTCCTTCCATGCATATTTATTATTCTCTATTTATATATTAAGTACATGCATTTTTAAAACCTTTGTCACTGATATATCACTGAAAATCAAGCCCGTCATAAAAACATTCCAAAGGCGAGGTGCAACGGTAATCTACAGTAGATACCTGTCGCATCAAGAAAGAGAGAATAATCATGAGTGACCAATAGACAGGATAATCACAGGTGATTAGAAAATGTATTCTTTTCATCTTAAGCAGTTTGGCTTTACAACAAAACATCACTTGGGGTAATATTCTGCCTGTGGTGGTCCGTGGTTTTTTAAAATGCCAGTTACTGCAGGTAAGAAAAAAAATCCAAATATTCAGCACCAGCATGCAGATACAAGTCAGCATTGACTATCTGGATTTAGTGGACAGCAGTAATTTTCATCCCTTATCAAGATAGACAATCCACGCAGCACTTAGGGCAACCTTTTTTGCTGCCCTAGGTTATGTGGGCTGTTATCTGGATAGCGGTGTTGAAAACTGGATAAGTGCTGGTTCTGCTTCACCTCTGCCAACAGATCACCCCGGCAGTAACTGGATAGTGCCAAGCCACTCAAAGGACATATTCAGGGGCACTATCCAAATTCTGCCACTGAAAAGCCCTCTCACTGGGACTTTTCTGGTTAGAAGGTCTTGGCAACTGGATAAGTCCATATGAAAATTCCTCCCCAATATTTTTAAGTTCAGCACCAAACAAAGAGAAGATGAGAGATGTGAACTTCACTGTTCTATTATGCACAAATCATACCACTGAATAACATACAATCATAGTGTACTAGTCATGGGCATAACGTTGTGGAGAAGGCTGGAAGTCTACAGGCACATGAGAGAGAAGTTTTTCCTGTATGTCCTTCATAAGGAGAGCACTCTCAAAGAGACACTTAAGCAATCTTATAGCTGGAAGAGACGTGACTTGTGTGCAGGTGCAGGCCCAAATCAATCAGTCATGGCCTGTAAGAATTTGTAAACTGATTCTGTATCTGGGGAGGAATGTTGTGGCACCAAACTCTTGTCATGCAGGTAGAATTATATCCAGCAGAGTCAGCGCAGGCTCCGGTCCAGAAGATCAAGCCACTAATGAGAGTGCTGAAAACCTCAGGACACGACTATCTGTGCAGCAACAACCCAATGTACAATAAGACCAAGAAATAGCTGATGATGCATCTCTGTCCATATGGTCTGATGAAAACCAATGGTGAATAGCTGTGCAAAGTATAAAATCCTGTACCATTGCACTGTCCCCATTCGGTGCAGGGTACACCATATTGATTTCTAAAGCAAGGAACCCATCCACAAGCCAATGCAAGCCATGAGAATGAGAAGGCACTTCTGGCCTGTGAATCTCCAAGAAGGTAGAGCAACAAGAGGATACCCCCAGAGAGGGAGGCGGAGCTACCTGTAATGGCGGAGTCCAGGTGAGTTCTCTTGGCGTTCTCGTGGAATATGGGCAAGAGGAAAAGGAAGACGGCCTCCAAATCCACTGTTGTTGCTGTCGCCAGCTCTCCTTTGCCTTTGTCTGAGCAGCCGACATTGGATTCTTTTTTCACTAGACTGAGCATGCAAGCAAGTGAACGCCGGTGTGGGCCCGGCAGTCTCGACCCCCTATAGGGTGACACTGTGTCGAATGTGGGCGAAGCAGCATTTTTATCCCCAGAGTTGCGGAATCCTCCAACACCTCTGGCTGCCCTAGAGTCTGAATGGCTGGGGCTTTCCCTAACACTGGTGAGTATTTTGGGGCTGCTTTCGGAAGGCGGGCAACCTTCTGATGAGATCGTGGAAGCTGGAACTGAACCTTGGGAATGTCATTCGGCAGCCGTTGAAGAAGGTCGGAGTAGTGGGGCCCTTGTGGGCTCATGAATTTCTGATATTTCCCCAAATGTCTCTGGTTGTGCTTCAAGTGCTCTGTCTGTTCCTTGTGGGTTTTGCCTTCCTAGGCCATAGAAAATTACTTTGGGTGCTATTTGTGACGCTATCTCTCGACTTGGCGAGGCTTTGATTCCACAAGTGCAGGATCTACAGGTTTAAGTTCAAGGTAATGCAGTGGCTATAACTAAGACTGTTGCTGATTTATCCATGGTTCAAAATGCTGTTTCTACAAACCTCTCCTGCAGTCTATTGGTAAGGATCTTAATATATGGCTCTCTCTCGGTCTCACGGTTGGGTAGGGTTCTCACGATCAAAATACTACTATCAACTAAAGTGCTTTTCTTATTTCTTCAGCTTCCCATTTTCATTCCCAGATCCTTCTTTATGATTCTTTGTAGTGCATTGACTAAGTTTATCTGGCAAGGTTGTCGTCCATGCATTCGCTGTCTTACTCTGGTTCGTTCAAAATGGGCTCCCGGACTTTGAACTAATTATCATAACTTTTTACACAATAACAGACTCCTCAGTAAAGCAAAGGGTTACTTTAATTACATTACATTCTTGCAAGAATGGTTGCCCGCTTGACTGAGCAGAGACACCTATCCTCTGTTTCACAGTTCTTTTATAGTACACTATGTCCTCTCCCTCTTCCAGCATGTCTATAACTCATTGGTTAATACTGTCTCACTCCACTTCTTTGTACTTCGGCACCTGTGACAGGCTACGTGTTACTAGCCAAGTAGTCTCTCCTCCCAGGATGCAGACATACAGCAAAGGGAGTCAGAAAGTCATTACATACTACACTATGTCCTCTCCCTCTTCCAGCATGTCTATAACTCATTGGTTAATACTGTCTCACTCCACTTCTTTGCACTTCCGCACCTGTGACAGGCTACTTGTTACTAGCCACATAGTCTCTCCTTCCAGGATGCAGACATTCAGCAAAGGGAGTCAGACAGTCATTACATACTATACTATGTCCTCTCCCTCTTACAGTATGTCTATAACTCATTGGTTAATACTGTCTCACTCCATTTCTTTGCACTTCCGCACCTGTGACAGGCTACGTGTTACTAGCCACATAGGGGCCTGTTTACTAAAAACCGCCAATGTGCGCTGCCGCAAAATAGCGCACTGAAAGCGTATTTAAGAGCGCTTAAGCGCCCCGCAAATGTGCGAGGAACCCCCGCACCCTTGCGCGTCACACTAACGGGTGCCGCACAAGTACGGGCCCGCAAATGTCCGATGGAGGCGTGGAAAGGCTAACGGAGGGCGGAGGAAGGCCCCGGAGGGGCGGAGAGAAGGGGTTAATGGGCGGGGAAGGGGAGGGGAGAGGCGCCCCGCACATTATCGTGGCTGAAGTTCAAAGGAAAAATAGCGCGAGTGAATCACTCGCGGTAGATGCATTTAAAGGGAAGAGAAACAATTTCCGTCAGCAATGTACAGCAAAACCGGGGAAACCTGCAAAACGTGAGCAGTGTGATACATGTGCACAGCCCGAAAAGTGGAATTAAAAATAGAAAAGGACCACAACAAAAATTGTAAAAATAGGAATTCAGCTGGGGAACAGTTATAGTAATGGGCAAAACTAAAAAACACACCCAGGAAAGCTCCAACAAAAAGAAATGAGTTTTGGAAAGGTGTACGGAGCGGAGACTCTTCCAAAAAACATTTCCTTTTTGTTGGAGCTTTCCTGGGAGTGGTTGCTATGTTTGACCATTAATATCACTGTTGCCCAGCGTGGTGATATTGTGTCCCCCATTTTCCGTGGTCATCTCCGGGGTTTATGTGCACTTTTGTCACCAGACAGGGTGCATGTGCCCACAGTAAAAATGCGTAGAGCAGGGTTTGTGACTCCATCCTGCCAGGTTTACTACCTCCAGGGGCTGCACTGTTTCTGTGGCCAGAGTGTGGTGCAGCAGACAGAACCAGTACCTCTAGGACCAAAGGGTCCGCAGTTCAAATCCCAGCTGGGGCACTTGCCAGCCCAGTCCCTATATTTTACCCACCACTAAACAAAGATAGCGCAGACACCCCTGTATTGCAGGGAACATAAGCATGGGGAAAACACCCATATTTTACCCAACACCGCATACACACCACAACAATGGGCATTACCTACAGCCAAGTCCCCCAAATGCAGTCCTGTACTGCCACATTGCAATCATGTCATCTGCTTTTTCTGAGAGAAGCTCATGCCAGCATGTGGTGCAGGGGGCATTGGCTGCTAGCCACAGAAGACAGAGGCCTAGCCATGTGCAGGCTGCCACAGTCCACTGCAATAGACAGGCCCTGCCGGATCCACAGTCATGGATGTTCCAGGGAATCCAGGCAATCTGTGGCTACACGGTTTATGCAAGAACAGAAGGTCACAGGATCAAAGCCCAGCTGGGGCTACCACCAATCCTGCCCACATATTTTTTTCCCACAACTAAACAGTGATAGTAAGGACACACCTTTCGTGGCGAGGACATATGCAATGGTACTACGTCTATGTTTTACCCCACTGAGCACAGACACCATGAACAGGGGCAGTACCTAGAGCAGAATCCTCCAAATGCAGTTCTGGTGGGCCACACACCAGTCAGGTTCCATGCTGCCACTCATACAAATGCCTGTGCGGTATATCTATGCACCACCCCCATGGCATGTAGATGTAGCTCATGCATATTCATGAGGGACAGCAGGAAAACCCGAACAGTGTGTTGCAAACCTGGACTGGAGTTGGGAATCTCTGCTGTAAAGCAGCAGCCAACAGGGCCAGACACACCCACACCCACAGGCCCCATTGGCCAATGTCTCCTGGAGAGGCAGAACATTGGACCCTGCATGCATCTCCCAATACTAGCACCTTCATACCTTAGCAATGTCACCCTACACCTGAGGTATACGGTACACAGCTCTGAGACGTTTGCTAGGAGTACTGGCAGATAGATATCCATACGTTACGCACATACTGCTAGTTGACCTCATCAGAGCAATCAGTTAGGTGTTTGCGGTGCGTGCTCCAGGCCTGGCCTCTGATGGTGTTTACCACCCTGGGGAGTGACCCCCAGCAGTACTGCGTACCATATCCATGCCTTGCCGTGCCCAGGACCGGTTTGGAGGGCAAGGCTAATTACCGCCTCAATAGTAGCACCATGATCGCATAGGGGGTGTGTTGGCTGCAAGCCCCTTCCACAGCCCACACTGCCAGCACTGTTGCCAGTATTGGCCTGCCAATGTGCATAATGAGTAGCAAAGGACCATGGGTACATCTCAGACAGGGTGGGCTGACCAGGATGCAGCTGCACAGGGCATAGGGCACTGACAGGGACATGGTAGTGCCCGGCCACCACCTACACAGACAGGGTGACCTCTGTATGTGCTGCTGGGGGATCACCCTCACCCTGAGTGTGCAGTGATGGCAGCATGGCTAGGCACACCCATAGTGCTATATTGTGTTTCTCTCATGTGATATATATGGGTTTCCTGTTGGGGCCTCTTCACTGACTTATCTGCTTGTGTGTGCTGCCACCCCAGTTGTGGGTGCATGCATTTCCATCAGGACCAACCAGCAGACTGTGCACAGATGGTATGTGTCTTGATGGAGTGCCTCACAGGGTGCAGTGGCTGATGGCTTGCTGCAGGAGACTATCAGATAGTGCTGGGGTGCATGTGTGAATATCCAGGCCTAATGTCTGTCTATTATTGTGTTATATGGAGCTGCTTGGACTGCCCTGTGTGGGTGTCTGTGTGGAGCTGCTTGGACTGCCCTGTAGGGTGTCTGTTCCCCAGCAGGGCTGGGGTTGATGGTCCACTCTACTGCCATCAGTGCAGGGGAGGGTGGGATGGGGATCTGTTGGTGGGAAGCTGTGTTTTATCCACCTTGGGGGGGGGGGGGGGGGGTCCCCCCACTAACTGGGGCAGACAGCGATCTCCAGGATGTTTATGCAGCATCTACCTATTTCACAGGTTATTACTGCTTTGGAGCTCTGGCATAGCTGCATTCAGCCATGGAAGGTGTTGTGGACCTGGTCCTGGGCGCAGCATCAGAAACTCAGGGTGAGCACAGTAACCGCACAATGTGATGGTGTTTATCTACTCTTTGCCGTTTGTCCACCCACTCAGGACACCCTACCAGGCCGAGGTGCTGTGTGGGTGCACACGGACACCTCCCCCTACCAGGCCGGGGAGCTTTAGGGGTGCAGTTCCCATCTTGTGTGCATCTGTGGACAGCTGATTTGCATGTGCAGTGCATCATGGGTACGGGTGGCCTAACCCTATCCTGTTTACACCAGCAGACTGTCTGTGCTGTGACGTGCAGGCTATCTGCAACCAGGCAAGGGCTTGCTTACAGCTATAGAGCTGTATCCCAATGGTTACGTCACTGCCTATGCAGCCAGAGGTCATGGGTTCAAACCCACAGTGGGGTTCTGTGATAGGGTTGTCCAAGGCATTATTTTAATTTACTGTACATATGTTGATGCCTGCAATAACACCCTCAGCGTACTGTACCCATAAGGTGCCTCTGAGGGTGCTTTATGGGGCGCCCTATAGGGCACTTTATGGTTGGCATCCATATAGGGTGCACTATACATTATCCTATGTCGCAACACACATGCTGCCCTATAGGGGACATTCTAGGGTGCCTTGGCGGACGGTGCACTGTAACATGTGCCTTATGGGCCGCCTTATGTTAACATGCTGTGAGAGTGCGTTTGCTAGTAGTTATCACAAAATAAAATTAAAAAGCCTCCTACAGCACTCCACAACATAAAACATACTGCCTCAGCTAGCCTTTTTCACTGGGCATTGTGAGGGATTGAACCCCTGGTCCTTGCACCATTGGTCAGTGTCTTAACCATTGTGCTGTAGCTGTGTTCCTTTGCTTTAGCATCAGCACGCCGCCTTGTGCCCATCAGCGCACCGCATCCTGCTGCCCACAATTAACAGTGCGCCGCCTTATGCCACCCAAAATTAACAGTGCGCCGCCTTATGCCGCCCAAAATGAACAGTGTGCTGCCTTATGCCGCCCAAAATGAACAGTGTGTTGCCTTATGCCGTACAAAATTATGTTGCCTCCTGACACGCTTTTCCACATTCAAGGTGGTGCCTCAGCCAGCCTTTTTGAGTTGTGCACACTGGGGGATTGAATCTGTGGCTCCTGCACCATTGGTTATTGTCTTCACCATTGTGCTACGGCTCTGTTCCTATATGTGCCCAGCTGCGCCCCACTTAGCCTTCCCACGCGCTAATGTGGGCCCCGCACATTAACGCGACGCGCACACGTACGGTCGTTTTTTTTCCTTTTTCGGCCTGAACCGCCCACTCCTTATATGGCACAGGCACACTACCGCGTCCCCGCACAATTTCGGAGTTTAGTAAACATACCCCATAGTCTCTCCTTCCAGGATGCAGACATACAACAAAGGGAGTCAGAAAGTCATTACTTACAAAATTATATTACAGAGTGGTAGATGAGTGGAATACAAGAATTATATTACATTGTAAAAATAACATATCACATTTGTTTATATCACTCTCTCTCGGTCTCATGGTTGGGTAGGGTTCTCAAAATGCTATTGTTACCTAAAGTGCTTTTTTTATTTCTTCAGCTTCCCATTTTCATTCCCAGATCCTTCTTTACTATGCTATGCAGTGCATTGACTAAGTTTATCTGGCAAGGTCGCCGTCCACGCATTCACTGTCATACTCTGGTTCGTTCAAAATGGGCTCCTGGACTTTGAACTATGTTATAAGTGTGCTTGTCTTCATATTCTCCATTTTTGGGCAACCAATAGTAGTTCACCTTGGCGGAATATTAAGGCCGCTTGGGTTAAGCTGATTCCACTGATGGCTACCCTCTTTGCTCAAGTAGCATGTGACAAGAAGCTGATTCTTTCTCACATTCTCGTAGGTCGGGTTTGGAGTGCATGGCAGTGCCTTTGTAAGCAATCTCAATTCTCACCACAATTCTCTCCTTATATGCCACTAGGTGCCTTCTCCTTTTTGCGGGATTTTGATGGTTCAGTTTGTGCTTTAGGAGGAAGGATGCACTTATCCTCTCTTTTTGATTATTCGTCCTTTCTCACTCAGCCACATTTCACTCAGCTTCTAGGTACCTCATTTCCTACCTTTCAATATTTTCATTTCCTACATTGCTTTGATAAGCCCTTGTTAATCTCTGCAGTCACCCGCTCACCTAAAGTTTGGGAACGGATATTCTTTGACTTTCAGTGTTTCACAGCGTTTCTTGCCCACTTATATAATGCTGTTGCTCTGGATGTTCCCGCTGAATCCTCACGATCTGCTTTCCGGATCCAATGGGATTCAGACCTCCCAAATAAATCAGATGACTTCTGGCTTGAGGTTTATCATTATACTTATAAATGTTCTATATCAATCTCTTTGGTTAGTACCCAATTATGAATTCTTTATCGCATGTTGGTAGTCCCAGAAGATTTATTTTGTTGGGGCAGGGCAGATAATTTCCTCTGCTGAAGACCATGTGGGTGGCGAGGTACCTTTTGTCACATGTGGTGGAAGTGTCCAAAAATACAGTTCTTTTGGATGCAAGTTCATGGATGTATCATGAAATCTCTGGGAATCAACTTCCTACTTGAGCTTGAGACTTGCGTGCTGGGATACCTCCCCTCAGATTCTCTGCCAATAGACACCTTGCACTTGATCAATTGCCTGCTTTTAGCGGCGTGCTCCATCATCAGCCGATTCTGGAAAAGGGCTTTTGCCCTCTCCTTATCAGAGTGGATGGTGAAGGTGTGGAACATTTATAAGATGGTGAAACTCATGGACGATCTGAGAGGACAGTCAGGTCTAGTGGTATGCCTCTGATCAAAATTCCTTCAAATATCTGAGTAAATACCTATGCGACAGGGGGTAGGGATTGGAGCCTAGTGGCCATCTCCTACCTTATGTTTGCTAATACTCTTCATCCTCCTGGGTACATTCAATCCTTTCTATTCAATGGGTTGTTTAAGAGATTGCTTCTGCCACCTGGGGGGTAGTACTAAAAGTGGGGGATGGGGAAGGGGGGTGGAAGGAGGGGCGGGTGGGGGTGGGGAAGGAGGGTTGGGTGGGAGGGTGGGGGAGGAGGGGAGATGGGGAAGTTGGTTAAATGGTTACCTATGCTTCATGCCCTTCTGCCTGTTTGACAGTACCTTTGGAGATTGTACTTTGCACTTAGAAGTGTATTATTTAAGTCTCTCGATCTCCTTCCGCTGTGCTTTGTTTAATACAGATCTGTTGGGGAGGTGGGGTTATAGAGATCACAAGTTTGAGATATCGCATGAGTATCTACACCTAAACTTTCACTTGGTCATGTTCCTATGGAGGTCCTGTTTGCCACTGGGATTTGTCTGTATCCTCTAGGGTGGCTGTTGCATTTCTGTTATTTTCTTGATCTTAATAAAGTATTTACAAAACAAAATGCTGTTTCTGTGTTGGAAAAGAAATATGAAGTGATGGGGGCATGTTCAGATGGTATTGTGAGAGATTTAACATCAGATGTAAACTGGAAAATTTGGAGAATATTATCGAATCTGCGGTTACTGAATTTCCCCAAAACCCTTTTAATTTCACTGAAAGACACATTCAAGAACTATCTCACAGATGTCCTGGGAGCTCCCATTGAATCTCACCCTTCATTGATTCAGGTTGACTATCTTCCTGTTGGAAAAAAGTCTTTGTGAACTTCTGATGAGGCTCCAGGTCAACATATGGACATCTTAGATGTCTTGGCTTTTTTGGAGAATTCTGATTAACATCAAATTGTTCCAGCTACATTGTTGGTCACTTTTGCATTGTCATCTAATTGGGAATGGACATTAAAAAGGTATTTTAAAAAGTAGAATATGATTTTGAAAGGTTTGAATGTTCATATGTTCCCTGATCTTTCCAGGGAGACGCAGAAGTAAAAAAAGAGTTCTTAGTGCTTAAGCCTGCTAGTATTCAATTGGGAGGCTTATTTTTTCTAAAATTTCTGTGTAAATGTTTGATTAAATTGAGGTCTGTGAATTATGTTTTCTATGAGCCTACCCAATTATTGTCCTTTATTAATTCACATCAGTCTAGGTTGTCTGTAGACCAGGGTACTTAAAGTCCGCTATGATTTATGCCTGCTGCATTCTGGACGTCCCTTTTCTTTCATTATTCGATTGTATTGTTTTGTTTCTTTGTTCCACTCCCCTCCTATGTTGTTTTGGGCTTGTCAGTCGGGGTACTGGATGTTTTTTGTATTTCCCTTTGTGTTTTTTTCCTTATTGTACATTTATATTTGCATGTACCTGCTGTTTTCCTCACAAGATGGTATGCTTGTTGTTATTTTGAAATTGCATAAATAAAAAAAAAGTGGATACCCTCGTATCCTATTTCTGTGTGTCTGGACCTCTCAGTCCACTGCACAAAAAGGAGCTAACTCTCTATTAGCATAGCAAGGCAACACACAGTCAGGTGATCTCTATGCAACTTGTGTGCTCGGTCTAATCGCAGTGGAGAGGAACTCTGAGACGGTCATGACAAATCATGTAGTTCAACCACATGGTCCCGGTGGTAGGTGAGAGACATGACCGTGCAGAGAACACAGTGAGTAGAATTGTGGATTGAGCCCAGACGTCTGAGGTAGAGTGGGTGAAGGTCTCCGCTCTGGAATATTCTAGCAAAGACAGACTCTCAACATTATGAAGAAACCAAAGACAAGCATTTGGAACGAAGCTTAATAAATCTGGACAAAACAACTTCATATAAAGAATAAAGGTTGAAGAGGAGGAATAATTTTCCTCGGAGCACTGAACATAGAAAATAATTGTGGGGAGAGCTTTGTCTCAAGGCAGCTTGGCAGACTGGAAACTGCTGCACGTGGGAAGGACTGCACTAACAGGACAATGCAAAAAAGCTGGCAATGAAGTCGCATTCTACCAGCCTTTTACGCCTGTTTGCAGCACACCAATAGCGCATGACTTCAGCAGAACCATTCAAAAGGGGGCGAGCATGCAAATTAGCCACGTGCTAAACCATGTGCATGCAAATGAGTCACCGCTTAAACTGGGTGCAAAATGGCAGCATTAAACTGGGAGAGCAGCCAAACACATGCGTGCAAGAAGTCAGCGCTAGTTTGGCATGCTTTCCCAGAGAAATAGGCATCCCCGTGGCTAATTTGCATATCGGCCTCAACCAATGTTCCCTCTAATTTTCTGTAGGCTGTGTGCGCATAAAATATCAGCTGTGCAGCTTTTGAAGGAAGGTTAAATTTTTGTGCGCCACATAACGACACTCGGAGTTATATACTTTAAAATTTGACTACTCGTCAGAATACAGTATGTACACCACATTGATTGCACTAGAAAATATTGTAGAACTTGTGAAAACCGTAAATGCACAACAACTTTTAAATTTTAAGACATCTGTGTTGTTTTCTATCAGAAACAGAACCGTAATTTTTGTGCGCTCTATGGTAAAGTATGTGCGCTCGCTCGGCGAGGTGTGTGCGCGCGCACACGCGCACAGCTTAGAGGGAACAGTGGCCCCAACAGTATTTTGATGGCATCAGGGGCTTTTCCTAATGCCGCGATCACCCCCGATGCCATCAAAATACTGTCGGGTGGGGAGATTGTGGCCGCTGGGCCACCAAGGATTTGCTTTCTGTATTTTGATAACACTTAACTACGTTGGTCCACTCACAAAGGGTAAATTATCACCACAAACAATTGTCTCCCTCTAATTAACTTCTGAGATTATGATTTCCGTTAATCCCTTCTTTCATACTTCTGAGCATTGAATGGATTGTATCAGAATGGTTTAGAACACTGCGTCTCAGACATGCTACTCTGCTCTACTCGCAGCTTTCTTGACAAGTAAGGAGCCTTCTTAGCATCAACGACCCGTACTGCTCTTAAACTGATTTCTTTACCAATCCTTTGTCAATTCCCAATTTCCAACGAATACCAATAATATGGGATTATCTTGAATCACTCAAATTTTATCAAACAAGTGAAAAAGTGCTTATCTTCAGTTCTTCTTAGTATATACCCCAATGCCACCATTCAGGTACCATCTTTGCATTTCTGCTCTTCTTCAGGGTTTTTTTTCAAAATCAGCACTATCTGTAAAAAGATTATAGCTGTAATATGTCACCACACAGCACACTATCTCCTTAGTAACCGTCAGATGAGTATTAAGTTTCATACCTTACAGTCTGTTCATCAAATGTATCTTACAGTGCGTTACTTCAGGCGTACCTTCAGAAGCCTACCGGCTTTCACAAAAATGCCACGCATACGGATTAGCTACCCCTACCCTATTTAAAGAAGCAGAATACCTCATCCTACGACGTCACTGGGATACACAGGACTAATGCGGTACTGATGATTAAAATGCATTAGGAATTATTCAAATACATGCCCCCCACTCTACTGAATTGTTCAATCCTCCTGGAGTTACTGTTTGTAATTGGTATATCCATTTTTGTTCTTGAATCAATAACGTTTGTTCTCTTGATTTACCATAGCGCCCTGCTGATACAGTATCCACACAGAAACATTTTAACTGCTCAAACACATGATGTTCACGTCATGAAGAAGTCCCTTCTGAGCCTATAAAGGTAGGGCAAGATGAGGATTTGCTTTCAGAAACTGACAGGCAGTCTGAGCACATGGCTCAGTGTTTGCAAAGAAGTAAACAAAGAGTCACGAGCTAGAAAGACACGCCCCTGCAGTGACGCATTCCCTAGCTCAGGAGGTAATGAGTTTCACCTGTTTCAGGGCAGGGCACAGCTAAGCCCTGAGAGTTACAATGATAAAAACTGGTCATTAGCTTGGACCAAGCAGAACGAGAGCCAGAGGGGGAACTGGAAGCAGAGCCAGGAGCAGAACTGGGAAGAGAGCCAGAAAGGAAGCCAGCAAAGGAGTACGCTGACTAGAAGGAGTCAAGGAGGAGTGAGAACCAAGGGAGCCATATTCCTGAGGCCAAAAGGAAGCAACCCAGGACAGGGGTTGTCTGGTAAAGGCAGGAGAGAGAAGAATCTTCCTGAGAGGCAGGCTTGGCAAAGCTCACACGCTCCTAAGAGAGAGACATGCTGGCAGGAGAATACCGGTACATCTGAGGGGAAAGTTAATAGGCTGAGAGGCAAGCAAACACCTGCTGTGTTTGAGAACCAGTCTAACCCTGCAGAGTGGAGAGTTCCTTCCCTTTCAAAGCCAAAAGGTAGGCTTAATAATTCATATAAGTTTGAACCTAGCTATAAAGCTGTTCCCTATAGTTACCAGAAAGTAACAAACTCCCTGGACAAAAACTACAGCATATATGGTAGTTTACAACCCTGCTCAGGAGAGTGTTATAGAGAGAAACCACGTGCTAGAGAAACCGATTGTTTCAAAGATCAGGATGGCAGTAAGGACTAGCAGGACTAGTGCTTTGGAAAAGGTTCATAGATGATATGTTTTTGTTATGGTCTGGTTCGATTGCGATGTTGGGGGACTTTATAGATTGGTTAAACAACGCTGATTCCAACATTCAATTTACCTACAAGTATGATCAACAAAGGGTGGTATTTTTAGATGTGGAGGTAAAGAAAGAACAACAAGGTTGGATCACTTCTGTTTATAAAAAACCAACCGACAGGAACACAGTTCTTCACTATAGTAGTAGTCATCCCAAGCAATTACGGGACAGCTTGCCATTATCCCAGTTCATCCGGTACCGAAGGAACTGCTCGAGGCAAGAAGATTTTCAGAAGCAAGCTAGAAATTTGAAGCAGGATTTTCGTCAATGGGGGTATCCTGAGAGTGTAATCCAACGGGCTTACAAACGTGCATTATATAATAATCGACAATTATTGTTGCATCCTTGTACCAATGTTCGACCCTCGGTTGATGATGAGAATATCAATTTAATTACTAAGTTTTCACCCTTTAGTGGTAGGATTAAACGCATTATTAAAAGACATCAAAATGTTTTGAACATTCTTCCGGGATTGCAAAATAGGACCATATGATGTGTCTGGACACGGCAGCAAAATCTCAAAGAGAAATTAAGTCCAACGGTGTTACGATCTATTATCAATGATACAATAAATGACAGCAGTGGTCATAGGAAATGTGGATGCTGCAATATTTGCCCGATAACTGATGACATTACTGAATTTGAATATCATGGCAGAATCTATGGTCTACGAAAATCAACTTCATGTGCATCTGAATTTGTAGTGTATGGCATCAAGTGCCCGTGTGGCTTGTTGTATATAGGCAAAACCATAAGGCAGTTTAGAGTACTGTGATGGGGCCCGTATATAGGAGCCCTTTAAACCCTAATTAGGCAGTTGCCTAGGGTTGTAGAAATTTTACCCTGCTCTTGCAATGAAAAACAGAGTCTTGTGGTCAGTGGTAAGGAAAATAAAGCATGGATTTTATTCCCCGTCCCGCACGGACATTCATCAAGGACAAAACTTTAAACACAGCAGTGCACAAAAATGGAAACAAAACTTTCTTTCTTTGTTATTCTTCACAAAGTATTTCTCTTCCAAAAAGGTTAACACAAAGCAATGCGGTTATTCCTGCAGCATACATTACAGTCCATTGGAATGGGCTCTGAAAGGTGGCTGCTACTCTCCCAGACCATGCCTTCAGACTCACTTCCCAAACCGTCAGAGTTAGCTTCTTCCCCTATATAGGAGTCTGGCCCAACCTCTTGCGAGAGATCACTGTTGCTTCCTGCATAAGCTTCTATGAACCCAGGGTTGTAATCTCCTGGTCTGAGGAAAGCTCTCTGCTGATCCTCTTCATAAAGTGGGAGTTTAAGATATCTCTCCCTTACAGCATTATTCACTGGGCTACGCCCTTTACAATAGCCATGTGCTTTAAACCTCTCTTTAAAAGCAGAAGGTTCTCTTCTCTGTACCTTGGTGCTATGCTTAGCTCGGGGGTTGTAGTAGCTCCTTTCCCCGGCTTCCCAGTCAGGCTGTGAGTTGAGAAACTCTATGTCAGGCTCCCAGCTGTTCTTTATCTTACAGCTACGTCTGAGGTTCCCTCCTCTGTGTAAACTCCCTCTGAGCTGACCTGTGCTCTGTGACTGTGGATAGCGTCTTCCTGAACTGCTGCCACTTCCTGGCTCCTGGACTTCAGCTTCCTTTCCCAGCTGTTCTCTGCAACTTCCTTTGCAGGTGTCCTGGCAGTTCCCCTGGTAGCACCTCTGGTAGCTCCTCCTACCCTGCCTGAAACTCTCCCTTTTATGGTTCCTAGCCCTGCACGTAACGTCTGAACTAGGGAACAGGTGCTCTTGATGAGCTTTTGGCTTTTCTTGTAGTAACGGCGTTTTCTGCTCAGCTGTTTTCCTATGCCCTGCATTCATTCCTATAGCTGAATCAGAGGTAAGCTCTTCACTTTCCTGAACTTGCCTACGCTCTGTTTTATCCACTGTATCACAGTATGCATTAATGAACATCGAAGTCGATTGAAATGCAGAGAGCAAGAAGCTCCTTTGGTAGCCCATTGTTTATGTGAACATCATGTGTTTGAGCAGTTAAAATGTTTCTGTGTGGATACTGTATCAGCAGGGCGCTATGGTAAATCAAAAGAACAAACGTTATTGATTCAAGAACAAAAATGGATATACCGATTACAAACAGTAACTCCAGGAGGATTGAACAATTCAGTAGAGTGGGGGGCATGTATTTGAATAATTATTAATGCATTTTAATCATCAGTACCGCATTAGTCCGGTGTATCCCGGTGACGTCGTAGGATGAGGTATTCTGCTTCTTTAAATAGGGTAGGGGTAGCTAGTCCGTATGCGCGGCGTTTTTGTGAAAGCCGGTAGGCTTCTGAAGGTACGCCTGAAGTAACGCACTGCAAGATACATTTGATGAACAGACTGTAAGGTATGAAACTTAATACTCATCTGACGGTTACTAAGGAGATAGTGTGCTGTGTGGTGACATATTACAGCTATAATCATTTTACAGATAGTGCTGATTTTGAAAAAAAACCCTGAAGAAGAGCAGAAACACAAAGATGGTACCTGAATGGTGGCGTTGGGGTATATACTAAGAAGAACAGAAGATAAGCACTTTTTCACTTGTTTGATAAAATTTGAGTGATTCAAGATAATCCCATATTATTGGTATTCGTTGGAAATTGGGAATTGACAAAGGATTGGTAAAGAAATCAGTTTAAGAGCAGTATGGGTCTTTGATGCTAAGAAGGCTCCTTACTTGTCAAGAAATCTGTGAGTAGAGCAGAGTAACATGTCTGAGACGCAGTGTTCTAAACCATTCTGATACAATCCATTCAATGCTCAGAAGTATGAAAGAAGGGATTAACGGAAATCATAATCTCAGAAGTTAATTAGAGGGAGACAATTGTTTGTGGTTCTGTATTTTGATGGCATTGGTGGCTTTGATCAATGTCTGGATCATCTGAGGGGAAGATGATCCAGTCATTGGGGAAAGAACTCGATGCCATCAAAATACTGTCGGAGGCATGTGCTAGAGATTAAAGCCACCTCAGACCCAGGCATAGAGATATTGGCACTAAAGCTGGTTGCAAAATCCTCTACGCCTGTCTCTGCATCAGGAGCAGCCATTATTTGCATACCAGTTTCGTATGTGCAACTCATTTGCCTAGATTTAAATACTCTTGGCGTTAATTGTATGCTAGTTTTTCTGTTGCTGTTTATGCGCACGCCCATCTCTTTTCTGCATTTGACGTTAGCTTAAACGTGCTACTTTCTGTGCTTAAAGGCCGTGCTAGTTTTCTGCATGTTCTGAGCTGTGGAAGAGCTGCTCTATCCCGGTGCCACCGGATGACATCACGCACATGTGCATTTGACTCAATCCTGCTTGCTGATGGAAAAGAGGGAATTCTCTACTGCGCCTGAAATGCAAGTTGCCTTGAGCTCGGGGTTGGAAAGGTTAGCAATTAAATCTAAAATCCAAATCCAAATAAGCTATCAATTGATTTTCCTTTATGAGAACAATTTTCAAAAGATGTTCACCCAAACGAATTGACTTGACTGAAAATGGATCTCCTCAAACATGATTACACGTTCACATGGGTTCCATGTTGTTCATATGTTTAAGCTGTGGGAAACAGGTGTTTCTGTGGATGTATTTCAATTGGAGAGAGGAAAACAGCACCAATGTGTTTTTAGTGTGCCCACTACGCACACAAACAACATGCACAAAGAAACACACAGATGCTTTAATATTGCACTTGCTAATTTTCAAATAAAAAGACTGTGGATAGATTTTCTTTGAAAATTTGAATAAACTACTTGTGGCTAAAACTATGTACATAGTTTGCTATTAGATGGACTGGCTGCAAATTACCCCTCCCCCACCACCATGTATTCATAGTGTATATTATGAAAGTGTTTACCTGATAGTCTTAAATGAGAACGTTATTCAACGTTTGCTGCCCCCTTCTGGTTTTAAATGCTCATATCAGTTTGTTAACCAAATGGCCATCATGTTAATGAGTTCAGATCCCTGTTACTAGAGGTGAATGAGAGACACCAGACGTAACATAGTCACAAATATATTAGGTTAGTGTTGATGCAACAAAAGGCTGTCATCTACACTTTTATAATCTTTGGGGTCGATTTGAAAAGGCACTTACCTGGTTAACAGTGTGAGTGGCAGTGTGAGGAACATTCAACATCCGCTGAATATTTCCTCTGACGACCTCGGGGGCAGAGCTGGAGAGGAGTTTGATTATCCGGTTGCTGGTGATATTCAGTCCACTAACCGGATAGACGTTTGCATAAAGTTAGCTGAGCAAACAAATTGTCCTAACTTTATGCAGTTTGCTATCCAGATGGCAGCCTGAATATTGCCACTGTACTGATAGTGGTGCCTGATGGTTGGGCCAACCCCGTAAGGATTAGCTATCCAGGTACTACCAGCGCTGAATCTCTGGATTATTTTGCCCATGGTGGCCAAGGTATAGAAAACAATTCTGACTATTACAGACTGAATACTGACCCCTTAGAGTGTTAGCAAGTAATACAATTAGCTGCTTCAAAGTTAAAATGATGCATGAGTACCAAAAAAGACTGAAAAAGCCACTCTCTTTTTAGAAGTTATCTTTGCTACTCACAAGTTTTAAATATATGTTAATCAAATCTCTTTGTGTGTTTGTTATCTTTTGTTCCATATATGTGGGGGTATTTTTCTGAGGCATTATATTAAGCATTCAGAAAGAGGTAATTCCCACATCAAAAGATACAACAATGCACAGTTCTCACATTGAAAGAAGATTTAGGGTTAAATATATTAAAGTGCGCTACCACATGAGCGAGCAACAGCCTCATTACGGGTATGTTTACTAAAGGTTAATATGCATTAACAAACATGAATGTGTACAAAGTGCTTCTGCACCTATGGAAATAAGTGAGCATGGTGGTGCTTAAAATGCATTAATATTTGTTAATATGTGCTAACCTGTAGCAAACATGCCACATTCTTAGTAAATAGATTCCACTGCATAAAATGAGACCTGCAGGAAATTAGGTGCATAAAGGCATAAGAACATAAGATATGCCATACTGGGTCAGACCAAGGTCCATCAAGCCCAGTATCCTGTTTCCAGCAATGGCCAATCTAGGTCACAAGTACATGTCAGGTTCCCAAAAAGTAGGTAGGTCCCACAATGCTGCTCCTGGGGTAAACAGTGGATTTCCTGGGTCTTCTTTAATAATGGTTTATGGACCTTTCCTCCAGGAACTTGTCCAAACCTTTTTTAAACCCAGCTACACTAACAGTTTTACTACATCCTCCGGTAACAAATTCCAAAGGTTGATTACACGTTGAGTAAAAAAATGTTTTCTCTTATTACCCCTTAATGGGTTACTTTGTAGCTTCATTACATATCCCCTAGCCTTTCTACATTTTGATGGAATAAACAATCTATCTACGTTTACCTGTTCTACTCCATTCATTAATTTATAGATCTCTATCATATCTCCCCTGAGCCATCTATTTTCTAAGTTGAAGAGCCCTAACTTTTTAAGCCCTTCCTCATAGGGGAATCCTTCCATCCTCTTTACCATTTTGGTAGCTGTTCTCTGTGCCTTTTATAATTCTGCTATATCCTTTTTAAGATATGGTGACCAGAATTGCACAAAATATTCAAGGCGCAGTTGCACCATGGAGTGATACAGAGGCATTATAATAGCCTTGGTTTCCATATCATCCTGCTAGACCTGTCCAGACAAATGGGATGTGTTCCCCTACCAGCAGATTGGTGGAGACAAAGAACCAATGAAAAGTCCAGGTTTCAATGGCATCACTCCCATGCCTCTATCCGGCTCAGCCACGAGAGGTCCCTTCAGTATTTAATTGTCTCCCAAAGATGGTGGATGGATTTTATCTCTTAAGAAAATCTGAGGATTGAAAGGAAAAGAGATTGAGTAAACACTCGTGAACAACCACCTCAAGCCCTAAAGGGGTGACTGTCTCACTTGAGCGTGCCGTGAGAGGCTCCACTAGACTGCAGTCTTTTTGGTAGCCATAGGAGAAGGGAAAATTGGTTCAGTTCCACACTTTTATCATGATAAGGGCCTGTTGAGCAGCCACAAATTGGAAGGATTTGGAAGAATCTGGAAGAGTTCAGCAGCCTCACACAATCTCAGCGCCCCCTCCCTCCTCCTCTATTCCCACCTGCTCTCTCCCAAAGATTGCAGAAGGCTCTCAGGGGAATCTGCCTGCCAGCTACCTTCCACACAGTGCTGTAAAAACAAACCCAGCCAGTGAAGCAGTTTCAGGGGAGTAGAGCTGAGCCTAGCATGGATCTTGCGCCTGGTGTTCTCAGGAGTTGAGTACCAAGGCTTCACCTTGTCATTGTCCTTATTGGGGGCTCCTGAGGGGGTGTCTGAGGGTCACAATGCGGGATGGACTTCTAGTGACTGTTGGTGCTGTGTGGATTTTTTTGCCATTTTATTAATGCGTAGTAACGTTTTTGCCTATTGTGCACCTGGGGGGTCATGCGTTCCACCCAAGCGACTCCAATGTGCTCTCCTTCCCTAGTGCCTTTAACACGCGTAATGTAAAAGCACTGTTAATGCATGCTTGTGGGTCAACGCAGTAGCGTGCGCTCTTGTGATACTTACCCTAACTCTCTATGTCTTCTTCCAGGAAACGGTGTTTGACCTGTGGCAAACAAGGAGACTCATCCTTGGATTCTGGACTCTGCTTTCCTGTATGACTGCTTCTGAGTTGCCCTTGAAGGGCATGCCTTCCCCCTCTCAGCCAGGGAACACAGTTAGTCCACCCTTACCTGCCTCTGGCAGGAGGTGCAGGATGGCACTAATGGTAAGGATGCTCAGCCAGCCAGAGGCTCCGACGACCGTGCTGTGAGCCGCTCTTCATCCTCGAGGGGGTTTGTGGTGCCTTTGCCCCCTGATGTTGGGGAGCCTTTTCTGAGAGGAGTGCTTCCAGAATCCTGATTGTCCTCCCTGGAATTATTTTCCTTTTTTGCAACAGGCCTGGTCTTTCTAGCATGGAAATTCAGACCCTACTGCCTCTAGGTGCCCCTGGATGCAGTCTCATGTCAGGCAGGCTGAAAGTAGAAGCCCGGTTTGATTACCTTGGCTAAGCATCCCCAGCGTGGGACACTCCCTGAAAATGAGGAATGGCTAGAGCCAGGGCCATACCGAGGGAAGATCGCGCCCTGTGTGACTTGCACATCGGGCATGCGCCCCCCCCCCCCCATGGAGGGAGAGAAGAGGCGCGCTGTCATGGAGCGAGGGCTGATGAGAGCCCAGTTGAGAGAAAAGGTGTTTTTCACAGAGGAAAAGACTTGCAATATTCCCAGGAACCAGCTAGAGGGAGCAAGAGTGTCTTCAGGGAGACTGAAGAGCCACGCCCAGCTGGTCACGAAAAAATGCCAACCAGCTTCCAATCCTCGAAAGCAGGAGGGCTTCATAAGGGGAGTGTGGAAGACTGGAAGGGATTCAGAGGAAGGAGAAGAGGCAGAAGGAGCACCGGCAGCCTCGGAGATAGAAGCACCAGCGGAAGCAGCAGCCCTAGCAGAAGCAAGGGGAGAATCACTGGCAGCACCAAGAGAGAGAGGTGGAGGTTGAAACCTGACTACTCTAGTGCTAGAGGATTCCCAGGAGGGAGAAGTGATTTCCCAGGAGCTGAGGAAGGACCTAAGAAGGTGTCAGCTCAAGCCAAACTGAGAGCTGTTTGCCCTCAGAGGCAAAAGCACTGCTGTAACTGCAACCCTAAGCCAAACAAGAATCAGCTGGAGAAGCCACGCCACACTGAGTCAGAAAGCCAGAAGCTGGGCTTGTACAGAGGCAGGCCTTCACCAGGAGAAGGAAGTCAAAGGCTACAGGGTAAGCCTAACCTGCATAGAAAAGGATTTCACCAAGCTGCTGCCTGGGAAAGGCAGGCAGTGGAAGAAAACCGGTTACTGGAGGATTGCTGCCATACAAGGTATGAAAAATGTATGCCTAATAAGAAAGTTGTGAATGGTAAAAGCTATGATAAAGCTGCTATAAAGCCTCTAAGGAAAGAGAGTACTTTAAAGCCTAACACAGCACGTGGCCGACGCCCTAGGCTAGACCAAGGACATTGGGACTTGCTACAGAAAATATACAAAACCCCTGAATGTGTTTTACAAGAAACCAGGGATATAGAATCAGAGCTTTCTGATATCAAGCCAATGCAAGTGGAACTGGCAGGAGATTTATCTGACCATGAGATGGACTGTACACTTTGCATTTCTGAAAGTTTAGAGTCACTGCCAGACTTGTGATTGGGTGAATTGCCAGAAGAGCATTCTGTTTTTCTTTGAGCACCTCCATTCCTGTGACGTATAACAGTTTTGGCTTTGAACCCTGAGTTTGTTTTCTACCTGAGTTAAGGACATTTGCTTTAAAGTTGTAACCCACTATTTAGAACCACTGTGAAAAGGGAAATAAAAGCCTTATTAATTCCCACCACTCAGCTTGATTGTTTCATTGAAGATTGGAGCAAAGGAAACTACAAAGACCAACTCCCATTTGGGCCTTTAGAAGACTCTCCAATCTTAACCTTATATTTTTATGTCGCACCTGCCCTGGCGTCCACTGGCCACCAGGGAAGTGTTGCTGACAGCGCCCAATGTGCAAGTCGCCAGCATGCTAAGCAGATCTGTCCCTCCCTGCAGGGAGGGAAAGATCTGCTTAGCATGCCAGCAAGAAGGTTTAAGGTGTGCATTTTAGCTGTCCTGCCATTGCCTGCCGCTGCTGAGAGAAGAAAAAGTGGCAGCGGCAGGCAACGGAAGACAGCTAAAATGCGCCCCTTAAACCTTTGTGCCCTGTGCGGCCGCACTGCTCACACAGGGCTAGGTACAGGCCTGGCTGGAGCTATCTGAGATTTTGGCTATGCCTCGGACCCAGATGAATCAGTTTTGGCTCTGATGTGGATGAGGACGTACTCTCACCTTCAGACTATGCCAAGGCCGGCATGATCCATCGGTTCCAGAAGGAGAAGCTGGCGGCATTCATTTCCAGAGTCTTGTCCACCTTGAATTTTATAAATGCTTCTGGCACAGAGCAGGAGCCAAAGGTACACACGCTTCTTCAAGGGGTGCAGAAATCCACTACAGTCTCCCTGTTCCCAGAGATGATCAAAGATATGATCCAGTCCAAGTGGAACTCATCCAACTCCCTGCCTAAAGGGTTAAAGGTCTATAAGAAGATCTATGTGCTCCCGGAGGAGGAGCACAGTGGTTTGACATTCCCAAGGTAGATGCACAAGTCACAGCGGTTACCAGATGAACCACCATTCCTGTGAGAGGCGGATTGGCCTTAAAGGATGTTCTGGTCCTCAAGGTCGGTTCCTTGCTGAAGAGCCAGTATGCCGTGGTGGTGGCTATTTTATAGCTGGAGGTATTACCAGCTTGATGTCGTGAGCCCTGCTCCAGTGGATTCAGTCTCTACCGTCTGATGATACTACTTCCCTCTTGGATGCGGCTGCAGCCTTCCTTTCTGATGCCACGTATGACCTGGTATGTTTGGCGGCCAGGGATGGTGCTCTGACAACTATGTCATGACATTGGATTTGGCTCCAGCACTGGGCGATGGACTCATCCTCCAAAGCTTGGTTGGCTGAACTGGCCTTAAGGGGACACTCCTGTTTGAAACTGATTTGGAGAAGCTGGTGAAGGACCTAGGTGAGACAAACTCTTACCGCTTCCCAGAAGACAGGTCCAGGGAGCCTGTGGCTAATGCTCCTTTCTCATCAGCCTCTGCCCACCCATCAAAAGCACGCTGATCAGATACCCAGGGGTCTCAGGACTATCGTCACTATCAAACTTAAAAAGAAATGTAAAAACCTTCTTCCCCTCTGCTTCAGGGTCTTTGGTCTATTCTCAGTCCTTTTGTGGAGCACATGGACTCAAGGATCAGTCCCCTCCAGAGAAGGACCCTCCAGAGCTATGCAATGAAGGTTTGGGGGCCTATTCCCTGATACCAGGGATCGCTGGGTGCTAGACATCATTCAGTTCAGCTAGGTCCTGGAATGCAAAGAGCCGATTCCTGATGCCTTCATCATATTCCCTTGTGGGTCTGCGATCAAAGGTACCGCAATGTGGACCACCTTGGACAAGTTGCTTCACCTGAAGATGGTGGTGCTCTTCCTCCCAGACAAGCAGGGCAAGGGGAGATAATCCATCTACTTTGTGGCACCAAAGAAAGACTATTCCATCCGGCCCATCCTGGAACCAAAAGGGGTCAACATGAACACTTGCGCACCCTGCGCTTTTGGATTGAAACCTTGCGCTCCGTGATTCAAGCAGTGTGTCGAGGAGACTTCTTGATTTCTCTGGATCTGGCTGAGGTATATTTTCATGTCCCAGTTTGGGTGGATCAGCAGAGATATCTGTGTTTTGCTGTGCTTGGCTCTCATTATCAGTTCACTGCCCTTCCTTTTGGGCTCTCCACCACCCCAAGGATGTTCTCCAAAGTCATGGTGGTGGCGGCTGCAGCACCAAGGGATCTGTGGCCATCCCTATATGGATGACTGTCTCATTTGGGCCTGTTCCCTGTCAGAAGCATCACAGGTGACGTCCCGAGTGGGGTCCTTTTTGGAAAGCCTCTGCTGGGTGATCAATCAGGAAAAGAGCCAGCTTTTGCCTTGCCAGTCCTTGGAGTTTCTGGGAGCACATTTCAACATTCGAGTGGGCAGTTTCCCTAGCAAAGGAGAAAGTCAGAAGACTGTTGAATTGCCTGGTGATGTTCTGTGCGCAGCAGGTCCCCATAGCCTGGGATTATCTTCAGCTCTTTGGATTGATGGTAGTGACCATAAAGATGGTCCCATGGGGGCGTGTTCACATGCAGCCACTCCAGCGGTCCTTGTTGACTCGATGGTCCCTGAATTTTCAGGAGTTTGAGCACAGGCTCCCACTCCCATTGATGGTGAAGTCAAGCCTGTAGTGATGGTGGCAGCCCTGTCATCTGAGGAAGGGCATTCTGCTGGATGATTTCTCCTGGATCCTGCTGACAACAGATTTATTTAATTCATTTGTGAGTTTTCTATATCGCTTTATCATCATAATCAAGGCGGTTTACATTGAACTTAAGGAAACAGTTTACAAAAGTTAACATCAGAAATTATTACATTACAATTAACATTATAAACTAGATATTTAATTAACTGGTAACATATTTACATAGGAAGTGCAAAGTAAGCATTATGTGAAGTTCATTAGTTGTATCTTAGTCCAGATAGTGGAGATTTCCTATGGGTAATAAGAGTAGCCATGAGGAGATGGATGCCAGTCTCTTGGGCTAGAGAGACTGTTGCGGAGATCATATGGCTCAGGGCCATTGGACCCACAGGGAATCGGTGTGGTCCACCAACCACCTTGAGGTGAGAGCAGTCAGGTTGGCTCTAATGCGTTTCCGGCCCCTAATTGTGGGCCGGGAAGTTCAAGTGTTTTCAGACAATGCCACAGCGGTGGCTTATGTCAATTGGCAGGATGGCACAAGAAGCACCAGAGTGTCCTGGAGATGGATCTCCTGTTTGCTTGGGTGGAGAAGAACCTCCTAGTCTTGTCAGTTCAGCACATTGCCGAAGTGGACAGTGTTGAAACAGGCATAAGAACATAAGAACATAAGATATGCCATAATGGGTCAGACCAAGGTCCATCAAGCCCAGTATTCTGTTTCCAACAGTGGTCAATCTAGGTCATACGTACCTAGCAGTTTCCCCAAGGGACACAGGTTCCACAATGCTTCCTTAACTGGCCCTCCCTGAACCCTGGCATGTGGGAGTTGAGTCAAGAAGCATTTCAGTTGATTCTGCGCCACTGGGGTCACCCCAAAATGGATGTTATGGGAACCTGCTCCAATGCCAAAGTGTACTGCTTCTTCATTCGTTGCATAGAGATAGGGTCCAAGGGTGTCGATGCCCAGACCCAGCCTTTGACCCGGTCAATGGCTGCTGTTTGTGTTTCCTCTGTGGCCCTTGGTGGGGCATGTGATTCGGTATATAGAGTGCCATCCAGACAGGATTGTTCTGGTGGCGCCGGACTGACCACGGAATGTGTGGTTTGGAGACCTGATGAGGCTTCTTCAAGAACCTCCTCTTCAGCTGCCTCTGTTATAGGGGCTATTGTGGCAGGGACCAATCGTCCTGGAAGACCCGACTCCCTCCTCGCTTATAGCATGGCTCTTGAAAGGTGACTGTTAGTGTGTTTGGGCTACTCTCCAGCAGTAGTATCTCCTATACTTGGGGCCCGGAGGAGGCCTCCCAAACTAGCATAGGTAAGGATATGGTGTTTCTTTGAGTGCTGGTGCAGCGCATGGCACTTGGCTTCTGAGGTGGCCAAGGGGTACACCCTGTTGGCCTTTCTACAGGATAGCCTAGTAAAGGGCCTCTCACTTAACTCCCTGAAGGTTTAGGTGGCAGCTTTGCTCTGTTTCTGTAGTCTGGTGGCAGGCAAGTCCTTGGCCTTGCACCCAGACGTCTCCCATTTTCTCCAATGAGTTCAATGTCTGTGTCCCCCCTCCCCTTCTGTGATCCCTTCCTGGGATCTGTCTCTGGTGCTCAGGGCCCTGATGAGGGCCCCTTTTGAGCCATTGAAGCATGCTAGTTTGAAGGATTTGACACTCAAGATTGTATTCTTGGTTGTGATTTGTTCGCAAAGCAGATCTCTAAGCTGCAGGGTCTTGCCGAGATCCTTATCTGTCCTTTTCTGTTCAGCCTGTGCCTTCCTTCTTGCCTAAAGGACTGTCTCCCTTTCACATGAACCAGGTGGTTTGCCTGCCTTCCTTCTCTAAGGAACAGTGCCGGGGAAAGGAAAAGGATCATTGCCTTGTGGATGTCCAGAGGGTGCTTCTCCGGTACTTGGAAGTTACGAATTCCTTTTGTAAGTCAAATCATCTTTTTGTGCTGTTTGCTGTATGCACAAGGGTGAGGCAGCAGCCAAGTCGATCTTGGGGCGCTGGATTAAGGAGGCTACTGCCTTGGCGTATTTGTTAGGAAACCGTCCAGTTCTGGAGGGTTTGCGCGCCCATTCAATCAAAGCACAGCTGTCCTTGTGGGCGGAATGGAGCTCAGTGGACCCTTAGATATTTGTCAGGCAGCAATGTGGGCATCTCTTTCCACTTTTGTCAAGCATTACCACTTGGACCTCCACGCATGGGTGGACATAGCCTTTGACTCAAGAGTTTTGCGAGCTGCTGTATCTTCTTCCCACCCAGTGGTGTAGCTTGTCTGGACTGTTCTAGCAGAATGATATGAAAGGTGACATTCTATTTACCAGATAATATCCTTTCCTTGAGTCCTGCTAGACTAGTCCAGGGCCCACCCCTGCAACTGCATTGCTCTATTTTTTTTCTGCTGCAGTACCCTTGGATCCGCCATGATTTTATACTTGGCTCAGCAGGCTCATCTTCTACCGACAGCTGTCTGTTGATACTTTCCTGTACATAGTTCGCTATTGTTGATTACTCATTGTTGCCCATATTTGAGGTTGTGTGAGGCTTACTCTATATCTCCCATATGCTTTGGGACGAATAACGAAGGGACCTCTGTTGGCTGAGCCGGATAGAGGCATGGGAGTGATATCATTGAAATCTGAGCTATTCGTTGGTTCTTTGTCTCCAACCAATCTGCTGAAAGGGGAACACAATCGACTTCTCTAGACTGGTCTAGCAGGACTCAAGGAAAGGACATTATTTGGTAAACAAAATGCCACCTTTGCTCTCCATTCCTTTCCTTATGAATTCTAGCATTCTATCTGTTTTTTTGGCTGCCGCTGCACACTGGGCAGAGGGTTTCAACGTATTATCCACGATGATGCCTAAATCTTTTTCCTGAGTGGTGGTTCCTTATGTGGAACCTTGCACTGTGTAAACGTAGTTTGAGTTGTTCTTTCCTAGGTGCATAACTTTGTACTTGTCCACATTAAATTTCATCTGCCATTGAGATGTCCAGTCTTCCAGTTTATCAAGGTACTGTTGCAATTTTTCACAATTCTCTTGGGTTTTAACAACTTTGAATAATTTTGTATCATCTGCAAATTTGATCACTTCACTCATTATTCCAAATTTCCAGGTCATTTATGAATATGTTAAAAAGCAGTGGGCCCAGCGCAGATCCCTACTCTCTGCTTTGTATCTTTTAACCAGTTCCTGATCTACCTGTGATCAAAGGTATTTCATCCTCATCACTCACAGAACTCATTCACACGGTGCCCCCCAACAGAGCCAGAAGAACAACTGCCGTAAACCTACTAATAACCCCTAAGGCATTGACGAAGTGTAACATGACAACCATAAACAGGGCGTTCAGTTTCTATGTCCCCAAATGCTGGAATGCTCTACCCCCCGACATTAGGACCATTGCTGACCTATCGCAGTTCAGGAAGGCACTCAAATACCACCTTTTCCTCCAATACTACCCAACCAGCAATTGAACCTAGGTATCCCATCTGAAGAAATGACCCACTTAAGAAATGACCCTCACGTTCAGTATGTTATTTTTACCTAACCTTGTTCTGTATAAATATCTCATGTATATAGTTCACCCCTGTTATCCAAGTTTTTAATCCTGTTCTATGTAAAACCAAACAGCTTGTTGTTATGGTCGTTGTGTTATAATGTAAACCGCGCTGATACCGAATAGTGCGGTATATAAGAAATTGTAATAAATAATAGTATACTACCTCTTATCCCATGACTTTTTAATTTTGCCAAGAGTCTCTCATGAGGGACCTTGTCAACGGCTTTCTGAAAATCCAGATACACTATATCAACTGGTTCATCTTTGTCTACCCGTTTATTCACACCTTCAAAAAATATAATAGATTAGTAAGACAAGACTTTCCTTGGCTTAATCCATGTTGGCTTTCTCCAATTAAACCATGACTATCTACATGTTCAGTAATTTTATTCTTTATAATGGTTTCTATCATTTTGCCTGGTACTGACATCAGACTCACCAGTCTGTAGTTTCCCGGATAACCCCTGGAAACATTTTTAAAAATTCATGTTATAGGAAGTGCTCATTTTTTCCTTTTGCCTTGATTGCAACACTCTGATTGGACCCTGTGATCCTGCTAGCCCTGCTCTGATTGGGACAGTGCTGTGAAAGGGGCTTTAAACACCTTGCCTCCACCACGGGAATCCGAGGTGCTCATTTTTTCCTTTTGCCTTGATTGCAACACTCTGATTGGACCCTGTGATCCTGCTAGCCCTGCTCTGATTGGGGCAGTGCTGTGAAAGGGGCTTTAAACACCTTGCCTCCACCGTGGGAATCCGAGGTGCTCATTTTTTCCTTTTGCCTTGATTGCAACACTCTGATTGGACCCTGTGATCCTGCTAGCCCTGCTCTGATTGGGACAGTGCTGTGAAAGGGGCTTTAAACATCTTGCGTCCACCGCGGGAATCCGAGGTGCTCATTTTTTCCTTTTGCCTTGATTGCAACATTCTGATTGGACCCTGTGATCCTGCTAGCCCTGCTATGATTGGGGCAGTGCTGTGAAAGGGGCTTTAAACACCTTGCCTCCACCGCGGGAATCCGAGGTGCTCATTTTTTCCTTTTGCCTTGATTGCAACACTCTGATTGGACCCTGTGATCCTGCTAGCCCTGCTATGATTGGGGCAGTGCTGTGAAAGGGGCTTTAAACACCTTGCCTCCACCGCGGTTGCGGGCGCGTGCCCGAAGGGGCGTGACCAAAGGGGCAAGTCCTGCCCCTTTGGCGCCCCTTCAGCGCACTTGGGCGTTTGAAGAAATACTTTATGGGAAAACGGAAGAAGTGCATTCCCCCAGCGGTTCAAACTAAAGATGGTAAGATTGTAGGTCCAATGGATGCTCATCTTCAAGTCGGGGGATTGCCTGCCTCAGCCCAGTCGGTTGAGAGCATTCTGGAGGATATTTCTTCAGTAGGTACTGCTTCTCCTAGTATTTCTCCGCTTGGAAAGAAGTTAGTTCCGAGTAGTCATGAGGCCGTGTTATTCGCAGCTTCCCCTTCCCCATTAGGTGATGTGGGGCAGGGAGAGTCTGGGTCTGTTCCACTCCCGTCTTTTTTTTTACGTATTGACTCTGCCACTCTGGGTTTATCCCCTCCTCTTCCTACTCCAATAGTTTTTTCTCCGGTTGGTGAATTGAAAGCTCCCTCCACAGATGTGTCTTTAAAGGATATTTGGGCGGTGCTTTCTCGTATCGAATTGACTATGGGCTCTTCCCTACAGAGAGTGTCTGATTTTTCTAAGGAGACAGTTGCTAAGCTATCGGATCAGGAATCTAGACTGCTGTCTGTTGAGAAAACATTGGAGGTGCAGCGAGCTCAATCTCAAGTACAGCAGGGGGTGTTATCTACAATTGTTCAAGATGTTTCCCTTCTTCGTCGTCAGGACGAGATATTTGAGAACTCCCTACGCTCGAGAAATTTGCGCCTGCTGAATTTTCCCCGGACACATTTTCTTTCGCCCGAGATTCTTTTTCAGAAGTATTTAAAAGAAATATTATTGTTTACTGATCCCCATTTAGTAGCTTTATCAAAAATTTACAATCTTGTTTCAGGGCGTATGGTTCAAGATGGAAAGGTGGGGGAGGGATGAAAATTGATCAATTGGCTTCTTCTACATTGGATATTTCTGAGTTTTTGGAATCATCCAGTGATGACATTTCTACACGTGCAACTTTGTTAATCACTTTGGTAGTTGAGTCAGATAAAGAGAAAATTCTTCGTGCCTATTTTAAGAGAAAGTCTGAAAGGTTCTGTGGCCAGTGCATTCAAATTTTTCCAGATGTCTCCAGAGCTACTCAACAGCGGCGTAAGGCTTTTTTGGAAGTCCGTCAACGTGTTTTGGCTCTTGGGGCTCTGTTTTATTTAAAGTTTCCTTGCAAATGCCACATAATATTTCAGGGGAAAAATTATGATTTTGTTGAAGTTGAACAATTGTTGGATTTTTTGAAGGGTAAGGATTAGATTTCTTAGTGTATATTTGCCTTTTGACTGTTAGTGGAATTTATCACAGGTTACGATTGGGGGTTTTTATGTTTGTGTCTGTAATTTGACGCCTCCTTGATGTGGACTATTGATAATTGTGGAGTTACTTCTTATATTGTTTGTTTTTTTGTTCTTTCCATTATGTACTTTGGTATTATGATTGCAAAATAAAAAAAACAAAAAGAAATTGGTGTTATATTGGCATCCTCCACTCTTCAAGTACTACTGATGATTTTAATGATAGTTCACAAATTACTAATAGTAGGTCTGCAATCTCATATTTCAGTTCTTTCAATACCATCCGATCCAGGTGATTTGCTACTCTTCAGTTTATCAAATAGTCGACATATTGTGAGACTATGCCGGTCGTAGGCGGTTGCCTAGACCTGGGTATAGCCTGGAGTTGTGGAAATAAAGACACTGCAGTTGTGTCCAGAGTGAAAATTAAGGTTGGGTTTTATTCCCTTTCCCTTGAGGATGTCTTCAAAATAAGGACAACACAAAAGAACGGTTGCTTCACCGGTGCAAAGGATTTTACAAATAATAATTATGCTTCTTTCCAGCAAATAAAGTCCATCACATTCCAAATGTGCCAAGTACAATTCCTTTCCTTCTCCTTTCTTAACAGAGAGACTCTATGTCATCAGCTATGCCTAAAGCACATTTCATGGGCTCAGGGATGTTTTCTGGGCTATAGCTTTCCCACTGCATAGGGTCAGGACCCGGTCCTGTGTATGGGCACTGAGCCTCTGTGAAGCTGCTCTCAGAGCCTTGCCCTTGGTAAACTTCAGCTGCTGTGAGTTGATGCTGCTTTTGGGTGTCACAGATATCAGGAGATGTACTGGGGCTTTCCTCCCACGTCTTAAGCCAATAAGGATTCTCTAGCCTGCTGTAAGCCTGTCTTCTCCCACGGGGACCCACTTCTTTCCCTTTACCAAAGATAGGGTACTTATCTCTTTCCGTGGAGAAGATGGTTTCAAACCCTTCTGCTTCCAGCCAAGGCTTTCTTTCTGACTTGCACCCTGCTTTCCTCTGTGAGCACTGGTTCCTGTGTTTAGCTGAACAAAACTCACTTCCTGCCTTCAGTGAGCTTCCCTGGATGTGACCTTTGCTCTCTGTTGGCTTGGCTCTTTGCCTCGGTACGAGGACCCCTCTGGCTGGGAAGACTTTGCCACTGTCTTTCTTAGCTCTCCCGGGTTTATCAGCCTGCCTTTCTTCAGCCCTGGTTCTCCAAGGCAACGTGTCTTTCTGTAACTGCTCTGGAGTTCTTGTCTCACCTTTTCTCTGAGACTGACCTCTCAATCTCCTGGACTGCACTTCAGTCCTAGCTCTCCAAGCCTGCCTGGAACTGCAGTCAGACTTCCTTTGGTCTCTGCTTTCCTCCTCAAACTCGAATTCCTGCTCCAGCCCTAGCCCAGGCTCCTGCTTGAGCTCTCCGTCTCTCTCAAGTTCCAGCTTGAGCTCTCGCTCAATTTCCAGCCTACTCTGTGGGCTTTCCCACCTGTTTTTATCTCTCTGCTCATCAAACGTAGAACGTGAGTCTGGCTCCAGGTGAGCCTGATTGGAACCCTGAATTCTTACTGCGTCACTAAAGCCATGAGGAAAGTTTGTTTCCCTTTTCCCTGCCTCTCTGCACTGTGAATGCTGCAACTGCAGATGTGGCTGCAAGGTAAGCTCTTCTTTTATATTACTCTCTAATATCTCAGGGTCTGTACTATCTAACTCATGACAGATAAGTTCTTCTTTTATGTTACTCTTTAATGTTTCAGGCTTAGTGCTGCCTAGCTCCTGACAAGTAAGCTCTTCCTTTGCATTACTCTTTAATATTTCTGGCTTAGTGCTGTCTACCTCATGACAATATATCTTCCCTGTTTACTGATATTTCTTTCAATTCTTCTGATACATCACCTTTAAATACCATTTCATAAATGAGTAACTTCCCTACATCTTCTTCAGTAAAGACTGAAGCAAAGAATTCATTCAGTCTCTCTGCTATGACTTTGTCCTCTCTTAGTGCCCCTTTTACCACTCTATCATCTAATGGTCCAACTGACTCTCTCACAGGTTTTTTGTATGAATGTACTTGAAAACATTTTGATTATGTGTTTTTACTTCCATGGCAAGCTTTTTTTCAAATTCTCTCGCTTAGCCAGCCTTATCAATGCCTTGCATCTAACTTCCCAGTGCTTATGTTGTTTCCCGTTTTCATCATTTGGTTCATTTTTCCATATCTTGAAAGATGCTTTTTTTGGCTACAGCAGCCTCTCTGACCTCACCTTTAAACCAAGCTGGCAGGTTTTTGGCCTTCCTTCCACTTTTCTTAAAGCGTGGAATACATCTGGTCTGGGCTTCGAAGACAGTATTTTTAAACAACGCCCATGCTTGATGTAAATCTTTAATCTTTGCAGCTGCTCCTTTTAGTTTTTTCTTAACTATTTTCTTCATTTTATCATAGTCTTCCTTTAGAAAGCTAAAAGGTAGTATGAGGTGTGTTCATAAAGTATCAAGACTCATTGTGTAGCTATATAACAATATGTCGCACTACAATGCTATTAAGCTTGCAGTGACCTAGTTATATACTCTGCATGTGCAGTGGCATGGCTGCAGGACACCTGTACTTTTTTTAATCACATGATGTTTTGTATAGTGTAAAAGCAGTTCATCAGATTTACAATGAGTGAAAAAATTGAACAGCGAATTTGCATTAAATTCTGCCAGGAACTTGGAGATATGTGCAAAGAGACTTATGACAAGTTACAGCAAATGTATGGTGATGAATGAATGTTCGTGTTTATGACTGGCATAAACCAGTGGTGAGATTTGGCCGGTTTGTACGAACCGGTTCCTGCTACGGGCTATGTTCGCTGAACTGTGCCGAAAACAGCATCCCAATGCCAGCACTGCACTAGCGGGAATCCCCCCACCTGCTAGTGGTTTAATGGTAGTGGGGGACCAAGGCATCGGGAGAAGCCCCCGATGCCATCAAACCACTGGCATATGGGGGATCGGGCCGCTGGACCACCAGGGAGTTCTTGCCCTGTGTGTTGGCTGCCAGCGACCCGAGTGTGCGGTGCCAGCAATGCAACAATGTGCCATGCTGCCACCTGCTCGGTTCTGTCTGTGGCGGGATCGATCCGAAACGGTTCCTGTTTGGATTGATTCCTGCCACTAGTACAAACACTTCCAAGAGGGCCACCAAAGTGCTGACAGTGACAAACGTTCTGGAAGGACATCCACAAGCAGGAATGAAGACAAAGTTGAAGCAGTGCGTGCTGTAATATGCCCAAATCGTCGATTGACTATCAGGGAGCTTGCTGAGGACATGGACATCGGTTTCGGGTTGGTACAGTCCATTCTTATTGTCAATTTGGGGATGAGACGTGTGTCTGCAAAATTCATGCTGAAACTCCTCTCCCCTGACCAAAAAGAAGATAGACTGTTTGCAGCCAAGGAGTTGTTGGAATGCATTAAGAATGACTAGGATTTCATCAAAAAGATTATTACTGGTGATGAATCATAGGTTTATGGTTATAACCTGGAAGCTAAGGCTCAATCCTCACAATGGAAGACTCCAGACTCTCCCAGACCCAAAAAAGCCCGACAGGTGAGGAACAATCTCAAGGTCATGCTCACCGATTTTTTTGTTCATCACGAGTATGCTCCAAAAGGCCAAACCATCAATAAGGAGTACTATGTCCAAGTTCTGACTCGTTTGAGAGATGCAGTTCATCGTAAGAGGCCAGAGTTGCACAGGAATGGTGAATGGTTGCTTCATCACAATAACACCCCAGCTCATGCACCATATCTTGTCCAGCAGTTCTTGATCAAAACCAAATTGAGCAAGTCTATCAGCCTCCCTACTCACCTGATCTCACATCCTGTGAACTTTTCTTGTTTCCAAAACTGAAATTACCACTGAAAGAAAGGAGATTTGACAACTTGGAGACCATTAAGCAAAATTTGACACAGCAGCTTCACAGCACAACGAAAGAAGCATTTCAAAATTGTTTCCAGCAGTGGCAGGAACGCTGGAGGACGTGTGTTTTATCAGCAGGGGACTACTGTGAAGGAGACTGAGTGCAATAACTATCAGTGTTATACTTTTTGATCACACCTCATGCTGTGGATTTCCCTGCTGTCCTTCCTCCATTTATTAAATCAAATGCAATCATGCTATGATCACTATTGCCAAGTGGCCCCAACATCCTTATCTCTTGCACAAGATCCTGTGTTTCACTAAGAACTAGGTCCAAAATAGCTTCCCCTCTTGTCAGTTCATGAACCAGCTGCTCCAAGAAGCAGTCATTTATTTCATCTAGAAACTTTATCTCCCTAGCATGTCCTGCTGTGACACTGACCCTGTCAATATCGGAGTAATTGAAATCACCCATTATTATTACTGCGCTGTAACTTTTGTTAGCTTCCCTAATTTCTTTGAGCATTTCATCATCCATATGTTCATTCTGGCCAGGCAGTCGGTAGTACACCCCCACTGCCATTGCTTTCCCCTTTTTACATGGAATTTCTATTCCAAGAGTTTCTATAGTATATTTTGTTTCCTGCAAAACTTTAATCCTGTGTGACTCAATGTCCTCTCTAATGTAGAGCACAACCCCTCCACCAATTTGATTACCCTATCATTGCGATATAGTTTGTATCCCGATATCACAGTGTCCCATTTGTTGTCCTCCTTCCACCAGGTCTCTGAGATGCCAATTATATCTAACTTTTCATTTAATGCTATAAATTCTAACTCTCCCATCTTATTTTTTGGACTTCTAACATTTGCACACAGGCATTTCAGAGGTTGTATTTTATTCATATTAATCTGATTACCAGTTGATAGGGGTAATTTGTAATCTTTCAGCTCTGCTCTGTACTTAAGGGCATCTGGGTTACTTTTATCTTTATTGGAACCGCTCTGTCAGGATGCTCTAACTTCCCTCTTTTGCTAGCATCCTTCAAGGATACGTCCTTCCGAACCATGCTCTCTTGGGCGACTGTCAGCTTTCCCCTATTATCTAGTTTAAAAATTGCTCTGTCTCCTTTTTAAAGGTTAATGCCAGCAGCCTAGTTCCATCCCTATTAAGGTGGAGCTCATCCTTTAGGAAAAGCCCCTCCCTTCCCCAGAATGTTACCCAATTCCTAATAAATCCCAAACCTTCTTCCTTGAACCACCATTTCATCCACACATTGAGACTCCAGAGCTCTGCCTGCCTTTTGAGTCCTGTGCGTGAAATGGGAAACATTTCAGAGAATGCTACTCTGGAAATTCTGGATTTCAACTTCCTAACTAAAAGCCTAAATTTGGCCTCCAGAACCTTCCTCCCACACTTTCCGATGTCATTGGTACCAACGTGTTCCAAGGCAGCAAGCTCCTCCCCAGCACTATCTGAAACCTTGTCTAGGTCTGCTACCTTCTCACCAGGCAGGTCTGTTACCAGGCAATCCTCACATCCACCAGTCCCCCAGCTATCTACATACCTCATGATTGAATTGCCAGCTATAACGGCTAACCCAACCCTTCCCTCAGGGGCACATGTCCCTGGAGAAACCTCCTTGATGTGAGAGGATTTTACATCACCTGGATGACACACCCTGGCTACAGGATCACTTCCTCCCACTCCAAGGTGATGATCTCCTTTCACATGATCTCTCTCCTCCATGGCAACAGAGAGGCTGCCAGACTGGAGGCATGTTGGCATGCATTAATGTGGTAGCACCTTTTAGTAAATCTAGCTGTTAATATTCTCAATTTTTCATTTGCCTTTTGGAAGGGTAGGGAAATGTGAAGAGTGCTACCATTCTCCAAATTGGATAAATTTCATAAAAAGTGATTTAAAGAAAAGTTTCTCCTTGAAGGGATCAAATTGTCTGCTTCAGCTGACTTGTCAAGCTCTTCCTGTTTCTTCCCCATGGCTCTACGATGAGTGAAGATGCTGTGTGGACAGTGTATGCTCTGCTTTCTTGACGCATGGCTCTGTATTTCTGGAGATTCTCTAGATTTCTGAAGTTCCTTGTTTTCATAGTATGCAGCTAAGAAAAGACAGTGAGAAGAATTAATTTAAAAAAATGGCACCATTAATTAATTGATAATCAGTGAATAGTTGAAGGAAAATCATATAGGAGTCCTTAACAGGCCCTGGACTGGTTACAGGAAGAATTACACATCACGAAGCACAGCTGGGATAGTTGTGCCTGGAGATGGCCTCCCTTGCTGTATGGTGGGGGGAGGGAGCAGAGGGGGGGGGGGAGGGAGGCTCTGGACTGGACCATGGATGGGCTCCCTTGTATTGTAGAGAGCTCTGGACTGAACTGGTTGTGAAAGAATGACAACGATGGGCTGGGGACTTAATCAAGTTGAAAACTAAAGGCATAGGGGAAATAGTGTAACCTGTATTGCATGGCAGGTACAACCAACACCCCTCTCCCCTTTGCACAATGCCACAGGTTGTGCCCTAGCAGCTTACTGCGCAGACTGGATATAACATGCCAGTCTTTATCCACCGTCATCCATTATGTTACTCTGTAATTATGTTAATTTAACAGTTATAAATCACTTTTGCCAAGATTCAAGAGCAGTGCACAATAAAAAATATAAAATAAACAAAAAACTACAAAAGCATCTTAAAAAGACTATTATCTAAAATATAAATCCCAGATAACAAATAAGATGTGCATGAGTACTTAATATAAGCCCTCAAGATACAAAACATGACAATGTATAAAACAGACAGGCATCTTCTATCTGGATGTCTGTGCTAACTAGACTCCTTTATGAAAACTAAAACCAGTCCCCCTCCATCGTGGCAGCGTCTCTGACACACCATCTCCTTTGGTTGTGGCAGTGGCTCCAGCACAACATTTGTGTCTGTTTTGTGATTTGGTCTGATTTCACTTTTAATTTTTCTTGTCATTTGTAATGAATGCTGTGTCAACCTGGTTTGTACTGCTTTGATGGAAGCTTTTTTGAAGGGTGTTACAGCAATTTATTTTATTTACATTCTCTTATATACCGCGCAAATGCTGAAAATAAATAAATAAATAGAAATAAATCGGCTCTCCCTTCCATGCTTTCCTGCCCAATATCTCCTATCTCTCTCTCCGCTCCCACTTTCTGCTCATCACTATTATCCTTCCAACATCCTCTCTCTTTCCCCTGACCACATGATAATAGAAGAAAAGTGGACAGGAATACCAGCTCCTTCTTGCTGGGTACCTCTAAAATGCCAGTCCTAATTTGGGCTTATCCCTTACATAATCCTTGTAAACTACTCAGTGTACCATAGAGAACACTGTGCTCTCTCATGCCAGGGCTTAACATCCTCTGTTATTTCCCCAGCTGCTTTTAAAGGCAGTTTAAACCTGAATAAATCTTGTCCTTAGCATCAGTGCTAAAACTTAATATCATGGTAAGCCCTGCTAGTTCCAGCAGAATTTGAGAGTAAATATTTCTTGCTCAGTATAGGTAGCTTGACTTTAACCCAGTGTCCCCAAGTGTGAAAGGGGTTCATTTCATTACATAGTAGGGCCACTAAGGTGCTTGGAGGATATAATTTAATTTGCGTCTCAGTACAGGTTTAAGAACATGTATCAGGCAGTCGGATAATCTGTCTACGTTACCATTTCCTACAGATTTGTAATAGTTGCATGGTCATTGTGTGAAAGTCCAAGGATTTTAGGTCATGCCACATACTGCTACATGGGCATGGGTTGGGGTGGTGAGGGGGGGCATTGCCCCTCAAAAATGAGTTGCCTTGTCGAAGGTCGCAACACTCATCCGCCTATGGGGATTCGACCTCCCATAGGCAGAAGAGAAGGGCATGGCCGCAATCAGGGCAAAGTCCCCTTCTATCTGCTCGCATGAGATTGCATCCCTGCGGGCAGAAGAGACGGGGGATGCAGCGATCCCCCTTCCATCTTTCTACAGGACATTGGATCCCCCATGGGCAGAAAAGAAGGGGATGGCTGTGTTTGCAGCAAAGTCCCCTTCAATCTGTCCGCTGTGGGCAGATGAGAAAGGGCTGCATAGACAAGCAGTCTGCCTATGGGGATCCAATTCTTGCAGGCAGAAGAGAATAGGGAGGCCTGGTCAAGGCAGCAAAATAGGTTGTGGGGGGGGGGGCGGGGGAGTTCAAGTAAGGTAGAGAAGGCAGGGATGATTTAAAGTGGCAGGAGGATTTGGAGGGGGGATTTTAGGGTAGGGTAGGGGATGGGAGTGCTAGGAGTGTTGGTGACACTATAACTGTTTTTATCTGTATTTCTACCTCAAGAACTATACCATGCAGGAACTACCCCATGTATATAGTTTCTGACTGTTAGAATGTGCCTGAAAGCACACACCTTGCCTTGTACATAGTTCAGACTGTTAGAATGTTAAAATTTGTTCTATGTAAAAATGTTGTTCATTGTACACCACCCCTGATTTCAGGAAGGAGCGGTATAAAAGTAACGATAAATTAAATAAATAAATAAAAATAAACTCTGGTGCTGGTCTTGTGACACTTGAGAACATGAGACCAGCGTGAGAGACAATGGGAGGGGGGGGGGCGCGAGGAGGTCACAAATGCTGGCTTTTAAGATTTTGGTCTGGTTCTTAGATGCACGCAAAATTTGTTGAGGCTGCAATAGAAGCACAGCACACTTGCAATTTTGGCAGCAGCTAAAGACTGCAGAGCTGCACAAATAAAGTCCCATCACCATGTGTTCCTCTCTGCTTCTTTTATGTTTGCTGAGCAATAACATGAGGCACATGCAGACAACACTGCCTCTCCCAATGGTCTGCCCCTTCCCTTGATCCAAATGCTTCTTATTCAAAGATGGGCTGTGGGGAAAGCCAGCACTGCACCTAAAAAGTAACATAGCCACCTCTGAGCAAGTGGCACTGTGATTGACAGAGGGGTATGACTTTCGGGAGAGGCTGTGCTGCCTGCATGTGAGATCTGAAAGGCCTGTGTGTCTCATGCTAGTGCTCAGGAAAGGTGAGGTAAAGTGCGCTCCTTATTGCATCACTTTTTGAAACTGGTGTCATTATGGTATAGTAGATTTGCATTATAGGTCTTTAGTGACTTTTGTAGGGTTTTGTGTTAGTTCACAATCTGCCTGGTACTGGAGAAGCTGATAATGAGATGACACCGGAATCAGATTTTTTTTCTTATATGTTGGGTTTTGTGGTGAAGTGTCCTAATTCTGCTCTGCACCTACTGTTGGAGGAGGGTTTTGTTGGATGCAAAATAAATGCTCAAAAAGAATAAGAGAACCACAGCACGGTTTCTAACACCAAAACACAATTAATTATAATTTATTTTGATGTTAGAAACTGTGCGGTGGTTCTCTTTTTCTTCTTGTCTCTTGCCATGTGAGCACAACTCCTTTGTTTTTTGCAGAATATATTTACAGGTCTCAGTAGTTTTTAATCTTAGAGTGCCAAGCTAAATAACTAAACAATTATAATTTTTGCTTCATTTTAGTTATATAGGCTGGAAATATGTTGCTTCCCCTTTGTTTCACAAAGCCACTGAATGAGAACCTCTGCTCCCTCTTTGAGTATCTTGGAGGTTCCAGCTCATCCCTCGCGTGTTTGATATACTAGCTTCCTATCCACCTAGTATTTTTTTAAGATAACCATAATGAATATGTAAATGAATATGCAAATGTCACACCACCCTTTATTCTCCCCCCCTCCCCCAAATGAAGTCGTCAAACTATGTCCATAGACTGTTGCTTTCCATTCCATCATGGCCCATTGTCTTTTCAGTTTTGCAACACACTAAATAACTTCTCCAATTCCATAGCCTTGTTAAAGAAGAGGATATATGAAATATCCCTTTTAATAATGCCTTTTCTATCATCCATGCCTCTATTTGCAAACAGTGCCCTTTCTCTGGGGGTAATTTCTCCAAATGAGTTAGCTTTGTGCTTACCATGACAGTCTTGAACCTCACTCCTAAGCCCCAGGCTATGCGGAGTATGATCTCAGTTTCTCAAATTTACTGCTAACACTTGGTGTAGTAATTGCATTGTGCCAGAAGGAATCTCCTTCAGGAGCTCATAAGATGTAACATGCATATGCAGCATGACAAGGTGTGATTGGAAATTCCTCTTAATCAGGACTGTGGCTCCCAATATGATGGGAAATATTTCTATATCTTTCTGCCACATGAATTTCTTGGTATTTGAGGATCTTCTCCCTCTCCAGTCGATTTACAGAATATTCACTTGGAACTGAAACCTGTGTTATCAATGCTGTTCTTCTGTTTTTCCCCTTCAACAGTATGTCGGGTTTCCTTGTATCCAGCTTCTTATCTGTCAGAATGGGAGTATCCCAGGCAGGGCTGTACCAAGCTATAACTGCGCCCTGTGCGACTTGCGAGCCTGGTGCCCACCCCCCTACCCACTGGGCCTCATTTGCATTTATTTAATTTTAAACTGTATATGCAACCCATCTAAAATTTTAGGAGGTTTTTAAAGGAGCTCTTTTTCCCCCCCAGCAATGAATTAAGAAAGTTTAGTAAACATTAATATGCATTAAATGTTACTATACCTATAGAAATAAATGCACTTAGCGCATGTTAACATTTGAGAATACAGAGTAACCTTCAGTAAACATGCCTCTTAATGAGAGTCTTAATACCATTTGCATTGACAGTGAGGATAAAGAAAGGCTATCATATTTCTACATTACTATCCTCCAGTGCCAGGTACATTAGGAAGTACTACAAAACACTGCTGATTTAGAACCCATAGCAAACCTGCCGTATCATAACAACACTACCAGGATTCACACAGCACCAAACTCTACATACAAAAAGGCAACACTGAAAATATAAAACCAATATACCCCATAGAAAACCAATACATCGCCTACTGGGAAAACAGAAGAAGTAGGACTCCTACACAGAAACTACACAAACAGAATAACGCAGCTCGGTCATCGTATATGCAATACATAGACAGACCATCATCAAATACAGAACAAGGGATCACAATTTAGAAATATGAAGGCAATGAGTGAACTGGGAACCCCAAAAGCCAAACTTGGAATGCACCACAACACTGGAGAAATAAAACTATAAATTCATTTCCTCTTGTACTGAACAAACATAAAGACATCAGTGCTGTATATTTCCCAGAGCTGACATACTCCAGTTAATAAATTCAAAATAAAATAATTTCTCTCTACCATTTGTTGTTTGGGCATTTTATTTTTCAGTCACAATTGCCCCAGTCTCTCTCTCATACTTTCTTCATATAGTCTGCTAACTCTCCATTGTCTGCTGTCCATTTGTCCTTTCTTCTTTCATTTCTTATTTTTTTCCACTCTTTCTCTACATCCACCTTGTTTCTTTCTTCTTACACAAAATATCTGTTTTTCTTCCCTCTTACACAAAATAGCTGTCCTTCTCCCCATCCTTACTGCCCTAGTCTTTTTCTCCACCCTGACTGCATCTGCCCCCTTTCAGCTCCAAAACATCACCACATCCAGGTTTCACCAGCATAAGCTCCCTTCCAGCCCCAGCTCTTCCCAGCATCAGCTCACTTCCAGTCCCAGTCCCTCCCAGCATGAGCTCGCTTCTTGTCTCAGCCCTTCCCAGCATCAGGTCCTCTCCATTCCCTGCCCCTCCCAGCATCAGCTTCCTTCCAGTCCTTGCCTCCAAGCAGCAGTCCTTCCATGCCTCCCCCCCCCCAAGCAGAAGTGTTTCGATGCCTCCCCCCTCTTACGCAAGAGACAGGAAGTTCCCCGTTTCACTTTTAACAGTGCGGGCAATGCAATCGTGCCGGCAGCTGCAGTTTAGTACAGCCGTGGAAATGAAGGAGAGCGGTCCTGCGGCTGTGTGGTGACTGTGAATGCCATGGAGAGATCCAGTCCACCGGGAGGTAGGAGGATAATATGAAATGAGTAACTGAGGGAGGAAGCCACAGAGGTCTAATGCTGAAACCGCAACCAGAAGTAAGGGCTTAATTTCCGGAACTCTTTCTGAATGTGTCCCCAGGTTTTTGTGCCCTGCGCAGCTGCACCATTCACACCAGGCTAGGTACGGTCCTGATCCCAGGTGATCATAACCTCTTCATATTCTGTAATTCTATTACGATCATGATCCCAGTGCTTTTCTGGAACAGGGATGTTGTAGCATTTACAGAATTTCCAATGTATGAGGCTGCCACCTTATTGTGCTTTTCTGTATAGAAATGTTCTGTCATTAGAAATTCACAGTCATCTACGAGATGAGTAACTGTTTCCAGCTCTTTCTTACAGCTTTTTTGGTGCTTGCTGTAAATCATCTTCAGGCCGATGCAGCAAGCCAGCCCTGAAGTCACGCTCTATCAACTTTTTATGCCTGTTTGTAGCGCACCGATAGCACTACATGGCATGCGGAAAGGGGCTAATATGCAAATGAACCACATGTTAAACTGTGCGCATGCAAATGAGCCATGCGTTAAACTGTGCACAAAATGGCAGCATTAAACTGGGAGAGCAAGCCAAACACATGTGTACAAGAAGTTGGCGCAAGTTTGACATGCTGTCCCAAAGAAATGGGCACCACTGGCTAATTTGGTCCCAACTGTATTTTGATGACATCGGGGCTTTCTCCAATGCCTGGATCAAACTCTGCTCAGATGATCCAAGCATTGGGGAAAGCCCCCGATGCCATCAAAATACTGCCCCTGACATATTCTACCTTATATGGCAGTCTGACCTCAACTGGTGCATCCCAAGATGCACCGCATGGGGCCAGGCACTGCCATTTCTCAAGATGGCGGGGCAAGAGCAGGAGCATGTGGGCAGCGCTCCTGCTCATTTCTAAAGGTACCAGGAAGGGGTGGAGGTTCACGGTCACTGAACCACCAGGGTTATTTTTGGTTGGGAGGAGGTTCGGGGGTTTGGGGCTGCTGGGCTGCTGGGCCACCAGGGATTGTCTCTACTTGGGCAGGTGGGGGGGGGGGGGGTTCGATGCCACTGGGTCACCAGGGATTGTTTTAAGTTGGGAAGGAGGTATTGGGGCCACTGGGCCACCAGAGATTCACTTTCTGTTGGGGGCAGCAGCCCCGACAGTATTTTGATGGCATCAAGGGCTTTCCCCGATGCCTGGATCATCTTTGAGATTTCTCCTCAGATGATCCAGCATCAGGGAAAGCACCCGATGCCATCAGAATACTGTCGGAGGGGATGCACTAGATGTTTAAGCCTCTTCATACCCAGGCTTAGAAATATTGACGCTAAGGCTGGTTGCAAAATCCTTTATGCATTTCTCTGCATCGGGTGCAGCCAATATTTGCATACCAGTTTATTATAGGCAGCTCATTTTCCTATAATTGAAATACATTTAAATAGTCTTGGTGTTAGTTGCACACTAGTTTTTCCACCACTGTTTATGTGCGTGTCCGTCTCTTTACTGCATTTGACGGTAGCAGTAAGTGAGCTTAAGAGTGGCATTATCTGTGCTTAAAGGCCATGCTAGTTTTCTGCATCGGTGTGCTTGTCTGTAATCCACTATCTTGTGCTGCAACTATCAATCTCTCATCCTCAGGGCTGACCCAAAGGTTTCTGCTGCCCTAGGCAAAAGCCCTGGCCCTGCCACCCCCTCCCCTCACGTGCTGAGTCGCACTACCCTCCCCCCTCCCCATGCTGCCACATCCCACTGCCGCTGATTCTGGCGGCAGGGTTGGGGGGACAGCCTGCCGTGGGCCACTGCCACCTAGCAAACCCCAATGCTGGAATAAGCAGCAGCGGGGGACAGCGGTGCGGTGCGGCATGGCTCAGCACTGGGGGGGTGGCAGGCCTTGTGTGTCATGCCGCCCACAGAGGTCTGCTGCCCTAGGTGGCTCCCTAGCCCGCCTGGCTCATCCTTTAGTTTCAATTTTCCTCTCCTCAACATTCATGTGTCTGGTTTTGATTGACAAAATGTTTCTGGAGTAACACTTTGTGTTTCCCACTGTATTTGTGCATTTGCCACTTGTTTTTCATCGTTTGCTGATCTAATTCTTAGAAGATTTTTTTCTCTTGATTTGCAGATCCTGCTGCTTCCTTTCCTGTGTGTGCTTCTGGATTCTCACTCATTCCTTCCAGTCGTCAGTGGTTTCCTGATGTGCAGCATCTGTGGCTCCTTCAGTAACAATCTGCAGCCATGCTCAGAAAATATTGGATTTTCCCAATCCAAGCGGAGTTACATTCAGTTACACTAATTATTTCCCTACCCAAGTGGACTTACAATCTAACTTGTACCAGAGAATGGAGGGTAACACGTCTTGCCCAAAATCACAGAGTGTCAGTGGGAGAAGTGGGATTTGAACTCTGGCTTCCATGGTTTAGCAACCTGCTTCTCTATCCACCTTGCTACTCCTCCATGTCATAAAGACAGACAGACAGATTGACAAAGCCTCCACAAATGGTGGTCTTGGTCTGGCAAAATGTGCCTAATGAAAAAAAACCCTGAAGGATTCTTCACCTACCAATGGTACCAAGAAAGGCCTTATGCTGAAGGGTCAGAGGTGCAAACAGTTCTGAGCACTGACCTCTTATTAGATCAATCCAGTGTGAACATAGCAATGCTGTAAATCTGTTAACTCATAACTACAATATATATCCTAGGACATCTAATAATTTCATTGAAGTTTTTTTACAAAATAACAGAATCCATGACTCCATGTCCCTCCTCTCAGCATGCCCATTGCACCCCTCCTAAGACTCTCCCAGAATGAAACAATTCATTTTGCTGCAAATAGGAGAATCTTTCCCTTTCAGACTCCCTCTACCACTATGGACATGAGGGGGCCTAGCACTAAAGTGCAATAATGTGTCTAGTACAGATTAAACTCTGCCCTACATACTAACCCACAGGCCCAGATTTATGCCAAGGCAACATAAGGAATTGCCTAAAGTGACAAATACCCGGGCCCAAAAGGAGTTTGCTCCTGCTTAAAGACCATGCTCTTCAATCTCTGTGAAGACCCCACCTGCCCTCTGATCTCCAGGTGAGAACCCCATTCTTCGTTTCCATCTAAGGATGCCAAAACCTAAAATCTGTCTCTATTAACCTATTACCTTGAAGGTTAATCCAAAGTAAACAGCATTACTGCAGCCAATAGTAAATTGTTTCGGCATTCACAGACTAAGTACTGATGCCTGTAAATAATAACACAGCTTCTATCAAGGATTTTTCTAAGATGGAAAAACTTACCACCTAGAGGATGGTGTCAAATGCATCTTGCAATAAGTACCACCTGACAAGATGACTTTTTTTGGCTAATTACTGCAGTAGTAGAGACAAAGGGCGGAAGGAGAAAGGCGAAAGAAGGGAAGAAGCGCAAAAGAGAGGAGGAAAGAAGGAAGCCAGATCCAGGAAGGGAGCAGGGTGAGAGCCCTCTGCAAGCACCACTGCAATGGAGGCCACCTAGGCTGTGCAAAGCAAGAACTTCCAGGCCTCAGATCACTGTGCTGTGCCGTTGACCTGTTCTGGTCCCAGGATTGGCTGCAGCCTTTCTTCCATTACCAATGTAATGGCAGAGAAAAAAAGTTAAAAGTACCTTCTAACAACCACATTAAAAATAAATGAACAGGGTCAGTAAAGTCTCAAATAAGGAAATAAACATTTAAAATGAAAGGCTGGCTAATTCAAATGAAGTGTCAAATAAGGAAACATGCTAAATAAATACATCTTTACTGATTCTGAGGGAATATGTGTATATATGAATGTAAGGGGAATCAGACTGCAGTTTTAATACAGTGTTGAAGAAGTTAATGAACATGGTAGAGCTGATTTATTTTATTTATTTATTTAGACTGTTTTGTATACCACCTTATCCTTCAATCAAAGCAGTCACAATACAATTGGGGGATACATTTAACATGTGTGGATATGAGACACATACACTAATACTTACAGGGAACATGGGCAATGGAGGGTTAAGTGGCTTGCCCAAGACCACAAGGAGCATCTGTGGGACTAGAAACCCCAGTCCTTCCAGCCCAAGGTTGCTGTCCTCTAGTGGGATTTGAACCTCCGACCTTCCGGCCTGAAATACCTTGCCCCAACCACTAGGCTACTCCTCCCTCTGATGCAGGAAGTAGTTGATCCTGAGGCAAGCAGGGGAGAGCTCATAGGAGATTAGGAGATAAAAAGCATGACCTAGTTAAATAAACAACACAACTACTAAACAAACTTTAAAGAAAATTATATAACATTACTTTTAAGGTGTGTGAAGATCCGCTAAGGGCCTTAGAGCTACAAAAGTGTGCTGTGTGAGTTGGAATGAAGGTAGTAAGGAACTATTTCCAGACAGAGTTGGGTATAAGAACACTTTTACAGAAAGGATAGGATCCTTATGTAGGTACTTCAGTTACTGATTGGGAAGAAGATTTCTGATGGAGTAAGGTATGCCAGAGTGTGTCTGTATGGAAAAGCTGGAAAAGGATTTAAATGATATCAGAACTATAAGTAGCTGAGAATTATTTACAGGAGGAGTGTGTAAGAAGCTTGCATGAAAGCTGAAGAGAAAATTTAGGGGCTTGTTTACAAAAGCGCGGTAGCGATTCGCGATCGTTATCGGAGCCGCAGCCCCATTGAAATCAATGGGGCCGCGGCTCCGATAACGATCGCGAACCGCTACCGCGGCTTTGTAAACAAGCCCCTTAAAGTTAAATGTGGAAACGTTTTCCTTGGTGACCGGAATAAAGCTGGAGAAGCTCTGTAACCCATTCAAGCAGTTTTAAATCCAAGCTGAATGAGGATTTGAAGTGATTTATTTGAAAGTGAGAATTTGAAGTGATTTATTGGAGAGTGAGTCTAATTTTGAGCATTGCTGTGGTTAAAAGCTTAACAGTATGTGACTTGCTTTCTTTCTATAGCACTGGAATCCTTCAAGTAACGAAGAAAAAATAGACTGAAGATAAAAAAAACTCCCAGTGCAGTGAGAAGAAAAACCCTGAAAGTGAGCTGTTTTTTGGTTAATGCAAGAAAACTGTGTACCAACAGCTAAATTCAGGGGGCTCGTGGGAATAAGAGGCACTGTGAGCAGTTCCTGGCTGTGTGGGGTCCTTTTCTTCAGGTTTTGTCTCCACAGGCCTGGAGTCAGATACTCAACTATTGTTAGCTGGGGATGAGATGGGGAGGGGTAGGCATGGGGCAGTTATGGGTCGGCCCGTAAGGGTCAGGGGGGCTCTGGCTCTTAGAGGGTGGCCTGAAGTAGGATTAACCCATTGGTTAGGACTTTGTGTAACCAGGTTCTTCGGGGGCTGAGCTCCTGCCTCTTGACTTGTGGCGAGGGCTCCTCCTTCTGGATGGGTGTATTAGGAGGGCTGGGAGTAGTTAAATGTGGGAGCAGTTGAGGAGCTTGAGATGGGTCCACATGTATTGTTTATGGGAACTCTGACTTGCAGAGACTTTAGGGGGGAATGATTATGTGGGTTGGATGTAGGGCTTTGGCTGTATGTTTGTGTTTGGGGATTTGTGGGTCTGTGGGGGGGGGGGCTCTCTCCCTGGCTAATCCACGCTTATAGCTTGTGTGGGGGGTGCTGCTGAAACTAGGTTGCCTGTTGTTCTGGAGAAAAACAAAAAAGCAACTGACCCACCAAATGACAAAAATCAACACACAAAATAAGGGTCCAAAGAAAAAGACTTTACCAAATTAAAAATGTATAAGGGATTAATTGGAGACATCAACAGGCTAAAGCCAAAAAAGGAAAATTAGAATTACCTGCTAATTGTTGTTCCTTGAGGAACTCCAGTCCAGTCCCGCACCTCTGGGTAGTGCACCTCCTCTCACAGCTTGGAGACTGGGCATGTCAGAATTCTGAAGCCACTAGACAATATACCGCTGGCACCTCCCACCAGCTCCCAGTGACCTACTGACAAAGCAGACTAAGAAGAGCAACAAATAAGTAGCTAAAATATGAATTGAAAGTTATTAATCAAACAATGAAACCAACAGGTAAGTATGAACATAACCCTTAAATGTCCTCCCTCAGACCCCGAGGAATTCCTCCTCCACCGCCCCAAGGCCTGAGAGAATGAAAGAAAGAAGAGAGAGAAAAGGTAGTGAGAAACAAATAGTCCGAGACGCACAAACTTCGCGACTACAGCTCTCACCGATTGAGCTGATGCAAACGTAGAAGCTCTACGTTACCCGTCTGCACACAGAAAACCCCGGGTGGGATCCAGGACTGAAATGGAGTTCCTCAAGGAACAACAATTAGCAGGTAAGTCTAATTTCTCTTTCCTTATCATCCCTCCAGTCCAGTCCCGCACCTCTGGGATGTATCAGAGCAGTAATGAATGGGAGGGACCCGTCAAACCGGCTCGCAATACCGCCGATCCGAAACAGGCATCCCCCACCGCCTGGATATCCAGATGATAATGTTTACTGAAAGTATGCAAAGAAGACCACGTAGCGGCTTTGCAAATTTCCACTGGAGGAAAACGTACATTCTGCCCACGAAGCTGCCTGAGCTCTGGTAGAATGAGCTCGCAACCCCAAGAGGACTTGATTACCTTGCAACAAATAAGCTGAAGAAATCGCCTCGCAAACCCATCTGGAAATAGAAGCCTTGGCTGCTGATTCTCCTCCAAAAAGAACAAACAAACGATCCGTCTTACGAAAAGGCTCCGACTTTTTTAGATAAAGACGAAGGATCCTCTTTATGTCTAGCGAACGCAAACTATGCTCCAAATTACTCTCCCCTAAAGGCTTCAATACTGGTAAAGAGACCAACTGGTTCACATGAAAAGGAGACACCACTTTTGGCATGAACGACGGAACAGGACGCAAAACTACCTTATCCTTAAAGAAGGTTAGAAAGGGCTCCCGACAAGACAAAGCCTGCAACTTGGAAACTCGGTGTGCCGAGCAGATTGCTACCAAAAAAGACAGCCTTCAAGGTCAAATCCTTCAACGAAGCCTGACGCAAGGGTTCAAAGGGCTCCTTCGTCATTGCACTTAGGACCAAATTAAGGTCCCAAGGTGGAATAACCACTCTCTTGGTGGCCGAAGACGAGACACCGCCCTTAAAAAACGTAAGACATCTGGATCAGAGCCCAAAGCGATACCTTGAACCTTTCCGCGATAACAAGAGATAGCTGCCAACTGCACCCTCAACGTGCTCGCCGCTAGACCCTTGTCAAAACCATCCTGCAAAAAGCTCAAGATTTGCAGAATTGAAACTGCGGATAGATATGCTTGCCGCGCCGTGCACCAATCTTCAAATATACGCCAGACGCGAACATAAGCCAGCGAGGTTGACCATTTTCTGGCTAAAAGCAAGGTAGAGATTACCGCTCGAGAGTAACCCTTCTTCCTTAACCTTGCCCTTTCAAGGGCCAAGCCAGAAGCGAGAACCGATCCACTTGCGGCATTTGAAGAGGTCCCTGTTGAAGGAGATCGTCCCAGATGGAAGACGCCAAGGCGGGCCATCGAGCAGATGCACCAGGTCGGCGTACCACGGATGTCAAGGCCAATCCAGAGTGATTAAAATTATCCGCCCCTGATGGGCCTCTATGCGTTGAATCACTCAACCTATGAGCGCCCAAGGTGGGAAGACATAGAGGAGACCTTCTGTAGGCCACAGATGCAACAATGCATCCAGTCCCTTGGACATCCTCTCTCACCCCCTGATGAAGAAGCGACTTACCTTGACTGAGCTGAACCTGGCCATTAGATCCATTATGGGATATCCCCATCTGTGAACTATCTGCGCGAAGACTTACGCGTGAATTTCCCATTCTGTGGGGTATATGCGAACCCAACTGAGATAGTCCACTGTCACATTGTCCACTCCCGCAATGTGCGCCGCCGAGAGAGCCTGAAGCGAATTTTCCGCCCAGCTGAACAAAGCCGCCGCTTCCTCCACCAGAGCCGCGCTGCCTGTACCCCTTGCCTGTTGAGATATGCCACCGCGGAGGCATTGTCCGACAGAACTCAAACCGCTTGACCCTGAAGATTGGACTTGAATGCGTGGAGTGCTAGAGCCACTGCTCTCAACTCCAGACGGTTAATTGACCACTGCACTTCCAGCGCATTCCAAACCCCTTGCGCAAAGAGCTCCTCGCAATGAGCCCCCCCAACCTGCCAGACTGGTATCAGTTAAGACCGCAACCCACTGCAGCTGCTCGAGAGGCATGCCTGCCGCCAGATTCTCTGGAAGAAGCCACCACTGAAGAGACTCTCTGACTCCCTTTGGATAAGGAAGCTGTTTGGACAGAGAATACTCCTGATGGGACCAGCAGCGCAGCAAAGAGCTCTGCAGAGGGCGCATGTGTGCTCTCGCCCATGGTACCACCTCTAGAGTTGCTTCCATTGTTCCCAGCACTCGCAGATACTGCCAGGCCATCAGTGCAGGACTCTTTAAGAAGGCGTTCACCAAGAGACAAAGACCTTGAGCCCTGTGATCCGGCAGAAACACCGAACCCCATCGTGTGTCGAAGCGAACTCCCAAATATTCCAGAACCTGAGTGGGTACCAATTGGCTCTTGGCCATGTTGACCACCCACCTGAGGCTCTCTAGGAGCTGAACTACTCTGGAAGTAGCCCGTACACTTTCATCCCTGGACTTTGCTCGAATCAACCAGTCGTCGAGATAGGGGTGTACCAACACCCCCTCTTTGTGAAGTGCCGCAGCCACCACTACCATCACTTTGGTGAAGGTGCGCGGCACCAGCGCCAGGCCAAAAGGCAACGCCTGGAACTGAAAATGTCCCCGAGGCACCGCAAACCGTAGAAATGTTGATGATCCGGCCTGATCAGAATATGCAAGTACGCTTCGGTAAGATCGAGAGACGTCAAGAATTCTCCCTTTTGCACGGTCACAATAACAGAACGTAAGGTTTCCATACGTAAATGAGGCACCCGGAGGCAACGGTTTACCCCTTTTAGATCAAAAATTGGATGAAAGGACCTGTCTTTTTTGGGAACCACGAAATAAATTGAGTATCGACCACATCTGCATTGGTCTGGAGGCACTGGAATCACTGCTTCCAACTGAAGTAAACGAGAGAGCGTCTCTTCTACCACCACTGCCTTGGACCGAGTCCTGCAGGGCGAAAGAACGAATGATTTGGCCACTGGTCTGGTGAATTTGAGGGCATAGCCCTCGCGAATGACCTCCAGCACCCAATGGTCGGACGTTATCTGGGCCCAGGCTGAGAGAAAATCTCGAAGCCGACCACCCACGGGATGTACCACAGCCTGGGCCCTCCTGGCTTCATTGGGTCTTATGAAATCCCGAGGAATAGGGGCTAGAGAAACCTCTGCCTGCCCCTCAGAATCCCTGGAACCCTTGACCGCGAGAGGGAAACCGACCTCTTTGGAAACTCCCCAAACGCGAGGTACGAAAACATCTAAAATCCTGCGTCTGACCTCTAGCTGTTGGCGCTGCCTGATGGGGCTTTGACTTATCCTCTGGCAAGCGACCACCTTTGGATTCCCCCAAATCCTTGACTAACTTGTCGAGATCTTCCCGAACAACAGCTTTCCCTTAAAAGGAAGCTTGCTGAGACATGACTTGGAGGAAATATCCGCTGCCCAATTCCGTAGCCAAAGATAATGCCGAGCCAATACCAGAGACACCATACTATTAGCCAATGCTCTGATGAGGTCATAATGCAGATCTGCTAGGTAAGCTGCACCAGATTCCAATCTAGTAACATCCGCCACCTGATCCTGCGCCTGGTCCCCTGGACGCTGCAGATGCTGTGACCAATGAAGGCATGCCCTAGCCACCCAAGCTCCACAAATAGACGCTTGTAAGGATAGTGCATTGACCTCAAAAGCTTGTTTCAACAAAGAATATAGCTTCCGGTCCTGCCCATCCTTGAGGGCTGCACTGTCCTCCACCGGAATGGTAGTCTTTTTGGTAACAGCCGAGATGGCTGCATCCACGCGTGGAACGAAATGTTTCATGCTCCTGATCAGACAAGGGGTAGAAGTGATTCATGGCCCTTATCCCCCCGGAGCCCTGCCTCAGGCTGATCCCATTCATCCTGAATCATCTGCCTGATCACACGATGAACGGGAAACACCACCTGAGTCTTCCATACTGCCTGAATGAGCGGATCTTCCACTGCCTCATCTGCCGCTGGTGGCACCACCGACAGGTTAAGAGCCTGAAGCGACTCAGTAATTAAGGCAGTCAACTCCTCCCTGTGAAAGACATGAATGATCCTAGCCTGGTCTTCCGGCTCTGGAATTTCACCTTCCTCCAAATCCTCTATGCCTGCATCTGGTTCGATGTCCAAGTCATCCTTCTCAAACCAGTCCGCTTGCGCTGGTTGCTCTTCTATGGAACGAGCTCTCTTAGTTGGCCTCGCACCTGAGAAGTCAACAGTTTCTGTGGTAGGCCGAACCGCCGTGGTCCCGACCATTGAAAGTCCCGCATCGACCCCCTGCTGACGTAAACAAAATGCCTGGTGCAACAACAGTACAAATTCTGGAGAAAAATCCACCAGAGCTGCTGCCCCCAAACACGTTGAGACAGAGAGACTTGGAACCGACTGCACCAAGCTCTGTGGCGAAGTAGGAGCCTCAAGCAGGGGAGTACTACCCAAAGGAACTTGAGTCTCCTGCGCAGGAAAGGACGGCACCTCCTTAGCTTTATCCTGGAGCTCCTGCTCCATGCTTAGTGCCTCTGTCATGCAACCGTGGCAAACTCCGGCGTCAGAAACTGAGCCACGACAGGTACCGCAGAAGAGACACTGAGGACGCGCCAGCATTAGCCCAAATCCTTGCACCGTGCCCAAAAACAAAATAAAGAGCAAAGATAGCAGGCCCTCAGCCTGTGATCTGCCGCTTCTCTTTTTTTTTTTTTAACTCTCAAAATCACACGTCCTGCATTAAATAAGCAAATCCTTTACTGAAACTGAAACTGCAGCTTGAAAAAATAGCAAAAAACAGAGAATAAAACTGTCCTGACGAAGAAACCCACGCCGAGAAAAAATGCAGGAAAAACGGCCCGTTGCGTGAGGAGAAAGAAAACATGCAAAATAACCCCCCACGAGGCTCTAGGCCGCAAAGGCAGACTCACCGCGGTTCCCCTGCAGTCGGGCACTCACCTCCGAGGCAGCAGAATACCTAAAAATCCTCCTGCTTTCACTGTAACTGCAATTGCTGGTCTGATCCCTTCCCCCGAGGCACTGAGGAACGCCGGCAAAGCAGCCTGAGAGGAAACCCACTGAATGGCCTGCACTCCCGACGAGATCGGGACCCACAAAGGCAGCAAGGAATTCCTCTAAAGTTCAGCTCCCCTCCGTGCAGACAAGGAGGGGAGTGAAAGAGGGAAAAAGAAACAGCAGCAGTAAGCAAGAAATCCCTCTGTCGGTTCAAGCCCCGTTCTTTTTTTTTTTTTAACTAACTTTACTACCCCCCAAATAAAACCAAATTTAGGAGAGACCATAAAATTAAAGTTTAAAACCTAGCTACTCTGACTGAATTGCTCCTTATTTGTTCCTCAGTGAGCCCAGCACCTAGGCTCACCACCTCCAGCTGCTTGGAGACTGAGCGAGGTGCCAGTGGTATATGTGCTAGTGGCTTCAGAATTCTGACATGCTCAGTCTCCAAGCTGCAGGAGGAGATGCACTACCCAGAGGTGCGGGACTGGACTAGAGGGACAATAAGGAACGCTAAAATAGTGATACCTCAAAGCCACAATTCATCACTTGACTCCATCTTCCCCCCATCACTACATACTATTTGTACAATTATTGCTATTCTTGACTTTTATTTTTATATACAATCATTTTTAATTAATTTAAAAATATCTCATCAAAACAATTCATAATTATGAAAAGGAAAGAGGAATCCACCTCAAAACATTCAAAATGGCAAAACACGTACCAGGAGAAGAGCAATGAAAAGATTTTCAAAGGGACAGTCCAACATATCGCACCCCAAAAGAGCCTGAATGCAGCATGCAAGACAAAGCAAAACGAAGTACTATAACTGCTATAAAAACAAAATATTTAGCTGTACTCAGTGTAGTCACAACATTGCAAATTCCAAAACAAAACACTACAAAGCAAAAATATTATATCACAGCAAATACAATTACTTATCTGCTTGGCATCACTGGTTTGAAAAGAACATCAGAGGGGCCGGCAAGACTAGACAATTCAATGCTAGTGCTTCACCGGCCCGGCACCCAACTTTGGACTCATCAAAATCCACAGTCCTCAACATTTCTTCAGTGGTGTTGTCCTCTGCCCAGTTATGCTTATTGCAGAAGGGGCTCTCTGTTGTGCCATCTCCACAGTTTGATAAGTTCAAAGTTACCGTGGCTTTGGCCCGTTTTTTTTTTGCCTCCTACACTTGTGTGTCTTCTTTTCAGACACTCTTCCTACTGCTCCCTCTGATACTGTTTTCCGTTTTTCATCCTGATGGATTCCACCTGGCCCTATTCCTCTGGATTTGGTGATATTTCAACACGTGGTCCTGCAGTCTGTAGAATGCTTATTTGTGTCAATGCGAAGTTCCAGTTTGTCCTATTCTGAACAAAATGCTTTATGTCACCAAAATAATTCTTCTGCATTAACTATCAAACCTGCAGATAAAGGGAGCACCATCGTTGTTATGGATACACCCTCTTATGAGGCCAAAGCCTGGCGTCAGTTGTCAGACTGTTCTTTCTATGTTCCCCTTCTGGAGGATCCTACATCAATGTATAAGAAAGAAGTGGATTTGGTGATTGCCGATGCTCTGTCTCATGGCTGGTCTCTATTAAGGCGGCTGCTTTTTTGACCGTACCTTATCCTCGTACTCTTGTGTTTTACTTGTTACTAAAGGTCCCCAAGAACCTTTATCATCCTCCAGGGTATCCCATCATATCTTCTATTGGTTCCTTGTTGGAACCTCTAACCCGTTTTGTGGATCGCTTTCTATACCCATTTGTCCTGTTGGGAAAAACATTCGTATAGGACTTTAGTGTTTTACTAAAACATAGTCACTGTGGTGTGCCAGTCACTTATCTCAAATCTTCTTTCCAGGTCTTGCTTTTTTGATGTAGGGCACCTTAGGATCCCCCCTGCTCTAGCGATGTCCAGCTGTAAGCAGTATATCTACTACTTATCTTTAAAATAAAAATAAAAGAGACTGCCTCACTAGCTATGTGCGCAGTAACTAGAAACATGTTCCTGTCCTTTTCTTTGTTTTATTTCTTTCTATTACTTGGGATGCTTACTATTCCCCAAAAATAAAAGATACTCAAGTTCCCTATCTTTTTCTCCCACAGACCTCTTTGTGCAAAAATAAGATTTTTCTTTAGGTATGTGCCAGAGTCAATCCTTTACAACTCCCAATCAGTTCAGGAAAAACTATACCAATTAGGCCTCATTCCGATCAAGACGTCCAGACCCGTATGTGCCCGATCAGAATCACAGGGGCAGATGCGATTCTGATCCCGCGGGACGTGTCTAGTCTCGCAGGATCAGGATCAGAATCATGACTAGGCCTGTATGCGCCGGCCAGGACCCGATTCCAGTGGGCATGCACATACAGGCCTCTACCTGGCTAATTCAGTCAAGGCTCCTGAATTGAGCCGTGATCCCTGGCCGCCAACCTGTTCTGTCATTCCCCACAGCCAGACCCCCAATCTGGTCTCCCAAGGCCAGGGTCAGGCTGCAGGAATCACCTGCACCCCCTCCAACCTCTTCCACTGTCTAGGTGAACATTCCACCTCAGAGGTAGAATAAGTTCCCCGTTCAGTCTGCCAGCCCCCGACATACAGGGCCGACATCATAATCAGTCCTGTATGTCTGGGGCTGCGGACCACCCACTGCCCGCCCTAACTCCGCCTCTGCACTGCCCCTTTCCCGCCCCCATTTAGCCTCCCAATACAAATACCTTGTTCGTATGGGGAGGTTAGTCGGGGTCGGCAGAAGGGGTCAAATAGCAGGGATGGGCATCCAATGGGACATCCATCCCCACTATTCATGGCTCAGAATGACCCTGACTGCCAATAAATTTAATTCTTTGAATAGGACAATATTTTTTTTCACACATTCAATCCTTCACTCTTTCAAACATACACTCTCTTCCTCACTGAAACAGTCCAATATATATCAGGCTTAAATAAATCCTGTGAGCAGTACTCCGTTTTAAAACAGCTCAGATGAGAAAAGAATAGATAGGCTCAGGCACCAGTCCTCAGCTAGCTCTCGCATCAGGGTGCAGGTGACGCATCTGTATGAGCTATTTATATTTCTGGCCTTAGCAACAGTAAGTGTTGCCAGGCGCCATCCAATGGTTCCATTGGAACACTGACATTGTTGAACATAACCTTATTCATAACATTTTATCATTTGAGCGCGATTTGTTGTTTACAGTAACTTGAAAAATTCATCTCGGGCGAAAAATGGAATTAACTCGTGAACATTTTTGTGCGATTATTTTTCATAACTTTCGACGTGGATTATCAAGACAAGAGTGCATCGATGAACTTAATTTTTTATACAGCGATAAAGCACCATCCTACAGCACTGTAAAAAACTGGTATAACGAATTCAATCTTGGCCGACGTTCGCTCCAGGACGAATTCCGTCAGTTTCGTCCAAAATCGGTTGTTGTGCCAGAAAATATCGATGCTGTGTGTGAACTGATAAAGCAAGATTGTCATGTGACATACTGTGAGATTGAGGCATCTTTGGGCATTAGTATGACAAGCATCAATAAGATATTGCATAATCATTTGGCCGTAAAAAAGATTTGTTCGCGTTGGATCCCGCATAATCTGACAAATGCTCAAAAGAAGGCTCGTGTCGATTGGTGCAAGGAAATGTTTAAAAAATACGTTCAAGGTGCATCAAAGACTGTGTATAACATCTACACAGGTGACGAATCATGGATCTATGCATATGAGCCCAAAACAAAACAGCAATCGACTGTATGGATCTTCCAAGACGAGCCAAATCCAACAAAAGTTGTTCGCGGAAGAAGCACATTGAAGCAAATGGTTGCCTGTTTCTTCGGCATTACCGGTCACGTGGCGACAGTGCCGTTAGAGCAACGTAGGACGGTCATTTCTGAATGGTACACGACCATTTGTTTACCAGAAGTCTTCGGAGAAATTCGGAAAAAGTCGAAGAAGAGGCGAATAATTCTTCATCATGACAATGCGAGCTCTCACACATTGGCTCAAACAAAGGAATTTTTGACCGGCCAAAACATCGAATTGATGGGTCATCCACCGTACAGCCCTGATTTGGCACCCAATGACTTCTTTTTATTCCCGCACATCAAAAACAAATTACGATTTTCAACACCCGAAGACGCATGTTTTGGAGTTACCTCAATCGGAGTGGAAAAAGTACTTCGAAAATTGGTTCAAACGCTTGCAAAAGTGTATTGATCTTCATGGAGAATATTTTGAAAAACAATAAAACCAATTTCGATCATAAATATTTGTTTTTTCATTATTAGGCCAGAAATATAAATAGCAACCCTTGTATCCGTATCCGCATCCACATCATGGCTCTCCAGATCAACACACAAAGGGTCAAAAGAAAAAGACTTTACCAAATAAAAACTTCATAAGGGGTTAAGTGGAGGCATCAATGGGCTAAGGCCAAAACCGCTAAAACAGCGATACTTCAAAGCCACAATTCATTACTGGACTCCACCTTCCCCCCCACCACTACATACTATTTGTGCAATTATTTTATTCTTAACTTTTATTTTTATATCCAATTATTTTAATTAATTTAAAAAATCTCATCAAAACAATTCGTAATTATGAAAACATCAAAAAAATGTAACATTCAAACCAACAAGACTCAGTGTGGCAGAATTCTCATCCCTTGGTAAGTCCTGATTTGAAATTTGAGCTTCTTGAAATACTAAAGTGTGTTGTAGAAAAAAATTAAAAAGAAAAAAAATGTTCTCTGTAATCTGGGAGTTTCCATTGGTGGCTTACCTGAGGTAACTCAGCCACCCGTGACACTCATAACATCAAGGTAAAGTAGGGTAACGTCCCATGGAGCCCCCGGTTTGCACTCCTCCAATCTTAGCAAGATGAGCCAGTATCTTTTGCTTACATTCTCCATCCCTCTTCTTGCACTGGTTTGCAGTACACCAAAACACTTCTAGATCTTGTCCCCTGCTGCCACAGACTTCCCACTGGGCTCCTTGAGATGCGGCGAACAGTGTCCCAGGACTTGGTGAGGAAGCTCGTACTTCTTACCTCTGGAAGAATGTGTCTGGGAATTACTGTCCCTATGGCTTTACTACTTGTGATGCCCTCTCTCTCCCCCATGCCCTCTTCTCTTTTTCACCTTCTTTACCTCTTCTTTCTCACTTCCTCATTCACCTCGTTCTCTTCTTCTCCTTCACAACTTTTCCTTTTCCTTGTCGCCTCTTAGATATACCATAAACCTAAATATCCCGATAATAAATAACTTGTCGCCTCTTAGATATAGACAGTATAGGAACTACCTGAGGTGCTTACCAACACTGCTCACTGTATGGGAACAACTGATGACTTATTTGTTTGCTGGGGCAAGGCCGGCTCTAGATTTGGTTCAAAGTGTTGGCGCCCTAGGCAAACTGTAAGCCTTACATCCCCCTAGCTGTCGGAATCTACTGTTTAGCTTTGAATGCGCTGCTCTTTGCTGCCCCCAAGAAGCTGCCGCTCTAGGCAATCACCTGGATTGCCTAATGATTGGGCCAGCCCTGGTCAGGGGAAGTCTTGTGTTTATTAGTGGCTGGTTGAGGGTTTAGAGGTGAGGTTCTGGAGGGTCTGGGATGGCTTAGGATTATTATGGGGCTATGTCAGAAATAGTGCTAGGGTTTCTAGTGTGCCCCCTCCGTCTCCAGCATGTCATCTCTCCTTCCCTAGCCCCTCCCCCACCACCACTGGGGAGGGGGTAGGGAAGGAAATCAGCATAGTACACGGCTTTCCAGCACGGGCCCGCACTCCATCGCTGCTGCCTCTCTCTGATGACTTCCTCATGAAGAGGGCTGAACACAGCAGGATTGGAATCTGAGCCTGCTGCCCCCCCCCCATCCCAATGCCTGCATGCCCCCTGCCGTGCTAAGATTGCTTACTGTGTTGCGCTGTCCCTATGTTCTGTTTTAGGATTTTGTATGTCTAACTTTTATGTATGTTGATTGAAACCCACCCTGAGACTCTTTTAGCATTACCTACCAATTTCCTGTTCCTGTCTATAGGAACCAACACCAGCACTGGCTTCCTTCCGCTCCCCAGTGCAGAGGCCAATCAGGGCCCAGCCGGCAATGAACAAAGGAACCAGCAACCACTACTTTAAAAGCACAGGTGTGCTTAGGTGGGGACCGGCACGGGGTCAACATACCTCCACACAAGGAAACACCATAAACCGACATCAGTTTAACCAAACTGGAATGCAGAATAAGGACACCGGAATAAGAAATCTTCTCAACACAGGAGAACGAATACAGGCGAACCAAAGCACCAGCACACATCAACTAGGAACACTGAAAAACCAAGTCAACCAAGCCTCCTCTGAGAAACACAGAAAGAGTTGACAACACCTGCCCACTCCATCCCGGGGGTAAGGTAGCAAGCTCCTCAACATGCGTTCCCGCTTTTGCCAGGTTTTACCCTATCTTATACTGATACTAATCGTAGTGCAACAAACCAACTGCACAGGAATCAGGACTCACACAGCACCTACTCCCATGCTCTCACTACCATTTATACCACCAGTCACCACCTTCTATTACCAACAAACCAGGCGTGTAGCGTGAAGAACTCACAATTTGATACAGCTACCTCATGCGCATCTCACACACTCTACACACACAAACCCCATCACTGGGTCCCCAATCAAGTGCGCCTTAATCAATGCAAGATCTATCAGAAATAAACCAAACACTATCTTGGACTACATATGATCCTACAAGTTTGACATCATATGCATCACAGAGACTTGGCTGACAGACATGGACCAGGTCATACTCAATCAAATTACACCTCCTGAATACACAGCATTCAACTGCACAAGGACACGCAAGAGAGGAGGAGGTGTATTAATACTGGCTAGAAAACACTACAGATTCAAGACCATCTCCTCTATCAGCACGATGGGGATGAACATAATCACTATCTCTTAACCACCTGACCATATGCCTTACATACAGACCACCAGATGCAAAATCACATTTATGCAGATGAGATAATGTATACGCCCCAATAAATAAACACGTGCCAGACCTAACCTCCATAACTAAATGCCTGGAGGAGATGACTACATGGCTCACAAATCAATCAAAGTGAAGGAGAAATTAAGATACCTAGGAATCACCCTAGACAGCAAGCTAAACCTTCATTCACACATTAACAAAACAGCTGCGAAGGCATACTACAAATTGAAACTCATCAGGATCACTTCCAAACAGTATGCCAAGCAATCATCATGCCTATAATGGATTACGGTAACATACTATATCAGGGCCTCCCCAAACAGGCCATCCACCCCCTCCAGTTGGTGCAGAATACAGCAGCCAGGATCATCACAAACTCAGCAAGAAATGAGCACATCATACCTATACTCCAACACCTCCATTGGTTGCCCATACATGCACGTTCAAGAAACAAAACAACTTTAAATATATTCAAAATCATTAACAACAATTCAGCCAATGCCCTTCAGAACCTAGTAACCAGGGACACCAGCACGAGGCCTAAGAGAAGCAACATAGACAATAAGATCGCCACCCCTACAGAATACCAGAGAACCAACCAGGCCACATCCAGAAAGGCACCATCCCTCTAAGATAAGATATGCCATACTGGGTCAGACCAAGGTCCATCAAGCCCAGTATCCTGTTTCCAACAGTTGTCAATCTAGGTCATAAGTACCTAGCAGTCTCCCCAAAAGACACAGGTTCCTCAATGCTTGTACTGGGTCAAGCAGTGATATCCTGCGTCCCTTTTAATAATGGTTTATAGACCTTTCCTCCAGGAACTTGTCCAAACCTTTTTTAAACCCAGCTACACTAACAGCTTTTACTACATCCTCCGGTAACGAATTCCAGAGTTTGATTACACATTGAGTGAAAAAAATATTTTCTCTTATTAGTCTTAAATAGGTTACCCTGTAGCTTCTTTGCATGTCCCCTAGTCTTTCTGATAGGGGAAAAATAAGGTTTAGTTTTAAGTGTATGTACAGAAGGATTCGGAGGCCTGCAGAGGGGGATTAGAAATCCTGCATATGTCTATATATGAACAACCCAGTCTGAGACGTGGACAGCGGTAGGAAGACGTTCTTTATTGAAAAAAAGCCTATGGCCCGACACAGGCCGTGTTTCGTTGCCTTCTTCAGGGGCAGGCTACACAATATGATAAAAACAATAGATAAATAAATTATAAATGCAACATAAAGACCTAAAGGATAAATACAAATTAAAAAATAAATATTAAAAGACATAAAATGTATGACGTAGAAGCCTCTCAAGAAGCTATAGAAACAGGTAGTGATCCGGTGGAGAGAACCGGTACTGCAAGAGAATGCAGGATTTTCTCTTCAGAGAGAAAAAAACACAGAGCTAATCAGGAACCACACCTCACCTCAAGGAAGGAGAGAAGCCAAGTCCCTGATTGGGCACGCCCAAGCAGGAGGCGGGCAGTGCAGTACACAGGCAGCTTGTTAAGCACTCAGAAACAGAGAGAGTCAGTTTTTGATTCGGATTTGAAAGAAGACAACGAGGAGGAAGAGTTGGAGAGAGAGCAATTAGGCAGCGGTGATCCACTAAGGAGAAGACTGGACTCAGGAAGCAAGTACCTGGGAGACTCAGGGGCAAGGAGAATCTTCTGTGACCAGAAGGATTCAGGAGCACTGAGAGACCCAAGGCTACAGCACAGGCTTCTAGAGGACCAAGCTGAACCTTGGAATAGAAGGCAGAGGGACGGTGAATTACCCTGGAGAAAGCCACAGCACAAGGTACACAGTGGGTTTGAAGCAGCTAGCAAGTTTAACATTGGGAAGCCAGAAAGAGTAAAGGCTAACATTAAAAGCCAAGACAAAGTCAGACAACACGGTAGCAATTGGTTGCAGTCTGAAAAGCATGTAAGCAGCCTAGGCTATTCTCACAAGCCAGCAGAAACCTATAGTAAGGGAACAGCTGAGTCTTATTACAGAGATGTGTGCCAAGAGAAGCCTGACCGTTCTACTTTTAACACACTGTTGAGAAACTCTCCACTCACAGCTGAAGTTTTAAACCCAGCACTTACGTTTAGTGATAAGTGGGGGAAGGATAATTCAAACACGCAGAACTGTTGTCCTAGTAAAAGCAGCATTGCTAATTATCAAGAGATAAGCAGTTTAAACAAACAGTTACCTGAAGGAGGAAGACATTATCAGCTTAGCCCCGGAAGAACGCAGGCTGAATTGCTTCTTAAAGATTTCAGAGAGTTCCTTGAAAGCAGGGCAGTTTCTTCCTCTAATGTAGCACAGCCCACAAACAGCTGTGAAGAGGAAATGCCTTTAGTTTCTTCTCTACCGTTCACAGAGCCAGACATGCCAATGGACTGTTCAGCTTGTGTCATTGAGAAGGACATTTAATTGAAATGCTGTACAAAGTTATATGAAGCAATATAACAGAAGTTGCTGTATTGATTCCTATGCTGAAGAACTTATCAGAAGGGAATAAGTTAAAGCATAATTGTCTGCATACCAGGAGCATTGCTGTTTGCCAAAGTTTGTTTCTTCCGTTAGTGAAAAGGGTCACATGACAACTGAATGTGATCACCGAAAATAATGGACATTTAGCCTAGCAGGGCAATTCCTTGTTTTGGTTTCTCACTCTTGTTTTGTGCTATTATACTTTATTTGCGTCTGTTTGCACTTGGACTGCAATGCGGAAATAAACCTCAAAGAAATTTTCTTTGCCTGCCTTACTACTTGAGCACACACAACTACAATTCTCAACCCTGAAGGGCATCAAAGGCCACCCCCTCCTGAAACCCTCAAGGTCCAGGGAGCGGGTGAGTGGCAAAGTGGTGTAGTATTGAGGATACTGCGCAGACGCAAGAAGTAGCCACATCGGGAGCTGCAGAAGCCAACTTTCCAGAAGAGCCCAGCTGAAGAGCTGACGAGCCCAGACGAGGAAGGGGACTGCAGGAGGCTACAGGATTTGCTGTCGCTGACGTGCATGCAAACCACCTGAGCCAGGTAAAGGGTATCCACCCTGGGTAACCAGGATACCAGGGCAAGGGTGCAGCCTAGTGGTGACTAGGGAGAGAAAAAAAAAAAGGAGAAATAAAAGCACAGATAGACAAGTGTACTGTGATACCGCACTTGGGTCTGTATTTTTGCTTTATTCCAGGAATTCCAAGATGGCGATGGAGGCCAAGGACATCTTCCAATGGATGGCGACGCAGCTAGAGCGCCAGAGAGATCTTTCGTTAGAGGCACAGGAAAGAGCCAACGCGAGTTTCCGTGAACAGCAGCAACCTCTACTTACCCTGATGGAGGAATGGCTAAAGGAGAGGAAGCAGGCGGCTGTACCACCAGCATCTACACCAGATTCCACTCTAACAGACTCTGTACACCCTGTTAGTCTACACACAGGAACTTTGTTTAACTTTGGTCAACTTACTAATCAGGATAATGTAGATGACTTTCTCGAGAGCTTCGAGAGAGTAGCTCGCCTTAGCGCCTGGCCTAGGGAACACAGGGCACTAAGATTAGCAGCATCCCTTACTGGGGAAGCGATGGCCGCTTACCGCGCCATGCCTGCTGCACTGGCCGGCAGCTATGACAAATTAAAGAAAGCGATAAGAGAGAGATTAGGGCTCACTCCTCTGGTTTACCACACTCGCTTGAGAAATGTAAAACTGAGGCCGAGTGAGACCCCTAAGTCCTTGTGTCACAGGATTCGTAGCTTGATTGACAAGTGGTTAACTCCAGAAGGGAGATCTGTGGAGTCAATACTTGACGACTTGGTACTAGAGCAATACATGAATGCTCTACCCCAGGGAATCCGCACCTTCCTGATCTTGCAAAACTGCAAAACTCCCCAAGAAGCTGTTGCACTCTCTGAAAGATACATAGAGGCAGAGCTAACTGCCCAGAGAGCTGGCACTACTTCCCAGGAGACAGGCAGTTGCGGATCAGAAAGGAACCGGAGGGTGCAGGAGGATCCTATAAAAATGTGCATGCCATTGTGGAAAAATTCTAAGAGTAAGCCAAGGTGTTATAAATGTGGGCAAGAGGGACATTTGCAAAAACACTGTTTTGTTAAAACTGCCTTGATAGCGGATAGTTCTATGGAAGATAGACAAGGTTTTCTTCTTTCTGTTGAAATACAGGGAATTACCACTCAAGCTTTGCTAGATTCAGGAGCTGAGTTAAGTATGCTCTCTGAAGAGTTGTGGCAGAGAATAGAAGCCATGCAGGGCAAAGAAGTAATTCAGCCTGTGAGTTCAGTTAAAATAAGATGTGTTCATGGAGGAACTTCCACCTATCCAGTATATAAGTTACACATAGCAGGGTTAGGTACACGAAGGACTATCCCCTTAGCAGTTGTCCCAGGACTTCCCCATGCAGTAATTCTAGGCAGGGATTGGCCGCAGTTCTTCAGGGAGATGGAATGAGAGTTGCAGGTGAAAGGTGCAATGGTCTCCACAAGAGCCCAATCCTCAGCCTTAGAGAGTAAAGAAGACACCCCAGAGGATCTCGGAGAAGTTCTCCCCTCTGATGAAGCATTGATAAACACTCCAGACACTAAAGTCAGAAAGGCAAAAGCTGAGAAGCGTAAGGAGAAACAGTCTCGCTCTAAGAACAAGTCTGACGTACAGGCAGGGCAAGAGCTGCCATGGGTACCAGAGGAGCTAATGAACAAGTTTCCCATGTTCCCAAACGAGCAGCAAGCGGACCCCGCTCTCACACAGGCATTCAAATGGGCTCAGACTATTAGGGATACCTTACCCAGGTTTCTCCTGACTGCAGGAATACTTTATAGGGAAAGTAAAGATCCTTTCACCGGGGATAGCAGAAAACAGTTGGTGGTGCCAACCACCTTTAAAAATATAGTGCTACGGTTGGCACACGACCATCCCGTTGGGGGGCATAAGGGCATTCAGGGAACCCTCGATCAAGTATTATCCCGATTCTATTGGCCAGGTATCTTCAAAGAGACGGCCAAGTTTTGTGAGGCTTGCCCCACATGCCAAAGAGTTTCAGCCGCCCATCCCAGGGATGTCCCCATGATACCATCACCTGTGATTAAGGATCCAATCCAGAGGATAGGTGTAGACATTGTCGGACCTCTGATTAAAACCCCTTGAGGTTTCCGCTATATCTTAGTGGTGGTAGACCACGCTACAAGGTTCCCGTGGGCCATGCCACTACGCACTATATCTGCCAGAGTAATAGCAAACAAACTCATTAAGCTATTCTGTGAAGTGGGTTTCCCCAAGGAAGTTCTCACCGACAGGGGGAGCAACTTCATGTCGAAATACTTAGGACAAGTGTGGGATGCCTTTGGCATTCACCACATTAAGACGGCAGCATATCATCCCCAAACGAACGGTTTAGTCGAGAGACAAAACCAGACTCTTAAAAGAATGTTACGTAGGAGTTTGGAGGGGGAAATGGACAACTGGGATACAATGCTTCCCTTTGTTCTGTATGCGTGCAGAGAGAGAAAACAGGCCTCATTAGGAACAGCACCGTATGAACTCCTGTATGGCAGGTCTCCCCGCGGCATTCTCGATATCTTAAGAGAACAATGGGTAGAACCAGATCCCAGGGAAATAGAGGTGCCCGAGTTCCTAAAAGATTTAAAGAAGCAGCTACGCCGGACCTCACAAGTAGCAGTGGACAATCTGAAGCGTAGTCAGGTCAAACAAAATCCTATTATGATAGGAATACAAAGCAGCGTCAACTAACGATAGGAGAGAAAGTTATTGTAATGGTGGCTGGGACAGAACTGAAATTTGAGAGCCATTGGAAAGGCCCCTGTCGGGTAATACAACCTGTAGGACCTGTATCTTACTTAGTTGAGAATAGGAAAGGTCGCAGGCAAGTTTACCATATCAACGTGTTAAAACCATGGCATGACAGAGTAGCTTTAGCCCAAATAGCCACAATAGCCTCTCCGAGACAACAGCCTCAACAGAAGCTCACCAGCACAGAGCCCATAGATTGTATCACGTGCTGGGCCGTCAAGACTAACCCAGCCTGTGATATCTTAAGGGGGGGGGATCTGTGACGTAGAAGCCTCTCAAGAAGCTATAGAAACAGGTAGTGATCCGTTGGAGAGAACCGGTACTGCAAGAGAATGCAGGATTTTCTCTTCAGAGAGAAAAAAACACAGAGCTAATCAGGAACCACACCTCACCTCAAGGAAGGAGAGAAGCCAAGTCCCTGATTGGGCACGCCCAAGCAGGAGGCGGGTAGTGCAGTACACAGGCAGCTTGTTAAGCACTCAGAAACAGAGAGAGTCAGTTTTTGATTCGGATTTGAAAGAAGACAACGAGGAGGAAGAGTTGGAGAGAGAGCAATTAGGCAGCGGTGATCCACTAAGGAGAAGACTGGACTCAGGAAGCAAGTACCTGGGAGACTCAGGGGCAAGGAGAATCTTCTGTGACCAGAAGGATTCAGGAGCACTGAGAGACCCAAGGCTACAGCACAGGCTTCTAGAGGACCAAGCTGAACCTTGGAATAGAAGGCAGAGGGACGGTGAATTACCCTGGAGAAAGCCACAGCACAAGGTACACAGTGGGTTTGAAGCAGCTAGCAAGTTTAACATTGGGAAGCCAGAAAGAGTAAAGGCTAACGTTAAAAGCCAAGACAAAGTCAGACAACACGGTAGCAATTGGTTGCAGTCTGAAAAGCATGTAAGCAGCCTAGGCTATTCTCACAAGCCAGCAGAAACCTATAGTAAGGGAACAGCTGAGTCTTATTACAGAGATGTGTGCCAAGAGAAGCCTGACCGTTCTACTTTTAACACACTGTTGAGAAACTCTCCACTCACAGCTGAAGTTTTAAACCCAGCACTTACGTTTAGTGATAAGTGGGGGAAGGATAATTCAAACACGCAGAACTGTTGTCCTAGTAAAAGCAGCATTGCTAATTATCAAGAGATAAGCAGTTTAAACAAACAGTTACCTGAAAGAGGAAGACATTATCAGCTTAGCCCCGGAAGAACGCAGGCTGAATTGCTTCTTAAAGATTTCAGAGAGTTCCTTGAAAGCAGGGCAGTTTCTTCCTCTAATGTAGCACAGCCCACAAACAGCTGTGAAGAGGAAATGCCTTTAGTTTCTTCTCTACCGTTCACAGAGCCAGACATGCCAATGGACTGTTCAGCTTGTGTCATTGAGAAGGACATTTAATTGAAATGCTGTACAAAGTTATATGAAGCAATATAACAGAAGTTGCTGTATTGATTCCTATGCTGAAGAACTTATCAGAAGGGAATAAGTTAAAGCATAATTGTCTGCATACCAGGAGCATTGCTGTTTGCCAAAGTTTGTTTCTTCCGTTAGTGAAAAGGGTCACATGACAACTGAATGTGATCACCGAAAATAATGGACATTTAGCCTAGCAGGGCAATACCTTGTTTTGGTTTCTCACTCTTGTTTTGTGCTATTATACTTTATTTGCGTCTGTTTGCACTTGAACTGCAATGCGGAAATAAACCTCATCAAATAAATTTTCTTTGCCTGCCTTACTACTTGAGCACACACAACTACAATTCTCAACCCTGAAGGGCATCAAAGGCCACCCCCTCCTGAAACCCTCAAGGTCCAGGGAGCGGGTGAGTGGCAAATGCAACCATAAAAATATAAAACCAAAGACAATTGGCACAGCAAAACAGATACAGACCTATTCGTCTGTAACAAGACAACATCTCTAAAAAACTAATACCCTTGCACATGTATATTAATAGTCATTACAAAAATATAGTCATATAAATATTTTGTAACATTCAAAAAATAATCATGACATATCAAATGAATAGTTAATATACACAAATAAATAATTAAAAACATCAACACATACATATTTGCATCATAAAGGAGTATAAAGCATACCTTTATCAGTTGTCTAACCTTCCACAATACTGCATTCGCTAAAGAGGGACAAGGAAGAGAAACCACATGGATATGTGCACCACCACAAATAGCCCATCATTGCCCCATCAGGTCAATGATACAACCAAAAGTGAAAGAAACCACATTAGGTATGTGAGTAACCATACATTACCCATTATTACCCTTATGGGCTTGTAAAATTGAATGGTGGTGAAAAAGACGTATTACCTGCAATGTCTTTAGACGTGAATTGGAGTTAAAATAACCAAAATGGCTGATGTGAGATACTATAAAAACAATAAAATATTATAAACAAACACCATCGGCTACTATTTATTTAAAAAAAATTCTTTATAAAAACTTGGCCGTACGTGCTGACTCTCATTTTTACTACTTATATTAAAACCAACAAAAAAGGGGGGGGGGGGGGGAACACAACCACACAGCATACATAACAAACACCATATTGCCATGACCTCTTTCTAAAATATCACTACTGCCAAATTGGGACAACCAACCATACCAGAAAATAACTAAGATATCTAAACCTAAGATGTACATATAAAAATATAAATATATAAATAATTAAATGACACCACCACTCATTGTAGATGCACGATAGGCCATAAACGTACTAACTCCATACAACCTTCTATTGCAATCACCAATATGTATTGCTTTGCAATGAGACCACAACCCAATCACCAAACCGGCACTTATTACCAATTCATTTTCATAACCGGAATTACAGCTCCATATAATCCAGCACTACTAATTTCCACAGGTATAAACCCACCAGCCATTTAATACAAAACAATTCATAAAAGTCACACCTCGGCGCTCCACACCGCGCACTCTAAAGTAACCAAACCGAACTGTTAAAAATAAAAACCGCTGAAGCATGCGCCTTAAAGCACCGGTATGCAACCGCTGCGGGAGGAAAAAGCCAAGCATCCACTGATTCATTGTGCATTTGTACATATTGGAAACCGGCTGAAAATACCCAAAGTAACAAAATATTGGAACGTCAAACCTCTTATAAGAAACCACGCTTTCGTGAAAACTGAGCCATATGATACAACAAAACAAATCCTCTCCACCATCGCTTATTTCCGTGACTCATACTCAACCCCAAAATAATTTTTTGCAACCATACTAACTTCTAGGTTGATTTTAAACAAGCTTGCAACACCATACTCAACTAATCACACGGTACTCAACATCTATCAATGAATATGGCCCACATATTAAAAATACTATCCGTCATTATTTCTTACCGTAAAAAGATTATACAATGTTAATTGTATAATTGTATATAGTTAAAAACACTGTTCCATGTTATTGTTCATGAAAAGTTTATTGTACATAGTTATGAAAAACGCTGTTCCATGTAAAACCATGTTCATTATATGTTAGATGTAAACCGCCTTTGATCTTTGGAAAAAGCGGTATAGAAGAAAAGCATAAATAAATAAATAAATAAATAATAGCATTCATAATCCAACATAACCAATTCCCCGAGTCACACAGGTCTGAACCTATCAGACTTTCAATCCAAAATACCTCATAAAACTCACACCTCGGCGCTCCACAACGCGTATTCAATAGTTAACTAACTGCACTGTGAAATTAAAAAAACGCTGAAGCATGCGCCTTAAATGGCTGGGGTATGCAAATGCCATGGGAGGAGTAAAGCAAATCTCTACCAAATCATTATGCACACAATAGAAACTGGCCAGAAATACCCAAAAAAACCACAATGCTGAATCATTAAAACTTTTTTTAAAAAAAAGAACAGCTTTAGCAACAAATGAGCTATGGGATATAAGTAGACACTTCTCACCACCACCGCTCATTACCGATGATCAATAGGCCATCGCTGAGTTGCTCCATTCAACCACCAATACCAATGACTAGTATATACTATGTGCATTAAAAAACCAAATTGTCAAAAAAGCAATTTATAATATACTCCTTGAATTGTATCCTTTGTACACAAAACATCCCTTACACACAAATTACATTCCTTGCACACGAATCATCCAAATCTATCACAACCGACCTTACAATAAAATCTATATTAATACAAGCGCTCCAAAATAGAAATTACTAAAAAACCAAAACAGGACCAAACATCCAGAAAGTCTGCAGATACCCTTCTTCAAATTGTCCATATTTATTATAAAGGGTAAATGAAGGGGTACTGTCAGTCCATGCACATGTTATTATTAATCAGGGGTATAAAAATAGAAACTTAAAAATGCCAAAGGCCTCCAAACAAACCAGAAGTATCACCAAACAACCAATAGACATCCCTTCATAAAAATATGGCTAAATTAATATCCATATTTAATCCATTAGGGTGCAGACAGTCAAGATTAAAAATATACCGCTCTTCCAACCGACGAATAGACCCCTCAACATCACCCCCTCTCCAGTTGATCTTCACCTTTTTGATAACAAAAAATTTTAGATCTGAAATTTTATGTGATAATTCTTGCCAGTGACTCACAAGGGGTTTGTCCACTAAACCCCTCCTAATACAGCTCCTGTGTTCTATAATCCGATGACGCACTGGACGAACAGTCTTACCAACATACAATTTTAGACATGGACATTGGATAACATAGATAACATGGCTGGTGGAACAGTTGGAAAAATCATCCAAAAAATTTTTTTTATTGTTTGTTGGATGAATAAATTGCTTTTTAACTACTAGGGAATGCACACACACCGAGTATTTACCGCATCGATAGTGTCCCTTATGCTGTGAGAGAAAAGCCCTTTCTGTGAGTGCAGATGGTACTAGCATATTTTTGAGGTTGACATTCCGTTTATATGCAAAAGTAATCTTCATATCACGAAAGGCCGGCAGAGCTTGGATCAACGACCAATACTTCCTTATTATTTTGATAATATGTTGTGAATGGTATGAGTATAATAATGGACAAACCATACCCACAGCAGTTGTTTTCTTCTGTTAATTCTTGACGAGAGCATTGCACTGCCCTGTTGTATGCCTTATCTATGGATGCAGGCGGATAATATCTATCTCTAAACCTATCTCTCATTATATGTGCTTGTTCTCCAAACTGTTGTTGGGACGTACAAATTCTCCGGATCCTTAAAAACTGGCCAACTGGCAGATTATGTTTCAACGACAGATTATGGTAACTTTGAAAATGAAGTAAGTGGTTCCGATCCGTTGGTTTTCTATAAAGTGTAGTGGAGAATCCGTTATCATCTTTTATAATCAACAGATCCAAATATGCAATTTTTTTTCATCAAAAGTCAACTGGAACCGTAAATTGTCATCGCAGTTATTGATCCATATGTTGAATTCTTCAAGGAGAGCTACCGATCCTTCCCATATCATAAAAACATCATCTATGTATCTGATCCATAGCTTCATGTTCTTCTTAAATGGGTTCTCTTTTATATATATCTCCTCAAAGTTAAAAACATATAAATTTGCAATGTCCGGGGCCATAGATGACCCCATGGCCACCCCTTTTATTTGCTTGTAAAATATTCCTTGGAAACAAAAATAATTTTCACACATTGCAAACCGGGTTAAATCAAGGAGGATAGCCGTAGGAATACGCTTCCATTCCTGTCTGTTATGTAAATAGTGCTCTATCAATTTTAACGCTTCCTTTTGCGGAATATTTGTATATAGCGATTCTATGTCAAGCGTTACCAGTAACCAGTCAGAATTGAACTCCTTTAATGATGATAAGATTTGGATCACTTGTGTGGAATCACGGACATAAGACCACATGTTGACCACATGAGGCCTTAAAAACACATCAACTTTGAAATAGGCTCCAAAAGGGATCCGATTGCTGATATTATCGGCCTACCAGGGGGATTATCCAATGATTTATGCACCTTCGGATTAATGTAAATAGTAGGTATAATTGGATGACCTACCATCAAAAATGATTTTTCTTGCACGGTGAGGTGTCCAAGCTCATATGCTATGAGAATTAAATTGTCAATAGAACATTTCAATGAACTAGTTGGATCATCACTTAACCGCAGATAAAATGCATCATTCTTTAACTGCTTGTGAATCTCATTCAAGTATTGTTCTTTATCCATAACCACAATTGCGCCTCCCTTATCTGCTGGTTTTATAATAATACTTGAGTTACTCTGTAATGATTTAATCGCTTTCCTCTCTTCTATATTGAGATTATCATATGGGGGTTTCTTTTTCAATTTAATCTCATCCACTTCTTTTACAACTAATTTCTCGAAGGTACCTATTATAGGATCAATATTTGGAGGTGGCATCCATTTAGATTTAGGTCTAATTGCTGACGGACCCGTATTAACAGACTCACTCGTAGCAAAAAACTGTTTGATTTTAATTTTTCAGAAAAACTTGAAAAGATCTAAATGAGTCTCAAAATGATCGTATCTCTTAACTAGCACGAAGGAGAGGCCTTTATTTAAGAGAGCAAATTCACCTGCCATCAATTCATATCTAGAAATATTAATAACATTATTAATATTATTAGTTTTTAATACGGTCTCTCCACTGACCTTTCGGAACCCTTGCGGCTCCATCCTCGCCCACGTCCGCGACCACGGCCACGACCTCTGTATGTATTTTGCTGACCGTATGTCCTGGGATATTGGTCGTATGTCCATTGGTTGCTCTGGGGGGCCTTCCGTGATCTCTCTCGTCCTCCCCCTTCCCAAAGCGCATCCATATTTAAAAAACTCTCCCCTCGTCCCTTATCTTGAATTTTTGTTTTTTGAAAAAGGGATATTGACCCATCCACTGACTCCACAGAAGCGCTCCGTGACCGCTTCTTCTTTTGCCCTACCGATGAATCTACATTCTTATCATTATGGTCACCCTCCTTAAAATCAAAAAGACCAGACCGCTTCTTAACATATATACGGTCAGCTTCTGTCTTTTTGCACCATGGGTACACATACCCATACAGATAATCATCCTCGTCCCTCTTAAACTTCTCCATCTTACCACCCTTTATCTCTTTTTTATAGGTCGCATTATTCCTTTCATAATCCTTATATATATCATCAAAATTTCTATCATTACTCTTTAATGCTATAAGCTTCTCATCAATCTCAGCCTTATATATTTCTGATTTTTTGTTTGCTGTGCTGATTAACAGTATCATCAAGTCTAAGGAACACTTCTTCAAAATCGCGTTCCAACACTTTACAAATCCAGATTCTTCTTGATAAAGGCCTGGAGCCTTATATATCCTGACCTAAGGCCTCTTGGTATAATTTTTGACCTACAGCATTCTAGGAGGTATGCCGCATGAAGTTCTTCTCTAATCTGTTTCTGTGCACTGTGTACTATATCTTCCCATTGTCCCAGATGGTTATCACCTTCACTTTCTTTATGGGTCAGCAGTGCTTCTTGTGCTGCAAATTTATCCAGGGCATCATCCCCGAAGCTGAGAGTGTCCTTCCATGGGGAGAACATGCTGTTTCTACCAGGTACCAACCAAAAAAGCACGATTCCACGTGCTAGTTAACAACCCACTCTGAGACGAACAGTCTTACCAACATACAATTTTAGACATGGACATTGGATAACATAGATAACATGGCTGGTGGAACAGTTGGAAAAATCATCCAAAAAATTTTTTTTATTGTTTGTTGGATGAATAAATTGCTTTTTAACTACTAGGGAATGCACACACACTGAGCATTTACCGCATCGATAGTGTCCCTTATGCTGTGAGAGAAAAGCCCTTTCTGTCAGTGCAGATGGTACTAGCATATTTTTGAGGTTGACATTCCGTTTATATGCAAAAGTAATCTTCATATCACGAAAGGCCGGCAGAGCTTGGATCAACGACCAATACTTCCTTATTATTTTGATAATATGTTGTGAATGGTATGAGTATAATAATGGACAAACCATACCCACAGCAGTTGTTTTCTTCTGTTTTCCCATTAATTCTTGACGAGAGCATTGCACTGCCCTGTTGTATGCCTTATCTATGGATGCAGACGGATAATATCTATCTCTAAACCTATCTCTCATTATATGTGCTTGTTCTCCAAACTGTTGTTGGGACGTACAAATTCTCCGGATCCTTAAAAACTGGCCAACTGGCAGATTATGTTTCAACGACAGATTATGGTAACTTTAGGTCTTTATGTTGCATTTATAATTTATTTATCTATTGTTTTTATCATATTGTGTAGCCTGCCCCTGAAGAAGGCAACGAAACACGACCTGTGTCGGGCCATAGGCTTTTTTTCAATAAAGAACGTCTTCCTACTGCTGTCCACGTCTCAGACTGGGTTGTTAACTAGCACGTGGAATCGTGCTTTTTTGGTTGGTACCTATGTCTATATATGGAAAGGAATATGCTGTGCTAAGCTAAATTGATTGTTCTACACAGAGACTAGTATCTGTAAAGTTACTGATAAGCTGTGATGGGCCTCAGGGGATGGGTTGATGACGTATGAATATGTTTCTATTAATGTATAAAAGAGAGACAGCCCCTTGAACCGTTGGATTAAACTTGCATACTGTGTCTTGGTGTGGTTGTGAGTTCATTCCCCTGGAATTCCAGGCAGCTGAGGAGGAACAAAGGAAGCAGACGGAGGGGATTCTCCAGGTCTGGAGGCTGTGAACAGGGACAATCCCGTTACAATTTGGTGTCAGAACGTGGGATCCTCCCGTGGGCCGGGGGGACTCCCGGGTGCTTTGTTAGCATGGTGCTTGGGTAGCACGGTCAAAATTGCTCTGTCATCCCTGGGTGGGACTCGAGGCAGTGTCTGCTTCACATTCCTTCCCGGCTGCTATTGCTTGTGTGTGTGTGTGTGTGTGTGTGAGTCAGGCAAGACGCCCCTGTACGGTCCTGAAGCGAGAGCGCTTGTGACGGACCTGTGCAGAATGCACATGGCCTGATGTGCGTTTGTTGTGAATTAATTAGAGGATGGTGGGGTCCCAAGGTAAGGGGACCGCTCAAGAATCCGCGGGAGTGCGTGCGCAGCCAAATGTTGTGATAGGGTTTAAAACTGCAGCTAAGAAGGCATCCTATTCTTGATATGTATCAGATATATGCTGTCAGTGTGGGCCACAGGATATTTGCCAAATCTGCAGAAGAAGTCTGTTAGCTTGTTTACTGTGAAGGTAGGACAAAGGTCATTTGCTAACCTTGCAAAAAAAGCCTTTTTAGCTTAGCCTTGCAAAGGCAATGCACACACATTGTATGGATTCGATGGATTGGGTAAGTAACACGTTGTTTGTCTGGTCCCACTCCTCGAATTCTCACTAGAAGAGTGGCTGCGGTAGCCCTCGACCAATTTGGCTTTTTACTGCGGTCGTACTTGTCTCCTGGAATCCTGTGTCTTAGTTTATCTATGTGCCTGTAAGACGCCCCTAGTCTCTGGCGAGGATAAAACCGTTGACTCAGAGTCCCTGGAATGCAAGTGACAGGCGGTGTTTGTTTATTTGCCTCTATTCTTCCAAGCCTTTCCTGCCTTCTTTAGCTAATGGGAGGATTCCTGGGTAAGGGAGACCAACCTACTAAACCTTTTATAAAATTTAAAAACGAAACATCTCCCAGGGTCTGCTGTAGCTCGCTCATCCATTAATTGTGAACTAATGTGTTGGGACAGCTAGTTCTTTTCTTCTTGTCTGTATGAGTTTGTATTGTAGCATGGAATGGATTTTCTGAGGCAATGGATTGGGATCGGAATGTATTGTTCACTGAAGTAAGAACCTTAAAAGCAGACCATACAGATAACAAGCCTGGCAGTGTTTTGTGTGTTTACATTACTTCTATACTGCAAGCTACGAAAAAAAAATGCACTTTTATTTTGAAAAGAAAACATTCCTGATTTCAGTTTTGGGGGAACAACTAAGAAAAAAACAGATATATGTTTAAGCACCACATCCACATCCATTGCTATAGCAATGTACTGCATAATAATACTAAAGAGCTCTTAAACTGCTTCACAATATTCCTCTGAGTCTCTTTGGCCAGGTTGGCCCCAGGTGAATTGGCCACAGGTAAAGGTGTAGATAACAGCTGGGGCTCGCCGGGATTTTCCCACAGTAGAGTGACTCCTGCTGAGTGGAGGTGCGAAGACGCGTCCTGTTGATTTCAACAGTCTCACCTCCCCCTCTGTGGAGATGTTTCTTTGCTAGCCAGAAAAGATCCTGGAGCTGAACAAAGAACAGAGGTGTTGTGAACCAGAGTGTGAAAGACAGTGAATTAAAAGCAGGCACTGCAGCAACCAAGTAAATTCTGTGCACAGACCAAGGTAAGGAAAAGTGGGACTTTAGTACCTACCTTGCTGGTTGGGACATTCTATCGGGAACTGAGACTGATTGTGTGTGAGTGAGACGTACAATTTTGTACGAAGTGAGTGTGGAGTCCTTATCCGCGGTTCTGTACTCCTGCAAGGGGGACAGCCGGAGACGGACAAAGTGAAGAGGCCGAGTAAGTGTAATAAGTCTCAGTGGGATAATAAATAGAATGGGAAGAAGCCTAGGCAGTAGTAAGGAAAAGGGGGAGAATGATAAGAAATGTAGTCTTTCCAACATTCCCCTAGATAGTCCCTTGGGAAAAATGCTAAAACATTGGAATGATAATAAGACCACTAAGATAAGAAGACGATGATGTATGCAGGATGAAATGTTTTAAGGAAACCTTCTTATTCTGATCAGATAGGCTGCTATACATAAAGGACTAATAGATGCCTAGGCATAAAGCACTTGTAAGCTTTGATTTGTTTTCTGTTTAAATTAAGAACCTCTGTAATATGTTTTAGTCTACAGTAAATATTATTTTTTTTCTTTCCTCATTGCTGGCTGGGGCAGGATTTAAGGAATCTGAATAAGATTGTCCAGACCCAGCATCCTGGGGTCCCAAACCCTTATATATATTGTTGAGCAAAATTTTGCATGACCACAAATGGTTCAGTGTAGTAGATTTGAGGTATGTGTTTTGGGCCTGCTCCCTAGGCACTATGTAGACAACCTCCTAAGTTCAGGGAAAAAGAAACCAGTTGTAATAGAAGCCACTAACAGTCTGCTGAATTTCTTGGGAAAGAAAGGGTTAAGGGTGTCCTGGGAAAAAAATCACAATATGTGAAGAGGGAGGTTAAGTATTTGGGACACCTCATAAGTGAAGAAAAGAGAAAAATAAATTCAGAGAGAATAAAGGGTATTGTGGAATTACCTTTGCCTAAAACTAAGAGAGCTGATATCCATTTGGCCGAGTTTATGCCAACGTGTGAGAAATCTCAGACTTTTTATCCAGCTGTCACTGTGCTCCCCTAGCCGATGGTAAAAGGGCTGTGATGATGTCAGAAAGGTCTGGTGGAAACTATTCTGTTTTCCTTTGACCTTCAAAGTAGGGGTTGAGAACTCTGTCAGGACAATGGGGCATTCGGAGCCAGTAATTACGAGATTGCATGAGCCAGTAATTACAAGATTGCAACTTGAAAATGATTAAATCTTGAGTGAATAAGAAGGTAATATGTTATATGTTTGTTTTTGTCTTTGACTGTGTATGCTATCAAGTAAACTTAAAAAGTTAAAAGAGAATTTTATATATTGTGGCAAGCACCTCATAGAGGGCATAATTATTGTTCATATATTACAAAAGCACAAAGAGTTGCAACTATAGGTTTATTTAGGAATTTAATAGCAATCACAATTAGTAACAATTCTCAAGCAACTTTTTATTTTTAAACTCTTAGTATTTAGGACTTTTCTCTCTCTTGTTCAGCTACATAGTAATCTGCATTTGCCTGAAGGAATCTGGACACAAGAGCGACCTGCTGTTTACTTTGCTATCTGTGTTTAAGATAACATCAAGGTTGGCTGTAACTCTGAGTAATTTGCTTTAAAACAACTTCATTGTTTTCAGATCAGTTTGATACCAGTCTCAGGTATTATGTATAAGGTTTTAATTTAAATGTGATAAAATACTAACATTTTAGTTAAAAATATAAAAAGGGGACTATTCCAGATATCCACCAACATGGCTGTTTCCTGAACTGTAAGATTTTAGTTATTACTTTGCATTGTTAAGTTCAGTGCTGATGACTGATGAACAGGACAGTAGCACCATAGGTGTTAACTACACTGATCTTTCCGATTTTATTTGTTACAATATTGGGTTTTAGGATAAATTCATCTGTTTTTCTGTATTTGAATTTTACATGTTGGTGTCCAGAGAAAAAGCATATTTTGTTTTGAAAGCTTTTTTAATTTCAGGTTCAGGAATACAATTCTTGAGAAAAACAGATATATGTTGTATCACTTACTGTTTCTTTTGAATTTGCATTACCCTTAAGTTTGCTGGAATTTTGGACAGAGGCTGATCTGAAATTGCTTTGTTCCCAAGCATACAGATCACATTTAGTGAAAAGATGGAACTGAATTCCCAGAAAAATATGACAATATTTGTAATGTTATTTACAAATAAAAACAATAACATTAACTTGAGTTCATTGGACAAAAAAAAAAATCTGGCTTGTCAGCAACGATCCAGGGGCGGTTTGGGAAAAAGAATCAGAGAGAGACAGAAGGTGAGGCCACAGCCTAGGAAAAGGCAATAAACGTGCTGCTTCAAATGTGGTGATCTGGGCCACTGGAATTCTGACTGCTCTAAGACTCCTCGAGGACCCCCAAGGCCTGCAGAACATGAACCTTGTATATTTATGCCTCGGCAGAGACATGAATAGGCAGGGGAGAGTAGGCCAAGAATAACCCGAGGAAGTATCACCATGAGGCCCAACCACAAATGCCTTGTACCTTCTTAGGCCTCTCACCTCAAAAGGGATCTTTTTGACACCATGAGTAGTTTACACAAATCCTTGTGGACACTGCAGTTACAAGATCAGTCCTCAAATGTTTTGAGTTTTCTATAGTGCTCTCACTGGGAACAGTGTATACGATAGACTCTAGTCACACCTGAGAGATATGTGGCCATCCTGTTAGAAGCCATACTTCTTCCTATTGGGATTGATATTATAAAATGTTGTAAAATAATAGTTTTACATTGTATTTAGAAAGAGCACATGTCCACTTAGTACTGGACCAAATAAGTTAGTGGGAAAGGGACACTGTTTACTCATACTGTTATGCTTATTGAGAAGAATCTAAATTTTGATTTTCTACCTACAATTTGTTTACAATAATACTAAGTTTGTTTAACAATTGTTTGATGTTCTTGGCAGCCTTGCCAAATAAGGCTACCTTAGTATGGTAAAAAACAAAACAGAAGGACCTATGCATGTAGTTTGATGGAATGATGTAAATGGGAAAAAAAAGTGGTGTTGAGAGGAGTGTGATGCAATATTTATGTCGGAAAAGAGAACTCAGATTGACAGTAAAAAACGATGAAGGTAAATTGAGATGTGAAATGATGTATCTGATGTATCCACCTAGCAGAGGAATTGATGATGAACACTCTACAATTTTTGATTATGACATCTCCATTAACTCCAATTTTGGAAGTCATCTAGCCCAGATATATACTCAATAATTGGAAATAGACACTTGGAGACAAATTAGTATACTCCTAAAATTGTGAGGGGTTGAGGAAGTGTGGGCATTTTGTCTGCAACTTTTCTGATCTATAGAAAAAAAATGTGTATTAGCTAATTGAGTTGCGAAGGATTGGCTGTTGTATGCAAGCAGCAATCCAAGAAGGGGGGAACCTCCAAAACCTTAAAACAACTTTGTAAAGAAACTAAACTGTCTTGCCTTTGACTCTGTTCAAAAGCAATTTGCCCTAAGGGGGTAGACCAGACTGAAATTTTTCTCCCTTTGAACTGTTATATGGAAGACTGCCTACTTTTTACACTCCTGAGCCTCACGTTTGATCTCTTGTATGTCCTAGCAGCAGAGGCAACTCTCTTCCCTCCACAGGTATGCTCAGCAGTTCCAGTCCCTTCTGCTAGATGACTCAGCTCTTTCTTTTCAACCAAGAGACTGGATCCCGGTAAAGACATACCATCAGCACACAGTCCATCTATAGATTAGGCTTCAGGATCAGGATGAGAAGTAGCTGATGCCGGGGCAGCCAAGGCCCTAGCAACTGGAGAGGGAGAGGAGAAGACTCCTGAAGAAAAGCAGCTATCGGTACAGTGATTGCCATCACACGGACAGCCATCCTGTGTGACTCCTGTTGGGATATTTTGGCTTAGGGATAGTTCTACTCAGCTCTGCTTCATATGCCTTCTATGTCTACACTCTTGCTGGCCTGCAACGTACACAAGCATCCTGTTTATGGCACAGAAATACAGCATGTGGGCTATAAGAGAAAGTATATGTTATGAGGCCTGCTACAGTCTGGAAACCATGTTTTGGGCAGAAGTGCTCAGGATATGGGCCTACTACGAAATACAGGCCAATCTAAAACTAATTAGTAGAAATACTTTCAGCCTTGAAAATTACGTTTAATGCCAAGAAAATAGCAGAACACAGGCCCGACACAGGAAGGTAGAGAACGACACGCTTGAAAACACCAGATAAGCAAGAACCTTGAAGAAAAGCAGTTTCTGGCCCAAATAATCATGGGAGGCCCCTCCCCAAGTAGAAACTTTGCAGACTTTGCAGAAAGCTGCACATACTCCATAGAAAAAAACCCTGCATATGACATCAGAAGCAATGCAGGACTTTCTAGAACTTTGTGACAGAAAGAGAAAGATGTATATAAGGAGACAGCTCTCTAGCTCTGTGTGCAATCTGCTCTCTAACTCCGGTACAGAGAGTAGGTTGCCTGTCACACTCTCAGACAGAAGTCTTTTGCTATCTGCATTTGTGATTTATTTTGCTTTGGTATACCGAATAAAGAGCTTTGCATCTAAGCAGAAGTTGTCTGAGCAATTTGTTGGTGATTGGCAATATTTGGGGAAGCCTTTGTGGGCTACTAGGCCCCACAATTTGTGCCGAAACCCGGGATCCTGGGACTCTCTGGCCCCCTAACTTGAGTGTAGACACTCCTAAATTCAGCTAAATTGCCCAAGGATTCCTCTGACGGCACGTTTGGCTGCATTTTCGTCAGAGAGGATACCTCCTGTTTTTTTTTTATATTTAATTCTTTATTCACAACACGTAAGAAACATATACAAACAAATACAAACAACTCATGCAGGTAAAGTCATAGATATACAAAATACTAAGCCGCAGAGCAGCAGTTCCCACAGTCAATAACCAATTCTCCCAGATAGCAACAAACCCACCTCTTCCCTGCATGGCCGATGCGGCTGTTGTGGAGGATTTTATAATGAGCCCCCCCCCCGGCGGCCGCCAATCGGAAGCCGCCCCCCCTCCACCCCCCCCCTCCCCCCAAACACCTCCCCCCCCCTTTCACCCCCCCTCACCCCAGTCTCCGCCCCCCCCCTCGGCCCCCTCATTTCCCCTCCCCCCCCCCGCCCACCCCCTCTCCTTTTCCCCCCCCCTATCCACCCCGGACAGTCCCCCTACAGTCCCCACCCCCCTCCCCCCCCCTCCCCCCCCCCCTCGATCACTGGGTAGCTTTGCGAAGATAGTACATGACCTTCTCCCACCTCTTGTCAAAATTATCCACCCGTTGTCGCCTCGCTGCAGTCAACTTTTCCATCAGGTACACCTGACGTAAGCGCTCCACACAGTGCCTCACTTGCGGCACATCTTGCTGGCGCCAGCGGTATGCCAGCTCGCAGCGGGCCGCACTCAAGCAGGCCTGAATCTGCCGCGATACCTCCTGTTTTAAAACACAAAAGCAGGAGATGTGGATACCTGCTCATTAGGAGAAGAAGAGAGATACCTTCTGCTGGTCCAGAAGATGAGGTCCTGAGTACCTGAGAGTGAATCGTCCCCTGAGCGACGACATAGATAACCGTCCCTGTGCGACGGAGATCCTGAGTACCTGAGAGTGAACCGTCCCTGTGCGATGACGTAGATATCCCTAGGAAGACTCCCAGTGGTGAGTATTGTGTTGGATTCCTGTCTACCCCAAGGACAGAAGACTTGCCCGGTTAAGAGAACTGTCCCTGAGTGACTGGTGAGTGAGTATACATATGCATATGTCTCTTATGTAATTAATGCTTTGCTGTGTAGAAATTGTTAGGGAAGTGTCTGTATTTTGTTGTACATATTAGGGAAAGAAAGTTTTGCCCAGATATTAGGTCTTTATATCTCCAGGATTGATTGGTGTATGCATGAGACTGTATGTACCGTTGGGTGCGAAGCAACTGTGTGTCCCTATCCATGGTTCCATACCCCCATCACTGCGAGGGGATTGACTGGATTTGGATGAAGTGTAAAGATTGCGTGTCTGTGTGTATCCTGGATTCATAGCTTCGCGCCTCGGTAGATAAAGAGGTTTGGATTGTCACTGTAAAAGCGAAGTTACGTGCACCTCTGTAGATAAAGAGGTTCGATTTGTTATCGGTAAAAGGCGAAGTTAATTTTAATTGCCCCTGTCCCCGAACAGTGAAAACACCAGGTTTACAGATCATAGCAAGAGGGACAGCTAAGGAGAATATTTAGAAAAATCCAATGAGGGGGAGATAATATAAAAGGAGCTGAGTCCGGCCCTAACCCCATAGATTGCCTCATTAACCAAAAACCCCTATTGGAGTCCTCAATAAAAAGATTGTTCTAAAAAAATAAAAATAAATGGGAATAATCTCCTTATCTGGGATGCTCACAGACCAGAGAGGATGACAATTAGATCCACTGAAGAAGAACTAGTCTAGTTACAAGATACACATCAATTGTAATTATGGAGTTCTGAACTTCTGAAACCATGGGTGTGTGAGAGGTATGTTCCTTGAACATTGTCAGGCACGGCTGTGTTTACTGGATAACTGCCCCTATATGTCGCCTGATGAAAGATAGCTAGTTGTCTGTGCAACAACTGGTTGTTTGCAGCAGGATAAGATGGGTGCCTGTTTCAGCTAGAGAGAGAGAGAGGAGCTACCGAGGGATCTCTTCTGGGGATGGACGCATCGCCTAGAGGAAACTCCCGATTGAGAAGGCTCTCTTGTTTGTTTAAATAAAGGGTTCATTCAATCAAAGTGTGACAGGAGATGAAGTTCAGAACTTTTTCGGTGAAGCATTATTCCTCTGTAATCAGCTTTCTAGTTATCATTATTCTAATAGCTTTTTAGGTATCTTTTTGACTAATTATAGGTAAATAAATGAATTACTTTACAAATTCAAGATCAAAGCGAATGAAGGAGATGACTGCAGCTGAATTCTGCAGCCGAGAAAGAAAGAAAGAAGAAAACTGTTTAGGAAAAATATGTGACTTTGTGATGCAAGGACGTTTAGTTCTGTGCTTTAAACAAAAAAATTGACTATCTGTAGAGCTAGTATTAATTGTTATGGCAAAGCGAAGACTTTATTACTTGTTTTAACTGATTGTTATGGCATGTTTCTTTTCAGAACTATCCAGGGGGGAGGGTCTAGTTCAGTTTTCAGTACAGGGTGAAATTTCTTAAAAGAAATACCTTATTCTGATCAGATGCTTATGTTTATGTTTATTTTGAATTTGATATACCGCTCAGGCCAGAGGCATTAGAGCGGTTTACAATACCATATCATTTAAGGAGAAAAGGAAAGGAACGCCATTTAAATGATAGGACAGAAAGAGGACAGAGACAGTTAGACAGATAAGAGAAGAAGAGGCTGTTAGGCATAATGCACTTGTAAGCTTAGCTTTATCTTGTATTTAAATGTTTTAGTAGATTTTATGGTCTCTGGAGCTGAACTGATTAGAGTTCTTTACTTAAGCTGAATGAAACAAACAAGAAAGATAGAAAAATTCATGAAAACTGCTTCCGTTTTTCCTTTGACCTTCAAAGTAGAGGTTAAGAGCCCTGATGGGACAGTGAGGCATCCCGAGCCAGTAGTTACCAGATTGCACCTTGGAAATGATTTAAATCCTGACTGAATAAGAAGTTAATCGTGCTCGAATTTTATCTCTGGAATATGCATATGCTATTGAGCAAAATTAAAAGTTAAAATATATTGTGGCAAGCACCTCATAGAGGACATAATTATTGTTCATAAATTACAGAAACAAAAAAGAGCTGTAACTCAGCTGCATGGTAATTTCCAGTTGCTTTGAAAGTCAGAAAAGAGACCTATTGCTTACTTTGCTAAGATAACGTCAAGGTTGGCCGAAGTTCTCAGTAATTTGCTTTAGAATAACTTGAAAGGGGAGTGTTTGCATTCCAGATATTTACCAACCTTTTCATGAAATGCCTGTTTTCTGAACTGTAAGATTTAGGGTAATTACTTTGCATTGCTAGGCTCTGTGCTGATGACTGTTGAACAGGACAGTAACACCAGAGCTGCTGAATTTTAGGATAAATTCACCTGTTTCTCTGTATTTGAATTTTACGTCTTAGTGTCCAGAGACAAAGTGTACTGAAGGGTTTTTTTAAATTTCAGTTGCTGGACGTAGTAAACGCCATAATTAATTGTTTAGACAGTTGCTATTTAGAATGAGCACATATATCCATCATGCTTAGAATCTAAGTTTATGTTTTCTGCCTACCATTTCTTTACAGCAATAATAAGTTTTTAACAAATTGTTTGATGTTCTTAGCAACCTTGCCAAATAAGGATACATTAGTATGGTATAAAAAACATGAGAAGGACCTATGTATGTAGTTGATAGAATGATGCAAGAGGAAAATATGTTATGAGAGATGCCGTGGGATATTAAAAGGGAAGGACTCTGATGAAACTGATTTAATGATGTGAAGCACAATAGAGTATTTCCTACCAGCAAATGAATGGATTAGTGCATCACATTGGAAAAAGGGACAATAATATTTGCCTATGAGAATGAGAGGTTCAAATTTTGAGAGAAACCGAACTTAACCTTCAGAGAAAAGTGATGCACACTCCTGAAGAACTGCTGAGAAGCAGGACTAAATTATCTGGAAATAAGTAATGGACTATTAGGCTGATTGGGAACTTTTGTGAATGATTGTATTGTTATCCTTTTATTATTGTTTTCTTAGAAACCTAACTGAAATCTACAAGCCATTTGGCCTTCAGCAATTGCAATACCCACACCAGCTCACCTTTTGTCACCTTGTTTTCTCATAGGGACCACTGTTTATAAAAGAAATTGTGTTTGTGGATCCTGGTACTGCCCCACTTTTTTCAGGACCTTACATTGTCACCGCTGCTTCCCCTTTTGCTGCCAGACTGAATGATACTGGCGCTTGGATACACGTCAGCCATTTGAAAGCAGCTCCAGTTGTTTCCTCTGATCAATCGTCCCTCTCCCTCCATAGAGCCAATACATACTTATCCACCTGCAGATTTGCTACTGCTTAAGATGCTTGCTGCTAAACCTGCTCCATGGGCATCTTTGTGTATTCTTCTGGGAATTTCAGTCATTATCATCCTCCTTATTGAGTGTCTACACCCGGATGGACAACTGGCCTTGTTCCTTCAGGGACAGCACCAGACTAACCAGACGATATCTCATGTGCCCTGAGCTTTACCTGGAGGCTCTCTGAACTCGTGGAAGCAATCAGTATTACACATTGTTTCCCTGATGAACATTTCAGACTGCATTATCTGTACCCCTTTACCAAAGGGTGTATCATATGCTCCAGTACATGTTTCCAAGGTTCCCTTAAATGAGTATGCAGGAAAGCTTGCTTGTGTAAATAATAATAATTTTTCTGCCAGTTGTTAAGAAACTTTTAATTGTTCCCAGACGTGGCATACGATGAATATGATACATGACCCTTTGCGTGTATATGCTGACCCGAATATGGTATTTGATCTATGTTTGATAACAAATGTATCTATTGCTTTTTCACACAGGTGCAACCTATCATATAATGTAGTTAATGGGTCCTTTCATTTTGCGAGTAATTCAGTCTGTCACAACGCCGCCCTAGGGGTTAGTAGTAGGTAGGGCAGGTTGGGCATGAATACAATAAAGGTGGGGCTTGGTAAGTCTTTCTTATTAGGGCCCGAGGTTGGCGAGCCCCAGTAGCGTCCTTACAATACCAAAGGTACCCCAAGAACAAATAGGTCAACGAGTGGAGGGAATTTAAAGGCTTTATTTCCCTGATATGCACAAAAGGTTCCAACGGATCAGGTTCAAACATAAACAGAAATGTCCTTTACTTCAGGTTAGAAACTCAACTCTGGTTCAACAGAAAAACTGTTCCTTTCACAGCAAAGTTATAACAAAAATAAGTATTCAAATTTGCCCCGGCTTTCAATGCTTACTGGTCACTCAAGCATTCTAAGCTGCCTCGGGTGCAAAAGCTACAATCCATTTCTTCAATGGGGAAGACTTCTCCTTCTTCCACTTGCATTGCTTCCTCAGCCGAACTGTCTGTGTTAGGGTTAACAGCTATCGGTGAGGTACAGCTAGGTTTCTCAGTCAACTGCTGAATGAGTTTCCAATGCTGGGAGTCTAGCAGGGGCCATCGGTTAGGAGCATGCATATAGTGTGACTGACTCTCTCTTCTCTGGGAGTTTTCACATACCTCTTGATAAGTAGGCTTATTTAAAAGTTTCCCATTCTCTAAAAACTTTCCAAACCTTTTTTTCTGAACAGAGGAGCTTTTACCAGGAGCTTCTGACTCTTGCTTTATCCAAAGGCTGTCTACTGTGGGCTGTCTGTTACTTTGTAACTCCGGCCTATTCAATGGAGCTGAGGCTTGAGGCCTACTGCTATGTAGATTCTGCCTGGCCTTCATCCTTTGATCTGGGTTATGACCACAGCAATCACAATGTAATTTCTCTGTACCTCTTTTGTTGAGTTGAGCAATGTTTGTAGCACCTGTAGATTCTCCGGTCTCTGCAGCTTCTGGAAACGTAACCAGGTTTCTGCTGCCTTTCCAGTCAGGTCCTTCACAGCTCTCACCACTCCAACTGCTCCTCCTGTATTCTCTGCCTTCTTGGTTCTTTTGGCACCTTGGCTTCTGGCTGCCCCAGCTGCTTCTCCCATACTCCTTCCTCTCTCTGTCCTCCTGACTTCCTTTAAGAGGAGTTCCTGTTCTTCTTGATTGGAGGCTGGCTGGTTCCAGGCTACACCCTCCAGGGTGTGGCTCCTTAGTCATCCAGAGCTCTCTCCTGCTCCCCCTACCAGGCTCCTGTGAATATTGCAGTTTGTGCGCCTTTTTTTCTACCTTTAAAACATTTCTTTTTCTACCCTGCTGGTCTGCTGCATCACAAGTCATGATAAAGTGGTATAATCAAACCGGTAATATGGACTTTTCCAAGATGCAAACTGATTGGGGAAATATTACGGAGAGCCCAATAGTGCTGAATGGCTCTGACTTCCGCTGGTATGTGGGGGTTGGTCCCATTTACCACGATGGTTCAGCTGTGCTGACAAATGTAACACCCCCTGCTGGCTAGGCAGTTGCCTATAGGCAGTGGATGTACCTCCTATTGTCCCTTGGTAGTATGGGTTCCCCAGAGCCAAGGCTTCTGGGGATTGTAGTTGTGAAAAAAATGAGTAGCCGAGGGTGGAAGGCAAATACAGGAAAAATTTATTCTTTTCTTCTTTTGCCCTTTCAAACATACAGCAACAAAAGTAGGATACTTCTCCAAATAAAGAAAAAGGAACTTTCACAGTAACACCGGTAGCCACTGCTTCACTCAGCTTGTTATACCAGTAGTATATCTTTCCCAGAGTTCAAAAATACAGCTTAAGGGTTCCTTGCTCAGTTCAGCCCAAATAACTGCTCTTCCAAACTGAGCACTATGCAAAGCACAACCCACTTTACTTCTGGCTATTTATACATTTAGGTAGTGACTTCTTAAGCATTCAAATCAGCACTTCTGAACCTTCTCTGCCAGCTTTAAAATGTTAGCAACTTCATTCCAAACATTTCTAGCAGAACAGGCAAGTACAAAGCTTCTGGGTTTTCTCAGTTTTAAACCTTACAGCTTCTTCGCCTTTGCTTTACACACAAAGAACAGTCCATTTGAGAGTCGGCAGAACTATTATCAGAATCATAGTTATCTACCTGCATGCTCTCATACTCGGGGTCAGTTAGCATCTGGCTGGAATCAGCTTGTGGGATTTCCAGTTTTATTTCTTCTAATAACTTTAAAACCTTCTCCCAATGAGACCTCTTTCTATGTTGAGGAATGTTGGAAGGGCTGAGGGAATTCTTATCCTTCAATAAACTATGCAAGGTTTCAAATGGGCTCTCCTTACTTCTAGTAACAGAGCTCTTTACAGACCTTCCTCGAAGTGAAGCTCTTCCCTTGAGTTCTGGCAGGACCACGCCCGTGCCCTGCTCAAAGACAGCACTTTCCTCAGGATAAACCCTCCTGTCTTCAGGGCCTGCTGTAATGCTCCTACAACATGGGCTTCCTTCAGAGCTGTAGTTTCCTGTGTGCTGGCTGCAACAAGAACCTTTCCTGAGGCTGCTTCTAGAACACCTCCCTCTCTCAGCTTCCTTGCAAGAGCCTTCCCCTTCTCCTCCTGGTTCCTCGGTTGTCCCTTCTCTTCCTGGTTCCCCGGTTGTCTCCTCTCTTCCTGTTTCCTCAGGCTTAAATGACTGGGGCTGCCCTATGGCTGCAAACTCCGCCCCCGGCTGTTCCCCATTACCTACCCTGGTTGCCTTGGAGCTAGGGCATGGCTTGCACTCAGCAACTCTATGTGTGTGTTTTTTTTCCTTGGCTGGAGTTTCAAAGTCAAAACTCCCTGAACTATTCTTCTGTTTTGGGGTAAATGTCTGTTTTCTATCCATTTCCCTGGGCTCCACTACAGTCTCGCCACCACACAACGGGTTCCCAGAATGAATCTCCATATACTTCATGCTATCTTCCAATGTCCAGTTTAAGGAGAGTTTTTACCTCATCTACCACGGGAACATCTTCTGTTAAGTGGTTTGATGGACATAATATGAGTCGCAAATGGACTCCTGCCACAAACCTCTTTGCTGTAGGGGGTCATTATTGGTTGTGTGGGGAACTCCTGTATCAGGTAGTCAGCCTCTCCCTCTTACCCTGTGCTTTAGTTAAAGTTTCTTTTTATTCTGCCCTCATTCCTCTGAATGTTACCCACTCTTCTCCCCACTTACATATGCCCCGTGCAAAACAGAGCATATCCTTAGGAGCAAGCCCCTGGGGTACTGAAACTGCAGAAGATGAGGCCATCCAGGCCTCCTATGAGTATATTAATACTACTTATCCGCTTACCAAGAACCATTTAGATGCCCTTAGTTGGACTGCTTGGATCCCGTTTGCTACTCCTGCCCTTATGGCTGAGCTTGGCATGGCAATTCGCCATCTACAGTGCTTATTGCATATCCAAATGAAAGCTGTTACTGAATCTATCTCATGCCTTGCTGAATCCTTAGAACAGAACACACAGATGACTTTGCAGAATAGGAGAGCTTTGGATCTATTATTAGCTGCAGAAGGCGGAGCTTGTGAGTTTATCAATGAAACCAATTGTTGCACGGTAATTGCAAATCATACAGTGTTTGTTCTAAAAGCTATGGAGAAGATTAGGCGCCTGTCTGAATTGCATGTTGACGATTTCAAGGGTGGATTTCCGCTTGACAATATTTGGGGTGGTATTGCTTCATGGTTTTCTAGTTTAGGAGTAGGACTTAAGGCTTTCTTTATTACTCTTTTAAGTATAGCTTGTTTTGCAATCATTGCCTGTTGTGTATTGTCTATTTTGCTTGCCTACTGTAAACGAATGATACTACAAAGCACTAAAACCATGTATATTGTTTCTACGGAACAGTACCAACGGTTGCCTCTTGATGACCCCTCTCTGTCTCAAATGGTTGTCATTCATGCCCCATAGTGGGATTCCCTTGCCCTCAAAAAGAAGAAAAAGAAAAATTGGAGAATGTTGGGATATTTTGGCTTAGGGATAGTTCTGCTCAGCTCTGCTTCATATGCCTTCTATGTCTACACTCTTGCTGGCCTGCAACGTACACAAGCATCCTGTTTATGGCACAGAAATACAGCATGTGGGCTATAAGAGAAAGTATATGTTATGAGGCCTGCTACAGTCTGGAAACCATGTTTTGGGCAGAAGTGCTCAGGATATGGGCCTACTACGAAATACAGGCCAATCTAAAACTAATTAGTAGAAATACTTTCAGCCTTTCACTGGTGTGTTGTTTAGTGCCAAGAAAATAGCAGAACACAGGCCCGACACAGGAAGGTAGAGAACGACACGCTTGAAAGCACCAGATAAGCAAGAACCTTGAAGAAAAGCAGTTTCTGGCCCAAATAATCATGGGAGGCCCCTCCCCAAGTAGAAACTTTGCAGACTTTGCAGAAAGCTGCACATACTCCATAGAAAAAAACCCTGCATATGACATCAGAAGCAATGCAGGACTTTCTAGAACTTTGTGACAGAAAGAGAAAGATGTATATAAGGAGACAGCTCTCTAGCTCTGTGTGCAATCTGCTCTCTAACTCCGGTACAGAGAGTAGGTTGCCTGTCACACTCTCAGACAGAAGTCTTTTGCTATCTGCATTTGTGATTTATTTTGCTTTGGTATACCGAATAAAGAGCTTTGCATCTAAGCAGAAGTTGTCTGAGCAATTTGTTGGTGATTGGCAATATTTGGGGAAACCTTTGTGGGCTACCAGGCCCCACACTCCTCCCCCTTCAGGGATCTACGCATCAAGAATCAAGCGTGCACTGTCTTCACTGACGCCTTCTTCGGTTCCAGACCATCATGAGCAAGACTGCGTTGACTCTCCTCCTACCACTCATGTGGTGCCTCCTTCAGCCCATCTCTGGAACTGTTAATACGGCAATACTACTTGCCTAAACTGCCTTACCTTTGTGTGCGCAGCTCGCTAAAAGCTGGAGCTTTTTCTATCAACATGTCTCATTGCTGTACCTTCTAATCTGTGTGAAATGCAGACGTTTACTGTACTTGACAATTTAAACTGCACCCAGCCCCATGCTCTTCTTATAACATTGGTGCTATTCGTCCCTCTTTTGGGATATAACCAGGTCCCTTGCTCATTGTAAATTGTCTCTAGCCTCAATGCTACAGACTGTTTTATTTTTATAAAGATGCTTACTCCTGCTTTTAACCTAATACTGCTTTATACTGTTCTTCAAATACAACAGTTTCTCATGCTTACTCACTGATGTATCTTCCTTTGGGGTGGTCTCAAAGGGCTGATTATTACCTTATTGAGCGGTTTTATAATCTTTGTTCCTTTTTGTTGTATATTCTCATTGTCCTTGGCTGTTGTTGGAAGGCTCTGCAGAGCTCCACCACTTTTATGTACTCTTATACACCTGTTTCCACGGTGGCTGATGTACCTGAGCATGCCACCCCCAACCTTCAGTTAATAATGTCTGCTTAACTGTCTTGCAGAAGACTGTTAGGCTGTTCTTATGGTGGGCCTATGCAGGCCCAAAGGGGGGATTGATAGGGGAAAATAAGGTTTAGTTTTAAGTGTATGTACAGAAGGATTCGGAGGCCTGCAGAGGGGGATTAGAAATCCTGTATATGTCTATATATAGAAAGGAATATGCTGTGCTAAGCTAAATTGATTGTTCTACACAGAGACTAGTATCTGTAAAGTTACTGATAAGCTGTGGTGGGCCTCAGGGGATGGATTGATGACCTATGAATATGTTTCTATTAATGTATAAAAGAGAAACAGCCCCTTGAACCGTTGGAATAAACTTGCATACTGTGTCTTGGTGTGGTTGTGAGTTCATTCCCCTGGAATTCCAGGCAGCCAAGGAGGAACAAAGGAAGCAGACAGAGGGGATTCCCCAGGCCTGGAGGCTGTAAACAGGGACAACCCCGTTACACTTTCTATATTCTGATGACGTAAACAATCAATCTACGTTTACCGTTCCACTCCATCCATTAATTTATAGACCTCTATCATTTCTCCCCTCGGCTGTCTCTTTTCCAGGTTGAGGAGCCCTAACCTTTTTAGCCTCTCTTCATAGGAACTCTCTGCCCGATGTTATGAGAGTCACGAGCGACACCAAGGACTTCCGAAGGATGCTCAAGACCATACTGTTTGCAGAATGCTATGAACCCTCCCAGTGATCATAGACCTGGCTACAGGCTTGATCACAGACAGTCCGCAACTGACTCAATTAATCAACTGTACATAGTTTATTGATGCACATAACCCCCTCCATCACCCCTCCCCCCACCCCGACCTTCATAAATGTATACAACCTAGTTCTCTGTAAACCACTTTGATTGAAGGATAAGGTGGTATATAAACTGGTTAAATAAATAACTAATAAATAAATCACACCCTCTCTCCGAGTGAGTTTGGTGACCAAACTTTTGTCCTTGTCCTATGAAGGTGATGTCAGAGCTGGCCCAACCATTAGGCAAACTAGGCAGTCACCCAGCTCGGCAGTTTCTGGGGAGTGGAAAAGAGCAGGGCACTCAAAGCTAAACTATAGATTCTGATAGCCAAGGGGGGCATAAAGCTTAAGGTTTGCCTAGGTCGCCAACACCTTGAACCAACTCTGGGGCTGGTCCTGGATGGCATAGGCCTAGATAGATTGCCTCTGTTTCTTGCTCCAAATACCAGGCTTTTTCTCTTTGGCCATACTGAATTTGCTAAGTTAAATAGCACCCAGTTCCATCCACTATCCCTAAAGAAATGCTACAGTGTTTATTCTCAATGAGGGTGATATTCAGCAGCGACACTGAATTCTAACCCCGGATATTCAATTCCAGAGTTATATCTGGCCATTGGCACTGCAGAACCTGGAGGCTAACTAAGCAGCGGCGATATTACGCTTCTGCCTGGTTAGCTTCCGTGGGTAATGTTAGGCCAGCCTTTGCCGCACCTTACTTTACCCGCTCCTTACTTTACCCGGGTGTCGTTAACGGGCAGCAGCTCAATATCACCGTTGCCTGGTTAGCGATGGGTGCTTCCTGTGCTCCACCTGGGAACAGCTCCAATGCCAACTGCTTAGTATCTATATATGTACTGGGGCACCCGCGAATATCCAGCAGCATTTACAAGCTTTGCAGGTGTGCAAACCATGCAAATGCCTTTGAATATCCCTGCCCCAATATTATTAGCTTAAAACATAGGGTATCCTCAGTCTGTTTTTACTGCAGGTTATTAGGGCTAATTTTTCCACCGTCTCATACACGGCACCGTAAAGTCAAAAGGTCATTTCATTCATTTCCACTTCCTATGTAAACAATGAGAGATTTAAGGGGTGGGGATCTAGACTCTGAAAGGAAAAACTATTCCCAAGCACCGCCCAGAAAGTACTGAATCACCAGAGCGGCATGTCAGCCTCCACAGCTCTGCGGGGTGAGTGTCATGTTTAAAAGGGGAGGCCGGGGCAGCAGCAGTTGTTCGGGGCTTCTGCACCGTCTGCGCACATTCCAGGTCGGTGCCCTTTGTTTCTAGAACGCATCCCCGGCGCTGCGCTTCTGCTGCGTGTAAAAGACACGTACGTACATAAACAAGAGCGTGCGATCATGGCAACCGGGTGGAGAAGAAGAGAAAAAAACCACCCCGGCCGCACCTGCTCTCACGAGCACAGAGGAACCGGCTGGGGAGCGCCCCACCTGCACAGCATCTGGCATAAAGCCGATCTGCATTTCCTGAGCAACGAGGAACGGCTGAAGTAGGTCAGAGCGAGGGGGCGATGCCCTGGAGCAGGAAGCGGCTTCTATCGCGCTACTGCCTTCCTTCCCTCGGAACCCCTGCGGAAAGAAGCCGCTGATCGCGATAAGCTGCTTCTGCTGCCATGGTCGCTGCACGCTAATTTAAACGGGAAACTAAGGTGACACCTTTTCATCGAACTAACTTAATTATTCTTTTTTTTATTTATTTATTTTTTGACTCTCGCTTTGGAAAGTTAAGATGGTCTTCGGGTCAGGAGGTCAGGGGGAAGTTGAGAACCGCGCTTTGGCCTCGGTTGTTTTGGGGTTTTTTCGGTCCCTCGGTCCCTTTATTTAGGGGGTCGCATCTGCCCATTCCTAGGATCGGGTGGCGACGCTTGGAGTCGAGTAAGCACGTTGGTTTGTTAAACAGCCGCTTGTTTAGTTTCGCATTTGTGTGGGTTTTTTCACCGATCCGCTTAAGTATGTAGCGTTGTGTTTTAAAGACTTTTAAACGGGTTGGTTGGTTTGTGTGGGTGGGGTGGTGTGTGTTTGATTTTTTTTGTTAACTATGCAAGATTTAGATGTTTTCAAATGCTGTATACCTGGAAGCTGTCCCGAGATGTGTGTGTCCTAATTTAATGCCTTTTGTGAGCTAGTCGTCTTCTGTCCGTCTCTCTCCCTTTTTTTTTTTTGTTCTGTTACCATAGGATTAATAAAGCCATCTTCTTGATGTAGATTGAAAAGGAATTCCTGGGAGACTTTACGAGTTTGAGGACGAAAAAAAAAACCCTTTTTGAGTCGGGTAGAGATATGAAGGGACATTAGGTGGGTACACCCCTAAACAAGGCATGAGGGGGTGACCTGCACTGAGCGGCAAGTGTACCTACTCTTGCCGTCTTGCTGGGCAGACTAGATGGACCATGCTGGTCTTTATCTGTGGTCCTATACTATGCTACTATGTTACTTCTCTCTTAGAGATAGAGAGAGATGAGATTAGGTGGCCACAAACCAATGCAAAAAATTAATATTTGTAGAATCACTTTTCCACAATTAGGGATAGTTTGTTTATCTGTGAAATTTCAGCCTTGATTGTGAAACCCATTCTGAACACTTTAAGAATGGGGGAAAGGCATTTATGTATTGAAAACTGTATTCCTTTTTAAGGCTCTGCTCAGGATGACTGCACATGAGTCTAAGGATATCACAGATTTGGCTGTTTTGTTAGTCTTGTTTACTTCAGACATTGGAATGAAGAACCATTTGCAGTCTGAGCTGCTCTAGATGCCATTGAATTTTAATCAGTTCTAAGACTTACCTGGAAAATGCAACAGCCTGGTTTGGATATCTCTGGTTCCTCATCATCCCTCCAGTCCTGTCCTGGAATTCTGGGTTGTGCACCTCTTCTAGCAGCTTGGAGACTGAGCATGTCATCTTTCTGATGCCAGCAGTATATGTATGTGGATGTCATCTTCCACCAGCTCCAATATGCTCAGTCTCCAAGCAGCTGGAGGTAGCAGTGAGCCAGAGGTCAGGGCTCACTGGAGAGGCAACCAAGGAAAGTGGTGGGGTTTTTTTCCAAGCTTCTTTTGCTTGCTTTTTGTTCTGACTTTCCATGCTTTCTTTGATCTCGGGCTTAGGTAGGTGCAGCTGGTTTACCGGTGAGGACCATAGCAGAGCCTCCCTGTTGAAGCCAGAGGGGTGGTTGAGTAGCAGTTCTCCAGAGACTCTTTCCTGCTCCCTCTTCCCTTTCTCTCCGCATACTTTAGGGCACAGACTCCTAGAGAGACGACAGGATTTTGGGCCGGCAGTCTGCTCCCAAATCTGTGCCGCGGGTAAGGAGCTGGGAGTTCTAGAGACAGCAGCCCTGGCAGACTTGTGAGAGGGGCCTCAGACAGCATGTGAAGCCCTCTAGTGTGGCTGAGCAGGTCAGCACCTTTTTTCCTTCGCTGCATGCCAAACCCGCCCCGTTGCCGAAGCCCTCTGTTGCGGCTGAGTGTGGGAGCAGCTAAGCAGGTCAGCATCTTGTTTCCTTCACTGCATGCTGCCAGCACTGACCACATGGTGGTGGGTGCGGCTTAGTAGGCGTACAGCAGGGAACTCAGCCAGACACAGCATGCAGATGCCAGGAAGGGTGGCACAAGGTAAAAATCGCACCTTTTTCCGGGAAGTAGTGAGGGCCTTAGTCTCGCAGCATGTCGGGCTGAGTAACCCTGGTTTGGAGAAGTTGCCCCTGATAGCCCCCTGATCTCGGGTGATTTAAAAAAAAAAAGAGAGAAGATTAGATAATCAAGTTGTCAGAGCCTTGGTAGGGGTTTTGTCTCCCCCCCCCCCTTCCTTTGGGTTTGCTTGTTGGGTGGTCCTGTCCTCAAGGACCTCTGGGAGTGTTGGTAGAGATTCCGGAGGTAAACACCATGCCGGGGCAGCTGCAATGCCTGGTCAGAATTTCATGTGAACCAGATGGTCTCCCTGCCGGTGCTGCTTAGCTTGGGAGGCTGCAGACTCACGGTTGTGACTCCAGGATGTTTGTAGGATCCTGAGGCAGTATCTGAAGAGACGGAGCCATTCCGTAGATCAGATTGGTTGTTTGGAGGGCTGTGCAAAGGGGCAGCAGCGGCCAAGGCCTCCATTTCCCATTGGATCAGAGAAGCAATTGAAAGGCAGGGCAGTGCCAGCAGGGTTGCGAGCACATTCCACGAGAAGTCTGGTAGCTTCTTGGGCAGAATCTAGTGCTGCCAGTGGAGATATGTAGGGCAGTGAAGTGGTCTTCCCTGCATACCTCTTCTAAGCATTATCGCCTGGATGTCCAGGCAGTAGGAGATGCTGGTTTGGGGGGGGGGGGGGTGTCCGTGGGTCCCTCACGTTGATACTGCTCTGTTATACCCCAGAATTCTGGGTCTGGACTGGAGGAGTGATGAGGAAAGTATAATTAGAACTTCCTGCCAATTAGCGTTCCTGGAGGAACTTCAGTCCAGTCCTGGATCCCTCCCATGGGGGCATTATAGAAGGCTTCAGGTTTGCAGCCCTGGCCAGGAGGACTAGCCTTTGGGGGAAGTTCGGGCATCCCTTTTTTTTCAGGGATGTGGCAGGGAGGGCAGCGGAGGAAGGAATGGGTCAGATGGTCTGTCTGCCACACTCTCTCGCTCTTCTGTCCAGACTCTGTGGCTGGAAGACTCACAGGTAAGCCTTCTCAGAGTGGGAAGTCCCTCCAGGTGGGGAGGAGAGCATAAGTCTGAGTTAGTCTTGGTTTAACTACTTATTTGTTGTTCCTGTGAGTCTGCTTTGTAAATAGGTTACCGGAGCTGGTGGGAGGTGCCAGCAGTATATATAGGTGGAGGTCATCAAAAGGATGATGTGCTCAGTCTCCAAGCTGCTGGAAGAGGTGCACAACCCAGAATTCCGGGACTGGACTGGAGGGACGATGAGGAATGCTAATTAGCAGGTAAGCTCTAATTTATACATTTTTGTCTGAACATTTGGCAGGCATAGCTCTGACAGTCTCTCAGCAGAAATGACTGTTCTGCACCATCTTTTTCTTTAACAGCCACTGTTACCAGACATTCCAGTTGTCATTTGTTTTTAGTTCAGATGACATAAAAACTGCCAAATGGGGTGAACTCTAAATGTTTGGTTTTCATTAAAATTTTGTGTTATAAATATGATAAAGAACTAAACCAGTCTTGTGGAGAACTGAAATCTATTAGTTTTTTTATTTTTTGACCATCCTGCTGTTTCATATATGCAGGGACTGTTGAAGTTCAAAAAGACTTTGATGCACCAAAAAGATGGTATATCCTGCTATGTTGCTGTCTGGAAAAGGTCCTTTATAGTATAAACATATTTATCACTCTGTAGTACAGTAGCACTGTGGTGGATGTCCATCTTATACAGTTGTAGCCAACATTATTGGCACCTTTGTAGTTCAACCCCTTAATGTCCAATATTTCCTTTAAAAAAGTGGCCAGTGACATGTCTAAATATGCACATACAGAATCCAAAACAGGACCAATTGAAAAAGGAAACAGTATTTAAAAACTGGGACACTGCCAGGACATGATTATTGGCACCCTTTATAAACAATTCAAATCAGTTTGAACAGAAGAACCACATTCCCATTGCAGTAAAGTTAACTGTCTACTCACATGACTTGAATCAACCAATGAATGATGGCTCTAATATTTTAAATGGCCACATACACTTCCTGTTCCATTTTCACAATAGGAAAGACAAGAGCTGCCTGAGACCATCACAAAATCCATTATCAAAGTTCAAAGGGGTACAAGGCCATCTCCAGAGACCTTGGGATTTCTGTATCTACAGTTAACAATGTTAAGTCTTCTGTCAAGAACTCCCAGGACATGGTTGGGGGAGGAAACTTAATCCAAGAAATCTTTGAAGGTTAGTGCAAACTGTTGGGAAAAAACACCACATACAACATCCCAAAGAGTTTAAGGCTGATCTGGAGCAATCCATAGTGGTGGCCTCAACCTGCCCCATACACTATGCACCAAACAAACAAGGGCTTCATGGGTGACACACCTGATCTTTGTCCAAATCCACCTTGAGAAACCACAATCCTTCTGGGAAGAAAGGTCGGAAGACAGATGAAACCAAACTTGAGCTGCCTGGCAATGCAGACCAGCGATACATTTTACAGGCCAAGAAATGAAGCTTATAAGGAAAAACACCCTTCCTACAGTTAAATATGGTGGAGGTTCCATAATGTTGTGGAGCTGTTTTGCTGCCTCAGGAACTGGAGGCCTGGAAAGTATTAAAGGAATCATGAAGTCAGAGGACTACCAAGGTATTTTAAAGTAAAATGTTACCTAGAGTCAAAGCTAGATGCAGGTTAAAGGTCATGGGTCCTCCAGCAGGACAGTGATCAAAAAAATACAAAATGGTTCAAAAGGAAAAAATGGGACTGTTTTTTTAAACTGGCCAGCATGGCGTTCTGATCTCAGTCCAATAGAGATCCTTTGGAAAGAGCTGAAATCTGCCAGTGGTAAAAGGAATCATGGAAATATTCATGAGCTGGAACAAATCTGTTGAAGAGTGGGAGAATTTACCAGCAGACGGATGTACGAAACTTTATACACGGCTACAAGATGCACTTGGAGGCTGTCATCACTGCCAAGAGTTTGCAGCCCAATATTAGTGAAGGGTGCCATTAATCCTGTCCAGATCATATTTTGTCTCAGTAATTCATGTGTGTGTGAACATGCTGTTTAAATTATGACATACAGTTGTAAAATTACTAATTATTTCTCAAGATATTGTATACAACATACCTAAAATGTAAGGGTGCCAATGTTGACCACAACTCTTAACAATATTTATTTATTTAACGTCTCTTCTATACCGCGCTATTCAATATCGGTGCAGTGTACATTCAACAAAATCTTATACAGTGCAGTTGTGGCTGCATTGTATTTACAATAAACAGGAAATATAACTTGGATAGAGAACTGGGGTAACTTTCTACAAATTATTTACATTAACTGTACTGTACATAATGATATTTACATGGGGTTGCAGCGGTGGGGCTAGCTGCCCTCTAGTGTGTTAGGTGTGCTGGTGATGGGGTCTTCGTGATTGGTGGGCCTGTTTGCGAGCTGACCTTTGGGGTTGACCTGAGTAGTTCCGTATGAATAGGTGGTGCTTCAGTGCCTTCCTGAATTGGGCCAGGTCGGTGATTGCTCGAATGGCCATGGGGAGGGCATTCCAACATCTGGGTGCATAGAGCATGAAAGCCCTATTAGATGTCATGCGGATGCATTTTGTTTCCTTTGGAATTATCAGTGTGTTGACAGCTGTGGATCTTCTGGATCTGTTCAGGGGTGTGGGGTGGATTAGCTTGGTGATGGAGGTGGAGAGTTGATTGTTTATGGCCTTGAAGGTCATTACTAGGATCTTAAAGCATAGTCTGCCATGGACTGGTAACCAGTGGAGTTTCTTTAGGATTGGTGTGATGTGGTCCATTCTAGCGGCTCCGTATAGAATTCTGGCAGCTGTATTCATCGCCAGCTGAAGCTGGTTCAGTGATGCTTGCGGGAGCCCTTATAGGATCGTGTTGGCGTAATCAAAGTATGGGATTACTAGGGCTTGATTGTTTGGAAGTCTTCGGGGTCCAGTAGAGGCCGTAGGTGTCAGTGTCCATACTTTGTGGTATATTTTCTTTACTGTGTGTGTGGTTGTGTTTGTGTTTTTGGTTTTTGTTTTTTTTAATGTGAGTTTTCATGTCCAGCCGTTGGTCTAAGGTGACACCTAGGTAGCGGATTGTGGGTTTTACTATCAGTTCGGTGTTCTTCACCTTTAAAAAAGCTGGGAGGGGGGGGGGTGAAACCTTGGTTCCTCGTGATGAAGAGGACGTCTGTCTTGTGGTTTTATTCAGAGATTTTGTGTATGGAGCTAGTCGGCCACTGCATCAAAGCAGCTGGTTAGTGGTGAAAAGTCTGGCTGGTCTGAGAACGGAATGTAAAGTAGAACATTTATCTGCGTAGACCAGGCAGTTGACGTTGAATGAGCGGATCAGGGTGCAGATGGGCTGCATGTATATGTTGAACATTAGAGCTGATAGCGAGGATCCTTGTGGTACACCCTGTTTTTGTGGGAACGGTTCCGAGGTTGTGGTGCCAGTTCTTACATGCTGCCATCTGTTGGTCAGGTAGGATTTGCACCAGCCTAGCGCTGAGTTTTGTATTCCCTTATCCTCAAGATGCCCCAGGAGTATCTTTTGGCTTACAGAGTCTAAAGCCGCTGCGATATCCATGAAGATCAGGGCAAACCCTTGTCAGATGTTGTCAATTCCGGAAATTATAGTATTTAAATAGAATGGTGAGGAGGGCTTCAGCGCCATGTGCCTCCCTGAAACCGTGCTGACAGGAGTCCAAGGGGGCATGAGTCTTTATTTATTTTTATTTATTTATTTAAAGTCTCTTCTATACCGCACTATTCAGCATCAGCGCGGTTTACATTGAACAAAGAATTTACACATTTCCGATGGTACTTCGTGTTTACATTTGAACAGGAAGAAATAACTTGGATAACAGGGGTAACTATTTACAAATTAAGACAGAATCATGAACATTTCTTGGTTTCAGCGTTATTGGTTTTGGGAGGTCTGTGAGGTGGTTGAAATAACTGCATTGGTTACTGGGTAATACAAGAGGAAGAGGTGGTGTTTCAAAGCTTTTCTGAATTGCAATAGATCCGGGATTGCTCGGATGTCTTGAGGGAGGCTGTTCCAACACCTTGGGGCACAGAACTTGAAAGCCCTGTCTGCTGTTGCTTTGGTACAGTGTGAAATTGATTTTGGGACTACAAGTGTGTTGAGTGTTACTGACCGTCTGTCCCTATTTTGAGGTGTCACCTGGATCAGATCCGTTAGTGACTCAGATGAGAGCCCTTTGATGGCCTTGAATGTCAGTAGTAATGACTTGTAAGTGAGTCTACTTCGTATCGGGAGCCAATGGAGTTGTTTTAGGATGGGTGAGATATGGTCTTTCCTGGATGCTCCATGTAGGACTCTTGCTGCGGCATTCATTGCCAGTTGTAGTGGTTGCAAGGTGGATTGAGGGAGCCCTTGTAGGATTGAATTCGCATAATCAAAATGTGGCATGATTAGGGCCTGATAGATGGTTCTGAAATCATTCGGCTCTAGCAGGGATCGTAGATGTCTAAGGGAACGGATTTTATCGTATACCGCTCTTCCAATGTTTCCAATGTGCGCCTTCATATCCAAGTGCTGGTCTAGAGTGACGCCGAGGTACCTGATAGTGGGTTTGGTCTGGAGGTCTGCATCCTTCACCTTCAAGAAAGACGGAGCAATGAAGTTTCGGTCTTTTGTGATGAACAACACCTCCGTTTTCTTGATATAGTTTTGTATTTGGCATTGGACTACTTTTTTCAATTATTTTGGCAAGCAGTGGGATGCCCGAGATTGGTCTGGTCTAAAGGATTTGACCTTAAGGGGGTCCAGTTTTATTGTTTTTCAGCAGTGGTCTGATGGAGGTATGCTTCAGTCTTTGTGGGAATGATCCGGTTGAAAATGACTGATCCATGAGTTTATTCAGGAATTGGCTAAGCTCGCAGCATAGTTCTTTTATCCAGAACGTGGGGCAGGGGTCGTCTGGTGCAGTGGTGGTGTTGATGGAGGCAATGGTGTCCTCTATTTCTCTCTTTGACAGGTTGGTGAAATTGGTCAGTGGTGTTGGGTGGGGTGTGTTTGTGGGGCTCATGGTCTTGTCGGTCTGGAGCATTTTTGATTGAAGATATTCGGCAAAATCCTGTGGTTGCGGCATGTATGGTTGATCTGGAAGTGGTTCCCTTGTTAGTGTCTTCACTATATTGAAGAGGTCGTGTGGTTTGTTCAGCAAGCACTTTAGTAGGTCTGTGTGGTATTGCTTCCTCTTTTCCGTTATTGCTTCACGGTGCTTTTCTAGGTGTAAGTTTTTTTTTATATGCCCTCTGCGCTTTGGTGGATCGAGATCGGCACCATTGTCTCTAGCTTACGTAGGTGGAGGAGTGATAAATGCAGTTCAGTGAAGTACCATGGTGCCGGCTCTCGTCTCCTTGGAGGTTTTGTTTGTGGTTGGGAGCTAAGCGCTGGTGCTGAGGCTGTTGTCCCAGCTAGAGATAATTTCCTCCAGGTTATGGACTGTTGCATTGAGTGGAATGACTTTCTCCAGTATTTCTTCTTTGACAAAGGGTCAGAATCGTCTGGCTGCTGGTTTTGGGGGGCCAGTATCTCTGCTGGTGCTGTTATGATCGTGACTGTAGGCGGGTATTTGGAATCTGATCAGGCTGTGGTCGGACCAGGGTACAGGGGTTATAGACATCGTCGGGTCATGGTTTGACTCGGCAGTTGATTGTGGTGCAAAGACAAGGTCCAATTTGTTTCCTCTCACATGGGTGGGTGCGTTGACTAGTTGCTTGTATCCTAGCTCATCGAGGGCTTCGAGGAAGGCCGTGGCTTGGGTATCTTGCAGAGTAGGCAGGTTGAAATTACCTAGTAACCAGCTTGGGGGAACGTGGGCTACTGTATTTTGTATTTATTTGCTTTATTGTGTTTTGTTCTGTGCCTATGGGACGAAGCTAAAGCCTTGTGCTTTCGTAGCTAATGCAGAGAGATTTCTAGTATTGAAATTATATTTCACCACTCAGATTTCACACTGTAGTCTCTTTAAACTGGCAAATGCATGTTTAGCTTTTTACCTTGGGAGGATGATGGGGATGTGTTTAACTTTTGACACTGTGGACCAGGAGCTTAGGCAGAAGTTAAAACTATGCCATAGATCAGTGGTCCATAATCTCCAGAAGCTAGCTTTGCAGGAGCCTGTAACTGGGTCTCGGCCACATTCAGTAGTGTTTTACTCATTTCTAGGGATTTCTATTTCCCTGGAGCCCATGGTCCGATGAGGCCCCATTTTAACACTTGTGTAGCTGTTCACAAATGTTCTCCCTTGTCAAATTTTGGCCCCATTCCATTAGTTTGCAGTGTTACTTTGCCCATCCAGATGGACAGATATTGTCAACTCCTTATTTTTCATGCAGTTAAGCTGAAAGAATGGAAATGAAGCCCCTGCCCACAGGGTTGAACTGTCCTGCTGCAATGATCTAGCACAGTAGTTCAGTTGCAGCATCCACTCAACGCCATCTTATTCTCCAGACATTGAATTGTTAGGAACTCTCTTAGACATAGTTTTGGAAGTTTAAAAGCTGTAGTATTTGCTGGATGGCTTAGTCTAACCTCTTCTGAGGTTCTGCAACTTCCTGTTGATTACATGGCAGATGAACTTTTAAGATTTGCAATCTTAATCTTGTTTAGCAATAACCCAGTTCCCTATACAGGCATCATTGCCTCCCAAGCAGCATGGATGCAGCTCAAACTGGAGTGGGGAGGGGGGAAGGAAACGGTTAGTATAACCGCACAAAAATATCCCCCCTCCTTTGCTTCAGTAAGAGTGCCTCCCACCTCGATAACAAGTGTCCCAGGATCAAGCACTACAAGCCAAAGATGGGAAAGGCAAACTGACTTTGAGGACTCAAATTACTACCTCTGCTTAAAGTCGGCCACAAAAACCTCTTTAATAGTGACTGTGTAATTCTCTAATCGGTAACCATCAGCTGACTTAACAAAAGCTATTTTTAGTTACTGTGTTCCTTGTGTACATACTTGGCAAAACAGCAATAGAAATTTAATGTACCTGACTCTTAAAGTGTAGTGGACCTTGTTTCACAGTGCTTTTAAAACCTTTTCTTTTCCAGGTACAAAGCCAGGAAGATCAGAGAACTTGGCTGCAGCAGCCGGCGCTATTATGTACAATATTAACAAGTGTCTGGACTCTGGATGCAACTTGTTCAACAAATTAACTGCTTGAAACCAAAATGAAGAAGCTGGCTGGGGTTCTGCTGCAGTGAAATCTTTTAAGTAACGGGGAATGATGTGTTGTCTTCTAGCTGATGGTTTTGAAGTGATACAGTGTAAAAAATGCAGGCTCACTGTTTGTTGCAAGGTCCTGCTCTAAACTCTGCCTGTCCACATGGTTGCAGTGAAGCAGTTAGTAATATGGTTCTTACAAGCTATGACCACAGTAGAGTGTGGAACATGGACAAAAATTCCAAAGAGTGTGAGACATTTGAAGAACCGCAAACTAACTTCTGGAATTGTGCAGCTGGAATGGTTGGATCGCCCGACTATTTCTCCACCAGTAGAACTGAGCACAACAATTCTTGGGGAGATTTTGAAGGTTTTGCTGAATCTACCTGCAAATCTGAGAACTTTAACAATACAGCTGGAGTGCTGGTACAGCTGCCGGCACCAGAAAATCTCCAGAATGTTGCAGCCCTTAATGAAATGCCTTGCACTACCTCAGATGGACTTGTTTCTGAGCCCACTGAACACAACAGAAGTTATACTACTGCTGATTCAGGCACCAAGGTATGTTAAGTATTTATTTGAAAAATTCATAATTAGGTTTACTTAGAATTTAGGCACAAGTGCACTGTCCACTGGCTTGGATGATAAGTGCTGTGCACTTCCATGTGAAAGGGTCCTGATGTGACTCCTTTGTTTAAAACGTTGGCTCCCCAGCTCAGTTAGGGCTGGAGAAGTTGCAAAGAGTGGAGGTTAAAGCAGTAGCCTGGTAACCAGAAGGACCAGGGTTCAAATTCCACCACTTCTTGTGGCTTTAGAGAGTAATTCTGTAAGTGGCTTATAGAGTTCCACATGAGGTCACATGCATTGATGCCTATTCTATCAAATCAAATCCATATGGATATTTTATAGAATATTGGTGTAAGTGACCACAGAAGCATGGATATCATTGTGGTCACTTAGACCAGCTCTAGAGCAGGTGTAAATGACCATGTGCTCTGATCATGCTCTCCAACTCCACCCATGGTTTGTATCTTTCAGAATGGCACCAGACTGTAATCCATATGTAAATAACTATCCCTAGAGGGCTTACAATCTAGAATGTGTACCCAAGCAATGGCAGGTAATTCTGCAAAGCGCAGCTAGAGTTCTGCATGAGTTTATCTACTGTAACTACTACAGGAAAGGTGTGAGCTAAATACTAAAATTCTGGGGAAGCTGTGGCCTGAAGTGACATTTAGAGGTCCATGGTTAGGTTCTGAAGGTAGACAGGCTGCCTATCCTCGGTTCTCTAGAGCAACAACTCATAATCACCACAATCTTTCTTTTTAGAGATCCTGTTTCTCCTATGCTTTCTTGATTTAGAATACAGTCCTTTGCCTCTTCCACCTCCAGAGGGTATCGCCGACCCTTTCCATGACTAAATATTTCCTCAGATTACTCCAGTCTGTCACCTTTCACCTTCATTCTGTGCCTCCCTTTTTCTAGAGTTTTCAATCATTTGACAAAGACCACTGACCATTTTAATAGCCGTTCTCTCCACAACTCCATCCATCCTTTTTTCACCATAATTTCACACAGTTGTCCAAATGAGGTCTTTCCAAAGATTGATTGATTTATTTTTATTTATTTATACAATTTTTCTATACCGCCTCTTCCAGAGATCAGTGACGGTTTACAATGAACATAAAACTTAATAATAGAGAACTATTATTTTACATATAACAATTGTAGAACTTTTTTGACATTGAACCCATATTAAGCAACAGAATAGGTATTAAAACTTCGGCTAAAAAGCGTGCCGTAACCTAGAACTATATACAAAGAAAATTAAGACTATTTACATTTGGGAAAGATCGACTGAATTCAGTTAGCTACTCGAAGGATTTATGGCTTTTCTCTGTGGGATTACATCTAGGTAGGGTCAAAGTATGGTCTTTGTTCAATGTTAGACTGTGGATTCTGAACATTATCATGTTGGAAGTTGTGATAGTGCAAGGTGAATAAGTGAGTTTTTAATTCATTTCTAAAAAGATGCAGGTCTTTAATTTCTCTGAGCTCGATTGGAAGGTTGTTCCACAGCGTTGGTGTGGAGAATGAAAAAGCAGAGTTACTTGTCTTCCTATTTGTTTTTCGGATGGAATTCAGGACTAATAGCATGTGTAAGTTTGCTCTTCTTAATCTGTTTTTCGTGTGAGACATTGAGTGTGGAGAGAGAGGACGGTGCTATTTTATTAAAAATCTTGAACGTGGTAACTAAGATTTTATATATAATTCTACATGACACTGGAAGCCAGTGCAGGGAGTAGAGAATGGGAGATATGTGGTCAGTTATTTTTGCTTTGTGGATGATTCTTGCTGTGACATTTTGCGCTAGTTGTAAAGTGTGTAGATTTTTAGTGGTTCCTTGAATACCATTGCAGTAATCTAGATGGGGCATTTATTAGAGTTTGGACTACTGATCTGAAGTCGGAGCTATCTATTAACGGTCGTAATTGTTGGATAGTCCTTAACTTATAATATTTGGCTTTCACAGTTTTTTTTTATATGTTGTGTAAGGGTGAGAGTCCTGTCGAGTGTGATTCCTAAATATTTAATCTCATCTTTTACTGGTATGAGAGTCTTTCCAGTGTTGATTTCAGACGGTGGGGTAAAGTTCGTATTTCTTGTTATAAATATTGCTTCTGTTTTCTTAAAGTTAATGTTCATTGACTTCAGCCATAATTCTACTTCTGATAGGCATTGATATATATTGTTTATAGTCAGGGTTGGACACATTTATTTATACAGATGCGCTATTGCCACCTCCTTGCTGACCAGTCCTGTCCTTATGCACCCAAGCATCCTTGCTTTTGCCTTCACCTTACCTGCAGATCCTGCTCGTCATCTCTTATAGGCAGAAATATGTCGCCCCTCCTTATACTGTACTGCTCCTTTGGATTTTTGTAGCCCACATGTACTGTATTACCTTACTTCCAATGCTTAAAGAAAAAAACAAAGATCTCAGCTGCCAAATTCTTGACTGTACTGTAAGCTTCACTAACTAGATCCCCTCTTGTTATCTACACCTTCTGGGTGTCTGCCCTACTGCAAATTTTGGTATTATCCACAAAGAGGAAAACGTTACCTGACAGCCTTTCTGAGCTATCACTTACAAAAAAGATTAAGAATCGGACCAGAGAACAAGATGGTTTCTGTGAGGCATTTGGTAGCAAGCTTTGTGTTTCTCTTCTCTTGAAGCATTTAACCTGAGCTGCCCCTGCAGGTTTCATAAGATATGCCATATTGATTTGGATCAAAGATCCCATCAAGCCCAATATCCTCTTTCCAACAATGGCCAATCCAGGTCTCAAGTCCCCTGTCAGGTTCCCATAAAGGAGACAGATTCCATGCTTAACCTAGGGGTAAGTAGTAGATTCCCCCCAGTTCCCATTAATAATGGTATATGGACTTGTCCAAACCTCTCTTAAACCCATGTACACTAAGGTAACATTTTACTTACCAGATAATGTCCTTTTTCTTGAGTCCTGCTAGACCAGCCCAAACAAGCAGGCTTTGTTCCCCTACCAGCAGATTGGTGGAGAAAGAGAACCAAAGAAATGAATAGGTTTTGATGACATCACTCCCAATGCTTCTATTGGCCCAAGCCACTAGAGGGCAACTCAATATTCATCCTAAAGCATAGTAAATCTCTCAACTTCAAGGGAAACCAGGATTAAGTAAACAGTAAAGACACTATGTATAAGAGTTTGAACAGTAGCTCATCAGCAGGATATGGACCTGCAGAGCCAAGCATATGGATCATAGACCAAATGTACAGCCTCAACATAACAGAGCAGAAACAGTTTCAGGGGCAGGTCCTGGACTGGTCTGTCAGGACTCAAGGAAAAGACATTATCTGGTAAGTAAAAGGTCACCGTCCATATCCTGCTAGACCAGTCCAGACAAATGAGATATACAAAAGCTATGCCTCCGCTGGGCAGGAAGAAGGAGCAGCTCACAAAACCTTGAAGCCAAAGGCCATATCTGCCATTGTGGACATCCAAGCAGTAATGCTTGATAAAGTGATGCTGCCTGACAAAATGTCTGAAGAAGCTATGCTGTGCCCAGGTAGAATGGGAACACAAACCCTCTTAACTGGCTGGTTTTGCAGCAGATATGCCAAGGCAATAGCCTCCTTAATCCAGCACTCCAATGTAGACTTAGCCTCTTTTTTAAAAATTGTGTTGGTGGCTTATATTTAAATCACACAGCGTATACAAACATCCCCAGGGTCTCCCCACCTCACTGCCGCCTCATGTAAACCACCCCCATACAAAGCAAGTAGTCTGACCACTCGGAGGTCATCTCGATTTGGAAAACAGCAGAGTGAGGAAATAAGAGCCCTAACACCATCACCCAATAAATTCCTGACTCCATCCAAACATACAACACTCATCCACACCATAACAGAGCCAACACTATCCCCCCCCCCCATCTCACCCCTCGCCCTGTTCTGCAACATGTGCCATAAGTGCAAATATCTCAACCATGCTGGAGCTACCTTCAATCTGCATTCAGTTCTCCCAGTCTGCCATTTCAACCATTTTCCACCATTGTTGAATGGGAGGCTCCTCTGAGCTCAGCCAGTGCTTCAAAATGACTGTGCCTAATAGCGCCACCACCTGGACAAATTTACAATGCAATTTGTAAAAGTCCTGCTCCTGTAAATAGGTTTCCATAGCAGGGAAAATGGGTATGTCACTATGCTTCGCCACCCCCTCACCCCTTCCATTTAGAGGGGGCTGCATACTCTGACGAGCTGTGAAATTTACCTTCAGATTACCCAGCAACTTTGGACTGTTTGGCATCTTGGTGCATTGGGTAGAGCAGCAAAGAGGCATTGCTGAGCTCTGAAGCAAAGTCAGCCCCCTCCCCTTGACTTGGAAGCAGCTCAGCTAGTGTAAAGATGCTGTTTGCCATATTCCTTTCATGTTGAAGACTCGGTCTCAAGGGGTTGCCACCAGAGGGGTCTTTCACCCTGTGAGTGGAAGACTGGAAGAGACCACTTGTGAGTAATAGGACTCTGAGATAGCTTAGTTAACACTAGACACTTCGGGAAATGTTGCACCCTCTGGAGTCCTCCTTTGAACAGTGTCAAGTTTGCTGATTTGATTGTCCAAACAAGTAGAAAATGAGTAACTTTTATCGTCACACAGCTGAGTTTCCACATGTTCCAGCCTAAGTTCTTGCTGATCTAAAGAGCTTACGGGTGGCACAGATTAAGGAATGTGATACAATTCAGTATAAACTGGAATGTTTGGAGACTTAAAGCAGGAAAAATAACTTGATGCTTTTTGAACTTCCCAAAATCTCTTCTGATTACTCTGGTGGTGGTGGTGGTGGTGGTGGTGATGCAGAGGTATATGCAGGATAATTGGGAATTCCAACTGAACTTGCAACCTGTTTCCTATACTGTGTACTCTTCACTGTAGGTGTTGGGGATGGAATAAATTATTCTCGGGCAGAGTCTGAATTTGAGTCTTTGGAGACCACCTTGGGAGTGGTGACCAAAAGACCAGCTCTGTAGTTTATATTCATGTTGGAACCAGACTATATAACCTTGTTTTTCGTCTTTACTTCAGACATAAGTGATACTTTTATTGGGTTCCATTGGTCATCTAGTTCCTGACTTTCATGCTACACGATCCAGATATATTCTTGGGTTTAAAATCCAGAGGTCTGGTGTTAGGAGCTAGTTATAAATTCTTGTATCCATGCCAAGTATTTAATGTGATGAGCTCTTTTTTAGCAAGTAAAAACACTTCTCAAGTTTCAGATTTGCATGTCCCAGAGGTTTCTGCGATCCAGCTGTTAGGTATCTATCCACATTTCTGATTTTTTTTTTCCTTGTAATTTCTTTCTTGTCACACAAACTTTGGTGGTCTAAATGTTTTGGGGTCCCTTTTTTTTTCTTCTTGGAATATTTCCTTTTTAACATTGCTATCTATTTTCTTCAAATATTTTGCTTTGATGTATGCTGTCAGAATTTTTAGATAAAAAAAACTGGACCAAAGACTGATTCTTGCTGCACACTACTGGTAATGTCCTTGTCCTTGTCCTCAGAACGCCATTTACCAGTACCCTTTTGTTGCCACCTGCTTTAACCAGTTTCTAACCCAGTTCACTTTAGGGTCCATGGAACCATGTCTAAGCCTTTGAAAGCTAAGTACACCACATCTAGCGCTATCCCTCAGTCCCAGCTCTCCAGTCACCCAGAGTTGTCTGGAAAGACCTGCATCTAATGAAGTTTTTATATACAAAGCCAGTGCAGTAACGCCTTTTAGGGGCATGCTCTGCATTTACGGCACAGGGCTGTACCAAGGGTTGGGCGATTGGTGCGGCTGCACAAGGCATAGGCACAGAAGGGGGTTCTGAGATCGTCACGGGGCTTCCATAAAGCTCAAAACAGTGCATTACTGATCATGACTGAGCGGAGGGGGCACCAGACTTGTTAGTCACACAGGGTGCATTTCTAGCTCGGTACAGTCCTGCACATAACACATGGTAAATGCATTGGTAGATGCTAAAGCACTTACTGCACTAATTGCTATGCTGTGGGGGAGAAAATACTGATTTTATTCCCCCTCCAATACTTTGATTTTGCTTCTACTCCATCGCTGACCCACCAGGGGCGCGCTGAGCGTAGCATGATGACTGACCCCCTAATGGTAATCTTGGGGTACTGCTGCTAGGAGTCACGCTTACAGGCTTGCACAAGTCCCCAGTATGAACAGTTAAGAGGTTTGCTTTTTTTATCCATGTCATCCCTTGAGTATTTCTCTTTGTAAGTGCCGTCAAGTCAATGCTGACTAGTAACCCAGCAACTCCAGGGTTTTCTTGGCACAGTATGACTGGAAGGAGATTGCCAGGCCTTAGATCAGCCGTACTAGTTGACAAGAATATCAGAGGATGCTACAATTCAAAAAGATTTTGTTCCCTGACAAATAGATACCTTTCTTGAAAAGAGCCTGCATTTTAATAACACTTTTTTGCTTCATTTATCCAAAAAAATGTTAACTTCCTGGCATGAGTATTTTAGGCAATATCTGAATCTGCATATCATTTAAAGATATTTGATTTCAAAACATAATCCAAATGTAGAGCTAAACCTTTCATCTCCTTTTGGAAAGCAAATTCAGGCAAGATTTGGCTTTGGAAGGTAAAGGGGAATTCTCAGATACACTTGAATAAAGGAGTTCTCAAATTCACCTGTACTTTTACTCAAGGGGGGCGCTTTTAATTTTTTTTTAAGTCCTATTCATGATTTAGAAGTCTCAAAACAGCCAGTCAGACATTCCAATTGCATCCATGTTCCAAGAGCCATTTTAGAATGCCCCATGTCTGGTATGAGCATGTCTGAGGCATGTCCAGGGTGTTCCAATTAGAAACACAGTCACTAAAATCTTGAAGTCTAAAGTCATTCACACAGGTTCCTTCATTGGCTCCCTACCCATTTCCACATCCAGGTCACACTTCTACAATTGACACATGAGCAGCTGAATGAAGGCACATCACATAACATACTGGGTCAGACCAAGGTCCATTAAGCCCAGTATCCTGTTTCCAGCAGTGGCCAGTCTAGGTCATATGTACCTAGCAGTTTCCCCCAAAAGACACAGGTTCTGCAATGCTTGTATTGGGTCAAGCAGTGGATATTCTGGGTCCCCTTTTATTAATGATTTATGGACTTTTCCTCCAGTAACTTTTTTTTTTTTTTTTTTTTAACCCAGCTACACCAACTACTTTTACTACATTCTCCGGTAATGAATTCCAGAGTTTGATTACACGTTGAGTGAAAAAAATATTTTCTCTTATTAGCCTTAAATAGGTTACCCTGTAGCTTCATTGCATGCCCCCTAGTCTGTTTATGCCATCAAAATATAGAAAATCGTTCCACTCCATTAATTTATAGACCTCTATCATATCTCCCCTCAGCCGTCTCTTCCACAAATTTGATCTGCTCTATCATTATATTGTTTGTACCCAGGTATCAGCCTCCTTCCACCGTGTCTCTGAGATACCAATCATATTTAACCTTTCATTTAGTGTTATATATTCTAACTCTCCCATCTTGCTTTTTTAGACGTCTAGCATTTGCATACAAGCATTTTAGAGGCTGTATTTTAGTCATATTAATCTGGCTATTGGTAGGCAGGGGTAATTTTAGAATCTTTAAGCTCCGTCTGCTCTGTACTCAAGGGCTTCCCTTATCTCTCCCTATAGCCGCCCTCAAGAACTCTGCCCTTCTGGCCCTTCTCTTCTGATCTTTCGGCCTTGCTTCTCCTCCTTATGCCCAGAGCAAACTACCCAAATCACCACGTCTGGCTCCTTCTGTGGCCCTGTTCAAATGCAGGCTAAAAACCCCCGCTCGCCTCCAAGACTGCTGTTTTGGATCCTGATCTCCTCAGTCTCCCTGTTTACCTCCTATGTGTTTATCTTGAGGAGACTGTAAGCTCTGAGCAGGGACTGTCTCTTACATGTCTGCACAGTGCTGCATACACCATATAGTATTATACCAATAAGTAGTAGCTTAAATTACCACATGTTTAAATCTGCTGATGGGCACATCTGTCTGTACCTGCCCCAGGCATGAATAGCCATTTGCAAAGTGCTTGTTCTGGCCAGTTAACAGTACAGGGAAGGGGAATTTCTGGCCCTTGGTCCCTCAATATTTTTCACCAAATCAAAAACACCTAGCAGGTAAATATTTGCCCCTTTATTGTGAGCTACGGCATGTCTATTTCCAAAATGGCAGGTCAGGACATGTATGAGATTACCTGTGTACGTTCCAAAATACTGGTGCTAGCATGTCCGGCCAGTATCTCGCATGTCCATATTTCTCAGATTGGCCAGTTTTCTGTGTATGTCTGGGCTTTTATTTCACAGAGGGAAGCTGTAAAATCTAGAGGACATAACATGAAGCTGCAAGGAGGTAAACTGAAAGGCAATGTCAGGTAATACATGCTTATGTCTTTATTTTTTTGTTTGGTTCCCCCTCCCCCCCCCCCCCCCACCCTCCTCCATTACAAAACACTTGCTGAGAAGTCTTACATGGAAATGAAATTTAAACATACAAGAAGAAAACTGTTTCCCACAATAAGACACAAGCGCTCCAAAATTGTGTGCACTAGCTAAATGGGTTAATCTTTTTTCCTAACAATCTCATGTGGCCTGCATCTGGCCTGTAGATTGCGCTTTGGACACCCATGTTTTGAGTACTTCCATCAGTGATTTTAAAGATCTCTCAAGAGGTGATAGCATCCATAAGTCTGAGATTTATTTTAGGCTGAGTCTGGAAGACAAGATATCTTAACCAAAATTCTTATCCAAGTTCCAACTCCTGAGCACTTAAATCAGAGGTTCCCAACTCCAGTCCTGGAGGGCCAAACATCATTCAGGTTTTCAGGCTGGCCCTAATGAATATGTATGAGATGCATTTGCATGCACTGCCCCCATTGTATTCAAATGTATCTCATGCATATTTATTAGGGACAGCCTGAAAACCTGAATGGTATTTGGCCCTCCAGGACTGGAGTTAGGAACCTCTGACTTAAATCCTAGCTGAAAGATTTCAGAGCTGATATTGAAAGCGAGCTTGTGCATTTACCAGTGGGTGGCAAAACACACAACTCCCTTAGCCCAATAGTGTAAGTTCTGCCCAAGCAGCCCCCTAATGTGGAGGACCCATATGGCTGTGAGGCAGCTGCTTTCCTGCCTTGAGGTTTTCAGGCCTGTCAGCTGTTGCTTCCCACTGCTGGGCCAAGTCTCACAATAAGTCACTGCAAACCACAGCTGTTTATCATGACTCTGGCCCAGAAAGGAGAGGTAATGCTGCCAGGCCTGAGAACCTCAAGGCAGAAAGAAGAGTGGGAGGGAATGCAGCAAGTCTTCAAGTTAAGTTTGGAGGGGTGCCTGCATGCCCTTAGCAAAATTTTGTTTGCGGGCCCCTCATTAGAACCTACACCACTGCCTTAGCCTGCAAAATTTCAATACTTAAAACAGCCTGCTTTTATGTGTGTAATTCACTAGGCTAAGGTTACCAGACGTCTCTGATTTTTCAGGGCTCCGTCCCTGACTTCTAGCTTTCTGGAAGCCTCCTGTCCCTGATCCCAGTAGTAGGAAGAGGTATGGGCAGCTCTACCCCTGAAATACCCCCCTGGTGGCTGTCTTGCTCTCTCCCTTCTGCTTCTGTTGGATCTGTGGCAGCAGCATGTCCTCTCCCACTACTGCTGCTGTCACTGCCGTCACCAGCTCGGAAGCAGCGGGCAACAAGTTTTTGCAAAATTTAACCCAAACCCAAAGCACTGGGTCTTTGCGACTCCAGCACATTTAGAAAGCCTGCTAGTCCCGCCCCCTTCTGATGCATGCTTTGTGTCAGGAGGGGGCAGGGCAGGCGGGGCCTTTCAAGTGCGCTGGAGTTGGGAAGACCCCCATGCTTTTGTTTGTGTATTTGTCACCACTGGCACTGAGGTTGAGGCACCAGTGCCAGTAGGCTGGGGGCACAGGAAATATTAGGGAGAGATACTTGTGGTGGGGGGAGGAGGATAGGTTCTGGCCAAGAGGTGAGGGGTAGGGGGCAGCTGCTGACCACAGGGTCTGGGTGGGGGAGGGGGTATGGGATGGGGTAGAGCGCAGATGCTGGACACAAGGGATCATAAGAAGGGGGATGGAGGGTAGCTTCTGGATGCTGTCCATGGGCTTGAGGGGAGTAGGGCAGATGGTGGCCATGGGATGGGGTAGACAGCAGATACTGGACACGGTGGGGGCATACAGATGGAGAGCAGATGGTGCCCACAGGATGGAGGTAGAGGAGAGATGCTGCTAAAAGAATAGTGAGGTTTCTGGACTCCAGGGAATTGCAGGATCCGAGGCAGCATGGGTTTACCAGAGGAAGGTCTTGCCAAACAAATCTGATTTTTCTTTGACTGGGTTACTAGGTAGTTGGACCGAGGGAGAGCCCTAGATGTGGTATAGTTAAATTTCAGTAAAGCCTTTGATGCCGTTCCGCACAGGTGACTTATACACAAACTGAGCACCCTAGGGATGGACTCTAAAGTTTACTGATTGAGTGGGAGGTGGCAAGGGGTACAGGTAAACAGAGTTCATTGAGGAGAAGGTGGATACCAGTAGTGTGTACCACAGGGATCTGGTCCTTGGTCAGATTCTTTTTTAACATCTTTGTTAGCAGGGGCGGCCCAAGGGGGGTGCGGGGCCATGTGCGGAGATTAATTGCGGGGCCTCATTTGCATAGGGAGCCTCATTTGCATAAATACTTGCATAATTTTAACATGCATTTTTAGTAAACATGCTTCTTAATGAGTGTCTGGATAAAGAAAGACTAACGGATTTCTACATTACTATATTCCAGTGCCAACCGCCAGGCCCATTAGGAAGTACTATAAACACTGACCTTTTAGAACTCATAGCAAATCCACCATATCATAACAGCTCTGCCAGGACTCACAAAGCACCAAACCCTACCTATCAAAAGGCAACACTGCAAATATTAAACCAAAACATCTCAGAGAATACCAATGCATCTCCTACTGGGGAAAGAACAAGTGACATGGTCAAATAGAAACTACATGAACAGAATACCTCAGCTTGGTTAAAATGCAGAACATAGACCGTCACCAAAGAACAAGGGATCACAATTTTTAGAAACAGGAAGACAATAATTAAACTGGGAACCCCAAAAGTCAAACTTGGGATGTACAACAACACTGGAGAAATAAAACTATAAATTTCCTCTTGTACTAAACAAAACACAAAAGATGTTAACAATGCACATTTCCCAGAGCTGATATATTCCAGTTAATAAATTCAAAATAAAGTATTTTTCTACCTTTTGTTGCTTGTGCATTTTCTTTTCAGTTGCAATTGCTCCAGTCACTTTCTTCTGGTTTCTTTGTGTCTTCTGCGAGCTATCCATTTTTCTTCTCTTTATAGAGAAAAAATGTGGAAAAAAATCTAAATCTGCTTTAACATACTGATCGTTCCCCTTTTGCTCTTTCCTCCATTTCTTTCCTTATTGCTTTATCATCCACTCAAATTTCACCCTTCCATTCTCAATCTACACTTACTCTTCCAATACCCGGCCCTTCGTAGACTTTTCTTCCCTCCCACACAAAATATCTTTTCCCCTCTCCATTCTCATTTCCCATCCCTTTCTAGTCCTCCCCCAAAATCAGCTCCTTTATAGTTCTAGACCCACCCAGCATCTGCCCCCTTCTAGTCCCAGTCTCCCAAGCTTCCACATCAGCCCATTTCCAGTCCTAGCCTCCCATATGCTGTTTTCCAGTTCCTTTCCAGCCCCCCCATCAGCCCATTTCCACTCCAAGCTCCCCATCAGCTCACTTCCAGTCCTATTCCAGCCCCCATCAGCCCATTTCCAGTGTCCTATTCCAGCCCATCACCCATTTGCAGTCTACGTTTCCCCCCCCATCAGCCCATTTCTAGTCCTATCCTAGCTCCTCATCAGCCCATTTCCAGTCCTAGCCCCCATATGCACTTTTCCAGTTCCATTCCAGTCCCTCATCAGCCCATTTCCTCCACGCTCCCCCATCAGCTAATTTCCAATCCTAGCCCCCTCGTCAGCCCACTTCGCCCTATTCCAGCCCCCATAAGCCCATTTCCAGTCCTAATCCAGCTCTTCATCAGCCCATTTCCAGTCCAAGTTCCCACCATCACAGCCCATTTCGTCCATTCCCCCCCACCATCACAGCCCATTTGCAGTCCTCCCCCCATCCCAGCCCAATTTGTCCGTTCCCCCCATCACAGCCCATTTCCAGTCTGTTCTCCCCCCCCCCCCCCACATCCCAGCCCATTTTCAGTCTCCGTTCCCCCCCCCCATCACAGCCCATTTCCAGTCTGTTCCCTCCCCCCCATCACAGCCCATCCAGTCCTAGCCGCCCCCCCCCCCCCCGAAGAGCCCCTCGCCGTCTAAGGGACTGCAGAGGGAGCCAGGGAAGCCTGCGCGAAGCCCCGGCTCCCTCTGCACAGCCCGCCAGCGTGAAGAGCCTTTACCTTCACGCTGGCGGCTGTTTCAATGAAGCCGTGAATGCCGGGAAAGGTTAAAGGGCATTGCCTTTAACCTTTCCTGGCATTCGTGGCTTCATTGAAACAGCCGCCAGCGTGAAGGTAAAGACTCTTCACGCTGGCGGGCTGTGCAGAGGGAGCCGGGGCTTCACGCGGGCTTCCCCGGCTCCCTCTGCAGCAGTCCATTGAGCGAGAATGTGGTTCGCGCGGGGCCCTGTGCGAACAACATTCTCGCTCAATGGACGGGCCGGTCCTGTTAGTGATTATTGCAGAAGGGCTGTCGGGTAAGGTTTGCCTGTTTGCAGATGATACCAAAATCTGTATTAAGTAGACACCCAGAAAGGAGTAGATAACATGAGGAGAGATCTAGCTAAGTTTTGAAGAATGGTCTAGATTAATTTGGCAGTTTTTAATTTGGAGATTTTAATTTGGAGATTTTAATGCAAAAAAAAAAAAAAAAGCAGGGTCATGCATTTGGGTTGCAAAACTCCAAGGGAGCAGTATAGTGTAAGTGGTGAAGTATTTCTTTCCACAAAAAATAGAGCAGGATCTCGGCATGATTTTGTCTGACTAGCTTAAAGTAGCTAAACAGGTAGAAAAGGTGACTGAAAGCCAGAAGGATGCTTGAGTGCATAGGGAGAGGAATGGCCAGCAGAGAAAAGGTGAGTGTCTCTGGTGCAACCTCATTTGGAGTATGGTAAGCAATTCTGGAGACTGCACCTTCAAAAGGATATACTGTAAGCAGGTTGGAGTCGGTGCAGAGGGTGGCTACTAAAATGGTTAGTGATCTTCATTATGTAGTATTTGAGGACAGACTTAAAGATCTTAATATGTATATGTTAAAGGAAAGGCAGGATAGAGGAGATATGTTTAAATACCTCCGTGGCATAAATGCACAGGGGGAGAGTCTTTCAATTAAAAGCAAGCTGTGTTACAAGGGGACATAGGATGAGGGTGAAGGAGGATACTTGGAAGTAATATGTGGAAATATTTCTTTACAGAGATAGTGGTAGATGTGTGAAATAGTCTCTCAGTGGAGGTGGTAGAGACGAGGATAGTATCTGAATTCAGAAAAGCACGGGACAAACACGATCGCTAAAGGTAAAAAGAGGACTATTTGTAGTTGACATGGAAGGACAGACTAGGTGGCCATGTGGTCTTTCTGCCATCATGCTTCAATGGAAAAATACCCCCATGAGGAAAGGCCTAAAAGGTTAGGGCTCTTCAACTTGGAAAAGACAGCTGAGGGGAGATATAAAGGTCTATAAATTAATGGCGTGCAATGGGTAAATGTAGATTGTTTACACTATCAAAGTAGAAAGACTAAAACTCAATGAAGCTAAAATGTAATCCATTTTAAGACTAAGAAAATATTTTTTTTTAACTCGATGCTTAAACTCTGGAATTAGTTACCAGACGATGTATTAAAAGCTGTTAGTGTACTTGTAGCTGGGCTTAAAGGTTTGGACAAGTTCCTGGAGGAAAGGTTCATAAATCACTATTAGAGGACCTGGGAAATCCACTGCTTGCCCCAGGACAAGGATTGTGAAACTTGTCTCTTTGGGGAACCTGCCAGATACTTGTGACCTGGATTGGCCACGGTTGGAAACGGGATACTGGGTTTGATGGACCTTGGTCTGACCTAGAATGACACATTGTATATTATGTTCTTAACTGAGCAGGGAGAATAACATGGTTTCTGTGCTATGAGCGGGACAGAAGCCAGATTGGCAAGGTTGAAGGGTGTTAATATTATCCAGATGTGTAATGAGCTTTGTTTTTATAAAACAGCATAAAAGGTATGCACATTGGCATGAATGTGCATACTGGTCAGTAACATAGAAACATGATGACAGAAAAAGACCACATGGCCTATCTAGTCTGTCCTTCCATAACAACTACAACAGTTCCCTTTTTACCTTTAGAGATCCTCTGTGTTTGTCCCATGCTTTTTTGAATTCAGTTGCTGTCCTCATCTCTACCACCTCCACTGGGAGACTATTCCACGGATCCACTACTCTTTCCGTAAAGAAATATTTCCGCATATATCTCCTGAATCTATCTCCCTTCACCCTCATCCCATGTCCCCTCGTAGAAGAACTTGCTTTCATTTGAAAGAGGCTCTCTCCGTGAACATTTATGCCACGGAGGTATTTAAACATCTCAATCATATCACCTCTATCCCGCCTTTCCTCTAAGGTGTACATATTAAGATCCTTCAGTCTGTCCTCATATGCTTTATAATGAAGACCACTAATCATTTTAGTAGCCACCCTCTGCACCGACTCCATCCTGTTCACATTCTTTTGAAGGTGCGGTCTCCAGAATTGCACACTAAACTCCAAATGAGGTCGCACCAAAGACTTATACAGAGGCATTATCACCACCTTTTTTCTGCTAGCCATTCCTCTCCGTATGCACCCAAGCATCCTTCTAGCTTTTGCCGTCGCCTTTTCTACCTGTTTAGCTACTTTAAGATCATCAGCCACAACCACGCCTAGGTCCCGCTCTTCTTTAGTGGACAAAAGTACTTCACCCCCTATACTAGATTGCTCCCTTGGATTGCTGCAGCCCAAATGCATGACCTTACATTTTTTAACATTAAATCCCAGCTGCCAAATTCTAGACCATTTTTCAAGCTTAGCTAGATCCCCCCCTCATGTTATCTACCCCTTCCTGGGTGTCTACTCTATTGCAGATTTTGGTATCATCCGCAAAGAGGCAAACCTTACCTGAAAGCCCTTCCGCTATATCACCAACAAAGATGTTAAAGAATCGGACCAAGTAGTAGGCATAGTTTAGGTGTAACTGGGCAGAGCACCATCAGTTAACAAATACAGTTGTGGTCAACATTGGCACCCTTGCATTTTAGGTATGTTGTGTACAATATCTTGAGGAATAGCTGGAAATACTATTAAAATATTATGAACATACTACAACAATAAAATGTCTGACTTAGAAATAGACATAGTAGTTTTTGAGGGGGGGGGGGAATAATGGCACCCTTTAACATTTGGTTGCACAACCCTTGACAGTTACAGCCTCCAAACATTTCGCCATCTATAAATAAATTTTTGTAAATCTACCTACTGGTGGTTTCTCCAACTCTTCAATTGCGATTGTTCTATCTTTTGAATGTTTCCAGAATTCCTTTTATCAATGTCATATTTCAGCTCTTTCCAAAGGTTCTCGATTGGCTTGAGATCAGGACTCATTGCTGGTCAGATTAAAACAGCCCATTTGTTCTTAACCATTCTTTTGTACTTTTGGATACATGTTTTGCATCATTGTCTTGCTGGATGACTCATAACCTTTGACCAAGACCTAGCTTTCTGATACTAGGTAGCACATTTCACTCGAAATTTCTTGGTAAGTCTTGAATTCATAATTCCTTTTAATATGTTCCAGGCCTCTGAGGCAGCAAAACAGCTCCACAACATTATAGAACATCTACTATATCTAACTGTAGGAAGGGTGTGTGGTGTTTTTCCTTAAGCTTAATATCTTTGCCTGTAAATGTATCACTGGTCTGCATTGCTAAAGAGCTCAAGTTTGGTTTCATCTGTCCACAGAACATTTTCCCAGAAGGATTTTGGTTTCTCAAAGTTGATTTGGGCAAAGATCAGGCATGCCTTTATTTTTCTTCAGAAGGCCTCCCAAATTTCACAGGGGAAAGACCCCTAGCCAGAGTATCAGCACTGCAGGGTGAAGGAGTCCCAATTCTCCCCTGAATTTGTTCTCTTGATGCATCATGCTTTTTTTATTGAAGCAGGGGGACATCTGGGTTCAGCAGTGGGCCCCATTAGATCAGGACAGGGAGCCTGTCTTACCAAAACATCTCAGCTGGGAAGGATGGAGCGGGATTCGGCTTTCCTGTTTTCACTGGACCCCTAAGAGGGCCCATCCAATTTCATGGATTGGGAGCAGGAAGATTTGGAGGAGGGAGAATTCCCTGGAGTAGAGGATCCCTCCGCCCTCTGGATTTTCCACCAGATGAGCTCTCTGCATTGATTTGAGTCCTTAGCTGCTCTGTATATTGCAGAGTTGGCTATGGGGGCTCCTGCGCCTGATGACCCCATTATGGAGGGGATCAGTTAGCCATGTCTTTTCCAGTGTGAGCCATGATAGAGGAATGGATTACTCCTGATGTAGTGCTCAGGGTGGGGAGGAGCATGGCATGGCTCTATCCTATCCCCCCCTCCCAAAAAGGAGAAACTGCACCTTCCCAAAGTGGATGCTGTGGTGGCGGTGGTCATTCTGAAGATCACCATCCCCATAGAAGGAGGGGGGGGGGGGGGTATAGTCCTCAAGGACCTGCAGGACCAGCACATGTTGGTGCTGCTCAAGCAGGCCTTGGGGGGCATCAGCCCTGGGTCTACAGGGTGCAATTTGTGAGGCTTATGTGGCCCATGCTTGTTTGGTGGTTCCAGGGCCCTCAGGAGGGGGGACAGAACTGCCAGATGAGCAATGGATGCCCAGCTGGAGTCCAGGACAGCTTAGCTGGCAGACTTGCTGTATGATTTTGCTGTGGGTATCTGCCAAGAGTATGGCCAGGGTAGTGGTGGCTTGCCACCTTCTGTGGCTCCATAACTGGAGAAGCTGGTTAAGACTCTGCATGAGTCAAAGGTGCCCCATTTGCCTGAGAATAAGAAGAAAGTGGGCAGAAGCAGCCCCATGCAGGGCCACAGGGACAGTTCTCGGGGCTACCAGCCTCGCATGGGGGGGGGGGAGGAACTCGGAGGACCCATTTTCTGGGGGGGGGGGGGTCCTTCTCGAAGGGGGAGCCCAGGGGGCTGGGGGTTCACCCCCACACCCTAGCTGTCTGCAAAGCCTCACAAAGAAGATGCAGGGGCCCTGGCAGGATTGCAGCAGTGGGCAGCTGCCTTTGGCACTTTTTCCACACTTGGGCTCAGATCATCACAGATGCTTGGGTCCTGGAGGTGATTCACGAGGGCTATGCTCTTCAGTTCATTTGGCCAAAATGCAACCTCTTTGTTCGCCTCTTGTGGGTCAGCCCAAAAGTTGACTGTGGAGGAGATGCTCGAGTGCTTGTTGCACATTGAGGCAGTAGTGCTTTCCCATAGTCAAGATCAGGCAGGGCCAGTACTCTATTTACTTTGCAGTGCCAAAGGAGGACTCATGGTGGCCCATTCTGGACCTTGGGGGGAGGGGGGGTCAAGTTACTCAAGCTGTCATGTATGAAAACCTTGTGGTCTGTAACTGTGGCCATGCACCAAGGCAAGTTTCTTACCTCCTTGGACCTCACTGAGGCTTATCTGCACATTCCAATATGCCTGGAGGATCAGCTTTTTTCCTGTTTTGCAGTGCCCAGGGAGCATTTCCAATTTCAGATGTTTGCCTTTTAGGCTGGCCATGGTACCTTGGGTGTCCACCAAGATCTTAGTGGTTGTGGCAGCCCATCTACACAAGCAGGGTGTTCTGGTCCATCCTTACCTGAACAACTGGTTGATTCACAGGAAGTCTTAGAGTGCGAGTGGTCGACAGTGGAAGTGATTTATTGCCTACAGTCTCTGGGGTGGCTAGTGAACCTACACAAGTCAGCTGCGCCTGTCCAGTCCTTGATGTATCTGGGAGCCTGGAACAGGGAGCATGGTCTATCACCTGACCTTTTGGGGAGCAAAAGCTGCAGGCCCAGGTTCAGGGGCTTTATCAGGAATTGTAGCCTCGGGTCTGGGACTATCTTCAGGTGCTCAGCTCCATGATAGCATCTCTGGAGCTGGTTCCAAGGGCACGCCTGCACATGCAGGCATTGTAGACTTATCTTCTGGCCCACTGGACCCAGTCAGCGCAGTCATGGAGGTATACCTATTTATGCCCCAGATTATCTGGGACAGCTTGCACTAGTGGCTAACCAGTGAATCTGGGGGCAGGCTTGCTCCTGGAGACCCTAATCTGGGTGGTGGTCATGACAGATGCAAGCTCAGGGCTGGTGATCGACTGAGGAGACCTTTGGCCCATCAACTAGCTGAAGACATGGGCAGTGCATCTGGTACTGAAAGCCACCTTCCTGATAGAATCCACACCGGATGGCAATGCACTATCAAACAGTGTCATCGCCATGGCATACATCAATCAGCAGGGGGTATAGTGAGCTCCCACATTGTCACAAGGCACTCTCATTTCTCCACTAGGCTGAGCAACATCTCACAGCCCTGTCGGTAGCAACGTGCAGGCAGATTACTTGAGTTGCCACACCCTGGATCCAGGGGAGTGGTCCCTATCTGAGTCAGTGTTTTCACTCCCTTGTGAAGCGATGGGGGATGCCGGTGATGGGCCTAATGGCACACCAGAAGAATGCCAAAGCTCCCCCAATTCTTCAGTTGCTAGCGGTCTTCCATGGCAAAGGGCCTTGACACACTCATTTGTGACCCAGGAGGGGGCTACTGTATGTTTTCCCACCCTGGGCCCTCATCGGCAGGGTGCTTTGGTGTATGGAGGCCCATAAGGGTCGAGTTCTTCTGATCATGCTGGATAGGCTGTGGTGCCATGTGCCTGTTGGCAGATGAGCCAGTTAAGCTGCTGCAAACACTTGACCTTCTGTCGCAGGGGCCAGTGTGCCTGCCGACAGTGGATCAGTTTTCTTAGTTTGGCTCTTGAAAGGGCATGGCTGCAGCACCAAAGGGACTCTAAGCTGATGATAGCAACCCTGCTGCAGGCCCGGAGGCACTCTGCTTTGGCATACATACAGGTCAGGCAGTTCTTTGAGGCCTGCTGTGCATAGGGGAATGTCCACCCCCCTTTGGGCACCTGTGTCTGTTCTGTTGGGTTTTCTGCAGACCAGCCTGGATAAGGGCCTTGCGCTGGGCTCATTGAGGTGCAGGTCATGGTGCTTGCCTGTTGCCAGGGACACATGCAAGGGGTGTCTCTGGCAGTCCACACAGATGTGGTTTGGTTTGGGCGGGGGGGGGGGGTTTAAATACTTAAAACTTTTTGGTCCTGAATGCCCTTGGGGGTTCCCCCCCCCCCCCCCCCTTCGAGACACTGTGGGTGGGCCTCTCAAGGATTTGACTTTGAAGGCAGCCTTTCTGGTGGCAATTTGTTCAGCCCAACATATCTTGGAGCTGCAGGCATTGTCCTGCAAGGAGTCTTTCTGATTTTTCTCTAAGGAGAAGGTGGTCCTTCAGACTGTCCCCTTCCTTCTTGATTAAGGTGGTTACGGAATTCCACCTAAATTAGTGGGTCACTTTCTTTTTTTCCCCTCCCTCCCCCCACCTCCTCAGAGCAGTTGGGTTCCCCAGAGGTAGTCGTCCTGCATAAGCTCAATGTTTGCCATGTGCTGAAGAGTTATTTGGCAGTGATCCAGGCATTCCACCACTTGGACAGACTGCTTGTCCTTTTTGGGGCCACACTGTGTTTTCGTCTTGTTTTGAACGATCAACTATACCACCATAGAAATAAGTCGTTCAGTATTAACTACTTAGTTAATACTGAACGTCTTATTTCTATGTCCTTTTTGGGGGCCAACACAGGTGAGGTAACCTCCCAGGCCTCCCTAGCCCATTGGCTCGGTGGGGCCATTTAGTCAGTTAGCTGTTATGCAGCTGACAGGTGCCCTTGGGTCTGCAGGCTCATTCCTCTAGAGCTGGGGTCACCAACCTCCAGCGGGCCGCACAGCCGACTACCGGGAGCCTCGCGGGCCGCACCCCCCCTTCTCCCCGCCCCCGCGAAAAAAAACAACAAACGCAAAATTATGAAAACAATGGCTGATCACCTTTATTGAATTTAATGAGATGGCTGATTCATGCTAGCAGACAAACGCTTAAAAGTCCGGCTTCACAGATGACACTGACAGGAGAAGGGACGCTTGCAGGTGGTCGTCGGTGAGCTGCGAGCGCGTGGATACAATGGCGGGAATCCTTGGCGGGCCGCACGTAATGTTAACCGGGGTAGAGCCTCGCGGGCCGCACGAAGGGACCTCGTGGGCCGCAGGTTGGTGACCCCTGCTCTAGAGCTCGGCTGCTTCCTGGGTGGAGTTGGGAAGAGTACCTCCCCTCGACATCTGTTGGGTGGCCACTTGGTCCTTTTCTGCATTCCTTTGTGTGCCATTATCTTCTCGATCTGCAGGCCCAGCAGGATGTGATTTTGGGGCAGCAGTGCTGTAAGCAGGAGTTTCAGCTCCCTCCCACTGTTAGTATTGCTCTGGTACATCCCAGGGCTCCTATAGGCTGGGGTACCCTATTTGTTCAGTTGTAGGGGGCTGTGGTGGTTGGTGGGGCCTTGTCCCGGTATTCTGCTTAGTGAGTGTCCAGGACTGACTCGGTCAGTGGGCATAGGCTACTTATACTGAACCAAGAGTGTTCCTCAGTCTCTACCTGCTGGTTGGTGTGCACAACACAATTGTCTGGACTGGAGGGAAAGCAAATTAGTAGTAAGGCCTATTTTCACCTTAAGTGGGCTTGATTTTCTTTTGTGTCAAATGTGTGACTATATAGTCCAAAGCCATTTGATAGGTCACATTTTTAGGAGATATTGAACATTTAAGGGGGTTGAACTGCAAGGGTGCCAATGTTGACTACAACCATATGGGTGTTTAACAATTAAAATATCTGATCTATGCGCATACTTGTGAACACTTTACTGTACATGTGTTCATTTACACCTGCCATAAAGAGGGTAATTGTCTGTCTGCGCCTGAATTTAAGGAGTGATCCCTGCCGTTTATATCTTTACAAAGGCAAGTTGGTGCCTACTTGTTATAAAAATAAGCACTTTTTTGCTGCATTAACCTAGGCACTCTTTTTACATGGGAGGAGTTGTAGCCTTTCCTGTACGGATGTAAAGGTGGTTGGGAGAAACAAGTGCACCCCCTTCTCATACACTATTCCTCCTCCTCTACCATTTATCTCCCTTTTTCCCTTCTACCTATCCATGCGGTCTCCCTCCCTTCTTTCTTCCACACAACCTTGCACGCTCTGTCCATTGTCCCCTGCCAGCAGGCTTCCACATTCACTTTTTGACTTGCTCTCTCCTGTTCTGTTCTTCCTCCTCCTTCCTTATGTTCTGTCTCATTTTCCCCTTCCCCTTCCCGTTATGCTCTGCCCGCTCACATGCCTCTTCCTTCTCAGTGCTTCTGCTGCTCTTCTGCCAGCAGAACCTAGGGACTCGCACTAGCTTGTCACACAATACTCTCCCTCGTGCCAGCAGGATCTGGGTACTCTTGATGCCTCTTCAGTGTTTGACGTTGCTCTTCTTCACGGACAGCATGAAGCATTATGCAGCTGTTTGTGCATGTGCAAACAAGCAGATACATGGATGGGCAGACAGACCCTCCCCAGTAGGCACTATCGAATATCTGTTGTCTAGTTAATCCATGTCTAGCCACATAGCCAGTAAATTTTTTTTTTTTTAAATAATCTTCTGTTTTCTTGCTTGGCATTTTGACATCTGGCTCACCAGACTGTAGTTCCCCCAGATTAACCCTAGAGCCCTTTTTTTAAAAGACTGGCCACCTTCCAATCTGCTGTTACAGCACTATAATGCAAGTGCTCTTAGCTTTGTGCATAGTAGAGAGAATCCCGGTAGGCAAACTGGAGAGTTCTGTGACAAAATATGTAAACAAACAGGTTGTAAAGTGCGTGCTGAAAGAAGCGCTTTTTTTTTTTTTTCTTCCTTAACCCAACAGTCAATCACCTCCCTGGGCATCTCTTCATCCAGTGCTGCAACCCCCAGGATTTATGATGTTCTCTTGCCCGTTTCAACACCATAGGGCAGCAATGGCGAACCTGTGGCACGCGAAGGCCTTGCAGCTGGCACGCGGGAAGGTCCGCAAAAGAAGAAAAAGCTGGCTCTGACTGCTGCCGCGGACGCGGCAAGGGCAGAATGCAGCGTCCCGCGAGGCCCCCTCCGCCTGCTAAGCCCCTCTGCAAGAGCTTTCAGATTCGCGAGGGAGAGCGTCTCCCTCGCGTCTCTGTTAAGCCCACAGGGGCTAATGGGAAATTTCCCATCAGCCCCGCGAGGGACTGATGGGAAATTTCCCATTAGCCCCTGCGGGCTTAACAGACGCGAGGGAGATGCTCTCCCTCGCGACTCTGAAAGCCCTTGCAGAGGGGCTTAGCGGGCGGAGGGGGCCCTGCGGGACATTGCAATCTGCCGCGGCAGCAGCCAGAGCCTGCTTTTTTTTTAAAAAAAAAATTTGCCAGGGGGGGTTAGGACTGCTAATGGGCAGGGAGGGGGGGGTTAGGACTGCTAATGGGCAGGGAGGAGGGGGGGGGTTAGGACTGCTAATGGGCAGGGAGGGAGGGGGGTTAGGACTGCTAATGGGCAGGGCAGGGAGGGAGGGAGGGGGGGGGGTTAGGACTGCTAATGGGCAGGGAGGGGGGGGGGTTAGGACTGCTGGGGGGCAGGCAGGGAGGGAGGGGGTTAGGACTGCTAATGGGCAGGGAGGGAGGGGGGTTAGGACTGCTAATGGGCAGGGAGGGGGGTTAGGACTGCTGGGGGGCAGGGAGGGAGGGAGGGGGTTAGGACTGCTAATGGGCAGGGAGGGAGGGAGGGGGGTTAGGACTGCTAATGGGCAGGCAGGGGGGGTTAGGATGGGCAGGGAGGGAGGGGGGGTTAGGACTGCTAATGGGCAGGGAGGGAGGGGGGGATATGACTGCTAATGGGCGGGCAGGGAGGGAGGGAGGGGGGGTTAGGACTGCTAATGGGCTGGGGGGGTAGGACTGCTAATGGGCTGTGGGCTGATGGGGGCTGTCTGGAAATGGGGTGATGGGGGTTAGGACTGGTAATGGGTTATAGGGGGGCTTAAACTGAAAATGGGGTGATGGGGGTTTAGGACTGGAAGTGGGTTGATGGGGGGGGGGGGCTAGGACTGGTATTGGGTTGGGGGGTTGCTAGGACTGGAAATGGGCTGATGGGGGGCTAGGACTGGAAATGGGCTGATGCAGGGACTAGAAGGGAATGGATGCTGGGTGAGGCTGGAACTAGAAGGGAGCTGGTGTTGGGGGAGGATTAGAATGGGATGGGGCTGGGAGAGTAAAATGGAGAGGGGAAAAATATTTTGTGTGGGAGGGATAAAAAATCTACAATTGGCCGGGTATTGGGAGAATAAGTGGGGATTGAGGATGGAGGGGTAAATTTTGAGTAGATGAAATAGGAATGAGGAAAGAGCAAAAGGAGAAAGATTAGTATGTTAAAGCAGATGTAGAGAGAATGGAAAAAAAAAAACAAGACAGAAGAAAGGACAAATGGACAGCAGATGGAGAGTTAGCAGAAGACACGAAGAAACCAGAAGAAAGTGGCTGGAACAATTGCAACTGAAAAAAAATGCACAAAAGGTAGAAAAATATCTCTTTATTTTGAATTTATTAACTGGAATATGTCAGCTCTGGGAAATGTGCATCATTAATTTTTGCGCTTTGTTTAGTACAAGAGGAAATTAATTTATAGTTTTATTTCTACAGTGTTGTTGTATATGCCAAGTTTGGCTTTTGGGGTTCCCAGTTTAATTATTGTCTTCCTGTTTCTAAATTGTGATTCCTTGTTTGGTGATGGTCTGTTCTGCATGTGTAACTGAGCTGAGGTATTCTGTTTATATAATTCCTATTTGACATTGCCACTTGTTCTTTCCCCAGTAGGTCATGTATTGTTGTTCTCTGAAATGTATTGGTTTAATATTTGCAGTGTTGCCTTTTGATAGTTAGGGTATGGTGCTTTGTGAGTCCTGGTAGTGCTGTTAGGATACGGCGGGTTTGCTATGGGTTCTAAATGGGCAGCGTTTGTAGTAGTTCCTAATGTGCCTGGCGGTTGGTACTGGATTATAGTAATGTAGAAACCTTTTAGTCTTTCTTTATCCATATACTCATTAAGAGGCATGTTTACTAAAAGTTAGTGTATGGTATCATTATGCAAATATTTATGCAAATGAGGCTTTAATTGACGTGCTGGCACTTTGAGGAATTTCTTTGGTTTTGTGCGGCAGTTTGGGCACTCGGGCTCAAAAAGGTTAGCCATCACTGCCATAGGGTCATCAGGTTCTCCCTGTATTCTCCCCTCTTCCCCCCCCCCCTTCCAGCCTCCCAAGTAGGGTATCCTGCATATCCAGCCCCTCCCAGTACCTCCATCACATTTCCCTGAATCAATTCCTTCACCTCTTGCCTCTCCACAACTCAACCCTCATTTGTTCCCTTTATTAGCAACATCCCTACCAGCCACAGAGGCCAGCAACTATCTCCTTGAAATGTTGCCCAATATATTTTCCCCTTCTGCCTCCTTGTGCCAAGTCCCACACTCCATCACTGACAAAGTTCTGGCAACTCTGTCCTTACATTGCCTCCTTAGAAAACCCAATAAGAGTTCTTGCATGCAGCATGGATGAAGGGGGCATTGGATTCATGAGTTGCATAGGTGTTGGATACACCACACCACATATGACCCATTTGCTACACAGACATCCCCTTCCTGTGTTTGCCACCTCCCTGGGAATGAAGCATCCTCTCAACTAGCAGAGATTGCCATCCAGTTTTGCCTCACTACAGACCCCAGCCCTGTAAGGTGCAGAAGCAGGAAGCTTTGTGCCCACTCTCTGCAGCCAACGAATTGCTTGTCTTTGCACCTTCACTAAATAGCTCACGCTTCCCTAAAACTGCTGCAGAGTTGGCAAACGGGAGAAAATTAGGCTGCAATACAACATGCTCTGGATCATTCCCCCTCCCAAAATATAAAAACACGAATCCACGCATTATCTGCAAAACTGCCTATAGTACTCTTAAGGATTTTATGTTTGGGTTTTTTCTTTTTTTGGGGGGGGGGGGGGGTTGTAATTTTTAACTACTCCTTTTCCCAAAGGATACAGGTTACTTGACCAAAACAATTTTTGCAGGTGTAAGGTGGGAGCTCACCAATGGCAAACGGAAACCTCGGTCCACATGCCACTACATCTTTCATTGGTGAGCCCCTGCCTCATACCTAAACCTCTTTTGGCTGAGTAACGTATATCATTTGGGGAAAAGGCATGAGTAGTTGAATAATTAACTAAAAAAGGATTTTTCTGCAATTGTATTTTATATGCTCACTCATCTCTCGGTTTTGTACTGGCCCTGTGGCAGCACACGAGAGGGAGCACAGAAGGGGGGGGGGCATGGGCTCCATCTCCTCTTCCTTGCTCCTGCCTTGCCTGTAGCATGTGCTTGAGTAGGAGGTTGCCTACTGCAGCCCCCCAGGTAAGAAATGTGCGTACCAACAAATGGATGCACGCTCTACAGTAGGTGCTTGTGCTCTATCAAAATGCCTCACATAAAGTAGCTAATAAAAGGAAAACTGATAGTTTATCAACGTGCTGTAAATACAGTACACTAAAGTTCTACTGATAAAATACACTGCCTATGAAATAAATAACTAGCAGCCCTTTGTCCCATCTAATCTCTTAGAATGCAAAATAACTGCTACTAAGGGGTTTTAAAGAAAATGAACCAAGCTTATCAATGTTTATCAAACTTGTACAAGGACGGCAACTCAAACTCTTTGCCCAGCGAGATGGCCTCCTGGTACTTTTCTAAACTTTTTCTGTGATTCTGTCCTTCTTACAAAAGATCCAGAAAAGGGGAGAAGTGACATCACTGTGTAAGATGGCCACTCAGCCCAGCGGCAGCTGGCCCTTTAAAAGCAGTTCTTGGAGTACTGTTTTTGACTTAGAGTGAAATTTTGGTAGTGTCAGTCTGAAAGAACTGGAAGCATTCAAGCAAGCTTTGTCACACAACTGGAGGTGGCAGAAATATGGAGCAGAGAAGCAACTTGAAATTTCTGGTTAAGTTGAAGGGCCCAACTAAGTGTGTCCAACTTCTCCAAAAGGCTTATGGAGAAGATGCAATGTCAAGGCCGTGAGTCTTGAGTGACACAAATGCTTCAAGACTGGCCACGAGGAGGTAGAGGATGGACCCCCAAGTCAGGACGGCCTTCCATGACAAAGACAGCTGAGAACATTGACAGAGTGAACCAGCTGGTGCAGAGTGATCGCAGATTGATGGTGCGGATGATAGCTGAGGAGCTCAGTCTGAACAGGGATTCGGTGTGGACCATCTTGGTGCAGGAGCTGGGGGATGTGGAGGATGTGTGCCAAGATGGTGCCCAAGCTTTTATCAGATGACCAGAAGGAGCACCAGGTCAATGTTTGTCGAGACTTGCTAGAGAAGATTGGAGAAGATCAGTGTTCGTTGGACAGGTCATCACAGGAGACTTGGGTCTTCCAGTACGACCCTGAAAGCAAGAGATGAAGCCTGCAGTGGAAGACTTGACTGTCACCCAGACCCAAAAAGGCGTGCATGTCCAGATCAAGGATCAAGGTCATGCTGATCGCATTCTTTGACCAGAAGGGAGTGTCCATGAGTTTGTGCCTGAGGATCAGACAGCCAACCAGCACTTCTACCAGCAGGTCCTCAATTGCCTCCATGACTGGGTTCGGCACAGCAGGCAGGCTCTGGAGAGAAGTCATGGCTGCTCCACCACGACAACATGGCTGCATACACCGTGCTCAGTGTGAGGCAGTTCTTGGTCAACAAACGGATCATAGCTCTCAACCACCCTCTTTATTCCCCAGATCTCGCATCATGCGACTTCTGGCACTTCCCCAGGCTGAAGACTGTGCTCAAAGGAACTCATTTCGCCTCTGTAGAAGAGATCAAGGCCACTAATGAGGGAGCTGAGGGACCTCAAGGAGGAGGACTTTTACAGAGTGCTTCCGTACATGGCAGAAGCGAATGCAGAAGTGCATTAACTCGGGGGGGGGGGGGGGAATTACTTTGAAGGGGACAATGCGTAATTTCTCTGTAGATTTTGTAATAAAACATTTATGGGACAGTCTCGTTTTTATTTTGTCACACCTCGTAGACAGATGCCAACTAACTGTTGGGACTGTAACTTATATGATTTGCAGTTGTGAGAATAGACTGCCAGGCCTCTTCCAAGGTACTGGAGGGTAATCTGCTTCCAGTCATACCTTGCCAAGAAAACCCAGGGGCTACTGGATCACCAGGACTTGGCAATGACTTGACGACACTTAAAGCTATGCACGGTGTGGGAGGAGGATTGATTGGGTTATGGAAGGCGCAAGTCATGTGATATGAGTTTGTGGTGGGAATAAGCCTGCTTTCTTAGTGCATTTGGTTATGGTTGGGGAGGAGGGGAGGGAGTTGGAAAACTGGAGGGATTTTAGGTGATGGAGTCGTAGAACACAGAAAAGGGAGGCAGAGTACTTGGGAAAGTTCATTTGTGCTTTTGTTTTGTTTCCCTCCATGGGAAAATATAGCTTAATTGTTACTCGGAATGTAAAAATTTTAACTCATGTTGAATGTTCTTTTAAGGAGGCTGAGTGTCTCAAGACAAACATCTGTATGCTGTGAGACCCACTTTGTGCAGAAAAGATGAGTGCTTGCTGATGGATTTATTTTAAATATATGGAGATATGTCTATCTAATTGGGGATTTTAACCTCAAGGCCTCTTTTTGAGGAAGTAGGACTGCATATTGATATGGGGGGGGACCTTTATTTTATTTAGCTAGGCTTATATACTGCTTAGGAGTGGAGGAGTAGCCTAGTGGTTAGAACACTGGCTTGGTAACCAAGCAACCAGGGTTCAATTCCCACTAGCACTCCTTGTGGCCTTGGGCAAGTCACATAACCCTCCATTGCCTCGGAAGAAAGGCCTGGCAATCTACTTCCGATGACACTGCCAAGAAAACCCAGGAGCTTCTGGGTCGCCAGGAGTCAGGACTGACTCAAAGGCACACATTGCATTTTATATACTGCTTTTCTACAAGTCAAAGTGGTGTACAGGCTCACAATCTGTTTGTGTACCTGAGGCAATGGCGAGTTAAGTGGCTTGCCCAAAGCCACAAGAGCACCTATAGGACTAGAAACACTTGTCCTTCCGGCCTGAGGTTGCTACCCTCTAGTGGGATTCAAAGTCTTAGTCCTCTGGCCTCCGGTAACTTGCCCCAACCACTAGGCTACCACTCCCTTTAATGTAACCATAGCCCCCAAGCTGGTAGTATGAGGGGGGGGGGATGATAATGGAGGGAAATGAATCCTTATAGTAGAAATTACACTAGAGGAGGGCAGGGCAAATGATACCCTTTAAGTATTTTAAATGTTTGTATTAATGAACGAACAAACCTTTTTCAAAGAAGGGGAAGCTGTAAAACTAGAGGGCATAAAATTAAAGCTGCAAGGAGGTAAACTTTAAAAGCAATGCCTGAAAATAAGTTATGTGTTTTTTTTGTTTTTTGTTTTTTTTTTAATTGAAAGGTTGGTGGATGTTTGGAATGCCTTCCCAATTGAAGTGGTGGGGCAAATACAATGAATAAATTCAAATGGTGTGGGACAGACAGTGGATCCCTTTTTTTATAAGATAAAATAAAAATAAATTTAAACTGTTATACCTCAACAAATAGAGGGGGGCGGAGGGGTGACCTGCACAGAGCAGCAGGTACAATTACTCTAGCCTCCTTAATGGGCAGACTAGATGGACCATGCTGATCTTTATCTGCTGTCATATACTATGTTCTGTGCCCCATGGCTCCTAGGTTTGCATAGACTCTTCCTCCCCCCCCCCCCCCCCCGAGTAGCATGGGATATGTTAGCCAAGGTGGATAAAGGAACTATTACTTGGCCAGATCATACACAAGTGCTCTTAAATCTGAGGCTAGGTGAGGAAGATCCAGGAAAGAAATTCTGGAGACTGACTGATAGCTTAGGAGGGAGATGGCATATCTCATGCTGTAATGTGGGTTGGCTTAAAATGGTGATAAGCTGCCCGGCTGGCCCAAGGGTTTCTGGTGCCCCAGGCAGAAACCCCAGCCAAGCTGCACTGCTGCTGATTCCATCTTGAGGGGGAGGTCGGTGGCGGCAGCATTTTAAAAGCGGTGGCTTTGTGCTGCTGCTGCTTTGCCTGTGGCAGGCCATATGTTTCAGCACACATGACCTGCCGCTTCTGATTTTCCCCCCCCCCCCTTCTCTGATGCCACAGGCAACAAAGCGGTGGCATGAAGCTGCCTGTCCAAGGCCTAGGTGGCTGCCTAGCTCATCTAGTGGTCAGGCTGGCCCTGATAAGATGGGCATGCCAAAGAGATTATTAGGACGTGGAAGACTTATGGGGAAAGTACCCTTCTTGAGGGTCAAAACAAGAGTAGACCAACTTCTGGTGCTGGAGAACAATTTACAGTAAGCTAGGGACAAATTAAGGGATTTAAAAATGGAGGAAGTTAATTGGCAATTGGCATGTGCTAAATGGTGATGAGACATTACTAGTGGCCCACTTGCGCAAACAGATCTAGGATAGGTATGCATAATCTAGGGGCAGTGGAGAAGATTCATTATGGGGCCAAAGACAATTAGCACTAAAAAAGCTCCGGAATTGCTATTAAGTCGGTGCTGATTCCTGATGACCCAGCTGTCTCTGGGTTTTCTTGGCAATGTATCACCAAAAGTAGATTGCCAGGCCTTTCTGAGGCAATATAGGGTAAAGTGACTTAACTTGCCCAAGATCACAAGGAGGGCCAGTGGGAATCAAACCCTTGATCTTCTGGATACAAGGCAGTTGCTCTAATCACTAGGCTGCTCCTTCACTCCAGAGCTTTTATGAGAAGCTTTATTAGGCTAGGCCACAGGCACCCAGAGCAGATCTAGATATTTAGGTACGATGGAATTGGGATGTGTAAACAGACCGTCTTCTCCCCAGGACTCTTTGACTAGGTACGCCACCTGGCTGATCTTACAGACTGTCCTGCTAACTTAATCTGAATTGACATGCCAAAACATGAAATGGAAAAATGATTCAAGTGATTTTTGTAATTTTAAATACTCTTTGTGGTAACATATATGTAAATATAATATGGATGAATTAGACACTCTTAAATTGTGATGAATAAAAACACATGCTATATAAAACTACTTGAAATACGACTAGTGTGTTGGCCAGTGTCTGGCCCATAGAATTTAGGCTATTTGGTGCTAAAAGCTGGATATCCTTGGTGCTGGATACCTGTTCAGTGCTAACTGGTGTGAGTATCTGGAGAATAGTAATAGCCAACCCACAAAGTAAGGCCAGCTATTGAGAGAACCAGATAAGTACATGCCTAAAGTTAGGTAAACAGCAAATATGAATATAAGTGGGATAGTCCCAGAACTCTGCAGACAGTGCTGTGGTGGTTAGAGGGGATATTTGGTAGCATTGGCTGGTTAGTGCTGCTGAATATCCCTCTCGGAAGGGTTTATCTGGTTAGCAGACACTCTTGAAGAAAGGCATGAATTTAAAAATCCAAAATTCCTTCCCTAAGTGATGCTGCTTCATTGTGCTAGCAGTTGCTCTCCAACAGATCCTTTAGAAATATATCGGCCTGTATACTATGGACCTCTTCCCAGGAACCTATGTTTGTTTGTTTATTGAATTTGATATACCGCTCAGACCCAAAGGCATTAGAGCGGTTTACAATACTACATCATTTAGGGAAACAAGAAAAGAACGCCATTTATAAGATAGGACAGAGACAGTCAAACAGATTAGAGGAAGAGAAGGACACAGAACAGCAAGTTACCCTGATATATATGTAGGACATCAATACATCAATAAGGACTCCAGATACAAATGCCACGGACCAACGCCAAAGGGCCCTCTGGCGCGGGCCCGCAAGGCACGGGTGCGCCCCGGCAATGGCGGTTCTTAAGCCGTTGGGCCTGGATAGTGATTGGCGGGCTCGGGGAGGAAGGGGGAGCTCCTGCTCTCACCCTCGTCAAAAGCGCTGACCTATTGACTGACCAGGTGAAAGGGGGGGGCTTTGAGGGATAAACCTTAACCTTGCTGTCTACACTTCCCTATCTTAGAGTTCTAGATAGGCTTAGCATTGGTACAATGCAGCCACTTGAAAAAGCCACCATATTGGATCTCCTGGGTGAATTTCTAAAGGTTTGTGGTAATATATTTTTTTTTTTTTCTGTGCTTTAAACTTTTTTTCTTCTTTTAAATTTTTTTTTTTTAAGTGGTCACATTTTAAAAAGGAATTCCAAAACTTGTACCAGACATTGGAGAAAGTGTGTTTAAATTATTTGTCTGTATTTATGAATTTGAGTTTTGAAGTGGAGCTGGCCAGTTACACTAGGGATTGCTGGTAAAGCAGATGAGAGTGGCAGTACACGGTGACTTGGTTCACTCTTGGATGGATAGCACAAAAGAGACTGCTAGGAGACAGACATGACGACAAGGTCATGTCCTAGAATAAAAATGACACAGGTGACTCATGAACTGTATTTTCAGCAGGGATGGAATATTGTGGCGGCAACTTGTCAAGAGATCCAGTAGTAGTGATTAAACTTTAGAGACAAGTCTGTTATGTGCACATTGCATGAAGGATGCCCTCAGGCCATTGTTGGTACAGATGACACTTCTTGAGAGCCTGGCTTATTTCAAGTATTTCAGATATCAGTCTCTATATTTTGTGATCTGCATTCACATATATATGGTACTGGCCCTGGGTTTATGAATAATATCGTGTGAAGCACTGACTGAAATATGGTTGTGAGCAACAGTTAGTTAACTACAAGAATGTGTGTTCAATTATTGGGGGTGGGGGAGCAGCAAGAGCTTACATTAAGTAAGGGAATGTCTGCTCAGCTGTCTCAGGGCAGGAAGATAACCCAAGTGATTTTTATCTAACAGGTAGCTAAGCTTTTACCATTAGGCTCTGTCTTTGTGTGGGCCAGAATAACTGGGCAAACTAGATGGGGTGAATTTTGTTTATCTGCCATCTACAGTATTACTGTGCAGTGAATGAAGAGGAATAGTCCAGAAGTACTATTATCATACCTTGGATATATGGCATAAATTATGTAGGCACAATAAGGCTCCCGTAAATTGCTTCCCCCCCCCCCCCCCCCCCCCCACAGATTGTACATGGCCAGCCAGCCTCAACTTCAGGTAGCACTTTTTTTTTGTCGTTGCATAACTTGGTAAAGTCTAGTACTTGGTGCTAGAGGAATGAAAGAGTTTGGGTTTGTTTTGAATAGCTGCTTTAAGAAGAACTCGGCACTTGGTTCTGCAGTGTACTAGTGACAAGCAAATGTAGACCATGCTACAAAGTAGTAATTGTTCTGCTACAGAATGAATGGAATGTAGCTCACATTAAGTAACTTTTTTTTTTTTTCTTTTGTAGATCAGCTTACATTACGAGGACATCTTTAAGTTTTGCTTTCCAGATATACCTGTACAGCACTCATCTGAAAATGTGATAGGTTTACGTGAGATTCTGGAGACTAGCAGTGAAGAAAAAGGAGCAGTTGAACTTATGAAGGCACACCTTGGGTAAAACATCTTAAAAAAAAAAAAAAAAAAAAGTCAAAATGTTGACAAGACCTAAATGTTCTGTCCTACCCTGTGGCGTGGAGGCATCACATTTTTTAACAGACAGTTTGTTAGCAAACATTTAGATACCACTGCCAAGGTTAAAAGGTTGTCTTTATAATCTAAAAAAAATAGAAACCAGGCACATTGATCAATATTAAACTTAAAGGTCCATCAGTATCTTACAGGAGAGCAACTTGTATCATGTTATGTTATAAGTAACATTGGTTGCTCTCCTATAAGATACTGATGGACCTTTAAGTTTAATACTGATTAATGTGCCTGGTTTCTTTTTCTTTGCGTTTGAGGCATCACTTATTTAAAATAGTTAGAACCTGCCCATTTCTAGAAGTTCTAAGCAGCATACAATAAAACATTTTGAAATCTATCACTTGCCATTAAACACAGGAAAATCCAATACATGAAACATAGATATAAAATGGTACCTAGTTCCTGAAAATGCCATGATTTTCTTTTGTGACCTTTCAGGTTCTATCCTTTAGTCTAATGACCCGATCTGTAGTTCTGGGGAAGGGAGAGGATTGGGTCTCTCTGCCTATGCCTACATCTCCTTCAGGCTCAAGTCTTCATGTAGACTATATGATCACACTTGTGACTTTTTTTTTCTGGGCTGCTAATATCCAAGCCAGAGTTACTGTACCATAAGTCACTGTCACGGAATGATGTACAAGCAAATGTTTTGGGTTGAAGTTTAGTATGCAGCACAACGAGCACCCCTCCACCTATAAAGGTTTGCAGGCATGTTCTGCAGTACATCTTGTTGCTAGAAACTGTGGAGATGTTCACTCTGGTTTGCCACTTTTTTCCATATTCATTGCGGCTGTAAAATCTTAGAATGAAAATGTGGAAACGAATATCTGTATCTTGTTCTGACCATTTCTATGACATCACTGATGTTTTCTTTCTCTTTAGTGTTGACTCTGTAGACACTTGGAGAACAGTCCATAGTATGACAACAGGATCTGGAATAAGAAGCCACTGGAATGAGTCACTTCATTGCCAAAAGAGTCTCATGCTTGCCCTTGGAATTGACACTGATCAAAATGTAATCTAATTTTTTCACCAAAATAGGCAAAATCTAAGCCTTCAGAGGAATGGTCCCCAGTTATTTTCCATAATAGGATATGTTTCAAATGATGAGACAGAGCTGCTGTTCGCTATCACCTTCCTCTGCCTCCCTCCTCCATTCAAGTGCTCTCCTTTTTCACCCTACCACTGGCCTATCCTTCAACCTTTTAGTGCTGAGACTAATTCTGTCTTTGCAGCAGAGGAGAAGCTGATTTCTGGAATAAAGGTCCTAGTACAATCCTAGGAAAATAGGATCAGCAGTAGGTACAATACTACCCACTTTACTAGGCAGACTAGATGGGTCATGTAAATGACTAGATAAAGATTGCAAATTCTTCAAGCTTATTGTTCCATCTCCCCTGCCTCCTTTTCTATGCTCTACTTTGCTCCTGCCTGCCTTTCTCTTTTCTTCTCTTCTCTCCCACCCTCCTCCATTCCTAATACCTCTCTGCTGATCTCCTGCCCCCTTTTTTTTTTAATTCCTCTGTTGGGTGTTTTAGTTTTCTCCTTTCCTAATTACGGTTTACAGTTTATTTAATTGATATAGCACCAATCATGAGCCATAACTGGGCAGTGAACAATTAAAGATTAACAAATAAAACAGGCAACATGAAAATGACAAAACAATAACAGGACCCCATAGTACAAGGATAGGGAGGGTTGAGGAGGCCTAGGTCACATAGCAGAACAAGGGCATAAGATGGAGGAGGCAGACAAGACCAGGCAATCTAAAACCTGAAAGTGCAACAGACCACACAGCCAGCAGCGAGCTAGATGTAGCAGACAGAAGGAAAAGCCTGAGAAGAGGTGGGTCTCAAGTTGAGCTTTGAAATGGGAGAGGGCGAGCTGGGTACACAGGTAGATGGTGAGGGAGTTCAAAGCACTGGGGCCACCACTTGGAAGGCAGAGGAATGAGCTGCTGTAGAACGCATGACGCAGAGTCCAGGCGTCACTAACAGATTATGGGAAGCAGACTGGAGAGTGCAGGAAGGGGCTTAAAACAGAAGCAGAGATAAGAAGGGAAGATTACCAGTATAAAACGTGAAAAGTGAGAGTAAGGAGCTTATAGGAGACCTGACGGACAACTGGCAGCCAGTGTTCAGAGAGGAGTGATGCCACCAAACGTATGGGCACCATGAAGAGGTTTAACAGCCATATTCTGAAATAACTGAAGTCTGAAGTTAATAGCAGGGGAGACCAGAGAGGAGGGAATTAGCATAATCCAACTGAGCACTCGGCAGCATGAGTATCAGAAGACAGTTAACATCAGGGAATCTACGATTTAAAGCAAATTTGCCAGAGCAGGAAGAAATGCCACTGGACAGTGAGAAATATGGAGAGAGAACAAAAGAGAAGAATCAAAATGTACCCCAAGAATCTTTAATTGTGAAAAGGGATGGAAGAACCATAGACGGAAGGGAGTACAGAAAGAGATGGACTGGGAGCCTGAAGACCATGGCCATGGTCTTGGACAGGTTAAAGCTTAAGGATATGGGAGGACAGCCAATCAGCAATCTGAGTAAGCTTAGATGAAACCTGGGAGATAACGGTGCTAGAGCAGATGGGCAGAGGAAAAAGGAGCTGAATATAGTCTACATAAATGAAATTTAAAAAAAATATATCAGGTGACAATTGGGAAAACCAAAGGGATAAGGAAAATGTTGGAGAATAGGTCCCAGGACTAATCCGTGAGGCACACAACAGTGCAAAGGTTGTGGGGGTGGAATAGGACTAAGAGCAGGAGACATGAGAGGTGCGATCCTGTAGGTAGGAACAAAACCAAGACAGTGCTGTGCCATAAACACCAAGAGTGCAACTGAGAAATGAGAAAAGTGATTCACTAAGTCAGACCACCATCAGATCCAAGGAAATGAGAATTCGGATCGAAATCCAAGGCAGTACAAAGGAAATCAAATTAGTCTGAGAATGTTCAGTAGAAAGCTTAGGGTGAAAACGCATCTGAGCAGGATGTAAAGCACCAGTCTCTTTGGAGAGAGATTGGATGCTAGTGAAGGGGATCCTGAGGATCAACATTCCCTGGTTTGAGAATCGAATAGTGGCCTGCTTCCAGAGAGAAGGATAGTGCCCGAGGAGAAGCAGTGATAAAATGTAGGGGGGAGTGGGGAAGAAAAGAAACCCTAGCCAACTTGAAAGGGTGGGAGGGCATGGGATCAGAAGGGACAGACTGAATGATGCAGGAAAGCTGCTGTGTGCTCTCCTATCTTATCTCTTCTGTCCTATTCATTTGTTCCTCCTTTCTGCTGCATACCTTCCATTTTTTCTCTGCTGCTCTGTCCTTTTTTCCTATCCTCCCCTGCTTTCCTTACATTTGCCCTTATTGTCTCCCCTCTTGTGTGCCAGCAGCAGTAAGCTAAGTATCTTCTACCTTGTCTGGTTTCACTCTACTCAGGGGAACCAATCGGCTACAGGAGGCAGAAAAGCAATGGCCTACTCTGCTAACCTCCTAAGACATAGGATTCCTAGTGTGTCAGTACTATTTTTTTCATGGCTAGCTCAAGGCAAGTTAGTGTTGGGTACAGTGGGTATTTCCCTCTCCCCAGAGGACTTAGTCTAAGGACTAGATTTACTAGTGTGTGTAACATTAAATGTACATTAAGATGTGCTTTAGTGCAAGCTTGAGGATTGTTAATGGAGCCTATTTCTAAGAGCATAACTTGCATCAATCATTTGCAAATCGGGTCTTAAGTTTGTACCTGAGGCAATGGAGGGTGTGACTTGCCCAAGGTCACGTGCATGAGCAGAATGATAGAATGTCTTCAATGGCAAGTAAAAGGCATTATCCTTCATATTCATGGTCAGGAGTGGATTCATAGCCATTTTGCCCCTTGGAGGAAGAATTCTCTCCTCTATTCCCTCCTTCCTTTCTCCTCCTTTCGTATGAAGATCTTCAAGCAGCAGCAACTTCTATGGGGACAAAAAGGAAAAATTCACCCAGGGCCTATGAGCGAGTGCATGTTCACAAGCCCTGTGGTGACAGCCCGCTTCCTTCCTATATGGGTTTCCTGAGAGGCTGGGTGCTGTGGTGGGATCCAGCTGGCTTGCACCAGTTCATGCAAACTGGTTCCTTGCAGTGCCCTGCATTCGCTGAATCAGTGTGGACTGGCTCTGTCCCAGCAGCACTGTTTGGAATCAAAGCCCCCAAAGGTCTGAGGGCATCCAGGGGATTGCAGCATTGGCAGCTGCCCCCAATGCAGTCAATATATCTTCAGAGTTTTTGCCGGCCGCAAGTGCTGCTGCTGCCAGGACAGAACTCATAGGCACCGGTTTGGTAAACAGGGGTAATGCCAGGAACCAACTACTTCCTGCTGCAGGCCAAACAGGTTCCTACCTGGCTCCAAATCCCACCGCTGGTTGGGCTGCCACAGGGCCTGTGAATGCTCTGACTCATAGAATCTGTGACTATTCTTGCAGAAACAGGATTGCCTGCAGCACAACCATGGGAGATATCTTCCCCCCCCCCCCATTCAGTTTGGTACTGTCCAAACATACTGCATTTGGAGGAAGGCACAAAATAGTCAGGTTCTGTGCAATGGCTGTGAAGAGGAGGAGGAAATAGTAGGAAGCAAGATGGCATCGTGGTCCCAGAACCATTCATCTAACAGAAAATCCAACTCGGCTCACACAATACCTGAGGTAACCACGTATTCTGCCTTAGGAAATCGCCCCAAGACATACATGAGGTAACATTTTTCTACAGTGAAAGATGGCCATTTATTTAATAGGGTTTTTTATACTGCATCATTAAATCAAAGCGGTTTACATTTCAACTCAAGATTTATATGGAACAGTATAACTTAATATTCTCTGGGAACAAGCAGGAATCGGTCCTCACATATGGGTGACATCGGCACTGACCAGAGCCCTCGCAGAAGCATCCCCCCCCCAAGCTTTCAAAGAAAGCCTTTGGGAGATGCCACCACGCATGCATGGTCCCCTTCCTTCCCAAGGGTGCTGTCTTGCTCAGTCTCCTTTTATTTTATTTTTTAATTTTTAATTTTTTTATTCGTGGAGCCCTTCAAATGTCATCCGGCTTGTCCCCAGAAAAGGTTGATTGTTCCCCATGTTTCAACTCGCCTCTGATATTGCACCGGCACTCTTCCTGCTTACTGACCTCGGTGCCTCGGCGTTGGGTTCGGTTCAGATTTTTGTAGTCTTTGTTCCTTTTTTCTTTTCTGGTGCTTTCACACCTTTTTTTTTCTCCCGCTGGCAGCCCAGAGGGTCTTCGACCTCACAGGGGTGCTTCCCCCCCCTCCCCCCCCCCCATGGCTACCAGTGTTTTTAAGTGTGACTGGTGCTCTAAAATCATGTCTTTGACCAACACACAGAACTACTATCTTTGTTGCCTTGGGCCAGACCATGACCTGGCAGCCTGCAGCCTCTGCAAGAGGATGTCCAGCAAGGCCCTCAAGAGCCGCCAGCAGCAGCATGACAAGTTCTTCCCAGAGTCCCCAGTACCTCCCAGAGCCTCATCTGAGGCCCCAGCACCTCAGGCAGAGCTTTCCAAGCCCAAGCTCCATCGTGGGCCCTCCAAAGGGAGTCTCCCTTGAGGGAACCCAGAAGAAACCCTCAAAGGCGGCATCCCTGGATGGTTCTGACTGTCTGGGAGTTCCCTGGAGCCGGTCCCATAGTCTGAGGCGCTTATCCGAGGCTTTGGAGAAGGAGCAACCTGCAAGGGTCCCCCAGAAGGATCCGGCCGTGGACCAGCCTCTGTCCCCAGACACCATCCTCATTGGCTTCCCCTTCAGGGGAGCTGGCGTCGGCGTGGGTACTGAGGGACTCTGGCCCGAAGGCTGCAGAGCCTTCTGGGCTGGAGCACAGTTTGTCTGCTTTCATGGACCAGCGGCAGGCGCTATTGTCCAGTTCATCTGCTCCAACCACTGGGCCATCAACCACCAAGACGTCCCTGGAGGCAGTCTATCCTCAGCCAATGTCCCATTCAGAGTCCTGCTAGTCAGGACCGCAGTCATCCCCAGTAAGTCTACCGGGTGCCGGCCGCAGAGCATCAGGGCCCTGAGTGGGAGACAGAGGACAAGGAGTCCCCTGATACCTGTCGCCACCACAACGTCCCTTCTGATTCTCCTGTGTCAGAACCTCAGCGGCGGCCCCAACCAGAGGACATGGGGTTCTTGGACTTTGTCAAGGATATGTCCAAGGCCCTTGCATTACTGACCAAGTTGGAGGACGACCCTCAGGCAGATTAGAGGTCCTCCAGTACAAGGCCCCTCCAGGAATCACTAACAGTACCTATCCCTCCCATCCTGGAATGGCTCATGTTCCGCATGTGGGAGACTCTGGCCTCTGTACTGGTGGTGAGCATATGGCTTGACTCTCTATCGGATCCACCAGAGCCCAGGCTTCCAGGAGTCGCAACTTCTGCATAATTCCATGGTGGTGGAGTCAGCCATGCGTCGGCTGAAAAGCCAGAAGATACACTCCTTGCCCCCCGGCAGGGAGGCCCACACCTTGGACACACTCGGCTCCTCTGCTGCATCCAGACTTACAAGCTGTACATGGGCATGTACCTAAGAGACCTGGCAAAGGAACTCAGCTGGTCTCTCCAAGGAACCCTTGCAGCGCTTCAAGAGCCTGGCCAAGGCCATCCGTGAATGCTCCAAATTTGTCTCGAGTGGCCTAGGGCAGGCTTAAGTAGCTGTGGCGGGCATTGATTGCATGCCACCAAGCTTGGCTTCAGTTGTCTAATCTCAAGCAGTGGGTTCAGGACAAACTGGTTGTCCCATGCCAAGGAGAGAACCTCTTGGTCAAACCCATGACCAACAAGGCTGCCGAACTGGAGACCATGTTCATGACAAGGACCAGGCTCTCTAAGAAGACAACTGCCCCCCTGACAGAAGGGCTTGGGTAAAAAGCCCTTTTTACCAGAGGAAGGGAGCTGCTTATTGAAACTACCCTCCCTATCAGGTCTCCCTGGCTCCCCAACAGGGTCAGCAGGCCAAGGGACATGGACATGGTCCACATAAGCAGAAAGCTCCAAAACCTCAGGCACCAGCCCCGGCCCAGCCAGAGGGGAGCTTTTGACTCCTTGGGCATAACCTCTCTACCCCAAAGAAGTCAGCAGCTCACAAGGGGGGGGACGTCTGCCCCTCTGCCCAGAGATGGATGGCTATCACCATCTCTGGGCACTCGGGGCAACTGGTCACCAGATGAGCACCCAGCAGATCAATCTCCTGGAGCTCCAGGCCATATACCTTGCCCTGAGGATCTTCTGTTACCATCTAAGTCACCAGCTGGTGCTGGTCCAGACAGATAACCAGGTGGAAATGTTCTATGTGAACAAACAGGGAGGCATGGGGTCTCGTGCCCTTTGTCAGGAGGCACTGGTCCTCTGCTTGTACGCAATCCATCAGGGGATCCTCCTGCAGGCAGTGTACCTGTCAGGCCAGGCAAACCTGCTGGCCAACAGGCTCAGCAGGGTTCTCCAGCCGCATGAGTGGCAGCTGGACCCCAGAGTAGTCAGTCAGTCAGCTTTTCTGTCTCTGGGGGGAACCCGTGATGGACCTGTGTGCCAGTATGGACAACTTTCAGTTGCCCTGCTTTTGCTCCCAGTAGGCCCACCCCTCCAGGGTGGTAGCAGATGTGTTCCTGGTCTCATGGTCTGAGGTCCTCATGTACGCATTCCCTCAGACACTGCTGATCGCCAAGACCCTGTTCAGGGTGCTCCGCGATAGGGCCTTGCTCATTCTGATAGCTCCTCAGTGGCCCAGGCAGCCGTGGTTTCCACTGCTCCTGAGGTTGATGGTGGAGGTCCCTATCCTCCCTGAGAACCAACCCGGGTCTTCCATCCCAGGAGGGGGGCTTTCTCCTGTACCCCAACCTCGGGTTCCCCTTGCTGACAGCATGGCTGCTAAGAGGGAAACTCTGGCCCCTCTCAACCTTCCGGCAGATGTGGAGAACATTCTGCTGGCCTCACAAGGCCTCTATTAGGAAGGCTTACACCCTCAAATAGCACAGGTTCTCTGTTTGGTGTGCCCAACAGGGGGCTGATCCTTTCCTCTACCTGGTACCTCTGGTATTACAGTACCTTCTCCACCTTTCTCAGTCCAGGCTCAAGTCTAACTCCGTTTGGGTGCACCTTAGTGCCCTGGTGGCACACCACCATCTGGTGGATGGTAAGCCCTTCTTGGTCCAACTGTTGGTGACCCATTTTCCTTAGGGGCCCGAATGGCAACCGAATGGGACCTCAACGTGGTGTTGGGGCAGCTCACTCATCCGCCCTTTTGAGCCTCTGGCTACCTGCTACCTTCACTACCTCTCGTAGAAGGTGGTTTTCCTGGTTGCACTCACCTCCGCTCACAGTTAGTGAGCTTCAAGCCCTTGTGGTGGAGGTGCCTTTATACCAGGTTCTACAAGAACAGAGTGGTGCTTCATACGCACCCCAAATTCCTGCCGAAGGTAGTGTCGCCCTTCCATCTCAACCAGGAAATGGTGCTCCCTACCTTCTTTCCAAGACCTCACTCCAGTCAGGCAAAGACGGTCCTTCACACCTTGGACTGCAAGAGGGCCTTGTCCTTCTATATCCAGTGCACTCAGGGCCACCGCAAGGCTTCTCCGCTATTTATCTCCTACGACCCCAGTAGGCTGGGGGAGGCGGTGACTAAGCTTACGCTGTCCACCTGGGTGTCAGACTGCATCACCCTTGCTTATGAGCAGGCAGAGCTCCTGCTGGAGGGCTGCATCCCAGCGCAGTGTCCAGGCCATGGTGGCTTTGGTGGCAAACTTGCGCTCTGTTCTGATGGTGGAGATCTGCTGAGCTACCACCTGGTCTTCAGTCCATATCTTCACAGCCCATTACTGCCTGGAAAGAGTCCTGATGGGACAGTGCCTTTGGCCAGGCTGTGCTCCATAACCTTTTTGAGGTCTAGGCAACTCCTACCCTCCGACCCTTCTGTGTTCAGGCTACCGGAGTGCTAGTTCAGCAGACACAGGGTTGTACTGTGGTCTGTGGACATGGACCAAATTGCTGCTGCTGGCAGCTCCCCTCGAAGTCCTATTTTTTCGCTATGGGCTTTCAGTAGCCTGCAGCTGGGGCATCCCATATGTGAGGACTGATTTCCTGCTTGTTCCTGGAGAAAGTGTAGCTACTCACCTGTAACAGGTGTTCTCCAGGGACAGCAGGAATCTGTCGTCCCCCCCCCCCCCTCCTCCCCTTGGAATTGCTCCTTTTACCATCTTTTATTTTTGCCGTCTTTTAACTATGTAATCTGACTGAGCAAGATGGCACCCTTGGGCAGGAAGGACCACACATGCATGGTGACATCTCCCAAAGGCTTTCTTTGAAAGCTGGGGGGGATGCTTACACAAGGGCTCAGTCGGTGCCGACATCACCCATATGTAAGGACTGATTTCTGCTGTCCCTGGTAAACACCTGTTACAGGTGAGTAACTATGCTTTACGGGGAACAGTATGCTAACAGTATACTAAACAGCAGCATAACAGGTGAATAGTAAATTAACAAAGATGTTGATCCAAGGGAGTAACATTAGGTGCAGGTACCCTTAACTTGTTCCCTAACTTAGGTACAGTATGTATTTGCAGTTATTTCAGTTGTCAGTTATTTGAGCCTTGTTTTAGGATGTGGTGTGTCATGGTGGAGCCCATTAAATAGTAGTTATGAATATTAAGATGTATTTATTTGGTTTTAGAACACTTTGGACAGTGCAGATCACTTGTTGGGAGAAACAAACTTGAAAGATGCTGAAGAACTGACGGAAGTTGATGGTTTCGGTCTAAATGGTTCTCAAACCTTAATCCAAACAAAGGTATGGTTATCCTCTGAAAACCCCTGAGGCTCTCTTTCCCCCTCCCATCTAAAGGCCATCAGCTGTGGTAAACTTGCATTAATTTTTTTTTTCTGGGGAAAAACTCTTAATTTTAGGCTTCTGCAGAGTTGAAAGAATTCTGTTAATTTAAAAAAGTTTTACACTCCTTCTCATTTTAACATGCTCAACTGAGATACTCTGCATGTAACCTGTGGCCCTTGGAGGAGGGGGGGAAACAAAATTGACCCATCAGATTGCAGCATTTGGAAGTTCAGCTTATGAGAATCCAGAAGTTCTTTTCCTCAACTTAGAATTTCTGCCATTTAAAATGGATTTAGATAGTTTGACACATCAGTAAGCATTATTAAATACTTTTAAAGTAATGCCTGTTGGGTGCTAATATCTTCCCCCGCTTCATCTCCTGGACAAAGCCTCACTGAGTTGATAGTAATTGTATGTGTATGTCAAGAGTTTAAGTGCTTTATATGCCTATAATTACTGGAACTGAAAGATAAGTTTTTGTGCAAGGATTGGAGGCACCCTAGGCAGGCCTTCCATTCTGTGGTCCCTCTCCATGGTGACAATGGACCTCCAAACTGGTGCAGCGCAACACGATTTGTGCATTAATTATAGAAAGATGCAGGTGCTATTTGTCGTCCCTTCTGGTGGTTGTCTGTAATGAGGTGGAATATCTGGGTGTGACATTAAATGCCCACCTGAACATGCATGCCAATGTGTCTAAACTCAAGTCTGTTTTTCCAAATTTGCTTGCTCGGATGTCTTCAGTCATTAATTTCAGGCCCAGATTTTTGCTCTGTCTTTCAAGCAGTGCGTTCAACTATGCTAATGTGGTTTTGATGGGACTTCCATTGTTGACCCTATCCTCTCTTCAAATGGCATAGAATGTTGCAGCGAGAGTGGTGTTATGTAAGCCTCTGTTTGAGTATACTATTCCGTCCCTGTGGTATTTGCATTGGTTGCCATCCAGCAGTTAATTTTTAAGGTTCTTCAGAAACAAGCAGGAAGTTAGTTCTCTCATATGGGTGGTGATGGTGCTGACGGAGCCGACACGGAGCATTTCCCCAGCTTTCAAAGAAAGCCTTTGGGAATGCTACCACACTTGCATGGTCCCCTTCCTGCCCAAGGGTGCCATCTTGCTTGGTCCTCCCCTTTTTTTCTTTTTTTTTCACAGAGCCCAATGCATGTGTGTCCTGTTTTCCCCAGAAAAAAGCCTTGCTAATTATCCTTAAGTTAGCTTTCCCAGTTTGTGTACCGGTTTCTCTTCTGGCACCTATCTCTGTGCTGTTCTCGGGCACTTTTTCTTTTTTGATCGAGGCTTGCCTCAATTGGTGTTTGCCGCCTTTCACCCAGGAGTTGTCGACCCTGTCTGGATGCTTTCTACCATGTCTCCCAGTGCGTTCAAAAAATGTGACCATTGCAGTCAAACCAGATCAGTGACCGATGCCGATGACATCCTGTGCCAGGCCATGATGCCTAAGACCAGCAAAGAGGTTGGAGTTGCAGGAAAAACTGTTCCTCAGGTCAGATTCTGCCCCACTCTCCCTGATGCTGAACTCAAAGCCCAGCACTTCCCATCAGGCCCGAGCATCTTGGGAGTCCCGCAGTGGCGGCTCCTCTGAGAATACCTTTGATCCGGAGAAAAAAAGAGGTCCATTTTAAGTTGCACCAGAGAAACACAGTAAAACCACCTGGAGGGACTGGCAGCTCTGAGAAGTGCCCTTCCAAAGGTCCTCAAGATTGATTTCTCTGCCGGCAAAGATGGTGCAAGGTTCCTCAAGGCTATGGTCCTCATCAGAGACACTCACAAGAGCGCCGGCACCAGGCCCAATATCCTCTATACCCACACCAAAAGCTGCAGAGCCTTCAGGTTTGGAAACCAGAATGGCTGCCCTGGAGCAGAACATTACTGCTATCCTGGGCCCTGCAGCAGGCAGTGATGGCTGGTTGTCTGCATCATCTGCCCCAACAACTAGGCCCTCGACTGTGGGGGAGTTCTAGTCATCAAGCCAAGCTCAGAGCACCACTGGCCTCGGGTAAGCCTTAGACGCTGGTCAAGGGTCCTGGTCCCATTCTTCAGGAATCCAATCCTCCCTGGCTAGCTTCTGTGACTTGGACCACAGGTCCTCCCAGAGGCCGCCAACCCCTCAGTAACAGGGCTTTGGAGTTATAGTCACCATTCTAATCGGTGGGAGACCGATGACAAGGCATCCTCGGAAACTAAACGGCACTGATATTCCCTTAGACCGATCTCCCCTGGTGCCACTCTCCTCCAGAGGACATGGCTATCTCCAGGAACAAGCAGGAATATAGTCTTCACATATGGGTATCGTCAGTACCGACTGAGCCTGCGCGGGAACGCTCCCCAGCGTCCAAAAGGAAAGCTTTTGGGAGCATCCCACAGCGCATGTGTGCTGCCTTCCCGCCTCACTGCCTCTCTCACTTCAGTTCTTTGTTTTCCGCAGAGGCGACAGGACGTCTCTCCTGTCACTGCAGAAAACTTTATCTTGTGTTTTTGTGGTCGCGTCTTCCTTCATTTGACGCCTACTGGTACCGCTGGTTCTCTTTTTTTTTTTTTTTTTCTTTATTATTTTCTTAAAAAAAAAAAAAAAATCTTTTTTTTTTCTTTTTTTCGGTGCCTCACCCCTCCTGGGGTTAGGCACCATTTTGGGCACTAGGCCCAAAAATCTCCAGACATGGAGAAGCCAACTAGTTGTTTAAAAAAAAAATGTTCAAACTGTGGTGGTACTATTTCCGTCACCAACACCCACGAATGGTGTCTCACATGTTTAGGTCCTTAACATTGTCCAGTGGAATGCCTCTCCTCTAGAAAGATGACCAAAAGGGGCCTGTAGAACAGAGCTGCAAAGGCCGGTTCTCTTTTCACTGATACTGTGTCTGTTGCATCGACATCCTCAAGGGTTTATCCTCCTCTCATGGATCTCAGGTAACTAAACAAAAGTCTGTAAAGACTAGCCAGTCCTTGAAGGGTAAATCTCCTGCAAAGCATCGAGATGCCACTGGCACTACCCTCGAGGAAAGTACACTGGCAAAATTGCCCCGGCGGGAGTCTTCAGTCTCCAAAGCACAAACCGGGTCTCAGAATGTTCCAGAGGCCTCTACCTCTGCAGAACTTCTGTTGCCATGTTCTGGGGTCGTAGCTGCTTCCACCAGTACCAACCAAGCATCGCATTAGCAATGGATAAGAGAATTCTTGCTATTGAATACAGTCTAGCGTCCCTCTTAGCTGCCTTGGTACCGCTAAGACCGCTACAGACGGTTCAAATGAGCTCGGTACCGACACCAGTACCTGCTCCAGTGGCACCCACTCAGGTGGGACAGCTTCCTCCCATGCTGAGCCTCGATAGTTTCTCTGGCATCAAGGGGTTGGAACCAAAATGCCACTGTACCGATATTCATCGGTACCAGCATCGATCGATGCAAAGCTCCGATGAGTCTTCCGATTCTGATGACTCTACTGATACAAGAGCAGTGCTGTTGAAGGATCCATCTCCCTCTCCTGAGCACAGAATGTCTCCTCCAGAAGACATGTCTTTTCAGGATTTTATACGTGATGTAGCTAAAGGGCTTTCAATCACAGTTACTCCTGAGAGGGAACCTAGGGCAGAAGAACTAAGAATTCTGCAATACCCTTTGGCTCCTAAAGAGGCAGCGATGCTGCCCATTCATCAGATCCTTCAAGATCTTATGTTCAGAATGTGGGAAACTCCCTTAACGGTGTCACCGCATTCTCGACGCCTCGATACCATGTACCGAGTCCCACCTTCTCCAGGGTTTCAGAAGACGCAGTTACCACACCATTCCATGGTAGTGGAATAAGCCATGCAGAGAATAAAGAGTGCTAAAACGCATTCTTCCAACCCGCCAGGCCGTGAATCGAGGACACTCGATGCCTTTGGGTGTCGATGTTTTCAATCCTCCATGCTAGCAGCTAGGATTAGCTCATATTCCCTTTACATGGGAATGTTTCTAGAGGAGGTTACAGTGAATCTGGAACGCTTGAGCCCACTTCTTCCCGAAGATAAACGGATTCAGTACCTCACTCTGCTCAAGCACGCTCAAAATGTCTCCAAATTTGTGAACCATGCAGCCTTTGACTGCTTTGAAGCTATTAGCAGAACCTCTGCTATTGCTATTGGAGCACAGCACATTGCCTGGCTCCAAGCATCAGATCTAGAGGAGTTGGGTGCAAGAGAAGTTAGGAAACATTCCTTGCACAGGTGAAAATTTTATTTGCGAAGGATTGGCAGGACCAAGGCTAATCAGATTTGAAATCTAACAATACCACCTTGAATAGGCTATCAAAGTCTACTGCCAACCCATCAAAGAAAAAAACAGGCAAGAAGTTTTTTTTAACAAAAAGAAAAAAATCTTTCCATTCTTATTCCCATCCAATTCATTGTCCAGTTCATGCTCCCCAGAAGGGGCAGCAATCTAGACAACAAAGGAAGCCGCAAGCTCAGAGAGCTCAACCGGCTCAGCAGGTACAGCCTCCGCAGGGGCTTTGACTTCTATCTAGAGAACTTAACCATTTTGCCTCTGAAGGGTCCAAAGCCCTTTGACCATTATGGGCAGATTATGCCATTTTTGCCAAAAGATGGCAACAAATAACATCAGAAAACTGGACTCTGTCCATTGTAGGACAGGGGTACAAACTTCACTTTCTCAGCATGCCCCCGCCTACAGTCATAAAACAATTCAATTCTCAAGGCCCTGTCACCGACATTCTGTGTCAGGAGCAAAGAAGAGGAACCCATATCCCAACAGGGAAGGGGGTTCTACTCCCCCTATTTTCTTATCACAAAAAAGACAGGGGGATACAGACCTATCCTGGACCTTAGAGAATTGAACAAATATCTGTTCCAAGAAAAGTTCAAGATCTCCCTCGGAACACTTTTACCATACCTTCAGAATCAGGATTGGTTATGTTCTCTAGATCTAAGAGATGCATTCACGCATATCCTCATCCATGTAAATCACAGGAAGTACCTTTGATTTCTCTTTCAAGGAAACCACTTCCAATACAGAGTCCTTCCATTCGGGCTGGCCTCTGCTCCAAGAGTCTTCACAAAATGTATGGCTGTAGTAGCAGCATTCCTGAGAACTCTGGGGGGGATATTAGTCTTCCCCTTCTTAGACGACTGGTTCGTCAGAGCACCAACAGCTCCAGAAACAGAACGGGCAGTTTCTCGTGCCATGAGATTTCTTCAATATTTGGGTCTGGTAATCAACCACCCAAAGTCCCACCTCATCCCTTCTCAATCCCTGGAGTTCATAGGAGTTCGCTTAAACACGCAGCAATCAAGGGTATTTCTGCCACAGCCGCGCTGTCTACGAATAATAGATTTGGCTCCCAAGCAGTAAAGAAAACCCTCCTAACTGCTCCAGGAAATGCTTCAACTGCTGGGGCATATGGCATCCACTGTACATGTGGTCCCTTATGCCTACCTACATATGCGAGCGGTTCAGTGGACCCTCTTTTGGCAGTGGACACAAGCCACAGGTCACTTAACGGACAAAATCAAGAATTTGACACATCTCATTTTGTCCCTGCAGTGGTGGCAGTTCCTCAAACCTCCTGGTAGGTTCCACCTTCCAGCAACCACTGCCCCAAATCACCCTGACGACAGATGCGTCCAAGCTGGGTTGGGGAGCCCACTTGCATGATCTTTCCACTCAAGGTCTCTGGACCTCACAAGAGGCCTCTCTTCAAATAAACCTCTTAGCATTGTAGATGGCTCTTAGCTATAATAGCATTTCGGGCCCAGCTCAGTCAAAAGACAGTTTTGGTCCAAACCGACAATCAGGTTGCCATGTTTTACATAAACAAACAAGGCGGAACGGGCTCTGTTGCTCTGCAATGAAGCTTTGCGATTATGGGCCCTCGCCAGAGAGCTCCAAATTCACCTTCTAGCGGTATACCTTCCAGGCATTCAAAACTTGTGGGCAGATAAGCTCAGTCGAATACTGCTGCCACACGAGTGGTCTCTCCAGTCAGACCAACTGGCTCGAGTGTTCCAAACCTGGGGAACACCAGATATAGACCTCTTTGCAAGTCCACAGAATGCCAAACTTCCCTGGTTCTATTCCAGAATTCTGGCTCAATACTGTCTAGCAAATGATGCTTTCCAGCTCCATTGGGGTCAGGACTTCCTCTATGCCTTCCCACCCTTTCCCCTAATTCCTAAAACTCTTTTCAAGCTTCAGAGACGGGGGTTATATGATTCTCATAGCTCCACATTGGCCAAGGCATTCGTGATACCCTCTGCTTCTGCGTCTCTCTCAAGCAACTCCTCTAGAGTTGGGATATGCTCCAGATCTCCTTTCTCAGGAGAACGGGAAGCTTCTACATCTCAATCCTCGGTCCCTGCACCTCTGGGCTTGGCGGCTGAAGGCATAGAAATTTTAGATATCCACCTCTCTCAGCAAGTGAAGGATATCCTTCGAGAAAACCATCCACAAGACGTTCCTACGCTTTCAAATGGAAAAGGTGTTCAAAAAGGGGGCTTAACCCCCTTTCCATGCCCATGGAGTCGCTTTTGGAGTATCTCCATCTTTCAAATTCTGGTCTTAAGACACATTCAGTGCGAGTTCAGTGGGAGGAGTAGCCTAGTGGTTGGGGCAAGGTACTTCAGGCCGGAAGGTCGGGGGTTCAAATCCCACTAGAGGACAGCAACCTTGGGCCGGAAGGACTGGGGTTTCTAGTCCCACAGATGCTCCTTGTGGTCTTGGGCAAGCCACTTAACCCTCCATTGCCCATGTTCCCTGTAAGTATTAGTGTATGTGTCTCATATCCCCGTGTGTTAAATGTATCCCCCAATTGTGTTGTGACCGCTTTGATTGAAGGATAAGGCGGTATACAAAACTGTCTAAATAAAAATCTCAGTGCTATTGCGGCTTTTCACAAGCCCCAAGATGGACATCCAATCTCTTCTCATTCACTTGTGTCAAGATTCATGAGAGGTCTGCTATTGACAAAGCTCCCCCCATAAAGCCACCACCGGTGGCATGAGACCTGAATCTTGTTCTTGGGCAGCTTATGAAGCCGCCTTTTGAACCCTTAGCCACTACAACTTAAATTCCTTTCCTGGAAGGTCTTTCCTAATTGCAATAACTTCTGCTAGGCGCATTAGTGAACTGCAAGCTTTAGTGGCTGACCCTCCTTATACAAGGTTCTACCATGATAAAGTAGTCCTCAGGACTCATCCACACTTTATGCCAAAGGTGGTTTCATCTTTTCATTTAAACCAGTCGGTTTACCTTCCTGTATTCTTCCCTAGGCCTCACGCCTCCAGTGCAGAAAGGAACCTTCATACCTTAGATTGTAAAAGAGCTTTAGCCTTTTACCTTCAAAGAACTGAACAACATAGGAAGTCTTCTCAACTCTGTTTTTTATTCTAGTCATTTGGGACTTCCAGTTTCCAAACGAACCCCATCTAAGTGGATTGCAAACTGCATATCCTTCACATACGATAGTAAAGGTCTATCTCCAGGAACAAGCAGGAATGAGTCTTCACATATGGGTACGTCGGTACCGACGGAGTCTGCGCAGGAACGCTTCCCAGCGTCCAATCAAAGAGCTTTTGGAAGCATCCCACCACGCCTGCGTGCTGCCTTCCCGCCTTTCCCAACTGCCTCTCCTCAGTTTTTGTTTTCCGCGGAGCCAGCAGGACGACCTCCTGTCACCACAGAAAATTCTTGTTTTATTTCTTTATTTTTCTTGTGGTCGCGGCTGTCTTCCCGACGCCACCGGTACCGCTGGTGGTTTCTTTTCTTGTAAAATCTTCCTCCTTCAAGGAATATTTTTCTTCATAGTGTCTCATGGTATCTTAGGCCTTTTAGGCCTCTTCTTTTTCCTTCATGGAACCACCAGCCACTTTCTCCAAGAAATGTTCACACTGTGGCGGTACAACTTTATTTTTAGACCCTCGAAGTCGGTGTCTAACCTGCTTGGGTCCTGACAACAGTTTGGTGAGAAGAGGTCTTCAATATCGAGGTTCCCTCGATACACTGTTTCCCTCCAGCTTCGGGGCACCGTCCCCTTCTACACAGGATCAGGTAACCCACAAACAGTCTGTTAAGACTAGCCAGCCCTCGAATGGTAGGTCTCATGCTCAGCATGTAGGCGGCTCCGGCCTTGCCCTCGAGGGCCCACTGGCTTCAAAACCCCGGTGGGAGTCTTCGGTCTCCAAAGCGTTTGAGGGGTTTCAGGTTGTTCCTGGGGTTTACCCCTCACAGAACATACCTGAGCCGTGTCTGGTGGTGGCATCCACTTCAAGTGGTACCGATACCCCGACATCGGCACTGGTGTTGGATGAAACACTCCTCACCAGAGATGGTCATCTGGCGTCCTTGGTGCCTTCGGGACCGGTGAATACTCTCCAGATTGACCTTTCATTATCGGTACCAGCACCGATACTACCACCGACGTCGGTACCCTCCAGACGTGCATCGATAGCCTCGCTTCCTTCGATGCCGAGTCTGGAATTGATCTCCAGTCTGGAGGACTGGGTACCGACTCGCCTTGGTACCAGCTCTCGGTGGTACCGAAGGCTCGGTTCCGATGATTCGGATCCGCAACTCTCGGTTCCCTCAAGGCCCACTGAGTTGCTACTGGTTGACCTTCATTCATCGGTATCAGGCATGGTACCGAAGTCGGTGCCGATGTCCTCATTACCCTTACGGTCGGTGTCTTCCATGCTTTGTTCATTGATGCCCAGTTTAGAATCGCTCTGTAGTCTGGAAGACTCGGTACCAATACACTTTGGTACCGACACCGATCAATACCGGTGGCTCGGTACCGAGGATAGTACCTGGAGGTTTTCGGTTACCTCGGTACCGATTGAAGGTCTCCGATGACTGCTCCGATGTCTTTGTCGGGTTCGATTCTGACATCAGTACCGGTATTGACATCGGTATCGGTACCGGTATCCACAGTACCATCGTGGCCAACTCCTGCCATGCTTTTTTCAACAGGATCGCTCCCTTCTATGCCAAGCTTGGAGTCGATACCTGGCATGGACAATGTGGTAATGTCGGTCGCTGCTCCTGACAGCCAGTACTGGCGACCATCCTTTAAACATTCCACACTGCACTGTGCAGGATCTTCTATTCCTATATATGTGGATAGCTGTCGGTGCTCAGGCTAGTTCTTCAGATCTAACCTGTCCAAGGGAAATTCCTGTTGGGGAACCCTCCTTTTCAGAGTTTCCTCCTGGATATAGCAAGATCTCTTGCCATTCCTATCCCAGGACATGATCCTGCACAGGCCTCTTTCTACCAAAGCAAAGGAGAACATAATGCTTCCTTTGCATCATTCCTTGCAGGATCTCCTTCTAGGAATGTGGGAAACACCTTTTAAGGGTACCCCCACCTTCCAGAGCAACTGATCTCTTATATCAGGTGCCCCCCTCTCCAGGGTTTCAAAAGACTCAACTTCCTCATCATTCCATAGTTGTGGAATCAGCAATGAGGCGGGTAAAGAGCAAGAAAAAGCACTCTTCTTATCCGCCAGGTCGTGAGTCTGACACTTGATGCCTTTGGACGTCAAATCTTCCAGACATCTATGCTCTCTGCAAGAATTCTCTCATATGTTTTCTATATGAGTCTATCTCTTGAGGAGGTCATAAAGCAATTACATCTTTTGACTCCTTTCCTTCCAGAGTCCAAGAGTGCAGACTATTCTTCACTGCTCAAGCATCTCCAGAATATCTCTTGGTTTCTTACTCGTGCTTCCCTAGACTCTTTTGAGTCTGTTAGCAGGACTTCTGCTATAACTATATGGACACGACGTAGAGCCTGGCTCTAAGCTTCAGACTTGGAAAAATGGGCACAATACAGACTGGGACATACTCCTTGTACTGGAGACAATCTTTTCAATAAGGAGTCTTTACGTCAGGTTACTCAGTTCTCCACTGACTTACCTGTTCCTAGGGGCTGTTCTGCACCTTCTTCTGTCCCAGTAGGTAGGAAATGTCCTGCCAAACTTTCTTCCCACAAGAGAAGAAGGTTTTATGTATCATCTGCCCATCGTACAGATGTTCCCAAACAGGGGAAACATCCTGGTCTGCAGAGTTCAACCTCTCACCAGCCTCAGCAAACCCAGTAACCACAGGGTTTTCTGATCAATCCATTAGATGCTTGTGACTCTTGGGATTAGAATCTGCAGTTGCTGCTTTTCAATAGAGACAATCCATTGCTGTCATTCTAAATCCTAAACATGGATCTCTTCCCAAAAGACATCCATTCGTCCTATGTTCTATGAGCTGTCAGGATGTTCATGCTTCTAGGTCACAGGATTTTCCTCTTTTTTTTTTCCTGCTAAGGAAAGAGGTCTATCCACTATCAAACGATAGTTTCCTGTGCCAGCATGTCTTTTTTTTCCTTCCTATAAACTTACTACTTTGTAAGTGTGGTTTTTTTTTTCAGCTCCATTTTCTTTACCCTCTTACCAGGTTTTTCCCCTGTAAGAGCGGTATTGCTGCACTGGAGGGCTTTTTCTTCAGTCTCTCTAGTTTTTCTTACTTTCCAGTGTGGAGTTCTCTTCTCTGAGTTGACTCCTCTTTTTAATCTTGCCTTGAAGCAGTTCATCAGACACATCCAGAGTTTTCTACTCTTGTTTTGTCTGTTCTTTCTGTTTTTAATCAGTACCATTCTTCTGCTGTCTGGCAAGCAGCTGCCAATGCAGGAGCCTTAATGTTTGGACCACTGGTTCTTGTTCTCCAGCAACCAGATTTGTCCTCCACTAACATTCTGTCTGGTCTTAGTAGTGACTCCAAGGCAGTGCTGTCATCTAGCCTGAAAATATTTTCACTACAAGCTTGTTGGATTATCTTCTCTTTCTGCCATCTCCATTCCCCTGGGTTTGGCAGCATAGTTGACATAGGTACTGGCTCTCCTGTAGCCAGTTCTATCTCCCCATTCTCCTGCATCATGCTCTCTGCAATTCTAAGAGAAGCGCTCCACTATGGCCCCTTACTAGAGAGCATGGGGTCTTTTTCTCCAACAGCTATACTAGATGGTTGAAAAAGGTTTTTCAGTCATGTCTCCCATGACAAGAAAAGTTCTCCTTTTTTAATATAAAGGACATAGGTCTCCTCTTACGTGAAAGCTTAAGGAGTTGCTAATTCCCTGCTTTGGCCCATAGTATTTCCAATAGGGAATATGTTTTCTCCTTCCAGCTCATCATGGTAAGAACGCATGATACCTTTTTGCCCTTAAGCAGGTCAGCATGGTATCTCATCCCTATGCGTCTTGTTCACTTACCATGCAAAAGGTCTAGAATACTCGGGCCTTGCTGGCTGCAGACTGATATTATCCTCTGCTTTTCCCGTAACCATTCTGGTTATTCTACTACCTAGCATCCCTGTAGCCATAACCAGTGGAAATTGATTCTCTCTATCTTCTCAAGTAGGTTCCACCTTCTTGTTCTAAGATGAATCTTTCCTCTCCACATTTTCCTATGTGAATACCTTTTTGTAGGCATATATCTGTCTGCTTCTTGCAGACTTCCATATAGAGGCCTATATATTCATACCTATAGCACACATCTTACAGATATCTGTCTATCATTTGTGTGTATTTTATGCCCTTCATATCTCACTATAGATATAATCTCATATATATCGAGATATTTCTCTATCGGTAGATATGTATTCTGCTTTATCTACCTGACTGTCAAAGCTCATATAGCTTTATGATTCTGACAGATGGGCTTTACCCATACTTCTGCTATCCAGCATGTTTTGGGGTCCTAAACTCACAACCACTTGCGTGGTAGTTAACACCTACCATACCCTTAAGGTTAGGTACCTCTGAAGCTCTCCATGTTCCAATATCTCTCCCAGCTGACTTCAGTTAGGAGAGACATTGCGGATCTTCAGCTAATCACAGGCTCTAATGCCTCCAGCGTTTGTCCTTTCTTTGGGATACAAGGGGTTCCCATACCTTTTCTCCCCACAAGGACTAGGCCTGTTTGTCCAAATCGGTTAGCCTTTCTCTTTTGTCCTAAGAGTGAACCACTTTGCTACCAAAGGAGTTCGGCTTTTCTCATAAAGCCTTCCGCTAAAGGCCCACCGTTTTTGTACTACCCCAGTTTTTCTGCTGGGGTTATCTGTTACCTTTCAGGATTCTGACCTCCATTGTTTTTCCTACAGGTTTACTACCTCCACTTACAGTGAGGTCCTTCTCGAGGTTCCTCTACTGGGTTCCCCAGTAGATCCCATGAACCTCCATACTCTGCAGTCCTGTTAGGGGAGGTCCATATTGCAATACTTTTTCTTTGCAATATCATTGACAATTATCATCCACACATGGATTCCTTGTCTACAATCCTATGCTAGGTTAGCTGTTCCACAGCACCTTTCTTTCTTCAACTCCTACCCTCCATCCTGAGGATGCCTGGTGGTGTGGGAAATAGCATGTTCACACCTATGACATGCTGGGACTCCAGGCATCTCAGCTTGGGAGTCCCCATATGTGAAGACTCATTCCTGCTTGTTCCTGGAGATAGCACAGTTACTTACCTGTAACAGGTGATCTCTGGGAACAGCAGGAATAAGTCTTCACAACCCACCCACCTCCCCAGGAGTTGTATCTCTATCTTTCCTTTCCTCTCTCTCTCTCTTTGTCTCAGCTTTAAAACTTAATTGAGGAGAGGCAGTTGGGAAAGGCGGGAAGGCAGCACGCAGGCATGGTGGGATGCTTCCAAAAGCTCTTTGATTGGACTCTGGGAAGCGTTCCCGCGCAGACTCCGTCGGTACCGACGTACCCATATGTGAAGACTTATTCCTGTTGTTCCCAGAGATCACCTGTTACAGGTAAGTAACTGTGCTTTCCCTCGAGGGCCATGTTACAGCTCATAATGTCCGAGCAATGGCAGTCTCGGTTGCTAATCTCCGCTCTGTGTCTATAGATGATATCTGTAGAGTGTCTGCTTGGGCTTTGGTACATACCTTCACAGCCCACTACTCTGGACAAGGACTCCCGTCAGGATGCCTCGTTTGGCCAGGCTGTCCTACAGCATCTTTTTCAGCCTTAATGCAATTCCTACCCTCCATCCCGATAGGATGCCAGCGATCCATGGGAGGAAGTATGACCCGTTCACACGGGTTCACAGCTCACTGGGGTCATTCCTCTGGCATCTTTCAGCTGGGGAGTCCCCATATGTGAAGACGACATTCCTGCTTGTTCCTGGAGATAGTGTAGTTACTCACCTGTAACAGGTGATCTCCGGGAACAGCACAACCCACCCACCTCCCCTAGGAGCTCTCTCTCTCTCTCTCTCTCAGCCTTAAACTCAACTGAAGTGAGAGAGGCGGGAAGGCAGCACGCATGCACTGTGGGATGCTCCCAAAAGCTTTCCTTTTGGACACTGGGGAGCGTTCCCACGCAGGCTCCATCGGTACCGACGATACCCATATATGAAGACTTAATTCCTGCTGTTCCCGGAGATCACCTGATCTCCAGGAACAAGAAGGAATAAGTCCTCACATATGGGTACGTCGGTACCGACGGAGCCTGCGCGGGAAAGCTCCCCAGCCTTTCAGATGAAAGGCTTTTGGGGCCTCCCACTGCACATGCGCGCTGCCTTCCCGCCTTCCTGACCAGCTCTCCTCAGTTTCTCTTTTTCCACGGAGCCAGCAGGTCGTGTTCCTGTCACCGCTGAAGAAATTGTGAAATTTGTTGTTTAGACCGCGTACCTGCCTTCCCCATACCGAAACCGGTACCGCCGGTCTCTTTCTTTCTTTATAAAAAAAAAAAAAAAGACTTTTATTTTTCTTCAGCACAGCTTGGTAACTGTTAGGCCTTAAGGCCTACACAAATTCTCCTCATGGAGAAGCCAGTCCCTGGTTTTAAAAAATGTACCAAGTGCAGTGCTGTCATTTCTGTCACAGACACCCATGAATGGTGTCTCAAATGTTTGGGACCTGACCACTCCATACCGGACTGCCCATCCTGCACCCAGATGTCTAAACGTGGTTTGCAGAACCGGGCCAACAAGCTCCATGTGCTGTTTCCTTCAGAAGCATCACAGTCATCCAGGTCTTCCTCTCCGGATGGATCTCAGGTAACCAAAACTCCTGTGGGCAAATCCTCTAAAAGCAAATCTCTTTCTAAAGATCGAGAGGCTCTCAATTTTGAGTTCGAGGATTCTGCCCAGGCCAAAAAACCCCGGCGGGAGGTTCCGGCCTCCAAAGCAATCATGGGGTCACAGGTTGACATCGATGGCACGGCCTCGACCGATCACCTGTTGGACTGCTCTGGGGTACCGGCCCATACCGGTACCGACATCCAGGCAGTAGTGGCGTCTATGGGCAATACTGTCCAGACCATGCAGCAGGCCATTCTGGCATTCTTTAAGGCTGCGACGCCCTCGGTACCGACCCCGGTTCCGGTATCCACATCGGAACCAAGACCATCGACTTCCAAGCGTCAATCGGTTCCGCATGCCGGATTCAGGCTTTTGCCCGGTACCGATCCCATGCCCGATACGCCCGATGTCGATACCGATCGGTATGCGTATCCGTACATTGGAAGCACAGAGGGAATACTCAGATTCTTCTGATGAATTCAATTCCTCTGATGACTCTGCTGAGCTTACTCTTCCTGAGGAGCCCTCTTCTCCAAAGAGGAGGATGTCTCCTCCAGAGCATTTATCCTTTCAGGATTTCATTGTTGATGTAGCTAAAGCACTTTCTATTGCTACATCTTCTGAAAAAGAACCCAGATCAAAAAAATTGGATATTTTAGGATACTCTAAAGCTCCTAAAGAGGCAGTCACTCTGCCTATCCATGAAATCCTTCAAGAACACTTGATGGATTTGTGGGAGACTCCTTTAACACTGTCTCCCCATTCCCGTAGGTTGGACACCATGTATCGGGTCCCTCCTTCTCCTGGGTTCCAGAAAACTCAGCTGCCTCACCACTCTATTGTGGTGAAGTCTGCCATGAAGAAAATAAAGAGTCCTAAAAGGCATTCTTCTACCCCTCCAGGGCGAGAATGTAAGACCCTGGACTCTTTTGGAAGAAAGATGTTCCAGGCTAGTATGCTTATAGCCAGGATCAATTCTTATAGCCTTTATATGGGCATGTTTCTTGGACAACTTGCCCTAAAGATACAGAATTTTGCCCCCTTTATCCCTGATGATCAAAGGGCGCACTTCTTTTCTATGGTGACACAACTTTCAGAGGTCTCCAAGTTCTCCAACAGGGCAGCCTTTGATTCCTTTGAGGTTGCAGGCAGAGCTTCGGGAATTGCTATTGCAGCCCGACGTCTCGCTTGGCTCCAGGCTTCTGACCTAGAACCCTGGGTTGTAGATGGCCTCAGGAATCTGCCCTGTACCGGTGAGAACTTATTTGGGGAAGACTGGCAAATTAAAGCTGCTCAAATGGATGCAGAAAATGCCACTCTAGATAGACTTTCCAAGTCTACTTCTACCCCTGCCAAAAAGAAGTCTTTTATTTCACATCATTTTTATTAAACGTTTTTTCAATAAACAAACAATACAACTATAGAAAATAGCAACAGATACACACAACCACTCATAAAACTAAAACTAAAACGCCCCCAGCCCACCCACCTCCCCCCACCCCCCACCCTCCCCTCCCCGCACAGCATGGATACTTCGGCAAACTGCACAATTCACAAACCCATCAATAGGCATATTGTATAGGCTCCGGGTAACTCTGTCCCTCTTCTACACGAGAAATAGGGCAGGGAGTTGTTCCCCAAGGGAAAGAGGAAGAAAATAAGGAGGGAAGAGAGAGCGAGAACCTCCGCGAAAGAGAGACTGCATACAACAGAGGAATGCTACCCTCCCATAAGAGCAGCAACGTCGTCGTGGCAGGAAGGTCCCCAAATATCTCGAGGAACACACTCCCAGGAGCCTCATCCGCCAACATTGAGCACTACTCCCCTCTCCCTGGAGGACATTTGAGAGAGCACAGGAGACCACAATTCCCAAAACTCTTCCCAACATTTACCTCCTCTTTTTTGTGCGGTCATCTTTTCCATAACCATCAAGTCGAACATAAATTGTTCCCACATTCCCAAAAGCGGGGGTGAGGAAGATATCCAGCGACTCAACAACGCCCGCTTGACCATCAAAAAGCCACGCTCAAATAGCGCTCTGCGCCAATACGGGAGTTGAACAGAACCCAAAGCCCAATTATGGAAAAGACACACCTCTCGCTGTATGGCACATTCTGACCCCGTCCAACTCTGCAATTTAGCACAGACTCGCATCCATAAGTCCCGCACTTTCGGGCAGCCCCAAAATTTATGGAGCAATGTCCCAACCGCCCGCTCGCACCACGCACAGCTAGTAGTAGGCCGTAGTCCAACTTGCGAGGCCCATTGATCACTAGCATAGGCTCGCCACAAGAACTTGTACTGCATTTCTTGGAGATATATCCACCTTACGCCTTTCGAGATCCCCTCAAACGCTACTCGTAATATATCTGCCGTCATTTCATCCACACCATCCCTCCTCCACCGACCCGCAAGGTCCTCAAGGTACACATCTCCTCCGGAAGGCCGGTACACTTGTCGACAAATCTCCTCTCCCGGAAGTCGCTCCTCTAACCTCTCCAATACATAACGGGGGGAACGGGAAGTCATCCATCCCCCAACCCTCCCACTCATCGAATTTAAGTAATGGCGCACCTGGAGGTAACCATAGAAATCTTGGGCGCGAATGTTATAGCGGCGTTGTATTTGCTGGAAGCTGTCTAAAACACCACCAGCCCGCGAATACAAATCCTCGAAACACACCAGTCCCCTGGCCGCCCAGGCACAAAAGACACTACGCTGGGAAAAACCAGGTCCAAAGTCCGGGTTACCAACCAAGGGCATCAGCGGAGATAGTCGCCGGTCCCAAGCAAATCGCTGACTCAGGACCGTCCAGGCGGCGCGGAGGGCCACAAGATATTTCCTCCCCACCCCTAGCCGAGATACCGGTGGCAGCTGCTCAACATGTAAGAGATAGAGCACATGGTAAGGAGCGAAAACCGCCGTCAGTTGTCGGGCCAGAGCCCCCCCCCCCGAGCCTGCCAGGAGCACCCGAATGTGGCGAGTCAAATATCGAAGATTGTAGTTGCGCAGAGAAGGCAGTTCCAAACCACCTTCCTCCCGTCTACTCTGCAGCGCCCTCAAAGGTATACGTGCACGGCGACCTCCCCATAGGAACGCTCGAAGACAATGTTCCAAGCGTCTCCAATCCTTATCCAGAATCCAGAGCGGGAGCATACGTAGAACATACAGCCATCTAGGAAATTCTACCATGGTAAACAATGCGATCCGCCCTCGCAAGGACAATGGAAGACCTCGCCAGCCCAGCAACGTCTGCTGACTTCAGGCTAGCAGTCTGGGCACATTAGCACCATATAGATCCGCAGGTCGATCCGGCAACTGCACCCCTAGATATGTAATCTGCCCAGCCGCCCACATCAATGGAAATTCCCCCGCCCAGCGAGGTCGCACTCTACCCCCAACATCCAAGACCACCGACTTCGCAGAGTTAATTTTGAGGCCAGAGAACCGTCCATACTCTCGTATCAGTGTCAGCGCATTCGGCAGCGACACGTGTGGGCTAGTGAGGCAAAGCAACATGTCGTCTGCAAAAGCGCAGACCTTCAGTTCTGCCTCTCCCCCCGTTCGAATCCCCGCAACGTCGGTGCTAGCTTGTAGGGTCTGAAGTAAAGGCTCCAAAGCAAGAACAAATAACAATGGGGAGAGTGGGCAGCCCTGTCTAGTACCTCTCTCCAATTCAAAAGGATCCGAGAAAACGCCATTAGAACCAACGCGAGCCATGGGTTTCGCATACAACGCCCGAATCCAGTGCATAAAAGCGCCCTGGAAACCAAAGGCCCCCAAGGCATCCCAAAGATAATGCCATGCCACTCTGTCAAAGGCCTTTTCGGCATCCAGACTAACTAGTAGCAGGTCTTCGGCGCTCTGCAGGCAATGGTCCATACCCAAAAGAAGCCTAGCAATATTCCAAGAGGCCTCCCGGCCCTGTACGAACCCGACTTGCCTCTCATTGATAAGAGACGGTAAGATGGGAGCTAGTCTATTCGCCAACACAGAGGCCAGCAGCTTTAAGTCACAATTTATAAGAGAGATCGGACGGTAAGAGGCGGGATCCAACGGATCCTTCCCCGGTTTAGGGATCACCGTAATGTCCGCACATCTCATATCACGTGGAAAAATCCCAGCCTCTCGCGCCGCTTCAAACATCACCACCATAGACGGAGCCAAACTCTGCGCCAAGATTTTGTAATATTCTATGCTGAAACCATCCGGACCCGGAGCTTTATGAGATTTACCCCTCCCAATGCCAGCCAGAATCTCCGCTACCGACAGCGGGGCATTCAATTGCTCTAAAAATTCCGCCGAAAGGCGCGGCAGCGCTAGCCTCTGCAGAAAAGCCTCCCCCTGGTCATATTCTCTCTCCTCCTCGCTGTAGAGGTGCATATAAAAGGTACGGAAGATCTTGGCTATTGCTTCCGACCGATGTTGCAGGTGACCTGTCTCATCTCGTAACACAGGGATAAACCGAGTTCCCCCGGATTGCCGAACAAGTTGTGCTAGTAATCTCCCAGATCGATTACCAAATAGATGCAGTCGATGCTTGTAATGTTGTATCGAGATTGTCGCTCTCTTCTGAAGCAGTTCATTTAGAACTGTCTGCAATCGAAGGTATTCTCTCTGGAGGGCAGTGTCTCGATGCCTACCCAGTTTACGCTGCAGCACTCTTAAATCCCGTTCCAACAACAACACACTTCGGTCTAAATGCTTGCGCCGACGAGCGGTATAGGAGATTATCGCTCCTCGCATCACTGCTTTACTAGTTTCCCAAAACAGCAGTGGTGGGCATTGCGGAGTATCGTTAAAGGAAACAGTCTTCCCACTGTTTTGCCAGATAACCTCGAAAATCCTCATCTTCCCACAGGTACACAGGAAAGCGCCAGCCTGCTCTCGCCGGTCTCGCACAGTCCCAAGTAATCCAGACCATCCCGTGGTCCGAAATCATGATCGGCTCTATCTCTGCCTGCAAAACACGCGTAACGCCTCTTTCACTAATCAAAATAGAATCTATGCGAGACCAAGTGAGGTGCGCTCTCGACTGATGCGTATACGTACGTTCCCCAGGGTGCAGCATGCGCCACACATCCACCAAATCTCCGTGCTTACAGAGGTAGCTAATTCCCCTACGTGACCAGGCACCTTCCCCCCGATTATGGGATTTATCAAAGCTCGGATCATGCGGACAGTTAAAGTCTCCTGCCACAACGACGTTAGCCCGCCCAGCACACTTCAGCAATCCCAGTAAGTGAACAAAAAAGGCATGATCATACACATTTGGGGCATAAACATTCAGTATCCACAGAGGTTCAGCATATAATGTGCCCTGCAACAAGAGATATCTGCCATGAGAGTCTGCCTGAGTTGTGTGTACGACAAAGGGCACCCCTCTCCTCACTAACACCGCCACCCCTGCCTTTTTCGTACCTGAGTCAGCTCCATATGAAACCTCCACCCAATCTCGCCGCAATTTTTGATGCTCCCTAGCACTCAAATGTGTCTCTTGTAGCAGAGCAATATGCGTTCCCTTTCGTTTCAACCCTTGCAGAATCTTAGTACGCTTTATCGGGGAGCCTATACCTCCAACATTCCAAGACACTATCTTTATCTCAGGCATAATCCCAGTGCCAAGTGAGCCAGCAGATCAGACTTGTGTAGAGCCACCTAGAGATGCCCAGCCTCATCTCCAGGCACTGTACTCCAAACCCCGTACTGTAGAAAGTACCATGCTGTGCACCCAAAACCCCAACCAGTCCCATTCCCCAAGTTGAAACTCTCCTAATCTCCCCCTCCCGTATCTTCCCCCCCGGTCTCCTCCCACCCATCCCCAACCGTGTCCCTCTATTCCCCTCTCCACTACCCCCCGCCCACCGCTTCATTGCTCTACGGTATCGCCCCCCCTTCCCCCCCATAAACCGTGCTCCTAGCCCCTCCCTCCCCCCTTCCACCCTAGAAAATTCTATCATAGTCCCCAATAAATGAGAATCACAATCCACACTTCTGGACCGTCTCCCCTCAATGTCCTCCCGTACAGAGAGCCCCGGGTAAAAGCATCCAGGCATATCAAATTCCCAAGGAAAAAGACTCACGTGTTTAGTATTTTTACATTGACATGGTTAATTTACCATTATGGGGAACGCTGGACAGTACTCACACAGCCACAAACAGTATAATAGGCAGTAGAGCATATACACCCCCCAGAAAGCAAACGCACGTGTAGAGCAATATAACAATGACATGGTGAATCTACCATTGGGGGGAACGCTGAACAGTACTCACACAGCTACAAACAGTATAATAGGCAGTATAGCATATACACCGCAAGCATTTCAATGCCGCCTGACCACCCCAATCACTCTAGACACTCAGATCCAGTCTAGGTGACCGGAGGCCTGCTGACCCAGGGCTCAGGCAATCAGAGCCAGACGTCCCAGTCAGGACTCAGTGTCCACTACTGACTTCGACCCATTTCTCACCATCGTGGCTAGGAAAGTCTTGGCCACCGGGACTTGATCAAAGGTATGGGTCTTCCCTTCATGGTACACCCGTAACACTGCAGGATACACAAGGGCAAACCGAATTCCCTCTCCCGCCAACTGACTACAGAGCGGGGAGAACTCCTTGCGCTTTGCCGCTAAAGCGGCAGAGTAGTCCTGGAACATCAAGATCGCGTTATTATCCAGTTGCAGAGAGCGCTTTTTACGATATGCTTGAAGCAAGGCCATTTTGTGTGGAAAATTCAATAACCTGGCCAACACCGGCCGCAGCCTCTCAGCAGAGCCTCGCTTCGGTCCCAAACGAAGTACTCGTTCCACGACGACTCGGCCAATCAAGCTCTCTAATCCCAGCTCCTTCGGTAGCCACGTTTCAAAAAGCCCTGCGAGTTGCTGGTCCGACCAGGCCTCCGGTACTCCCACCAGCCGCAAGTTATTGCGGCGCGATCGATTTTCAAGATCTTCCGTTTTCTCGAGCAGCGCTGCAATTGCTTTTTGGTGGCGGTCAATAAGAGTATCGCGCTTCTCCTCACCCTCCTCCAGCGCTGTGATGCGGTGCTCAGCCTCTTCTACTCTCCGGGTGATCTCGCCATAGGTCTCTGCCATCGAATCCAGTTTTAGTAAAATGGAATCGAATTGAGGTGCCAACAGTTTAGCTACCTCTTGTGCAAGGTCCTCCGCTCCTGGTTCTCCAGTTCCTGAGCCCGGAGACGATCCTGGGGAACCCATACTCGTTCCAGGCCGCGTGGCCGGCGCCATCTTAGAGTCTCGGGTCCCATGTACTTTATCTTTCTCCCGTTTCGCTGCCGACCGCATGAGTAGACAACGTCTCCCACGTAAGATCGGGGTTCCCTGCACACAGGGGATCGTCAATTAACTTGTCCCACGATGTGCACCCCCAATTGCTCTCAATTGCTGCAGTTTTTTGGCCGATTTTGGGGAGACGGTCCAGGAGCGCTCTGAGGACACGTCCTCACTCGCTCATGCGCTCACGTGATCTCCAAGAAGTCTTTTAAAAGGCCTTACTATAAGAAGGCCAGATTTCCCACAAATACTGGCCAGCAATCTGCTCAGCCTCGCTTTGCGGCTAAGCGTCAACAATCTAAGCAGGTAAAGTCAAAGCCTGCAGTGTCTGCTACACCCCAGCAGGCTCAACCCCCTCAGGTTTTTTGACTTGCCTCTAGAGAACTTGCCGTTTCTGGCTCTAGAACAACCAGAGCCCCTCACCATTCCTGGAAGGCTAGCTCATTTTGCTCCCAGATGGGAACAAATCACATCAGAGCAATGGACCCTCTCTATTATCAGGGAGGGCTACAAACTTCATTTCTCCAGCCTTCCTCCCCATACCATGGTGAGGCAATTCAGTTCTCCCCCATCTCTTCTGACCCTGTTGGGTCAGGAAGTCTCTTCTCTCCTTGCCCAAGGGGCAATAGAGGAGGTTCCTCCTCCACAACAGGGGTTAGGTTTCTACTCCCCTTACTTTCTCATAACAAAGAAGACACGGGGCTTCAGACCTATCCTAGATCTGAGAGAATTGAACAGGTTTCTATTCAAGGAGAAATTCAAAATGCTCTCTCTGGGCCTTCTCCTTACATACCTTCAGAGTCAGGATTGGCTTTGTTCTCTAGATCTCAAGGATGCGTACACTCATATACTCATCCATCCATCCCACAGAAAATATCTTCGATTTCTGTTCCAGGGAAAACATTTCCAGTACAGAGTACTACCCTTCGGTCTGGCCTCTGCTCCAAGATCACAAAATGCATGGCAGTCGTAGCCGCATTTCTCAGAGGCATGGGAATCTTTGTCTTCCCATATCTGGACGACTGGCTCATCCGAGCTCCATCTCAGTCAGAAGCCCAGATTTCTCTGGACCGCACAAGGCGTATTCTTCAATATCTGGGACTTGTGGTAAACATTCCCAAATCCCAACTCATCCCTACTCAGTCTCTGGAATTCATAGGGGCCCAATTGGACTCCACCACTGCAAGGGCCTACCTCCCTCTGGTTCGAGGCCAAAGGCTAATAAGCTTGGCCTCCCAGGCTCAGTCCAGAAGTCACTTGTCAGCCAGAGAAATGCTGCAACTTCTGGGCCACATGGCCTCCACGGTACACGTGGTGCCCTACGCTCGCCTTCATATGAGAGCAGCTCAATGGACCTTGGCCACCCAGTGGTCTCAAGCATCAGGACTGCTCTCAGACAAATACTCACCTCAAAACGACTGTTTTGGTCTCTCCAGTGGTGGACATCCTCCAAAAATCTGTTGTTGGGGATCCCCTTCCAACCTTCGTTGCCCCAAGCAACCCTCACAACAGATGCCTCCCAGACAGGGTGGGGAGCTCATCTCCAACACCTCTCCACTCAGGGCACCTGGTCTCCTCAGGAGACCACCCTTCACATCAACATTCTGGAACTGCGAGCAATCTTCCTTGCCCTCACAGTCTTCCACACCCTCCTTGTCAACCTGACTGTCCTAGTACAAACAGACAATCAGGTAGCCATGTTCTATGTCAACAAACAAGGAGGGACGGGCTCTCTGTCGCTTTGCAACAAAGCTCTCAGATTATGGGCCTTCGCCAGAGAGCATCAAATTCATCTTCTGGCAGTATATCTTCCAGGAGTTCAAAACTCTCGGGCAGACAGACTCAGCCGAGTTCTGCTCCCACACGAATGGTCCCTGCATATGGACCAGATACGCAGTATCTTTCAGGAATGGGGGACCCCGGACATAGACCTCTTTGCAAGTCCGTGGAATGCCAAACTTCCCCGGTTCTGTTCCAGGACTCCGTGTCAGGGAGCTCAGGCCAACGATGCTTTTCTCCTACATTGGGGTCAGGAATTCCTGTACGCTTTTCCACCCATTCCTTTGATTCCTAAGACTCTGTTCAAACTTCAGAGGGATCACGGATCCATGATCCTCATTGCTCCACGCTGGCCACGCCAAGTGTGGTTCCCTCTCCTTCTACAGCTCTCCCCGGGCTCCTCCCTGGACCTGGGAGCTGCACCAGACCTTCTGTCTCAGGAGCAGGGGACTTTGTGGCATCCAAACCCCAAGTCCCTACATCTCCGAGCTTGGTTACTGAAGGCTTAAGCCTTCATGAGTTTAATCTTTCCCAACCAGTGAAAGATATCCTTCATGCCTCTAGGAAACCCTCTACTAGGCGTTCCTATGCTTTCAAATGGAAACGTTTTTCCATTTGGTGTGCGCAACAGGGTCTTGACCCTCTAGCACTTCCTTTGAATTCTCTACTGGACTATCTCCTGCATCTTTCCAATGCAGGCCTCAAGACGAATTCAGTACGAGTCCATTTAAGTGCTATTGCAGCATCCTTAAAACCTATAAATGGACAACCTGTCTCCTCTCATCCTCTTATTGCAAGATTCATGAGAGGCCTGACCCTCACTAAACCTCCCATCCGACCTCCTCCGGTAGCATGGGACTTGAATTTAGTTCTGGGTCAATTTATGAAGCCACCTTTTGAACCGTTGGTATCTACCTCCCTGAAATTTCTTTCCTGGAAGGTTCTTTTCCTTATTGCAGTCACTTCGGCTCGCCGCATCAGTGAACTGCCGGCTTTGGTGGCTAATCCACCTTATACCAGATTTCATCATGATAAGGTGGTCCTTAGGACGAATCCCCACTTTATGCCTAAAGTGGTCTCGCCTTTTCATCTTAATCAAGAGGTATATCTACCTGTTTTTTTCCCGGCTCCTCATGCATCCAGTGCAGAGAGGAACCTTCATACTTTTGACTGTAAAAGAGCTCTCGCCTTTTACCTCAACAGGACTCAGCCACATCGAAAGTCTTCCCAACTTTTCGTGGCTTTTGATCCTTCTCATTTGGGACTTCCAGTCACCAAACGTACACTTTCCAATTGGATTGCTCAGTGTATTTCTTTTGCTTACCAGAGTAAGAACATTTCTCTGGAAGGCCATGTCACAGCTCATAATGTGCGAGCCATGGCCATTTCTATGGCTCATCTTCACTCTGTGTCCATAGATCAGATTTGTCGAGCAGCCACTTGGGCCTCGGTTCATACCTTCACAGCCCATTACTGCTTGGACAAGGACTCCCGCCGGTATGCCTTGTTTGGTCAGGCTGTCCTCAAACACCTGTTCCATACTTAAACAACTCCTGCCCACCTTCCCTGGATGGATGCCTGAGATCCATACGAAGATGGTTTACCCTTGGAGGGGGATCTCCCAGGCATCTTAGCTAGGGAGTCCCCATATGTGAGGACTTATTCCTGCTTGTTCCTGGAGATAGCACAGTTACTTACCTGTAACAGGTGATCTCTGGGAACAGCAGGAATTAGTCCTCACAACCCACCCTTCTCCCCTAGGAGTTGTATCTTCTATCTATCTTCCTTTCCTCTCTCTATTGTCTCAGCTATAAACTCGAACTGAGGAGAGCTGGTCAGGAAGGCGGGAAGGCAGCGCGCATGTGCAGTGGGAGGCCCCAAAAGCCTTTCATCTGAAAGGCTGGGGAGCTTTCCCGCGCAGGCTCCGTCGGTACCGATGTACCCATATGTGAGGACTAATTCCTGCTGTTCCCAGAGATCACCTGTTACAGGTAAGTAACTGTGCTTTACAGGTGAGTAACTACACTTTCCATGACTTTGTCAAGAACATGAACACAAAATAGGCGAATGCTAGAGAAAGGTCTCAGGTGCTGAAGTTTGAGTAAAAGGCCCCCTATGTGTTTCGGTGTTAAGCCTTCATCGGGGGGGGGGGGGGGTATGCATCTAAAAACAATTAAACAATTAGTGCTATTGGTTAATTAAAATCAATATTGAAAATACATAAATAACATGACTAATGTTAAAACATGAAAAATAAAGTGTAAAAGTTTTATATATGAATGTGTGCGCACATAAATAGTCCATCGAAAGGACAACAGTGATAAGTACTAAAAAAGTGAATAAAATAAGTGAAAGGTAAGCAAATAATAAAAGACCACTTTTAAGTCATGGTCTCAAAGCTGAAAGGGGAAAATAAATAGTAAGATTGCATAGGCACTTTTGACAGCATGTGGAACAATATATAGAGCCAGAACAGAGGAACAAAAGGGCTTTTGTTGTGAAATGCGTGTGGGAGGACAGAGCACAGAAGGGCAAAGGCAGAGAAATAAGCTATATGCGATAAAAACTATACCTATTACATTGATCTAAGTATGACCGCTGGAGGGCACAACGTAGGAACCTTACCCAATAAAGTATGGAACTCCGATACAGGACATGTAGTATCAACTTCTTTGAAGGGAGCTGCGTATCACGTTTTAAACCCATATTCGCGCCAAAAATACCATTGATTGACAGATGGGCACACATGGCAGGAGTAATCCTAAGGCACTAATGAATGCAACACATGTACTGCAGTGATGTATGAAGGCAGTTTGGAGAAACCTTTATATAAAAAAAATGATCATAAAAGCAATGGGTGAAGACCAAACCATACTTGGAAGCAAATTTGCTTATGTTGTCGTGTAGCTGTGAGAATGTAATAAAGTACTAATGCTGAGGAGCAGCAGAGTCAGTGCTGCAATGGATTATAGGAGATCAGCCAAAACTCTACACACAAATCATACAGAAGGAGGGGGTTGTGCTATGGTAGTAATAAAAATAGTAGCAACGACAAAAATGGTATAAGAGAGGTCATAAAAATGAGGATGTGTAAAATTGGACTAGTGTACTAGTGTAATAAACAGCACAGAGTGGTCAAATAGTGTAATGAGGAGTATAGCGTTACACCTAACTTATGCTATTTGACCACATGCTGTCAAGTGTCTCTGCAATCTTACTATTTGTTTGGTTTTTTCCCCTTTCAGCTTTGAGACCATAACTTAAGTGGTCTTTTTCAAGACCCTTATTATCACATGGTGCAATACGTGAGTACCCTCTCTGTAGCAAGCCTTGTTGTCTAACAATAGTCAATTTTAATTATTTGGCTGTTTCTCGAGTTTTGATGTGACAGTATATTTTTAATTTTTATTATTTGCTTACCTTTCACTTATTTTTTTATTCACTTTTTTAGTACTTAACATCACTGTTGTCCTTTGGGTGGACTATTTACGTGCACACACATTCATATATAACTTTCTTTATACTTTGTTTTTCATGTTTTAACATTAGTCATGTTTATGTATTTTCAATATTGATTTTAATTAACCAATACCACTAATTGTTTGTTTTTAGATGCGTACCCCCCAATGAAGGCTTAACGCCAAAACGCGTAGGGGCCTTTTACTCAAAATTTAGCACCTGAGACCTTTCTCTGTAATATTCTTGGGGTGAAGGCAACTCCTGCCCTCTGACCCTTCTGTGTTCAGGCTACCGAAGTGATAGTGCCACTGATCGTTAGGGTCTTTCAGAGTTTCTCAGTGGGGACTCATCTTCTGCAACTCATGGCCACCAGACTTGGTCACTGTTTGGTGCTGTCGTGGTTCGGTCCTCGGCAGCCTGGAGCTAGGGAGTCCCATACGTGAGGACAGACATCCTGCTTGTTCCTGGAGAACGTGTAGTTGCTCACCTCTAATAGGTGTTCTCCAGGGACAGCAGGAATCAGTCCTCACAACCCTCCCTTCTCCCCTGGGAGTTGCCTCCCTACCTTGTGGGGGGGGTTAGTACTATCCTAGTTATGTCATCTGACTGAGCAAGATGGCACTCTTGAGCGGGAAGGGGACCACACATGCATGGTAGCATGTCCCAAAGGCTTTCTTTGAAAGCTGGGTAAATTCTCCATGCTGGCTCCACTGGCGTCAACATCACCCATATGCGATGATGGATTCCTGTTGTCCCTGGAGAACATGTTACAGGTGAGTAACTACGCTTTCTCCATTTCATGATAAATCTGGCAAGGTTTTGTTGGCTGCTTGCCTTGCAAGCTTGCTGCTGTGGTATGCTTCAGACTGTCTATCTGATTCACCAGGGTTTTAGGAATACCTTTTCTTACCACTGTTTGCTAGACGTTTAACTGTTACACGGTCTCGTGCCTTATTTGCTGCACTCTGTCTGTGGCATGCCTTTCCATATTCCTTACACTGTTGGATTGACCTGCTATCCTTTGTAAATGGCTGAAGACCTTTTCTGTATCACCAGGCCTTTTGCATCTGTGTCCTCTTGACTTATTTTTGCATAATGCTGTGCACGGTGTGCCTTTTTTTGTTGTATGTTTGTGTCGCTTTGAACTGTGACTAACAAAAATAAATAAACAGCTTATAAATAATACACTCTGGTGCTGCATCAGTTTCCTTCTCTTCCTATGTGCCGTTTCTGCCCCCCTCTGATACAGACTTCTGGTTTGTATGACAGGATGACATCTGGGATGTCATCTTTTCTGTCCTCCATTCCTTTATTTAATTGCAGTTCCTTTTCATTTCTTAAGTAATAGTTTGATTTTATATCCACTTCACTGTTTAAATCATAAGCAGTAATAATTTTTAACACATTTCCCTGGGAGCCACCATGTAATTTGACAATCTTAGCATGATGGCTCTCAGGGAAATGTGTTAAATTGCTAGTGTTCAGTTAACTGAACACTAACAAACTGGATTGCTGAATTACCGTTTTCATTGTACTACTTTCTAATAAGTTATCTAGGTAGAGATGGCCAAAATGGGTACCCACTTGGCTTGATTTATAAAGGCACATAGGCACAAATTGTCTTTAATGAGCCTGCATATATCTCTCTGCTCATGTATATGCCTGTATATATGTACACACACAAACTTATAAAGCATGTGTGCATAAATTGTGACTGACACTACTACTCCAGAGTTGCATAAAAGGGAAGGACTATTTTTCATAAAAGCCTTTTTTGTGCACAGATGGAATAGTTGCATAAAGTGCTTCTTGTGGGGGAAGGGGTAATTGTATAAGTACATGCTATGACAACAGGCATATCTTTTTACATGACTCAGGGGTAGGTGTGTTTGAAGGCAGAGTGCAGGCGGCATTGTAATTTTTTACACTTGCATGATCTTGTTAGCAGGTATAAGTGTATTTATTTATTTATTTATTTAACAAGTTTTCTATACCGCCTTTTCCTTCAATCAAAGCGGTCACAAGAAATACAAAGGTTATAGGCAAGGGAAACAAACACAGTATAAACATAACAGTACAATGGTAATATAGGAAAAATAACAAGGGTTAACAATAAGGCAAATTAGTTAAAATAATTAAAATAAATATAATATATTTAGTCAATTGTTGATCCATATTGTTCAATGAAAAGTGTAGTTTTCAATTGTTTACGAAAGTCTTTTAAATCATCCAGTGAGCGTAAATCAGGAGGGAGAGAGTTCCAAATTAAAGGGGCGGCCAAAGCAATTGCTCTTTGTGAGGTACATTTGCATGATTTAGAGTAGTTTTTTGGGGTGCTGAGGGTGTTAGAAGTGGATAACCTTCTTGGTCTTTTGTTGATATCATGGAGTAAGAGGGCATGAAGGCTGATTGCAGAACTGTTGTGTTTCATTTTGAATATATTTATGATTAATTTATACTTTATGCGAAGGATTATTGGGAGCCAGTGGAGTTCTTTAAGGATGGGGGTAATGTGTTCATAATTTGAGGATCCATTGATGATTCTAGCTGCTGTATTTTGTGCCATTTGAAGTGGCTTGAGAGCATGCTTAGGCAGTCCATTGTAAATAGGGTTGCAGAAATCCAGAATGGGAGTAATGAGTGCCTGACAGACTGTTCGAAAGTGATGATAAGAGGCTTAAGTCGTCTAATTATCTTCATTTTGTAATACGCGTTTTTAACAGTTTTTCTTATATGAGAACGCAGGTTTAGCTTCTTATCGAGGGTTATTCCGAGGTATCTTACTTCGTCCTTAACTGGAATCTTTGTGTTGTTGCATGTAATGTAAGGTGGAGGGATAAAGCTGGTGTTTCTAGTTACAATAAGTGCTTCCGTTTTGTTCAGGTTTATTGCAAGGTTATTATTTGTTAGCCAATTTGAAATGCTGGTAATACAGTTTGAAATTTTGCTGTAATCTGGGCAGTTGATATCAATTGGAGTGTAAATCATGATATCATCCGCATAAATCGTGTAATCTATTTGATGATCTGCTATTATGTGACAGATTGGTTGGATAAACAAATTAAAAAGAAGTGAAGAGAGTGCAGATCCTTGCGGCACGCCTTGTTTGATTACTATGTGACGTGAAGTGTTTAGGCCAATTTTAACTTGGAACTGTCTATCAACTAGGTAGGATTCAAACCATTTTAGGACGGTGCCAGTTAATCCGATGCTCTTTAGTCTTGTTAAGAGGATTGCATGGTCCACTGTATCGAAGGCAGCTGAAATATCTAAGAAGATCATTAAGGTACCTTTGTTGAAATTATCTATTGTTTGAGTGATGTCATTAAATAAGTATAGTAGGAGCGTTTCAACACCATGGTTGGGGCGGAAGCCATGCTGATGTATATCAAGTGGCGCATGTTCATCAATATGGTCTTGAAGTTGTAGCTGTACTGCCTTCTCAATAATTTTTGCTAAGAGTGGTAAGCTGGAAATTGGTCTATATACAGCTGGATTGTCTTTTTCAAGGTTGGTTTTTTTATGGGTAGGCCTAATTGTTGCTAATTTAAGTTGTTCTGGCATGATTCCATGAGTTAAGGAGTTAGTTACAAGATTGTGAATAAAATTAATAAAGTTTGACTTGGTAGCTTTGATCCAAGGTACAGGGCAAGGATCTGTGGGTGCAGTGCTTGTGTTAAGTGCAGCAATGATGTCTGAAAGTTGTGTAGTCGAGGGAGTGTAAAACTTGTTCCAAATTGTACTTGGTAAAATAAGGCTGTTGTTTTCAGGTTGTTTTAAAGGTGGTGTTTGGCCTATTTTCAATTGAAGATGATCTGCATATACTTGAGGACTGATCTGAATGTCTTTATCAGAGCTTGGTTCGTTGACTAGATTTTGTACAATTGCAAAAAGTTCTCTAGGTTTGTTAAATGCTTTCTGTATAGTATTTGTGTGGTGCTCTTTTTTAGTTTTGTTGATGAGATCGTTGTAATTCTTTTGCTGAATTAAATATAAATTTTGAGAGGTAGGAGATTTTGATCGTCTCCAGTGGCGTTCAATTCTCCTTAATTCCCTCTTAGCATTGCGTATGTTTTTGGAATACCATGGAGCATGATGTCTGTTTTTGAATGTTCTTGAGTCTGAAAAGGCCTTGGATGCAGTGCTAATGGTGTTATACCAGTTGTTCACTTGTTTGTTCAAATCAAGTTCAGTTGAGTCAAGGCAAGGTAATGTGTCAAGTAAGAACTGCTCTTTATTGAAGGCTTTAAATCTTCTTGGAGTAAATGTAGAAGTTTTTATCTTATCAAGTTTGTCAATCCTGCTTGAGAATTCTATTTTAATTCTAAGGTGGTCTGACCATGGGACTGGTGTGATTATGGGTGAGGAGAAGCTGTCATTATTTACAAGGTGGTTGGGGGCAAAGAAGAGATCTGGCGTAGATCCGTATTTATGTGTAGGAGCATTTATTAATTGTGTATATTGTAGGGAGTCCATAGCATGCAAGAAGGTTTCCTTATCTGCATTAGAAGAGGAGTTGAGGTTGAAGTCACCTAATACAATTAGAGGTTTATGGCAAGTGTTGACTGCACAGATGGTCTCTAAAATAGAGGTTAGCTCATCAGCTGGGGCGTGAGGGGCTCTATATAGGAGGCTGATAGCTAAGTGTTTGATACCCACTGTGATAGTAGTTTTCTGCAGTCGTGTTTTCATCTAGTCTGCCCTTCCATGTCAACTACAATAATCCCCCCTCTTTTTTTCCTTTAGAGATCTTTGCCCCATTCCTTTCTTGAATTCAGAACTGTCCCTTCTCTACCACCTCCATTGAGAGACTATTCCACGCATCTACCACTCGTTCCATAAAGAAATATTTCCACATATTACTCCAGAGTTTATTCCCTTTCACCCTCATCCTATGTCCACTCTTAGCAGAGCTAGCTTTCAATAGAAGAGGCTCTCCTCTTATGTCTTTATGCCACAGAGGTATTTAAATGTCTCTAACATATACATATTAAGTTCTCTGGGAACAAGCAGGAAGTCTAAAATCACATATGGGTGACATTGGCATAGACTGAGCCCACACTGTAGCTTCTCCCCAGCTTTCAAAGAAAGCCTTTGAGTTAAGATGGCACCCTTGGGGCAGGAAGGGGACCATGCATGTGTGGTGCATATCACAGTCTTATTTCCACAGAGCCCACTGGACATGTTTTCCCCAGAAAAAGTGTTCAATTTTTTTTTCTTGCTTTCTTTCTCTGGTCCCGTACCGGTTACCTCTTCTATCCCCTGAGCGTGCTTGTCTCTGGCATCACGTTTCTGATCTGTTTTTTGTTTGGGTTTTTTTTCCTCGAGTTTCTCAACAGGTTTGTGCCCTTTTTCCATGCCTAGGCCTGAGGCTTTCAACCTTGAGGGGCAGTCTTCCCCCACCATGGCCTCTGCCAGCACTGTGACTGATACGCGCATACCATGTCACGCACCGATCCACACGACTACTGTCCTGGGCCAGACCATGACCCTTTGGACTGTGGTCTCTGCAAGAAGATGACCTCCAAGTCCATCAAGAGCTGTCAGCAACAGCAGGTGTCCTCCTTTCACAAGATGGACTCTGCACCAGAGTCTCCAGCAACACTGTGCTCCAGGGCCCCCTCCGGAAACCTGGGGAGACCATGCTGCCTCAGAGCCCTGAGGCTGCAGGTCCTCCAGCCGGAAAACCCCAGGAAGAGCCAGAAACTCTCTAAGACCACATCAGCTGAGTCCAGGAATCTGCATCCAGCAACTGGCCTCGACTCCCAAGGCCATGCTGATCAAAGACTGAGCCAGCATCAGGCCAGAGTGTCTGTGCCTGTGCCAAAGGCTGCGGAGCCATCTGGCATAGAGACCAAGATGGCAGTTTTGGAGTGCAATTTGTCTGCCTTCATGGCCCAGCAGTGGGCTCTGATGCCCAGTTCAACCAGATCACTCCCAACTAGCAGTTCCTTGACCTCTAATTCACCAGATGTCAAGCCACTCTCAAGCACTACCAGCCTTGAGGATCCTCAACACTGGTCCCAGTCCTTGGGACAGAGGTCATCCCCAATAAGTGCCCTCGGCTCTGACTGCAAGGCCTCCGGGGGGGCAAAGGGGCCTTCGGGCTCAGGGCCTGATCCTTGAGCCCAGACCACCCTCAACACCTCCATGGACTAACAGTCTGACTGGGAGACCAAGGACAAAGAATCCCTGGATAACCATCATCACTGGGACATGCCTTCTGACCTGTCCCCACGAGAGGATACAGCTTTCTTAGACTTCGTGCGGGACATGGCCAAGGCACTAGCCTTCAACACAGTCTGAGAAGGATCCTCAGATGGAGGAACTCAAGATCCTCCAGTACAAGGCCCCTCCAAAGGAGGTAGGTACAGTGCCCATTCCCCCAATCCTGGAACGGTTGCTCCTCTGCATGTGGGAGACCCTTGCATCAGTGTCCGTAATGAGCAGATGGCTGGACTCTATGTACCGGATCCACTGGAGCCCTGGCTTCCTAAAAGCACAGCTGCCACACAACTCATGGCAGTGGAGTCGGCTATGCGTTGCCTTAAGCCAAAAGTCACACTCCTTGATGCCCCAGATAGGGAGCCCATGCCTTGGATTCCCTGGGCAGGAAGTGCTACCAGGGCTCTATGCTCATTGGCCAAATCCAAGCATACTAGCTGTACATGGGCATGTACTTGAGGGACCTGGTGAGGGAACTCTCCAGGTGCTGCAGACCTGGCCTCAGGTGTCAGAGTGCTCCAAGTTTGACTTGGGCTGCCTATGACTGCTTCGAGTCACTGGCTAGAGTAGCTGTGGCAGGCACTAATGCCCAATGCCAGGCTTGGCTACAGTCCTCTGACCGGGAGCAATGGGTTCAGGACAAGCTGGCTGTCTCTCTTGCCAGGGAGAAAATCTCCTCTTCGGCAAACCCATGATTTATAAGACTGCAGAGTTGGCGTCAGAGCTCCTGACAAGGACCAGGCTCTCCAAGAAGACCACTGACCCTTCCCAACAGAAGCCTTCAGGTAAAAAGTCCTACCTGAAGAAGAGGAAGGCTTATGGAATCTACCCTCAGTACCAGGCCTTCCCAGCTCCCCGACAAGGGCATGGCCCTTTTGTAAGCCTAAGGCTCTCAAACCCCAAGCACCGAGATGGCCAGCTATCCCCACCAACTCCTGGGCACTGCAGGTGGTGAGGGAGGGTTACCTCCTCCATCTGGTACAGGTGCCCTTCCCTTCTTTCCAGGAGAGTTCCCCCCCAACCCCCCCAGGACTCCCCTCCACCTGACCATACTACTTTAGGAGCTCACAGGCCTTATCAAGGACAGGGCAGTGGAACTGGTGCCTGCACACCTCGGGGGCAAAGTGTTTTTTTTTTTTTTTTTTCTACTCCCAGGTACTTCCTCATACCCAAAAGGACCAGTGGCTTCCGGCCCATCTTGGACCTGTAGAATCTAAACAGGTTCCTGGTGAAGTTCAAAATGCTCTCCCTTGGAACACTGTTGCGATACCTCCAGCCAGGAGACTGGCTATGCTTTTGGATCTAAAGGATGCATACACGCACATTCTCCTCCATCCCAACCACAGGAAATACTTACTCCAGGTTTGTTGTGGGAGGCAGCCACAACCAGTACAGGGTGCTACTTTTTGGACTGGCCTCTGAAGGTATCCGCTAAGTGTCTGATGGTAGCTGCAGCCTACCTTTTGGTTCCAGGGGGCCTTTGTTTTCCCCAACGGGCTCATAAGAGGCCACACAGCTGCAGAGGTGCAACATGCAACGGCATGCACCATCCTCATTCTGCAGCACATGGGACTTTGGGTGGTTTATCATGAACACATCTCCTCCTGACAGTGTCTGGAGTTTATAGGGGCAAGGCTGGACACCATTCAGGCCAAAGCCTTTCTCCCTTGGGACAGGGCCGATGGCCTCAGGGTGCTGGCTACTACCATGCAATGCTGATACTGTGTCCACCCACCTCCTGCTCTGCCTCTTGGGTCACATGGCATCCACAGTTCGTCACCCCAAATGTTTTTTCACATGAGGTTGGCTCAATGGGGCCTCCACTTCCAGTGGACCCAGACCATTGGCCAGCTGAGGGATAGGGTGGTAGTGACCCACCAACTGGCAGACTCCCTCACCTGGTGGCAAGCCCCCCCTCCCCTAGCACCTTCAGGATGCTCTTCCAGGCCCCCGCCCCCCAGAGGGTCCTCACCATGGACGCCTCCCTGTTAGGCTGGGGAGCTCACTGCAACAACCTCTGCACTAGGGGTAGTTGGTCACAGTCTGCAGCAGATCAATTTCCTGGAGCTTTGGGCCATATTCATGGTCCTCCAAGCCTTCCATCACTGCCTGCAACACCAATCCATGCTGGTTCAGATGGACTATCAAGTGGCATTGTTCTGTCATCAAGCAGGAGGGCACAGGCTCATACATCCTCTGCCAAGAGGCAGTGGCTGGCTGCTCATATGTAAACAGCCACAGGATGTTACTGTGGCCAGGCTAAGCAGGATCCTCCAGCCCATGCATGATAGCTAGACCCCCCAGAGTGGCCTATAGGCTCTTCCAGCTCTGGGGGACTCCACAGATGGATCTCTTCACCAGCCCGGCCTACACCCAGCTGCCCTGCTTCTACTCCAGGCAGCCACACCCATCCCAGGTGGCAGCAGATGCATTCCTCGTCCCATGGTTGGAGGGTCTTCTCTACACCTTCCCACCCATGCTGCTGATTCCTATCCCCACCCCCTCCCCAAAACCTTGTTCAAGGTTCAACACAACCAGGTATTGCTGATACTAGTAGCCTCTCGGTGGCTCAGGCAACCATGGTTCCCACTGTCTTCGCTTATCCATGGTGCCCCTGGTCCCCCTGGGGAGTACCCTGGGGCTGCTGTCGCAGGAGGAGGGTTCCCCTCCTACACCCCAACTTGAGATCTCGACACCAAGAGCCTGGTTGCTGAAAGGGTAGCCTTGGACCCTTTCAACCTTTCAGGGGGGATGGAGGTTCTGACCTCCCATAGGACTGCCACAAGACAGGCTCACTCCTTTAAATGGTGCAGATTCTCGGTGTGGCACACTGAGCGACGGGTCAACCAGTTTTCATGCTCTGTGCAGCTTGTGCTGCAATATTTGCTTCACCTGTTTCAGACAGGACTGAAGTCAACACTCTCTCAGAGTGCACTTGTGGCACACCACCATCTTATCGAGGGCAAGTCCCTCTCTCCCCAACCTCTCGCGACCCACTTCCTGCAGGGTCTCTTGTCAAAGCCTCGCATCTGCCCACCAATGGCAGAGTGGAACCTTAACATAGTGCTGTTGCAGCTCACTGGCCTGTCGTTTGAGCCCCTGGCTACCTGTCACCTACTGTACCTTTCCTGGAAGGTCATGTTCCTGGTGGCACTCGCATCAGCTCACAGGGTCAGCAAGCTCCAGGTGTTTGGCATATCCACCCTACACTAGGTTCTATAAGAACAGGATTGAGCTCTGCATGCACCCCACGTTCCTTCCCAAGGTGGTGTCCCCTTTCCACCTCAATTAGGAGGTGGTGCTCCCCACCTTTTTGCAGCCTCACACCAGCAGGGCAGAGACAGTTCTTCATACTCTGGGCTGTAAGAGGACCCTGTCCTATCTCCAATATACCCATGGCCATGGCAAAGCATCACAGCTTTTTGTCTCCTATAACCCCAGTCAGCTGGGGGCAGCAGTGACCAAACATTCTCTGTCTACCTGGGTGGTGGACTGCGTTGCCCTTACATTTGAGCAGGCTGGGCTCTCATTGGAGCGCCAGGTCAGAGCCATGGCAGCATCTGTAGTAAACCTGCATTCTGTTCCTCAGTCGAAAATCTGCCATGCCACCACCTGGTCCTCAGTCCATACCTTTGCAGCTCATTACTGCCTGAGAGGGAATCCTGTAGGGACAGTGCTTTTAGCCGGGCAGTACTCGGTCATCTATTCGGGGTGTAGCCAACTCCTGCTCTTCAGTCCTTGTGTGTTCAGGCTTCCAGAGTGCTGGTTTCTTGCTGGATACTTAAGCTGCTTGGTAGGGAGTCTAGTTTCAAGACTCATGGTTTGCCTTTTTCTGGTCACCTATGGCTTTTTATACATTTCTTGGTAACCTGTAGCTAGGGAGTCCCATATGTGAGGACTGATTTCCTACTTGTTCCCAGAGAAATGTAGTTACTCATCTGTAAAAGGTATACTCCGGGGACAGTAGGAATTGGTCCTCAACCCTCCCTCCTCCCTGTGGAGTTGCTTTTTGTGTCATTTTTTGCCTTTGAGCTTTGTCAAGATGGCATCCTTGGGTGGGAAGGGGACCATACATGTATGGTGCATCTCCCAAAGGCTTTCTTTGAAAGCTGGGGAGAAGCTACTGTGCTGGCTCTGTCGGCACAGACGTCACCCATATGTGAAGACTGATTCCTGCTGTCCCCAGAACACCTGTTACAGGTGAGTAACTATGCTATGTGAGATGTCTCCCACTGACATCAAACACTTTCCCCATTGGTGAGTACCAACTGTGGTATGGCCACTTCGTGTGGTTTCTGTTACCAGTCACTGGCATAGCTCTCCCTGTAGAGAATCTAGGGTCTCCTTACTTCTAGATGACACCACATCAGGGATGTACCAATTAACATCCAGCATATTGAAATCAGTAGCACTTCCCCTTTCATGGCAAGACTGCATATGTCTTTTATTAGATCCCTGTCTACTTCTCATCCCTGTGAGGGAGATTTGTATATAACACCAATGCAAATGGATTTCCTTTTCCCTCTTTCTAGTTTTAACCCACAGTTCCTCCCTGCTCCCTTTTTAAGGCCTTAAATTCTATAGCTTTAATAATAATTACATATAGTGCCATTCCTCCCCTTCTTTCCTACCCTGCCTTTCCTGAATAAAGTATAGCCCGGTATAATTACATCCCAGTTATGTTTTGTCTGAACCATGTCTCCATGACCGCAACTAAATGGCCTCTTCCACTAAAGCCTCAACATCTGATATCTTTCCTGTGCTACAGGCATTTATACACACTGCTTTCCAGATGTTGCCCCTTTTATCCATTTCCACAGAGGTATGTAATGTTTCACCCATCCCCCAACAAATTTAGTTTGGCTAATTTACCAAAGAGGGCTTTAGTCTGCTGCGAAAGACATTTTGACCCTTTTTGGACAGATGCCATGATTTGTGCTAGTATTTTATAAAGGCACATAGGCGCCTATGTACCTGTTATAACATAGGCCTCAAATAAGTGTTCACTTGGTCTTTCCATCTAGCAACCTGTTAGAGGGGTAAATGCACTCTTAGCTTTGAGAGTGTTTGAACCCTTCTCTCAGTGGATGACCCAGTGTGTGTTTAATTCCTGGGCCCTCCATTGTTGCTCTTGATAGCATGATCTGTCTTGTTGAAGCTCTAAAACACATATCCTTTGTTCAGCTTTCTGTCTCCCCAGATTCCAAGAGTGGTCGTTTTTTTACCTATCGGCTATTTTTGAAAAAAGTGCCAGTGGACAATGTGCCATCCAGAACATTCCCAACAAGACCCATTTGCTGCACAGAGTCATCTAAAAATGAAAACTTAAAATATTTCTTCAAAAGGAAGAGCATGTCTTGCCACATTTTTAACTGAAGCTTGGGAGGGTTTGTTTTTGTTCAAAGACTTATACTTCTAAAATATTTTCTTGTACGTTGCAATTTTGGTTTTCTGATTTTGTACAGTTGTAGGTAACCTTTGCTTATGAAATCCTAGGTGTAGTTTGGCGTGACATGGAGAGAGCGTGTCCTCCTCCAAATGCTCCAGTACTGGTACTGAATTGGGCCCCCTTCCCAAGTCCCCAATATGATCTTCCTGCATCATGTTTCCTCCCCACTCTCCCCCACACTAAGGAGGCAAACTACCTCTATGGATGATGTAATCGGTACTCTGTAACAAACTTGCCTTAACTTTAAAGGATGACCACTGCACCTGTTTTGTAGCATTAATGTATGTGAACACCATGCAACCACTTGACTAAAATCACAGCTTTCTGTGTCTTTAACACTGCTCTTTAAAAACCACTTTTGATTCTGGGTAATTTTTGTTTTTGTTTTTTTTGTTAACATAAGTGGTTCCATTAGTGCTGTGGATGGTGGTAATTGGGTAGGCATATCACTCCATCCATGGAACTGCACTAATATTAAAAGCCAAGCTCCCACTAGCTCAGTATCATGTTTAGTAATAAAAAAACAAAAAAACAAACCCCTCTTCAGATGTTTAAAACGGGGAGTGTGTTTTTCCAAGATCCCTGCCTCATGTGATTTTATAGTCTGATTGGCAGCAATATTCTTAACTTTCTGGTAGCTGTTTTAATGTGAATCATACACATGACCTCAGTATTTAATGTTTTTATTTGAGTACTGTAATGTTCTTCCAATAAAGTATATATTAGAATATTATGTGTATAATTGTGCACTATTAAAAGCATGAACACAACAAATATGTTTTTCTTTCAAACATGTTTGAATAAAAAAGCTCTAAAATGTTTTTAGATTCTCTTTGATGGAAAGCAAAATTGGCCTTTAACAGTTTGAGCAGAATTTATTTTTAAATCTGGGACACACTTAAGATTTATATATACCTATTTGAAATTATAATCTCTTTATAGCATTCTCTATTCAGTGCCCTTTTTTCTGAAATAGCCGCAGTAGGTATTTTCTTGTTGCTTGGGTGGGCTTACAATCCAAGAGGCCCTTCTACTAAAGTGTGCATGTGTTCTGGTGTGCCATAAATGTGTGGTAACTATTAGCACAAGGGCATGACACATCTCCAGGAACAAGCAGGAATGTAGTCTTCACATATAGGTGTGGAGGAGTGGCCTAGTGGTTGGGGTGAGGTACTTCAGGCCAGAAGGTCAAATCCCACTAGAGGACAGCAACCTTGGGCCGGAAGGACTGGGGTTTCTAGTCCAACAGGTGCTCCTTGTGGTCTTGGGCAAGCCACTTAACCCTCCATAGCCCATGTTCCCTGTAAAATAGTTATCGCCAAGTTATAGTGCCCTGTTCAATGTAATTTCAGTTTGTTCAATGTAAACTGCACTGATGCAGAATAGCGTGGTATATAAGAGAATGTATGTAAATAAATATAGGTGGCATCTGTACCAATGGAGCTCACATGGGAATGCTCCCCAGCATCCAATAGGAAAGCTTTTGGGAGCATCCCACAGCACCTGCATAGCTGCCTTCCCACCTTAGCAGCTCGCCCTCGGTTCTTTGTTTTCTGCAGAGCCAACAAGAGAATTTTCTGCAGTGACAGGAATTGCGATTTTTCTTATTTTTTGTGGTCGCATTTGCCTTCCTGTCGACGCTGGTACCAACCCTATCGGTGCTCACTTTCTCAAACAAAAAACCCCAAAGCTTTTCTGAGGGGAGAATCTTTCTTCAGGACGCATCAATGCCATCTTAGGCCTTTTTTTTTCCCCCCCAAATGTACAAACAAGCTAGTGATTTTAAGAAGTGTTCCAAATGTGGCAGTACGATTTCAGCCATGGACACCCATGACTGGTGTCTGAAAATGTTTGGGACTGGATCATTAACTGGCTGAATGTCCTCTCTGTAGGAAGATGATGGGAGGCCTTCAGAACAGAGCTGCAAAACGTGGCACCCTCTGCCACTGATGCCATGTCAGTAGCATCGATGTCATCGAGAGCTTCATCTTCCTCTTCCTCTCAGGGATCTCAAGTATCAAAACCCAAGTCTTCATCGAAGACTTGCTGGGCTCCAAGGGTAGATCTCCTTAGCATCAAGATGCCCTAGGCGTTGCCCTGGAGGGAGGCACACCAGCCAAGCAACCCTGGTGGGAGGTCCTTGCCTCCAAAGCCTTGGTGGGGTCCCAGGATGCTCCCTGAGGCCTCTACCTCCAGAGAGCTCTTGGTGCCATGCTCAGGGATTGTGGCCTGCAACTCCAGTATAGATACCTAGGCATCAGCAGGCTCCATGGATCAACGTATCCTGGCTATTGAGCAGAGCTTAGTGGCTTTGCTAGCGGCTTCCGTAGCAGTAAAGCCTCTACAGCCTATTCCTCAACCATCGGTACCAATGACTGTACTGAAGGTGCTGAGGACACAACGAGCAGAAGCACAACGATGACCACAGTGGCTAGGTGAACCTTTTTATTGAAGATCCCCTTTGCCTTATCTTGTACTGAAGGTGCCTGCATCAACCTTTTTTCCACTTACCACGCTACCACCCATGCTGGCCCTCAAGTCAGTCTCCGATACAGAGGTTCCAGCACCAAACCTCAGATACCATTTTGAGCACCCTGCCTGTCGATTACTTCAAGTCTTCTGACTCCAAATTGTCAGATGACTGATCAGCTGGTACACAGGAAATGAGAATTCTCCTGGAGGATCCATCTCCATCCCCACATCATCGCATGTCACCTCTGGAGGACATGTCTTTCCAAGATTTTATCCGTGATGCTGCTTGGGGCCTCTCCATTACAATGACTTTGGAGAAGGAACCTAGGGCTGAGGAGCTTGAAATTCAATACCCTGCAGCCCCAAAGGAAGCTGCTACTCTCCCTATTCATCAAATCCCTTTTCGGCTCCAGCTTCCAGCCACATTAGCTCCCCAGTCGGGGTCGAGCAAGCAACGAGCGCTTTCCCGCTCCTACAACTCCGGCCCAATCCGGGCCGTGGGAGGACCCAGAGGCGCAACAAAAAGCAGCCGCGGGCAGGAGAAGTCCCTTTTCGGCTCCAGCTTCCAGCCACATTAGCTCCCCAGTCGGGGTCGAGCAAGCAACGAGCGCTTTCCCGCTCCTACAACTCCGGCCCAATCCGGGCCGTGGGAGGACCCAGAGGCGCAACAAAAAGCAGCCGCGCGCAAGCGCGCCCGCGCCTGAGGGCCTCGCAAGAGGGCCCTTTGGCGTGGCCCATAGGCGGAAAAAAGAACGTCAACCCAACGCCTCAACATTCTACAAGCAAAATCGCCATCTTGAAGCTCATCCAAAAACAAGCAGCTTGAGCTCCCTCACGGTTGAGCTCGCCCCCCCTCAGAATTGGATCCCTCTCTGAGCACAGCAAGTATACCACGTATAAAGGAACTATCTCTAACTGACTTATTGCACATCTCCCATAAAGTTTTACATACTACTGTTAATAATTATAAGTATCAGTACACATCAGTTGCAAATATCGTTCCCAGTAGCCAGAATGAACTTACTATCGTCAGCACCAAGAGTGATATACTGTTGTCAGTAGCTAGAGAGACATACTGTTATCACCACCCAGAGAGATATACTGTGTCAGTAGATAGAGAGCCATACTGTTGTCAGTAGTAGTTTGGAGAGACATACTGTTATCAGTAGTTAGAGAGACATACTGTCATCACTACTCGGAGAGACATACTGTTATCAATACCCAGAAAGATATACTGTTGTCAGTAGATTGAGAGACATACTGCTACCACTACCCAGAGAGATACACTGTTGCCAATAGATATACTGTTGTCAGTAGATAGAGAGACATACTGTATCATTACCCACAAATTTTTCAATTACTGTTTTTCTCAGCATCCAAATATATTGTTGATACATCTTTTCACCACAATTAAGGTTCCATCAATATTATCTACAAATTACTACAACCCCAAAACCAACAGTCTACAACCGTGTGCAACTAGCAACACTACCGCCTCTCAGAACACACAATGTTCACTATAAGAATGCACACATTAGTAACCCTTACCATCACCTACCTCCTCACTGCACTATCTGGTCAAGCAAGTGCCTTTAATGACGACCAAAAATACATACCAATACTACGAAATAATTGGAGGAGATGGTCAAACAAAACTCAAACAAATCAAACAAACCCTAACCACACCCACTACTCACATCTACTTCACATTGCCCTTCACGTTACCAAAAGACCTCAACCAAAACAACAGTATCATCCACCATTACACTGTGCCCTTATCAATATAAGGTCCATCCGCACAAAATGGCCTCTGATAACTAATCTCATAACTGCACATAACCTTGACATCTTGCTGATCACAGAAACTTGGCTAACCGATTCTGACAATGTCATTCTTAACCAGATGCTACCGCCAGGATTCTCTATACACACGTGCCATAGAAACCAACAAAGAGGAGGCGGAGTACTTATTATCTCTAACAACCAACTACAATTTCAAATTGACAACAACATCAGTTCAACACATCTAAATATACTAAATATATCAAACAAAGAACACTCAATCAGCCTAGTCTATAGAGCTCCAACAGCATCAGCTGAGGATCTACCAACGATAGTTGACCTTGCCTGCAACACTGAAAAACCAAGACTATCCAATTGGATAATGGGAGATTTCAACCTTCCCTCCCTACAGGACTCGCAAGCCACAGCATTTATAGAAGCAATTGACAACCTTGGATACAACCAAATAGTCAAAGACCCTACTCATAACATGGGAAACATACTTGATCTGATATTCGTCCCACAAGTTACCCCAGACACCAACCACAACTACGACCTTTCAATAATACCAGTACCGTGGTCTGACCACAGTCTCATTTTATTCAAAATCCCCAACTACTCCAATTCCTCTAAATCCAAACCTACTCAAGCGAAACCAACAGCTAGGAGGTTCCGCCCCTTTGTCAAAGAGGAAATACTTAATAATCTCCTCCCAACACTACATGCATCTGAACCCGACTTGGACAGTCTAATCAACACTTGGGATCACTCCCTTAGATTCAATTCTCAACCATCAAACATGGCAAAAAATACCAACCATCGTACACACGTAGCCTGGTATTCCAAGGAGCTAAGAACATCCCTCCTCCATCTCCGGAGACTCGAGAAATATTGGAGAAGATCACGCTCTACCGAAGCCTACACAGCTTACTGCAAATACTTAGATAAGCATCGCAAAGAAATAGCAGATCGAAGGAAACAATTCCATACCAACCTTCTAAAGAAATCACTAAATAAACATCATGACCTCTTCAACATCGTAAGAACAATGGCAAAGGAACCAACACCTCATCAAACACAAGCAATACACCCGCAAGAATATGCCGAATACCTAAAGTCAAAGATGACAAAAACATCCAACATTTTTACTTCTGGACCAACAAAGAATGATATATATTCGCAGTCAACCACATTAACCAAGTTTAATACACTATCAATCAAAGAAATTGAGAACACTATCGCATCAATAAATGCTACCACCGCTGCAAGCGATCCATGCCCGGCAGCCTGGATAAAAAATCTAAAACATGAAGTAAGCTTCTTCATACAGAATATCCTTGAACAATCCTTTTCAACTGGAACCTTTCCTCAAAGCCTCAAACAAACCTCAATTAGACCATTACTAAAAAACAGTAAATTAGACCCCCAAAAAGTAGAATCCTACAGGCCAATATCCAGTATCCCACTCCTAGCGAAAATAATTGAGAAAGTAGTCCAACGGCAAATACAACAGCACATAGACAATGAAGCTCCACTTGACCCTTCACAACACGGCTTCAGAGAGGCTCATGGAGTTGAAACCCTCCTCATCACACTATTCAACACACTAATCACAGGAATAGATAACATTCATCAAGGATTCATACTTATATTCATGGACATCTCAGCGGCGTTCGACTCAGTAAACCACCAAATACTTATCGATCGCCTCAAGGAAAAAGGAATAGTTGGCGCTGCACTTGACTGGTGTATATCATATCTAACTAACCGTTGGCAACAAGTACGAATTGACGAAACTACTTCCGAACCATTTCTTCAAGACCAAGGGGTACCACAAGGATCTTATCTGTCAGCGTTGATGTTTAATATATACATGCAACCCATTTGTGACCTCATTCGTTCCTTTAATGTCACCTGTTTAGCATATGCAGATGACATTCTACTATTCATGCCATTCTCCATCAATCACCCTGATTATACATCATTGATAACATGCCTCGAAGCAGTAGAAGATTGGCTCATCTCCCAAAATCTAAGAATCAACCACAGCAAGACTGATGTGATGTTTGTAACAAGAAACCAAAACTTCACACCTCCTACCTCCGTGAAGATAAAGGACAAGGAATTAACAGTAAAGCCTACACTACGCTACCTAGGTATAACCCTTGACCAGCACCTCAATATGAAAGCCCACATAAAAAACATAACAAAACTAATTTACCACAAGATATGTACATTACGCCACCTGCGACCTCTACTGGAACCCTCAGATTTCAGAACTGTCTACCAAGCCCTGATAATGCCTCACATCGACTTTGCAAATGCAATTCTATACGGACTCCCTCAAGCAACATTAAATCCTCTCCAATTAGCGATGAACACTGCTGCCAGAGTACTTGAAGGAATATCAAAGACAGATCACATAACCCCAGTTCTAAAAAGACTCCACTGGCTACCAACCAACGCAAGAATCCACTACAAGATACTGATCACTACATTCAAAGCCATAAACAACCAAGCACCATCAACCATTACCAACCTTGTACACTCACAGACCCCTAATAGATCCAGAAGATCAATTGCAATGAATACATTAATAATCCCGAAACAAACAGTCAGATACACTAAGGAAACAACCAAAAGAGCCTTCAGTATCCACGCCCCAAAAACATGGAATGCCCTCCCACTAGAACTGAGAGTTATAACCAGCTTAACACAATTCAGAAAGAGTCTCAAACACCACCTCTTCCTAAGCTATTTCCCAATCTAACCTTCGCACATGAAAATATCACAGACACTTTTCTGACCAAGACATTTCCCCAACTGATATCCAAATTTGACTAATGTATTTCAATAATCTGTATATAGTTAACTAGCCTTATATAGTTGTACCTTGTTATTCCCAAGTTCAATAACCCTGTTACTTGTAAAATGCATTACAGTTCTTTGTATGTATATGTTTGTTACATGTAAACCGCGCTGGTGACAATAGTGCGGTATATAAGAGATGTTAAATAAATAAATAAATAAATAAATAAAATACTGCACTACCTTATGCTTTAAATGTGGGAGACACCCTTAACCATCTCTCCACATAATCAAAGGCTCGATAAAATGTACCAGAGTGCCCTGGATTCTAGAAGACACAATTACCACACCATTCCATGGTGGTGGAAGCGGCAAAGTGCCCAATTTAAGTGCTAAAACTCATTCCTCGAACCCTCTGCTTTTGGTCGTCAATGTTTCAGGCCTCCATGTTATCAGTCAGAAATCAGTTCCTACATACTCTACATGGGTATGTTCCTTAGGGATGTGGCTAGGGATTTGAAGTTGATGGCTCCTCTTCTTCCTGACAAGAGAACCGATTATCTCACCCTGGTGAAGCATTTTATTTTATTTATTTAGCTGTATTTATATCCCACTTTTCACCGGGTCAAAGCGGTCAATTGGGGGATACATTTAACACAAGGGGATATGAGACACATACGCTAATACTTACAGGGACCATGGGCAATGGAAGGTTAAGTGGCTTGCCCAAGACTACAAGGAGTGCCTATAGGACTAGAAATCCCAGTCCCTCTGGCCTGAGATTGCTGTCCCCAGGTGGGACTTGAACTCCCGGCCCTCTGGCCTGAAGTACCTTGTCCTAACCACTAGACCACTCCTCCCTGCCCAAAATGCTTCCAAATTTTGTTAACAGGGCAACTTTTGACTGTTTTGAATGCATCAGCAGAACTTCAGCTATATGCATTGGTGCACGCAGGATTTCTTGACTCCAAGTCTCTGATCTTGAACAGTGGGTTCAAGATAAGTTGGGTAATATACCTTGCACAGGTGAAAACCCTTTTGGCAAAGACTGGCAGGATAAGGCTTCTCAGTTAGAATCTGAGACCACCACTCTTAATAAGACTCTCTAGATCTACTGCCAACCCAGCTAAGAAAGACATCAAACCTTTTTCAGTAAGAAAGTACTACCCTTCTTACACCCCTGCAGTGCACTATCCCGTCCATGCTCCCCAAAAAGGGCAGCAACAACAAAAACAGCAAAGAGGCTCAGACACCCAGGTCTCAGCCAACCCAGCAGACCCAACCTCCTCAGGGTCTTTGACTCCTTTCTGGAGAACATAGCTGTCCTGCTTTTGGAGATTCAAGATTCCATCCGCATGAGTCGAGCACAGGCAGACTGTCACTTTGCCCACAGGTGGCATCTTGTAACATCAGAACACTGGACTCTCTCCATAGTAAGGAAAGGGTAGAAACTTAACTTCCGAAGTCTACCCCCCAGTCTCCTCCAAGAGTTCAGTTTTCAACCCCCCTCACCACTGTTTAATGCAGGAGGTCACCTCCCTTCTCTCACAGGGTGCAATAGAGGAAGTACCACTCACCCAGCAAGGTCTGGGCCCATTCCAAAGAAGACTGGGATACAGGCCCATCCTGGACCTCAGAAAAGTGAACAAGTATCTACTCTGGGAGACATTCAAGGTATCCCTCTGTACTCTTTTCTCCCCCATCTACAGAGTCAGGATTGGCTATGTTCTCTAAATCTAAAAGACGCGCATATACTCACATTCTTATCCACGCAGAAGGTTCCTGCGTTTCCTGTTCCAAGGGAAACATTATCAGTACAGTCATGCCTTTTGGTCTCGTCTCTGCCCCAAGAGTCTTTACAAAGTGCATGGCAGTTGTTGCTGCTGCTGCATTCCTAAGAACTCTAGGGATATTTGTCTTTCCCTATTTAGACAGCTGGCTCATTCGAGCAAGCACATCTCTAGAGGCCAGTCTTTCTATCACATGCACCATGCAGGTGCAGCAACACTTGGGATTTGTAATAAATCTTCTAAAGTCCCAGCTCGTTCCCTCTCAAACTATGGAGTTTTATAGGAGCCCTCCTAGACATTCGAGGGCTTTTCTACCTCAAGCCTGCTGTGCTCGACTCATCCAGCTTGCATCCCAAGCATGCCTCAGAACCTCACTTCTCAAAATGCTGCAACTCCTGTGCCATATGGCATCTACTGTACATGTGGTTCCATACACTCGTCTACATATGCATGCAGCAAAATGGACCCTGGCTTCCCAGTGGTCTCAAGCACCCTGTCGTTTGGGAGACAGGATAATACACTCTACACACCTCATCTCCAGGAACAAGCAGGAATGTAGTTGTCACATATGGGTGACGTTGGCACCGATGGAGCCCACGTGGGAACGCTCCCCAGCATCCTATAGGAAAGCTTTTGGGAGCATCCCACTGTGCCTGCATAGCTGCCTTCCGGCCTTTCCAACTCTCCCTCAGTTTTTTGTTTTCTGCGGAGCAGAGGAGGAGCAATTCCTGTCACTGCAGAAAATGTACTACTTTTGTGGTCGCATCTGCTTTCCTGTCAACGCTAGCACCGGTATCATCTGTGTGTCTGTTGTTTTTTTTTTTTTCCCCTCCCCCCCCCCTCTGTCTATTTTCTTTAAAAGAGAGAGAAATTTCTTTTGAGGGTCTCTGCCCTCTAGATGCTCAGGCACCATTTTGGGCCTTAGGCCCTTTGTTCCTCAAAATAGAGAAACCAACCAGTGGTTTCAAAGTGTTCCAAATGTAGCAGTACCATTTCTGCTACTGATGCCCATGACTGGTGTCTTTAAATGTTTGGGACCAGACCATTCGCCATTGGAATGTCTCCTCTGCAGGAAGATGACAGAGGGGCCTGCAGAATAGAGCTGCGAAACTCAGCACCCTCTTTGCCACAGATACAATGTCTGTTGCATCGATGTCGTCCAGGGCTTCATCTTCCTCCCATGGATCTTGGGTAACAACCTAAGTCGTCTTTGAAGACTGGTCAATCCTCAAAGGAGAATACACCAGCCAAACAGCCCCAGCGGGCGGTTCTTGCCTCCAAAGCTTTAACGGGGTCCCAAGATGTTCCTGAGGCTTCCACCTTTGGAGAGCTCTTGGTGCCATGTTCTGGGGTCATGGCCTGCTGTTCAGGTACCGATACCCAGGCATCAGCTGGTTCAATGGATCAGCATATCCTGGCCATTAAGCAGAGTCTTGCAGCCTTGCTGGCAGCTTTGGTATCGCTAAAGTCTTTGCAATCGGTTCTGCAGTCATCGGTACCAGCACTGGTACCAAATGTATCTGCATCGACCATTGTGCTGCTCTCCACACTACCACCCATGCTGGCCCTAGAATCAGTATCTGGCATCGGGTCTGATACTGAGGCATTCTGATGCCAATTTTGATCAGTACAGTTGACGGGCCAGGCAGGAGCACCTGGCCCATCAATACATCAAGGATTCCGATTCTTCTGATGAATCAATTGGTACTGGAGAGGCGCTTCCAGAAGATCCTTCTTCCCCACAATACCGCATGTCTCCTCCAGAGGATGTCTTTTCTTTTTCCCCAAGACTTTATATGGGAAATGGCTCGGGGCCTCTCCATTACAGTGACCTCCGAGAAGGAACTGAGAGCTGAAGAACTTGAAATTCTTCAGTATCCATCACCCTCTAAGGAGGCTGCTACCTTACCCGTTCAGCAGATATTGCATGGCCTCATGCTTAGGATGTAGGAAGCACCTTTAACGGTATCTCTGTATTCTCGGAGACCCGATACCATGTACTGGGTACTGCAGTGTCCTGGTTTCCAGAAGATGCAGTTACCACATTTCATGGTTGTGGAATCAGCAATGCGTCGAATCAAGTGCTAAGACACATTCATCTAATCCGCCCAGCTGTGAGGCAAGAACTCTCAATGCCTTCGGCCGTCGATTTGTTTTCAGGCCTCCATGTTATCAGCCAGAATAAGTTCACACATACTCCTACATGGGTATGTTTCTTTTGGAGGTGACTAAAGATTTAGAACTAATGGCTCCTCTTCTTCCTGATGACAAGAGGGCTGATTACCTGACACTTGTAAAACATGCCCAGAATGTTTCCAAATTCATGAACAGGGCAACCTTTGATTGTTTTGAGTGTATTAGCAGGACTTCTGTAATCTGCATTGGTGCATGTTGGATTGCTTGGTTACAAGCATCTGATCTTGAACAGTGGGTGCAAGATAAGCTGGGGAATATTCTTTGCATAGGGGAAAACCTCTTTGGAAAGGATTGGCAGGACCAGGCTTCTCAGCTGAAGTCTGAGAATAGTACCCTAAATAGGCTTTTTAGGACTACTGCCAACTCAGCAAAGAAAGATAGTAAAGGAAGCCCTTTTTCAACAAGAAAAAATGTTATCCTCCTTATACCCCTGCTGTGCACTGTCCAGTCCATGCTTCCCAGAAGGGACAGCAACAACCGAAGCAACAAAGGAAGACTCAGGCCCAGCCTCCACAGGGTCTTTGACTCCTTTCTAGAGAACTTAGCTGTCCTACCTCTGCAAATTCCAGAGCCAGTCAACATTCCAGGTAGACTGTTACTTTGCCCAAAGATGGCACCAGATAACATCAGACTCTCTCCATAGTGGCAGAGAGGTACAAATTTCACTTCCAAAGTATGACCCCTCCCTCCATTCCAAGAGTTCAGTTCTTGGCCCCCTCATACCACTCTCTTGTGCCAGGAGGTTACCTCCCTTCTTGCTCAAGGTGCTATAGAGGAAGTGCCACTTTCTCAACAAGGCCTGGGCTTCTACTACCCCCCCCTACTTCCTTATACCAAAGAAAACAGGAGGATACAGGCCCATTCTGGATCTCAGAGAATTAAACAAGTATCTGCTCTGGGAGAAATTCAAGATTTCTCTCAGAACACTTCTCCCTTACATCCAGAGTCAGGATTGGCTTTGTTCTTTAGATCTAAAGGATCTGTATACAAATATCCTTAGTCACGCAGAACACAGGAGATTTCTTTGATTCCTCTTTCAAGGAAGATCTTACCAGTACACGGTTCTACCCTTTGGCCTGGCTTCTGCCTCAAGAGTCTTCACAAAATGCATGGCAGTAGTGGCAGCATTCCTAAGGACTCTAGGGATATTTGCCTTCCCTTACTTAGACGACCGGCTCATCCGAGCAGCAAAAGCTCTAGAGGCCAGCTGTTCTCTCTCCCGCACAGTGCAGGTTCTTCAACACTTGGGATTTGTAATAAATCTTCCAAAATTCCAACTCGCCCCTTCTCAAACCTTAGCGTTCATAGGGGCTCTCCTAGACATGCAGCAGTCAAGGGCTTTTCTACCACAGGTCTGCTGTGCTCAAACCGTTCAACTAGCTTCTCAAATGGGTATGAAGACTTTTTCCTAACTGCTCGAGAAATGCTTCAGTTGCTCGGTCATATGGCTTCCACTGTGCATGTGGTTTCCTATGCTTGTCTGCACATGTGTGCAGCTTAATGGACCCTAGCTTTGCAGTGGACTCGGGCATCAGGTCGTCTGGAGGACAAAATCATGATCTCTGCATGTCTAATTTCATCCCTGCAATGGTGGCAATCACCAGAAAATCTTCTCGTAGGGTCACCTTTTCAGAGGCCACCATACCAGTCTACCCTGATGATGGATGCGTCCATATTGGGTTGGGGAGCTCATCTGGACAATTTCTCCACTCAGGGTCTTTGGATTCAGCAGGAGGCTTGACTTCACATAAACCTGTCAGAACTCAGAGCCATCCTCAATGCTGAGTGTTTCAGGACCACCTGCGCTCCAAAACTGACTGTCTGGACTAGAACTATGTGAACTAGCAAGCTGGAAAAGGTTCTCAGAAGTTGTGCAACAAAGCTCTGCAGTTGTGGTGGTTTGCCATATGCCATCAGATCCACCTATTAGAGGTGTATCTCTATGGCAAACAAAATCTCCTGGCACTCAAACTCAGTTGAGTACTACTGCCACATGAGTGGTCTCTCCATTCGGATCAGACAGCTAGAATCTTTCAGATCTGGGGAACCCTAGATATAGATCATTTTTGCAAGTCCTCAAAATGCCAATCTTCCCTGCTTCTGTTCCAGAATACCTGCTCAGAACAGTCAGACAAGGGATGCTTTCCACCTCCACTGGGGTAGGACTTTATGCCTACCCACCCATTCCCCTTATCCCTGAGACTCTTTTCAAGCTTCAGAGAGACAGGGGTTACATGATCCTCCAGCCCCATGCTGGCCATGTCAAGCATGGTATTCACTGCTTCTATGTCTCTCTCAAGCCAAACCTCTGGAGTTGGGATGTGCTCCAGATCTCCTATCCCAGGAGAATGGGATGCTTCTGCACCCAAACCCCCAGTCCTTACACCTGATAGCATGGCTGCTGAGAGCTTAGAACTCCAGGATATCAACCTCTCTCAACAGGTTAACGATATCCTTTTGGCCTCAAGGAAACTTTCCACAAGGCATGCTTATGCTTTTAAGTGGAGAAGGTTTTCCATCTGGTGTTCAAAGAAGGCACTTAATCCCTTTTCCATTCCCGTGGAGGTGTTACTTGAGTATCTCCTCCATCTTTCATCCTCTGTACTAAAAACAAATTCGGTAAGGGTCCATCTCAGTGCCATTGTGGCTTTCCACATGCCCTTTGATGGACAACCTGTCTTCTCAGTGCTTGTGGTGCTCTTTATGAGAGGTCTACTCTTAACTAAGCCTCCCATTAAGCCACCACCTGTGGCATGGGCTCTCAATCTTGTCCTTTGACAGCTTATGAAGCCGCCCTTTGAACACCTAGCCACTACATCTTTGAAGTTTTTTTCTTGGAAAGTCATCTTCCTAATTGCCCTCACTTCTGTAAGATACATCAGTGAGCTCCAGGCTTTAGTGGTGGACCCTCCTTTATACACTGTTCCACCATGATAAAGTAGTCCTTAGGACTCATCCTCACTTTATGCCAAAGGTGGTCTCGCCTTTTCATATGAACCAGTCTGTTTACCTTCCGGTTTTCTTCCCTAGACCTCATGCCTCTAGTGCAGAAAGAAGTCTACATACTCTGGATTGCAAGCGTGCTTTAGCCTTTTATCTTCAGAGAACTAGGCAACACACAAAGGCTTCACAGCTTTTTGTTGCGTTTGATTCCAGTCACCTGGGTCTACCAATTTCCAAAAGAACACTCTCTCCATGTGGATTGCAGACTGTATCTTTTACCTATGAGAGTAAGGTCATGTCACAGCACACAATGTGCAAGCAATGGCTGCCTCCATGGCAAACCTACGCTCAGTGGCAATTGATGACATTTGCAAAACAGCAACCTGGTCCTCTGTACCCTTTTTGTGGCCCATTATTGCTTGGACAAGGACTCCCGGCGAGATGCCTCATTTGGCTGTTCTCCAGCATCTCATTCAGAATTGAAACCTGGGACAGTGGGTAGGAGTTTTTCTAATACCAGAGATCCTTGGGAGGATACATGACCCACTTAAGCCTGTGTTTTCACTGCTCTCTCAGGGGTCATCTGGGGAGGGAGGGTTCACTTCATGCCACCAATAGGTGGCGATAAGTGCAACCAAGGTAATTGCATTGTGCGTTCAGCAGTTAACATGGGATGTATACCCTGAAACATACTAGCACTTATCCCAATGCTTCAGTATTGAATACCAAAACATAATGCACTTTTACTAAAGGGCCCCTAAATACCTAAGGCAATAGAGTTAAGTGACTTGCCTAAAATCACAAGTGGCTGTGGGATTCAAACCAGGCTTCCCTGGTTCTCATTCTGCCGTTGCACTTTAGTAACTTCTTTGTTCTCAAGATCAAGGTTCCTGAAGTCTGCTGAAATGTTTTTTGTTTGGCTCTTAAATCTGGAGAATGGGGTATTACCTTGTATGTGTCTACTCCTCTCACTTCATTGTACAACATTGGAATCTGACAAATAATGCACTTTTAAATTCCTAGGTTAACAAAATATTTTATTGACGTGTTGAATTCTGGGATCAAAGTACCTCAACTTTTTTTAAGGTTACTTAGTAACAATGACATGCAGATTCAAGCAACAAGATGAGCCAGTCCTACTGAGCTGCTCCTGCACCTCAGTTTTTAGTTACAGTCCTACTGAGCTGCTCCTGCACCTCAGTTTTTAGTTACCTTCACAAGAACACCAGTGCGAAATCAACCCACAAGAATATGCCCTCTACATACAATCTAAGATGTGCTGTACAAATAAAATTACAATACCCCCTATCCCGAATATTCATGGGCTCCCAGCTCCCTTAGCCTCATTCTCCACCCCTTCGCTGAAGCTAATTGAAGATATAATCTCATCTCTTAACTTATCCACAGCACACACTGATCCCTGTCCAGCCTTTTGGATAAAGGACCTTCGCAAAGAGCTTGCTCCAATAATATCCAGGATCATAAGCCTATCTTTCGACACCGGCTCATTCCCTTCTGCCCTCAAACAGACTTCTATCAGACCTCTTCTAAAAAACCTCAAGTTGGATCCACAAAAAACGGACTCTTACCGACCCATTTCCAGCATACCCACTCTTGCCAAAATAATCGAAAAAATAGCCTACAGACAACTGCAAGACCATATCGACACTGAAGCGCCTTTGGATACTTGTCAACATGGATTCAGGGAATCCCACGGGGTCGAAACCCTCCTCACCTCACTTCTCAACAGCCTAAACCTTGGCATCGATAACATCAAACAGGGCTTTGTTCTCATCTTTTTAGATATTGCGGCTGCTTTTGACTCGGTTTGTCATGAGCTTCTCATTATCCGCCTAAGAGAGAAGGGCATTTGTGGAAAGGCTCTCGATTGGTGCATCTCATACCTCTCTGAGAGATGGCAACAGGTTCGCTCAAATGGGGAAACATCAGATCCATTTCACCAAGGTCAAGGAGTCCCGCAAGGTTCCTCTTTGTCATCACTTTTATTCAACATCTACATGCAACCCTTATGCAACATTATCAGGTCCTTCAGTGTCAACTATATGATTTATGCTGATGACGTGTTACTATAAATTCCGTTCTACATAGATAAGATGAACCTTACCCCCATAACCAACTGTTTTAACGCCATCTCAAATTGGCTACTGACCCAAAACCTCAGAATCCAGAACAAAAAAACAGAGGTCCTTTTTATCTCAAGGAACTCTAAATTCACACCACCCACATTCCTTGAAGTTCAAGATGCAAAGCTGCAAGTAAAATCCCACATCCGATACCTTGGAGCGACCCTGGATCAAAATCTAGATATGAAGTCCCACATAGCCAATATTGTAAGGTCAGTTTATTTCAAGATCCGCTCCCTCAGACACCTCCGCCGACTGATTGATCCAGATGACTTCCGCACAGTCTACCAGGCCCTAATTATCCCACACTTTGACTTCGCAAACTGTATACTACAGGGGCTCCCCCAATCCACCCTTAACCCGCTTCAACTAGCATTAAACAGCGCAGCAAGAGTGCTTTTCGGGGTACCTAAAAGAGAACATGTAACACCTCTCCTGAAACAATTACACTGGCTCCCTATCCAAGCGAGAATCACCTTCAAGACCCTGCTACTAGCCTTCAAAGCTCAAAAAGAACTTGCTCCCTCTTCACTATCAGATTTGATCCAACCAATCCCTTCCAATAGGCTTCGAAGAACCACGGAACTAAACATGCTAAATGTTCCAAAAGAGTCCTTAAGATATATCTCCGCAACTGTAAACAGATCCTTCAGTTTATGCGCTCCAAAAACATGGAACACACTCCCACCACACATTAGGATCATCGCTGATCTCTCCCAGTTTAAAAAGGCCTTGAAGCACCACCTGTTCATCAAATACTTCCCAGAGAACACAGTAACACAAACTCACTCAAATAGCACCAATCCCATTCTAAACACGCAACCCCTGCTAACCCATTAACACTTCATACCCCGCTCATACTACAAAGATCTTTTCATGTACTACTCCGTCCATATGTTTATAGTTCAATGACTATTACTCATTGTAAATAGTTACCCCAGTTACCCAAGTTCTTGTTCCTGTTCCATGTAAAAAACAGATAATATGTATCTTATCTGATGTTTTATTGTTCTTTGTAAACCGCGCTGATTATAAATAGTGCGGTATATAAGAGATGTTAAATAAAATAAATAAATAATAAATAAGCAAATTCTCCAGGACCAAGCAGGAAGTCAGTCCTCACATATGGGTGATGTCGGCGCCGACGGAGCCCTCGCGGAGCAATTTCCCCAGCTTTCAAAGAAAGCCTTTGGGAATTGCAGCGCGCATGCGCAGTCCCCTTGCTGCCCAAGGGTGCCATTTTGCTCAGTCTTCTTTTTTCCGCGGAGCCCTACAGACGCTGTTTGTGATCACCGCTGAAAAAGTTTATTTTCTCTCTTATTTTTTATTCTTTTTCGGTTCGACGCCGGATCCTTTTTCCTGCCCGGACCCGCTACGCCGGTATCGGGTCCGTTTCTTTATTTTTCGGTTTTTTGTCCTTCGTGGCAAGCGTTCGTGCCATTTTTTTCCTTTTCACTGGCAGCCCTGTCTTTTGACCTCGCAGGGGCCCTTTTTCCCTCGATGGCTGCCAGCGGGTTTAAGAAGTGTGATCGCTGTAAGAAACTCATGTCTCTTACCGACACGCACGACTGCTGCCTCGGACCCGATCATGACCCGATGATCTGTGGTCCGTGTGGCAAGATGTCCTCAAAAGCGTTGAGTCGGCAGCATCAACGAGAACGAATCTTCTCTGATTCCGCGTCCGGCCGGGCCCGGACCTCGTCAGAGGCTTCGACATCCCGGGACTCCGGTCCTGAGCATCGTCGGAGTTCCTCTGAGCGGGGGTCTCCTACCCGGGAACATCATCGGAAGAAAAAACCCGCGAGGGCGGCGTCGGTGGACGCTCCTGGTTCCTCGAGGGCCAGGTCGCATAGCCCCGATAGCCGTCCCGGGTCCTCGGAGAGGCCTTCGAAACATCCTCGTCTCGAAATGGAGTCGCCTGGACACGTGAGTACTGTGGTCCTTGTGGACTCGCCTCCGAAGGAGCTGCCGTCGGGGCCCGAGTCAGGGGCTGCTGGGTCTCCTGAGCTTGGACTCAGGTTGACGGCCTTGGAGAGCAGTTTGGCTGCCTTCATGGACCAGCAGCGGGCATTGATCGCTGGCCTTGCCAATGCGTCTGCCCTGGCCACCGGGACGTCGACGTCCAAGTCGACCCCGGAGACCGAGCCGATCCTCGAGTCCATCCGAGCTCGAGTCCATCCTCGGTTGCGGTCTCCCTCGGCCTCCCGTTCAGGACCGAGGTCGTCGACGCCGACACTTTCGGCGTCGGGGCGGAGGGCATCGGTGCCCGCCCGACCGGAGCCACTCGAATCCTCCTCCGAGGAGTCCGACTGGGAATTGGAGGACGAAGAGTCCCCTGGTAGTTTTTGGACTCGGTGTGTCCCATCGGACTCGCCCGAGTCCGAACCTCGGAGATGGTCCCCCCCCGGAGGACACCTGGTTCTCGGACTTTGTGCGGGACATGGCCAAGGCCTTGGCATTCCCCGCGGATCCCGAGGAGCTCGATGCCCTCCAGTATGACTCTCCCCCGAAGGAGGCCTTTACTGTACCGGTTCCTCCGATGCTGGAGCGACTTCTCTTCCGCATGTGGGAGAACCCGGCGTCAGCGCCGGTCTTAAGCAAGCGGGTCGATTCCATTTATCGAGTCCGCAAGAGCCCCGGGTTTCAAAAGGCACAACTACCGCACCATTCCATGGTGGTGGTATCGGCCATGCATAGACTCGAGAGTCAAAAGATGCACTCCTCGGTGCCTCCCAGCCGGGAGGCCCGGAGCCTGGATGCCCTCGGTAGAAAGTGTTTCCAGGGCTCCATGCTTGCTTGTCGAGTCCAGACCTACCAGCTCTATATGGGCATGTATCTCCGAGATCTGGCAAAGGAAATTGCTGGGTTCTCTGCTGTTCTCTCCGAGGAACCTTTGCAGAGGTTCCAAGCCTTGTCCACTGGGATTAGAGAGTGCTCGAAGTTTATCTCTCGAGCAGCCTACGATGGCTTCGAAGCATCGGCTCGAGTAGCCGGAGCCGGCATCGGTGCCCGCCGACAGGCTTGGCTTCAGTCATCCGACCTCGAGCCATGGGTCCAGGACAAGTTGGTCGATGTCCCCTGCAGAGGTGAAAACCTCTTTGGCAAACCCATGGCTGAAAAGGCTGCACAAATCGAGACCGAGACTCTGACCAGAACTAGGCTGTCCAGAAAAACCTCTGCCCCTTCTCAGAAGAAGAAGGGCTCGGGGAAAAAGCCCTTTTACCCGAGGAAGGCGGCTGCCTATAAATACTACCCTCAGTATCAGGCCTCAGCAGCTCCCCAAAAGGGTCAGCAGGCCAAGGGACGGGGTAATGGGTCCCGTAGGCAGCAGGCCCCCAAGCCCACTACGCCGGCCCCTGCTCAGCAGAGTGGGGGTTTTTGACTCCATCAGCATAGCCTCTTCCCCTCAGCTGGTTTCTCTCAGCACAGGAGGCCGGCTGGTCCACTTTGCCCACAGGTGGTCAGCCATCACATCAGATACCTGGGTTCTTCATATTGTTCAGAAAGGCTATCTACTACACTTTCACCAGGTACCTCCCTCCCTACTTTCCAGGGGAGCCTCCAAGACTCCCTCTGCACAGGGACTTACTCCTTCAGGAGTTGGCAAGTCTTCTTCAGGAACAGGCTGTGGAACCGGTGCCCCACCACCTGAGAGGTCACGGCTTTTATTCCAGGTACTTTCTGATACCAAAAAGAACAGGAGGCCTCAGACCCATCCTGGACTTGCGAAACCTCAACAAGTTCCTGGCAAGGGAAAAGTTCAAGATGCTTACCCTTGGAATCCTGCTGCCCTACCTCCAGCAGGGAGACTGGCTATGCTCCTTAGATCTAAAGGATGCCTATACTCGCATCCTTATTCATCCAGACCACAGACAATATCTCAGATTTGTTGTGGGAGGAAATCATTACCAGTACAGGGTCCTGCCCTTTGGCCTATCCTCCGCCCCCAGGGTTTTCACCAAATGCCTGGCAGTGGTGGCGGCCTATCTCAGACCTCAAGGCCTTTTTGTGTTTCCATACCTGGACGACTGGCTCATCCGGGCCCAGTCTTCCCAAGAGGCCACTCAAGCCACTCATCGCACTGTGTCTCTGCTCCAGCACTTGGGCTTTGTCATAAACTTCGCAAAGTCCACTTTACTCCCCTCTCAAGATCTCGAATTCATTGGCGCAAGGTTAAACACAATTCAGGTGCGGGCCTTCCTGCCTCTGGACAGGGCCCACAGGCTCATGAATCTCGCCAGCCACTTTCGCAGCAATTCCCTGGTCTCTGCCAGGCAATTTCTGAGACTGCTCGGCCATATGGCTTCCACGGTCCATGTGACCCCCAATGCCTGCCTGAACATGCGCCCTGCCCAGTGGTGCCTTCGCACGCAATGGCATCAGGCCACGGGGAGCCTGATGGACTCAGTACAAGTCTCAGACCTGCTGGTCTCTTCTCTGCGGTGGTGGCTTCATCTGCCAAAACTAGTACTGGGAGTGGATTTTCAATCTCCTCCTCCTTCTCAGGTACTAACAACCGATGCTTCTCTCCTGGGATGGGGAGCACATTGCCAAGGGACATGTACTCAAGGCCTCTGGACTCCTTGGGAGTCTGCGCAGCAGATAAACTTCCTGGAGCTCAGAGCCATCCGCCTAGCTCTGAGAGCCTTCTCCCACCTCACTTCTGACCAGTCGGTACTGGTCCAGACCGACAATCAAGTAGCAATGTTCTACGTGAACAAACAAGGAGGCACAGGCTCCTTCCTTCTCTGTCAGGAGGCACGACGGCTGTGCTCTTGGGCAGTCGGCCATGGCATACTCCTCAAAGCGGTCTATCTCCCAGGTCAGGAAAATTACCTGGCAGACAAACTAAGCAGGATCCTCCAACCACACGAGTGGAGATTGGATCCATTAGTGGTTCAGCAGATCTTTCTCAAGTGGGGACTCCCCACCATGGATCTGTTTGCCAGTCCTCTGAACCGGCAACTACCCAGATTCTGCTCTCGACAACCGCATCCTCTCAGAGTAGCGCCGGATGCTTTTCTGATTCCATGGTCCACAGGCCTCTTGTATGCCTTTCCTCCCATGCCACTAGTGTCTCGAACACTCTTCAAAGTTCTCCGAGACAAAGCCTCGCTGATCCTAGTGGCTCCCCGGTGGCCGAGGCAACCTTGGTTCCCGCTTCTAATGCAGCTGGCGGTGGACACTCCTCTTCCTCTGGGGTTTCAACCCGATCTCCTGACACAGGACCACGGGTCTCTCCTACACCCCAACCTCCATTCCCTTCATCTGATGGCCTGGCTGCTGAAAGGGTAGTCCTTGCTCCCCTCCTGCTGCCTCGGGAGGTGGAAGAGGTCGTCTTGGCCTCCAGGCGGCCCTCCACCCGGAAGTCCTACGCTCTTAAGTGGCGTCGCTTCTCTGTCTGGTGTGCTCAGCAGTCTGAGAATCCCTTCTCCTGCTTGGTGGCAGTGGTCTTGCAATATTTGCTTTACCTCTCCAATCTGGGCCTTAAGTCCAACTCTGTCAGAGTCCACCTCGGTGCTCTCTCTGCACATCACGCACCGGTGGATGGCAGGCCTCTTTCCAACCACCCTTTGGTGGCTTGTTTTCTCCGAGGCCTCCTTCTGCTTAAGCCTCCTTTGCGTCCACCAGCCCCTGAATGGGATCTGAATGTGGTCTTGCAGTGGATTACCTGTCCGCCCTTTGAACCTATGGCTACCTGCCCTCTTCGTTTTCTTTCTTGGAAAACCTTGTTCTTGGTAGCCCTTACCTCTGCTAGGCGTGTTAGTGAACTGCAGGCCCTAGTGTCTGATCCTCCTTACACTAGGTTCTACAGGAATAGGGTGGTCTTACGGATTCACCCTAAGTTTCTTCCAAAAGTGGTTTCTCCTTTTCATCTCAACCAGGAGGTAGTTCTTCCGACCTTCTTTCCCAGGCCGCACTCCAGCCGGGCTGAAACGGTCCTGCATACCCTGGACTGTAGGAGGGCCTTGTCCTTCTACCTTGACCGTACGCAGGAGCATAGGAGGGCTGTTCAGCTCTTCATTTCTTTTGACCCCAATAACTTGGGGCTACCTGTCTCTAAGCGTACCTTGTCCATTTGGGTAGCTGACTGTATCGCCTGGGCTTATGGGGCAGCCGGCCTCTCGTTGGAGGGTTGAATCACGGCTCATCGTGTTAGGGCGAAGGCTGCGTCAGTGGCTCACCTCCGCTCTGTTCTGTTGGCAGACATCTGCCGGGCCGCTACTTGGTCTTCAAGCCAGACATTTGCGGCCCATTACTGCCTGGAGAGGGAGTCCCGCAGGGACAGTGCTTTCGGTCAGGCAGTCCTCCATAATCTCTTTGAGGTTTAGGCAACTCCTACCCTCCGGCCCTGGTATTGGGCTACCGGTCGGGGGTGTTTTCAGAGAAGATTCCTTCCTTCTATGCTGCTGAGCTAGAGGGAGCTCATTTTTGTGCTTGAGGTCTCCGGTAGCCTTAAGCTTGGGAGTCCCATATGTGAGGACTGACTTCCTGCTTGGTCCTGGAGAAAGAGTAGTTACTCACCTGTAACAGGTGTTCTCCAGGAGCAGCAGGAATCAGTCCTCACAACCCTCCCTCCTCCCCTTGGAGTTGCAGTCCTATCATTTCGTTTTTGCTAAATTTTTTGCTGTCTTTTAGCTATGTCATCAGACTGAGCAAGATGGCACCCTTGGGCGGGAAGGGGACCGCGCATGCGCGCTGCAATTCCCAAAGGCTCTCTTTGAAAGCTGGGGAAATTGCTCCGCGAGGGCTCCGTCGGCGCCGACGTCACCCATATGTGAGGACTGATTCCTGCTGCTCCTGGAGAACACCTGTTACAGGTGAGTAACTACTCTTTATTGATGTGCTGAGTCTCATTTGGTTGTATTCTGTCTGCTGCTTTTTTTTTCTCATTTCTGATTCTAAAGATTTGGTTTCACAATATTTGGAATGTTTAGAAATTAGGCTCGTGGACTAATTTAGTGTGTTTTACCTCTTTGTGAAATCATTTTATGCCTAGAACTTGTATAGAATTGCTGATAGACTTTGTTAGAGGACCCACTGACACAGTTCAATATACTTCATAATTGAAATTCCCTTCAAATCAAAGGAGAATTAATACTCTGCTAATTTAAGTTCTTGAATGTGTAGTTGAAGTTTTTAATTCAGAAAAAGAAAGCATACTCCATGGTGGTTTTATAGAAGCAAGTTATGAGTTCAGATATAGCGAGCAGACCTGGTGCAAAAGTGACTGGAAGAGACTGATAAGAGTACAGCAAGCAAACATTGCTTTTAATTGGGCAATGGCATTTTTTTCTTTAAGATTTTAAGCTTCTGTTAGCCTCTCCTGAATGCTGTTTTCAGGTGTTAGATATCTTGGAAGTTCATCTCCTGACATTATCTTCCTGCAGGATGGTGAGTCAGAATTCTCCAGGAACAAGCAGGAAGTCAGTCCTCACTTATAGGTTATGTTGGCACTGACTGAGCCAGCACAGAGCAATTCCCCACCTTTCAAAGAGCCTTTGGGATTGCTGCCATGCATGTGTGGTCCTCTTCCCAGCCAAGGGTGCCATCTTGCTCAGTCTCCCTCTTTCCGTGTAGCCCTTCGAACGCATGTCCTCATCCCTTGGAAAAGGTTTTCTTCTCCAGCCTTTTGGCCCATTTTTCTGGTAGCACCGGTCCTCCCCATTGCCCTGCCGTGGGCCAAGGGATCCCCATTTTTCTCCTTTTAGTGTGTTTTGGTGTGTTTTCCCTCTTCGGGCCTTTTTTCCAACCGCTGGCCTTGAGGGTCTTTGACCTCACAGGGGATCTTTTGCCTCCCTGGCCACCGGCTTCAAAAAATGTGACAGATGCTCCAAGAATGTCACTCATGGGCACCCATGACTGTCTGGGGGCCCACCACAACCCAGAGCTCTGCTTGTTCTGTAAGAAAATGTCCACTAAGGCCTTGCTAAGCTGTAAGCAGAAGTCAGATGACATTTGCTGTAAGGCAGCCCAGAGGGCCCTGGTGTCACTTTGCCCCACCGATCCACCACTTGCAGGGTCCCCCTGCAGTGACCCTGCACCCCAGGCGTCACTCTGATCAGGGTTTGTCTGAGGTGGTGTGGGCCTGGTTTTCCCACAAAAGTTCCTCAAATATCACCAATATTTCCAATTGCCTGGGCACATGGGAGTCGTGCACCAGAAAATAAAAAGAACTCAGATCACAATTATTTGTCAGTAAAAATAATTCTTTTATTTGGCACAAGCAAAAGCTGTAAGCACAGATATACAAGTGTCTATCTGAGGGATCTGAGTACAGGCAGTGTTCTCTATCTCCACAGTGATGAGACAGAGAAGGCCGCCCTGAGCTCTGTAATTGCATCCTTATATACTCTTATACCCTCTGTAGCAACTCCTGCACAAAAGTTTTGTTCCGTGTGCAAAAGTTGCTATACTGTCTGTAAAAGGTTGTAGGGCCTGTAGAGGTCTCCTTCCTTTGGGACAAAGGAGGGCCGTGTGCAAAAAGTATGCAGAGGCCTCTTTCCTTTGGGATCCACCCTTATTAGCATATTAATGGCTTTTATTCTTGCTAGTGTTGAGTCATTCTGGCTACACCCTGCCATTCATTTTGTTTTATTAATCACTGTAGCTTTCAGCACTGTAGTCTTCAGGGCTTATGAATACTTTGTATCACCAGCTTTGTTTGGCCTGTTTAACTTGTCTAGGCTTGCCCAACTTGCTCAGGCCTGTTCAATCTGTTCAGGCCTGACTTAGCTTTTCTTAGCCGGGTCCATTTTCTGTGCACTTCTGTTCAGAGTATGGTTCCCTGGCTTTACTCTTGTTGTGCTGGGCTCTGGGTACTCATTTTCTTAGCCCATGTGTTTTTTCCATGCCATCATGATGTATTACAGCCTCAGGCAAGGATGTAGCCATACTAGACATACCTATCAGCCAATTTCCCTTCAGTGGAATGGCGAAAGAAGACTTAAGTCACTGTCGGGGGCTCCAGACAAGTGTGAGTGGTCTTGCGCTTGTTACCTTAGCACTCCTCGGTGTTCTAGAGTCTGACAAGGAGTGGCCTCAAAAGGTACCTCATATGGATATGGAGGCCTCTGGTGATGGCACTCAGTCTCCCGAGGGTCATCCTGGTAAGGATCCCCTCTCCTCCATGCCAGACCCGGTAACCCTGGTGTTGGCATTGCAGGGACCCACCCCTGCGTGGGAGTCCTGTACGCTGGCACTAGAGTGCAGTGTTTCTCCCTTCCTAGCTGCCCATCAGGTGCTTTTGGCTGGCTTGTGCCCTGAGGGTCCCTTGACAGGGGTCCTGAAAACAACCTTAAAAACCCACAAGAGCCACAGGCCTCGTGAGGGTCCCCGGTACTGGTCTCACTTGCTGTCCTGTTCCTCGGGGGTGAGGTCTTCCAGAGTCGATGCCTCTGGCTCCAAGCAAGCCTTGGCCACTGGGCATGGGGATCAGCCTGACTCAGAATCCTCCTCGGATCTCGGGCTGGGAATCGATTGTGGGACATGTCCCTTGAAACCTACACCCATTGCGACCTTCCTTCTGTTTTGTCCCTGCCCGCCTCGCAAAGGTGATCACCTCCTTAGTATTTGTGTGAGATATGGCTCAAACCCTCAATCTGCCCATGTAGACAGAGGAAGAGCTGAGGGCAGAGGAACTCAACATCTTGCAGTATGAATCTCCCCCCTAGGGAGTCTCTCATGGTCCCTGTAGCACTGCTCCTCCGCATGTGGAAAGCACCTGCCTTGGTCCCTATTATCAGTAAAAGACACTATGCCATGTATAGGGTCCAGTGTAACCTGGGGTTCTGGAAGACCCAACTTCCCCATACCTCCATGGTGACTGAATCTGCAAAGCAGAAGAGCCTGAAGTTGCACTCTTTGGTCCCACCTGGTAGAGAATCCCATGCACCACCCCCGTTCAACAGGTGGTCAAGAGGGTCCTGCTGCATCTCCAAGGCTGGGGGTTTTACTCCTGGTACTTTCTCATTCCAAAGAGGATGGGCGCCCCATCCTCAATCTCAAGAATCTGAACAAATTTCTGATGCGGGAGAAGTTCAGAATGCTTTTGCTTGGCATCCTGCTGCCCTTCCTTGGTTAGGGTGATTGACTATGCTCCTTGGATCTCTGAGACACTTCACCTACATCCCGATCCACCCCAAGCACAAAGTTACCTGCATTTCAGGGTGCAAGAGGAGCACTTCCAATATAGAGTGCTCCCTTTTGGGCTTGCATCTGCCCTGCGAGTCTTCACGAAATGCCTGTCAGTGGCTGCAGCCCACCTTCGGCTGCAGGGCATATGTCTACCCTTACTTGGCTGACTGGCTTACCAAGGCAGATTGGCAGAAGAGGCTTGCCTCTCTGCGCCGAGCACTGTCCTCGAGTGCCTCTGTTTCCTGATCAACTACTCCAAGTCCCACCTCAAGCAGGTGCAGACTCCGGGGTCCTGTCTCGACCTCCTGCAGCCTTTCCAGTTCCTTGGATTGGTGGCAGAACCCCCAATGCCTCCTTTGGGGCATGATGCATGCGAAGATATCATAAGGGATATCAGCAATAGACCAAGAAGGACCAATACTGACAACATGATCAGCACACCTGCAGTATATCACAAGACTAAACAAACAACTTCAAGAAGAGCTCCTTCACTACTGGTGTCCACACTTTGGAACTCCCTCCCAATGAGCCTAAAGGCATTAAATGACATCATAGACTTCTGCAAGGCCCTTAAAACCCTGCTCTTTACAGAAACCTATGAGCAGACAGACAACAGTCTCCACCCGAATGATAATGCAACTACCTCTGCCAACTCGATACCCACTCATCCCAACTAGACATACGAGTTCATTGTATAATGTTGTTAAATACCCTCATGTTAAATGTAACCCTCCAATTGTGATGTGATCACTTTGATTAAAGGATAAGGTGGTATACAAATCTGTCTAAGTAAAATAAAATGTCCTTCCAGACTCGGCAGCACGAGCTCAGCCTGATGACGGATGCCTCACTGTTGGGCTGGGGAGCCCACTGCGGCAACCTCTGGACCAGGGACAGTAGTCACTTGAATCTTGTCAGCAGATCAACCTGCTCTAACTTTGAGTGGTCCAGCTGGCTCTGAAGGTCTTAGAGTACCACCTGCAGTGCAAGTTGGTGCTTGTGCAGACTAACAGCAAGGTTACAATGCTCTACATAAGGAGGGGGATATGGGCTCCTGCCTATTCTGCTCCTTTGCTGTATGGCGGGCCATGACCTTAGAGCAGTTCTCCCGGGCCAGGACATATATCCTCATGGACAGACTCAGGCACCATTCGTGTGGGCGAAGGAGCTTGCTAAGTCCAGAGGTGGTTCTCCACCTGTTCTGCTGTTGGAGAACATCATCCATAGACCTGTTTGTCAGCTCGGCGAAAACGCAGCTTCCCTGCTTTTTGTGGGCCAATACCACACCCAAGCAGGGTGGTCCTGGATGTGTTCCTTCTGAGCTGGACCTCTGGGCTTCTGTATGCATTCCCTCCCACTCCTCTCATTGTGAGGACCCTCCACAAGATTCAGCGGGACAGAGCCTCTGTGATTATCATGGCTCCTTCGTGGCCTCCACAGCCCTGGTTCCTGCTTCTACTCCGGCTCTCATCGGAACCTCTGATTTTCCCCCCTTCCCCCCCCCCCTCCCCGGGCAGTACCCCAGGGCTGCTGACACAGGAGGAGGGATGGGTGCTTCACCCAAATCTTGTCTCGCTATCCCTGGCAGCCTGGCAGCTGAACAGTTCTCTTTAGCCTCGCTGCTCCTCCCAGAGGGTGTTGAGGAAGGACTCGATGAGATAGGCCTACGCCCTGAAGTGGCAGCACTTCTCGGTCTGGTGCTCTGAGCTCCAGATCGACCTGTTCCAGTGGGTTCTCCAGTACCCTCTCAAGTGGGGCTGAAATCCAGTTTGGTCTGGGTTCACCTGAGCACCATCTTGGCCAACCACATCCCTGTCAAGGGTAAACCCCTCTTGGACCAGCCTCTAGTCTCCCACTTCATGTGGGGCCCTTACTTTCCAAGCCTCCCCATCTGGCCTCCACCGGCAGAGTGGGAACTCAACATCATGCTGATGTGCTCGCTTCGGCACCTCTCCTGGAAGTTAGTCTTCCTGATGGTACTGACCTCGGCCTGGCGAGTCAGCAAGCTGCAAGCCCTCATTGCCAGGGTTCCCTACATTAGGTTCTATGGGAACAGGGTGGTCCTTCGAACTCACCCAAGTTCCTACCGAAAGTTGTCTCTGATTTCCATCTCTACCAAGAGATCATCCTACCAACTTTCTTCCCAAGACCCCCATGCCAACTGGGCATCAGTGGTCCTACAGATGCTTGACTGCAAGAGGGCTCTTGCCTTCTACCTGCAGTGCACCTAGGGTCATTGCAGGTCTGACCAACTCTTTGTTGCCTATGACCATAATTGCCTGGGGCTCACAGTCACCAAGTGCACCATCTCCATCTGGGTGGTGGATTGCATCACCTTCGCTCAGGCAAAGGTGGAGCTCCATTGGATCGCTGAGTCATGGCGCATGGTGTCCAGGCCAAGGCCACATCAGTTGCTTTGCTGCGTTCAGTACCTCTGGTGGACATCTGCCAGGCTGCGACCTGGTCTTCTGTAAATACCTTTGCTTTGCACTACTGCTTGGAGACAGAGTCCTGCTGGGATAACGCCTTCAGCCAGGCTGTACTCTGTAACCTGTTCAGGGTATAAGCAACTCCTGCCCTCTGCCCCTTCTTCTGTGGCTACTGCGAGCTTTGCTCCAAGGGTCTGAGGACTGAGGCTTCCTTTGGTCATTGGCTTCTGCTCATGGCCTCGTGGAGGTGTTTTTGGCTTGCAGGTTTTGGTAGCCTGTTGCTGGGGAGTCCCATGCTTCCTGCTTGTTCCTGGAGAAAGTGTAGTTACTCACCTGTAACAGGTGTTCTCTAGGAACAGCAGGAATCAGTCCTCACTACCCTCCCACCTCCCCTGAAGTGTTGCCGTTTTTGTTTTTCTTCCCTTGCCATCTGCCGCGTAGGGCTCTAGCTTTGGGACCTGACTGAACAAGATGGCACCCTTGGGCTGTAAGATGACCATGCAGGCATGGCAGCAATCCCAAAGGCTTTCTTTGAAAGCTGGGGAATTGCTCGGCGTGGGCCCCTTCAGTGCTGATGTCACCCAAAGGTGAGGACTGATTCCTGCTGTCTCTGGAAAATACCTGTTACAGGTGAGTAACTATGCTTTCCTTCCCACTAAGGGCCAGAAGTGTAAAGGTAAAAAGATGGCTAAGACTCCTACCTCCAAGGGAGGCATGGTGGTCTTCAGGGAGATTTTCTTGCCAGAATTTGTGCTACTGATGTACAAAGTATTTTGTATGGAGCAGCAGGCCGGCTGTGAGCACCCTGACATGTAGCTCAAAAGCATTGTCATCTGCCATCCCTTCAGTGGGAACAAAAGGAGGGTGGGAGCAGGAGGAGGCAGCTGGATGAGAACCTATGGGATGACCTGGGCTCTGTGTTCTCTGAGGAGGCAGAGGACCTGGAGGAGGTTCAGGAGAGATTACCCAGGCAGAGGACTCTTACATTATTTGTCTGGTTTTTGGAGGGAGGAATTGTCTGTCTTGATAGCATACTCCTCCAAGGTGCTGAATGTCAGTACAGAGGTGTGCACGGAAGAGGAGGATCTTCTTTCCAGGCGGTTAAATCTTCTCAAATGGTGGTCTGTTTGCATCAGGTCATCTGGCATATAATTCAGGAAGAATGGGACATCCCAGAGGCGACACTCAGGGACTCGTACAATGTCATGGCTGTACTATCTTCCAGACAAGGAATGAGAGCTTTTGTGCGCTCCAAAAGTGGATGCAGTGGTTTCCATGGTAACTAAAGAACACAATCCCAGTGGAAGGCAGTTCTTATCCTAAACAGCTTTTGAAGGCTGAAGTTGGAGACCTTTTTGAAACAAGCCTTTGACATTAATGCATTATCTTTACAGGCTTTGGTATGTGGCATAGGTGTGTTGACATGGGGCACAAGGCATCTTAGAAGGTGCTGGAGTGGAGAAGCCTCAGTCGCCTGAGGTGACAAAACTGGAATCGGGAGTGGTGTATCTATCTAATGCCTTTTAGGATTTTATTAGCTGCTTGTCCAAGGGATTGGCCTCTGAGGTGGGAGCAGCGAGGTGATTATTTGTGGCTACGGAACTGATCAGCAGATGTTTCCTCCAAATCTGTGCTAGGTAAGCTCCTCTTTGGAGAGGATCTAGAGAAGTTGGTAAAGGATCTATGAGAATCTAAAGGAGGTAGATTGCCAGAGAACAATCATCAACCATTTAAGGGCTCTGGGATGGGTCAGCCAAAAGATTTGATGTTTTAGGGCAATGCTATTTACACCTGTTCAAAGGGGCAGGTTTCCCTCTGCCAATCATTTTGGGGTGTAGGAAGAGGTTTCTACTCTTCTGCCTCCAACTCCCAAGAAATCACAATGAAACTAGGACAGGCACGGCACGGCACAGCACAGCACGTTCCTGTAGGGGGTCAGCTACAGGATTTTTATGACACCTGATCTCTCATAATGACCAACCAGTGGGTGTTAGAGGTCATCATGGAAGGCTATGCCTTTGACTTTGCGTGCCCTCTCAAGGATGCCTTTGAGTCCCCCTGCAGGGTAGCACAAAAACAGAGAGCAGTACACCAAATCTTCAGGGGCTTTAGGACTTGCAGACTGTCATACAGGTTCCCAAGACCAGTGCAGATGTGGTCGTTACTCCATCTATTTCATGGTTCCCAAGAAAGAAGGGTCGTCTTGGCCAATTCTGGACCGCAAGCTTGTGAATCAAAGTCTGAGTTCTGTATTTTTCACATGGAAATGTTATGGTAAGTGAGTAGAGGTGGTACAAGAAGGAGCGTTCTTAACATCCCTCAGTCTTACAGAGGCTAATCTTTATATTTTGGTGTGTCTCAAACATCAACTTTTCCTCAGGTTCTCGGTACCAATGATTCTCCAGGAACAAGCAGGAAGTCAGTCCTCACTTATGAGGTGACGTCAGCACCAACAGAGCCCACGCAGAGCAATTCCCCAGCTTTCAAAGAAAGCCTTTGAGATTGCTGCCACACGTGTGGTCCTCTTCCCGCCCAAGGGTGCCATCTTGCGCAGTCTCCCTTTTTCCGCAGAGCCCAGCGAACGCACGTCCTTGTCCCTTAGAAAAGGTTTTGGTTTTGTCCTACAGGCCCTTTTGTTTTCCCGATTGCACCAGTTCTACCTGTCCTTCCCCTGCTCTACCTTCTTAGAGTTATCAGGGATAGTCTCTTCCTTTTCATTTTTTGTTAAGGGCTTCACGCCCTTTTCTCTTAACCGCTGGCCGCGTAAGTCTTCGACCTTGCGGGGGCCCTTTTTGCCCCCATGACAGCTGGCTTAAAAAAAAATGCAATAGATGCTCTAGGAACATGTCGCTTATGGACACTCATGACTGTTGTCTGCGGTGCCCCGGAGCTGACCATGATCTAGAGCTCTGTTTCCTCTGCAAAAAAATGTCCTCTAAGGCCCTGTGCAGCCGTAAGCAGAAGTCCGAAGACATTTTCCGAAAGGCTGCCTCTGGATCCCCGGTACCACCCTCGGTCGTGTCCCCCCCCCCTCCCCTCCCCCCGTGGCCCTGTGCTCTTGGCGGCACTCTGACCAGGGATCCCCTGAGGTGGAGTGGTGCAAAAAGAAGGCCTTGAAGTCACTGTCGGGGGCTCCCGACAAGCGGGAGCACTCTCATGGTCTGTCACTTTAGCCCCCTTCGGTGTTCCCAAGAGTCAGATAGGAGCGGCCCCGCAAGGTACCCCGCACAGAAGCAGAGGCCTCTGGCGAAGGCGCCCTGTCTCCTGAGGGCCATCCCGGTGAGGACCCCCCCTTCTCCTCCTTGATGCCCAACCCGGTGACCCCAGGATCAGCATCACAGGGCCCCATGCCTGTGTGCTGGCGTTGGAACGCAGCGTTTCTACATTCATTGCTTCCCAGCAGGTGCTCACAGCCAGCTTTGCTGACTTGCACCCAGAGACCATGGGTCCCTTGCGTGGGACACTGAAATCCATCCAGGAAACCCCCAAGAGCCATGGGCCTCTTGAGGGTCCTCGATGTCTGTCTCGCTCGCCCTCCCGTTCCTCAGAGGAGAGATCTTCCAGGGCCTCCGGCTCCAAGCGGGCACCGGCCATTGGACAGGGTGATCTGCCTGGCTCAGACTCCTCGACCAATTTTTTTTGGAGTGGGAGTCCGATTGGGGACACCTCCCTGGAAACCCGTACCCACTGGGATCTTCAGTTGGACCCACCCATGTTCCAGTGGCGCTCACCACCCGAGGACACCTCCTTCCTGGTGTTCGTTCGGGACATGGCACGGGCCCTTTTAACCTGACCACTTAAGCCGAGGAAGACCCTCATGCTGAAGACCTCAATATTCTTCAGTACAAGTCCCTGCCCAGGGAATCCCTCACTGTGCCGTTTCCTCCTATTCTATCTTGGCTGGATCAGAGAGCGCTTGATACAGGGGTTTTCCCCCGAAACGTGCACGTCGCGCATGGTTATCCAGATAAGTGCCGTTTTCATTTGGATTTGGTCTTCTGAGAAGTTTTATTGAATAACCTATTGGTTTGAATAAAAGGGATATGTATTGTGTATTGGGGCAAGGGTTTGCAATGCCTGCCCTACACGATTTATGTCCGACAAAAAAATTGTAAATTTGCTGAGGGATTCACGGGATCTGTTTTCTTATCTCATTATATTGATCACCGTTTGGGTTTATAGAATTAATCAAAAGATGAGCCATAGGTGTGACATGTACAGTAGAGGCATGTGGCCAAGCACAGTCATTATCCCATGTGCTTTTGTCTGACTCCATTTTCGTATCTCTGGAGTCTGTGTAAGACTTTCGCTTGAGTCCTGTCAAGGAAAGCCCCTATGACTTCCAGATAAGGGAAAAAAAGAGACTCCTGGTGTTCTCAGATAGGTTGCCACCACCGCAAGGCACTTTGTAAAGACTCAGGGGGCCAAGGCCAGCCAGCAATGTAGCATTCCATACTGAAAGTGCTTTTTCTGCCAGGACAAATCAGGGATCGATTGATCCTGTGGGCAGGATGGATCAGTACATGGATATATGCATCCTTTAGATCCAGGGAGCATAGCCAAATTATCTTTCTGAAGATAAGGGAGTAGGGTACCTAGAGATACCATCTTGAACTTCTCACAGCAAAGGTGTTGATGTTTCTGGTCCCCAAAAAGATGGGGAATTATGGCTCATCCTGGACCTCAAAGTACCTGGCATAAAATTCCCATACAATCTCCTCCTGCAACAAAATCAACCAGAAAGGTGGCGATTTCTCCCAAAAAATGGTCTAGATGTAGAGGATCGATACACCCTTGGGGGCAATGTGGCAGCAGCTCAGCAAAGTGCAACATGTAGCTGCTTTGGGCTATTTATTGTACCCATAAGTGAAGTTATAAGGGGCCATCTGTGGGCAAAAGGTGAGCCTTCCCACCACCAGAGGACTTCCCTCTTTGGACACTGGCAGATGGGCTTTGACTGGTTCCTCCAGAGCACAGCCACACGCCTGGTTTTGGTTAGGGGGCAGGCTGAGCCTTTTGAAGCTTTTCTCAATGCTGTAGGCGAGGAGCCTGAAGTTTTTGCTGAGAGGTTTAAGGACCAGGGAAGTAGCTGGTGCCCATGCAAGTAGTAAGTAGTCTTCCAGCCTCCACTTTGATACCTCCTGCGGTAGGCAGCTGGTTCAGGTGAGGTGCTGCATCTCTATGATGCCTGCCTTTTCTCCTCCACCTGCTTTCCAAAGAGGTTATCTTCCCTGCACAAATATCTGCATGCTTACTTTGCACAAACTGTTCCAGGTTGGAAGATTGAAGCCAGGCAAGCCTGCAGGCGCCAATGTGCCTGCTGCTGTTCTAGACACCATCTCAAAAGGTGTTGTAGGTTGTTAGACCAGGAACTTCAAGTAGTCTTGGCCATGGCCCACCAGAACATGATAGTGCTTTAATTTCTCTTGGTAGAAGAATTGACATAAGTCTGCAAGATCACATATGTCATCCATCAAAAGCATGCTCATGTAGAGCTAGTAAGAGTGTACTTGAGCCACAAACATGGAGCTTTGGAAGCACCTCCTTCTGAAGGAGTCTGTCTGAGCCTCTCTACCCAGGGGCATCGAGGAACGAGTCTTGGTGCTCTTAATAGCAGATTCTATCACTAAGGGGTGGTGTGGAAGCTGAGGATTCTCAAATCCAGGAACTTTCTGAACTCTGTACATAGTCTAGCCTCCTACTGACTGATGGTACAGTGAGGGAGTTCATTGTAAATAGTTGAATCTGATTGTTCAATGTAAATGTATACATCTGTGTACAATTGTTAAAATGTTCCTTGTAAACCGCCCTTGATCGCTGGAAGGGGCGGTATAGAAAAATATAGATAAATAAAATAAAATAAATAAATAAAATTCTCATTTATAACCACTGTAGGATGCAGTACACTGGCACAGTTGCTACTTCTTTAGGGGATGAGGAATAATAGAGGATCTTCAACTTCTCCAGTGAAAATGGGATGGCATTAGCCATATCCCTCCTGGAACATCATGTCCTCCAGAGGTGACTTCTGCTGTTTTGTGTGGAGGGTAGTGGTCTGACGGGAGCTCAGAAGACCTCCTCTCAGACAAGTTCTCAGATTAACTTCCTTTCAGATGGCTGGAGGACCAATGTGCAAAGTACCTCAGACTCTGCCCAGAGCTCTCTCCTGCCTCGAGGGGAGTGGGAGCTTCCACAGGATCAACAATGCATTGAAATCAGAGATAATCGATGGCCCTGCTAAGAACTGGCATCTGATCTCATAGATACCCTGATGGTGATGTCTCTGCAGGCAGAGTGTGCATCTCTAGGATAGACTACACAATGTTCTGACGATACCATGGGCATTGAGATACAAGCCAGCCACCTCTTCGGTAACACCACAATGCAGACTTCAAATGCCTGAAGGCAGCACTCCTCCATTGCTACCGATTTCTGAAGGCCTGAGCAGCTTCAACCAATGTTTCTGGCATCCATGTGGAGGTATGTGCATGGCCTCTTGGCTGGAGACTGTCTGTGCCCCTCAAACCCTGGAGGTTGAGCCCTCCCTGGGGCACCTTGAAGGGCCACTCTCAGCCATCATGCGATGTCTTGCTTGGAAGGGTGCCGGTGCACCCAGGCCTTCACCTGCTGCTTGGATGGCTCCCTCTGACAGAGATGAGGCCAAATCCTCTCTCGACCCCAGACTGAGAAGGATCACTGGCCAGTGCTCTAGGACACTGTGGGTGCTTGGCTCAGATTGAGCCCGAGAGCTTCTCTGTCGATGCACTGTTGGCGGATTCCTGGGAAGCCATCGAGACAGATGGCAGTGCAAAGGATGTTGAATCAGACCTGTGGCCAAAGAGGAATTTTCTTGACCCCCCTCTCAAGCCTCTCCTTGTCATCTGCAAACACAAATTGCAAGGGGGTGGCTGTTGATTGGGACCATTTGTACCTGTGACAGAGATGGTCTTGGCACACTTGTGGTGCACTTCTTGAACTCGCTGATCAGTTTCTGAGACATATCTAGGAAGATGACCATGGCTAAATCAAATGGCTCAATGGTGATCATGGGCCCTGGTTGAGCCACTGGGAAAGCAATCGAGAAAATGAAAAGAAAGGAAAACACTTACCAAAGCTCCAGAACAGATGAAAGAACTGCATCAACAACAGGCACTAATGATACTTGCTAGTAAGGCCCCTGAAGGGAGAACAACATAATTTACCAGTGGAGGACCGAAACAATGTTTGGGGGGCTCTAGGGAAAACCAAAGAAAGATTGAAGAAGATGGTGCCACTGTGGAGCCTCCTAAAAGCTTCCAATAGAAGCTGGGGAGTGTTCCCGCGTGGGGCTCCATTGAAGATGTCACCCATATGCGAGGGCTTCCTTGTAGCTTGACCATAAAGAAGGTCTCCTGTCTTGGCTCCATAATCAGTATGGCACTAGCACTGCATGACACAAGAAGAGCATCATCAGCAAAGGTGCAAAATGTATCCTCTTGGCCTGTGTTTAACTCTAAGTGGTGTACTACAGGAATGCACAGAAGCTGCAGCTCCTAGTCACAGGCAAGCCAGGAGGCTCTATTTCTAGAGGAGTGCAGGCAAAAATATTTTGATTTGTTCTCTTCAGCTTTGTGGTTTTCCAGGTCAGGCTCGGTCTTAGTAGGTGGAACCAAATTTCACCCTTAAGAAAGCCATAGCAAAATATGGTCTGCAAATTAACACTTTCAAAATATTACACAGTATATGATAGCAAATAAAGACCATAGTGGTCAACCTAGTCTGCCCAACAAGGTGGCAAGAGTAAGCACACCTCCCTCTCCATGCCTTTTATGGGTGTACTCACCACTCCATGTAGGTAACTCCTATTTGTTGCAATATAAGATAGTTTATTTTGATTTTATCCTGTTGCTATAAAGGGATCCACTGTATCTGTCTAATGCCATTTTGAATTCCGTCACTATTTACCCCCACCACTTCCATCAGGAGGGCATTCGAAGCATCCATCATCCTTTCAATGAAAAAGTATTTCCCGATGTTGCCTTTCAGTTTACGCCCACCCCTCCACCAGCTTCCCAGTCTTTGAAAAAAGGTACTAAACCAACCTTTAAATAGTTAAAGGTCTGTATCATATCTTTCGTATCCCTCCTCTACTCTAGCATATACATATTTAGGTCTTCATGCATTTTCTGGTGCAGGCTCCAAATTATTTTTGTCACCTTCCTCTGAACAGTTTCCAATCTTTTTATTTCCTTTGTGAGATATGGTCTCCAAAAGTGGACACAATATTCCAAGTGAGGCCTCACTAGTGACTTGTATAGTAGCATTAGTACCGCCCTCCTTTTCTGCTGGTAATTCCTCTGTATGCAACCCAGCATCCTTCCAGCTTTAGCCACCACCTTGAGATCCTCAAACAGTCACGCAGAGGTCCTTCTTCTAGTCGTGCACACCAGCCTCTTGCCCCCATCACATATGTCTCCCTTGGATTTCTGCATCCAAAGTACATGACACTGCACTTATTCACATTAAATCTTAACTGCCAAGCATTAAACCATTCTTCCAGCTTATGTAGATCTTCCCTTATGTTATCCACTCCCTTAGGGAAGTCGACGCTGCTGCAAATTTTCATGTCATCTGCAAAAAAAGACAGACTTTTCCATTCAGACCTTCAGCAATATCACTCACAAATACATTAAATAGTACAGATTCCTCAGGCACACCACTAATCACCTTCCTTTCATCCAAGTGATTACCATTTACCATCACCTTCTATTGTCTGTCAGTCAACCACTTTCTGATACAGTTCACCACCTTGGGACCCATCTCCAGACTGTTCAGTTTATTAATAAGCCTCCTATGAAGAAGAGTACCCAGCAATGCCACACTCCAGGCCCCCTGCAGTACCTCTATGCCCAGGCTGCCTCATCCCCCAGAGCCATGGCTTCTCTGAGAGGAACGTCCCAGAGGTAGAATGCAAGAAGAGCTTGAAGACTGCCTCTGAGGATATATCTGGAAAAGTGGGTAAATTCCACAACAGGCCCCACCATCCCCAGCATGAGTCAGAGGGGTCTGAGCAGGAGCGAACTCACAAGCTGCACCCGAAGGCATCATCAGTGTCTGGCGACTGGCCTCAGATCTGAGGCAATCCTGGTCAAGGACACCCCCCCCCCCCTTGACAGAACAGAGACCAAGGCCCAAAGCCATCACTGCCCACATCCAAGGCAGCAAAGCCATCTGGCATGGAGACAAGAACCACCACCCTGGAGCACAGTATCATTGCCCTAACATTGCACAGCAGCAGGTGCTGATGGCCGGTTCCTCCACTCCAACCCTCAACCTAGAGGGCTTTCCTGGTCTTCAGTCCTCAAGCACCACCTGCCTCTAGAGACCCATTTACATCAGATGAGGTACCAGTCCTGTTCCTCGGGATACCGGTCCTCTTCGGTGAGTGCACACTGCAGATCCCCCATTGACTGTGGATCTTTGGGCTTGGGGCTTGACCACAGAAGCCATGGATTCTTTCTCTGACTTTGAGTCAGACTGGGAGACAGAGGACAAAGCGTCTCTGGTCACCCAATGACAGACATGCCCTTGGACCAGTCTCCACAGGTGTCCCGGCACCGTTCCCCATCAGAGGGCATTACCATATCTTGCTTAAAGTAGAGGAAGGCAAAGCCACTCTTGTTTGAGAATGAGGCGGAGGAAAACACCCCCCCCCCCACCTGGAGGAACATGAGATCCTCCAGTATGAGGCCCCTTCAAAGAAGGCCCTCATGGTGTCCATCCCTCCGATTCTCTAGCGCCTCCTCTGTATGTGGGAAACACAGGCAACTGTGCTCATTGTGAGCAGACTGCGACTCCATGTACCAAGTCCACCAAAGCCAGTGGTTCCAAAAAACCCAGCTCCCTCACAATTCTATGGTTGTCAAGTCAGCCATGCGGCAACTCAAGAGTGAAAAAAAAGACTCATTAGTGTCTCCAGGTAGGAAAGCCTAAACATGGATTTTGTCAGCTGAGAATGCTACCAGGGCTCGATATTGGGTTGCCAAGTCTAGTCCTAAACAGTTGTACATCAGCATGTACCTGAAGAAGCTGGCAAGGGAGCTCGCCGGTTTCTCAGCAGGTCTCGAAGGGGAATCTCTTCAGTGGTTCAAGTCTCTGGACTCAGCAGTCAAGGAGTGGTCAAAGTACCTCTCTTCAGCAGCATATGATGGCTTTGAATCTTCAGTCAGTATGGCTGCCACAGGCATTGGTCCACCAAAAAAACAGCAAGCTGCCATGAAAGCAAACACAAAAACCAGTCTAGAAACGTGGCAGCAGGTGCAAAAGCAGCCTTTATTATTCTTAAAAGGACGAGTGTGCCAATAAACCCATTTGGCACACTCGTCCTTTTAAGAATAATAAAGGCTGCTTTTGCCCCTGCTGCCATGTTTCTAGACTGGTTTTTGTGCCACAGGCATTGGGCCTGATGCCAGGCATGGCTGCAGTCATCTGACCTCAAGCAGTGGGTCCAGGACAAAAACTCATCAATGTCCCTTGCACTGGTGAGGACCTTTTCGGAAAACCCATGCCAGACAAAGCTACTGAGATAGAGACTAAGTTGCTGACCTGGACCAAACTCAAAGAAGAGCTCTGTGCACCCCTGTAAGAAGGCCCCAGGGAAGAAGCCTTTCTTCCTGAGAAAGAAAGGGGTGTTTGTTACCCCTGCTGTGGGGCAGAGAAGGTCCGGTACTATGAGGCATTACCAGTCTAAAGGGCAAGGGCACAGCCCTCACAAGCCTAAGACTCAGGCCCCAGCCCATCCTGGAGGGAGTTTTTGACTCCTTGGGTGTGGCTTCCTCTCCCCCAGGAGGCCCCCTACATATGCCCCTGTGGGCTTCAATCCTGTTTGCCCATCGGTGATCCACCATCACCATCGATTCCTGGGTGCTGCAAGTAGTCATAGGGATGCCATCCCCATTCTTTCCAGGAGAACCTCTAAGGCCTGTCCTTCAGACTCTGCTCCTCACTGAGCTCACAGGCCTCTTCATGGACAGGGCAGGGGAGCCAGTGCACAAACATCTCTGGGGTAAAAGTTTCTACTCCAGATATTTCCTCATGCCCAGGTGAACTGGGGGCCTCAGGTCCATCCTAGGCCTTTGAAACCTGAACATATTTCTGGTGAGGGAGACATTCAAGATACTCTCCCTTGGAACACTGCTGCCTTACCTCCAGCAGGGAGATTGGGTGTGCTCCTTAGACCTGAAGGATGCTTATACACAGATCCTGATCCATCCCAGCCACCTACACTACCTCCAGTTCATGGTGGGAGGAGACCACTACCAATACAGGGTGCTACCCTTCAGGCTGGCGTCTTCACCAAGTGCCTAGTAGTGGTTGCAGCCCACCTTAACCTTCAAAGGGGTCTTTGTCTTTCCCTACCTGGACAACTGGCTCATAAAGGGGAGGTACAGCTGCAGAGGTGCAGTGCACCATCCATGGCCTGCAGCATCTGGGGTTCATCATAAAACTACCCTGGCCCACCTTTCTCTGGCACAGTGTCTGAGGTTCATAAGGGATCAGCTGGACATCCTCCAGGCCAAGGCCTTTCTCCTTCCGGAGAGGGCAGAGAGCCTCAGTGTCCTAGCTGCAGAAGTGCAACACCATCGGCCTGTACCCACTAGCCTCCTCCACCTGTTGGACCACATGGCCTCCACAGTCCACATGACCCTGTGTGCTTGCCTGCATATGAGGGCGGCTCAGTGGTGCCTCCACTCCCAGTGGACAAGTCACTGGCAGGCTTAGAGACAGAGTAAAAGTGACCTACCAACTGGCAGACTCTCTCAACTGGTGGCAGATCCCCCACCACCTTCAGCCCGGGCTGCCCTTCCAAGCACATCCCCCCCCCCCTCCCCACCAAGGGTCCTTACTACAGACACCTCCCTCCAAGAAGGGGAAGCTCATTGAGAGGACTTTTGCACCTAATAGGGTACATGTTCCCAGACGGAGTGCCAGTTGCAGATCAACCTCCTGGAGCTTTGGGTGATATTTCAGGCCCTCTTGAGCCTTTCGCCACTAGTTGCAGCACCAATCCAGACAGACAACCAAGTCACAGTGTTATATGTCAACAAACAGGGAAGCAAGGGGTTGTACTCCCTCTGCCAGGAGGCAGTAGCTCTCTCCTCATATGCAACATGCAATGGGATACTCCTGTGGGTTGTCTACCTCCTGGACTTGGACAACACCCTGGCAGGCAGGCAGGCTGAGCAGAGTCTTCCAGTCACAGGAGTGGCACCTGGACACCAGTGTGACCTCCTGGCCTTTTTTTTTTTTTTTTTTTTTTTGACTCTGGAGCATTCCCCTAGTGGGCCTCTTCACCAGCCTGGATAGCAGTTGCCCTGCTTCTGTTCTTGCCAGCTGGGTGGTGGTAGATGCATTCCTCATCCCATAGATGGAAGGCCTCCTTTATGCCTTCCTGCTGATATCACTGTTTGCCAACACCCTTTTCAAGGTCCAACATGACAAGGGCAGTACTGATTCTGGTTGCCCCAGGCAGCCTTGGTTCCTGCTGCTTCTCTGTTTGTTAGTGGCACCCTAGGACTACTTTCACAGGAGAAAGGCTGTCTCCTACACCCCAACCTGAGGTCCCTGTCACTCATACCATGGCTGCTGAAAGGATACTCTAGCTTTAGTTCTCTTCAACCTACCACATGATGTGGAGGTGGTCCTTCTGGCCTCCTGCAAGCCTCCACAAGAGGGGCATGTGCCTTCAAGTGGCATAGATCTTCAGTGTGGTGAGCCAAGAGGCAGGTGAACCTATTCTCCTGCTCAGTCCAACTGGTGCTTCAATAGCTACTCCACCAGTTCCAGGTGGGACTGAAGTTGTGAAGGACTACAAAAGGGGACTGCTACGGCTGGAGAAAGACCTGGAATAGTGAGTATATACTTCTGGGACTTTTTCTAACAGGAAATCTTTGGATTACAACTGAGTAATCTGTGAAGCCAGTGTATTTCTTAAATCAGTCAGGGGCTAGTAGCAGCAGTTTAAGTTTAAATTTAAAACACAGAAGAGGAGAGCTTTCTGGTTAAATTTAGAACACAGCAGAAAGCTTCTACTTCAAATTTCATACTAAGACAGAGCCTAGCAGCAGCAAAGAGCTTTAATTTAAATCAAATAAGAATATAACTTAGCATAAAAGGCAAAACAGAGTCAATAGTCTTTGAGCATTAAATAAGTTCTTCTAGAGATCTTTACAAAGAGGCCTTCTACCTAGGGGACAAGAGACCTGTGAAACATTTTAAATAGGTGTTAAAGCCAGGTGGTAGGTCAAAAGACCATTTTGAAAGACTCCTTCCATCCAAGCAAGGACTGTTAATTACCCAGGAAGTTGGTTACATACTCCTATGAAGAAAGGCTAAAAAGGTTAGGGCTCTTTAACCTGGAAAAGAGACGGCTGAGGGGAGATATGATAGAAGTCTATAAATTAATAAACAGAGTGGAACAGGTAAACATAGATCAATTGTTTACGTTATCAGAATATAGAAAGACTAGGGGACATGCAATGAAGCTACAGGGTAAACTATTTAAGACTAATAAAAGAAAATTTTTTCACTCAACATGTAATCAAACTCTGGAATTTGTTACCAGAGGATGTAGTAAAGGCGGTTAGTGTAGCTGGGTTTAAAAAAGGTTTGGACAAGTTCCTGGAAGAAAGGTCCATAAACCATTATTAAGAAGGGACCCAGGATATCAATGCTTGACCCAGTACAAGCATTGTGGAACCTGTTTCTTTTGGGGAAACTGCTAGGTACGTATGACCTAGATTGGCCACTGTTGGAAACAGGATACTGAGCTTGGACGGACCTTGGTCTGACCCAGTATGGCATATCTTATGTTCTTACCTTAGAAACACAGGACAGGGTACTGTGTAGCAGCCCTCTTTTAATAAGTCTAAAAATAAGATGGGAGAGTTAGAATATATAGCACTAAATGAGAGGATAGATATGATTGGAATATCAGAGACAAGGTGGAAGGACGACAACCAGTGGGACACTGTGATACCTGGGTACAAACTATATCGTAATGATAGAGCTGATCAAATTGCTGGAGAAGTTGCACTCTATGTTAGAGAGGGCATTGAGTCAGAAAGGATTAAAGTTTTGAAGGAAACAAAATTTGCTGTAGAATCTCTATGGATTGAAATTCCATGTAAAAAGGGGAAGGCGATGGCAGTGGAGGTGTACTATCAACTGCCTGGCCAGAATGAACAAATGGATGATGAAATGCTCAAAGAAATCAAAGAAGCTAACAAAAGTTACAGCACAGTAATAATAATGGGTGATTTCAATTACCCCGGTATCAACTAGGTCAGTGTCACAGCAGGACATGCTAGGGAGATAAAGTTCCTAGATGAAATAAATGACTGCTTCTTGGAGCAGCTGTTTCATGAACCAACCAGAGGGAAGCCATATTGGACCTTGTCCTTAGTGAAACACCAGATCTGGTGCAAGAGATAAGGGTGTTGGGGCCCCTTGGCAATAGTAATCATAGCATGATCGCGTTTGATTTAATTAGTGGAGGAGGGATAGTAAGGAAATCCACAGTACTACCTTTTAACTTTCGAAAAGGGAGACTATGATAAAATAGGGAAAATTGCTAAGAAAAAACTAAAAGGAGCAGTTGCAAAGGTTAAAGACTTACATCAAGCTTGGGTGTTTAAAAATAATATCTTAGAAGCCCAGACCAGCTGTATTCCACACTTTAAGAAAAGTGGAAGGAAGTCCAAAAAACTGCCAGCCTGGCTTAAAGGTGAGGTCAGAGGCTATTGCCAAAAAAGTATCTTTCAGGAAATGGAAAAAAGAGCCAAATGACAAACTGAAAACATCACAAGCACTGGCAAGTTAAATGCAAGGCATTGATAAGACAGACAAAGAGAGAATTTGAGAAGAAATTTGCTATGGAAGCAAAAATGCATAATAAAGACTTTTACAAGTACATTCATAGCAAAAACCTGTGAGAGAGTCAGTTGGTCCATTAGATGATAGAGGGGTTAAAGGGGCTCTAAGAGGCAATAAGGCGATAGCGGAGAGACTGAATGAATTCTTTGCTTTGATCTTTACTGAGGAAGATGTAGGGATGTCACCCATGACTGAAGTGGTATTTAAAAGGTGTGGAAGAATTGAAGGAAATATCGATACATCGGGAAAATGTATTACAACTATTTGATAAACTAAAGAGTAGCAAATCACCTGGACCGGATGGTATACATCCAAGGGTGTTGAAAGAACTGAAATATGAGATTGCAGACCTGCTATTAGTAATCTGTGAACTATCATTAAAATCATCTGTAATACCTGAAGATTAGAGGATGGCCAACGTAATGCCAATTTTTAAAAAGGGTTCCAGGGGTGATCCGGGAAACTACAGACCAGTGAGCCTGACATCAGTACTGGGAGAAATGGTAGAAACCATCATAAAGAACATGTAGATAGTCATGGCTTAATGGGAGATAGCCAACATGGCTTTAGACAAGGAAAATCTTGTCTTACTAATCTGTTATGTTTTTTTGAAAATAAACAGGTAGACAAAAGCTGAGTCGGTTGATATAGTGTATTTGGACTTTCAAAAAGCCTTTGACAAGGTCCCTCAGAGACTTTTGGCAAAACTAAAGAGTCATGGGATAAGAGGCAATGTTTTATTGTGGAACAGGAACTGGTTAAAAGACAGAAACCAGAGGGTAGGGCTAAATGGCCAATTTGCCCAATGGAGAAAGGTGAATAGTGGTGTACCCCAGGGATCTATGCTGGATCTGCTGCTTTTTGACATATTCATAAATGACCTGGAAAAGGGAATAATGAGTGAGGTTATCAAATTTGCAGATGACACAAAACTATTTAAAGTTGTTAAAACCCATAAGGATTGTGGAAAATTGCAAGAGCATCTTGATAAATTGGAAGACTGGGCATCAAAATGGCAGATGAAATGTAATGTGGACAAGTGCAAAGTTATGCACCTAGGGAAGAACAACCCAAACTATGATTACACAATGCAAGGTTCCACATTAAGAACCACCACCCAGGAAAAATATTTAGGCGTCATTGTGGATAACATGTTAAAACCCTCCACCCAATGTGCAGCGGCAGCCAAGAGAGCAAATAGAATGCTAGGTATCATAAGGAAAGGAATGGAAAATAAAAAAAAGGATATGATTATGCCTCTGTATCATTCCATGGTGCGACCGCACCTTGAATATTGTGTGCAATTCTGGTCGCCGTATCTTAAAAAGGATATAGCGTTATTAGAAAAGGTTCAGAGAAGAGCCACTAAAATGGTAAAGGGGATGGAAGGATACCCCTATGAAGAAAGGCTATAAAGGTTAGGGCTCTTTAACCTGGAAAAGGGACGGCTGAGGGGAGATATGATAGAAGTCTATAAATCAATGAACGGAGTGGAACGGGTAAACGTTGATCGATTGTTGACGTCATCAGAATATAGAAAGACTAGGGGACATGCAATAAAGCTACAGGGTAAACTATTCAAGACACATAAGAGAAAATATTTTTTCACTCAACATATAATCAAACGCTGGAATATGTTACCGGAGTATGGAGTAAAAGCTGTTAGTGCAGCTGGGTTTAAAAAAAGGTTTGGACAAGTTCCTGGAGGAAAGGTCCATAAACCATTATTAAAAAGGGACCCAGGATATCACTGCTTGACCCAATACAAGCATTGTGGAACCTGTGTCTTTTGGGGAAACTGCTAGGTACGTATGACCTAGATTGGGCAGTGTTGGAAACAGGATACTGGGCTTGATGGACCTTGGTCTGACCCAGTATATCATATCTTATGTTCTTAAGTTCCAACTCAGCATGCACCTGAGTGCTATTGCGGCACATCACACTGTCAAGGGCAAGCCCCTCTTTACTCAGCTCCTTATCTCTCGTTTCCTGCAGGGGCTTATGTTGTCCAAGCCATCACAATGTGGTGCTCACAGCTCACTAAGCCACTGTTTGAGCCCCTGGTTATATGCCACCTGCAGTCCTTGTCCTGGAAGGTTCTCTCATGGCACCCATGTCAGCTTGCAGGGTTAGCGAGCGCCAGGCTCTGATGGCAGAGCTGCCCTACACAAGGTTCAAGAACAGGGTGGTGCTCCATACACCCCATGTTTCTGCCATAGGTAGTGTCCCTTTTCCACCTCAATCAGGAGGTGGTGCTCCCCACCTTCTTCCTGAGGCCTCATCATACTCTGGATTGTAAGAGGGCTCCCGTCTTATCTGCAGTGGACTCAGGGCCACTGCAAAGTGCCTCAGCTCTGTCTCTCCTATGACCCCAGTCGACTGGGGCTTCCAGTAACCAAGCCAACTCTTTCCACTTGGGTGTCAGACTGCATTTCCTTCACCTATGAGCAAGCTGGGATCTCGTTAGACCACCAGGTCACAGCACAGTGCCAGAGCTATGGCTTCCTCTGTGACAAATCTGTGTTCCGTAACAGTGACTGACATCTGCGAGGCTGCCACCTGGTCTTCAGCCCATACCTTTGCAGCTCATTACTGCCTGGAGAGGGAGTCCCAACAGGACAGAGCCTTAGACCAGGCTGTGCTCCATAATCTCTTTGGGGTGTAGGTAACTCCTACCCTCCAGCCCTTCTGTGTTCAGGCTACCTGGCTGCTGGTTCCCCACTGGACACCAACTGAGAGACTCTTGCAAGACCCAATTACTGCAGCTCACTGTTCACCTGTGGTGTTTTGTACAGGTTCTCAATAGCCTGTAGCTGGGAAGCCCCATATGAGAGTACCGACTTCCTGCTTGTTCCCAGAGAAAGCATAGTTACTCACCTGTAAGGTGTTCTCCGGGGACAGCATGAATCAGTCCTCATAACACTCCCTCCTCCCCTTGGAATTGCTTCTTTACTGTATTTTATTTTTGTCATCTTATTATTTGTGTGTTGTTTTGTACTGCTCCTTCCCATGATCAAGGGTGATTTACAAACAAACCAAGATAGTTCACTTGCAGCTTAATGTATTTATAGGAAAACTTTGTCTGTAAACTCTATAGTTTAACCTTGCACTGCTATAGAGAAATTAGACTTACCTGCTAATTGTTGTTCCTTGAGGAACTCCAGTCCCACACCTCCTCCAGCAGCTTAGAGACTGAGCGTGTCATCTTTTTGATGACACTAGTGTACATATGCAGCTGGCACTGCCCACCAGCCCCAGTACCTATTGACAAAGCAGACTCAGAGGAGCAACAAATAAGTAGTTAAACATGCAACAAACACTTCTACGTCTTAATAAACTAGTACCCACTCCAGCCCCTGGAAAGGATACCCCCTCCAAGATGGGGAGGCCTACTTGTTGAGCAACTCAAACCAGCAGGAACCGAGCAACCGACAGCTCTTCTGGTCCACCCCTCCCCGACTTCTCCTGGCCACTTCCTCCACCAAGGGAACCAGCTTCAGGACCAGGGTATGCATAGATTATCACAGAAAGCACTCAGGGAGTGTTCCAGGACCTGACTGGCGTTCAAGGAACAATTAGCAGGTAAGTCTAATTTCTCTTTCCTTATCATCCCTCCAATCCAGTCCCACACCTCTGGGATGTATCAGAGCAGTTAAACTAATGGGAGGGATCCACGCAACCAGCCTGAAACACTGCTGAGCCAAAACGAGCGTCCCCTGCTGCCTGGACATCCAGGCAAAAATGTTCAGATAAAGTATGCCACTACAGATCTCCACCGGCAGAACTAAACTATACTCTGCTCATGAGGCTGCCTGAGCCCTCATGGAATGTGTCTGCAACCCCGCCAGCACTGCTCTACCCTTCAAGATGTATGCAGGCGTGATTGCCTCACTGATCCATCTGGAAATGGAGGCTTAGCTGCTGCCTCGCTTTTGCATGACCCGCCAAACAGAACCAACAGACAGTCCGATCTCCAAAAAGACAAAGCCCTTTTCATATACCTTCACCTCCAAGTGGCACAGCTGTGGAGTGGCAGAGCCCATATCCGCTCTCACCCACATCCGAGCTCGCCAGAGCCAGTAAGGAAACAGCCTGATTTACATGAAATGCTCACACTATCTTGGGCAAAAATGAAGGTACCGGGCGCAGGACCACTTTCTCCTTGGAGAAGGAAAGGAATGGCTCCTGGCATGACAGGGTCCGAAGCTCCAAAAAACTGTGTGCTGAGCAAATCGCCACCAGGAATGCCATTTTCAGAGTGAAATCCTTCAGGAAAGCTTGACTCAATGGCTCAAAGGGTTCCCCAGACAGCACCATCAGCACCAGATTGAGATTCCAAGGAAATACCCACTGCCCTCTTTGACAGACGGAGGTGGGTCACCGCCCCAGAAAGCTCAGCCCGTCTGGGAGTGTACCCAATGGCACCCTGTGGACTTTCCCGCGATAACCGGAAATCGCCGCCAGTTGCACCCTTAAGGAACTGGCAGCTAGACCCTTATCAAAACCAGATTGCAAGAATGCCAAGATGTCCAGGACGGAGGCAGTGAAAGGGTGCGCCTGCTTCTCTCCGCACCATGATTCAAAGATGCGCCCTACGCAGATGCATGCCAGGTTCATAGACCACCTCTGGGCCTGTAGCAAGGTTGCTATCGCTGAGCCTGATTATCCTTTCTTCAACTTCGCCCTTTCAAGAGTCATGCCATAAGCGATAATTGATCCACCTGGGGCATACGAAGCGGCTCCTGTGTCAAGAGGTCCTTCCAACCAGAAGCCACCACAGTGAATCCGCCAGTATCCAGATCAGGTCAGCATACCACTGGCACCTCGGCCAGTCTGGTGCCACCAGAATTACAAATCCCCGGTGCACCTCTAGCCATTGCACTAACCAGCCTATGAACACCCAAGGAGAAAAACAGAGAAGACCCTCTTCGAGCCACTGCTGAATTAGAGCATCCAGGCCCTTGGACTTCCTCCCTTCTGCTGAAAAAGCAGCAGGCCTTGGCCGACTCGAACATTGCCATTAGGTCCATGACCGATGTGCCCCATCGGTGGGCCAACTGCTCGAACGCCTCCTGATTGAGCTGCCACTCTCCGGGGTCCATGCGCCCTCTGCTGAGGCTGCCGTCACACTGTCAACTCCTGCTATGTGTGCCACCAATAACACCTGGAGATGAATCACTGCCCATCCAAACAGCTTTTCGGCCTCCTCCCCCAGGGCTGCACTGCCTGTGCCTCCTTGCTGGTTGATGTAAGCCACCATGGTCACATTGTCCGAGAGGACTTTGACAACCTTCCCCTGCAACCATGGCTCGAAACTTTCTAGCACCAAGTTCACTGCTCACATCTCAAGCCTGTTGATCGACCACAGGGCCTCCTGCGGACTCTTGTCCCTGAACACATCCTTCGCAATGGGCTCTCCAGCCTGACAGGTTGGCATCGGTCATCAGAGGAACCCACACCGAGGACTCCTTTTCCAGGCTCTCCACATGCAGCCATCAACTGAGGGCTCTCCTGGCACTTTGCAGGCAGGGGAGTCCTTGGGACAGGGGTTGACTCTGATGGGACCATCGACTGAGCAAAGACCTCTGCAGCGGTTGCATGTGCACCCTTGCCCATGGGACTAGCTCGAGAGTGTTCGCCATGGTCCCCAGAACCTGCAGATGCCGCCACTCTGATGGTCTTGCCATCTTCAGGAACTGCTGTAACCAGTGTCATAGCTCCTGTGCCCGGTGAACCAGCAGGAAATTCCTGCCCACGCAGGTATCAAAGCACGCTCTCTAGCTCCTGGGCCGGCCGTAACTGACTCTTGGCCAGGTTGACCCCAACCGAGACTTTGAAAGAACTCTCCCACCCCCACTGTTGCTCTTTTTGCTATCGTCCCTGGACTTTGCCTGGACCAGCCAATCGTCTAGGTATGGGTGGACGAGAACCCCTTCCTTGTGGAGAGCTGCTGCCACCACCAAGACCTTGGTAAAGGTATGGGGGGGTGATCGCCAGACCGAAGGGCAACGCTCAAAACTTGAAATGGCCCCTTGGCACCGCAAAGCGGAGAAACTTCCAATGTTCTGGATGGATGGAAACGTGCAGATATGCCTCTGCGAGATAGAGTCACCCAAAATCTCCGCTTCCTACCGCCATTATTACTGTGAAAATGCAGTACCCGGAGACCGTAGTTCATGCCCTCGAAGTCGAGAATTGGGTGAAAGGAACCATTTGGGCACCACAAAATACATGAAGCATCGACCACAGATGTACTGGTCTTGTGGAACTAGTTCCACAGCTCTCAGCTGCAGGAGACAAGTCAAGGTCTCTGACTGCTGCCAACACTGCTGCGCTCACTTTGGGTGATCAAAGGAGCTCATTCTTGCTCCGGCAGCGGGTATAGGCACGTTATAGATTGCACCCCTTTAAGGCCAACCTCTGGCAAATCCCACTCATCCTGGATCATCTGTCCTACTACTCCATGTACTGGTAAGACTTTGTGATTTCCATACCGCCTGGAACAGCGGATCCTACAGCGTCTCTTCCTCTGCCGGGAGGTTAGCAGGCATATTCAGGGCCTTGAGGGTCTCCAAAGTACACATAGAATGTGAGCCCTTTGGGGACGAGGAATTGTATCAGTACCCACTTGTAGTGATTGTAAACCACCCTAATGGCCTTTGGTCTGGGCAGTATATTGAGAAATTGCATAAACAAAGGTGAACACTGGTAGCTCCTCCCGGCAGAAAACCCAAACAATCCACACCTGATCCTCCTGTTCTAGGCTCTCTTTCTTCCAACTCCTCTTGCAGATCTAGCTCTATATCAAGGTCTTCCCCATCCAGCCCCTCCAACAACAGCGATTGATGCCACTCCTCTAAACCTCTAGCCTGCTTAGATGCCACTGCTCCTGACTCGTGCTCTTTTGCATCTGACATCCTCTTAGCCCTGTGTTCTGAGGAGCCACTTGGTAGGCAAACCGCCTTCTGCAAAAGTAAGAACTACTCCGGTGAGAACTCCCCCAGGAGCCCTACTGATCCCTGGGCTCAAGGAGTGGATGGTCCAGGCATTGTGCAGGGACCGGGGTCTGGAGCCGTTGAAGGTAACATGGCACCCTCCCCCGCCCCCAGGGTTTCTTGCAACCGGGAGGGACTCTCCTGCCTCATCTCATCCTGCAGGTCCTGTTCCCATGACAGCCTTTTGCGTGCAGTTTAGGCAGATGCCTGCCTCCGAGACCACACCACATCGGGGACTGCATATCTTGAGGATTTTTAGATTGCCCTGCAATGTTGTATCTTAAAGATATGAAATGGACCTTGCCCTGATCCAATCAAACTGACACGTTCTCAGAATAAGGTTTACGTTTTTCTTCTAATACTACAAATGGCTATAAGGGAGTACAGCTTCCCTTACAAGCAATATTACAGATTTAATAGGTACATACTGTAATCTGGGCTAAGCAACAAGAGATACATTTCTTGTATGCAGGTACTTCCTGTTTTCCAGAGCTGTAGCTGCTATAAACCTATATGCAGCTCCTCTTTTTTAACACCTATCTTTATTTCTGTCTGACTTATCAGACTCCTCTCAGGAAAAAGCAACAATGTTTCAGCCAAGTGCCAGTTACATCACCTGACCCAGCATAACAGCCCTCTGAAAATCCACCCAACAACAAACAATGGCCTATCTGATTAGGCCTTTCCCACATGTCTGCATCAAGTCATTGTGCGCCGAATCAGTTTTGAGCTGTATAACACAAGGAATGCTTAAGGATTAAGTGGGGTTCACGCCCCTTGATACCATCCTATACCAGGCACTACGGTCTAGCCAGCATGTTGAGAAGGGCTGGGGCACTCCCCAGGAATGCCCTCAATTTGTATCCGGGTAGGTAAAAGGATCCCCAGCACAGTGCACCTCCACAGGCTCAGGCACAGAGCACTAGAGTACTTGAACTAAAATAAAATAAAGCCAAAATCTAATTAACTGAAACAGAAATGTATTTATTTTATTTATTTGTACATTCTTTTATACCGCTTCTTCCAGAGATCAGATGCGGTTTACAGGTAACATAACGAAAATAGAACTATTTTTACAATGAACATTTTTTAGAATTTAACTAATATACATAGAACACTAGAAACAGTTGGCAAGTTGATGTGCAGCTTATGTAACTGATAGAAACAATTATCATCAATAACTATTTACAATGTGAAATTATTAAATGCTTGTATGCTGGATGATTAGATGACATTTGATGTAAACGTAGATGTAATAGAGAGGTGTGAGTATGAGATTTGTCTACATAGGATCTAAGTAGGATCAGTATGTAGTTGCTGGTCGGTGTTGAACTGATAAATTCTGTGCATCATCGTGCTGTAGGTTGTAATAGTGCTGTGTAAATAGACAGGTTTTTAACTCCTTTCTAAATGCTTTAAGGTCCTTAATTTCTCTTAGTTCGACTGGGAGGCTGTTCCACAATGTGGGTGCGAAGTATGAGAAAACAGAGTTGCTAGAAATGAAAAAGAAACTGCAAATGGCCCTCTAGAAAGAGGCTGCTCTGTCCTGCTTTATTATCCAGTGGCTGCCTCTCCCAGGCACTCAAAACATAGCAGGGGATTAAACACATGCAGGCCTGAATAAGAAGAAATCATGCCTCAATGCAGCAGGGGGAGTTTCCCACACTGCTGCAGGCCGTTCTGTCTCCTCATGTTCTGGCGGTGCCTAGGGGGTTCCTGCTGTCCTTCAACCCCCCTGCCACTCTTACTTTGGAGCCTCTTTGCCACATGGCTTTTCTACCCCTCGCGCTCAGCCTTCCTTCCCAGCTTTGGCACTAAGGAGGGTGACTCGGGGCTGCCAGCTTTCACTCCTGTCAAGCAACTGCAGCGGCTCCTCACCCAATAACGGGTTCAGGAGCAGCCAGAAGTCTCGGACTGAGGAAGGCCCCCACAGAACTCCCCCCCCCTGAAATCCTGGGGGGGGGGGGAAGGAGGAATATCCTCCCCTCAGCCCTGTTGTCCCCCGGGTTCTCTGTTCCTTTTTTTTTTCACTTCTGCCTTTAAAAAACAAAGAAACCTGCACCTTAACAGGGGAAATAAAACCTATCTCCTTAGTTGTCTCTTCAGTGAGTCCAGCACCCTGGCTCAAAACCTCCAGCTGCTTGGAGACTGAGCTTACTGGGGCTGGTGGGCAGTGCAAGCTGCATATGTACACTAGTGTCATCAAAAAGATGACACGCTCTGTCTCCAAGCTGCTGAAGGAGGTGCACTACCCAGAGGTGCGGGACTGGACTGGAGGGATAAGGAGAGTAATATTCAATAATTATTAGGGAATCTGTAATGGAGATGGATATGTATGTATATTGTAGCTAGGTTGGATAAATTTTGTTATTGTCATGATTATTACCATATAGTGTTCAATGAATAAATAAGGACCTACAGATGCTCCAAAAGGAAATTAAAACTTAATAGCTCTTAATGTTGCCAGTAGAGCATTTCAGAGGATAGGTGAATGCCTTATTACTTGTGAATCGGTTTGTTTTATGAAAGTCAGAGGGAACTATTATTGTTGTGTTTTGTGTACATACTCTGATTCTTTTAGTAGTGTGTGTGTTAGAGAGGAGAGGTAAGATAGTGCAATGTCATTCAGGAGTTTAAAAGTGATCATTAGTGTTTTATATTTGATCTTACTTATAACTAGTAACCAATGAAGATTATAAAGAATGGGGGTGATGTGTTCTGAGCTATAGGACTTACAAATATGGGCTGCAACGGTCTGAGCGATTTGGAGCCGATTAGTAATCTCCCTTGGCAAGCCTTGTAATATGCTGTTACAGAAATCAAAATGTGGAGCAATCAAAGCCTGGAACACAGATCTAAAATCATATCACACAATGGTTTTATGTGTTGGATCATTCATAACGTGAAGATGATAGATCTGGTGACTAGTTTTGTGTGATATACCATGTTAAGAGACTGATCAATGCTAATCCTGAGGTATTTCACTTCAGCTTCTTGACTGGAGAGTTTAGGAGGGAAGGTGAAGTTTTGATTCCAGGTAACATACACACTTCTGTTTTGTTGTAATTTATTTTTAGGTTATTTTCAGCCACTTCACTGTTTTACTGAGGCAGGACGACAATTGATTTTGGGTGGACTTTGTTATATCTGTGGGGAGGTATATCATCCACATAGATGCAATATCCTACTTCAAAAAATTCAAAGATATTACAAAATTGGCTGTAGGTATAGATTAACTAGTAGTGCCGATAGGGAAGACCCTTGTGATATGCTTTGCTCCTTTTTAAAGGTCAATGTCATCTGTTGGCCGATCTGAACTTGTTGAGTATGGTCTGAGATGTAGGACTGAAACCATTAATGCAGTGCCCTTTAGCCCTGATGTAGTCTTATAAGTAGTATATTATGGCTAATACTATCAAAGGCAGCCACAATATACCAGAATACACAGACAAATGCCTTTTTAGGGTTATCTATACCTCAAATAAGTTTATCAAAGAGGGCTAAGATGAGCATTTCTGCATCATGAAATGTTCTAAAACCATATTGTTGCTCAGCTAGAGGGTAGTTCAGGTTAGTAAAGCCTTGTAACCTTTTCAATAACTTTAGTCATGAATGGAAGACTAGATATGGGCCTGTATGAGTTAGGATGTTCCTTGTCTAGTGATTTGTTTTTTTAGAATTGGGTGAACCACCACATGTTTTAATTCTAACAGCATGTAACCTTGTTTCAGAGACTGGTTGACTATTGTAAAGATGAAGAGAGACAGTTCAGCTTTAGCTGCCTTAATCCAACTAACAGGTCATGGGTCAAGTGGCGAGGTACTGTTATTACGTTTTGGTGATTATATTCATTAGGTATTTTAGGCCAATTATTTGTGTTAGCTAAGATATCTTCTACTTAGACAAGTCATTAGACTGAGGCAAGATGGCACCCTTGGATGGGAAGAGGACCACACATGAGTGGTGCATCTCCCTAAGGCTTTCTTTGAAAGCTGGGGAGATGTTAACACCAACTAAGCCCACATGGCAGCATCACCCATATGTGAGGACTGATTCCTGCTGTCCCCAGAGACCACCTGTTACAGGTGAGTAACTTTTTCATGCACACTCATTGAGGTCATATTAGAAGCTCCATTCATGATTTGAGCATCTAAAAGAACCCATTCAGATATGCCAATCACAGTCCTGTTGCAGGAGGCACTTTAGAAAGTGCCAAATTTTATGTGGCCAGTGCAATCACATCTGTTGTATAGAGGTACATCAAGGGCATTCCAAAAATGGCACATGAATACACTGGTGACTGTATCCATACCTGCTTCTAGGAATCAGTCCTCACAACCCTCCCTCCTCCCCTTGGAGTTGCTTCTTTACCATGTTTTAAATTTTTGTTATCTTTTAGTTATGACATCTGACTCAGCAAGATAACACCTTGGGCAGGAAGGGAACCACACATGTGGTGGGATCTCCTAAAGGCTTTCTTTGAAAGCCGGGGAGGGGGGGGGATGCTTCCATGAGGGCTTCTGATCACGAGATGAAAAATGCATCTGCCACCAGCCGGGGAGGATGGGCTTGCCTAGAGCTGAAGCAGGGCAGCTGGTAGGTGTCCGGGCTGGCAAACAGTTAGATCCATTGTTTCCACCAGCTGGCCACTCTGGGGTCCAGCTGCCACTGGTGCAGCTGGTGGACCCTTCTTAATCTGTCAGCCAGTGCATTAGCCTGGCCTGGCAGGTATACTGCCTGTAAGAGTATGCCCTGTCAGACTGTGTATGAGTAGAGGGCATGGGGACCCCATGCCCCCCTGCTTGTTCATATAGAACATAGCCACCTGGTTGCCTATGGCACCAACCAGTGTTGGTCCAGAGGCAAAAGGCTCAGAGGATTAGGTGCATCGCCTGTAATCCCAGGAGATTGATCTGTTGGTTGCTCTCGCTCTGTGACCAGCTGCCCCAAGTGTGGAGGTCCTCACAGTGGGCTTCCCATCCCAGCAGGGAGGCATCAGTCATGAGAACCCTTAAGGAACATGGAGTCTGGAAGGGCATCCCTGCTTGGAGGTACCAAGGATTTTGCCACCAGGTCTGGGATTCTGCCAACCAGTGGGTCACTACAACTGTTGTGGAGATTGCCTGTGTCCACTGATTCTGATGGCACCACTGTGCAGTCCTCATGTGGAGGCCATATGTCCAAGTAGGCACAGCAGAAGCAGAGCAGACACCAAGGAACAGCAAATATCCAGGGCAGAGTCCTGAGCTGGGTGGCTCAGTCCCCTGGAAGGAAGGAAGTCTTGCCCCTATAAACTCCAAACACTGTGTCGGGAGGAAGTGGGACTTGGGGTAATTTATTACAAACCCCAGACTTTGCAGGACCTGGATGGTACATGCGGTTGTCTGCTGCACTTCTGAGACCATGCCTCCCTTTATGAGCCAATCGTCCAGGTAGGGGAAAATTAACACCCCCTGGAGGTGGAGAAAGGCAACCACAACTGCCAGGCACATAGTGAAAACCCTTGGGGCAGAAGCCAAGCTGAAGGGCAGCATCCTGTACTGGTAATGGCTGCCCCCCAGCATGAACCTCAGGTACTGCCTGTGGCTGGGGTGAATGAGGATATGTGTGTAGGCATTCAGATCCAAGGAGCATAGCCTATCTCCCTGCTGGAGTTAGAGCAGCAATGTTCCAAGGGAGAGCATCTTGAACTTCTCCTTCACCAGGAATCTGTTCACATTGCACAGGTAAAGGATGAGCCTTAAGCCCCCTGTTCTTTTTGGTACAAGGAAGTACCTGGAGTAGAACCCTTTGCCCCTGAGATGGTGGGAAACCCATTCTACCACTCTGTCCTAGAGAATACCTGCCAGTTCCTTCAGTAGAAGGTCCTGGTGAAGGGGAGACCTGAGGGACTCTCCTGGAAAGAAAGGTGGAGGTGTTTGGGCCAGGTGGAGGAGGCAGCCCTTCTTGACCACTTGGAGTGCCCAGGAATCGGTGGTGATGGCTGGCCACTTTTAGGTATAGTGAATGAGACGTCCTCCTGTGGGCTGCTGACCCCCTTAGGGTGGAGAGGCCATCCCCAAGGAGTCAAAGGCTCTCCTCTGGCTGGGCTGGGGCCAACGCCTGGGGCTTGGGAGCCTTCTGCTTATAAAGGGCCTGCCCATGTCCCTTGGTCTGCTGACCCTGCTTGGGAGCCAGGCCTTGAAAAGATAGTTTCTGTAAGCAGCCCCTTTCCACATGTAGGAGGGCTTTTTACCCAAGCCCTTCTGTCTGGGAAGAGCAGTGGCCTTTTTAGAGAGCCTGGTCCTAGTCATGAACTCTGTTTCCAGCTCAGCAGCCTTGCTGGTCATGGGTTTGCCAGAGAGGTTCTCACCTTGGCATGGGACATCGGCTCAACGTCAGGCAACTGTAGCTAAGCCTGGCATCAGGCACCAGATGCCCACCACTGCTACTTGAGCAGCTAACTCAAAGCAGTCATAGGCTGCCCAAGACAAACCTGAGTACTCACAGATGGCTTTGGCCAGGTTCTTGAAGCACTGCTGGAGTTCCTTGGAAAGACCAGCTGAGAATCCGGCGAGTTCCTTCGCTAGGCCTCTCAGGTACATGTTCATGTAAAGCTGGTATGCCTGGATCTGGCTGATGAGCCAACCCTGGTAGCACTTTCTGCCAAGGTGTCCAGGGTGCATGCCTCCCTGAGGGGGGACCAAGGAGTGCGTCTTCTGACTCTTTAGATAGCACATGGCCAACCACCACCGTGGAGTTGTGCAGCAGCTGTGACTTCTGGAAGCCTGAGCTGTAGCAAACTCGATACATTGATGCCCACAGATAGACCAACAAGAGACTATACTGTGCTGATGGACTACATCTCTGTCACAGAGAAAAGAATCCTAAGTGAAAAATTCAGGCAGTATGTGGATATGCATTTAAACTAGAAAAAGAGGGGGGTGACGAATGGGGAAGGTCAAGTTCAGGACATCACTCCCTGCAAAAGCAGATCAGAAACAGCCACACTTTTAAACCACACATCAAAAGCAAGTGGGAAGAAGTGGGCAGAACACAATCAATGCAAAATACATGCAAGCCAGTTAAATGCTGGAAAGCAATGAGCACAACCAGACCTGGAAGCCCTAATGGTAGAAATGGACTTGGACATTGTGGCCATTACAGAAACATGGTTTAATGAATCACATGATTAGATTATAGCCAGCTATAGCTGTATCCCATTCAGAAGAGACAGAAAGTGGAAAAGGAGGAGGAGTTGTCTTGTATGTCAAAAGCAATATTAAAGCTACTGAAATGCAGGGGGCATGGGGAAAAGAAGCAGCGCTCTGGATTGTGTTGGAAAGAGGAGATGGCACTGTCATCCATACTGCTGTAGTCTACAGAACAACTCAAATCAAAGAGATAGATGATTATAGATATTGCCAAGATAGCCACAAAGGGGGAAGCAATCATATTGGGTAACTTTAATCTACCCAATGTGGATTGGATTACTACTCCTGCAAATCTGGAAAGAAGCAAAACAATTGTGGATGCTTTCCAAGATGCATTACTTAGACAAATGGTGATGGAACCAATCAGGGAAAGCTCAACTCTGGATTTAGTGCTCACCAACAGTGATAGCGTGTCAAATGTCTGGGTGGGTGCCCGTGAGCAGCAGCGATCACCACACAGTGTGGTTTGAGATAAAAGCCAAGGTACGGTCCAATTATAGCGAGCTCAAAGTCCTAAACTTTAAAAACATTGACTTCAGTAAAATGGACAAGTATCTAAAGGAGATGGCAGGGTGGAAGGGGATAAGGGAAGTGGAATTGCAATGGGCTAAACTAAAGGTGGCAATAAAAGGAGCAACAGATAAATATGTAAGAAAAGTAAATAAAAACAAGAAGGAAACCTATTTGGTTTGCCAAAGAAGTGGCTGCTCAAATAAAGGCAAAACACACAACTTTTGCAAAATTCAAAAGCTTGCAAACAGAGGAATACAGAAATGAATACAGGATCAAACTCAAAGAGACAAAAAGAGAAATAAGGAAAGCAAAATCAAAGGCAAAGGAAAAGATGGCTAAAGACATGAAGTGTGGCGACAACTTTCTTCAAGTATATTTAGGAAAGGAAGAAGATCAGAGGTGGAATTGCAGGACTCAGAAGTGCTGGGAACGGACTTGTGGAAAGTGACATTGAAAAAGCAAAATTGCTAAACAAATACTTCTGCTCTGTTTTTACTAAAGAAAACCCTGGAGAAGGACCACCTGTGACTCCCAAATATAAAAATGTGAATGAAGTAGATGCAACACCATTCACAGATGATGTGTTAGAACAACTTGCAAAACTGAAAGTGGACAAGGCCATGGGACAGGATGGGATACATCCCAGGATACTGAAAGAGCTCAGAGAGGTTCTTGCAGGGCCGTTGAAAACATCCTTTAACAGATCCTTGGAAACAGGAGAAGTTCCTCAGGACTGGAGAATGGCTGATGTGGTACCTCTACACAAAAGTGGTGACAGGGAAGAAGTGAAACTACAGGCCCGTGAGCCTTACTCAGTGGTGGGAAAAGTAATTGAGACGCTCCTTAAAGAGCGAATAGTGGACTTTCTCAAAACCAACAGGTTGCAAGATCCAAGGCAACATGGTTTTACCGAAGGATGATCTTGCCAAACAAATCTGATTGAGTTCTTTGACTGGGTGACCAGAGAACTAGATCAGGGGCATGCGATGGATGTCATCTACCTGCATTTCAGTAAAGCCTTTGATACTGTTCCTCATAGGAGGCTTATCAATAAACTCAGTAGTTTGGGATGGGTCCCCAAGGTGGTAAACTGGATCAGAAATTGGTTGACTGACAGAAGGCGATGGTAAACAGAACTCACTCGGATGAAAGAAAGGTGATTAGCGGTGTGCCCCAGGGTTCGGTCCTGGGTCCAGCCCTGTTCAATGTATTTGTGAGTGATATTGCTGAAAGACTGAATGGAAAAGTGTCTTTTTGCAGATGACACAAAAATTTGCAGAGTCAGTCAACTCCCGAGGGAGTAGTTAACATGAGGAAAGATCTACAAAAGCTGGAAGAATGGTCTAATGCTTGGCAATTAAGATTTAATGCAAAGAAGTGCAGTGTCATGCACTTGGGTATCAGAAATCCAAGGGAAATGTACGCGATAGGGGGCGAGAGGTTGGTGTGCACGGATCAGAAGGACCTTGGTGTGATTATTTATGTAGATCTCAAGGTGGCAAAACAGTGCGACAAAGCGGTGGCAAAAGCCAAGAGCATGTTGGGCTGCATACAAAGAGGAATTACCAGCAGAAAAGGAAGAGGTACTAATGCCACTGTATAAGTCACTGGTGAGGCCTCACTTGGAATACTGTATTCAGTTTTGGAGACCATATCTTGCAAAGGATGTAAAAAGACTGGAAACTGTTTAGAGGAAGGCGACCAAAATAATTTGGAGCATGCGTCAGAAGCCTTATGAGAAGGGACTTGAAGACCTAAATATGTACACTCTGGAGGAGAGGAGGGATAGGGGATATTGATTCAGACCTTTAAATACTTGAGAAATAATGAACAAACCTCTTCCAAAGACGGGGAAGCTGTAAAACCAGAGGGCATAACATGAAGCTGCAAGGTGGTAAATTGAAAGGCAATGTCAGGAAATACGTTTTCACTGAAAGGGTGGTGGATGCTTGGAATGCGCTCCCAATGGACGTGGTGGGGGCAAACACAATGACGGAATTCAAAATGGAATGGGACAGACACAGTGGATCCCTTTACAGCAGGGGTCACCAACCTGCGGCCCGCGAGGTCCCTCCGTGCGGCCCACGAGACTCTACCCCGGTGCGGCCCGCCAAGGCAAACTCACCAACTCCTTCTGCAGCCGCGGCTCCCTGCCTCTTAGGGAACCGCGGCTGTGCTTGTAAAATCATCGCGGAGCCCTTCCTGTCTTGACGGGCTCCGTGCAGCATTGTCCCGCCTCCAAACTATGGTGGGCAACAGCAGGAGAAAGAACTCGGAGAAGGTTTCAGCGTCGTAGCACTCCCCTGATGAAACCATTTGGTGGTGAAACGCATTCCTTTAGCGCGCAATGTAGCGTCGGGAAGTTACTACATCTGCTATTTGGAACTTTTAAGCTGAACATCCAATGTTTTTCAGTTAAGTTACAAAACCATTTTTCAAATAATATTTAAAGAGTTATACAAAAAAAGGATTAAAAACGAAGAAAAAAATGGAAAATGAAATTTTAAGGCTATATCTTTAGGTCGTTGATGTAAGGGGCTTGACTGACCAAAACTGACTAGGTCGTTGTAATAGCCCAGAAGTTCTGAGACCTAATAGCCTATATATTTACAGTATAAGTCACATATTGTCAATGTAAGTCAACATAAGTTGCTTGAACACTTTCGTGGACAATTACAGAGTTTCAGAAAGAAATATTGGTCTATGAAGGCAGACAAGTTGCACTTCAGGGCCACTATTCTGGACTCTGCTGCGGAGCCTTCTAGCCTGAGTCAATCGGTGCGGGCACCGAGGGAATTTGGCCCGACGCCGGTTCCCCCAAAGGGGAGTGCTCGACGAGGATGGTGTCAGGCGACAGAGGCCGGCCTGAGGTAGAGTCCTTTTGGGGGACCTTTGCAGGTCGTTCCTTCTCAGATCCCTTGGATAAGCATCTAGGATTGCAGGGACCTAGCTCGGGGCTTACCTGGCCTTTCTGAGCTGTCTAGGGACACTGCCTTTGAGGCCTCCTTGAGTTTCCTCAAGGGAGACCTCTTTTACGAGGTACCACAGCATTGGACAGGGTCCATAAGGCTATCCCGGAATTCAGTGGTTTCGGAGGTGGCCTTGGCCTTCGGAGGTACCAGGGATGCTGGGGAAAAAAACCCACTTATTGTGCTGCTGCTGGCTGCTCTTGAGGGCCTTGGTGGACATCTTTAGAGGCCACATGCCATGGGGTCGTGGTCCTGACCCAGGTAACAAAGGCAGCAGTCTTGGTGTGTCGGTCAGACATTTTGGCACACTGATCACACTTTTTAAAAACAACTGGTAGCCATGAGAGAAAAAAGTATCCCAGTGAGGTTGAAGATCCACACTGCCGCCAGTTGGAAAAAAAAGGCACGAAAGGAGGAAGAAAAACTAAAAACCTGAGACTATGCCGGGGCAGCAGGCTCGGGTGGCAGGAAGAGAACCGGTGCACTAGCAGAGGAGAGTATGAAACTCAGATCAAGAAAATCAAGTTTTTCTGGGGGAAGAGCAGACAGACGTCTAAAGGGCTCTGTGGAATAAAGGAGACTGAACAAGATGGCACCCTTGGGTGAGAAGGTGACCAAGCATGTGTGGTGACATCTACCAAAGTCTTTCTTTGAAAGCAGGGGGGGGGGGGGGATGCTTCTGCGGGTGCTCCATCAGCACCATCACTCATGTGTGACTTCCTGCTTGTTCCCAGAGAATGCCCTAATTGTGGTTTGTAACTTGAGAAAAGAAAGCAAACACTACTGGATCTTGAAATGATCAAGTTTCTACGCAGGAACAAACACCCCTGGCTTGAAATGTTAAACGATTATGAAAAGAAAGGCTCTACAGACACAGCACAGTTACTTACCTGTAACAGGTGATCTCTGGGAACAGCAGGAATAAGTCTTCACATATGGGGTACGTCGGTACCGACGGAGCCCGCACGGGAATGCTCCCCAGCATCCAATCAGAAAGCTTTTGGGAGCATCCCTCGCGCCTGCGCGCTGACTTCCCACCCTTTCCACTTCTTCTCCTCAGTTGAGTTTCATAGCTGAGACAAAGGAGAGAAAGAGGAAAGGAAGATAGATAGATAGATAGATACAACTCCTAGGGGAGGTGGGTGGGTTGTGAAGACTTATTTCCTGCTGTTCCCAGAGATCACCTGTTACAGGTAAGTAACTGTGCTATCTCCAGGAACAAGCAGGAATGAGTCTTCACATATGGGGACTCCCTAGCTAGAGATGCCAGGGGGAGATCCCATAAAATGCATGTTCCTGGATCAGGAGTGCATTTCCCACAAAGGAATCTCCGGCATCCCATGAGGGAATGGAGGGTAGGAGTTGAGAATAGAAGAGCTGTAAGGAAAACAGCAAACCCAAGGACTACAGGAGAGGAGTCCATGGCATGTATGATAAGTAGCATTAAAATTATTTAATGAACAGTTATAATATGGAGCTTACCTACTGGATTGTAGGAAGTAGAAAGCTTTATGGAGTCTACTGGATATGCAGTAGCGGAATCCTCAAGGTGACCTCACAGCAGTGAGGGTGAAGGTCCAGACCTGGAATTAGCAGGTGATCCAGGTGTCAACTGGGGTAGGATTAGAACGGCAGGTCTTCAATGGAAAGCTTTATGAGAAAAAGCTGAAAACTCTTTTAGGTACAGAGTCATAACATTGAGGACTAAAAGAAGACGACTGACCGATTTGGACAACTAGCCCAGTCTTGGAGGGAAGAAGGGTTATGGAAAAAAGCCCATATTCCCAAGCAGAACAATGTGTACTCAAAAACAATGAAGATGTACACTCTATCTTGCCTAGCTGTTGAGAGATAGGAAAGATATTGAAGCTTGAATCTTCAAGGATAGGGAGACCTAGAGCAAGCGGAAGCTGTTATCACCACAGTAGTGGTTGTGAGCATAACAGTCCCCACATACTAAGGAACAGTATGAAAAAGGGAGCCCACTGTCTGTAACCTCTGAGAAAGGTACAAGTGCTATAGCATAGACAGTGAGGAGATCGATATGTATTACATACTATCTATAAAAGTCTCCCAACAGATACATAGATATATATATATATAGGGAGATATATATATACCTATATATAAATGTATATCTAGATATGCAGAATATGTATCAACATAAATTATGCACACACAGCTTACAGACATATGTATGTAGAGGCATATATGGAGATATTTACATACATGATAATAAGTCTGAAGATACACTAAGCCCCATAAGAACATTTACATGGGGAATGTGAAGGGGAAAGATTCATCCAATAACAAGAGGGTGAAACCCACTTGAGAGATATATAGAGAATCTATTTCTGTGGGCTAAGAGGATGCAGGAATGCAATCCAGTAAAATAACCAGGATGGTTGCGTGAAAAAACAGAGGATTATATCAGTCTGTAAAGAGGAAGTCGAGAGTCCTTTAGAACTCTGATGTGGTAGATGGGTAGCAACGCATAGAGGAGATACCAGGAGGACCCACTGGAGGGACATAGGGGTATCATGCGTTACCAATAGCCTTGGATATTCACGCAGAAAAAGCTTATATTCTGAATTATAACAGGAGACAAGAGGGTGTGGAGAACCCTCACAGTCATGAGAATGATTTATAAGCTTTTTTTCTATATAGAATAGCCCTCAGAGACAAAGATCAATGCTCTGTAGCAAGGGCCCATAGTAGAAAGCTTCTCTGAAGATTGCAGAGAGCATTGTGCAGGAGAATTATGAAATGAAACTGACTGAAGTCAGGTGTGTTGCCATATCCTAGGAAAAGGATATGACTAGAAAGAAGATAAGGTGAGAAGCCTAAAGCTAGACAAAAATTGTGGAAAAGTACCAGTAGTTCAATCACTGGAACTCCTGCATGCACAGCAGCTGAAAAAAAACTTACTGTGCAAAACAAAGAGAAACAGACAAAGGGAGAGGAGATATTCCTGTCCCTGCCTGATGAGTTATCTTGAGAATGTATTCAAGGAAAGAAAAAGTCTACACTGGAATGAAAGCTAGAGAAGCTTTTCAGTATGGTACCACTCAGTCAGGGGATACCCTGGATGAGAGGGGGAGGGTGACTTACCCATATGGAGAGTCAGCTGAAGGAAAAAATGTTCATGTTGGGACAGAAACTATCATGAGATAGTTGTAACCTCCCTTCTTCGTAGTAAGAAGAGGAGAATTCTGTAACCGATGGACAAGGATATCCTGACAGCTTAGCATACTGAAAAAGAAAAACCCCAGTGTAGAGCTTTAAGAAAAAACAGTGAAACTTCTGTTAAGAAGAGGTTAACTGTAGATTGTAACCTTCAGAACCTATGATTGCTGGGTATGTTGAGACTGGCTAGAATTTGGAAACTTCAGACTAGGACGAGGTGTCCCTTGCTTGGGCACCTCTGGATGATGGGCAGGAGAAGAGTGAAACCTTCTTTTCTTAGAGAAAGAAGGCTTGGTAGGACATTTCCTACCTCCTGGGGAAGAAGGCGGCTTAGAATGGTCTCCAGAACCAGGGAAGTCAATGGAGCAATGAGCAACCTGACGTAAAGCCTCCTTATTGAAGAGATTTTCTCCAGTACAAGGAGAATTACCCAGTGTATGTTGTGCCCATCTGCTCAAGTCAGAAGCTTGGAGCCAGGCTCTACGACGTGCTTCAATAGCAATAGCAGAGGATCTGCTAACAGACTCAAAAGAGTCTAGAGAAGCACGAGAAAGAAACCAAGAGATATTCCGGCTATGATTAAGAAGCAAGGAATAGTCAGCAGCCTTAGGCTCTGACAAAAAAGGAGTCAAAAGAGATAATTTCTTTGTGACCTCCTGGAGTGTTAGACTCATAAAATATATAAGAAATAATTCTTGATGCCAGCATAGATGTTTGGAAGGGTTTGACGTCCAAAGGCATCAAGTGCTCTAGAAGCACGACCTGGCGGATAAGAAGAATGCTTCTTCTTGCTTTTTACCTTCCTTATTGCTGGATTCCACTACAATGGAATGATGGGAAAGTTGATTCTTTTGAAACCCTGGAGAGGGGGGCACCTGATACAGAACATTAGTTGCTGTAGAAGGTGAGGGAACCCTTAAAGGTGATTCCCATATTCTCAGAAGATGATCCTGCAAAGAATGATGTAAAGGAAGCATTATATTTCCCTTTTCTGCAGGAGAGCCTTGGTTAAGATTACAGCCAGGGATAGGAATAGCAAGAAAGGTTGCCATGTCAAGGAGAAACTTCTGAAAAGAAGGATCTCCAAGGGGAACCATCCCTGGGAAGGCTAAGGTTGAAGATGCAGCCTGAGCACCAGAGGATGTACTGGTCTGGTGCAGAAAAAGAACTTTACTAGATGGATAATGATACTGGCAGTCACGATTTGAGGCAGTTAGTACTGCATCGTCTATGCCAGGTATCGATTCCAAACTAGGCATGGAAAGGATCGATGGCACCGATGTAACTGCAGGAATCGACATCGATACCGGTAATGGCATCGAGGCCGTCATCGGAGGATGCTCAAGCGGTACCGAGGTAACCAGAAAGTCTTGGTGAGTATCCTCGGTACTGCGTATCCGGAAACGACAAGGGTCGGTTCCAAGGCGAGTCGGTACCAAGTCATCTAGACTAGATATCGATTCCAGACTCGGCATTGAAGGGAGCGAGTCTATCGATGCATGTCTAGAGTGCACCGACGTCGGTGGTGGTACCGGCGATGCTGATACAGGGAAGTCACTCTGGGTCGTATGGATCGGTCCCGAAGGTACCGAGGACGCCAGATGACGATCCCTGGTGAAGAGTGGAACACTCGACACCGGTGCCGATGCATCGGTACCGCTCGAAGCGGATACCACCTTCGAGCATGGCTTAGATACAGGAAAGTCAATCTGGAACATATTGATTGGTCCCAAAGGAACCGAGGATGCCAGAAGACGATCCCTGGTGTCGAATGGAACACTCGACACCGATGCCGATGTATCGGTACCGCTCGAAGCGGGTACCACCACCGAACATGGCTTAGAAACAGGAAAGTCAATCTGGAACGTATCGATCGGTCCCGAAGGTACCGAGGACGCCAGATGACGATCCCTGGTGAAGAGTGGAACACTCAACACTGGTGCCGGGGTATCGGTACCGCTCGAAGCAGATACCACCCCCGAGCACGGCTCAGGTATGTTCTGTGAGGGGTGAGCCCCAGGAACAACCTGAAACTCCTGAACTGCTTTGGAGCCCGAAGACTCCCGCCGGGGTTTTAATGCCAATGGGGTCTTGAGGGCAAGGCCGGAGCCGTCATCATGCGTGGCATGAGACCTACCACTCAAGGATTGGCAAGTCTTAACAGACTGTTTGTGGGTTACCTGATCCTGTAGAGAAGAAAAACCCGGTGCCCTCACTGCAGGAGGAAAAATGGTATCGAGGGAAACTCGAAAGAGGGAAGGTCTTCTCTCAGCATTGCAGCCTGATAGTTCAGGGGAAAAAGGGTCAGGACCCAAACAGGTTAGACACCAGAGATTGGAGTCTAAAAAGAAAACTGTGTTTCCACAGTGAAGGCACTTCTTAGGAGAAGGCGGCTCCATGATGGAGAGGCCTTGTAGTCCCAAAACGTTAAGACAGGAACAGAGGGAAAAATCTCTGAGTTTAAGAAAAAAAAGAAAAAACCACCGGCGGTACTGGTGTCGGCGGGAAAAACAGCCGCGACCACAAGAAAACAAGAAATAAAGAATTTAAAGAAAAACGTTTCTGCGGTGACAGGAGGACGTCCTGCCGGCTCCGCAGAAAAACGAAAACTGAGAAGAAGTGGAAAGGGCGGGAAGTCAGCACGCAGGCGCGAGGGATGCTCCCAAAAGCTTTCTGATTGGATGCTGGGGAGCATTCCCGTGCGGGCTCCGTCAGTACCGACGTACCCCATATGTGAAGACTCATTCCTGCTTGTTCCTGGAGATAGTGCGATATTCAGCTAGAGGCAGTGAAACTTATGGAAAAGATTGAGCTGTCATGACCAGACATGGAATGGTTTAGGGGAAAGCTGACAGTCGCCCAAGAGCAGATGGTTCGGAAGAATGTATCCTTGAAGGATACTACCAAAAGCACAGAGGTTCCACAAAAGAGTAAAGTAGCCCAAATGCCCTCAAGTATGGAGCAGACACAGCTTAAAGATCCCAAATTACCCATATCTAACAATAGCCAAATTAATATGAATACATTACAATCTCTAAAATGTTTGTATGCAAATGCTAGAAGTCTACAAAATAAGATGGGAGAGTAAGAATATATAGCACTAAATGAAAGGTTAGATATGATTGGAATATCAGAGACATGGTGGAAGGAGGACAACCAGTGGGACACTGATACCTGGGTACAAACTATATCGTAATGATAGAGCTGATCAAATTGGTGGAGGGGTTGCTCTCTATGTTAGAGAGGACATTGAGTCAGAAAGGATTAAAATTTTGCAGGAAACAAAATTTGCTGTAAAATCTATATGGATTGAAATTCCATGTAAAAGGGGGAAGGCGATGGCAGTTGGGGTGTACTATCGAGCGCCTGGCCAGAATGACCAAATGGATGATGAAATGCTCAAAGAAATCAAGGAAGCTAACAAAAGTTACAGAGCAGTAATAATAATGGGTGATTTCAATTACCCCAGTATCGACTGGGTTAGTGTCACGTCAGGACATGCTAGGGAGATAAAGTTCCTAGATGAAATAAATGACTGCTTCTTGGAGCAGCTGGTTCATGAACAGACCAGAGGGGAAGCCATATTAGACCTAGTCCTTAGTGGAACACCAGATCTAGTGCAAGAGATAAGGGTGTTGGGGCCACTTGGCAATAGTGATCATAGCATGATCGCCTTTGATTTAATTAGTGGAGAAGGGATAGAAAGGAAATCCACAGTACTACCTTTTAACTTTCGAAAGGGAGACTATGATAAAATGAGGAAAACAGTTAAGAAAAAACTAAAAGGAGCAGTTGCAAAGGTTAAAGACGTACATCAAGCTTGGGTGTTGTTGAAAAATACTATCTTGGAAGCCCAGACCAGCTGTATTCCACGCTTTAAGAAAAGTGGAAGGAAGTCCAAAAAACTGCCAGCATGGTTTAAAGGTGAGGTCAGAGAGGCTGCTGTTGCCAAAAAAGCATCTTTCAGGAAATGGAAAAAAGAGCCAAACGACGAAACCTGGAAACAGCACAAGCACTGGCAAGTCAAATGCAAGGCATTGATAAGGCAGGCAAAGGGAGAATTTGAGAGGAAGCTTGCTGCGGAAGCAAAAACACAAAATAAAGACCTTTTCAAGTATATTCGTAGCAAAAAACCTGTGAGAGAGTCAGTTGGCCCATTAGATGATAAAGGGGTTAAAGGAGCACTGAGAGGCGACAAGGCGATAGCGGAGAAGCTGAATGAATTCTTTGCTTTGGTCTTTACTGAGAAAGATGTAGGGATGTTGCCCATGACTGAAGTGGTATTTAGAGGTGCGGAAGAATTGAAGGAAATATCGATACATCGGGAAGATGTATTACAACTATTAGATAAACTGAAGAGTAGCAAATCACCTGGGCCGGATGGTATACATCCAAGGGTGTTGAAAGAACTGAAATATGAGATTGCAGACCTGCTATTAGTAATCTGTGAACTATCATTAAAATCATCTCTAATACCTGAAGATTGGAAGATCGCCAATGTAACACCAATTTTTAAAAAGGGTTCCAGGGGTGATCCGGGAAACTACAGACCGGTGAGCCTGACATCAGTACCGGGAAAAATGGTAGAAACCATTATAAAGAATAAAATTACTCAGCATTTAGATAGTCATGACCTAATGGGAGACAGCCAACATGGCTTTAGACAAGGAAGATCTTGTCTTACTAATCTGTTATGTTTTTTTGAAGGAGTGAATAAACAGGTGGACAAAGGTGAGTCGGTTGATATTGTGTATCTGGACTTTCAGAAAGCCTTTGACAAGGTCCCTCATCAGAGACGTTTGGCAAAACTAAAGAGTCATGGGAATAGGAGGCAGTGTACTATTGTGGATCAGGAACTGGTTAAAAGACAGAAAGCAGAGGGTTGGGCTAAATGGCCAATTTTCCCAATGGAGAAAGGTGAATAGTGGTGTACCCCAGGGATCTGTGCTGGGTCCGCTGTTTTGACATATTCATAAATGACCTGGAAAGTGGAACAACGAGTGAGGTTATCAAATTTGCAGATGACACAAAACTATTTAAAGTTGTTAAAACCCAAGAGGATTGTGGAAAATTGCAAGAGGATCTTGATAAATTGGAAGACTGGGCATCAAAATGGCAGATGAAATTTAATGTGGACAAGTGCAAGGTTATGCACCTAGGGAAGAACAACCCAAACTATGGTTACACGATGCAAGGTTCCACATTAGGAACCACCACCCAGGAAAAAGATTTAGGCATCATTGTGGATACCATGTTAAAACCCTCGGCCCAGTGTGCAGCGGCGGCCAAGAGAGCAAATAGAATGCTAGGTATGATAAGGAAAGGAATGGAAAATAAAACAAAAGATATTATAATGCCTCTATATCGTTCCATGGTGAGACCGCACCTTGAATATTGTGTGCAATTCTGGTAGCCATATCTTAAAAAGGATATAGCGATTTTAGAAAAGGTTCCGAGAAGAGCCACCAAAATGGTAAAGGGGATGGAAGGATACTCCTATGAAGAAAGGCTAAAAAGGTTAGGGCTCTTTAACCTGGAAAAGAGACAGCTGAGGGGAGATATGATAGAAGTCTATAAATTAATGAACGGAGTGGAACGGGTAAACGTAGATCGATTGTTTATCTTATCAGAATATAGAAAGACTAGGGGACATGCAATGAAGCTACAGGGTAAACTATTTAAGACTAATAAAAGAAAATATTTTTTCACTCAACGTGTAATCAGACTCTGGAATTTGTTACCGGAGGATGTAGTAAAGGCTGTTAGTGTAACTGGGTTAAAAAAAGGTTTGGACAAGTTCCTGGAGGAAAGGTCCATGAACCATTATTAAGAAGGAACCCAGCGCTCATCTACTGCTGACCCGATCGGGGTTGAAGCGCCGAGCAGGCCAGCAAGCACTCCTCTCGGTCCTCCGGCCCAATCCGGGCTGTGGGAGGCAAAAAGGCGGCATATTTAAAGCACCGCCAGCGGCGGGAATAGCCTTTTCCAACCAGCGCCCATCTACTGCTGACCCGATCGGGGTTGAAGCGCCGAGCAGGCCAGCAAGCACTCCTCTCGGTCCTCCGGCCCAATCCGGGCTGTGGGAGGCAAAAAGGCCGCATATTTAAAGCATCGCAGACAGGCAGGCCCGCGCCTGTCGGGCCCGCGCCTAAGGACCTCGCCAGAGGGCCCTTTGGCGTGGCCCTTAGGCGTGGACCGTGAAACAAGCCTGTAGCTCTATTTCTTTTCTTCTGCTCCGACATTAACTCGACCACCTTCTGCAGCCCAACCGAGGAGCCAGGACACCTTCCCTAGCAGCCTGCCTGGAGACCAGCCACCAAACCTCAACCGCATAACCTCAACCACAGCAAGTATACATGCTACATATCCGACTCAACTGACTTGTTTTCTCACAGACACTGATCGATAGTACTATACAGCATAATGTCTCTTCTTTTTTCTTTTTCCATCTCCTGCTCAACCTTGTAATGTTGACTAGGCTCACCAATACCAACGGCTACACTATATAGGAAGATACTAGTACTGTTTTCAGTAACATACCATAATAATTATTATATTGTATTATTACTATTGCTTTCACTTATACTGCTACCAATAGTATACATTTATCATTGTTGCATTCAATTTTACCGTTGCCTGTACCATTCAACTATCACTGTTACTTTCCATTATTACTGTTGCCAGTAAGACCCATTATTACTGTTGCCAGTAAGACCCATTATTACTGTTGCCACTAAGACCCATTATTACTGTTGCCAGTAAGATCCATCTAGCATTGTTGCATTCAATTTTACTGTCGCCAGTACCATTCAACTATCATTGTTGCATTCAGTTTTACTGTTGCCAGTACCATTCAATTTTCACTGTTGTTTCAATTATTACTGTGGTCAGTAGCCTCACAGAAAGCACCAGAATCACAGAATCCCTCACAGAAAGTTACCTCATCCACTTCAACAAAACCCCCAATGGCTCTACCATTTAATACCCTGGCGATCTGCCTTTTCCTTCTCACAAGCTGGCTCAACGAAGCCCTTGCCTTATATCACACGGCTCACCAAATTCCAATACTTCTGAGTCATGGAAAAAGAAGAGCAGAATCTTCCTATCCCAACTCAAGAATAGAGACCCCCACACGCCACTCTCACCTGATACATATAGCCCTTCAACAACCAAAGAAAAATAAGCAAGAGGAACCCCCTCAACCCTTTTACTTAAACTGTGCTCTCATAAATGCACGGTCTATCCGCAAGAAATGGCCAGTCATCACTGACACAATTTCTTCTCATAATCTAGATGTCCTCATGATAACCGAAACCTGGTTATCTGACGCGGATAATGTAATCCTTAACCAACTCATACCCCCCAACTTCTCTGCCCATTCCCAACATAGAGAGAGCAAGAGAGGAGGAGGCATTCTCATACTTACCAAGAATGACCTAAATTTCCACACCGTGGACTCCACAAGCTCAAACAGCATGGACGTATTAACCATCACAAATGAACAATGCCTCATCAATTTAATTTACAGAGCGCCCTCACCCTCCACGGACGACCTACCTTACATTCTAGACCTAGCAGCTAACTCACGCAAGCCCAACATTCCCAACTGGATATTAGGAGACCTCAATCTCCCAACACTACATCCCAGCCACGCCTCAGCCCTCCTTGAAGCAATCAACGAACTGGGATACAAGCAAATTGTTGACACCCCCACGCACGAGAGAGGAAACATCCTTGACATTATCTTTGCCCCTCTTACAGCTCTCGACTCCAACAATAGACTTGACAACTCTGTAACCCCAGTACCTTGGTCAGACCATAATTTAATCACCTTCCCCATCCTCATCAATGGCAAACAGTCACCACACAGAAACAATAACTCCATTGACTCAACAAGAGTAACATCTCGAAAATTCAAAACCCTCAACAAAGAACATATAGTTATGGAAACCCTCCCTCTCCTACATGACACCTCTCTCAATCTGGAAAATCTGATCACATCCTGGAACAGCACTATCAGTACCATTGCACTGCAACCAGTCCAGGGTAACAACCCAAAGAAAAGAAAATCTTCTCCATGGTTCTCCCCTGACCTACGAGCCTCCCTCACACACCTAAGAAAACTGGAGAAACGATGGCGTCGCTCACACTCCTCAGAAGACCAAGCAGCCTATAAAGCACATCTATCTGTGCACAGGGAGTCAGTCATGGCCAAGATGAAACAATTCCATACCGATACGCTGAAAAGATCACTAAATAAACCACGCGATCTTTTCAACTTAGTCAAAACCTTATCTAAAGAACCTTCACCAAAACATCCTGAACCCATCCATCCCCAAGCATTCGCCGATTTCCTGCAATCCAAGTTGCTTCAAACCAACATTGCAACAATCTCCTCTCAAGTCACCATATGCATATCAAACCTATCCATGTTCTCCACACCATCCAGAAAACATGTTGAAGACACCATCGCTGCTCTTAACACGACTACTGCACAAACTGACCCTTGCCCAGCCCACTGGATAAAGGAACTACGCCAAGATCTCAGCCCCATCATCACTAAAATGATGAACTTATCCTTTACAACCGGCTCCTTCCCACCAGCTCTCAAGAGAACATCCATAAGACCCCTCTTGAAAAACCACAAACTCGACCCACAAAAGGTTGAATCCTATAGACCCATAGCTAGCATACCCCTACTAGCGAAAATAATTGAAAAGGAAGCTCAAAGACAGTTACAGGACCACATTGACACCGTCTCCCCTCGTGACCACTGCCAACATGGCTTCAGAGAGTTCCACGGTGTTGAAACCCTCCTTACCACTCTCTGCAACAACATCATCACAGGCATTGATAACATCCGCCAAGGCTTTGCTCTCATCTTCTTAGACATTGCTGCGGCTTTTGACTCTGTACATCACGATCTGTTAATAGGGCGACTAAAAGAAAAAGGCATCAATAACACTGCCCTGGAGTGGTGCAAGTCATACCTTGATCAGAGATGGCAGTACGTTACCTCAGGGACCACAACATCCACACCTTACCACCAAAAGCAAGGCGTACCACAAGGATCATCCCTATCCTCACTCTTTTTCAATATATACATACAACCGGTTTGCAATATCATCAGGTCCTTCAAGGTTGAATGCTTGATATACGCAGATGACATCCTCCTATATATGCCTTTCTCCACAGTTCATATGGACCTTTCCCCGCTAGCTAAATGTTTTGATGCAGTATCCGAATGGCTTCAATCCCAGAACCTCCGAATTCAACACAAAAAGACCGAGGTTCTCTTCATCACCAGGGACCCACTTTTCACCCCCCCATCCCATATAAAGGTGAAAGAAGCTGAGCTCCAATCAAAACCTTCCATTCGCTACCTTGGAGTCACTTTTGACCAACGCATGGATCTGAAACTACACATAACCAACGTAGTCAGAGCAATCTACCTCAAGATCCGGACTCTTCGACATCTTCGCCCCCTGCTTGATCCTGATGACTTCAGAACTATATTTCAAGCCTTAACCTTACCACACCTTGACTATGCCAATGCCATTCTCCAAGGCCTCCCACACTCCACATTAAACCCTTTGCAACTCGCCATGAATACCGCTGCTAGAGTCCTCTACGGAGCATCAAGAAGGGACCATGTAACACCCATCCTAGAGCAACTCCACTGGCTCCCCATACATGGCAGAATATTGTTCAAAACATTACTACTAACTTTCAAGGCCACTAAAAGCATCACCTCCTCCTCTCTAATAGACCTCATTCAGGCCGTCCCACCCAACAGATCCAGGAGAACGATATCAACAAATACTCTAATCATCCCTAAAGCAGCGACAAAATGCCTATCAGTGACATCTAACAGGGCCTTCAGATTCTATGCCCCTAAGTACTGGAACGCTCTACCCCCAGAGATTCGTGCTATCACTGATCTATCCCTTTTCAGAAAGGCACTCAAATCCCACCTCTTCCCCCAATATTACTTGACCAACTAACCAATCTTAATCACTACCCAAACTAAGAACAAATCCTGTTATGTATACTTGTAAATACTCTTGTAAATAGTTGCAGTAATGACGTCCCATGTTTTATCCAAGTTCTCTGACCTTGTTCTCTGTAAAACCTAACAGTTTGTTGTTATGGTATGTTATATTGTGAACCGCGCTGATTCTGAATAGAGCGGTATATAAGAGCCTGTAATAAATAAATAAATAAATAAAATATCAATGCTTGACCCAGTACAAGCATTGTGGAACCTGTGTCTTTTGCGGAAACTGCTAGGTACTTGTGACCTGGATTGGCCACTGTTGGAAACAGGATACTGGGCTTGATGGACCTTGGTCTGACCCAGTATGGCATATCTTATGTTCTTATGGTTTGGTCTGCAGATTGTGCAGATGGCAGTTTTGGACTTCTGTACTATGTCTGGAGAACAAGTCATTTGCACTGGTTCTGCGCTGAAGAGTTATCACACAGACTGCACTTATGTGGCACTGAAGTGTTGCAATGAGGATAGAGAACTCAGGCTAAGCTATGGGCTTGTTGCAGTTTTACGTACATGGTGCAGATACTTCTGCTGGTCTGCACTTATAGACTGCAGCCTGAGGTTTTAGAGGGCAGTTTACTCGACTCACTCAAACTTGTACTTAACTTTGACATGTCTAAACTGTCGATGAAACATGTGGCATTCTGGAGGACAACAGGTGCTGTTCCTCAGTAGCTAGAGTTACAGCTATTGCACATTATGGAAGAGGCAGGCTATTTTCTTTTTTCTGTCTTCCTTCTGCGCTCACAAGTCTCAGTTTCATGTCTACAGGGTCAGTTAAGACCACTTTTGAGCTTGGAGACATTTACACTCACTTTTGGTTTGTGCAGAGAAAACAAAAAGGCATCAGGAGTGCGTGTGCTGAACTGCTGGATCTTTCTACCTAACCTAGAGCAAGTTGTTTTTTGTTTAAAAAAAAAAAACCTGCACCGATATTAGTTGAAACAATGAAAAGACAAAATGTGTTAAATGGTTTAACAAACCCAATAAAACTAACAGTTTACAATTGGTACAACAGTATACACAAGATATCTTAAGACACTAAGGAAGGGAATGAATAGAGCAACTTGTTTTCTCATGCCACTAAGATGCTAAGAGGTCTACACAGCCCTTGCACTACCAATCCAACATGAACCCTACACATTATGCAGAACACTAGGCATATATAAGGGAGGCCCCTCCTTCTGTCTAGAGAGCATTTTCCACTCACCTCGGTATCCATTCCTGCTGACAATGGCAGGAGCCCATCACGCCTCTGCCTTCCCCACCTTTTTGGCCAGCTCCATGCAAAGATTAAGACCCGACTGGTGACATCTCATCTCGCAAGATAATGAACAAGACATGCCACCTGTTTTAACATGTAGGAGGGCTGTGGCATCTTCAGCCACCAAGTTAGCCCATGCTAATCAGGCCATAAGTGGAGGGGCCTGTGCCCCTCTAGACCCACCTGTAGTTATGTCCTGTTTGGAACAAAGCTTTCAAAATGAATATCTATTGGGAGGGCATTCCACATGAAAGTGTCAAGAAACTGAATACAGCAGAATACGTAAACTAAACTGAGCTGAGAGGGATCATCACATAATTAAGCTAAGATGAATGCAACACTCCCTCCCAGAAAATCTAAACAGCATTAATGACCTGGCTACGTTTTGTAAGGAAATTACACACCTTTTGAGAACACGTCAGAAACACTCCAATTCTCAAATGTACCCAACCTAAACAGTCCTTTTTCATTGCAAATCTTTCCATCTCCTAACTACCGGATGCAGATGTTCAACTTCATACACCACAATTCCTCACAAATAAGTACACCTAGTGCCATAATAATTAGCCCACCTATACATAGCCCATCCAGGAACCATACACTGATTGTATACACATCAGTTACTCAGTCATGTTAAATTTCTCACACATTTCCCCATCCCATCAGCCCCGGTGGGCTTAACAGAGCCGTGAGAAAGGGAAACTCTCCCTTCACAGCTCTGAAAAGCCCACGCTAAGGGAGCTGATGCTGCAGGGAGGGCTCTGCCAGGTAGGTGTACCCCACGGGACTCTTGATTCTGCCGCTGCCACGGCGGCAGCAGCAGCCAGTTTGTTTTTTAATCTACCTGAGCTGATGGGGGGGGGGAGGGGGGTTAGGACTAGTAATGGGCTATGGGGGGGGGGCTAAGACTGATAATGGGGTGATGGGGCTTAGGACTGGAAGTGGGCTATGGGGGGCTTAGGACTGGTAATGGAATGTTATAATGTTCAGAAGTTCAATGTATGTTTCCTGTTCATTGTGAACCGTCCCTGATCTTTGGAAGGGGCGGTATATAGCACAGTTACTTACCTGTAACAGGTGATCTCTGGGAACAGCAGAAATAAGTCTTCACATATGGGTATCGTCAGTACCGACGGAGCCTGCGCAGGAACGCTCCCCAGCGTCCAATACGAAAGCTTTTGGGAGCATCCCACAGCGCCTGCGTGCTGCCTTCCTGCCTTTCCCAACCGCCTCTCTCCAGTTCGAGTTTTAAAGCTGAGACAGAGAGAGAGAGGGGGAAGGAAAGATAGAGAGATACAACTCCTAGGGGAGGTGGGTGGGTTGTGAAGACTTATTCCTGCTGTTCCCAGAGATCACTTGTTACAGATAAGTAACTGTGCTATCTCCAGGAACAAGCAGGAATGAGTCTTCACATATGGGGACTCCCTAGCTGCAGATGCCAGGGAGAGACCCCAGAGTTGTGTGTCCTTGAAAAGGGCTCCACCTCCCCCCATGGATCTCAGGCATCCAACCAGGGTAGGTGGGTAGGAGTTGATTAGGATTGGAACAGCCTGACCAAACGAGGCATCCCGGCAGGAGTCCTTGTCCAAACAGTAATGGGCTGTGAAGGTATGAACAGATTTGGTCGATGGACACAGTTTAGATGAGCCATTGAGGCTGCCATGGCCCTCACATTGTGAGCTGTGACATGGCCTTCCAGAGAAAGGTTCCTACTCTGGTAGGCAAAAGAAATACACTGAGCAATCCAGTTGGACAGTGTTCTCTTAGAAACTGGAAGTCCTAAATGGGAAGGATCAAAAACAACCAAGAGTTGAGAAGACTTTCTATGTTTCTGTGTTCTTTGTAAGTAAAAGGCTAGAGCTCTTTTACAATCCAAAGTATGAAGATTCCTCTCTGCACTTGATGCATGAGGTCCTGGAAAAAAGACAGGTAAGTATACCTCTTGATTCAGATGAAAAGGCGAGACCACTTTGGGCATAAAGTGTGGACTGGTCCTGAGGACTACCTTATGATGGAACCTTGTATAAGGAGGATTAGCCACCAAGGCTTGCAACTCACTGATGCGACGTGCTGAGGTGACTGCAATGAGAAAGATAACCTTCCAAGAAAGAAATTTCAAGGAGGTGTGGCTAAAGGTTCAAAGGGTGGCTTCATAAGCTGGCCAAGAACCAGGTTTAAGTCCCATGCCACTGGAGGTGGTCTATTGGGAGGTTTAGTTAAAAAAAAAGGCCTCTCATGAATCTTACTATAAGAGGATGAGAGGAAATAGGCTGTCCATTGAGAGGCTTGAGGGACGCTGCAATAGCACTCAAATGGACTCTTACTGAATTTGTTTTAAGGCCTGCATGGGATAGATGCAGAAGATACTCTAGTAACGAATTCAGAGGTATTGCACGAGGGTTAAGACCCTTCTCTGAACACCAAATGGTAAATCTTTTCCATTTGAAAGCATAAGAACGCCTAGTGGAAGGCTTTCTAGAAGCATGAAGAATATCTCTGACTTGCTGAGAGAGATGAAAAACTTGAAGGTCTAGGCCTTCAGCAACCAGGCCCTGAGATGGAGAGACTGGGGGTTTGGGTGCCACAACGTTCCGTCTTCCTGGGATAGAAGATCTGGTGCAGAGCCCAATTCCAGGGAGGGAGCTTGAGAGAGATGCAGAAGTAGAGGGTACCACACTTGGCGTGGCCAATGTGGTGCTATGAGGATCATGGAACCTCTGTCTCTCTGAAGCTTGAAAAGTGTTTTGGGAATTAGGGGAATGGGTGGAAAGGCATAAAGGAAGTCTTGACCCCAGTGAAGAAGGAAGGCATCCTTGGCCTGAACTCCCTGACACGGAATTCTGGAACAGAACCGGGGAAGTTTGGCATTACACGGACTTGCAAAGAGGTCTATGTCCGGGGTTCCCCAAATTTGAAAAATCCTGGCTACCTGGTCCATGTGGAGGGACCACTCGTGTGGAAGCAGAACTCAACCGAGTCTGTCTGCCCAAGAGTTTTGAATGCCTGGAAAATATACTGCCATAAGATGAATCTGATGCTCTCTGGCAAAGGCCCACAGTCGCAAAGCTTCGTTGCAAAGCGACAGAGAGCCAGTCCCTCTCTGCTTGTTTACATAGAACATGACTACTTGGTTGTCCGTGTGGATGAGGACTGTCCTGTAGCTGAGCAGGGATGCCCTGGGTGGAGAGATCTTGCAGATGAGCTCCCCAACCCATTGGAGAGGCATCTGTTGTAAGGGTTGCTTGGGGAAGTGACTGCTGAAAAGGGGACCCCAGCAACAGGTTTTGAGAGGACTTCCACCACTGGAGAGACAAAAAAGGCAACTGGAGTTTGCTATTTTGTCTGACAGGCAACCTGATGCCTGAGTCCATTGGGTGGACAAAGTCCATTGAGCTGCCCTCATGTGAAGGCGAGCATATGGAACCACATGCACGGTGGATGCCATGTGGCCTAAGAGTTGTAACATTTCCCGAGCAGTTAAATGGGACTAACTGTATTTGGGAGGCTAACTGCACCAAGCGTAGGCAACGAGCCTGAGGAAGATAGGCCCTTGCAGTTGTGGTATCCAGGACAGCCCCTATAAACTCCAGAGATTGAGTAGGGGTAAGATTCGATTTTGGGATGTTTATTACCAGTCCCAAATACTGAAGGACACGCATTGTGCAGGTTAGAAAAGTCTTGGCCTCTGACTGAGAGGGAGCTCGAATGAGCCAGTCGTCCAGATATGGGAAAACGAATATTCCCAGGGTGCGTAGAAATGAAGCTACTACTGCCATGCATTTCGTGAACACCCTTGGTGCGGAGGCCAGACCGAAAGGAAGCACCCTGTATTGGTAGTGCTTTTCTCCAAAATGGAACCGAAGGAACCTTCTGTGTGTTGGATGGATGAGGACATGGGTGTACGCATCCTTGAGATCTAGAGAACAAAGCCAGTCCTGACCCTGAAGGTATGGAAGCAGAGCACCGAGAGAAATCATCTTGAATTTCTCCTTGAATAGAAATTTGTTCAATTCTCTGAGATCTAAGATGGGTCTGTAGCCCCCTGTTTTCTTTGCAATAAGAAAATAAGGGGAGTAGAACCCTGTGCCTTGCTGAAGAGGTACTTCTTCTATTGCCCCTTGGGCAAGAAGGGTGGCAATCTCCTGACCCAGAAGGTCGAGGAGAGATGTTGGAGAATTGAACTGTTTCACTATGGTGTGAGGGGGAAGGCTTAAGAAATGAAGCGTGTACCCTTCCCTTATGATATAGAGAGTGTCCATTGCTCTGCTGTGATTTGTTCCCATCTGGGAGCAAAGTACGTCAACCTTCCTGGAATGGTAAGGGGCTCTGGTTCTTCCAGAGCCAGAAAGGCCAAGTTCTCTAGCTGCAAGTCAAAGGCCCTGAGGAGGCTGAGGCTGCTGGGTCATGGCAGGCCTAGCAGCCTTTGATTTGGCCTGTTTAGGTGGTTGCTGACGCTTTGCAGCAAAATGACCTGCAGAAGATGCCTGCTGACTATAAGCAGGATAGTATCTTCCCTTTTCAGAAAAAGATGTCTTTTTGAACAATCTTTTCTTAACAGGAGCAGAGGTAGACTTTGAAAGTCGATCCAAAGCAGAGTTTTCAGCATCCATCTGATTGGCCTTTGCTTGCCAATCCTTACCAAAAAGGTTTTCACCTGTACAAAGGATATTCCCTAATTCATCTTGTACCCAGAGCTCCAAACAGAAGCTTGTAACCAAGCAATTCTGCGTGCCCCTATGGCAATAGCCGAAGCTCTGCTTACACACTCAAAAGAGTCAAAGGCTGCACGGTTGGAAAATTGAGGCATCTTGGGCATGTTTGAGCCAAGTGAGAAACTCCTGCCTTTTATCCTCTGAAATAAAAGGGGTTAAAGTCTGCAGATGATCTGTGACTTTTTAGAAACATCCCTATATAGAGACTATAGGAGTTGATCCTGGCAGCTAGCATAGAAGCTTGGAAAACCCTTCGGCCAAAAGCATCTAGGGTCCTGCATTCACGCCCTGGAGGATTAGATGAGTGTCTTTGCACTCTTTATTTTTCTCATGGCAGACTCTACCACAATAGAGTGGTGAGGAAGCTGAGTTTTGTGGAAGCCAGGAGGAGGGAGGGACACGATACATGGTGTCTAACCTGCGAGAATGAGGAGAGGTGGTAAGAGGTGTCTCCCACATCCTCAACATGAGATCATACAGAATTTCATGGATAGGTAAAGTAACTGCCTCTTTAGGAGTTTTAGGATATTGTAAAATATCTAACTCCTTGGTTCTGGGTTCTGACTCAGGGGCCACTGTGATGGAGAGGCCCCTAGCCACTTCCCTAATGAAGTCTTGAAAAGACAAGTCTTCTGAAGGAGACATTCTTCATTTAGGAGAAGGCGGCTCCTGAGGAAGAAGTATCGATGCCTTGACAGAACCCTCAGAGTCATCTGAGTCTTCAGAGGAATTGAAGTATCGCCTGTCTGGATGCTCCTGTAGAGCCTGATAGCCGTACCGAGTAGGATCGGTATCAGGAGTAACCGGTACCAGTTCGGTACCGATGGGCATCATAGGACAGGGTACCATTGCAGTCGACACTGAAGCCGATGCAATTGGTACCGGCACCGGGAGTACTGCCGGTGTCGGAGCCAGTACTGACAACGGGGATTGTTGCGGTACCGGAGGCGTCGCAGCCTGTATGAATGCAGACAGGGTGCGCTGCATGGCCAGAATCTTCTGATCCATCGACGCCACCAATGTCTGGATGTTGGTACCAGTGGGAGCCACCGGTACCCCAGAACACGGCAACAGGTGATCTGTCGAGGCCGAGCCATCGATGTCAACCTGTGACCCCATAGATAACGCTTTGGAAGCTGGAGCTTCCCGCCGGGGTAATTTTGCCGCTGCGGAATCAGAGGGCAAGCCCGGAGGCATCTCGATGCTTGGAGGGAGATCTACCCTTCGAGGACCAGCTAGATTTATGCTTGGTTACCGGAGATCCATGGGAGGAAAAAGCAGCCCTGGAAGACGTCGATGCCACCGAAGCTGCATCAGAGGGAAACAGGGTACTGAGCTTGGCTGCTTGGTTCTGCCGACCTCTTTTAAACATCATGGTACAGGACATACAATCCGTGATGGAATGGTCAGGCCCCAAACATTTTAGACACTAGTCATGGGTGTCTGTGACAGAAATAGTACCGCCACATTTTGTGCACTTTTTGAACCCGGAGGCAGGCTTCTCCATGAGGAAAAAAATTTTTAGGCCTAAGGCCCAAAAACTGAAAATGCACAGTGAAGAAAAGATAAATGTTTTTTTTTTTTTGAAAGAAAGAAAAGAAAAGACCGGCGGTACCGATCCGACGACGAAGGAGGCAGACGCGACACAAAAGAATTAAGAAGAAATAAAGAACTTCTTCTGTGGTGACAGGAACACGACCTGCTGGCTCCGCGGAAAAGAAGAACTGGAGAGAGGTGGTTGGGAAAGGCGGGAAGGCAGCACGCAGGCGCTGTGGGATGCTCCCAAAAGTTTTCTTATTGGACGCTGGGGAGCGTTCCCGCGCAGGCTCCGTCGGTATCGACGATACCCATATGTGAAGACTCATTCCTGCTTGTTCCTGGAGATAAAAGTTTACAAATAAATAAATGGGCTGGGGGGTTGCTAGGACTTGAAATGGGCCGAGTGGAAGGGGGGCTTGAACTGCAAATAGCTGATGGGGACGGGGGCTTGGAATGGAAATGGGCTGAGTGGAGGGGAGCTAGGATTTGACATGGGCTGATGGTGGGGCTAAGAAAGACTAGAAATGGGCTGATGGGGGGCTAGGATTGGAAATGAAGTGATGGAGGGACTTGGATAGGACTCGAAATGGATGGGGGAGCTAGGACTGGAAATGGGCTGATGGGGGGGGACCTAGAAGGGAGCGGATGCTGGCTGGGGCTGGAACTAGAAGGGAGCGGATGCTGGCTGGGGCTGGAACTAGAAGGGAGATGATGTTGGGGAGGATTAGAATGGGATGGAGCTGGGAGAGTGAAATGGAGAGGGGGAAAATTTTATGTGGGAGGGAAGAAAAATCTACAATTGGCTGGGTATTAGGAGAGTAAGTGGGGATTGAGGATGGAGGGGTAAAATTTGAGTGGATGAAATAGGAATGAGGAAAGAGCAAAAGGAGAAAGATTAGTATATTAAAGCAGATGTAGAGAGAATGGGAAAAAACACCCCTAGAAGAGAGAAAGGACAAATAGACAGCTGACGATGCAGTGTTAGCAGAAGACACAAAGAAACCAGAAGAAAGTGGCTGGAGCAATTACAACTGAAAAAATGCACAAAAGGTAGAAAAATCTCTATTTTGAATTTATTAACTGGAATGTGTCAGCTCTGGGAAATGTGCATCATTAACGTCTGCGCTTTGTTTAGTACAAGAGGAAATTAATTTATAGTTTTATTTCTACAGTGTTGTACAGTCCAAGTTTGGCTTTTGGGGTTCCCAGTTTGTCTTCCTGTTTCTAAATTGTGATTCCTTGTTTGGTGATGGTCTATGTTCTGCATGTGTAGCTGAGCTGAGATTCTGTTTCTGTAATTCCTATTTGACATTGCCACTTGTTCTCTTTCCCCAGTAGGTCATGTATTGTTATTCACTGAAAGGTATTGGTTTAATATTTGTAGTGTTGCCTTTTGATAGGTAGAGTATGGTGCTTTGTGAGTCCTGGTAGTGCTGTTAGGATACGGCGGGTTTGCTATGGGTTCTAAATGGGCATTGTTTGTACCCAGGTATCAGTGTCCCACTGGTTGTCATCCTTCCACCATGTCCCTGATATTCTAATCATATCTAACCTCTCATTTAGTGCTATATATTCTAACTCTCCCATCTTATTTTTTTAGACTTCTAGCATTTGCATACAAGCATTTTAGATACTGTATTTTATTCAGATTAATTTGGCTATTGGTAGACATGGGTAATTTGGGATCTTTAAGCTCTGTGCTCCATACTCGAGAGCATTTGGGCTACTTTACTCTTTTTTGGAATCTCTCTGCTTTTGGTAGTATCCTTCAAGGATACATTCTTCCGAACCATCCACTCTTGGGCGACTGTCAGCTTTCCCCTATTATCTAGTTTAAAAGCTGCTCTCTCTCCTTTTGAAAGGTTAATGCCAGCAGCCTGGTTCCATCCCGGTTAAGGTGAAGCCCATCCCTTCGGAAGAGCCCCTCCTTTCCCCAGAATGTTCCCCAGTTCCTAACAAATCCAAAATCCTCATCTCTGTACCATTGTCTCATCCACGCATTGAGACTCCAGAGCTCTGCCTGCCTTTTGGGTCCTGCGCGTGGAACAGGAAGCATTTCGGAGAACGCTACCCTGGAAGTTCTGGATTTCAACTTCCTACCTAAAAGCCTAAATTTAGGCTCCAGAACCTCCCTACCACATTTTCCTATGTCATTGGTACCGACATGTACCAAGACAGCAGACTCCTCCCCAGCACTATCTAAGACCTTATCTAGGTGGCGCGTGAGGTCCGTTACCTTCGCACCAGGCTGGCATGTTACCCGCACATTAAAATCTTATACTGAATCCTTCCTAAACAGGATAGATTTATTTTCATGTCTGTTCTGGAGATGGGGGAACAGCCTCCACCACCATAACTGAGAGGGGCCATTGCACAAGGGTGGGTCATACACATTTTTCCTAGTAAAAAGGCACCAATACTCATGTAGGACTCTTCAATACATAAGTATAGAGGCAATTTTAACAGGCAAGGTGGTGCCAGTACTCCATATAATTGAGTACCCCCCCCCCCAAAAAAAAAGCCCCAACCATATATGCTCTGAACTTTTAGCTCTGAGCTCAGAGAGCATTCCAATCTCATGTTTTCAAATGACATCACACCCATTTAAAGCCTGCTTGTTGACAAACTGTGAAAATGTATGATAAATGGAATTTCAGTTTGTGTAGTGGCGTGCAGAGCTTAAATAAAAATCCCAATCACTGAAAAAATGGACAACAATATATAAGACATACAATTTTATTTTTATGTAACAGAATGGTTACATCAGCTTGCATAGGAGGAAAATGAAGGTGAATACAATGGAAAATAGCAACCCGTATACACCAAAGTTTCTCCAAACCTATTCTGGTAACCCCACATCCATTTGTGTTTTTCAGGATATCCACAATGAATAAATAAGAAGTTAGCCTGAATATACTGGGTCTCATGCATGATAATTTCACATATATATTGACTGGATATCCTGCCTGCCAGTGGGGTTGCCTGGACAGAATTTAGCAGCTCAGATATACACTGGTGCAATAACTGAGGAAAAGCTAAAACTCATATTGGTGCCATGTATCTACAGCTATAAATACTGAAGTCTCTTAATATGAGAAGTGCAACATTTATATGGAATACAATGCCAACAGACTAACATATGGCAGTTTAAACATTTTGAACAGATGTAGACTTACTACCTGCTATATTACTGCATCGGAGCCAACTTCTCATAATGAATGAGGTGCTAAACTTGACACAAAATTCCCCTTCTATAGGCACCCTGAAGAGTTTGTTCAATATTGGGTGTGCTGAATGACCCACAAATCCAGCCCGTATGCAGTTTATTGCACTGAAAACAAGAGTTTCAAAGTCCAGTCCACAAACTAGTAGCATTTTTAGCATATCCATATTTAAATATGTAAGACTTGCATGCCTGCCTTCACTGTAAACAAATCTCTTGTGTATATGGGTTCTAAAAACTCAACTAGCTTGAGGACCAGAGTTGGAGACCCCTGTACTAAAAGAGCAGGTAGATCTCGACTATCGAATACACATTGCCACAGTACAGAATGGCAAATGCAATACTTTTTCTTCATTTTGAAAACATGACACATTTGTGCTTTAGTACAAATTAAAACATTCAAAATTTGCAGCATGGCTCTCTACACACCACTTTAGAAGGAAAGACATTAAAAATTCCCAAACAGGTATAATATAGTGAAATCTAGCAAGATCACTCAAAAAGCACTTTAGATCTTAGGAAAAAAAAAAGATCAGAGTTGAGGTTATTTTGACATCTTAGTACGGTTCAAGTCAAACAATACCATTTTCAATACAAAAACTAAAAGCCTTACAATACAACAAGCTTTAACAAGGAGTCTGCCCTTAAAGGAGCAACAAGTGCAGACCATTTTTATGGTCAAGCTGGGAAGATATGGCAAAATTAAAAGAATACTAAATTAGTGCTAATGCAATTAAGAGACACTCCTTTGTCAATTCAGAACCCTATTTTCAAAAGTGTTTTGCCCTAAGGTACAGAATGGGAGAAAGCCTGTTGAAAAACTGAACAAAACCACCACCTGGAGGTATCCAGCATCAAAAGTGCAGTAGTAGAAGTAGGATGTCCTGAAAAATGTATTCACGATTAAAGTGTGAGTTCTGCCCTCTGCCTGTAGGTCACCTCAGGTGGGTTATTGAAATACACCATGGAGCTTGTGGCAGCAAGCTCAATACCTAATGGACAACTAAGATCCTCTTGCATTTAGCCCACAGGTAACTTATGTATGTTTAAAAAAACCAGAGACAATTTCTGCTGAATAGGCCCCATAATGAGGTATGATTTCTCCTGTACGTAAGATGTTATGTACAATAGTCTATAAAATACTGACTATGCATGTAAAAAGCCAGGTTTAAGGTAATTATATTTTTGGTAGTAGGGAAAAAGGAGTGGATCTGTGCCCTAAAGGTAAAGTCCTGACTAAAAATTTTCAAAATATGATGAAATAAATTCATGCTTTTGAAATACTTTGCACATAAATTCAGGAAATAAACTCATGCTATGAAAAACAATGGTTGTACTTCCCCCTCCCCATTACAATCTGAATATTGAGAAAAATATGCCAGTGAAGGCAAATAAATTTCAAAGTACCAGAGGAACGATTTGAGAGAGTGGTTAAAGCTGTTATAATGTTCTGAACCTATGATGCTGTACTCATCCTGGTATTGAGGGCACCTCTAAGCAACATGCAATTCAGCACAGTTACTTACCTGTAACAGGTGATCTCTGGGAACAGCAGGAATTAGTCCTCACATATGGGTACGTCGAAACCGACGGAGCCGGCGCGGGAAAGCTCCCCAGCTTTTCAGATGAAAAGCTTTTGGGGCTTCCCACAGCGCATGCGCGCTGCCTTCCCGCCTTCCTTACCAGCTCTCTTCAGTTCGAGTTTATAGCTGAGACAATAGAGAGAGGAAAGGAAGGTAGATAGATAGAAAATACAACTCCTAGGGGAGGTGGGTGGGTTGTGAGGACTAATTCCTGCTGTTCCCAGAGATCACCTGTTACAGGTAAGTAACTGTGCTATCTCCAGGAACAAGCAGGAATAAGTCCTCACATATGGGGACTCCCTAGCTAAGATGCCTGGGAGATCCCCCTCCAAGGGTAAACCATCTTCGTATGGATCTCAGGCATCCATTCAGGGAAGGTGGGCAGGAGTTGCTTAAGTATGGAACAGGTGTTTGAGGACAGCCTGACCAAACAAGGCATCCCGGCGGGAGTCCTTGTCCAAACAGTAATGGGCTGTGAAGGTATGAACCGAGGCCCAAGTGGCTGCTCGACAGATCTGATCGATGGATACAGAGTGAAGATGAGCCATAGAAGTAGCCATGGCTCTCACATTGTGAGCTGTGACATGGCCTTCCAGAGAAATATTCTTACTCTGGTAAGCAAAAGAAATACACTGAGCAATCCAATTGGAAAGTGTACGTTTGGAGACTGGAAGTCCCAAATGAGAAGGATCAAAAACCACAAAAAGTTGGGAAGACTTTTGATGTGGCTGAGTCCTGTTGAGGTAAAAGGCGAGAGCTCTTTTACAGTCAAGAGTATGAAGGTTCCTCTCTGCACTGGATGCATGAGGAGCCGGAAAAAAAAACAGGTAGATATACCTCTTGATTAAGATGAAAAGGCGAGACCACTTTGGGCATAAAGTGGGGGTTCGTCCTAAGGACCACCTTATCATGATGAAACCTAATATAAGGTGGATTAGCCACTAAAGCCTGCAGTTCACTGATGCGGCGAGCTGAAGTGACTGCAATAAGGAAAACTACCTTCCATGAAAGAAATTTCAAGGAGGTGGAGTCCAAAGGCTCAAAAGGTGGCTTCATAAGCTGACCTAGAACTAGGTTCAAATCCCATGCTACCGGCGGAGGTCGGATGGGAGGTTTAGTTAAGGTCAGGCCTCTCATGAACCTTGCAACAAGAGGATGAGAGGAAAGAGGTTGTCCATTTATAGGTTTTAAGGATGCTGCAATAGCACTTAAATGGACTCGTACTGAATTTGTCTTGAGGCCTGCATTGGAAAGATGCAGGAGATAGTCTAGTAGAGAATTCAAAGGAAGTGCCAGAGGGTCAAGACCCTGTTGAGCACACCAAATGGAAAAACGTTTCCATTTGAAAGCATAGGAACGCCTGGTAGAGGGTTTCCTAGAGGCATGAAGGATATCTTTCACTGGTTGAGAAAGATTAAACTCATGAAGGCTTAAGCCTTCAGTAACCAAGCTCGGAGATGTAGGGACTTGGGGTTTGGGTGCCACAAAGTCCCTTTCTCCTGAGACAGAAGGTCTGGCGCAGCTCCCAGGTCCAGGGAGGAGCCCTGGGAGAGCTGTAGAAGTAGAGGGAACCACACTTGGCGTGGCCAGCGTGGCGCTATGAGGATCATCGACCCGTGATCCCTCTGAAGTTTGAACAGAGTCTTGGGAATCAAAGGAATGGGTGGAAAAGCATACAGGAATTCCTGACCCCAATGCAGGAGAAAGGCGTCGTTGGCCTGAGCTCCCTGACACGGAGTCCTGGAACAGAACCGGGGAAGTTTGGCATTCCACAGACTTGCAAAGAGGTCTATGTCCGGGGTCCCCCATTCCTGAAAGATTCTGCGTATCTGGTCCATATGCAGGGACCATTCGTGTGGAAGCAGAACTCGACTGAGTCTGTCTGCCCGAGAGTTTTGAACTCCTGGAAGGTATACTGCCAGAAGATGAATTTGATGCTCTCTGGCGAAGGCCCATAATCTGAGAGCTTCGTTGCAAAGCGACAGAGAGCCCGTCCCTCCTTGTTTGTTGACATAGAACATGGTTACCTGATTGTCTGTCTGGACTAGGACAGTCAGGTTGACAAGGAGGGTGTGGAAGACTGTGAGGGCAAGGAAGATTGCTCGCAGTTCCAGAAGGTTGATGTGAAGGGTGGTCTCCTGGGGAGACCAGGTGCCCTGAGTGGAGAGGTGTTGGAGATGAGCTCCCCACCATGTTTGGGAGGCATCTGTTGTGAGGGTTGCTTGGGGCAACGAAGGTTGGAAGGGGGTCCCCAACAACAGATTTTTGGAGGATGTCCACCACTGGAGAGACCAAAACAGACGTTTTGAGGTGAGTACTTGGTCTGAGAGCGCTCCTGATGCTTGAGCCCACTGGGTGGCCAAAGTCCATTGAGCTGCCCTCATATGGAGACGAGCGTAGGGCACCACATGGACCGTGGAGGCCATGTGGCCCAGATGTTGCAGCAGTTCCTGGCTGACAAGTGACTTCTGGACTGAGCCTGGGAGGCCAAGCTGATTAGTCGTTGGCCTCGGACCAGAGGGAGGTAGGCCCTTGCAGTGGTGGAGTCCAAGTGGGCCCCTATGAATTCCAGGGACTGAATAGGGATGAGTTGGGACTTGGGAATGTTTACCACAAGTCCCAGATATTGAAGAATACGCCTTGTGCGGTCCAAGGAAATCTGGACTTCTGACTGAGATGGAGCTCGGATGAGCCAGTCGTCCAGATATGGGAAGACGAAGATTCCCATGCCTCTTAGAAATGCGGCTACGACTGCCATGCATTTTGTGAATACTCTTGGAGCAGAGGCGAGACCGAAGGGAAGTACTCTGTATTGAAAATGTTTTCCCTGGAACAGAAATCGAAGATATTTTCTGTGGGATGGATGGATGAGTATATGAGTGTACGCATCCTTGAGATCTAGAGAACAAAGCCAATCCTGACTCTGAAGGTATGGAAGGAGAATGCCCAGAGAGCATTTTGAATTTCTCCTTGAATAGAAACTTGTTCAATTTCAGATCTAGGATAGGTCTGAAGCCCCCTGTCTTCTTTGTTATGAGAAAATAAGGGGAGTAGAACCCTAACCCCTGTTGAGGAAGAGGAACCTCCTCTATTGCCCCTTGGGCAAGGAGAGAGGAGACTTCCTGACCCAACAGGGTCAGAAGAGATTGGGGAGAACTGAATTGCCTCACCATGGTATGGGGAGGAAGGCTGGAGAAATGAAGTTTGCAGCCCTCTCTGATGATAGAGAGGGTCCATTGCTCTGATGTTATTTGCTCCCATCTGGGAGCAAAGTGAACTAGCCTTCCAGGTATGGTGAGAGGCTCTGGTTGTTCCAGAGCCAGAAATGGTAAGTTCTCTAGGGGCAAGTCAAAACCCCTGAGGAGGTTGAGCCTGCTGGGGTGTAGCAGACACTGCAGACTTTGACTTTACTTGCTTAAATTGCTGACGTTTAGCAGCAAAGCGAGGCTGAGAAGATTGTTGGCCAGTATTTGTGGAAAATCTGGCCTTCTTATAGTAAGGCTTTTTAAAAGACTTTTTTGGCAGGAGTAGAAGTAGACTTAGAAAGTCTATCTAGAGTGGCATTTTCTGCATCCATTTGAGCAGCTTTAATTTGCCAGTCTTCACCAAATAAGTTCTCACCTGTACAGGGCAGATTCCTTAGGCCAGGGGTCGGCAACCCGCGGCTCCGGAGCCGCATGCGGCTCTTTCTCACCTTTGCCGCGGCTCCGGAGCACACTGCCCGCCCGCCCGCCCGCCCGGTATTTATGGCGTTATGGGCTCCCTCCCTTCTTCTGCAGCCGCGGTTCCCTGCCTCTTAGGGAACCGCGGCTGTGCTTTTAAAATCATCTCGGAGCCCTTCCTGTCTTGACGGGCTCCGTGCAGCATTGTCCCGCCTCCAAAGGAAGTTGTTTACCACTTCCTTTGGAGGCGGGACAATGGGGCACGGAGCCCGTCCAGACAGGAAGGGCTCCGAGTTGATTTTAAAAGCACAGCCGCGGTTCCCTAAGTGGCTGGGAGCCGCGGCTGCAGAAGAAGGGAGGGTGCTGACTGGGTGGGAGCAGATATGGATGGTTGGTGGGGGCTGACATGGTGGGTGGGGGGCTGACATGGAGGGAGGGGGGCTGACATGGATGGATGGAAGGATGGAGGCAGGGGGCTGACATGGAGGGTGGGAGCAGATATGGATGGATGGAGGGAGGGAGGGAGCTGATATGGATGGAGGGAGGGGGGCTGACATGGAGGGAGGGGAGCGAGCAGATATGGATGGATGGATGGATGGATGGAGGGAGGGGGGCTGACATGGAGGGAGGGAGCAGATATGGATGGATGGAGGGAGGGGGGCTGACATGGAGGGAGGGAGCAGATATGGATGGATGGAGGGAGGGGGGCTGACATGGAGGGAGGGAGCAGATATGGATGGATGGAGGGAGGGGGGGCTGACATGGAGGGAGGGAGCAGATATGGATGGATGGAGGGAGGGGGGCTGACATGGAGGGAGGGAGCAGATATGGATGGATGGAGGGAGGGGGGATGACATGGAGGGAGGTATCAGATATGGATGTATGGAGGGGGCTGACATGGAGGGAGGGAGGAGGGGGAGGGAGGGAGGCTGACATGGAGGGAGGGAGCAGATATGGATGGATGGATGGAGGGAGGGGGGCTAACATGGAGGGAGGGAGGGAGGGGGGCTGACATGGAGGGAGGGAGGGAGGAGGGAGGGAGGGGGGCTGACATGGAGGGAGGGAGGAGCAGATATGGATGGATGGATGGAGGGAGGGGGGCTGACATGGAGGGAGGGAGGGAGGGGGGCTGACATGGAGGGAGGGAGCAGATATGGATGGATGGAGGGAGGGAGGGCTGACATGGAGGGAGGGAGCAGATATGGATGGATGGAGGGAGGGCGCCTGACATGGAGGGAGGGAGCAGATATGGATGGATGGAGGGGGCTGACATGGAGGGAGGGGGGCTGACATGGAGGGAGGGAGGGAGGGGGGGAGCTGATATGGATGGATGGATGGATGGAGGGAGGGGGGCTGACATGGAGGGAGGGAGCAGATATGGAGGGAGGCGGGCTGACATGGAGGGAGGGAGCAGATATGGATGGATGGAGGGAGGGGGGCTGACATGGAGGGAGGGAGGGAGGGAGGGGGGCTGACATGGAGGGAGGGAGCTGATATGGATGGATGGAGGGAGGGGGGCTGACATGGAGGGAGGGAGCAGATATGGATGGATGGAGGGAGGGGGGCTGACATGGAGGGAGGGGGGCTGACATGGAGGGAGGGAGCAGATATGGATGGAGGGAGGGGGGCTGACATGGAGGGAGGGAGCTGATATGGATGGATGGAGGGAGGGGGGCTGACATGGAGGGATGGAGGGGGCTGACATGGAGGGATGGAGGGGGCTGACATGGAGGGAGGGAGCTGATATGGATGGATGGATGGAGGGAGGGGGCTGACAGGGAGGGAGGGGGCTGATATGGATGGATGGATGGAGGGAGGGGGCTGACATGGAGGGAGGGAGCTGATATGGATGGAGGGAGGGGGGCTGACATGGAGGGGGCTGACATGGAGGGAGGGAGCTGATATGGATGGAGGGAGGGAGGGAGGGAGGGGGCTGACATGGAGGGATGGAGCACTGGTAATGGGGTTGAGGGGACGAGCACTGGAAATGAGCTGATTAGGGGAGGCTAGGACTGGTAATGAGCTGATGGGGGGTAGGACTGGTATTGGGCTGATTAGGGGAGGCTAGCACTGGTAATGGGGGTGAGGGGGGGATTAGCACTGGACGGTGCTGGGAGTGAGGACTGGAAAGGGGCTGATATTGGGGAGGGTTACTGGGACTGGAAATAGGCTGATGGAAAGAAGTGAAGAAAACGAAAGAAGAGATAAGAAATGGCAGATGGACCATAGACCACAGAAAGAGAGCTAAGAGAAGACAGGAAAGCAGAAGCCTCAGATCGGGACCAGCATGATCAAAGAATAAATTGGTCAGACAACAAAGGTAGAAAAAAATAATTTTATTTCATATTAGTGATTTGACTAAAAAATCACAATATTTTTTAAATAAATTTTTTTTACTTTTTTTTGTTATTTTTACTGGCGTTTTTTTTTTTGGTGTGTGAAGGAAGAGGGGTAGTCTTATACGGCGAGTATAGGCCAAACACCTATATTTTAACAGGAAAAGTAGGGGGTCGTATATAGCATTAAGGTAAGAAACAATATATGCAGTGTTAGATTTGTTTTAAATGTCGCAATGGTTTTGCGGCTCCCAGTTTTTTTTTTCCCTTCGGAAACGGGTCCAAGTGGCTCTTTACGTCTTAAAGGTTGCAGACCCCTGCCTTAGGCCATCCACAACCCAGGGTTCTAGGTCAGAAGCCTGGAGCCAAGCAAGACGTCGGGCTGCAATAGCAATTCCCGAAGCCCTGCCAGCAACCTCAAAGGAATCAAAGGCTGCCCTGTTGGAAAACTTGGAGACCTCTGAAAGTTGTGTCACCACAGAAGTGAAGTCCTCCTTTTTATCCTCAGGGATAAAGGGGCAAAATGCCATACCTTTAGGGCAAGTTCTCTGAGAAACATGCCCATATAAAGGCTGTAAGAATTGATCCTGGCTATAAGTATACTAGCCTGGAAGATCTTTCTACCAAAAGAGTCAAGGGTCTTACATTCTCGCCCTGGAGGGGTAGAAGAGTGCCTTTTGGGACTCTTTATCCTCTTCATAGCAGACTTCACCACAATGGAGTGGTGAGGCAGCTGAGTTTTTTGAAACCCAGGAGGAGGGACCCGGTACATGGTGTCCAACCTACGAGAATGAGGAGAGAGTTAGAGGAGTCTCCCACAAATCCATCAAGTGTTCTTGAAGAATTTCATGGATAGGCAGAGTAACTGCCTCTTTAGGAGCTTTAGAGTATCCTAAAATATCCAATTTTTTTGATCTGGGTTTCTTTTCAGAAGATGTAGCAATAGAAGTCCTTTAGCTACATCAACAATGAAATCCTGAAAGGATAAATCCTCTGGAGGAGACATCGCCCTCTTTAGAGAAGAGGGCTCCTCAGGAAGATCAAACTCAGCAGAGTCATCAGAGGAATTGAACTCATCAGAAGAATCTGAGTATTCTCTCTGTGCTTGCAATGCACGATACGCGTACCGATCGATATCGAGATCGGGCGTATCGGGCATGGGGATTGGTATCGGGCAAAAGCCTGAATCCAGCAAGCGGAACCGATCGACGCTTGGAAGTCGATGGTCTCGGTTCCGGTGTGGATACCGGAACCGGGGTCGGTACCGATGGAATCGGTACCGAGGGCATCGCAGCCTTAATGAAAGCCAGAACAGCCTGCTGCATGGTCTGGACAGTATTGCCCATGGACGCCACTGCTGCCTGGATGTCGGTACCGGTATCGACCGGTACCCCAGAGCAGTCTAACAGGTGATCAGTCGAGGCCGTGCCATCGATGTCAACCTGTAACCCCATAGGTGATGCTTTGGAGGCCGGAGCCTCCCGCCGGGGTTTTTTGGTGTGGGCAGAATCCTCGAACTCAAGATTGAGAGCCTCTCGATCTTTTGAAAGAGATTTGCTTTTAGAGGATTTGCCCACAGAAAGTTTGGTTACCTGAGATCCATCCGGAGAGGAAGACCTGGATGACTGTGATGCTGGATTATCTGAAGCAAACAGCACATGGAACTTGTTGGCCCGGTTCTGCATACCATGTTTAGACATCTGGGAGCAGAATGGGCAGTCCGGTATGGAGTGGTCAGGTCCCAAACATTGAAGACACCATTCATGGGTGTCTGAGAGAGAAATAACAGCACTGCACTTGGTACACTTTTTAAAAACCAGGAGCTGGCTTCTCCATGAGGAGAATTAGTGTAGGCCTGAAGGCCTAGCAAACGTTACCACGTTGTGCTGAAATAAAAAAATGATTTTTTTTTTTTTTTGTTGTAAGAAATAAAGAAAGAGAGACCGGCAGTACCGTTTTTGGTATGGGGAAGGCAGGTACGCGGTCAAAAGAAACAAATTAAAATAACAATTTCTTCAGCGGTGACAGGAACACGACCTGCTGGCTCCGCGGAAAAAGAGAAACTGAAGAGAGCTGGTAAGGAAGGCGGGAAGGCAGCGCGCATGCGCTGTGGGAAGCCCCAAAAGCTTTTCATCTGAAAAGCTGGGGAGCTTTCCCGCGCCGGCTCCGTCGGTTCCGACGTACCCATATGTGAGGACTTATTCCTGCTTGTTCCTGGAGATCAAAATATACACCGTCAGCCCTACCTAAACAGTAATTTAATGGAATGGTAAGGCTGTGGAGGAACTACAGTGCGTCTCATATTCACCATTTTTTTTTAATGTTTAATCTGGATTATTAGTTTAATTTTGACACTGGCTAACCTATGCCATTTCTAATGGTCATAACATGAACTGCCTTCGCTAAGTACTATTATTGAGTGTGGGCCTCAAGGCCTAGACTTAGGCAGAGGCAATATGGATAACCACCTAGAGCACCAATTACCAAAACCAAAAGGAGCCTTCTCCTGCTTACTTTAGGGATGCTACTGTGTCACTATGACTTTTCTACTCCTGTTCTGGCTCTCTATTCTCCACTCCACACCCCTCTCAGGGATAAGCTGTCCAATCTTTGCTATAGGTACCAAAACCCTTAAATCCTGGCCTGCAGGCCTTAATAAGATCAACAGTACATTCATTCTAAACTGTTTTATGAAATACAGACTTAAAGTGCTACTGTAAAGTACATACATAACCATTGAGATTTTTCATTTAAGTATAACAATTATTTCCTTTTATAAAATTACACAGCTTCTTATACTCTGTATATTAGAAATTAAAATGTGGAAAATAATTTAATTAAAATAACCTGGTGTAACTTAACAGAACCATTTTATTGCATACCATATTGTGCAAAATTCCTTTGAACTATGTTATTCAAATTTTTCAGTAAAGAAATAAATAGCAAAATACAAATATTTGCCATTGCACAAACACACTATGAAATATACTCAATATGCTGCTACTTTTATATTTTTCCCCAGTAATACTAAATGCCATCTACACTGTGCACCTCAATTATTTCAGATTATCTAGAGAATGTGTGTCAGAAAAGGCACTTAAGCACCGATGTTACTTACATATATATATTGTGCCTAATTTATAAAGGTATCTTGATATAACTGCTTCCTCAAAAGATGCAGCACAAAGTTACACCTATTTAGAGCCAGGAGAAATAGTATTTTGTGTATTAGAAAATGAGTGCCGATCCCTTTCCACACATTCTCTGAACTTGGGAACAAATCACAAAATAGGTTCTGTGCATTCTACAAACTCAAGTCACTTATAAAATTCACTCCACCCTCTCCTCCCCCACAATTAACAACACTCCACACTACCTTTAGTAGTGCTGGATCAAATGACATTTTGTCAATAGAAAATGGATAAGAGATCACAAAATTGCCGAATTAAGCCCTCATGTAACTCCAACTGCTCCCACACCTCTGTGGAAGAAAAACTTTCAGGTAGAAAATATGAATCTAAATTTGGCTCCCTGCTAGAAGCCTGGAAAAGGGAGTTGTCATTCCACAGCATTATCTAGTTTTTATGCATTATACGATGGCTTCTTAGGCTACCAACTGCAGCTAGCACAGTGAATCTGAAATCACTTCATCCCCACCCCCAACCAGCCTCATTATCTGGATATATCCAGTTTAAGTCAGACTGGTATATGCAAAATTTAATGCACAATCATTTGAAATATCCTGAAAAAAAAGGTTTTAGGGGACTCCAGGACAGACAAGACCACTGCTGTGGCAGAAAAATTCAGTCCTTCAGGAAGTTGGCCATCTGCACTGAAAACAATGCTTTCCCACCCCCACACAAAATTGTACTTGTTTCATTGCTAAATTCAGTTTTATCCAGTTGTTTGCAACTGCCTTTTCACACCATTATGCCTACCAATGTGAAATATTACTGATCTACACAGAATTGTATTTTCTTACTTTGATAACCCACTTCTAAAAGATCCTCAAGGTGACCATTTAAAAAAAAAATCAAAAAAAAAATCAATATACGAAAATGAGGGAAAACTAATCAGATGAATACCCTTAATTTGTCTTACTGACTTATAACCAGAAGTTTAAAACTCTTATTCTAAAATGTAAGGAATACAAATTTTGAAGATGGCTAGTTGAATTCTGGCTACGGTACTACAAAGGACATAGGCAAATCTGTCCTTAACAGCGAGACTACATCTGTTAGAAGTCTCATATCCAAATAAGAACCCAACATCCTTTACTACTGATATCAAATGAACATGCAATTGTCTGTAGGAAGAGATTGGAAGCAAAATGTCTGAATGCTGAACTGCACTGAATCAAGGGGGAAAAGGGCTAATCTCTCTTTGGGAAAAGCACAAATATAAAACAAGGCTTGCCCAAGTCACTGAAAAGAACACTTCAGTCCCAAAAGCATTTGTTATGAGCATGAAGGCCAATATGCTAGTTCTGAAGTGTGGGCACAGCCAGAATTCAGGTCACGTTTTAAACATTTTTACCAATTTTCTGGCAGTTTTGTGTTCATTTCACATAGTCGTTCTTTGCTAGATCAAGTGCACAAGTCTACTGTGTATTAATTCATAGGTCTAACAGCGATTTGTGTGCGCCTTCTAAATTTAAGAAGATAAAAAAAACATCCCCTCTAAAAATTATATACACACACACATACATATATAAAGTATCCAAATCTCCAAGGACCTCAAACAGTTTGATATCTGACAAGCAGTCTTAGGCTATCAGGCCAGCACGGTGTTAGATCAGTCCATGAGATTGGAATACAAACAGCTCAGAATATTTTACAACTACAGATGCCAAACATTCATTGTTAGAAAATCCTTTGAGCTATCAAATGCCAACGTAATATTGCGTTTCAATAGTAAATTTACTCATCTGCGTCAGGGAGCAACCATAAGCAAGCCTCTCTTGCCAGGGTCCATTCACACAGCTCACCCCATTACTTAAAATGACTAACATTTTAAAAATAGCTAAGTCACTCCCAGATTGAAACCCAACCAAACACTCAAATTTTTCACAATCACAAAGCTAACCAATAAACTCATCTATATCTAACCACTGAACCTCTGTTGTATGCTGTTTGATAGTTGATTTTTTTAGACCTAAAACTGTTTGGGCTTGATTGCCAGATATCAAACTGTTTAAGGTCCTTAGAAATTTGAATACTTATACAGTCATCCCTCGCCACTTCGCGCTTCGACTTTCGTGGCTTCACTCTATCGTGGTTTTTTCAAATACATGTGTATTCATAAAAAGTTGATTGAGACAGTGAAAATGATACAGCGCACGCTCGGTTGTCTGAGTCAATTATACACCCCTGTATTACAATTAAAATTACTGTACGTATGGACTGTAGGCCTTTATCTAAGCCCCACGATGTCTCCTAAACGTGATGCTTCTTCTAAGCCTTCCGATGATGAAACTAAGCACCGGAGGAAGATGCTTACCATCCAGGAGAAGGTAACACGGATATAAATAAAGAATCCTACTTCGCGGAAATTCACTTATCGCGGTAGAGTCTGGAACTGATTAACCGCGATAAACGAGGGACGACTATATGTATTTTTTATTCATTTTAGAGGGGATTTTTTTGATAGATTATGGTCTTCTTTCCATATCTTTAGGTGGGTAATTCTTTAGGGACCCAAGCTGAGGGGTAGGTTTAAACAGTACATGCGTGCCAATGTCCCATTAAACAACATGGGACCTTGGCACACATACTGCATTGCGTGCTGCTAGTGCCATATAGTAAACTACCCCTGAACATATTCATGGACGCACACCCTTGCTATTACTCTGTGCAAAACTAATCTGAAAACATGAATGTATTCCATTTCAGGTGTGTGTGCAATGTTAATATTAATTTTAAACCAGCACTATGAGTAGTCAATGCCATTTTATCAATTATGAATTGCTAAAAATATTGTTCACAAATCATAAATTGATATTTTGTCCTCCTCATTTCAAATGATACGGGAAGTATTTCTATTTCATCAATTTTAGATTTTAGGCCAACAAAATCTGTAATCAAGATACATCCAGTTCACAAGACAACCCAGGGTGGGAGGGGGGAATCATTTTGTCAAACCGTGACCTAGGTTGAAATATCCTTATAGTTCTGCACAAAAACTAAGGTTGATTAAAAGAAAATCCCTGGGATAAGTCAATTCAATGAGCAGCACTTCAAGATAACTGGATTTTCAATTCAGCTCTGCGCTTTATACTTTCGGCTTTAGCAAGTGTTTGAACTGGACTGGGCAATGTAAACAGGAATTTTAAGTAAAACTGATGAACCCATTAAAGAAACACATCTCCGGCCAACAATATATTAAGTTCAAGGATGGTATGCCCCAGAGGCTCTCCCTATTTTGTGCCAAAGGTAAAGATTTTTGGTACATAGGGTCTCAAAATTTGTCCATGCTTATTTTAGAAGAAAAACACAAAACAAAACCATTCTTAGAATGTAATACTGACAGCAATAAAAATCTAAATAAGTTATATCTGGAAATAGTCAAACATTTATATACATTAAACAGTCTTAACAGCTTTAGCTTCACAGGTCAGCTAGCCTTCCAATCGCATAAATAATCTGCATAATGAAATCAAAACAAAACATATTTAGTACACAGACCACGGGGGGGGGGGGGAAGAAATAAAACTCCTGAAGCATCAAACATACAGCACTGGAAAGTTGAAGCATTTCAGCTTGATGAGGTAGTGTGCAATACATCCAACCCAAAATGTGCCAGATTTAGAGATTGCAGGTTTTGGTCTGCACCAATGCAGAATAGAAAAATACCAAATATTTTTGAAGTTACATTTAGAAAAATAAAAAGTAAATAAAATTCACCTGACACGATCAGCACTGCTGTAAAGTTTAAGAGGATGAATATTTTACATTACAATGACACCATAGGCCGACACCACACTTGAGGCAGCAGAGAAGTGGCATGCAGACTAACTCAAGCTATTTGCCACTATTGTCTGATGGGACTAAAGCAATTTCAAACACAACCCATGATGGGAAACATATGTAGACCTAAAGCAAAAAAACAAAAAAACCCACACAACCCCACACCAAAAAAAATAGTAAGCTTTGTACAAAATAGAATACAAGACTGCAAATAAAGTGAACTCTAATAAAAAAAAAAGGCACAAATCCAAATTTAAAAAATCAGCCTAAAGTCACCTAAAATTGTTAGACCTAGAACCAAACCAAAAACGTCCAGTACTGCCCAAGCTGTGACAAGTGATGCATCAAATAATGTAGGGAAAGAAACCCACTACAATTTACAAAATCTGATTACTGTAGAAAGTGTAAAATAACTGCCCACAATGTGTATGTGCTTAGGGTTGCTAAGCCAGAATATTCAGCTGTGATGTACCTCAAGGCTCCCCGTATTACTTCAAATTTAATAGATGAAAAAATTATGTATATGCAAAAACATACAGATAAGATTTATGTGCAAATTCTTTTGTAGCACTTAGAACTGCATAAAAAGGACTGTTCACTGGTATATGTGCACATCAGTACTGCTACACATACACAATGTCAAATGCATCCTCTACAGTTTGAAAATAAGTTGATGTAATCCTACAATAAATATTTGAGCATTATAAATAGATTTGTAGTTTTTAGAGACCTAGTAAATTCATATACTGTACAAATGTACACGTTTGTATCAGTTTAAGAGTTACCAGTTTGATGTTATGCTCAGGTATAACTGTACTCTAATAGCAGCCCATATTTAATTTAAAAACCACAGTCTTTCAGTCACAAATTGACATCAACATAAGTTTGTAGTGGTAAAAAGAATAAAAAAAAAAAAGTAGTATCAGGACCCAACAAGAATTTCCATGATATGGTCCAAATCACTCAAATCTGTTCTACAGATACTGTTTGCTGATGAAGAATTGCATGATGGGAAGGCTTTCAGCATCTCTTCTGAAACGGCAGATGGTGGCCTGGGTGGCATAAAAGATGGGAAATATAGGTCCGAATCATACATAGACGTGTCAATATCTTCAAAGATATCATCAATAGCCAGGTCTTTCAAGTAACTGATTGAGTTTGTAATTTCAAAAGAACCAAACATACATTCAGCTCCTTTCAGTTCAAGTTTGTCATTTTCTAATTTTAACCCTGTGCTTTCCAGAGGCTTTGGTTGATCATCCCCAGCTGGGGTCAAACACGGAGATGGACTGATGTCCTCCGTGAAGTCCAAATCTTTAAGGATAGAAGAAATGGCAGATGACATGTCATCATCTGAAACCACCATTAGACTATTTTCAATTGGTGTTTCTGCAGACCAGGAGCCACAGCTATGGGACTCCAAGTGGTTGTTTAACCCTGAAGGCGAATGTAAAGACATTCCAGTTAAATAGATTCCTGTGTAATTGTTGACATAGGAGGTGATGTTATTGCACATGCTCACTGGCTGCTGGCTGCTTTCTTGCCTCATTTCCTCCTGTATTTGTCTTACTGTATTGGCTATGAGAACAGAGTGGTGCAGATTAGGTTCCACCAGCATTTTATAACTCTGTAATTTATTGAGGCACATATTCAGCATCAATTGCCTCTGGAATACATATGGCAGATTTCGACTGGTATCGAAGGCACTAAAAAGATCTGCCATGCTCTCCTCGCACTCGCTCAGCTTGCGTTTGAGCCCTCTACCAACTATGAACCTGGAAGCAAAAAGAAAAAAAATTCTTAAGAGCAGTTTGCTAAAACGGAACAAGGGAGATTGAAAACACATTAATGCTATAAATAGTAGCAAATAAAAGCCCAGCATGACCCATCTAGTTTGTGCAAGGTGGCGATTAGGATGGTAACTGCTGTCCCATGCAGTTTAAACAAACCATACTCTCTCTCGTATATTTTACTGGTCATACAATTGTGGTCATCATTGGTATCCTTACAATTCAATCCCTTAATATCCAACATCTCCTAAAAAAAAAAAAGTGGCCAGTAAAATGGCTTTGGACTACATATGCACATATTTGACACAAAAGAATCAAACAAAACAAGACCAATTTATAAAAGGAAATAAAAAAACTGGGACATTGTGTCCCCAATAATCATGTCCTGGCAAACAATTCAAATTCGTTTTAACAGAAGAACCACATTCCCATTGCAGTAAAATTAGACTACCTGTGATAGTCAGTACTCACATGACTTGAATCAACCAATGAATGATGGCTCTAATGTTTAAAATGGCTGACTCTTCTATTTTCACAATGGTGAAGATGAGAGAGCAGCCCGAGACCGTCAGAAAAGCCATCAAACTTCAAAGGGAATCCTGCGTCTACAGTTCACAATGTTATGAGGTTTTCGGCTCATTGAGTTGTCCAGAACCTCCCAGGACATGGTGGGAAGAGGAAAATTAATCCAAGTAGTCTTCGAAGGTTAGTGTGAACTCTTGGAAAAACTACACATACAACATCCAAAGAGTTTAAGGCTGACCTGGAGCAATCTAGAGTGGTAGTTTCAACCCACACCATAGGCAGCACACTAAAAGGAAGACTTCATGGGCGAAGGCCAAGGAGAACCTCACTTCTCAGAAACAGACAAAAGGGGCACACCCAAACCCACTTTAACTTTGAGAAGCCACAATTCTTCTGGGAAAACATTCTGTGGACAGATGAAACCAAGCAAGCTCTTTGGCAATGAAGATCAGTGCTACATGTACAGGCAAATAAATTAAGTTTAAGGAAATATGGTGGAGCTGTTGTGGGGGCTGTTTTGTTGCCTCAGGAACTGGAGGCCTGAAATGTATTAAAAGAATCAAGTTAAGGGACTACCAAAGCATATTGGAGCAAAATGTGCTACCTAGTGTCAGAAAACTAGGTCTGGGTCCTCCAGCAGGACAATGACCCAAAACACACATCCAAAAGTACAAAACAATGGTTAAAAAGGAACAAGAGACCTTTAAAACTAGCCAGCAATGAGTCTTTGATCTCAATCAAATCGAGAACCTTTGGAAAGAGCTGTAATTTGACATTGGTAAAGGAATCCTGGAAACATTCGTGAGCTGGAACAAATCACAGTTGAAGAGCAGGAGAATCTACCAGCAGACAGATGTATGAAACGAATACTACAATAAATGTTTGGAGGCTGTCATCACTGCCAAGGGTTGTGAAACCCAATATTAGTGAAGGGTGCCATTAATCCTGTCCAGGTCATATTTTGTTTCTCAGAAATTACTATATTTAAATTGCACACATTTTTTTTGTTGTATGCCTTTGATCATACTATTACATTATTATGACATACAGTTGGAATATTTCCAATTATTTCTCAAGATATTGAAAACATACCAAAAATGCAAGCATGCCAATGTTGACAACTATTTTAGATCTATGAATTGTTACATAAAATGTAATTCATACTCTTATTTGCTGTGTTAGATCATAACTGAGGAAACAGGATGATATCAATTTACCAACTCGAGAGTAAACATAACTGCATCCAGCACCACTCAGCCATGGACAAGCATATAGAAAATCTTACTACAGACTTTAAGATAATCTTTAACTCACTGAAATCATGAGCCCAGTTGCTCAACACATTGCATTTACTCCACTCAAGCAAACACTGCAGTTTAACTATTTGTGCCCCCTCCCCTCCTTTCACCAATTCACATGTATACACCTGCATATCACAACAATACCTGAGTTGTTTAACTCAGAGCTAGACAAATCCCAGGCACCAGGTCGCCATGGCAATAAGAATTTGCACCTGGCGAGATCACGCGATGTGGTGAGAGCGAGCGGACGGAAAACGCTTGTACTCCGGACCCCTCACCCTCTTACCGGAGTATAAAACCGTGAATAAGCCCCGAGCAGCCCCAAAAAGCTGTGTGCAGCTGGAGAAAAGGAGGGGGAGTGAAACCAAAGGACCACGGAGCATGGGGGCGTCAGGCAAAGATAGCTGCCGTGAAAAGGAACGAGCGGTGGAGTCGCACAAAATGGCAGCGTCCCCTGCAGCACCTAGCTCTCCAGTCTCCCCGGCAGTGGTGGAGGAGATCTCCGTGGCGGTAGTAGGAGCCTTATCAGCACAATTCGAAGCGCTGAACAAAATGGAATGCTGCATAGCTCAGTGAGCTCCTTAGGCAACCGAATGCAGGAGATGGAGACTCAGATGGTGCAGACAGAAGAGGGTGTAGACATGCCCTTGCATGAGGAAGGGAGACTGTAGGCCACGCTGAAAACGCACGAAGCAAAATTAGATGACCTAGAAAATAGGTCTTGACGCAACAACCTCCATTTTTTGGGCATCCCAGAGAATATACCAGAGACCTGAAGGCCCAGGTGGAATCTCTGGCATCTTCTATATTAGGAGGCAGTGAAAAATATGGACAGATTATAATAGAGCGTGCTCATAGAGTGGGGCCTAAACAGACAAGATATCAACGACCTCTAGTAGTCCTGATGAAATTCCTGCAGTTTCCGCAGAAAGAAGCTGTGTTAAGGGCGACTAGACAAAAGGGGGTGATTGTGAGAGAACATGAAATTGCGCATCCCGCAGGACTACTCAGCAGCCCTAAGCCAGCGGAGACGAGCATATGCGCCTGTCTGCCAGAAGCTAGTGGAGGCCAAGATTAAATTCACCGTGCAGTACCCGGACCAGGCTCCATATCACCCATGATGGAACACACAAGGTACTAGACTCAGCGGCAGAGGCATCCCAATACGTAGAGGGGCTACTACGGCGTGAGACAGCAGACATCGGAGAGCCAGCTAGAACATCAGACTGGATCTTGGCAGAACTACAGCAGCCGGGACACTGGATGACAAATGAGACTGGAATGGACATTATGAAAGACTACACCTGTAGAATCAGGATGTGTGTGTGTGGAACTGGGTTGGAGCAGTTGGAGGTGGTACAGGTGCCTGTTCAGGTATTGTAAAATGAATGGGTGGAGGGGGAAGGGAATGTGTATGGCACTGTGGGGGGAGTAGCCCAGCATGGAAACAACCTGATTTAGGCTTGATTGTTGTAATAATGGGGGGGGGGGGGGGGGGGGGGGGGGGGGGTGGGGGGGGGGGAGTCCCTACCCTAGAGGGAGAGAGCGGGTCTGAAGGGGAATGAAGGCAGGGCTGGAGAGAATCGGGGGAAAATAGGCAGAGGGGGAGGAAAGAGTATTGGGATAGTTGGGAGGTAGGGGGCAGGGGTACGGATAAATAGGGGGAGGGGGGATCCGTACACATCATAGGTGATCACTTCAATGGAGGGAGAGGTGGGGTGTGTGGAGTAAGAGAGGAGTTAGGGATGCAGGGAAGCGGGAATGTGAAGGGAGGGGGAGGAGAGGAGAGGGGTGGGGGGAAAAGGGGGGCAGAGAGGGGTGAATCGCAGCCTAACAGAGTTAAGTAGGGTTAAACTAGGGAACATACGAGATATGGGGGGGGGGGCTTCAGGCTGGGGAGGTTCCTTAAAAAATTTGTATGCCGAGAAAATTGAAACTTATTGTTTGCTGACGTGAAGATTATCTCATGGAATGTATGTGAAATAGGTAACCCTATCAAGCAATATAAAGTGTTGCAGGCTTTGGCTAGACAAAAGTATGATACTGCTATGTTACAAGAAACCCACCAGAATGCTGAGGAACATGCTAAACTAAAGAGACTGGGTGAGGCAAGAATGGGGGGCTCCAGCGAAGGTGGAAAAAGGGTGGAGTGGTCATTTTGATACACAAACGGATTAGGTTTGTTAGGGAACGTGAATACATGGACCCAGATGGTAGATACGTGTTGTTGTACGGGATGCTGGAAGGAAAGCCTGTTGTGCTGGGTAACCTCTATAGTCCGAATGTGTTGGATCGTACAATGTATGCCCGTTTGGGCTCTTGGGTAGAACAGCTGCCCGATGTTCCTTTGATTTTGGCCAGAGATTTTAATGGGGTGCTAGTCACGGAGATGAATACGTCGGGGGGGGGGGGGGGGGAGGGAGCACAGATACAGACTACAAGGGCACTACAGGGCCTACGGCATAGACTGGGGCGGTCGACCCCTGGCATTTGCTGCACCCGTACGAAAGGGACTTCACGCACCAGTCCCGAGCACATGGTATGAGTGCCTGAATTGATTATGTGCTGTCTCGGCAAGACTCTTTACCCATATAGCAGATGCACAAATTGGCCCTTTAGAGATCTCTGATCATGCCTTAATATGGGTGGAGCAGGAGTGGCATGACACTGCCTCGCAGGCAAGAATCTGGCGATTACCAGTGGATTTGTATAGAGATGCTGAGAGTTTCTTATTTACTTAAAGCAGAAATGGCAATTGTTTGTGGTTTACGATGAGCATTATCAAGATGACCCTGAGCTGTGTTTTGGGAGACGGCGAAGGTGGTCTTGCGGGGAGACCTTATAGGATATGTGGCATGTAGGTGGAAATTAATCACGCTGCAGATTGTTAGACTGGAAAAGCGAGCGAGTAGGGATAGAAGACGACTAGCAAACAATCCGTCTGTGGCAAATTGGATCTCCCACAGTTTTTTCCTAACAGCCCTTAATGAACTGCTCCACCAGAGGGCTAAGAAATCCTTTATGTACTATAAATATCAGCTTTACCGATTTGGGGACAAGCCGGGGAAACTGTTGGCAAGATGCCTCCAGGGCAGTAGAGGTGCTCGTGCAGTCGTAGCACTGCGGGATGACCAGGGGAGACTGCAAAAGGAGAATCAGGCGATCGCCCAAGTTTTTTGCTCTATCAAAAGCTATACTTGGGAGGAGGGGGCTCCTTGACAGCTATGTAAACATACATGAGAGACATGCAGATACCTAAGCTAGAGGCAACCCAGAGGGCACAGTTGGATGCACCGATAACTACTGAAGAGGTCTACCAGGTGATTCAAAAGGCGAGCTGTTATAGAGCACCTGGTCCGGATGTCCTTGGGGCAGAATTTTATAAGCTCTTGAGTGACATAGTACCCCCAAACTCTGGTAGCGGTATACCACCGCAGGGTCAAGCAGGGGGCGTTTACATGAGGTGCGAATCATGCGCACAATATTTTGATACCCAAACCGGGTAAGGATCATATGCAGGCCATGTCTTACAGACCCATCTCTGCTCAATTTTGATCTGACGATATTAGCCAAGGTATTGGCGGAGCATTTGGCCCAGGTCTTAGGGGAGTTGGTGCATGAATCCCAGGTGGGGTTTGTGAAAGGACGATACACTGTGCGGAATCTGCGTAAGATCATAGCGTCGTTAGAGTGGGTCCCAAGAGCGTGGACAGCAATCGCTTTTGATTAGCTTCGATGCGGAAAAGGCATTTGATCGGGTGAGCTGGCCATACCTGAAATCTCGGTACAACACTACGAAAGCAAATACCGTGCCAAATATAGAAACCAGTCCAGAGGCGTGGTATAATGGAAAAGCCAAAACCTTTATTAAACAATGCCAACCCGACACAGGCCGTGTTTCGTGACACTTCGTCAGGTGTTAAACTGGCCTAAACTAAAAATAAATGAATAAAAGCATAAATATTAAACATATAAAAGAACAGAGCACCAAACAATGTATACTATCAGATCAGTGACAACATAACAGCTATATTCTGTATTCTTGTCAAATTCGAATCTTGATGTAACCTATTCAATGTATATATAATTATGCATAATTATGTAGATCGTTATCCCCAGTTCACACCCAGTTTATCTTCCCTGTTATCTGTAAACCTAGATCAGTCATGTATTGGCAGGTATATTGTTGTTTCAATGTAAACCGCACTGATGATGAATAGTGCGGTATATAAAAAATGTTAAATAAAATAAAAAAATAATAAATAGTTAAAAATATACATAATAAAAATTAATAATGTAATATAGTAAAAATGACCATATAACATATAAAGCATAGTTAGTTACTCACCTGTAACAGGTGATCTCCGGGAACAGCAGGAATTTAGTCCTCACATATGGGTATCGTCGGTACCAACGGAGCTTGCGCGGGAACGCTCCCCAGCGTCCAATTATAAAGCTTTTGGGAGCATCCCACAACGCCTGCGTGCTGCCTTCCCGCCTTTCTCCAGTTGAGTTTTAAAGCTGAGACAAAGAGAGAGAGAGGGGAAAGAGATATATAGAGATACACAACTCCTAGGGGAGGTGGGTGGGTTGTGAGGACTAAATTCCTGCTGTTCCCGGAGATCACCTGTTACAGGTGAGTAACTATGTTATCTCCAGGAACAAGCAGGAATGTAATCACCACATATGGGGACTCCCTAGCTTTAGATGCCAGGGAGAGACCCCAGAAGTTGTGCGTCCCTGAGAAGGGCTCCACTTCCCCCCATGGATCTCTGGCATCCTACCAGGGATGGTGGGTAGGAGTTGATTAGGTATGGAACAGGTGTTGGAGAACAGCCTGACCAAGCAAGGCATCCCGGTGGGAGTCCTTGTCCAAGCAGTAATGGGTATGAACCGAGGCCCAGGTGGCTGCTCGACAGATGTCGTCGATAGACACAAAGTGCAGATGAGCCACTGAAGCTGCCATGGCTCTCACGTTGTGAGCTGTGACATAGCCCTCCAGAGGAAGAGTAGTTACTTCACCTGTAACAGGTCTTCTCCAGGAGCAGCAGGAATCAGTCTTCACATATGGGTGACATAGACGTCGATGGAGCCCTTGCGGAGCATTTCCCCAGCTTTCCAAGAAAGCCTTTGGGAATGCAGGCACGCATGCGCGGTTCCCTTCCCACCTAAAGGTGCCATCTTGCTCAGTCAAATGACATAGCTAAAAAACAGCACACAAAAATGTAAAAATAAACTATGTACAACTGCAACTCCCAGGTGAGGGAGGGTTGTGAGGACTGATTCCTGCTGCTCCTGGAGAACACCTGTTACAGGTAACTACTCTTTCTCCAGGACCAAGCAGGAAGTCAGTCCTCACATATGGGTGACTCCCTAGCTCTGGGCTACCAAGAAACCCAGGCTGAACAAGAGAACTCCCTCTAATCCCAGCATCAAAGAAAGGCTTTTCACTGACAGAACCTCCACTGGTAGCCCAACGGAGGGCTGGAGGACTGGAGTTGCCTAAACCTCAAAGAGATTCCGGAGTACTGCCTGGCCAAAAGCACTGTCCCTACGGGACTCCCTTTCCAGACAGTAATGGGCCGCAAAAGTCTGGCTGGAGGACCAAGTTGCAGCCCTGCAGATGTCCACCAACGGTACAGAGCGGAGGTGAGCCACTGAGGCAGCCATTGCCCTGACACGATGGGCCGTGACCCGACCCTGCAAAGGAAGGTCAGCCGCCCTGTAAGCCCAGGTGATACAGTCAGCTACCCAGGTGGACAAGGTACACTTGGACACAGCTAACCCCAAATTATTAGGGTCAAAAGATATGAAGAGCTGAGTAGCCCTTCTATGCCCCTGCGTACGGTCAACGTAGAAGGATATGGCCCTCCTACAGTCCAGGGTATGCAGAACTGCTTCAGCCTGGCTTGCATGAGGCCTAGGGAAGAATGTTGGAAGAACCACCTCCTGGTTGAGGTGGAAAGAGGAGACAACTTTTGGGAGGAACTTTGGATGAGTCCTAAGGACTACCCTGTTCCTATAGAAGCGGGTGTAAGGCCTGTCACAGACCAGGACCTGAAGCTCACTCACTCGCCTGGCCAAGGTTAGGGCTATCAAGAAGAGTGTCTTCCAGGACAGGAAGCGTAGCCATCGGCTCGAAAGGTGGGCAAGTCAGTTGCTGCAAGACACATTCAACTCCCACTCAGGAGCAGGACGACGGATTGGAGGCTTGAGCAAAAGCAAGCCTCTGAGAAAGCAGGACACCAAGGGGTGAACCGACAGAGAATGTCCTTCCACCAGTGAGTGGTGAGCTGCTAGAGCTCAGAGGTGGACCCGAACAGAATTGGACTTAAGTCCCTGATTTGATAAGTGCAGTAAGTACTGAAGCACCACTGGTACAGTACAAGAGAAAGGATCCTCTGTATGTAGCTGACACCACACAGAAACCTTTTTCATTTGAAAGCATAGGTTTTCCTAGTGGACTGTTTCCTAGAGACTAGGACAACCTCCTCAATTTCCTGAGGTAGGCCCCAGGGAGCCAAAACTACCCTTGCAGCCTCCAGGCCATCAAATTGAGAGCTTTGAGATTGGGGTGCAGAAGGGAACCCTGATCCTGAGAGAGAAGGTTGGGTTGCAACCCCAGAGGCTGTGGAGGATCCACCGCCAGCTGAAGCAGAAGTGGGAACCAAGGCTGTCTCAGCCACCTGGGAGCTACCAGCAGGACCGAGGCCTTGTCCTGAAGAATTCTGAACAGGGTCCGGGCCACCAAGGGCATGGGAGGAAACGCATACAGGAGGCCCTGAGACCATGGAATCAGAAAAGCATCTGCTGCTATCCGCAGAGGATGCGGTTGCCTGGAGCAGAACTTTGGCAGCTGTTTGTTCAGTGGACTGGCAAACAGATCTATGGATGGAGGTCCCCATTTCAGGAAAATCTTCTGAACCACCAAAGGATGGAGCTGCCACTCGTGGGGCTGTAGAATCCTGCTCAACCTGTCGGACAGGTAGTTTTCCTGGCCAGGGAGATACACAGCCGCCCTGCTTGTTCACATAGAACATGGCTACCTGGTTGTCTGTTTGAACTAGGACAGACTGATAAGCCAGGGTTGGAGAGAAAGTTTTGAGGGCTAACCGAATAGCCCTGAGTTCCAATAAATTGATTTGCTGTGCGGCTTCCCAGGGAGACCACAGGCCCTGTGTGCACTTGCCTAGACAATGAGCTCCCCAGGCCCTGCAGGGAGGCGTCCGTGGTCAACACCACTGTGAACCCAGGAATCTGAAAAGGCACCCCTTGCAGCAGATTGGGTGGGTGCAGCCACCAGCTGAGGGAGTTCAGAAAGGCTGCCTGTGGCCTGTGACCACCGAGTCTGAAGGCACCACTGTGCAGGCCTCATATGGAGCCTGGCATTGGGGGTCACATGTACTGTCGAAGCCATGTGGCCAAAAAGCCTCAGGCAGAGTCTGGCGGAGACCAGTGACCTGCTGAGAAACTGGCTTGCCAAGTTTATCAGTCTTTGGGCTCTGTCTTCTGGCAAGAATGCCTTTGCCAGCAGAGAGTCCAACCTTGCCCCTATGAACTCCAAGTTCTGAGAGGGGAGCAAAGTGGACTTTGCGAAGTTTATTACAAACCCTAGGCTTTGAAGAAGAGCAATAGTTCTGAGGGTGGCTCGTCTGGCCTCCTGGCATGTCTGACCCCTGATGAGCCAGTCGTCCAGATAGGGGAAGACAAAGATTCCCTGATTTCTCAGGTAGGCCGCCACCACTGCCAGGCATTTGGTAAAGACCCTGGGAGCGGAGGTGAGGCCAAAAGGCAGTACTCTGTACTGATAATGGTTTCCTCCCACAATGAACCTGAGGTACTTTCTGTGGTCTAGATGAATGAGGATGTGAGTGTACGCATCCTTTAGATCTAAGGAGCATAGCCAATCTCCCTGCTGGAGGTAGGTCAGAGGTTTTCCAAGAGTAAGCATCTTGAACTTTTCCTTCTCTAGGAATTTGTTGAGATTTCTGAGGTCTAGAATAGGCCGAAGGCCACCGGTTCTTTTGGGTACCAGGAAATACCTGGAGTAGAACCCTTGACCTTGTAAGTGTGGAGGCACAAGCTCCACTGCCCTGTCCACCAACAGACCTTGGAGCTCCTGAAGGAGAAGATCTGTGTGCAGGGGAGGCCTTGGAGGTTCCCCTGGAAAGTATGGAGGAGGCAGCTGTTGGAAGTGTAGCAGATAAGCATAGTCCACAAGGGCTAACACCCAACTGTCTCCAGTGAGGAGTGGCCACTTGTGGGCAAACAGGGCGAGGCAACCTCCTGTGCAGGGTTGGGAGAGCAGGGACGGAGAGGCTATGCCTAGGGAGTCAAAAAACCCCACCCTGCTGAGTGGGAGCAGGGGCCGGAGGCTTGGGAGTCCTCTGCCTATGGGGCCCATTACCCTGCCCCTTGGCTTGATGACCCTGAGGGGCAGCTTGGGCGGCCTGGTACTGTGGGTACTCTTTGTAGGCAGTGTCCTTCCTCGGGTAAAAGGGCTTTTTACCTGAGCCCTTCTTTTTGTGAGAAGGGGCAGAAGTCTTCCTAGACAGCCTTGTCCTCGTGAGGTGCTTGGTTTCGAGCTGTGCGGCCTTCTCGATCATGGGCTTGCCAAAAAGGTTCTCACCTCGGCAAGGGACATCGACCAACTTGTCCTGAACCCACGGCTCGAGGTCCGATGACTGCAGCCATGCCTGGCGTTGAGCCGCGATGCCGGCTGCCGCAACACGGGCCGAAGCCTCGAAGCCATCGTAGGCAGCGCGGGACAAACTTGGAGCATTCCCGGATCCCCAAGGACAAGGACTTGAACCTCTGCAAGGGTTCCCCGGAGAGACCAGCAGAGAACCCGGCCAACTCCTTGGCCAGGTCTTGCAAGTACATGCCCATGTACAGCTGGTAAAACTGGACACTGCAAGCAAGCATCGAGCCCTGGAAGCACTTTCTACCAAAACCATCGAGGTTCCGGGCCTCCCTGCCAGGGGGCACCGCGGAGTGCATCTTCTGACTTTTCAGGCGATGCATGGTCGATTCCACCACCATAGAATGGTGCGGTAGCTGCGCCTTCTGAAAGCCAGGGCTCTTCTGGAGTCGATAGATCGAATTGACCCGCTTGCTTAGAACCGGCGCCGAGGCCGGTGCCTCCCACATCCGGAAGAGGAGCTGTTCCAGCATCAGAGGAACCGAACAGTAAAGGCCTCCTTCGGAGGAGAGTTGTACTGTAGGGCCTCGAGCTCCTCGGCTCGAGGCTCCTCCTCGGGATCCGCAGGGATAGCCAACGCAGTGGCCATATCCCAGATGAACTCCGAGAACCGGGTATTCTCTGGGTGAGGATCTACTCCGGAGCTCAGACTGCGGTGAGTCCGACGGGACGCACTGAGTCCAGAAGGTGTCGGGGGACTCCTCGTCCTCCGTCTCCTAGGCGGACTCGTCCAATGAGGAATCAGGGTCCGACCGCGTGGGGCCTGCGAGCACCCGCCCCGACAGCACCGGCGTCGACGCCCTCGGTCCCGAACGGGAGGTCGAGGGAGACCGCGACAGAGGTCGACCTCGAGCCTTCATGGTCTCACGTATCGGCTCGGTCTCCGGGGTCGACTTCGATGTCGATGTCCCAGTGGTCGGGGCAGATGCGCCAGACAGGCTGGCCATCAGTGCCCGCTGCTGTTCCATGAAGGCAGACAATCTGCTCTCCAAGGCTGTCAGCCTGAGACCCAGCTCAGGAGACTCAGCAGCCCCCGACTCGGGCCCCGGCGGCGCCGGGCCCGACGTCAGCTCTCCGGGAGGAGAGTCCACGAAGACTACAGGACTTAAGTGTCCAGCAGACTCCGGCTCCACTCGAGGTACTTTGGGAGGCGAGTGGAGGTACTTTGGGAGGCTTCTCCTGTTCCATGGGCCCGGGGCGACGGTCGGGGGTCTGAGACCTAGCTCTCGAGCCAGGGACCTCTTCAGATGACGCCCTCGCGAGCCGCTTCTTCCTCTTTCGTTCCCGGTCGGGGAACCCCCTGTCCGAGGAGCCCCCCTGTCCGAGGAGCCCCGACGGTGCTCGGGATCCGATTCCCGAGATGTCAAGTCTTCAGACGAGGTCCGGGCCCGGCTGGAGGCCGAGTCAGAGAAAAGCCTTTCCTTTTGGTGCTGACGACTTCGAAGCGCCTTGGAAGACATTTTTCCACATGGTCCACACGTTTTAGGATTGTGGTCAGTACCGAGGCACCGAAGGCAGCAGTCGTGTGTGTCGGTGAGAGACATTAGCTTCTTACACCGATCACACTTTTTAAACCCACTGGAAGCCATTGGGGAAAAAAAAAAAAAAAAAAAAAAAAGAGTCCCCGCGGGGTCAAAGGACCGGCCTTCCATGGAAAAAGAAAAAAGGGCGTGAACGCCAGCTACGAAGGGCAAAAACCGAAAAAGAAAGATTGGGGTCGATACCGGTGTACCGAACCTGACGGGAAGGGAACCGGCGTCGAACCGGAGAAAAAAATAGCGAAAGAATTGCGAAAAAAATCTAACAATTTTCCGGGAGGACTAGGACACACGTCCAGTGGGCTGCATGGAAAAAGAGACTGAGCAAGATGGCACATTTAGGTGGGAAGGGAACCGCGCATGCGTGCCTGCATCCCCAAAGGCTTTCTTGGAAAGCTGGGGAAATGCTCCGCAAGGGCTCCATCAACGTCACCCATATGTGAGGAATGACTTCCTGCTTGATGCTGGAGAAAGATTCTTACTCTGACAGGCAAAGGATATACACTGAGCAATCCAGTTAGTGTTCTCTTGGAGACTGGAAGTCCCAAATGAGAAGGATCAAAAGCAACAAAGAGTTGAGAGGACTTTTTATGTTGCTGTGTTCTTTATAAGTAAAAGGCTAAAGCTCTTTTACAGTCCAAAGTATGAAGGTTTCTTTTTGCATTTGATGCATGAGGCCTTGGAAAGAACACAGGTAGGTAGACCGCTTGGTTTAGATGAAAAGGCGAGACCACCTTTGGCATAAAGCGTGGATGAATCCTAAGGACTACCTTGTCATGATGGAACCTTGTATAAGGTGGATCAGCTACTAATGCCTGCAACTCACTGATGCGACATGCTGATGTGATTGCAATGAGAAAGATAACCTTCCAAGAAAGGAATTTCAATGAGGAGTAGCTAAGGGTTCGAAAGGTGGCTTCATGAGCTGACCAAGAACCAGGTTTAAGTCCCATGCCACCGGTGGTGGCCTAATGGGAGGCTTAGTTAGAAGAAGGCCTCTCATAAATCTTGCTATAAGAGGACGGGAGGAAATAGGTTGTCTATTTAGAGGCTTGAAAGAAGCTGCAATAGCACTCAAATGGACTCTGAGTTAGTTTTAAAGTCCTGCATTGGATAAACGAAGGAGATACTCCAGTAATGATTCCAGAGGTATCGCAAGGGGGTTAAGACCCTTCTGCGAACACCATATGGTAAACCTTTTCCACTTGAAAGCATAAGAGCGTTTTGTGGAAGGCTTCCTGGAAGCATAAAGGATATCCTTTACTTACTGAGGAAGGTTAAGATCATGAAGATCTAGGCCTTCAGCAACCAAGCCCTGAGAGGCAGAGACTGAGGATTGGGATGCCATAACATTCCGTCCTCCTGAGACAGGAGATCTGGAGCAGACCCTAACTCCAGGGAGGGAGATTGAGAGAGATGTAGAAACAGAGGGTACCACACTTGCCGTGGCAAATGTGGAGCTATGAGACTCATACGGCCTCTGTCTCTCTGAAGCTTGAACAGGGTTTTGGGAATTAGAGGAAAGGGTGGAAAGGCATACAGGAAGTCTTGACCCCAGTAAAGGAGGAAAGCATCCCTGGCCTGAGCCCCCTGAGCCGGGGTTCTGGAACAGAACCGGGGAAATTTGGCATTCCACGGACTTGCAAAGAGGTCTATGTCCGTGGTTCCCCAAATTTGAAAAATCTTGGCTACCTGGTCTGCATGCAGAGACCACTCGTGTGGAAGCAGAACTCGACTGATCTGTCTGCCCAAGAGTTTTGTATGCCTGGAAGATACACCGCCAGGAGATGAATCTGATGTTCTTTGGCGAGGGCCCACAGTCGCAAAGCTTCGTTGCAAAGCGACAGAGCCTGTTCCCCCCTGCTTGTTCATGTAGAACATGGCTACTTGATTGTTCATATGAATGAGGACTGTCTTGTAGCTGAGCAGGGTGTGGAACACTCGAAGAGCAAGGAAGATTGCTCTGAGCTCCAAGAGACTGATATGTAGATGAGTCTCCTATGGAGATCAGGTGCCTTGGGTGGAGAGATCTTGCAGATGAGCTCCCCAACCCATCGGAGAAGCATCTGTTGTGAGTTGCCTGGGGTAAGGGTTGTTGAAAAGGAGACCCCAGCAACAGGTTTTGAGTTGACTTCCACCACTGGAGGGACAAAATAAGACGACTTGTGTTTGCTATTTTGTCTGACAGGCATCCTCATGCCTGGGTCCATTGAGTGGATAAAGTCCACTGGGCTGCCCTCATATGGAGGGGAGCATAGGGAACCACATGCACAGTAGATGCCATGTGGCCTAGTAGTAGTAGCATTTCTCGAGCAGTGAGATGAGGCTTTAGCACTGCTTGAGAAGCTAACTGCACCATGCGAAGGCAACGGGCCTGGGGGAGATAGGCCCTTGCCTTTCTGGTATCCAGCAAAGCCCCTATGAACTCTAAAGATTGAGTGGGAGTTAGACTGGATTTTGGGATGTTTATTACCAGACCCAAATACTGAAGGATATGCATTGTGCAGGATAGAGAAATCCTGGCCTCTGACTCTGTTGGGGCTTGAATGAGCCAGTCGTCTAAGTAGGGGAAGATGAATACCCCTAGAGTGTGGAGAAAGCACAGTTACTTACCTGTAACAGGTGATCTCTGGGAACAGCAGGAATTAGTCCTCACATATGGGTACGTCGGAACCGACGGAGCCTGCGCGGGAAAGCTCCCCAGCTTCCCAGAAAGGAAGCTTTTGGGGCCTCCCACAGCGCATGCGCGCTGCCTTCCCGCCTTCCTGACCAACTCTTCAGTTCGAGTTTAAAGCCGAGACAATAGAGAGAGGAAAGGAAAGAGAGAGAGAGATACAACTCTTAGGGGAGGTGGGTGGGTTGTGAGGACTAATTCCTGCTGTTCCCAGAGATCACCTGTTACAGGTAAGTAACTGTGATATCTCCAGGAACAAGCAGGAATGAGTCCTCACATATGGGGACTCCCTAGCTAAGATGCCGGGGAGATCCCCCTCCAAGGGTTCCTCATCTTCCTATGGATCTCAGGCATCCATTCAGGGAAGGTGGGCAGGAGTTGTTTAAGAATGGAACAGGTGTCTGAGGACAGCCTGACCAAACAAGGCATCCCGGCGGGAGTCCTTGTCCAAGCAGTAATGGGCTGTGAAGGTATGAACCGAGGCCCAGGTGGCTGCTCGACAGATCTGATCGATGGAAACAGAATGAAGATGAGCCATAGATGTGGCCATGGCTCTCACATTGTGAGCTGTGACATGGCCTTCCAGAGAAAGGTTCTTACTCTGGTAAGCAAAAGAAATACACTGAGCAATCCAATTGGACAGTTCTTTTTGAGACTGGAAGTCCTAAATGAGAAGGATCAAAAGCAACAAAATGTTGAGAAGACTTTCGATGTTGCTGTGTCCTGTGGAGGTAAAAGGCAAGAGCTCTTTTACAGTCTAGAGCAGTGGTCCCCAACCCAGTCCTATGGGGCCCACCGGCCAGTCAGGTTTTCGGGATATCCCTAATGACTATGCATGAGATATATATGCATTAGAGATATCCTGCCAACCTGACTGATTTGTGGCCCTCCAGGGCTAGATTTGGAGACCCCTGCCTTACACCTCTGTCATTTAAGATTGTGAGTGGGCAAGGTACAGATGTCCTAGACATCGAAAGGGTATATAGAATGTGTCACATTCCTCCTCGATTCTCACCACCACCAAAATGTTGTCTAATAGACAATTTTTTGGTGGTGGTGAGAAGTGAGGAGGACTGTGACAAATTCTATCTAACCTTTTTGTTGTCTTGGACATCTGCACCTTGCCCACTCACAATCTTAAATGACAGAGGTGTAAGGCAGGGGTCTCCAAAACCAGCCCTGGAGGGCCACAAACCAGTCAGGTTGGCAGGATATCTCTAATGCATATATATCTCATGCATAGTCATTAGGGATATCCCGAAAACCTGACTGGCCGGTGGGCCCCATAGGACTGGGTTGGGGACCACTGGTCTACAGTATGAAGGTTCCTCTCTGCATTGGATGCATGAGGAGCTGGAAAAAAAGACAGGTAAATATACCTCTTGATTAAGATGAAAAGGTGAGACCACTTTAGGCATAAAGTGAGGATTTGTCCTAAGGACTACCTTATCATGATGGAACCTTGTATAAGGTGGATTAGCCACTAAAGCCTGCAGTTCACTGATGCGGCGAGCAGAAGTGATTGCAATAAGGAAAATGACTTTCCAGGAAAGGAATTTCAGGGAGGTAGTGGCTAAGGGTTCAAAGGGTGGCTTCATAAGCTGACCAAGAACCACGTTTAAGTCCCATGCCACCGGAGGAGGCCGAATGGGAGGCTTAGTTAAAGTTAGACCTCTCATGAATCTTGCAATAAGAGGATGAGAGGAAACAGATTGTCCATTGATAGGCTGAAGAGATGCTGCAATAGCACTCAAATGGACCCTTACAGAATTGGTTTTAAGTCCTGCATTGGAAAGATGCAGGAGATATTCGAGTAAAGAATTCAAAGGTAGTGCTAGAGGGTTAAGACCCTTTTCAGCACACCAAATGGAAAATCGTTTCCATTTAAAAGCATAAGAACGCCTGGTGGAAGGTTTCCTAGATGCATGGAGGATATCCTTCACCTGTTGAGAAAGATTGAAGTCTTGAAGGTCTAGGCCTTCAGTAACCAAGCTCTGAGGTGAAGGGACTTGGGGTTTGGGTGCCACAAAGTCCCCTCCTCTTGAGACAGGTGGTCTGGAGCAGCTCCCAGATCCAGAGAGGGTGCCTGGGAGAGATGCAGAAGTAGAGGGTACCACACTTGGCGTGGCCAGCGTGGAGCTATGAGGATCATACATCCTTGATCCCTCTGAAGTTTGAATAGAGTCTTGGGAATCAAAGGAATGGGTGGAAAGACATATAGGAAGGCCTGGCCCCAATGAAGGAGGAAGGCATCCTTGGCCTGAGCTCCCTGACACGGAATTCTGGAACAGAACCGGGGAAGTTTGGCATTGCACAGACTTGCAAACAGGTCTATGTCCGGGGTTCCCCATTTCTGAAAGATTCTGAGTACCTGATCCATGTGCAGGGACCATTCGTGTGGAAGCAGAACTCAACTGAGTCTGTCTGCCCAAGAGTTTTGGATTCCTGGGAGGTATACTGCCAGGAGATGGATTTGATGCTCTCTGGCGAAGGCCCACAATTTTAGAGCTTCGTTGCAAAGCGACAGAGAGCCAGTCCCTCCTTGTTTGTTTATGTAGAACATGGTTACTTGATTGTCGGTATGAACAAGGACTGTCATGTTGACGAGGAGGGTATGAAAGACCTTGAGAGCAAGGAAAATTGCTCGGAGCTCCAAAAGGTTGATATGAAGGGTGGTCTCCTGTGGAGAGGTCTTGGAGATGAGCTTCCCAACCTGTTTGGGAGGCATCTGTAGTGAGAGTTGCTTGGGGTAACAAAGGTTGGAAGTGGGCCCCCAACAACAGATTTTGAGTGGATATCCACCATTGGAGAGACCAAAAAAGACGTTTTGAGGTTGCTATTTGGTCTGAGAGAGCTCCTGATGCTTGGGTCCACTGGGTGGACAAAGTCCATTGAGCTGCTCTCATATGTAGGCGAGCATAAGGCACCACATGAACTGTGGATGCCATGTGGCCTAGCAGTTGTAGCATCTCCCTGGTAGTCAAGTGGCTTCTGGACTGAATTTGAGAGGCCAACTGCACTAGACGGTGGCAACGGGCCTGAGGAAGATAGGCCCTTGCAGTGGTGGTATCTAGCCAGGCCCCTATGAATTCTAGGGACTGAGTAGGGGTGAGTTGAGACTTTGGCAGATTGATGAACAAGTCCCAGATACTGCAGTATGCGTCTGGTGTGGTCCAGGGAATTTTGAGCCTCGGACTGAGATTGAGCTCGGATGAGCCAGTCGTCCAGGTATGGGAAGACAAAGATTCCCAGAGTGCGTAGAAATGCAGCTACTATTGCCATGCATTTGGTAAGTACCCTTGGAGCAGAGGCTAGACCGAAGGGAAGTACTCTGTATTGGAAACGTTTTCCCTAGAACAGAAACCGTAGGAATTTTCTGTGGGATGGATGGATGAGTATGTATGTACGCATCCTTGAGATCTAGAGAACAAAGCCAGTCCTGACTCTGTAGGTATGGAAGGAGAGTGCCTAGAGAAAGCATCTTGAATTTCTCCTTGTATAGAAATTTGTTCAATTCTCTGAGATCCAGAATGGGTCTGTACCCCCGTTTTCTTGGGGATGAGAAAATAAGGGGAGTAAAAACCTGACCCTTGTTGAGGAAGAGGAACCTCTTCTATTGCCTTTTGGGCAAGAAGAGTGGTCACCTCCTGGCCCAACAGGTACAGGAGAGATGGGGGAGAATTGAATTGTCTCACCATGGTATGGGAAGGCTGGAGAAATGTAGTTTGTAGCCCTCTCTGATGATAGAGAGGGTCCACTGTTCTGATGTGATTTGTTCCCATCTGGGAGCAAAGTGAGTTAACCTTCCTGGAATGGTGAGAGGCTCTGGTTGTTGCAGAGCCAGAAAGGTCAAGTTCTCTAGAATCAAGTCAAAAACTCTGAGGAGGTTGGGACTGCTGGACTGTAGCAGCCCCTGTAGACTTTGTTCTGGCCTGTTTAGATTGCTGACGCTTAGGAGCAAAGCGAACTTGGGAAGATTGCTGGCCAGTATTTGTGGAAAATCTGGTCTTTTTATAGAAAGGCTTCTTAAAAGGTTTTTTCTTGGCAGGGGTAGAGGTAGACTTAGAAAGTCTATCTAAAGCAGCATTCTCTGCATCCATTTGAGTGGCTTTGATTTGCCACTCCTTGCCAAACAGATTTTCACCTGTACAGGGCAGATTGCCCAAGCCTTCTTGTACCCAGGGTTCCAAATCAGAGGCCTGGAGCCAAGCAAGTCTGCGAGCAGCTATGGCAATGCCGGAGGCTCTGCTAGCTCCCTCAAAAGAGTCAAAGGCTGCTCTGTTGGTTAACTTTGAAACATCTTGAGTTTGCTTTAGCAAAAGAAGGAACTCCTCCTTTTTATCCTCTGGGATAAAGGGGAGAAAATGACGTATCTTCAGTGCAATCTCTTTCAAAAACATGCCCATATAGAGGCTGTATGAATTGATTCTGGCGATAAGCATGCTAGCTTGGAAGATTTTTCTACCAAAAGCATACAGAGTCCTACATTCTCTTCCTGGAGGGAGTAGAAGAGTGCCTTTTGGTACTCTATCTTTTTCATAGCAGACTTCACCACAATAGAGTGGTGAGGGAGCTGAGTTTTTTGAAAACCAGGAGAAGGAGGAACCCGATACATGGTGTCCAAACGTCGAGAATGTGGAGATAGAGTGAGAGGAGCCTCCCACAAGTCCATCATGTGTTCTTGAAGAATTTCATATATGGGTAAGGTGGCTGCCTCTTTGGGAACCTTAGAGTATCCTAAAATATCCAATTTTTTTGCTCTAGGTTCCTTTTCAGAGGTTACAGATATGGAGAGTCCTTTAGCTACTTCAATAATGAAGTCTTGAAAGGACAAATCCTCTGGAGGAGACATTCTCCTTTTTGGAGAAGAGGGCTCCTCAGGAAGAGTAAAAGAGACATCAGCAGAATCATCTGAGGTATCAGAATCTTCAGATGATTCAAAGTTCCGCCTATTAGCTTCCAGAGATCGATACGCGTACCGACATCGGGCGTACCGGGAATCGGATCGGTATCGAGAAAATCTCTGGAACCGGAGACCGCAACCGGCATACTACTGGAAGTAGATGCTCTGGGTACCGGTATCGGTTGCGGTACCGGAACCGATTGTCGCGATACCGAGGGCGTTGCAGCGTTAATGAAAGCCAGTATGGCCTGCTGCATGGATTGTACCGTAGTACCCATAGACGCCACAACTGCCTGGATGTCGGTACCGGTGTTAGCCGGTACCCCAGAGCAGTCTAACAGGAGATCGGTCGAGGCCGTGCCATCGATGTCTACCTGTAACCCCATAGGAGCAGCTTTGGAAGCCGGAGCTTCCTGCCAGGGTTGTTTGGCTGGGGCAGGGTCCTCAGGGTCAAACCCAAGGGCCTCTCGCTGCTTAGAGGGAGATTTGCCCTTTGAGGACCTCCCTGAAGAATGTTTGGTTACCTGAGATCCATCAGGAGAGGAAGACCTGGAGGATGTTGATGCTGGAGTATCCTCAGAAAACAGCATATGAAACTTGGCTGCTCTGTTCTGTAAGCCCCGTTTGGACATCAGAGAGCAGGATGGACAATCCGGAATGGAATGGTCAGGCCCCAAACATTTAAGACACCACTCATGGGTATCTGTGACTGAAATAGTACTGGTACACTTGGTGCATTTTTTAAAACCAGAGGCTGGTTTCTCCACGAGGGAGAATCTGAGAAGGCCTAGAGGCCTCACAGAAAAAACACACCAAGTGAGGAAAAAGTAATAATTATTATTTTTTTTTTTTTAAGAAATAAATGAAAAAAGACCGGCGGTACCGGTCCGGAATCGGGGAAGGCAGACACGCGGTCAAAGAAACAAATTAAAATAACAATTTCTTCAGCGGTGACAGGAACACGACCTGCTGGCTCCGCGGAAAAAGAAGAACTGAAGAGAGTTGGTCAGGAAGGCGGGAAGGCAGCGCGCATGCGCTGTGGGAGGCCCCAAAAGCTTCCTTTCTGGGAAGCTGGGGAGCTTTCCCGCGCAGGCTCCGTCGGTTCCGACGTACCCATATGTGAGGACTCATTCCTGCTTGTTCCTGGAGATATGCTGCTACCACAGCCATGCATTTCGTGAACACCCTTGGTGCTGAGGCCAGGCCAAAAGGAAGCACCCTGTATTGGTAGTGCTTTCCTTAAAAAAGGAAACGAAGGAATCTTCTGTGAGTTGGATGGATGAGAACATGGGTGTATGCATCCTTGAGATCTAGAGAACAAAGCCAATCCTGACTCTGAAGGTATGGCAGCAGAGTTCCCAGAGAAATCGTCTTGAATTTCTCTTTGACAAGGAATTTGTTCAATTCTCTGAGGTCCAAGATAGGTCTGTATCCCCCTGTTTTCTTTGGGATAAGGAAATAGGGGGCGTAAAACCCTGTACCCTGCTGATGGATGGGTACTTCTTCTATTGCCCTTGGGCAAGAAGCATAGTGACTTCCTGACCTAACAGGTTGATGAGGGAGGTCAGAGAATTGAACTGCCTTATCATTGTGGGAAGGGGCATGCTCGAAAAATGAAGCTTGTACCCCTCTTTTATGATGGAGAGTGTCCAATGCTCTGCTGTTATCTGCCCCCATCTGGGGGCAAAGTGACACAACCTTCCTGGAATGGCAGAAGGCTCTGGTCCAATGAGAGCCAGGAAGGCTAAGTTCTCTAGCTGAAAGAAAAAGGCCTTGTGGAGGCTGAGACTGCTGGGACGGCTGAGGCTTAGCAGTCTTTGCTTTTCTTTGTTTGGGTGGTTGCTGACCTTTCTGGACAAGCTGACCTGCAGAATGTCCCTGCTGAGAATAAGCAGGATAAAATCTTTTCTTCTTAGAAAAGAATGGTTTCTTGAAAGATTTTTCTTGCAGGATCAGCTGTGGACTTGAATAATCTATCCAAGGTGGAGTTGTCAGCATCCAACTCATTGGCCTTTTCCTGCCAATCTTTACCAAACAGGTTCTCACCAGTACAAGGAATATGTCCCAGTTTGTCTTGTACCCAGAGCTCCAGATCAGATGCCTGGAGCCAAGCAATTCTACGTGCACCTATGGCAATGGCAGAGGTTCTGCTTATGCACTCAAAACAGTCAAAAGCTGCACAGTTGACAAATTTAGAAACATCTTGGGCATGTTTGACCATTGTGAGAAAATCCTGCCTTCTATCCTCAGGAAGAAGAGGACTCAAAGCCTCTAAATCACCTGTGACTTCCTTCAGGAACATTCCCATATATAGACTATAGGAACTGATCCTGGCAGAAACATTGGAAGCTTGGAAGACACGACGTCCAAAAGCATCCAAAGTTCTGCACTCAAGTCCTGGAGGATTAGAGGCATGCCTCTTTGCACTCTTGATCCTTCTCATAGCTGATTCCACTACAATAGAGTGGTGAGGAAGCTGAGTTTTCTGGAAACCAGGACAAGGAGGGACTCGATACAGAGTATCCAGTCTACGAGAGTGAGGAGAGGTGGTAAGAGGTGTCTCCCACATTCTTAACATGAGATCATGCAAGATCTCATGGATGGGCAAGGTAGCTGCCTCCTTAGGAGTTTTAGGATATTGTAAAATTTCCAACTCCTTTGCTCTGGGCTCTGTTTCAGGGGCCACAGTAATGGACAGACCCTGAGCCACCTCCCTGATGAAATCCTGAAAGGAAATATCCTCTGGAGGAGACATCCTGCATTTAGGGGAGGAAGGCTCCTCCGGGAGAGGTATTCCCGCATCGACAGAACTGTCAGAATCCTCAGATTCCTCTGAGGACTCGAAATACCTTCTGTCAGGATGCTCTTGAAGAGCCCGATTCCCCTCAGTACCGACTTCGGTCGGTATGGGTATCGGTACTGGTGTAACAGTACCGGAAGGCATCGCATGACTGGGTACCGGCAATGCGGACGCCGATGTCGATGCTGTTGGTACTGGTACCGGAGTCGGTGCCGGTTGAACTGTCTGACGCGGTTCCGAGGGTGTCGATGCCGCAAGGAGAGCCGCCAGACTGTGTTCAATAGCCAGGACCCTCTGGTCTATTGACACTGCCGATGCCTGGATGTCGGTACCGGAGAAGACCGCTGGTACCCCAGAGCATGGCACCAGTAGTTCTGCCGAGGTCAAGGCCTCGAGAACGTCCTGGAGCCCCGATAATGCTTTGGAAGCCAAAGCCTCCGACCGGGGCAATTTTGCCAGTGCAGAATCAAGGGCAACACCAGAGGCATCTCGATGCTTAGAAGGAGATCTACCCTTTGAGGACCGGCTAGACTTATGTTTAGTTACTTGAGATCCACGGGAGGAAAACGAAGCCCTGGAAGACGTCGATGCCACCGAAGCTGCATCAGAGGGAAACAGGGTACTGAGCTTGACAGTTCGGTTCTGTCGACCTCTCTTGGACATCATGGCACAGGCCATACATTCTGAGATGGAATGGTCAGGACCTAAACATTTCAGACACCACTCATGGGTGTCGGTGACAGAGATGGTACCGCCACACTTGGTGCACTTTTTAAAACCCAAAGAGGGTTTTTTCCATTGTGGAAAAAATCTTGGGCCTAAGGCCCAAAATGGCACGTGCACCTGGAAACATGGGGTGGGGGGGGGGAGGTACTAAAATGGAAAAAATGGGAAAGCACAGTTACTTACCTGTAACAGGTGATCTCTGGGAACAGCAGGAATAAGTCTTCACATATGGGTATCGTCGGTACCGACGGAGCCTGCGCGGGAACACTCCCCAGCGTCCAGTAAGAAAGCTTTTGGGAGCATCCCACAGTGCCTGCGCGCTGCCTTCCCGCCTTTCCTAACCGCCTCTCTCCAGTTCGAGTTTTAAAGCTGAGACAAAGAGAGAGAGAGGAAAGGAAAGATAGAGAGATACAACTCCTAGGGGAGGTGGGTGTGTTGTGAAGACTTATTCCTGCTGTTCCCAGAGATCACCTGTTACAGGTAAGTAACTGTGCTATCTCCAGGAACAAGCAGGAATGAGTCTTCACATATGGGGACTCCCCAGCTAGAGATGCCAGGGAGATCTCCAAGGTTTTGAGTCCCTGAAAAGGGCTCTACCTGCCCTCATGGATCTCAGGCATCCAACCAGGGATGGGGGGTAGGAGTTGATTAGGTATGGAACAGGTGTTTGAGAACAGCCTGACCAAACAAGGCATCCCGGCAGGAGTCCTTGTCCAAGCAGTAATGGGCTGTAAAGGTATGAACCGAGGCCCAGGTGGCCGCTCGACAGATTTGGTCGATGGACACAGAGTTTAGATGAGCCATAGAGGCTGCCATGGCCCTCACATTGTGAGCTGTGACATGGCCCTCCAGAGAAAGGTTCTTATTCTGGTAGGCGAAAGAAATACACTGAGCAATCCAATTGGACAGAGTTCTTTTAGAGACTGGAAGTCCCAAATGAGAGGGATCAAAAGCAACAAAGAGTTGAGAGGACTTTCTATGTTGCTGTGTCCTTTGTAAGTAAAAAGCGAGCGCTCTCTTACAATCCAGGGTATGGAGATTCCTCTCTGCACTTGATGCATGAGATCCTGGAAAAAAGACAGGTAAATACACCTCCTGGTTCAGAGGAAAAGGTGAAACCACTTTAGGCATAAAGTGTGGATTAGTCCTGAGGACTACCTTATGATGGAACCTTGTATAAGGAGGATTAGCCACCAAGGCTTGCAGCTCACTGATACGGCGAGCTGAGGTGACTGCAATGAGAAAAATAACCTTCCAGGAAAGGAATTTCAAGGAGGTAGTGGCTAAGGGTTCAAAGGCTGGCTTCATAAGCTGGCCAAGAACCAAATTCAAGTCCCATGCCACTGGAGGTGGTCTAATGTGAGGTTTGGTTAAAAGAAGGCCTCTCATGAATCTTGCAATAAGAGGATGAGAGGAAATAGGCTGTCCATTGAGAGGCTTAAGGGATGCTGCAATAGCACTCAAATGGTCCCTTACTGAATTCGTTTTAAGGCCTGCATGGGATAAATGCAGCAAATACTCTAGTAAAGAATTCAGAGGTATTGCAAGAGGGTTAAGACCCTTCTCTGCACACCAAATGGTAAACCTTTTCCATTTGAAAGCATAGGAATGTCTAGTGGAAGGCTTTCTGGAAGCATGAAGGATATCCTTCACCTGCTGAGAAAGTTGCAAATCTTGAAGGTCTAGGCCTTCAGCAACCAGGCCCAGAGATGGAGACTGGGGATTTGGGTGCCACAACGTTCCCTCCTCCTGGGACAGGTGGTCTGGAGCAGATCCCAAGTCCAGGGAGGGAGCTTGAGAGAGATGCAGAAGTAGAGGGTACCACACTTGGCGTGGCCAACGTGGTGCTATGAGGATCATAGACCCCTTGTCTCTCTGCAGCTTGAACAGTGTCTTGGGAATTAGGGGAATGGCTGGAAAGGCATAGAGGAAGTCTTGCCCCCAATGAAGGAGGAAGGCATCCCTGGCCTGAACTCCCTGACACGGAATCCTGGAACAGAACCGGGGAAGTTTGGCATTCCACGGACTTGCAAACAGGTCTATGTCCGGGGTTCCCCAAATTCGGAAGATCCTGGCTATCTGGTCCCTATGGAGAGACCATTCGTGTGGAAGCAGAACTCGAGTTTTGAACCCCTGGAAGATACACTGCCACGAGATGAATTTGATGCTCTCTGGCAAAGGCCCACAATCTCAAAGCTTCGTTGCAAAGCGACAGAGAGCCAGTCCCGCCCTGCTTGTTCACGTAGAACATGGCTACTTGGTTGTCCGTGTGGATGAGGACTGTCTTGTAGCTGAGCAGGGTGTGGAAGACTCTGAGAGCTAGAAGAATTGCTCTGAGCTCTAAGAGGTTGATATGTAGAGATGTCTCCTGTGGAGACCAGATGCCTTGGGTGGAGAGATCTTGTAGATGAGCTCCCCAACCCTTTGGAGAGGCATCTGTTGTAAGGGTTGCTTGGGGTAGCAACTGTTGAAAGGGGGACCCCAGCAACAGATTTTGAGTGGACCTCCACCACTGGGGGGTCCAAAAGAGGCGACTGGAGGTTGCTATTTTGTCTGACAGGCACCCTGATGCCTGGGTCCATTGGGTGGATAGAGTCCACTGAGCTGCCCTCATGTAAAGGCGAGCGTAAGGAACCACATGCACGGTGGATGCCATGTGGCCTAACAGTTGTAACATCTCTCGAGCAGTTAAATGGGACTTTAGCTGAATTTGAGAGGCTAACTGCACCAAGCGTAGGCAACGGGCCTGGGGAAGATAGGCCCTTGCAGTTGTGGTATCCAGCAAGGCCCCTATGAACTCCAATGACTGAGTAGGGGTGAGTTGTGATTTTGGGATGTTTATTACAAGTCCCAGATACTGAAGAACACGCCTTGTGCAGGCTAGGGAAGCCTAGGCCTCTGACTGGGATGGAGCTCGGATGAGCCAGTCGTCCAGATATGGGAATACAAATATTCCTAGAGTGTGTAGAAATGCAGCTACTACTGCCATGCATTTTGTGAACACTCTTGGAGCAGAGGCCAGGCCGAAAGGAAGCACTCTGTATTGGTAGTGGTTTCCTTGATAAAGGAACCGAAGTAACCTTCTGTGTGTTGGATGGATGAGGACATGAGTGTATGCATCCTTGAGATCTAGAGAACAAAGCCAATCCTGACTCTGAAGGAATTTCTCCCTGCATAGAAACTTGTTCAATTCTCTGAGATCTAATATGGGTCTGTAGCCCCCTGTTTTCTTTGGGATAAGAAAATAGGGGGAGTAGAACCCTGAGCCCTGTTGAAGAAGGGGTACTTCTTCTAATGCCCCTTGGGCAAGAAGGGTAGCAATCTCCTGACCCAGGACGAGGAGAGATGTTGAAGAATTGAACTGTCTCACCATAGTGTGGTGAGGAAGGTTTAAGAAATGAAGCTTGTACCCCTCCCTTATGATGGAGAGGATCCATTGCTCTGTAGTGATTTGTTCCCATCTGGGAGCAAAGTGAGCTAACCTTCCTGGAATGGTGAAAGGCTCTGGTTCTTTTAGAGCCAGAAAGGCTAAGTTTTCTAGTTGTAAGTCAAAGGCCCTGAAGAGGCTGAGGCTGTTGGGCCGTAGCAGTCCTTGCAGCCTTAGGCTTGGCCTGTTTAGGTTGTTGCTGTCGCTTTGCAGCAAAACGACCTGCAGAAAATACCTACTGACCATAAGCAGGATAATATTTCCCCTTTTTGGGAAAGAAAGCCTTTTTGAATAACCTTTTTCTAACAGGAGCAGAAGTAGACTTGGAAAGTCTATCTAAGGCCGAATTCTCAGCATCCATCTGAGTGGCCTTTGCTTGCCAATCCTTGCCAAAAAGGTTCTCACCTGTACAAGGAAGATTTCCTAATCCATCCTGGACCCAAGGTTCCAAATCAGAAGCTTGTAACCAAGCTACTCTGCGTGCACCTATGGCAATAGCCGAGGCTCTGCTGGCACACTCAAAAGAGTCAAAGGCTGCACGGTTGGAAAATTTGGAAACATCCTGGGCGTGCTTAAGCCAAGTGAGAAATTCCTCCCTTTCATCTTCTGAGATAAAAGGAGATAAAGTTTTCAGATGATCTGTAACTTTTTAGAAACATCCCCATATAGAGACTATAGGAGTTGATTCTGGCAGCAAGCATATTGGAGGAGTAGAGGAGTGGCCTAGTGGTTGGGGCAAGGTACTTCAGGCCGGAAGGTTGGGGGTTCAAATCCCACTAGAGGACAGCAACCCTGGGCCGGAAGGACTGGGGTTTCTAGTCCCACAGGTGCTCCTTGTGGTCTTGGGCAAGCCAATTAACCCTCCATAGCCCATGTTCCCTGTAAAATAGTTATCTCCAAGTTATAATGCCCTGTTCACTGTAATTTCAGTTTGTTCAATGTAAACTGCACTGATGCAGAATAGCACGGTATATAAGAATATAAATAAATAAATAAATATTGGCCTGGAGAATTCTCCTGCCAAAAGCATCTAAGGTTCTGCATTCTCTTCCTGGAGGACTGGATGAGTGTCTTTTTGCACTCTTTATCCTCTTCATAGCAGACTCCACCACAATAGAGTGGTGAGGAAGCTGAGCCTTATGAAAGCCAGGACAAGGAGGAACACGGTACATGGTGTCCAACCTACGAGAATGAGGGGAGGTGATGAGAGGAGTCTTCCAGATGCCCAACATGTGATCATAAAGGATCTCATGAATTGGTAAAGTAGCTGCCTCTTTAGGAGCCTTAGGATATTGTAAAATATCCAATTTCTTGGCTCTAGGCTCTGGTTCAGGGGCCACTGAAATGGAGAGGCCCCTGGCCACTTCCCTAATGAAGTCTTGGAAAGACAAGTCTTCTGGAGGAGACGTTCTTCTTTTTGGAGAAGAGGGCTCCTGAGGAAGGAGTACCCATGCTTCGACAGAAGCCTCTGATTCATCAGAGTCTTCGGAGGAATCGAAGTATCGCCTGTCTAGATGCTCCTGCAGAGCCCGATACGCGTACCGAGTGGTATTGACATCGGGAGTGATCGGTACCGATGGGCATCACAGAACAGGGTACCGCTGCAGTCGACACCGAAGCCGATGTCGATGCAATCGGTACCGGCACCGGAACAGATATCGGTGCCGGTGCCGGAACTGGTACCGACAACTGAGTTTGTTGCGGTACCGGAGGCGTCGCAGCTTGTATGAATGCCGTGATGGCACGCTGCATGGTCAGAATATTCTGATCCATCGACGCCAATGTCTGGATGTCGGTACCAGTGGAAACCACCGTTACCCCAGAACATGGCAACAGGTGATCGGTCGAGGCCGAGCCATCGATGTCAACCTGTGACCCCATAGATAAAGCTTTGGAAGCCGGAGCCTCCGCTGGGGTAATTTTGCCGGTGCAGAATCCTCGAGAGCAAGCCCGGAGGCATCTCGATACTTAGAGGGAGATCTACCCTTCGAGGACCGGCTGGACTTATGTTTGGTTACCTGAGATCCATGGGAGGAAGAAGCAGCCCTGGAAGACGTTGATGCCACCGAAGCTGCATCAGAGGGAAACAGGGTACTGAGCTTAGCTGCTCGATTCTGTCAACCTCTTTTAGACATCATGGCACAGGACTCACAGTCCGTGATGGAGTGGTCAGGACCCAAACATTTTAGACACCAGTCATGGGTGTCTGTGACAGAAATAGTGCCGCTGCACTTCGTGCACGTTTTAAACCCAGAAGCGGGCTTTTCCATGAGGAAAATTTTTCCTAGGCCTAAGGCCCAAAAAGTGGGAAAAACTGTATTTATTTTATTTTTTTTTAAAGAAAAAGACCGGCGGTACCGGTCCGACGTCAAAGAAGGCAGACGCGCGACCAAAGAAATAAAAGAAAATAAAGAACTTCTTCAGCGGTGACAGGAACACGACCTGCTGGCTCCGTGGAAAAGAAGAACTGGAGAGAGGCGGTTAAGAAAGGCGGGAAGGCAGCGCGCAGGCGCTGTGGGATGCTCCCAAAAGCTTTCTTACTGGACGCTGGGGAGCGTTCCCGCGCAGGCTCCGTCGGTACCGACGATACCCATAAGTGAAGACTCATTCCTGCTTGTTCCTGGAGATAAGTACTAAGAATTTTTTTTTTTTTTTTTTAAAGAAAAGAAAGAAAAACCGGCTGTACCAGTAAAGCGTCGAGGAAGGCAGATGAGACCACAAAAAAAAGAAGGAAACTTTTCTGCGGTGACAGGAACACGACCTGCTGGCTCCGTGGAAAATGAAGAACTGGAGAGAGGCAGTTGGGAAAGGCAGGAAGGCAGCACGTAGGCACTGTGGGATGCTCCCAAAAGCTTTCTAATTGGACGCTGGGGAGCGTTCCCGCGCAGGCTCCGTCGGTACCGACAATACCCATATGTGATAACATAATATCTCCAGGAACAAGCAGGAATGTAGTCATCTTAAAATATAAAAAGAAGAAAAACCGAGTACATAAAAATTCAGGAATGTAAACATATAAAACATGAATACCTCTATGAAAGACCATTAAGCCAATGGTCATGTAACGTACTGTTTGAGGCTACTATGATTCTGTAAATGCTAAAAGACATAGAAAAATAGACTAATACAATGCATATAAAAACACATGAAGCAAATGGAACAAGACTATAAGGTTTAAACCACCCTATTCCACATAAAGAGGAACAGGGTAAAAGCGAAAAAAAACAGGAGTCAGTCAGCGCTGAGATATTCTTTGTAAACATAATGGGAACAAATCGTACCATTAAAAATGCGTAATGCACCTAAGATGCATGATTACTAGTTAAAAATGATTAATAGAAACTGTACTAACACATTAAAAAGTGTTGTTAGAGTAAAAATGAACACCTTAAAAACAAAACGCCACGGTAACAGTGAGCAATATAGTGAGCAATATGTGCAAGTAAATGCAAAGCTCATAGGTAATACAAATAAATGTATAGAAATTACAGGTAACTATTTAAAACACAAACAGCTAAGAAGCCTTTCCAAATAGAAGCGTTAAAAAAAGAAACAGCTCACACGGAAGAAATGCTATAGAGCAAAGCCAGTCAACCGTCAAACAGTGAAACCCCTAGTAAAAGGTTAGAAAAATACGCCGCTCACGAAAAAGTTTAACAATGAAACACATCAATTGTTAAATAAACAGGACAAACCTGAATTTAAAAAAAAACAAAAAACTTATAAATAAAACACGAATTGGAAAAACTGATTCTAAAAGGTCTGTAGTAAACAAACAGGCTGACTGAGCTTAAAAACGGCTCCTTTTAAAAGCAGTTATCGCTAGAGCTGAAAAACAATATATGTTCACCGAGGCTCCGAATTAAAAAAGACCACGTTTCAGAAAAGAGCTAAGCAGGCAATGCAAATTAAAGCAAAAGAATAACTTGGTTGAAATACCTTTCTCTGCGGCAGTCAATCCTTGTGACTGTCAAGGGCAATCGATGAAAAAATGCCCCCACATGCGCCCTAAATAGCAGAAGAGGGGCGGAGTATGCTAATTGCCAAGGAATGGATGGTGAACAAAGTAAACGTGATGTAAAAGAAATGGGCATAAAAAACTAATTATATGACAAACATGATATCAGTTATAAATAAAAATAAGTAAAAATATGAAAATACAGACAGACTCCAAAAAACAAAAGGTAGAAAAGTTGTATTAAAGAAACACCGATAAGTCTTTGTCTAGATTGAGCCCATTGGGAACCAAAGTGTCTAATAAAAAAAAAAATGTACCTTTGTTCCAATCTCAATTGTTTTGTTAATATCCCCACCTCTCCAGTTCAACTTGACCTTTTTTATAACAAAAAAACCTTTAGATCCATAACATTATGTTTAGCCTCTTGCCAATGTTGAACAAGGGGTTTATCAGTTAAACCCCGTTTAATACAGCTTTTATGTTCAACTATTCTTATTCTAATACTGTGGATAGTTTTTCTGACCAAGCTTATTGCAAGGACATTGTACAACGTAAATGACGTGAGTGTCACAGTTGGAAAAATCATCAATATGAAAAACTTGTTTAGTGAGAAGAATTGAGTCCGTATAGGTAGCAAATTCAAGCAAACCGAACATTTGCCACATTGGTATTGTCCTTTGACTTTAGAAAGGTATTTTCTCTCTGAAGATTTACATTACGTTTAAGTGCAATGGTTAATCTTAAATCTTGAAAAGCTGGAAGAGTTTGTATCCGATGCCACTCTTTCTGTAATATTTTTATAATGCTGCTGGATTGGGATGAATATAGCAGGGGACATATCATTCCTACATCGTCATTTCTTGGTATGACTTAAAGCAAGTCGGCATGAGAGGACTCTAAGGTCCTTCGATATGCCTTATCAAGGTAGCATCTAGGGTATTGTCTTGCTAGGAACTTCTCTTTCATCTCTTTAGCCTGTACTTGAAAATCCTGTGGTTTTGTACAAATCCTCCTAGCCCTCAAGAATTGACTCACAGGTAAATTATTTTTAAGTGATGGATTGTGAAAACTCATAATGTAAAATGGTATTTCTCTCAAGTCAGTTTTCTGTATAAAGTAGTGGAAAATCCATTGATTTCTTTTTTGATAAGTAAATCCAGGTACGAAATCTGATTAGGGTCATATGACATCTGGATCCGTAAGTTCACATCTAATTGATTAACCCATTGATTAAAATGTGTAAGTTCATCCAACGTACCTTTCCAGAGAATTAAAATATCATCTATGTATCTTATCCCGTGAAGAATATTGGACTCAAAAGGGTGAGACTTCAAAAAACTTTCTTCAAAATAAAACATATACAAATTCGCTATATCTGGGGCCATGGACGACCCCATTGCTACTCCCTTAATTTGCTTATAAAAAGAATCTCTAAAACAAAAAAAAAAGTTTTCAAAGTGCTAATCTTGCTAAGGCCGCCAAGAAAGCTGTTGGAATACGCTTATGTAATGTTCTTTTAAGTAAGCATTGTTCAATGATGCCTAAAGCATCAAGTTATTTATTTATTTATTTCCAGTCTCTTCTATACTGCGCTATTCAACATCAGTGCGGTTTACAATAAACATAGAACTACACATTTCCTAGGGTACTCTGTGTTTACAATGAACAGGTGTTAAAACTTGGACAACATGGGGTAACTATTTACAATCGTGCGCTGAGTAGGGGGAACATTAGTATAAAGTGACTCAACGTCAAGTGTAACCAGTATAATGTCTGAATCAAATCTATTAAAAGTAGACAATAGCTGTATAACATGGGCGGAATCTCTCACATAAGACCACATATTCAAAACAAAGGGACGTAGCAACACATCTAAAAACTTAGAAATCGGTTCCAAAAGGGAGCCAATAGCCGAAACAATGGGTCGTCCTGGCAGAGCCTCCAGCGATTTGTATATTTTGGGGATAATGTATGTAGTGGGAATAGGCATATCAACAATCAAAAAAGCCTTCTCTTTCGCTGTAATGTGTCCTACCTCAAAAGCTGAAACAAGATTAACGATACTTCTCTTCAGATTTTGTGTAGGATCCCCTTCAAGTCTCTGATAACACACAGTATCATTCAATTGGCGATTAATTTCTGATATATAAAATATTGTTTGTCCAAAACTACCACAGCTCCCCCCTTGTCCGCAGGTTTTATTATAATGTCATTGTTTTTCTGTAGTGAAAAAATAGCTTGTTTTTCACCATATGTGATATTATGAAAGGAGGAGTGTTGGTCCTTTAAAACTTCCATAACCTGTTTTAACATAACTTGCTCATACGCTTCTATTTGGACTTTGTGTAGATAATAGAGGTGTCATGATTACAATGAATGATCCGCAAAAAAATGACGAATCCGTATTTTCTGAAAAAAACTTGTATAAGTCAACTTGAATATCAAAAGGATCTAATCTTCTTTTAGGTACAAAGGACAAACCTTTAATTAAAAGGGATTCCTCATCTGGTGAAAGTACATATTTGGAGAGGTTAACAACATTATTGGGAGATTCTATTTTCAATATCTCCTCTCTTCTGATCTGACTTCCAAACCCCCCTCCCCCGTCCTCTGTAATGATATTGTTGCATCTGGGGTCTGTCGTCCTCCCGAGGATACTGATTGTCTGACTCTATAGGACGTACCCGCACACGAGAACCATCTCGACCCCCTCCCTTCCACATTTGGTCCATATTGAAAAAAGAAGAGTGAGGATCTTTTTTACCACGAGGTTGGTCTTTAAGATTTTTTTCTTTTGGAGGTGGGTCTTGGTCTACATTGTGAGAAAAAAGTGACGCAGATGCGTCAAAATCCACTGACTCACTCCTGCTGCGCTTCTTTTTTTGTTCAAGGGGTATCTCATCATATCTACAGTGCTATCCTTTCGGTCAAAAATCAACCTTTTCTTAAACCATAATCGATCTTGTTCCACTTTTTTGTTCCAATGATAAACATATCCTGTTCTATAATCCTCCATCTCAGTTACTGATTTTACCCTGTTATCCAAGTTTTATGTCCCTGTTTATTGTAACTCAGACGCTTGTTTTTGGTGCTGAATTTTTTGTTCGATGTAAACCGCGCGCGGTATATAAGAAATGTAAATAAATAAATCTCTTTTATACTTATCTACCTTCTTATTTTTTACTTCCTTCCTGAATTCCTGAATGTTCCTATGATAATTGTCTTGTATTGCATCAAAATTACTGTCGCATTTCTTCAAAGCATCTAGTTTCTCATCTAGTTTAGCTTGTAAAATCTGTTTATTAGCTGTAGTAATTAGCAAAATCATCAAGTCTAATGAACATTTGTTCAATATTGCATTCCAGCATTTCACGAAGCCTTTTTCATTGTTATACAAACCCGGAGCTTTGTTGACTCGTAGTCCTCTTCGGATGATTTTAGATTTACAACACTCCAACAGATTGGTAAAGGAACAGATGCACTCAGCCTATCTCTTGGTAACATGTACTACATCCTCCCATTGATTCCAAAAATTGTTATCAGATTCCTCTTCAGATTGAGGGATTCTTGTGAATCAGTTTATCAAAAGCGTCTTCTCCGAAACTTAAATCGTCTTTCCACGGAGAAAACATGCTGAAGATCAGGGTACAACACTACAAAAGCAAATACCGTGCCAAATATAGAAAACAGTCCAGAAAAGAAGAATTTGCACCTGGCATTTACTTGCCCATCACCTTAAAATCAATTGACCCTTCTGTCCACCCGAGGAAGATTGATTCCCGCAGGCAGAAGAGAAGGGGATGGCTGTGATCGAGGCCCCGATGCAAGCTGTCTACCCATAGAGATGTTCTCCCACAGGCAGAAATCTTGCATCAGGGCTACAATCGCATCCATCCCCTTCTCTTCTGCCCATGGGATATCAGATCCCCAAGGTAGAACGAGGGGGGAGAATCATGGCCTGCAAGACAGAAGAGCGGATGGAGGTGGCAATTAAAAAGGTTAGACAGGAGGGAGGGGGACGAGTAAAACTGCAATTTAAAGTGCCAGTAACAAAAACAAGAAAAGATGGGAGTGCTGGGGGGGAGGGAGAAGAATGCAAGGTGTTGCATGTTAAAAAGTAATGACATTATGGGGACAAAAGGGCACAATGCATATTTGCTAGTACACACGCACATGCACTGCAGCCCTGCACTCCACCTACACGATGAAACCCACCACCTCATCCCACGCACAGACAGGCACACCTCTGTTACACCACACACACTTAATATCTGAAGCTATAGCTTATGTTTTTCTGTCGAAAGATGCTGCACTGTATAGGAACTCTGGCACTGGTGTCGTGAGACCAGACCATGAGACCAGCATGACAGACAATGAGAGAGAGAGGGGGCAGCACGCAAGGAGGTCACAAGCACTGGCACCTAAGATTCTGGCCCGACACAAACTTTGTCAAAAGCCTGGTTTAACTTTTATGAAAGCTTTAAACTATTTGCCATTATTCATTGGAAAACATGCTCTTACAGTGAACAGTAATAGGAACAGCTGATTTAACGGGGGGGGGGGGGGAATATTGGTTCAAGAAAACCATTGTGCCTCAATATTTACTGCAGTTTTCACTATTCTACTACAGGGATAAGGAAAGTGGCTAGAGCAGGGATGGGCAGCCTTGGATTACTGGGAAGCGCAGATGTTCTTGCAAGCCTATGGAATGTTACATGGAACATAAGAATGTGTGCATGAAATGAGATAAGCAGCAATACACCTTGTGTCTAATGGAAAGATGCCATCCGAGTGTACAGTAAGAGGAGATGGCCCCATGAAGATGCTATGTAGCGGTGCTGCTATAGCAAAGCTGGGGAAGGAAGGAATAAGAGGCTCTAAAGACAGTTCTTTGGGAACAAGTAGGAAAGTCTGTCCTCACATAAAGGCAATGTCTGCACCGATGGAGCCCTGTTCGGAAGCATCTCCCCAGCTTTCAAAGAAAGCCTTTGGGAGATGCACCACACACATGGTCCTCTTCCAACCCAAGGGTGCCATCTTGCTCAGTCTCCTTTTTTCCCCCTGTGGAGTCCACCAGACGCGTGTCTGATTGCCCCAGAAAAAGCAGTTAAATTTTATCCTATAGTGTTTGTTTTTCTCTGGCTGTGACCAGTTCCTCTCCTGCCTCAGAGTTTGCTTGCCTTGGAATTGCATCTCAGACTGTCCTTTTTTCCTAGTTAAGATCTTTTTTCTTCTGGCGCAGCTTCGTGCCTTTCTTTCCCCCCGCCAGCTGACAGTTCCTCAGGTCTTTGACCTTGCCAGGGTATTTCTCCCACCCCCGATGGTCAGCGGCTTCAAGGAGTGTGATTGGTGCTCTAAAAATACATCCCTCATCGACACACATGATTTGCCGAGTCCGTTTTGATTCAGACCATGATCCAGAGGTTTGTGGCCTCTGCTTTAGTGGACCTCTGCTTGCAATCAAGCTCCATCAGCAGAAACGTGATCAAAATTATCTCCAGATCAGACTCTGCCCCAGAGTCCCTGGTAACCCCACGATCCAGGGCCCCTGAGACCCCAGAGTCACATAGTGACCTTGTGACAACAGACCAGGCATGTGGATCCTCTGACAAGAGGTTCCTCAGACCGGGAATGCAAGAGGAAGAAATAGAGGACCTCTTCGCAGGACTTGGCAAAAGTGGACAAGCCCCATGCCGGATCCCCTCAGCCCCCGAAGGCCCAAGATGTCTGAGCAGGAGCAGCCATCCAAGGTCCCTGGTGATCAGCCTTGGACCATCGAGACTTATCTTCGTCAAGGACTCCCCTCCCCCCTCCTCGCTTGCACAGTACCTGGCTACCCCAACATCTGTGCCGAAGGCTGTGGTACCATCTGGACTGGAGTCCAGGATGGAGTCCCTGGAGCAGCCTGTCTGCCTTCCTGGAGACGCAGTTGTCTGGTTCGACTGGTTCATCTGCCTAGACCACAGGGACCTCCACCTCTAGGACTTCCCTGTTGTTGAACTGCTCCTCATGAGCTTATAGCCTTGAGTTGATCCTCAACAGTGGTCCCGTTCTTCGGGCCATCGATAGTCTTCGACCAGTGCTCATGGCTCTGGCCACACAGCCTCGAATGCCCACAGACCACCGGCCGCATCGCTGGCATAGACCACCATCAAGTCTACCATGTACTCTGACTGGCACTCCAAGGATGAGAGCCCAGACACTCACAGGCACTGTTACATGCTGTCGAACCTGTCTCCACCCGAGGCCAGGTGCTGGTCACTGCCCAAGGACACAGCATTCCTTGAATTTGTGTGGGACATGTCGAAGGCTTTGGCATTCCTCACCGACTGAGGAGCTCAAGATCCTCCAATAGGAGTCCCCAACAAAAAAAAAAAGAAGGTCACTCATGGTGTCCATCCTGAATGACTATCTCGGAAAGCTACTCCTCTGAATGTGGGCATCACCGGCCTCAGTGCCCATAGTCAGCTGTCAACTCGACTCCATGTACAGAGTCCGCTGGTGCCCAGGCTTCAGGAAGGCTCAGCTCTCACACAATTCCATGGTGATTGAGTCCATGATGCATTGGCTTAAAAGCCAGAAGACACATTAGTCGGTGGCCCCTGGGCAGAAAATTCTACCAGGGCTTGATACTGGTCTGTCAGATCGAGGCATACCAACTATATATGGTTATGTACCTGAGGGAAGGAGCTTGCTGGGTTCTCCGCTGGCCTCTCTGAGGAAACACTCCAACAGTTCCAGAACCTGGTCAAGGGTATCAGTGACTGCCTTAAGTTTGGTGTCTCGAGCAGCCTATGATGGCTTCGAGTCCACAGCCTGGGTGGCTGCAGCGGGCATCTGCACCCCGTCCTCTGACCTGAAACAATGGATCCAAGGCAGAAAAAACCCCCAAACCAACCAACAACTTGTTGATATCCCATGCCAATGAAAGAACCTCTTTGGCAAGCCCATGTCAGACAAGGCTGCAGAGCTCGAGTCTGAGTACCTGACAAGAACTCTACTTACTATAAAAACCACAACTATGCCTAAGCAGAAGGCCTTGGGGGAAAAAGCCACCATACCCGAGGAAGGGACCAGCCTACCAAGGCTGATCAGCAGTACCAGCCTTCCCAGGCTCCACAGCAGGGGCAGCATGCCAAGGGGCACACACAGGGCTCCTGTAAGCAGAGGATTCCCAAGGCCCCAATGCCAGCTCCAGCCCTGTCTGGGGGGAGCTTTTGACTCCGTGGGAATAGCCCCTCTACCCTCAGGAGGTCAGCTGCCGACAGGGGGATGGGCCTGATCCACTTCACCCACCGGTGGCCAATCACCACCAATGCCTGGGCCCTCTAGGTGGTCAAGGAGGGTTCTCTACTCCACCTGGACCAGACGCCCCTCTTTCCTTCCAGGAGAGCCCTCCAGGATGCCCCTTCACCAGACCCTACTATGGCAGGAGCTCACAGGTCTGCTCAAGGACAGGGCTGTGGAACCAGTGTCCCACTACCAAAAGGGCAAGGGGGTTCTACTCCCGGTACTTCCTCGTGCCAAAAAGAATTGAACTGGAGGCCTCAGGCCCATCCTAGACCTATGGAACCTGAACAAGTTCAGGATGCTCTCCCTTGGAACACTGCTGCCCTACCTCCAGCAGGGAGGCTGGCTATGCTCCTTGGATATAAAGGATGCTTACACCCACATCCTCATTCATCCAAGTCACAGACAGTACCTAAAGATTAGTGGTCGAGGGCAACCACTACCAGTACAGGGTGCTACCCTTCAGTCTGGCTTCTGCACCCAGGGTCTTCACCAAATGCCTGGCAGTGGTGGCTGCCTATCTCTGCCTCCAATGGGCCTTTGCCTTCCTTCTGGACGACTGGTTCATAAAAGGAGAAAAACAGCCACCAAGGTACAGCAGGCCATAGGCTGCACCATCAGCATCTTGGAACACCTGGGCTTCGTAATAAACCGGCCCAAATCTCATCTCACTCCTATGCAAAGCTTGGTGTTTATAGGGGCTCAGTTGGATACCTACAAGGCCAAGGTCTTCTTCCCCCTAGACAGGATGAGTCGCCTTGAGGCTCTGGCTGCAGAGATTCAGCACTGACGCTTTGTGCCAGCTCACTCCATGCTGCGCTTGCTTGGCCACATGGCATCCAAGGTGCATGTTACACCAGATGCCTCCAAATGAGGGTGACCCAATGATGCCTCCGATCCCAGTGGATGCAGGTCAACTGCCTCAGGGACAGAGTATGCATGGCCTGCCTGCTGGTGGAGTTGCTCAACTGGTGGCAAGTGAAAGCACCTACAGGCAGGCATGCCCTTCCAGATGCCCATCCCCCAGGGGTCCTCTCACCACAGATGCCTCTCGGCTGGGTTGGGGAGCTCACTGCTGAGGCCTCCGCGGAAGGTCCATGGCAGAAATCCAACAGATCAACCTCTTGGAACTCAGGGCCATATTTCTGGCCCTTCAAGCCCTCCGCCATTGCCTATAGCACCAGCCGGTACCGGTCCAGGCGGACAACCAGGTTGCTATGTTCTACCTGAACAAATAGGGGGTACAGGATGGTACAGCCTCTGCCAGGAGGCAGCAGCAGCCCTCTGCTTATATGCGATCAGCCAAGGAATGCTCCTGAAAGCAGTTTACCTGCTGGGTCAGGACAATACCCTCGTGGACAGGCTGAGCAGGGTCCTCCAACCGCACGAATGGCAGCTAGACCCCCACAGTAGCCCAAACAGCTGTTTCGCTACTAGGAAACCCCTCGGATGGGCCTCTCTGCCAGTTTGGAAAGGCGTAGTTACTCACCTGTAACAGGTGTTCTCCAGGGACAGCAGGAATCAGTCCTCACTTATGGGACTCCCTAACTACAGGCTACCGAACCTGTAACAAAAACGCCTCCGCGAGGCTATGAGCAAAAGCCGAAGCTCGAAGGAGCCCGAGTCCTCGGGTCGAAGCCCTCGGTAGCCATGAAGAAGGGTCGGAGGGCAGGAGTTGCTTATGCTGCAAACAGATTATGGAGTACAGCCAGGCCAAAGATGCGGTCCCTGCAGGACTTCCTTTCCAGGCAGTAGTGGGTGACGAAGGTATTCGTAGAAGACCAGGTTGCCACTCGACAGATGTCCATCATTGGCACGGAGCACAGTGAGGCCACCGAGGCTGCTTTGGCTCAGACCCCATGTGCAGTGACTTGATGATCCACAGGGACGCCTGCCTTCGCATGGGCAAATGCGATGCAGTCCACCACCCAAACAGCAAGGGTGTGCTTGGTGATTGCTTGCCACTGCCTTTTGGGATAGTAGGGTCATGAAGAGCCAGTCAGACTTGCGTTGAGTCTGGATACGCTGAAAGTAGAAGGCGAGGGCCCGCTTGCAGTTGAGGAGAGCCGACAACGCCTGATCGGCATGGGACCTCGGGAAGAAAATCGGAAGCACTCTCTCTTGGTTGAGATGAAAGGCCGACATGACCTTGGGTAAGAACTTAGGATGCATCCGGAGGACCACCCTGTTCCGATAAAATCTGATGTAAGGGGCGCCAGCCATGAGCGCTGGAAGCTCACTAACTCAGTGAGCCGAGGTCAGTGCCACCAGGAAAGCCACCTTCCAGGACAAATGCCAGAGCGAACACATCGCCATCGGCTCAAGAGAGTGGACAAATGAGCTACGTGAGCACCATGTTCAAGTCCCATTCCGCTGGAGGGGGACGGATGGGCGGCTTGGATAACAGAAGGCCCCAGATGAAGCAGGAGACCAGTAGTTGCCCCGAGAGAGGCTTTCCCTTGATAGGGAGATGATTAGCCGATATGGCGCTCAAATGAATCCTACAGAGTTAGACTTCAGCCCTTCCCTCGAGAGGTGGAAAAGGTACTGGAGAACCCACCGAACCGGGCATGAGAAGGGGGTCAAATCTGGTGCTCCAAGCACCAAACGGAGAAGCGTTCGCACTTAAAGGCATAAGCCCACCTAGTGGAGCCCTTCCGAGGCAAGGGAGGATTTCCTTGACCTCCTCCAGAAGGGCCAGAGAGGCTAGAGAGACCCGTTCAGCTGTGAGGAATAGGAAGGGTAGGTTCGGGTGTAGTACCCGACCCTCCTCCTGCGTCAGCAAGTCCCTGGGGGCTAGCAAAGAGGTCCATCGCTGGAGTGTCCCAGCGTAGAAACAGCCAGCCTGCCACTCTGGGATCCAGGTGCCACTCGCGGGTGAAGGATTCTGCTGACCCAGGAGGTACGTCACCTTGAGGGACATCCTCCGCCGGGTTGCAAAAGAGCAGATGAGGTCTGCTTCCCTGCAGAGGGAGCGCGACCCCGTGCCCCCCCTCTTCATTGATGTAGAACATCGCTGCCCGCTTGTCGGTCTGCACCAGAACAGACTTCCTGCTGAGGATATTCTCGAAGGCCCTCAGGGCCCACCAGATGGCCCGGAGCTCGAACAGGTTTATCAGCTGCTGAGCCTCCACAGGCGACCACTGCCCCTGCGTGCAGACACACACGCAATGGGCTCCCCACCCTAATAGGGAAGCATCTATGGTCAGTACCACTTTGTGCTGTGGGGCCTGGAAGGACGATCCCCGCAGGAGGTTGCAGGGGTTTTGCCACCAGTTCAGGGACAAAAACGAAGGTCGGGAAGAACCCTGACGGGGACCATGAGGTGTCTGAGGGACTGACTCCATTGGGAGCTGAGACACCACTGAGTCGTCCGCATGTGTAGGCAGAACCACATGCACGGTCGAGGCCATGTGGCCCAAGAGACATAGCATGGACCTAGCGGTGACCTGGTGGGTGCTTTGGACACGAGCCGCCAGAGCCCGGAGGAGGGTGGAGCGATCCACTGGCAAGAAGACCATGGCCTGCCAAGTATTGAGGCGTGCACCAATGAACTCGAGAGCCTGTGAGTAGTTGACCTAGAACCCCAAGCTCTCCAAGAGGAGGACAGTGCGCGACATCGCTTTCCGGGCTTCCTCAACAGAGGAGCCCGTTAACAAGCCAGTCGTCGAGGTAGGGAAACACCAGCATGCCCCGGCGCCAAAGGTGAGCAGTGGTTCTGTCCAATGGCCAGCGGCCTGGAGCCGGAGGATCTTGTCCCTGAAGAACAGGAAAGCGAGTGAGACTGACGTCGAGGACCCTCACAAGGCCTGTGGCTCTCAGGGGTTTCCTGGATGGATTTGGGTGTCCCACACAAGGGACCTGTGGTCTCCGGGCACAAGTCAGCAATGCTGGCCGTAAGCGCCTGCTGGGAAGCAATGAATGCAGAAATGCTGCATTCCAGCGCCAGCATACGGGACTCCCATGCGGGTGTGGGGCCCTGGGACGCCGATACCGGGGTCACTGGATCAGGCGTCAAGGAGGAGAGGGGGTCCTCACCAGGACGGCCCTCAGGAGCCTGGCGCCTTCGCTGAGACCTCTATTTCTGTGAGGTACCTTGTGGGGCCGCTCCTTGTCCGACTCGTGGGAACGCCAAAGGGGGCTAAGCAACTGGGCACAGGCGCACTTGCGCTTGTCGGGGGTCCCAGACGGTGACTTCGAGGCCACCTTTTTGTGCTGTTCCACCTCAGGGGACCCCTGGTCAGAATGCTGCCTGTAACGCGGTGCCGCAGGGGGAGAACCCACCGGACGGGAGACAACCGAGGGTGCCACTGGAGACTCCAGGGCAGCCTTTCAAAAAAATGTCTGACTTCTGCTTACAGCTGAGCAGGGTCTTAGAGGACAATTTTCTTACAGAGCAAACAGCTCTGGGTCATGGTCGGCTCCCAGACACCTTAGACAGTCATGAGTGTCTGTAAGCGACATGTTCCTAGAGCATCTAAATTACATTTTTTAAACCCAGTGGCCATGGGGGCAAAAACAACCCCTGCAAGATCGAAGACCCACACAGCCAGTGGTTGGGAAGAAAAAGAGGGCACGAAGCCTGAAAAGAAAAAAAAAAAAAAAAAAAAAATTAGAAAAGGTATCCCTGTAAGCTCTAAGAGAGAGCAAGGGGAGGATGGGTAGAGGACCGGTGCAACCGGAAAAAAAGAAATGAGCGCCTGTTAAAGCGAGGAAACAAAACCTTTTTCCAAGGGACAAGGATGTGCGTCTGAAGGGCTCTGTGGAAAAAGGGAGGCTGAGCAAGATGGCACCCTTGGGCAGGAAGAGGACCACGCATGTGTGGTAGCAATCCCAAAGGCTTTCTTTGAAAGCTGGGGAATTACTCTGCGCAGGCTCCGTCAGTGCCGACGTCACCCATAAGTGAGGACTGACTTCCCGCTTGTTTCTGGAGAAATGGTCAGTTGACAATTCTGTTCCTGCCAACTTCACCCTTCCCAGGAGGCATTGGATGCTTTCCTCATACGCCTTCCCGCCCATGCTGTTGGTCGCCCAGGACAAGGCATTGCTAATTCTGTTAGGCCTCCAGTGGCCCAGGCAGCCGTGGTTCCTCCTGCTGCTCCACTTAGTGATGGAGCCCCCAGTTCCTCTGGGGGACTCCCTGGGCTACTAACTCAGGACAACGGCTCTCTTCTCCACCCCAATCTGGGGTCTCTGGCCCTAACAGCTTGGCTGCTGAACAGGTAGCCTTGGCACCCTTCAGCCTTTTGGGGGAAGTAGAGGTGGTCCTCCTGGCCTACTGCAAGGCCTCCACGAGACATGCCTACAAGTGGTGCAGATTCTCCAATTCTCGTGCATGGTGCAGATGGTACTGCAATACCTGCTTCATCTTTCACAGGCTGCATTTAAGTTCATCAGGGTGCACCCGAAAGCACTCTCAGCACACCACCACCCTCAAGGGCAAGCCTCTGTTGGCACAGCCCCTTGTCACCCACTTCCTACAGGGCTTGCTACTCTTGAAGCCCCCAATCTGCCCACCCCTGGTGGAGTGGGTTCTCAGTATGGTGCTAGTGTGGCTCACTCAATCACGATTCGAGCCCCTGGCTTCCTGCCATTTGCGGTACCTCTCCTGGGAAGTCGCCTTTCTGTTGGCGCTCACCTCTGCCCGCAGTCAGCAGAGCCACCATATACCAGGTTCTACAAGAACAGGGTTGTGCTATGCATGCACCCCAAATTCCTTCCGAAGGAGGTGTCTTTGTTTCACCTCAATTAAGAGGTGGTGCTCCCCACCTTCTTTCCATGGCCTCACACCAACAGGGCGAAGAGCATCCTGCATAATCTAGACTAAGAGAGCCCTGTCCTTTTACCTACAGCATACCAAGGTCCACCACAAAGCCACCCAGCCAACAGGCATCATAGGAGACAAAAAGCTGGGAGGCTTTGTGATGGACCTTAGTATGCTGTAGATAAAAAGGACAGGGCTCTCTTAGTCTAGATTATGCAGGATGCTCTCCGCCCTGTGGGTGGCGGACTGCATCACCCTTGCCTACAAGCAGGCTGGGCTCCAGCTGGAGCACCGTGTCACGGCACACAACATCCAGGCCATGGTGACCTCGGTGGCAAACCTGTGCTCTGTCCCGATGGCAGACATCTATCGGGCCACCACCTGGTTTTCAATCCACAGCTTTGCAGTTCACTACTGCCTGGAGGGGGAGTCCCAATGGGACAGCACCTTCAGGCAGGCTGCAGTCCATAATCTTTTCAGGGTCTAGGCAACTCCTACTCTCTGACCCCTGTGTTCAGGCTACCAGAGTGAGGGTTCTCCCTGGACATTGGGGTCCTTCCAAAGTCTGTCCTTCAGACTCACTTGCTGCTGCTCATGGCTTGCTGTGCTTCTTCTACATGTTCTCGGTAGCCTGTAGCTAGGGAGTCCCATATGAGAGGACTGACTTTCTGCTTGTTCCTGGAGAAAGCGTAGTTACTCACCTGTAACAGGGGTTCTCTGGGAACAGCAGGAATCAGTCCTTGCAATCCTCTCTCCTCCCCCTTAGAGCTGCCTTAGTCGTACCATTTTTTGCTGTCTTGGCTATGTCATTGACTGAGGGAGGAGCGGCTCAGTGGTTGGGACACGTTACCTCAGGCCAGAAGGCTGGGGGTTCAATTCCCACATGGGGACAAGCAACCTCAGGCCGGAGGGACTGGGGTCTCTAGTCCCATGGCCACTCCTTGTGGCCTTGGGCAAGCCACTTAACCCTCCATTGCCTCAGGTACACTTAGATTGTGAGCCCTTAGGGGACAAGGGAATAAAAAGTATCTGTTAGTATACATGTAAACTGCACCGATTCTAAAGAGCGCGGTATTAAAAAAAATAAAATAAAATAAAAGATGGCACCCATGGGTGGGAAAGGGACTGGCACATGCATGGTGCATCTCCAAAAGGCTTTCTTTGAAAGCTGGAGAGTTGCTTCCACGCAGGCTCTGTCAGTGCTGCTGCCCCCAGAGAACACCTGTTACAGGTGAGTAACCACGCTTTTTTCTTGAGGCCTAGATGGTTGGGTTTTCTTTTTTGGGAGTGTGCCTTTGGCTGGGTAGGCATAAAACAATAGTATAAAAGAAGAAGCCTTGCAGTGGCGTTTGTATAAAAAGGGACAGACTACTTGGGTATAAAAGAAAAAAAACCCTCATGAAAAATTGGACTCATCTGAAATGTAAATAAAGAGGATATAGATATTCTGTATAGAGCTAACATGAGCAAGGTGCAAGGTCTTGGGCCCATTTTAGAATGGTGAGATGATCTTTTATGTTCCAAATATAAGGAGAAATTCATCCGGGGAGGGGAAGGGAGTCAAAGGTGGAATTTTTGATGTAAAGCATTGCTAACAATTCCACGTTATCATTTGACTGCATCACAAGTGCTCAATAACTTAAAGATGAAAATTGTCAATGCCCGGAAGTACAGGAGGGTGATGAGGACTTGCCCCCAATACTTAAGCAAAACGCATTTAACAGGGAGCTAGGCATTGGATAAGATAAGCCTGCAATTTGGTCCCAATTGACCAATCCAATCCAGGGCTTCCCAAACCTGTCCCAAGGACCCCACAGCCAGTCTGGTTTTCAGGATACCCAAAATGAACATGCATATCACATCACCTAGCAATGCCTCATGTACAAAATTAGACTGTAAGCCCTCCAAGAAATGGAAGACTACTTACTGCACCTAGAGCCGGTTCAAGGATAGTGTATTCCTTAGGCCAACCTTCAGCCTTATGCACACTTCCTACACTGATAGCATAGCGGTGATCATGAGATTAAATTCTCACTACAATCCAATTAAAATGCATAATTGGAGATTATACTTTTAAACAAACATCAAGCTTTGCATCTATGTCCACTCTTCCTGCAGTTGAAAATGTGATGATGGCGGCGCAAAGTTTTGCATGGCTGGCAGATCTATTGTTTTGCTGCCCCCAGGCAACTACCTAGTCTCCCCTAATAGCTGGGCTGGCCCTGACTGTGCCTGAATGTGAAATCTAAAAAGCATGTAAGCTGTTCTATACTTCCTCCTGGCTGAAAGAAAAGAAAAAAAGAAACCAAGATATAATCTCAATATTTATGCACTGTAGGCTTAATACATACAAACTGATCATGTATATTCATTGTGGGTATTCTGAAAACTAGACTGCCTGTGGGCTCTCCAGATCAAGCATGGGAAACTCTGGATTAGTAATTACTACGTTCAATTGGTGGGAACCACACCAATAATAAAGTCAGTTCTTTCCATGTAGGTACCTCCTGTTTGAGGAAGAATGAATACAATTTGAGTAATTTAAGCCAACAAGATAATTCGATACTTTGAAGATTTTTCACTGGATCTGTACTATTAATACAAAAATGTTCTCAAGTGTAAATCTACATCACTTTCAGCCTAAATCATGCCATACTATGATCTGGAGGAGTGGAGTGGAGGAGTGGCTTAGTGGTTGGGGCAAGGTACTTCAGGCTGGAAGGTCGGGGGTTCAAATCCCACTAGAGGACAGCAACCTTGGGCCGGAAGGACTGGGGTTTCTAGTCCCACAGGTGCTCCTTGTGGTCTTGGGCAAGCCACTTAACCCTCCATAGCCCATGTTCCCTGTAATATAGTTATCTCCAAGTTATAATGCCTTGTTCAATGTAATTTCAGTTTGTTCAATGTAAACCGTACTGATGCAGAATAGCGCGGTATATAAGAGATTGTAAATAAAATAAAATCTTACTCTGTATAAAACTAATAAAATTGGCATTGATCAAGCAATTTTGCTAAAAGGAGACTCTTTAAAATGAGACACCGTCTCCCAATGGGTTAGTTTTGTGCAAGACAGCTTAGAAGTGAGGTTCGTGATTGACTGTCTTTAAATGCGTGCCCTCATGTTGCTCTTGCAAGGTTTAGATCTAGCAAAAAGATTAGTTTTGCTCATCTCAGCACACTATTTGAAATGAAGACTATATTTTTAAAAGAACTACTGTAAAAAAAGTAGTAGTTTTGCTGTTTCAAAATGTTATGCAATGTTTTCATGCAATGCAATGTGTGCCTTCGAGTCAGTCCTGACTCCTGGCGACCTAATGTGCAGAGCACCAATATGTTTACTACTGCTGTACAATTCTTATATCATGCTGGAAAGCAACCCAAATATTATGCTCTAGAATTTTGCTTTTCTTGTTCCTTTGAACTCCAATTGAGGAGAACTTATTTAGGAGAGTAAAAGGACCTCCCCTCTAAACAAATGTTCAAACGACTTATACTGAAGTGAACAAGTATGCTACTGAGATCACTATACAAATTCCATGTTACGCAAAGTCTTATGGCCCTAAATTTAAACTGTAGTAAGATTTAGCAAGCTACCATGTCCTGTCAAAATTAACATTTCGTCACGGCAAAATCTTTGTAACTTGTTATTTATCTTATCTAGGCTTATATACTATTTTGGCTGGTTTTTATATAATTTTTTCTTGCCTATGTGTTACCTGTTTATATTCTCTTAGATCTAAGTGTACCCTCCGTTCATAGCACCTCTGCTGGCCAGGACACTAGATCCTTGGTATTTGTCTACTAGAACTTGCATTACACATTTGCTTTTCGATTTGTAAAGACCTGGTTTCCTACTACATTTTGCAGAAAAAAGGTATACATTTTAAAGTTCCAAGGTCCTCTGCATAGTAGACTGGTACATAGAAGTAATATTTCATTTGAAAGTTTAAAGTTCCATTGCTCTGTTAGAAGCCCATCTCACAGCGTGTGGTTAATTCAGACTGCTGCCTGAGAGTTAATTCAATCAGTCTCTGCTACCTGAGCAAAGAGTTCTGATCCAGCATTTACTGCAAAGCTAATTTTCTAAATTTACTATTTTGGCTGGTTTTGATATAGGTTTTACTTGCCTATTTGTTACCTGTTTATATTCTCTTAGATCCAGTTCATAGGTGGTCTACTGGCCAGGGATACTTAAAATTCCCACCCACCCTACCTCTCACCCCAGGGTTGCATTACCTATATAGCCATCATATAGATTGACATTTGTCCTCCAATTAGGTATAACACCCACCTTTTCTCCATGTCCTAGAACTGCTTTATAACCATCAGCATGTCGTGTATTCAATGCAATAGTTGTGGTGCCTTCATTTTAAGAAGAATCATTTGGAGCCTAAGAGCTTGTCCTATGTGTCATGTTTTCTGCCATGCATAAAGAATTGATTCTATTAAGGGAAAAATTAGCTACAAATTAAAACAAACCTCTAGGGTACAAATTGAAAAAGAAAAATCCACCACCACTCACATAATCAAGCAGCCCAGGAACAAATGGATCACAGTGGGCTTTATAAGGATGTCTGCTATAGGTCGCAACTTGTCATCAAGGGATATCCCTGCATAACACCTTTGCTGCCTTGGGAAATTTGAGTGCCCAATTAGTGGAAACTGAAGTGCCCTTAAACAAGAAGATTAATGCCAAATCTACTGATAATGGCCTAAATATGAACAGAACTGTCACAAAAAAGGAAACTACTACTAAATGAAGATTCCATCAGAGGCACCAACTTGGTAACAGTTCAAAGGGGAGAAGATGGTCAAATGCCTCCCAGGTTCTTTAGTCAGCAGGAATACAAAGCAAATTGCTGGCATAGTTAGTGCGGAAAGTGAGCGCTCCAAAATTGATGTTATCATCCACTTGGGTACAAATGACCTGGCTAGAAACAGTGCCTCTACAGTTGAGGGACTGCCAGATTCTGGGAGAGAAACTCAAACCCACTGCTAATACTATAGCATTCTCAGAAGTCCTATCTGTTGGTAAGGGGGCAAAAAGGCTGCATCACATAATCAACTTTAATACATGGCTCCAAACCTGGTGCAAACAAGAATGATTTAGATATACAGGTGACTGGGGAAATAGATGAACAAGAGGTGTTGATGGACTACATCTCTCTGATGCAGGGAAAATAATCCTAAGTGAAAAATTCAGGCACTATATTGGCAGGCATTTAAACGAGGGAAAGGGGGTGACTGATGGAAAACAAATAGTTCAGGACATTACTCCCAGCAAAAACATAACATTGGAAACAGCCGCAGCATTAACCCACACATCAATGCCAAGTGGAAAGAGGCATGTAAAACAAATCCATGCAAAATACAGGCAAGCCAGTCAACAAATGCTGGAAAGCAAGCACAAATGCTCCAAGCCTAGCTAACAAAGTTCCTGATCTGGAAGCCCTAATGGTGGAAATGGACTTGGGACATTGTGGCCATTACAGAAACAAGGTTTAACAAGTCACATGAATGGGATGTATCCATAGCTGGCTATAATCTATTTAGAAGAGACAGAGGGTAGAAAAGGAGGAGCAGCAGTCCTATATGTCAAAAGCAATATTAAAGCTGCTAAAATGCAGGGGACGTGGGGAAAAGAAAAAGCGCTGTGGATTGTGTTGGAAAGAGGAGATGGCACCGTCATCCATACTGGTGTAGTTCACAGGACAGCAAATTGATTGATATTGCAAAGATACCCAATACAATCACTTCCCCCTTCATGGCTAACTCTAATCTACCCGATGTGGATATGTGGATTGGAGTATTCCGTCTGCAAATCTGGAAAGTAGTAAACAAAAAAAACCCCACACCAACACAAAACTGTGGATGCCTTTCAAGATGCACTACTTAGACAAAAGGTGAGGGAACTGACCAGGGATAGAACGATGCTGGATTTAGAACTCACCAGCGGAGATAGCATGTTGAATATCCAAGGTGGGTGCCCTTGTGAGCAGCAGTGATCATGACCCAATGTGGTTTGAGATAAAAGCCAAGGCAGAGCTCACAGCAGAGCTCACAGCAAGCTCAAAGTCCTAGACTTCAAAAACACTGACTTCAATAAAATGGCCAAGTGCCTGAAGGAGGAGTTGGCAGGGGATAAGGGAAGTGGAATTGCAGTGGGCTAAAATAAAGGAGGCAATAAAAGGGGCAACAGATGCCTATGTAAGGAAAGTAAATAAAAAACAAGATGAAACCTATTTGGTTCTCCAAAGAAGTGGTTGCAAATAGAGGCAAAAAACACAGCCTTCACAAAATTCAGAAGTTCGCAAACAGAGGAACACAGAAAAGAATAAAGGATAAAACTAAACAGAAATAAGGATAGCAAAATCAAAGGCAGAAAAAAAGATGGCTAAAGATGTGAAGTGTGGCGACAAAACTTTTTTTTCAAGGAATATTCAGGAGGAAAGTTAGAGGTGGAATTGCAGGACTCAAAAGTGCTAGGAATGAATTTGTGGAAAGTGACTGAGAAAGTGAAAAAGCAAAAATGCTAAATATTTTGTTCTATTTTTACTAAAAAAAAATAAATCCTGTAGGACGACAACCTGTGATTGACAAATACAAATGGGAATGGAGTAGATACCACACCATTCACAGAAGATGGGTTTGAACAGCGTGCAAAACTGAAAGTGGACAAGGCCATGGGACCAGATGGGATACATCCCAGGGTACAGAAAGAGCTCAGAGAGGTTCTGGCAGGACCATTAAAGGATGTTTTTAATAGATCTTTGGAGACAGGAGAAGTTCTACAGGACTGGAGAAGGGCTGATGTGGTACCTCTTCACAAAAGTGTTAATAGAGAAGAAGTGACAAACTAAAGGCCAGTAAAGCCTTACCTTTGTGGCAGGAAAAGTAATGGAGGCGCTCCTGAAAAGAGCAAATTGTGGACTCTTGAAACCAACAGGTTCATGATCTGAGGCAACATGGTTTTACCAAAGGATGATCTTGCCAAACAAATCTGATCGAGTTCTTTGACAGGGTGATCAGAGAACTAGATCAAGGGCATGCGATGGATGTGATCTACCTAGATTTCAGCAAATCCTTTGATACTGTTCTTCTTGTAGTCTTATCAAACTCAACAGCATGGGGATGGGTCCCAAAGTGGTAAACTGGATCAGAAACTGGTTGACTAACAGAAGGCGATGGTAAACAGAACTCACTCGGATGAAAGAAAGGTGATTAGCGGTGTGCCCCAGGGTTCAGTTCTGGGACCGGTACTGTTCAATGTATTTGATTGATATTTACTGAAGGACTGAATGGAAAAGTCTGTCTTTTTACAGATGACATGAAAATTTGCAACAGAGTGGACTCCCCTGAGGGAGTGGATAACATGAGGAAAGATATTCTTACAGCTTTTGTATAAGTCTTAACTGCCAAGCATTAGACCAATGTGAAGAATTGCAGTGTCATGCACTTGGGAAGCAGAAATCCAAGGGAAGTTTATGCAAGGGGGGGGGGGGGAAGAGATTGTGGATGGGCCAGGAGAAGGACCTCGGAGTGATTGTTTCCGAGGACCTCAAGGTGGCGAAAGAGTGCGACACAGCAGAGACTAAAGCCAAAAGGATGCTGGGTTGCATACAGAGAGGAATTACCAGCAGAAAGGAAGAGATACTAATGCCACTGTACAAGTCACTGGTGAGGCCTCACTTGGAATATTGTGTTCAGTTTTGGAGACCATCTCTCATAAAGGATATAAAAAGACTGAAAACGGTTTAGAGGAAGGAGACCAAAATGGCTTGGGGTCCGTGTCAGAAGACGTATGAGGAAAGACTTGTAGACCTAAGTATGTACACTCTGAAGGAGAGGAGAGACAGGGGAGATATGATTCAGACCGTTAAATACTTAAGAGTATTAACAAACCAACCAACCTCTTCCAAAGACAGGGAAGCTGTAAAACTAGAGAGCATTCATATAAAGACACATTGACTCCACTATTTAACCTTGTTATATCATTACTTAGCAGATATGAAAAATAGAGGGGCAAACCTCAGATCTCTCAAACATTGCCTACAGTCCACATCCAGTGAATCAGGTGGTTTGAGTGTCACACATCAACGGTTTGCTCACCCTCTCTCATATCAAATAAAGATATCAACAAGCACTTAGCAAATCATATAAAGATATACATATTTGTGTAATGACAAGACTACTTCTCTACATCTATTTTTTCACTTATTCTCTAGTATGCAGTCTTCACATCAAACATATATCCTTCTTGTTAGCTCAGTAGCTTGAGATATTCAATCAATCCATCCTGACGCCAGCTGGGACATCCCTCCGGCATTTCGCCACAGCTGCTTCAGGGAATCTAAAGCTAAAGAACAATAAATAAACACACACCACCATTGCTTAATACTAATACTATAACAGACAAGCCCCCCCTTTTTTATCTCTATATATAGAAAGCTAAAGCCATCTTTGTCTCACCCAACCAACTTATTTTGCTCCAAAGCTAGATTAGGATCTCTGCTTCCCGAGACTGAATGGATAAGTTATTCGAGAGATTCTCTTTAGAATTGCAAGATTTGATTAAGGATTTAGTGGCAAAGGCATTCCTTACACATTGTATTTCTAAGAAGGAAATGAAGTTTCTACAAGTAACCTCTCCATGCATACCAAGGTTTTACCTTTTTGCCTAAGATACATAAGAGTTTACAACAGCCACCGGGTCGCACCATTGTGTCAACACGAGGGTCAATTTTAGAACCTTTATCAATGCTGCTTGATTCTTTTTTACGTCCCCTATTACGAACTATCCTGTGTTATGCACAAGACACGGTGCATTTTTTTTTTTTACAAATACTAACTGAAGCATCTACTTGGGCCAAAAATGACTCGATCCTACTAGTCATGTTAGATGTGTAGGCCTTGTATAGTAGTATCCCTCAGTCGACAGCATTGGCTGTGATTCGATCAGGGTTGTTAAAACGAGGCGAAGTCGGGCATACCCAATTAGTTTCTAATGCAATGTGTGGAATTGGCACTGTGCAGAAATTTTAGTTTTGATGAATGTTTGTTTCAACAAATTGGGGGAATTGCAATGGGGGCATCATTTGCCTTGTCAGTAGCAAACCTTTTTATGGGATTGAACGAACGATGGCTAGTGGGTTCGGTCTTCTCTTCTCTTCTCAGATGAAGGTTTGGCTTCGTTATATAGATATCCTTATGCTATGGGAGGGCTCGGTGGAATTATTATTAAATTTTAAGCCATGGTTAAACTCACTAGACTCACACATTCAATTTACAATGGTATATAATCCTATGGAGATCGTGTTTTTGGATTTTAAGTTTTGTCGACAGAACGATTGTTGGGGTACATAGGAAGGTTACAGATAGGAACACGTTCCTACATTTTTCCAGTGCTCATCCTATAAATTTGTTGAAAGATTTACCGTTTTCACAGTTTTTCAGATATAGGAGGAATTGTTCTTCCCTAGAGGAGTTTAATCAAGCAGTTTCTTTAAAGAAAGATTTCCAGATGAGATGGTACCCCGTGAAAGTATTGGACAGGGCATATAAAAGGGCAATGTATAATGACCACAGATGGTTACTCACTCCTAAAGTGCGAAATATGGAAGAGGATGAGTTTGTCAATTTAATCTCAAGGTTTTCCCCTTACAGTAAACATATCCAAAAGATTGTGCAGAAGCATGTTAATGTGTTGCGAATTGTGCCAGGTTTAGAAACAAGAGGTTTCCGTTGTGTATGGCAATGCCATTCGAATATGAAGGAACTTTAAGTCCATCGGGATTACCTTCTATAGAAGCACATCAAAAGGGACAGCTTGGACATATGAAATGTGGTAGCTATGCATTTTGCGCAGTGGCATGGGAAACCGATAGGTTTTGTTATGGTGGGAAAATGTATATTTTGAGAACAATGACGTCTTGTGATTCAGATCATGTAGTATATGGCATATTTTGTCCCTGTAGGTTGTTATATATAGGCAAGACAATCCGTGCTTTTAAGATTCAACTCGGTGAACATAAAAGCAGATTACGATGTAAGCAACGAGAGGCTCCGATTGTTGAACATTGTTGAAGGGGCATGTGTTCTCTGAGTTACAATGTTTTTGTATTGAGCAGGTTTGTTCAAGTGGTAGAGGGATGACGCGAGAGCAGTACCTATCTTATTGGGAACAATACCAGAAGGATTGAACTCCGGTGTCGATTGGAGGGGTTGTGTGTAGGAGACATGACCTGATTGGTAGTTTGGAAGAGATGGGTGGAGTAGGAATTAACATGAGTACGGTTATGCGGCGTTTTTTAATCAGTACTGACCATGCCGTGGTAGAAGAATTGTGCTTCCCGAGACTGAATAGATAAGTTATTCGGGAGATTCTATCTGGCTTTGGAGCAAAATAAGTTGGTTGGGTGAGACAAAGATGGCTTTAGTTTATAGAGAAAAAAAGGGGGGGGATTGTGTATGTTATAGTATTAGTATTAAGCAATGGAGGTGTGTTTTTATTTATTGTTCTTTAGCTTTAGATTCCCTGAAGCAGCTGTGGTGAAACGCTGGAGGAATGTCCCAGCAGGCATCGGGATTGATTGATTGAATATCTCAAGCTACTGAGCTAACAAGAAGGATATACGTTTGATGTGAAGACTGCATACTAGAGAATAAGTGAAGAATTAGTTGTAGAGAAGTAGTCTTGTCATTACACAAATATGTTTATCTTTATATGATTTGCTGAGTGCTTGTTGATATCTTTGATATGAGAGAGGGTGAGCAAACTGTTGATGTATGACACTCAAATTAAACCACCTGATTCACTGGATGTGGACTGTAGGCAGTGTTTGAGAGATCTGAGGTTTGCCCCTCTATTTTTTCATATCTGCTAAGTAATGATATTATAACAAGGTTAAATAGTGGAGTCAATGTGTCTTTATATGAAGTATCATAATTTGGCTCTGTTAATGTCCGTATTGTTGACTGTTTGAAAACTAGAGAGTATAACATGAAGCTGCAAGAGTTACTGCAATGTTAGGAAATACTTTTGATTGAAAGGGTGGTAGATGCTTGGAATGCCCTCCCAATGGAAGTAGTGGGGGCAAATACAGTGACAAAATTCAAAATGGCATGAGACACACAGTATATCCCTTTATAGTAACAGGATAAAATCAAAATAAAAACATAACTATCTCATATCTCAAATACATGGAGCAGTGGGTATGCCCCTAAACAAAGGTATGGGGAGGGGTGATCTGCACGGAGCGGCAGATGGACCTACTTTTGCCTCCTTGTTGAGCAGACTAAATGGACCATACTGGTCTTTAACTGCTGTCATACTATGTTTTCTACAAGTCAAAGTGGTGTATGTTCAGGTACTGTATATTATATATTTCCCTTGTCCCCAAAGGGCTCACAATCTATGTTTTTGTACCTGAAGCAATGGAAGATTAAGTGGCTTGCCCAAAGCCACAAGGAGCACCTGTGGGACTAGAACTGTAGGGGTCCCCCCTTCAATTAATTCAGAGCAAATGTAGTTACCACCACCTGAACAGGTGTAGCTATTGTATTGTGTTAACTGGTAATGCAACAGAAAATGTGGTGCAGTTAACAGTAACTACCTCAGCATTAACTTAAGGTGCAGTCCCAGCCCATTCCACATTAACATGCGCATTAGCAATTAACAACATTGTAGTCACTACATTAAAAGTTAATGCTGCAATTATCATGTAAAGGAGTCTATGTGCTACTAACCTGTGTTAAAATCTTATCTATATATGGTCTGATATTCAGCGACAACCAGCACACAAAGCGGCTGGCCACTGCCACTTTAACTTATGACCCCGTCATTGAATATCTGGGTTTATCTGGTCACTGGCAATCATTACCCAGGTTGGTTGGATTTCAAAACTGTCTCAGGTTAGGACAGCTGAATGCCTGGTTTAGATTGACTGGTCAGCAAGCAAACCCCCTGATGCTAAGCGGTTATCAGGGCATTAAGTAGGGTTAGGAGGTGTATATTCTGCAGCATGAGACTGCTGTGCGCCGCTGAACAATTTGCTCACCAGATTAATGCAGTTAGCAAGTTTGCTAACCATGTTCATCTCTTTGAATATGCCCCCATAGCTTTTGAGCAAAACATTTCCTCCTGCTCCTTTGGACTTCCAGGTCAACCAGTATCACTTTGTATTGGGCTTGGACATCACAAGCCTTCATCAAAAGCTACCCATATTTTCATAAAACCACCTCCTCACCCCAACTCTTATCACAGTAAGCATCTCAGCTGGAACCAGAAACCTGGAAAAATGCAGACCCCCCCCCCCCCCAGGTGTAAAAGTTCAACTACCTCCCCCAGATGGCACTGTGCAGGGCCAGGCACTGCCTATCTTGAAGATGGCAGACCACAAGTCGGGGTGTGTAGGAACTGCTCCTGCTCATTTTGAAAGGTGCCGGGGGGGGGGGGGGGGCCACTAGGTCTATTTTTTTTTTTTAGTCAGGAGAGGGGTGTTCAGAGGGCCTCTAGGTACTAGGTCTATTTTCTTTTTAAGGAAGGGGGTTTAGCCTGGAACACTAGGCCACCAGGGATTTACTAGGCTCCTAACAGTATTCTAATAGCAATGGTGGCTCTTCCTGGTGCCATCAAAATACTGTGGGGGGAGGGAATCTGAATTACCAGGGATTCATCATTTGGTGTACCAGTTCAGCAAACTCAGGAAGTTTTAGGAACAGGTTCAGTTGATCCAGTGTGAACCAGCTGAATCCACCACTTGACCCCTCTTTTCAGAACTTCCTTTCAAATGGAAGAGGGCCACCTGCTGTGCATTTATTTCCCAGAAGCATCTGAATGTCTCAATCACCCCTCTCCTGCCTTTCTTCCAAAGTATAGTTATGCCGTGAGATGCAGGCCACTGACCATTTCAGCAGCTACCCTAGACAGACTCCATTCTACTCTAAACATTTATATAGCGCTACAAGGCATATGCAACACTGTACAGACACAATGATGGTCTCTGCTCATCACAGCTTATATCTAAAACAGATGAAACAAAAGATAAGAATAAACTAAGGGAAGAATAGCAAAGGGTAAGGAGACACTAAGTAAAAGGGATCAGGATCCAAAAGCAGGCTCAAAGTAGTGAGCCTTGTGCATGGATTTGAAAAGGGGGAGATATGAAGCCTGATGTACAGACTCTGGTAGTTTGTTTCAGGCCAGGGGTGGAGTGCCACAATCCAGCCTGTTTGCAGGATGTCCCTAGTGAATATTCATGAGACGTTTTACTAGTCTAATACTGTCAGTGTGGTGCTTTTTTCTTGTGTGTAATAAATATTCATGAGAGATTTGCATACACTGCCTTCCATTGTATGCAAAGAAAAAAACCACACAAACCCGGGTCAAATTCTTTATTAGAAGTTTACCACCAAGAACACCAAGACTCAAAATGTCACATGGCGGTGCACGACAACTAAAGCATAAAAATCCTTTAAAGGAAAAGAAAAGCCAAACCAGCACAGCAGCAACTTCCTCACCAACAGTTGCTGTGCTGGTAGTTTGGCTTTTCTTTTCCTTTAAAGGGTTTTTGCGCTTTAGGTGTCATGCGCCATTACGTTACATTTTGAGTCCTGGTGGTAAACGCCTAATAAAAGAATTTGGCCCTGGATGAGTATTCATTAGGGACATCCTGAATACCAGGCTTGATTATGGCACTCCAGGACTGGAGTTCACTATCCCTTTTCCAGGCATAAGGAGCAGTGAGGTGAAAGGATCAACGCCTAGAGTTGGTAATGGAAGAAAAGGGCAGAGAAGCAAGCCAGTAGAAGAGCAGAGTTCACAAGGAGGGGTCTAGGGGGGGAAAAAAAAAATCAATGAGAAGCAGAAGAATGAATGCATTTATAGGTCAGAAGGAGAAGTTTGAATTGGATACAGAAACAGAAGGGAAGCCATTGAAGTGATTTGAGAAGAGGGGTTGTATAAGAATATCGAGGCTGCTGATTAGTTGCACAGCAGAGTTCAGAGTTCTGCTCCCCCCCACCAAGGCCCAATCGGGGTGCTGAAGCAAGCCTTTAAAAAAAAAAAAAAAAAAAGGCAGCTGATGGGCGTGCCCGCACCTGGCGTGCCTCAGAGGGCCTTGCCAGAGGGCCCTTTGGCGCAGCACAATGGCGAGACTGATGCCGCCCTTGCAGTCACCTCACGAAGCGCAACCGAAAGACTCTGGTTCCACCTCTACATACAACGTAAGCATTTACCCTGCTGCCTCATTGCATTGCATTGCATTGCTCTGAACTCCATTGCTACTACACTGCTTGCAATTAACACTGCAGCCTCATTGCTTTTAGCGTTACTATAACATTACTTATAGCATAGCATACTTTACCTGGCCTGTTGTACCCAATGTTACCTCATTACCTGTATTATAATATTGTATTATAACCTGCTAGCTCATTACCTGTATTATAACACTGCTGCCCCATTGCTTATAGCATTGCTACAACACTACCTGTAGCATAGCATGTTCTGCTTAGCCCACTACAACATTTACCCTATTTTACCATGTCTTACCACTTTTTGCCCATGCTTGCACCCTCTATGGTTGTCCTGACTAGTTTGTAAGCTCTGATGAGCAGGGACTGTGTTTGCCTCTTATTTATATAGAAATGCGCCATAGTATTAATAGTAGTAATGGGAGAAAACCAAACTGGTTTTGCCCTAACTAGATTTTTGCTCTGTGTATTTCTCGTCTTGATTAGATTGTAAGCTCCGACAAACAGGGATCGTCACTCTTATGTCTGTACAGTGCTGCGTACGAGTAGCGCTATATAAATGTTAAATAGTAGTAGTAGTAGTAGTAGTTCTGAACAGATTGAAGGGGAGAGAGGTGGCTCAGAGGGAGACCAGCAAGAAGGTTGCAACAGTCGAGACAGGAGGTAATCAGAGAGTGGACAAGTTTTAGTAGCGTTCACAAAGGAAGGAGCAAATTTTGCTAATGTTAAAGAGAAAGCTAAAAATCTGTCATTTCTATCTGTGGGATATGTGAACAGAAGGAGAGGGAGCAGTCAAAGATGACCTCAAGGTTACAGGCTGAGGAAACAGGAAATAAAGAGAGTTATCTACAGAGAGAGAAAGGAGGAAGGGGGAGATGAGAGTTTAGGGGAAAAAAATATTAATTACACTTACCTGGTAATTGTAGTTCCTTTAGTGACGACAGTGCAGTCCTCTACGTCTGGGTAGTCAACCTCGTCCTGCAGCTAGGAGACTGGCATGTCCAAATTCGTGACATCACTGGTATATCCTGGCACCATCAGCCCTCCTACTTCCAGTGTGAACTACTAACAAAGCAGACTCAAAGGAGCAAGAAATAAGTAGCAATGTAACCACGTCAACTGAACAATGTGTTTTCCCCTGTCTGTTTCCTTTTTTTTTTTTTTTTTTTACAACTAGGTACAGAAGTGGGAATGGATTCTGTTATGTACTGCACTTTTAAATGCCATAGAAAAGCTATGACCCAGGTTCTGCTTCCTATCCCTGCGCCCCGAGCAGCGGAAGCAATAGGACAACTTAGAAAGCAATAGACAGGAAAAGATCGGAGCCGGCTCACCTGTAAGACTCTTTGACCCGTACTCCATGCCGGAAACCTGGAAAGATCATGAGTAGGGCGGGATGGAGGACTGCACTGTCGTCACTAAAGGAACTACAATTACCAGGTAAGTGTAATTAATATTTCCTTAGCGTTCCTCCAGTGCAGTCCTCTACGTCTGGGATGTACCAGAGCAGTACTTAAAGGGTGGGATCTTTACGGCCGGCCGACAAAACTGCCGATCCAAAACGGGTATCCGCTGCCGCCGCCACATCCAGGCGGTAATGCTTACTGAAGGTATGCAAGGACGACCAAGTAGCCGCCCTGCAAATATCTCCTGGCGGAACTAACCGATGCTCCGCCCACGAACAAGCCTGCGCCCTAGTGGAATGAGCACGCAAGCCCGAAGGCGCCGAGCGGCCCTGAAGCAGATAAGCCGAAGCAATCGCCTCCTTAATCCATCGGGCAATGGAAGCTTTAGCAGCGGCTTCCCCCTTACGTATGCCCCCAAAAAGGACAAATAAACGATCCGACTTACGAAAGGATTCGGTAACCCTCAAATAGTGCCACAATACCCGCTGCACATCCAAGCGGCGCAAGTCGCGATCGGAACCGCCGAGAACGGGGAGTGAAACCACCTGATTCATGAGAAAGGGCGAAACCACTTTAGGCAGAAAAGAAGGAACGGTCCGCAACACCACCTTGTCGTCCGAGAAGGACAGAAACGGTTCCCGACAGGACAAGGCCTGCAACTCAGAGATACGTCTGGCCGAGCAGATCGCCACCAAGAACACCACCTTCAAAGTTAAATCCTTCAGGGAGGCGTGTTTCAACGGCTCAAAGGGAGACTGGGACAAAGCTCCGAGGACGAGATTAAGATCCCAAGGCGGAACACAAGACCTAAGGGAAGGGCGCAGCTTAGAAACTGCTGACAAGAACTGCCGAATGTCCGGGTGAGAACCCAACGAAAGGCCGTTGACCTTGCCCCGATAACAGGCCAGCGCCGCCAGCTGAACCCGCAATGAGCTGGCCGCCAGACCTTTGCTAAAACCATCCTGTAAAAAATCTAGAATTATGGGCACGGCCACGGTGGCCGCTCGTATCCAGCGCCGAGAACACCAATCCTCAAACACGTGCCAGAGGCGGACATAGGCAAGGGAGGTAGAACGCTTTCGAGACGCAAGCAGCGTGGAAATCATCGCTGCCGAGTAACCCCGCTTATGCAAACGCGCCCGCTCAATGGCCAAACCGTAAGCGAGAACCGATCCACCTGCGGCATAAGGAGAGGACCCTGAATCAGGAGATCCGAACGAGCCGGGAGACGCCAAGGATGACCGTCGAGGAGACGAATCAAGTCCGCATACCATGGACGTCGGGGCCAATCGGGAGCTACGAGAAGAACTCTCCCCGGATGTCGCCCTATCTTCTGCACGACTCGACCTATGAGCGCCCACGGGGGAAACACATACAGAAGACCTTCCCCGGCCAAGCCTGCAGCAGCGCATCTATTCCCTCTGACATTCTTTCCCGTCTTCTGCTGTAAAAACGAAGAACCTTTGCGGAGAGAAAGGTCGCCATCAGATCCATCACCGGTGTCCCCCAGCGCTGCACTACCTGAGCGAACACGTCGGGATGCAGCTGCCACTCTCCGGCATCCACTCGCACTCGGCTGAGATAATCGGCTGTCACGTTGTCCTTTCCGGCAATGTGAGCTGCCGAAATCGCCAGCAATCGCGTCTCCACCCACGCGAACAGCTGATCCGCTTCCTCTTCCATGGGGGCGCTGCCCGTGCCGCCCTGCCGATTGATGTAGGCGACGGTCGCCGAGTTGTCGGAAAGAACTCGCACCGCGCGACCCAGAACTAAGGACTGGAAAGCCTGAAGAGCGAGGAACACGGCCCGGAGCTCCAGACGATTGACCATGAGGTTTCTGGAGGAGACCAGCGACCCTGCGCAAAGGCCCCCTGGCAATGAGCTCCCCAGCCCCCCAGACTGGCATCCGTCAAAAGAGGTATCCAATCGGGTTGTTCCAGCGGCATCCCGACCGCTAAGGATTGCGGAAGAATCCACCACTGGAGAGACTTGCGAACCGACAGAGGGCAAGGCAAACGTTTGCTGAGAGGATCCGCCTGATGCGACCAGCGCCGGAGTAGAGACCGTTGTAACGGGCGCATATGCACCTTTGCCCATTGCACCGCTTCCAGGGTCGCCGCCATGGTACCTAAGACCCTCAGATAGTCCCAAGCCGGAGGGGCCGGAGTGGACCTGAACTTCCGAACGAGAGCTCGCAAGGAGGTGGCCCGCCTGGCAGGGAGAAACACGTGACCCGAGCACGTATTGAAGCGCACGCCCAGGTACTCCAGGTTCTGAGAGGGTTCCAGATGACTCTTTCCGAAATTGATCACCCAACCCAGACTCTGCAGAAAAGATACCACTTTGCTCGTGACCTGAATGCTTTCCTCCTTGGACTTGGCCCGAATCAACAAGTCGTCCAGATATGGATGAACCAAAATCCCTTCGCACCTCAACGCTGCCGCCACGACCACCATAATCTTTGTAAAGGTCCGAGGCGCGGTCGCGAGACCGAAGGGAAGAGCCTGGAACTGGTAATGTCCCCACGGCAGCGCAAAGCGCAGGAACTTCTGGTGAGCCTGTAGAATGGGCACATGCAAGTACGCCTCGGTTAGATCTAGCGACGTCAAAAACTCCCCTTGGCGGACCGCGACGATCACCGACCGCAAGGTCTCCATGCGGAAATGCAGCACTCTCAGACAACGGTTGAGCGCCTTTAGATCCAAAATAGGGCGAAAAGTCCCCTCCTTTTTGGGAACCACGAAATAGATGGAATATCGACCCATACCGTAGTCGCTTTTGGGAACCTCGGTCACTGCCCCCAACTGCAACAATCGGTGCAGGGTGGAGGCTACTGCCGCCGCCTTGACCGCTCCCCAGCACGGCGACCGCACGAAGGAATCCCGAACGGAACAGGCAAACTCGAGAGCGTAACCGTGTTGAATGATATCAAGCACCCATTGGTCCGTGGTAATGAGGGTCCAAGCGGGGAGAAACTCCCGGAGGCGGCTGCCCACCGAAATATCCACCGCCGGGACCCGCCGTATCTCATTGCGGTTTCCTAGCCACGGAGGAGGCGGCCGCGGAGAAGCCTCGGCCGCCGCCTCGGTAGCCTCGAAACCCTTGTGGACGGGACTGGAGGCGGCCCCTTTGAAATCCTCCATAGCGGGAGGACCGAAACCGCCGAGAATCCCGAGGCTGTCCCCGAGGGAACGGAGTCGAACGAAGCGGCTTAGGCTTATCCTCAGGAAGCCGACCGGCCTTGGACTCCCCGAGATCCTTAACAAGCTTATCCAAATCATCCCCAAAGAGTAAGCCGCCCTTAAAGGAAAGCTTGCTAAGACGGGATTTAGAGGGACCATCCGCCGCCCAGTTCCGGAGCCACACAGAACGCCTGGCCGCCACTACCGAAGCCGTACTGTTGGCCAAGGCCCAAATCAAGTCATAATGCAGATCTGCCAGATACGCTGCTCCGGATTCCAAACGATCCAGCTCCTTGACATCCTCCTCCTCCAACCGCGGGGAAAGGCGGAGACGCTGAGCCCAGCGCAAGCACGCCCGGGCCACCCAAGCGCCACACAGCGACGCCTGCAAGGAGATGGAATCAGCGCCAAACGTCTGCCGCAGCAGATTATCCACCTTCCGATCTTGGGCATCTTTCAATGCTGCACCACCCTCTACAGGGATGGTAGTCTTCTTAGTAACCGCCGAGACCACCGCGTCTACCCGCGGAGCTCGAAAACGCTCCTTATCCTTATCCGTTAAGGGATAAAGTCTACTGAGAGTACGAACCCCCCTCAAGGCCGATTCCGGCCGGGTCCATTCGTCCGTAATCATCTTATCCACCACGCGATGCAAAGGAAAAACAACCTGCAACTGACGTTCCGCCTCAATAACCGGATCCTCGATCGCCACATCCGGAACTACCGGAGCCGCCATATTCAAAATTTGCAGCGACTCCGAAATGAGAGAAGGCAACTCCTCCCTGCGGAACACTCTGATGATCTTGGCTTGGTCCTCGGGCTCTGGAATTTCCCCTTCTTCCAGATCCTGAGGCTCCTCTGCAGGGTCCCAGACGTCCGCAGACTCCGGGGGCCATTCCCCCTCGGCGTCAGAGTCCGGCGCCGTCCTAGCCCGCTTTGCCACCGGCGGAGGAAGAGACGCTGCCGCGGCAGAATCTCGCTGCCCCTCCAGGGACGCCAAAGGTCCGGATGCCTGAAAGGTACCCTGCTGACGCAAGCAAAACGCTTGATGCAGCTTTAAGACAAACTCGGGGGAAAAGGTCCCAAGAGCAGTTGAGGACCCCCCAGTCAGGGCCCCAGAGGGTCCCGCGACGCTCTCCGACCGTGGGTCGGCCACTACGGAGCGTGCTGCAACTGCCTCGTCTAATACGGGAGGCTCAGGCACCTCCGCGGGCTCAAGCACCTCCATACGCTGCTCCATTAGAGCGGAGAGGGTGGCACAGCCCCGACACTCCTAACACTGACACCGGCCCTCTGTGGGTACCACAAATTAGACAGAGAGGCCTCTGAGGCATTGGCCAAGCAGGAAAACCAAGGGACCGCGCTGGAAGCACTACTGGCTCCCCCCACCCCCCAGAAATGCCCTGGAAGGAAAGGGAAGAATCAGCCCTAATAGAAAAATAAAATGAAATAAAAGAAAAGATATAAAAGAAATAAACCCCAAAAAAAACCTGAAAGGAAGGGTCACTAAGTCCCCCAATGGTAAAATGAAGCACTCACCACGTGCTAGCAAAAACTCCTCATGTGCTTGGCTGCCTGCAGTGTAAAACTGCAGTCAAAATGGCCGCCGAGGCAAAAGCCCCGAGGATAAAAAGGGCGCCAAACAGAACTGCTTAAGAAAGGCCTGCAAATGCCTGCCACAGGCTCTCTTCAACAAGAAAATACTTAAAAAACACTTACCCCAGCTCCAAAGGCACTCACCACGGGGAAACAGCTGATTGAAACTCAACAGGAAATCCCCAGCACAGCAGGGAATCCCGGAGCTACAGGCAAGTGAAGGGCTCGGCTCCCTAATGTCTGGGAGCAGAGAACTTCAGTTCTAACAGAGACAGCCTGCTAAAAATCTCCAGACCACAACTTACAAGAAAGGGAGAGGAGAAAAAAGGAAAATAAAGGAAATGGAAAATAATCGCAAAGAAGCAGGGCTGCCACGAGGAGAGACAGGAGACTCCCTCAGGGCTGAGCACTGACCCCTCCTCCCTGCAGAAACTCTAAAATTTAAAGTAACAGGCACCCAAAGAAAGGGAAATTCTCCAATCCCCTAAATAACCATCTAGAAATAAAAGTAAGCAATAAAATGAAATGAAACTAAGCTCCTTATTTTTTTCTCACAGTGAGCCCCCACATCCAGGGCTCCACAAGTCCTCCTGCTGCAAGGAGACTGGTCACACTGGAAGTAGGAGGGCTGATGGTGCCAGGATATACCAGTGATGTCACGAATTTGGACATGCCAGTCTCCTAGCTGCAGGACGAGGTTGACTACCCAGACGTAGAGGACTGCACTGGAGGAACGCTAAGGAATAAGGCGTTTGGTCCATTCCTCTCGCTATCCACCCAAACATCCATCTGGCTTTCACCATCACCCTTTCTACACATTTGACCACTTTAAAATTATTTGATACAACCACCCGCAGATCCTGCTCTTCTTTGTGTGCTGAAGTCTTCACCCCCCCCCCCCATACTGTACTGCCTGTTTTTTTTTTTTTACAGCCTGTTTTCAATTTTAGCATTAAATCTTAGTTGCTAAGTTCTCAACCATTTCTTCCAATATTGCTAGATCCCTTTTCATGCTATCCACACCTTCCAGGACATCTACCCTGTTGCAGATGTTGGCATTATCTGCAAGAAAGCCATACCTTCTACAATATCACTTACAAAAGAAGTGTTAAAGAATGGGACCAAGGACCGATCTCCAAGGCATGCCACTGGTAATGTCCCTGTGTCACAGTAAACTCCACTTATTACTACCACCACCTGACACTTCCCACTCAACCAATTTATCAAATAAAGTGTCCTTGGGATGGACTCTAAAGTCTCTAATGAGCAACTGTTTCAAAGGCCTAGCTAAAAACCTAATACCACATCTAGCACTCTCCACAATCCAATTCTTTGGCCATCCAATCAAAGAAATTTGATTAATCTGACAAGACGTACATTCTAGTAAAGCCATGCTCATCTTAGATTCTGTAGTCCTTTGATTCCAGAAGCCACACCATCCTCTGTTTTACTCAACCTTTCCATTGGTTTATGCACCACAGAGGTCAGGCTAACTGGTCAGCAGTTACCAACCTCTTCTTGCTTCTGCTTTTTTGGACAGGAAATAAAAATTACACTTACCTGGTAATTGTCGTTTGAGTGACGACAGTTTAGTCCTCTACTTCTGGGTTGTGCACCTCTTCCTGCAGCTAGGAGACTGGGCATGTCAAAGTCGTGACATCACTGGATATAGCCTGCTGGTATCTCTCATCAGCCTCCAGTGTACTATTGACAAAGCAAACTCAAAGGAACAACAAATAAGTAACTATACCATAACTTTAAATAACTCCCCATTCCTCAACCGGAGGAACCTTTTAAACCGTATCCGTCTTATATTTAATTTTCTCTTTTTTTTTTTTTTTAAACTTTACATTCATGTCCCCCTATGCAAACACGTATCCTATACCATCACCTTGTTTAAATAAGAGAAAAGAAAGAAAGAACAGAGGGATACTCACTGCAATCTAGAAACTGAAAGGATCTGTCTACTCCTTGAGATTGATGCTCCACTCCGCCTGAAAATAAACTGAAGAAATCATACTCCTGGGCGGGAATGAGGACTAAACTGTCGTCACTCAAGGAACGACAATTACCAGGTAAGTGTAATTTCTATTTCCTTATCGTTCCTCCAGTTTAGTCCTCTACTTCTGGGATGTAACAGAGCAGTAATCATTGGGAGGGACCTATCCAGCCAACTCACCACACCGCCGACCCGGAACAGGCCTCCTTTACTGCCAAAACATTTAGGCAGTAGTGGTTCTGAGGAAATGAAAAGACGACCTGGAAGCTGCTCTACCAATCCCCCCTGGTGTAATGACACAGTGATTCACCCATGAAGCCGCTTGTGCCCTGGTAGCAAGAGTTAGACAGCCCCCCGGAATCATACAACCTCGCCAGCAGAAAGCTGAGGCAACCACCGCTTTAACCCAGTGCGAAATGGCCGCCTTCGCTGCTGCTTCCCCTTTGTGGGGACCTCCAACCAGCACACAAAAACATAGAAACGAACATCGCACCTTGCATGTAATGTTTCCTATCAGCGTAAGCTACGAATAAAAACCTCCCCTTCCAGAAAAACCGAGAACTGGAAGAGAAACCAATAGGCTCAGGAGAAAAATCAGAAACCACCTTTTGGAAGGACGACAGGACTGCTCGCAAACACCACCCTCTATCTAGAAAGGGTGAAAAACGGCTCATTACATATCAACGCCTGAAACTCCAAAACTCGTCGCACTGAACAATGAGCTATCAAAGCCACTGTCTATAACAGCAAATCCTTTACCGACGCCTGGAGTAAAGAATCAAAGGACTCTAGCTAACGCCTCTAAGGCCCAATCGGGATTCCCCGGCAGCACCCGAACTCTCCTTGAGGAGCGCAGTCGGATCCCAACTTAAGGAAACGCTACACATCGATCCGAACACCTAGCGCTATTCCCTTCACAGACCTCTACAGCCGGAAACAGTCGCCCGCTGGATCCTCTAAGGAACTGGCCGCTAGTTCCTTCAGACACTGTCCTGCAGAGAACTTAGACCAAGGATACAGACACCTTTGTCGCCTGGACTTGCAGCCGTGAACAGCAGCCTTCCAAAAGGCGCTAAGCATGGACCTACGTAGCAGAAGCAGCCTGCCTCCTTGCTCTCAACAAGGCAGCGAAGACTGCCGCAGAATAACCCTTCTACTTGAGCCCCGCCCATACAAAGGCCAAACCGTAGGCGGGCACCGATCCATCTGAGACATTCGTCACGAACCTAGCCGCAGCAGAACGTCTGGTACCGACAACTTCTAGGAAAAGCCTGTCGAGTAGGTGAATGAGAAAAGCCTAGTAGGCCGTCTCGCCCAACTGGGCACTACCAAGAGTGCCTTTCTCCGAAAGCCTCGATACGCCAACTAGCTGCCCTATGAGAGCCCACGGGGAAAGGACAAGACAAAGACTTAATAGGGAGCTTACTGACCCTCGACTTGGACGAACCATCAGCTGCCCCATTCCTCCACCAGAGAGACCTCTGGGTGAACCCCAAGGAAGCCAATAATATTAGCTAGCGCTTGAATTAAGCCATAATGCACATTTGCCCCATAAAGCAAATCAGGCTCTAGTCAATTCAACTCCCTGATCCTTTCCTGTTCCAGGCGAGTAGACTGCCGTAAACAATGCGACCACCTGAAGCATGCTCTCGCCTCCCCAGGCTCCAAAAATGGGAGCTTGTAAGGCCAGAGCATTGCCCCCAACGATCGCTTCAGTGAACCATCTACTTTCCCATCTTGCGATAAAGAAGATTGCTAGGGCTCTGTTCCATACAGTGAGTCCGCACCCCCTGGTAGTGCAAGGTGTGCACCCACCCACGTAGTACCCAGGCCTGCCCCTGCTTAGCCTCAAAATGTCAATCAAGAACAGGCGAATTCAGGACAGCTGAATACTTTCTTGATTTTCTTTATTTATTTTTACAAAGACACCTCTAAACCAAAAATGACGTCAGCATATGTTAAGAGACGCTCTTTCCGTGCTTACAATATGAAGTAGAAAGAACTCCCAAACACAGGCATACTAATCCACGGCCTTCCTGCTAGAGTAATGCCCCATTCCGTCTGACTGCACAAAGATGGACTTTATATTTTAAGATCAACTAGCACCTGGTGATATGAAATACAGCTCTCATTCCGCAGTGGCAATTGAGTCAGCAATGAAGAAGCCGAGAAACTGCAGACAAGTTCCCATTATACCACCTGGTAAAGACTCCACTTTTAGACCATTGAAGCAAAAAAGCATGCGAGCGTGCCTTGTGTCCTGCCAGCAGCTGATCGAATTGAAGGGATTCAGTGTATGCCGGGCATTGTCCAGAGAACGCAAGGCCCCTCCTCCAGGCTGACTCCACATCCACAGTCTAAACCGGCAGTCACCTTGGCTGATGCCGATCAGCGCGGAAGCCATCTTGTAAGCCCAGCATATGAAGTATGCCTACTAGTGAGCCGCTGCCATTGCTGCTAGAGAACTAGCCTAGCTGCTATTGCCCCCCATTAAGGCATTCACCGAACACTAGCAGAGACTCTCCGTACTGGAGAACCTCTGATAAATGGAATGGGAGCATAGATAGCTCCAAAGGCCAGAGTTCTATTTTGCAACCCCTCTCCGCTGAGCTGCCTTTTCCATATGTAAAATTAAACCACATATAGCCAAACTTAAGACATTACAAATCTACCGTAAAATCGTATAATTTGGCAAAGTCAAACTAAACGGGAACATTTTCAATTAAGAAACCACACAACTATAAAATTCTTCCCATGACATAATGCTTATGGCAGAGCATTCCACATCTGTGGACTGGCCATGGCGCTCACCCAAGCACCTGTTACAACTGTCCAAGAGAGTTATCACCATAATTCCTTTTGACTTGAATATGTTTACAGCAGAACATAGCGGAACATATAAACCGACTAACGCTTTATAGGACCTTCTATGGATAGTGGAAGGAGATTCTGGTAAATCAACATAGCTATGCCCTTTTTTCTTTGCTTTTTTTTTTTTTTTTTTTTAAAGGATAGGACTCCAAAAACCAAGTTTCCGCCAACTCCAATGAAATCAAAGCAGATCCGCTAAAATTACCCGAACTGCTACTATAGCTTTGCAAGAAGCTACCAGCCCCCGCTGCACCCAGTTGTCCTTCCCCCCCCCCCCCCCTTATCCTGGGAGATTCTGCATTGCAGGAGGCGTTGCCCACCCCATGCCAGCCTACTGCATCTGCCAGGGAGCTGAAGAGCAAAATAGAAAGTAGAACCCCTGGAAGCAAACAGTGTACCGTCCTTGGGATTCAGGCGCAAAAGGTAAAAATCAAAAGTAACATCAACAGTGTTAGCTAAAAATGAACAAGGCTCTCTCTCACTAAAGCGAGTTTCTTTTTCTTTTTGAAATCCCACCGAAGTCTGTGGGACCCAAGCTTTCGAACACAGCCCCTGACGCTGTGCATTAACCACAACCAGAGAAATGAAATGAAACCCTGCTCTAGTAATAGATGAGAATTTCCTGGGAAGGGCCTGCTAAGTGTTGCTATGAAACACACAAGCACCTCCCCAGGCCTTCCTGCAGTCAGAGAAATAGCAGTGGAATACACCGACCACCTTGCAAATGGAGGTCTGAGAGGTTGTTGCCTGTGTGAACCTGATGAGTAATATGATTTTGTATTGTACCACTCACCCCCCAGGGATGGGGGCACTGAATACTATATGTGATTCATGAGCAGCGCTGTCATTCGGTGGCCTTTAGGGCAGCAGAGCCCGACCAATGATACAGAAATTAAGAGCTTTAAATTTTGGTCATATAAACTGGATTCTCAGACCTTACATCACATCACCGAGGCTCTGTGGTGATTTCTTTCCTGACCTGCAGATAATGGCTGCATGCCCACAGTCATAGAAAGGCACTATTGAGTGTACCAGCTGCCCTCTGGTGGCCATAGACCATAGCACAGGCACTTCCTGGTTGACAGTTTAACTGTCTATTTTTTTTATTTATTTATTTATTTAGCACTCACTTATATACCGCTACTTCCAGCGATCAGCAGCGGTTTGATTACATCTTTGGGGGTTGTCAAATCAAGACCGAGAAGTGGGGCTAATATATACATAGTTTTGGGGGTGAGGCACAGCACACAAGATTAGTGTCTTAGAGATTTGACTACACATATTTACATTTTTACATTTATACATATTTATACATATAGCAGTTCAACAGAGCATGATTAATTGATTGTTTCGCTTCATCTCTATCGTACTGAGAGTCACAGCTGATTGTAGTGACTTTTGAATAGATGAGTTTTTAGTTCCTTCCGGAAAGCAGTAATGTCCTTGATTGATCTCAGCTCGAATGGGAGTTGATTCCAGATAGTTGGTGCAGAGAATGAGAATGCCCTGCGACTAGTACTTGCTTTCATAGATCTGATGCTGGATGGGACTTGTAGTGTGCCTGCGTTGGAAGTTCTCCTTTCCCTGTTTGCTAGTTGCGTGCTGATAAGTGTGGAGAGGAATGAAGGGGCTATGTTATTTATCAGTTTGAACGTGGTTACCAATGTTTTGTATTGTATCCTGGCTGCAATGGGAAGCCAATGTAGTTCAATCAAAACCGGTGTAATGTGCTCCGCCATGCTTGTTCTCCTGATGATCCTGGCCGTCACATTTTGGGCCATTTGAAGGATATTTAGCGATTTTTTAGGCAGACCTTGTAAGATGGCGTTACAGTAGTCTAGGTGTGGCATAATGAGTGCTTGGGCAACAGACCGAAAATCATAGGGATCGATTATATTCCTCAGAGGTTGTATCACTCTAAGTTTATGGAAGATGGCCTTGTTTGTTTTACGCAGGTGTGTTTCCATTTTTAGGTTACAGTCGAGTTTGACTCCCAGGTATTTGATCTCCTTCTTTGTGTTGTACGTGTTACACAGGGTGATTGTAGGAGGAAGCTCAAAATTTGGTTTACTGGATATATACATGACTTCAGTTTTCTTATGGTTGATTGTCATGTTATTTTATTGTAGCCATCTTAACATCTCGTCCAGGCAGGTTTCGAGTTGAGCATATTTAGGGTCTGTGGTATCCAATTGCGTGTAAAGCATAATATCATCTGCGTAAATATGATAGTCAATGTTATGCCTTTTGAAAATGTCACAGAGGGGCTGCATGTAAATGTTGAAGAGTAGAGCCGAGAGAGCCAATCCCTGGGGTATTCCTTGAGTTTGAGAGAAAGCTTCAGCCTTTTCGCCATTGACTTGGACTTGTGGCCTTCTGTTCGTTATGTACGAGGAGAACCATTTGAGGGGGGTTCCCAAAATTCCTATTTGCTTCCAGTTTGTTAAGGAGGATCGCATGATGGACAGTATCAAAGGCGGCAGAGATGTCAATGAAAATGAGTATAAACATTTTCTTTCTGTCTTCAAGGCCTTTGAGGAGGTTGTTCATGAGTGCTATTAATAGCGTTTCGACCCCATGATTTCCTAAGGTTTCCTAAACCTGTCCCTGTGAATTTTGGGCAACTTTCACTATAGAATACATAAAGGCACACTTCTAGGCTTTCCCTCCTGCCAACTACAAGTTAGGGCTCTGCCCTTGAACTTAAAAGCTGGCAATTTGCCTAATATCCTGGGCCTTAACAGATGCTCCTCAGAGACATGATTAGGAGGGAAAGACCATGTGGTATCAGGGATCAATGCCAAAACTGCTGTCCTGTTTTTAAGTTTATTCTTATTTATTCTATAAAGAGGATTGACAACAGTCCCCCTTAATGCTGAGGAACCCCCTGAGCCTCAAAAAAATCCTACAAACAAAAGAAAGAAACAAACACTAGGCCCAAAAATTTAGCTATTCTGCCTGTTGTTTTCCCTCACGCAGGCAGCTCACTGCAACTCTCGCCATGCGGTCCAAATACCTAGAGAGGAAATGGCCGCCCCTTCGCCAATGAATTTTGGCGCCAAAAACAGCCGCTGCAAAAAAGGAGGCCTCAGCAGACCGACCGAGCCCAAAGGCCTTACCTGCAGGGCCAAAAGCCACACCGCCTGCTCCTACCACCTTGAATTCATCCGATCCTCAAGCCGCGCTGATGCGCCTCGCAGCCGCGGCGAGGATCGCTCAGCCGGTTCCACAGAGTAAAATTAAAATCCCGCAGCAACGGAGAGGCTCCATCTCACAAAGCTTCAGTGTGGCTGTACGTGTCCCGGAGCTCTCTGCCGTACAGTCAAGGGAGATCGATCCGCACTGGCGAATGCCTGCAGCAAGTGAAAATAACTGACAAAGAGGGAAGGCGAGAACTGCTACTAATTTAAAGAACCAGGCTCAAATTTAAAATTACTGTAAATAAGGAAATTTGCTCCTAACTAAAGGGAACTAATCCCTGATTGCCAATCAACCAAAGGTAACTGAATTAAAAGTAAAATTAAAAGTAAATTAAAGGTAAAAATCAAAAGTAAAATCAGAATAGAATTTGTCACACTAAATGCTCCTTATCTGTTCCCCCCAAGTGAGCCCAGAAGCTAGGCTCACTACATCCTCCTGCTGCAAGGAGACTGGACACACATGGGAGATACCAGCAGGCTATATCCAGTGATGTCACGACTTTGACATGCCCAGTCTCCTAGCTGCAGGAAGAGGTGCACAACCCAGAAGTAGAGGACTAAACTGGAGGAACGATAAGGAACCACATTTGCTCATCTCCGATCCTCCAGGATCATCCCAACAATAAAGCAGCATTGATAAGAACAGCCAGTGCAGCCACCAGTACTTCCCTAAATTCTTTCAATATCTTTTGATGAATTCCATCCAGCCCCTTTGCTTTGTCCACTTTTTTTGGCTAGCTTCTCATGAACAGTATTCTGAAAATAGCTTTGAGTTCTACCTCATTCCCATTTGAATTTTTCAGAGGGCCCATTGCCATCAGTGAACAAAGCAGAATTGCTTAAACATTTCTAATTCTTCTATTCTCAGCCTCTACATTTTCCTCCCCTTCATCTTCCAAGATCACAATACCACCTTTGCACTTCCTTCTATCACCAATAGAGTCTTGTCCCCATGTTTTACTGTATTGGCTATTTGTAATTTCATTTGCATCTTTGTTTTGCTGACTACTTTACCAGCTTCCCTTAGGCTTCTCCAGATATTGCTGTTGGCCTTCCTAAAGGCTAACCTCTGTTCCTTACATTTTCAGCTATTTCTTTTGATAACCACAGTGACCTCCCATTCCTCTTACTTTACCTTCCTAACAAAAAGGAAATATTTTAAAATGCAAAACAGACCTTTCCATTTTGCCCACTATTCTACTTCCCCCAAGATGTTCCTTATACAGCTGACTTACTAGCCAGTGATCACTGCATGCCAGTTGATCACCCACTACATTAGTGCTTACAAATAGGGAAAGTGTAAGTTCAGCATCATCCCCTCTTGTATGGGTTCCATTACCAGTTGCTGAACAGTTCTCCCTGAAGAGAATCCAGATTTCCCTACTTCTAGATACACACTGCAATAGGGATATCCCAAGCATCTGTCAAATTGAAATCTCTTATGACTAAGTACCTCTTTCATAGCAATATTGTGAATGTCGTCCATTTTTTTTAACCTGTGAGAGAGGTCTGTATCTCAGTGTATATAGATTTTCTATTCCCTCTTTCCAGGGCTCCTTCCCTCTAGCCCTGCAGTTCTGTGGCTTATTTGTTTGTTTAACACATTAAGCATCACTCCTCCTTCCTTTCTTCCTACCCTGTCTTTCCTAACTATCTAGATTATAGCCTGATATAAATATGCCCCAGTCACTGTACATGGAAAACAAGGTCTCCATGACTGCCACTATATCTAAATAAGTGTCTTCCATTACAGCTTCTAAATCTGAAACTGTGGGCATTAGTATATGCAGCTTTCCAGATGTTTCCCTTTTTAACCTTTTCTGTACTACTATCTTAATGTTCTACTTACCTGAGGGCTTTGTTCATCCATACCTGATGATCCTAGTTTAAAACCCTTGTCAGTAGATTAGCCAATCCTTCTTAGATAGATGGATGCCATCTCTGCTCAGCATCCCATGGAAAATCATGTCATGATCCAGGAAGCCAAAATGCTCTCAATGACACTAGCTACACAGCTGGAATTCATTTCCAGAATGCAAGCCTTTTGGCCCAGGGAGGATTGAGAGGACTGCTACCACAGCATTTAACTGCTTCACCTTCTCTCCCAGAGCTATATAGTGTCTTGATACACCAATTCTGCTTTTATTTTAAATTACTAGCACTATCGCAGCCGTGACTCTAAGATGCATGAGCCGTGGCTGCCAGGGGAAAAAGGGGGGACAGGAAAGGAGCTGATACAGGGGGGGGGGGGGGGGAGGGGGAGTAGGGGCAGCTCTATAATGAGGCGGAGCGAGGCAGTGGCCTCAGGCGGCAAACCTTTGGAGGCAGCAAAAAATGCCCCCAAAACAGCCACCTCATTCCGCCTTCAGTTTTGGAAAAAACTGAAACAAAAAGGTGGACAAGCTGCTGTGGCTGCAATAGCGGTAATTTAAAAATGAAAAGAAAACCAGTGCAGAACCTCCCGGCCCTATGGAACCCCTGCTGCTGCATTCCGCTTTCGCATCACTTCCTTTTGTGGGCGGGACGCAACAGTTTAATTTTTGTCTAAATATTTTCACTTTAGGTTGTGATCACTTATTCTGTACTTGGTGAGAGCCTGGGTTCTGAGAGTGTGACCAAGGCCCTGTGTTCTGTTTACTACAGTACAGATCCCTGCATACAAATTTCATGTTATCTGCCTTGTTCAGCTTTTCAAATAGGTGTTAGATGTTCTAGGGTCTGCTGCAGTATTTATAGTGCTGCTTTTTTCTGGGTAAGCACCTTGTATGACGTTTTAGAAGTTTATGCTAAGGGTATGGTAAATCTTTGGTAAGGTTTTATATTAGTTACCTGGAGAATGTCAGTGAGATGATCAGAATCAGATTTTTTTTTTAAGATATTGAGTACTGTGTGTGAATGTCTAGTTCTACTTTGCACCCACTGTTGAGGGAGGTAGCTCTGTGGATGCAAAATATATGTTCAAAAAAGAGCAAGAACCATAATGCTGTTCAAACAAAAAGAAAGAATTATAGTTTTATAAAGTGTGCAGTGGTTCTCGCTCATTCTTTTAGTTTCTTGGTGTGCAAACAACTTGCATTCCTCCATATTATCTAATCGGCTTTTTGGTTTGGTTCAGTCCCTGACTGGAGTTTTGAGAAAGCACTCCCCCCCCCCCACACTAAGGGAGGAGGGTGCCATCTCATCCCTCGTCTCAGGCAGCAGATTTCCTTGCGTTGCCCCTGGAGGAGGGAAGGTGGGGGCAGGAAGGGAGGTGACACGAGGGGAAAGTCCCACAGACAGGCTCAGTTCTCGCTCGATTGGATGGAGGGGGGGGGGTGGAGTGGAGTGAGGCAGTGGATATTGTAAGGCTCTGATGTTTTTCGCATCAGAGGGGGTGGAACTAGCAGGTGCTTACAAGCCTCCATTAGCTTGAAAACCCCACGTTTTTCCCTCACTTTATTTTTGCCAACTGAGACAGCTTCCTGCTGCTGCTCCAGTATCCTTGGATCTAGGGTGCAGGAGGAGGGGGGGTGCGGGCGGAGAGGTTGGTTCTGCCACTACCAAGAAGCAACAGCTTGTCCATTTTATTTTTTTTTTAAACTTTGAAGGGGGAGTGAGGTGGTTGTTTTAGGGGCATTTTTTGATACCCCCAAAAGTTTGACGCCTGAAGTGGCTGCCTCACTTTGCCTCAATATAGAGCCGCCCCTGAAGATTCAGCACAGGGGGGGGGGGGGGAATCTAACATCTCAGCAGTGCCGTGGCATCCAAGAAAGTGTAGTTACTCACCTGTAACAGGTGTTCTCCAAGAGCAGCAGGAATCAGTCCTCACAAATGGGCGACGTCGGCACCGACAGAGCCCTCATGTGGAGCATTTCCCCAGCTTTCAAAGAAAGCCTTTGGGAATGCAACACGCATGCGTGGTCCCCCTTCCCGCCCAAAGGTGCCATCTTGCTCAGTCTGATGACATAGCTAAAAGACAGCAAAAATCAAAATGAAGGATAGGACTGCAACTCCAGGGGAGGAGGGAGGGTCGTGAGGACCGATTCCTGCTGCTCCTGGAGAACACCTGTTACAGGTGAGTAACTACGCTTTCTCCAAGACCAAGCAGGAAGTAAGTCCTCACATATGGGACTCCCCAGCTCTAGGCTACCGTGAACCCAGAGCTGAAAACATGGCTCCCTGTCAAGAGCCTCAGCATTCGTGATAAGATTTTTCTCTGAGAACGCACCCCATACAGTAGCCCAACACAAAGGGCCGGAGGGTAGGAGTTGCCTAAACCTCAAAGAAATTACGGAGTACCTCCTGGCCGAAAACACTGTCCCGCCGGGACTCTCTTTCCAGGCAATAATGGGCTGCAAAAGTCTGGCTTGAAGACCAAGTTGCGGCCTGGCAGATGTCTGCCAACGGAACAGAGTGGAGATGAGCTACTGACAAGGCTTTTGCCCTGACAAGGTGGGCCGTGATCCGACCCTGCAAGGGGAGGTCGGCTACCCTGTACGCCCAGGCGATGCAATCTACTACCCAAGTGGACAACGTATGCTTGGAGACAGGTAACCCCCTCCTATTAGGGTCAAACAAGACGAAGAGCTGAGTAGCCCTTTGATGCTCCCGTGTACATTCTATGTAAAAGGACAACACCCTTTTACAGTCCAGGGTATGCAAGACTGTTTCAGCCCGGCTGGCATGTGGCCTGGGAAAAAAGGTCGGAAGAACCACCTCCTGATTGAGGTGGAAAGAGGAGACCACTTTTGGGAGGAACTTGGGATGGGTCCATAGGACCACCCTGCTCCTATAGAACCGCGTGTACGGTCTATCAGAAACCAGAGCTTGTAGTTCACTCACATGTCTGGCCGAGGTAAGAGCCACCAGGAAGAGTGCTTTCCAAGAGAGGAAGCGCAAATGGCAAGTAGCCATCGGCTCAAAACGGTGGGCGAGTAAGTTGCTGCAAGACCACATTCAAATCCCACTCAGTCACCAGTGGACAAACTGGAGGCTTGAGTAGCAGCAGACCTGAGAAATCTGGACACCAAGGGCTGAACCGACAGACTGTCCTTCCACCAGTGAGTGGTGCGCTGACAAAGCACTGAGGTGGACCCGAACAGAGTTAGACTTAAGGCCTAGGTCTGAAAGGTGAAGTAGATACTGCAGTACTACTGGCACAAAGCAAGAGAAAGGATCTTCACTGCACTGAGCACACCATACTGTAAACCTACACCACTTGAGGACATAGGACTTTCTGGTGGACTGCCTCCTAGAGGCTAAGACCACCTCCTCAACCTCCTTAGGTAAAGGTAAGAGAGCTAGCACTATCCTTTCAGCAGCCAGGCCATCAGATTGAGGGATCTGCGATTGGGGTGCAGACGGGAACCCCTGCTCTTGAGACAGGAGATCGTGTTGCAGCCCCAGAGGGAACGGAGCTTCCACCGAAAACTGCAGAAGAAGTGGTAACCACAGCTACCAGAATCACCGAGGCCTTGTCCCGGAGGATCTTGAACAGAGTTCGGGCCACCAGGAGCATGGGAGAAAACGCATACAGGAGGCCCGTAGACCAAGAGATTAGAAAAGCATCTGCTGCCATCCTCAGGGAATGCGGCTGTCTGGAGCAAAGCCTGGGCAGCTGACGGTTTAGTAGACTTGCAAAGAGATCGATAGATGGAAGTCCCCAGCAGAGGAAGATCTGCTGGACCACCAATGGATTCAACTGCCATTCGTGGGGCTGGAGAATCCTGCTTAGCTTGTCTGCTAGGAAGTTTTCCTGACCAGTTAAACAGCTTTGAGAAACATGCCTTGTCTGACTGCAAAGGAGCAAAGGGCCAGTGCCTCCTGACATAGGAGCCTGGACCCTGTGCCCCCTTGTTTGTTCACGTAGAACACTGCCACCTGATTGTCCGTCTGAACTAGGACAGTCTGTTGAGAGAGAACATGGCAGAAGGTTTGCAGAGCTAAGCAGATTGCTCGCAGCTCTAAAAGGTTGATCTGTTGTGTGGCCTCCTGAGAGGACCACAGGCCTTGAGTGCACGTGCCCTGACAATGTGCACCCCAGCCCTTTAAGGACGCATCTGTCGTCAGATGTAGCCACCACTGTAAGGAGTTCAGAAGTCATCTGGACACCTTTACTCTGTCTTGGAGGTCGCTGGTGGCTTGTGACCACTGATCTGAGGCACCATTGAGCAGCCCGCATGTGCAGACGGGCATTCGAGGTCACATGTACCATGGATGCCATGTGGCCCAGGAGGCGCAGGTAGGGCCTGGTGGAAACACAAAAATTGCTTTGGAACTGGTTGGCCAAGTCCATAAGTCTGTGGGCTCTGTCCTCGGGCAAGTAAGCCTTTGCTTGAAGGGTGTCCAACCTGGCCCCTATAAACTCTAGGTTCTGAAAGGGGAGCAAAGTGGACATTGCGTAGTTTATGACAAAGCCCAGATGCTGAAGAGAGACAGTGCGAAGAGTGTCCAGGGGCCAGTCACTCCAGGAGGCCTGACAGATTAGCCAGTCGTCCAGGTCCGGGAAGACAAAAATCCCCCGATTTCTGAGAAAAGCCACCACCACCGCCAGGCATTTGGTGAAAACCCTGGGGGAAAAGGTCAGGCCAAAAGAAAGCACTGTACTGAAAGTGGTTTCCCCCCACCACAAATCTGAGATATTGTCTGTGGTCTGGATGGATGAGGATGTGAGTATAAGCATCCTTTATGTCTAGGGAGCATAGTCAGTCTCCCTGCTGGAGGTAGGGCAGCAGTATCCCAAGGGTAAGCATCTTGAACTTTTCCCTCTCCAGAAACTTGTTCAGATTTCGCAAGTCTAGTAGGATAGGTCTGAGGCCTCCTGTTCTCTTTGTTACTAGCAAGTACCTGGAGTAGAAGCTTTGCCCTTCCAGGTGGTGTGGCACCGGTTCCACCGCCTGTTCCTTTAAAAGACTTGCCAACTCCTGAAGGAGGAAGTCCCTGTGTAGAGGGAGTCTTGGAGGCTCCCCTGGATAGTAGGAGGGGGTAGCTGGTGGAAATGGAGCATATAGCCCTTTTGGACTATGCTCAATATCCAGGTATCCTCTGTGATGGCTGGCCACCTGTAGGTGTACAGGGTCAGCCGACCTCCTGTGCTGAGTGGAGCTACCGGCGGAGGAGAGGCTATGCTGTGGGAGTAAAAAAAAACCCCTCCCTGCTGTGCAGGAGCCGGAGCTGGCGGCTTGGGAGTTTTCTGCCTAAGGGGCCCCTGCCCCTTGGCCTGCTGGCCCTGTTGGGGAGCTGGAGAGGCCTGATACTGAGGGTAGGTTTTGAAGGCAGCACCCTTCCTCAGGAAAACAAAAAGGGCTTCTTTCCCGAGCCCTTCTTTTTGTGAGAAAGGGCAGAAGTCTTTCTGGACAGTCTTGTCCTGGTGAGCGTCTCGGTCTCGATTTCTGCAGCCTTCTCAGTCATGGGCTTGCCAAACAGGTTGTCACCTCGGCACGGGACGTCGACCAACTTGTCCTGTACCCATGACTCCAGGTCCGATGACTGTAGCCAGGCCTGACGGCGTGCACTGATGCCAGCCGTGGCTACCTGGGCTGAAGCCTCGAAGCCATCATAGGCTGCTCGAGATATAAGTTTCAAGCACTCTCGGATCCCTGAAGACAAGGCTTTGAATCTCTGCAAGGGTTCCTCAGAGAGGCCAGCCGAGAACCCGGCAATCTCCTTTGCCAGGTCCCATAAGTACATGCCCATGTACAGCTGGTAAGTCTGGACACAGCAAGACAGCATAGAGCCCTGGAAGCACTTCCTACTGAGGACATCCAGGTTCTGGGCCTCCCGGCCGGGAGGCACCGAGGAGTGCATCTTGACTTTTCAGCCTGTGCATGGCCGATTCCACAACCATGGAGTTGTGCGGTAGCTGCGCCTTTTGGATCTCGGACTCGATAAATGGAAAATTGACCCACTTGCTAAGAACCGGCGCCGAGGCCGGTGCTTCCCACATATGGAAGAGCAGCCGTTCCAGCATCGGAGGAACCGGAACAGTAAAGGCTTCCTTTGGAGGAAAATCATACTGGAGGGCATCGAGCTCTTCGGCACCTCCTCGGCGTCCGCCGGGAATGCCAAAGCCTTGGCCATGCCCCTGACGAAATCCAAGAACCGGGTATCCTCCCTTCTCCGAGGCTCGGACTCCGGGGAGTCCGACAGGAAACACTGGGTCCGGAAGGTGTCAGAAGACTCCTCATCCTCCGTCTCCCACGCCGACTCCTCCGAGTCGTCGTCAAGCAGCTACAGCTGTGTGGACCTCGATGCCACCCGCCCCGACGCCAAGGGCACCGCCGCCGCCACCGACCTCAGCCCCGCACGGGAGGTCAAGGGAGACCTTGGCCGAGGATCGGCTCGGCCTCCGGGGTCGACTTAGATGTCGAGGTCCCGATGGTCGGGGCAGATGCACCGGTCAGACCAGCGATCAGTACCTGCTGCTGCTCCATGAAGGCAGCCAGGCTGCTCTCTAGGGCTGTCAACCTGAGATCGAACTCAGGAGACTCCGCAGCTCCTGAGTTCGATCTCAGGTTGACAGCCCTAGAGAGCAGCCTGGCCCGAACTCAGCTCTCCCGGAGGAGAGTGAACGAGGACAACAGAAGTTACCCGACTCGGGGACTCCGGCTCCAGGCAAGTAGTTTGGTCAGCCGCTCAGACTCAGAGCCCGGGACGGCGGTCAGGGCTTCGCGACCTGGCCCTCGAGGATCCAGGTGCCTCCACTGACACCGCCCTCACGAGCTTCTTCCTTTTGTGCTCCCGGGTGGGAGGCCCCCCTTTCAGAGGACCCACGACGGTGCTCGGGGTCAGACTCCCGAGATGTCGAGGCCTCTGATGAAGTCCGGGCCTGGCCGGATGCGGACTCCGAAAAAATTCTCACGTTGATGCTGATGGCTCCGAAGCGCCTTCGACGACATCTTGCCGCACAGGCCACAGATCAGCGGATCATGGTCAGGCCCGAGGCAGCAGTCGTGTCTGTCGGTGAGAAACATACGTTTCTTACACCGATCACATTTTTTGAACACGTGGCAGCTAATGGGGAAAAAAGGGCCCCTGCAAGGTCAAAAGACAGGGCTGCCAGTGAAAATAACAGAAAAAGCACGCACGCTAGTCAAAGGACAAAAACTGAAAGAGAAGTTCCGGACCCGATACCGGTGTACCGAGCCGAGGCAGGATGGGGAACCGGCATCGAACCGGATAAAGAGACAAAAAAAACCCAAACCACATCAACTTTTCCCAGGTGACATGAACTACGTCCGTTGGGCTCTGCGGAAAAAGAAAGAATGAGCAAGATGGCACCCTTGGGCAGGAAGGGGACCGCACATGCGTGCTGCATTCCCAAATGCTTTCTTTGAAAGCTGGGGAAATGCGCCGCATGAGGGCTCTGTCCGTTGGCGCTGACGTCACCCATATGCGACGACCGACTTCCTGCTTGGTCCTGGAGAATATCTGCTAGTTTCCCTCCTCTCTTGGAGGCTCCAGGCTAAAGGGGGGGAGAGGGAGGAAGACAGCAGCAAAACAAAAGGATCCCCTACTGCAACCAGCTATAAAACAAAACATGTTAAAAATAGCCCTTTTCAAAAACACCAAAGGCAGAGAACTTGTAGCAAAAGTCACAGTATCACCTTGCTTAAAATAAAGCCAACAAAATGAGTCAATTTTAACTGGCAGTCAATCTTTTGGGGGCGTTTTGAAAACACACAGCGCACCATCTCCAACACTTAAATAAAATCTGGATATTCAGCACCAGTATCTGGATGGTGACAAGCACCCATTATCCTGTTTTTTGTGGTCAGCGCTTAGCACTATCTGCACAGCAACAATTTACTGTACTGCTATACTAACATGTCTGTCCTAAACTATTTGCATAGCTATCCATTCAGCAGTGCTGAAAAACCAATCACTTTATGGATAATTAGTGACTGTCCTCTCCCACTCCACCTCAGCCTATCCTGGCACAGGGTCAAAGAGGATAGTCAGCAGAAATCTCTGTATAGTGGCTACTGCACTTACCTGGTGAGCAAGTGTTATGAAATATAAAGATGTCAATTTTTTTTAAAGCATTTATCCATTTTACCACCACACTTCAGTCCAAGTTTAACCATTATCCTTCACAAAAAAAAAAAGATTCTTTATTTGAAAACATTTACTATTGACAGAACATGGAAAAAGCTTGATTCTTCCTCATCAGGACCAACTGTACCACTAATGGCTCTATTTGCTACTATGATAGCATATGGCAACACCATTAGATGTACATTGGGGGTAATTTTCTGTCTACATTTACACATCAAGGTAATATCTTTGTTGCCCACTTTGTAAAAGGCACGTAAGTGCTTGTCTCTCTTTAAAAGAATACTAGGGGTAAACTAGAGGTTCAATTTCCACTGGCACTCTTTGTGACCTTGGGAAGAAGTCACTTAACCCTTCATTGCCTCAGAAAAAAGTCCTAGCAATCTACTTCGTCACACTGCCAAGAAAACCCAAAGTTAGCATTGACTTGAAGCACACATTGCATTACAAGCCAGAGATCGGGACAGATATAAAAATACTTGCATATGAAGTATGCACATACACATTTTATTAAAAAGCGTGTGTGTAAATCACAACTCTGCCTCAGAACACACTTACAACCAGGTCACACAAAGCAGCTTGTAAAGGCAATTTCATGCACCTAAAAAAGAAAAACTATAAGACCACCACCTACTGTTAGTAACTAGGACCCACTGCATAAAATGGGGCCTGTGGAAAACACCCACTAGTGCATGTTAGCACTTTTTAGTATGTCTAGCCCAAACTTTGTTTATATAGTTGAAGGATAAAGAGGGGAACATCTACCTAACTCTGCAACTTGATTTTTTATTTAACTGTATTTATATCCCGCTTTTCACCGGGTCAAAGCAGTGGGACATATAACCAGGGGGGGGGAATCAAATGTGTGGGGGGGGGCCATCACCGGGGGTTCAACATTGATGATTTTTGGGGTGAACATAGAGACTGACAGGATAGCATAGTTACTGGTTTGGAGATCTTGGAGAGAAATTGGGGGGGGGGGGGGGTCCTATTCAGAGATGTTCTTGGAATAGGATGGTTTTTAGCTGCTTTTTGAATGATGGGAGATCACCGTTGTTCCTGATGTGGTTTGGTAGAGAGTTCAAAGGCTCTGTTGCAAGTCCGTTGAGTTGCTTTGGTTCTTTTCTGGGGGATTGCAAAGGAGCTGTTGGAGGATTGTCTGGTTCTGCTGTGGGTTGGGCGAGGCAGTAGGGTGCGGAGTGGGGTGCCCTGTGTTTGGTGGATGGTTTTGTGGGTGAGTAGAAGAGTTTTGTACTCTTGATTGCTAGAAAAACATTAAAAAAAACCATTTGCTATATTTATACATTTATCCTAACAAAATTAACTCTTCGCCAAACAAGCAGTAAGGTTTCAGGCAAGTTTTTACCAACTCCGCCACAACTAACTCATTTCAGAGACATCCCGAACTGCTTTCTCGGTCTTTCTTCAACCGATTCATTTAGCAACGGTACCAGACTTTGACGATAAGCACATACTATGGCACTAGCATATGAGAAGTTGGCGCTCACCAGTTCCTGGCCTTTGCAATGCCTAAGCGCAATAGGTGAAGACACTGCTGTGCGCTTAGTACTATGGTTAGCGCTTAGCACTGGCTGGGCCGCGGTTCTATTTAAGTGCTGTCACAGCAGAAAAACAGATAGGTAGGAATACATTAAAAACTTACTGACCCAGGTTCGGTAAAGATGCAGTAAGCTGGGCGCGAGTAGAGGAAGTAACCGGAGATAACCCCACTCCCTAGCCCCTAGCAGAAAACGTAGCAGTCCCGGCAGTGTCCAGCAGGCAGCCCCTCAAGGCTCTGACCACGGCGGCTAATTATAGCGCGGACTAAACTTCCATACCGCGTTCACACAGACAAGACTCCAATGCCCGCGACAACCTCGCAGACCCCCCTCACCTTGCCATGGAGCAGGCTTTCACAGTCTCCTTCTCTACCGAGAGCCGAACGGACGCGCTTCCTCCGCTGGTCTTCATTTCCCGCAACTTCTTCCGCCTCTGCTAGTTCCAGAGAGACGGTCACGTTCGATTCCAGCCCCTTCCCCTCCCCTCCCCCCTTCTTTAGTCACCTGCTCTCTGGCTTCCTGCTGGCAGCTTGAGCGCCTCCGCTATGCCCGGGCATCTGCGATATTTACAGCTTCGAGCAGCATCACCCCCCTCCAGACTCCTATACCAGCGGCTTGGAAGACACCAGCGATAGAAACTGCGCGAAAGACGCTCAGCTGATTGACAGCCTTGTCAGGTGCACAAGAGCTCATTGGAGGCCGTAAGGCCGGACCGCTTGGCAACCATTTTTTCATTGGTCCGCAGATTGAAATGCTCGGCCCACTCCCCTATTGCAGCCAATCAGGCGGTGGTGGGGGAGAGGGGAAGGTGAAGGGGAGAGAGGGGGAAAGAGCTCTTCAGTGGCGTCACAGCGGATTTGCCCTTATACGTACGTACGCCCTTCAGTAGTTGTGTAGTGTTGGTAGTTTCATAAATTTAAATGGTCGTCGTTGGTTCCGTACCTCTGTGTAGAGGAAATTTCCGGTAGAAAGTAAATAGCCCAATACATCCTTAATTTGGAGGTAAGCTCCTCAGGGAGCTTGTTGAGAGGGGAGGAGAGACGAGACGAGGGTATCTTACTACTACTGCTAATTTCTATAGCAGTGTAAGGCATATAGATTTGAGACAGTTTCTACTAATTCGAGTTTACAATCTAGTTAAAACAAATAACCTCACAAATCTCTGGAATAGAGTATGGTAAAATACACATGAGTAATGAACAAGAGAGAAAGTGAAATTAGGATCCCAAAGCAGCCTTGAAGAGGTGGGTTTTAACCTGGACTTGAATAGGCCTAGAAAAGGAAAATGTGGACTTGGAATATGGACTGTTTGGAAAATATTGGCTTGGCAACAAAAATGAAACTGGAGAAAGACTGATAGAATTCTGCAGGACCAACCATCTCAAACACCTTCTTCCAGCAACACAAGCACGACTGTACACATGGACTTAACCCAATGGATTGTACAAAAATCAAATTGACTACATCTGTGGAAGTCAACAATGGAAAAGCTCTATAGCATCAATAAAGACAAAACCTGGAGCTGACTGTGGTACAGATCACCAACCACTAGCATGCAAACTCAAGCTAAAGTTGAAAAAGAGCAAGCCACTCATGAATGCAGTAAAATATGACCTTGAGAATATACCACTGGAATTTAAAGACTGCCTGCAAAATCGATTTGCTGCTTTAGATACAAAGTCTCTACAAAAAGTGAAAAAGCAAAAACGGCCAGAACGGATGATGGAAGAAACTCTGAAAATTGCCCAGAAATGCAGAGGAGAAAGAGGCAATTGCAGAACTTAACAGAGATTTCCAATGTGCAGCAAGACAAGACAAGGAAAAGTATTACAATGACACTTGCAAGGAAACAGAAGCAGAAACTATTAGAGGAAGAACAAGATTGACTTTCCTAAAGCCAGGGGCGGCCCAAGGGGGGTGCGGGGCCATGTGCGGAGACTCAGTGCGGGGCCTCATTTGCATAAATATTTGCATAATGTTACCATATACTAACTTTTAGTAAACATGCCTCTTAATGAGTGTATGGATAAAGAAAGACTAAAAGATTTCTACATTACTATAATCCAGTGCCAACTGCCAGACACATTAGGAACTACTACAAACACTGCCCATTTAGAACCCATAGCAAACCCGCCGTATCCTAACAGCACTACCAGGATTCACAAAGCACCATACTCTACTTATCAAAAGGAAACACTGCAAATATTAAACCAATACATTTCAGAGAACAATACATGACCTACTGGGGAAAGAGAACAAGTGGCAATGTCAAATAGGAATTACATAAACAGAATACCTCAGCTCAATTACACATGCAGAACATAGACCATCACCAAACAAGGAATCACAATTTAGAAATAGGAAGACAATTAAACTGGGAACCCCAAAAGCCAAACTTGGAATGTACAACACTGTAGAAATAAAACTATAAATTAATTTCCTCTTGTACTAAACAAAGCGCAGACGTTAATGATGCACATTTCCCAGAGCTGACATATTCCAATTAATAAATTCAAAATAGAGATATTTTTCTATCTTTTGTGCATTTTTTTCAGCTGCAATTGCTCCAGCCACTTTCTTCGTGTCTTCTGCTAACTGTCCATCGTCTGCTGTCCATTTGTCCTTTCTTCTCTCCGTTTTTTTCCATTCTCTCTTTACATCTGCTTTAACATACTAATCTTTCTCCTTTTGCTCTTTCCTCATTCCTATTTCATCCACTCAAATTTTACCCCTCCATCCTCAATCCCCACTTACTCTCCCAATACCCGGCCAATTGTAGATTTTTCATCCCTCCCACACAAAATATTTTTCCCCTCTCCATTTTACTCTCCCAGCCCCATCCCATTCTAATCCTCCAACATCAGCTCCCTTCTAGTTCCAGCCTCAGCCCATTTCCAGTCCTAGCCCCCCATCAGCCCATTTCCAGTCCTAGCAACCCCCCAACCCAATACCAGTCCTAGCCCCCCATCAACCCACTTCCAGTCCTAACCCCCCATCACCCCATTTTCAGTTTAAGCCCCCCTATAACCCATTACCAGTCCTAACCCCCTATCAGCCTATGTCCAGTCCTAACCCCATCAGCCCATTTCCAGTCAGCCCCCCATAGCCCATTGCCAGTCCTAACCCCCCCATCAGCCCACAGCCCATTACGTCCTAACCCCATCAGCCCACCTCAAGTCCTAACCCCTCCCCATCAGCCCATTTCCTGTCCTAGCCCCCCATAGCCCATTACCAGACAGCCCCCATCAGCCCACAGCCCATTACCAGTCTTAACCCCCCATAGCCCATTACCAGTTCTAACCCCCCCAAACAGCCCATTATCAGTCCTAACCCCATCAGCCCATTTCCTGTCCTAGCCCCCCATAGCCCATTATCAATCCTAACTCCCCCATAGACCATTACCAGTCCTAACCCCCTTATCAGCCCACAGCCCATTACCAGTCCTAACCCCATCAGCCCACCTCCAGTATTAACCCCCCCCATTAGCCCATTATCAGTCCTAACCCCCCCAACAGCCCACAGCCCATTACCAGTCCTAACCCCATCAGTCCACCTCCAGTATTAACCCCCCCCATTAGCCCATTTCCAGTCCTAGCCCTCCATAGTCCATTACCAGTCCTAACCCCCCCAACAGCCCACTGCCCATTACCAGTCCTAACCCCATCAGCCCACCTCCAGTCTTAACCCCTCCATAGCCCATTTCCAGTCCTAGCCCCCCCATAGCCCATTACCAGTCCTAACCCCCCCCATAAACCCACACCCCACCCCAATTAAAGTCCTAACCCCCTCCATAGCCCATTACCAGTCCTAACCCCCCCCCCCCCCCATCGGCTCAAGGACAATTTTTTTTTTTTTAAAAAGCTGGCTGCTGCCGCTGCGGCAGCAGCAGAATGGAGTGTCCCGCGGGGCCCCCTCTGCCCGGCTGAGTCCCTCCCTCTGCGATGGCTGAGCCCCTCTGTGCCGGCTTTCAGATTCGCGAAGGGAGAGTGTCTCCCTCGCGTCTCTGTTAAGCCCGCAGGGGCTGATGGGAAATTTCAGAGGGAGGGAGGGAGGGACTCAGCCGGGCAGAGGGGGCCCCGCGGGACACTCCATTCTGCCGCTGCAGCAGCGGCAGTGGTAGCAGCCAGCTTTTTTTTTTTTTTTTAATTTTGAAAAATCAATAAGTTCATGGTTGATGGAGAAGAAATTGAAATAGTGGACAACTTTAACCTACGAGGGGTATCCGATATTAAAGGTACAGTTGGCAATCATACCGACTAGGCAATACGTATAGTCTGGACTTAGCCCCTTCGGATTTTCATTTATTCGGACCTTTGAAGAAATTGGCGGGGAAACGCTTTGCGGATCAGGAGGAATAGCAAGACACCTTTATGGACTACTTCAAGCAACTGTACTGTGAAGGGATGTTCAAACTAGTGTCACGCTGGGATAAATGTCTCAATGTTTACGGCGATTATGTGCAGAAGTAAACAAAAGTATGTAGTTTTTGGTGGAATGTATTGAATAATTTTTTTAAATACAAATGTTAGTGTAAGTTTGACCTGTACCTTTAATATCGGACACCCCTCATACTTGGATCAACTATCAATAAAGAAGCAACAAGCAGTCAAGAAATCCGATGCATTGTTCTTGGCAGAATGCCTATGAAGGACCTAGACAAGATTAGAGCTGAGATGTCTTTCTCCATACAAAGATTTGATTCGTTCAAGCCATAGTATTTTCAATAACTTCATATGGATGCGAAAGTTGGGGACAGTGAAAAAGATACAAGAAAATTAATACCTTTAAATTATGGTGCTGGCGGTGAATACTCTGTATACCATGGACTGCCCAAAGAACAAACCAGTCAGTACTAGAGGAGATCAAACCTAAGCTTTCTTTAGAAGATCAGATGACAATACTTTGACTTTCTTACTTTGGACATATCATGCGAAGAGAGAGATCATTAGAGAAAGACATCATGCTTGGCAAGGTAGAAGGTCAATGCAAAAGAAGACGGCGGCCAGCAATAAGATGGATCAATACAGTAACAGCAGCTATGGGTGCCAGTCTGTCAACAATGAGCCACCTGAATGAAGACCAAACACAATTTAGGACAACTATCCAGAGGGTCGCCATGAATCAACACCGACTTGACGGCACTTAGAGAAGGAGCCCGACATGCTGACTCAGGTAGTTTGTTCCATGTTTATGGAGTAGCAAGATAGAACAAATGAAGTTGGCAATAGCAGAGAAGGGCACAGATATAAAGGATCTACCTGAGGCGCAGAGTTGCCAAGTTACACAGTTCCAGAAGTGAGATTTTTTGCTAGTTCTAGTTTTAAATGTGCTTTGCAATGCAGTATGGTATTTGTAATCTATTGAAATCAGAATGAGATTGTCAGAAATCCAAGACTGGCTTAAAATCTCACTTCTGGAACTGGATAACTTGGTTACTCTGTTGTAGGGTGAGATAAGAGGAAAGGTAGTGAGGAGCCACAGAATGAATGCACTTGTAGGTTAGTAGAAGTTTGAAACGGATAGGGAGCCAGTGAAGTAACTGAAAAGAGGGGTTAGTGACACTGGTGAAAGGTAAGCCATGCAGCTGAGTTTTGAACAGATTGAATGGGAGAGATGATTCAGAGGGAGATCAGCAAGGAGCAGCAGGTTGTAGAAGTCAAGATGGAAGGTGACGAGTGGAGAAGGGTCTTAGTAGTGCTTTAAGAAAGGAAGGGTTGAATTTTGCTGATGTTATAGATGGGGCTGGCCCGAGAGTTTCTGCCACCTGCCACTGTTGCCACTACCCAAATCCATCTTTATTGAACAGTTTTTTTTATACCGCTTTATCATTTAATCAAAGTGGTTTACATTGTAACTTAAACTTGGTAATGTACATTAAACAGGGATATTGATAACTTGGATTATTCTGAGGCAGTGGAGGGTTAAGTGACTTGCCCAAGGCCACAAGGAGTACTAGTGGGAATTGAACCCTGGTTTCTTGGTTCCCAGTGCTCTAATCATGAAGCTACTGCACTCATCTTGTAGGGAAGGGGGGGTGGTTTTGTGCCACCACTTTGGTGCCCGCAGCAGGCCATGTGCTTTGGCACCCACAGAATGCCGCTCCTGTCCTTCTCCGACAGGAAGTTGCATCAGAGGGGGACAGGAGCAGCAGGTCATGGTTTTTGTGCCCAAGTCATGGCCTGCTGCAGGCACCAAAGCAGCAGCAGAAAACTGCCACTTTAAAAAATCGTGGAGTGCCGCCCATCAGAGACTGCTGCCTAGTCCGGCTTGCGGGCAGGATGGCACCACTTATAGAGAACAAAGTGACAGGTTTTAGCTGTTTATTGGATGTATGCAAAGAAAGAGTAAAGTCAAAGATGACTCCAAGGTTGCGAGCTAAGGAAACATGGAGGAATAAAGTGTTAGCCACAGAAATAGAGACGGGGGGGGGGGGGGGGGGGGGGGGTTTGGTTTAGGGGGAAATATAAGGAGCTCAGTTTTAGCCATGTTCAGTTTCAGATGGTGGTGAGACATCCAGACAGCAGTCGGATAAGCAGGAAGAGATATGGGCCTGGATTCCTGGAGAGATTTCAGATGCAGAGAGATAGATCCAAGAGTTATCAGCATTAAGATGCTACTGAAAACCATGGGAGGAAGTAAGTGCACCAAGGGACTGAGTGTAGAGAAAGAAAAGGAGAGATCCCAAGAAAGAGCCCTGAGGTACACCCAGGCTGCTCCGTCCACTAGGCGGCCGGCGGCAACACACACGACGAGACGTGCTGCCCCCTCCCCCCCCCCAGTAGCCGCCGATTCCATCGTGGGGGAGGGGGTGGGCAGCAGCTTTCTGCTGCTGCTTTCTTCCCCACAGCAGGCCATGTCCTTCAGCACACACATGGCCTGCTGCTTCTGATCCCCTTCTGCAGGATATTCACAAAATATTTAAAGTTAAAGTTAACCAGATTTCTTTATTTGATTAACTTAGTTTGATTTAATCAGATGGTTTTCTTCCGTCTCCATCATGCCTCTGATCCCACTTTTCATTGTGTACCCAGGGCCAGCCCAAGGGTTTCTGCTGGCCCTGCCAAGCCATGTCACCGCTCCCCCCAGCAGCCACAGATTCTGTTGTGTGTGGGGGCGGGGGGGGGGGGTGGCAGCATTTCATTTCAAAAGGCGGCGGCTTTCTTCCCCATGGCAGGCCATGTCCTTCAGCACACAGTTTGCCACGGGGAAGAAAGCAGTGGCAGAAAACTGACGCCTTTTGAAATATTGCTGCTGCCGCCCCTCCCCCGCAACAGAATCTGTGGCAGCTGGGGAGGGGGCGGCAGAAACCCTTTGGCTGGCCCTGGGTACACCAATTGAAAGTGGGACCAGAGGCATGATGGAGGTTGAAGAAAACTAAGTTAATCAAATAAAGAAATCTGGTTAACTTTCAATATTTTGAGATACTGTTTTTTTTACTGATTTTCTGGTTGAATATCCCGTTAAGAATAACTGGATATCTTGTCCAGTTATCATTAACCATAATATAACAGCCTGATGCAGAGTACCTCCTTCTTCATCTACTTTATTTGTTCTAAGTCATGAACAGGCAGAGATTAAAAATCTTGTAAAGCTTTCACAGGCTAGGGGTAGCACATCTGAGCAAAAACAATATTCTGAAAGGAATTATAAGAGTACATATTAGGACAATCATAGCAGAATGGGGTGCGCTGTGGCCTCATAAAATATTTTGCCCAACAGGACATCAACAACTAGACAACTTGGGGGTGGAGCTAGAGATTGGTTTATGTGGCTTCACCAGGAGTAGTAGAACATCTTTATGGATGGAAAGAGTACTTTTATACAGAATGGGGTGAGCTGTGGCCCCACCAAATGTTGTGCCCAACACAACATTAGCAACTGGATAACCTGGGGGTAGGGCTAGAGATTGACTTTGCAGTTTTCCGGGCCATGCTGCATCTTCATAACTGGAACAGATGTTTCAGCCACCATACTGTGGCTTTCTTCAGGGTGAAGTGGTTATGTAGTGGATGTCTGTTCTTTTATATAGTAGTCCTCAAACCGGATTGGTGGGATTGAGGCAGGAAATTTGAATTTTGGAGGGAAAGTCTATTGGAGAAAGACTGGAGACCTCTTTTCCCATAGATTGGAATGTTCTCGGGTGAATTTAAAGATGTTTTTCCCATATTTTGGCTTTCCCAGCTAGAGATTGGTTTATGTGGCCTGAGGTAGTGAAACATCTTTATGGATGGAAAGCATGGGAGAAATATTCAGTGCTGGTGGCTGGCACTGCTAACACAGCTAGCCACCTTCTGAAATTTAAACCCAGATATTCAATGCCAGGGGTCATATCCAGTCTCAGCATTAAATATCTGGGTTCACCACATTAACAATACATGGCAAAAGTGATGTGGCAAACGGGCAGTGGCTCAATTTGCCACTGCCTGGTTAGCGATAGGTGCTGCCCTGGAACACCCCGATGCTAACTGCTTAGCATCAAGGCATATAGTTGTGGCATCCGAGGATATTCAGCAGTGCTAGCTAGCTGTGTTAATGCAGCTGAATATCCTGCAGAGCAGCATTTATACGGTTTGCCTTTGAAAATGCCCCCCATAATTTTATAAGGGAGCACCTAGTTAAAATGCTTTTTAAGGTGTTTATTTTAAACATATTTCATATAAAATAAGTAGGCAACTACTTGTCTTTATAAAATACTAGCTTGAGTGTCAGAAATTACAGTATGCTTAAATTAAGGTGAGAAATAGAAGGTTACAGGAACTTAACCCCCCCCCCAAAGAATATTTTAAACCCCCAAGGAGACATCAAATATGGACTACAGGGCTAAGTGATTATACTCACAGCACCTACGTCTTACCCTTTCATCATTTGTTTCCCAGGCTGATAGTCCATCAAACTTAAGAATTTTTTTAAAGCATCACGCTCCAAAAATTACTCTCAAAAGAGCTATCATCGGCTGACAGAAAATCTACATATATGTACTTCTACATAAAATTTCCCAGAAGCTTAAACGTTGAAACAAGACAGCATTACTTATCTGAAATCATTGCTGCCGCATTCAAATAAACAGCAAAAAGTGCCTTTTGCTGTCACATGTCCACTAGTCAGGTCCCAAAAATCGATGTTTCAGCAAACTGTTTTCTTCAGGGGGCCGTGACTGTCCAGGACACCATCTTAATTGTTCAACAGCAGGCTTGTTCTCATATTGCTTTCTGCAAAAAAAACCCACTGTAAGTTATGTCAACGCCATTTGATCGCCTGCATTCCACAAAGGCAGGCTCATTCTCATACCACTTGCTATAAAAGAAAAAATGCTGTCAGTTGTATCCACGCCATGTAGAGAAGCTGCATTTAAAGCCACATTTAACAAATAACGCCCCCAAATCTACAAAACAAATTCTTATTGGCTCATAAATTCCAAGAACCAATAGAACAGCACCTGTCAAATACAAAAGGTTCTCTAGGTAGAACACAGACCATTCCAGACCCGCATTAAGACTAGCTGGATACATTCTGTATCCATTTTCCGTAACATTTTCTTAGAATTTTTTGGATCTTTGGAAAGTTGATAGGACCTCCTGTATTGTGCAGCATATAAGAAGTTGAAAAGTACATGTTGTAACCATTACAAAAAAAGTGTGTTTCACTGATGGAATACATGGGTGCCATATGTGAATGAGTAGGTGTAGCACTTAAGACTTGCAAAAGGATTAATAAACTTACAGGGGTCGATGCAGAAAACCTTAGTGCAGCATTTTTCTGGCGCTTTTCCCATGCTAGGCTTGCTCACCGATGCAGAAAGCAAGCTAGTGTTGGAAAAACCCAGAAAAAACACTGCGCTAAACTAAGTGCAGTAGGGTACAAAGCCCTGCATTATTAATTGCTCCAGATGTAAAAAACTGCATTGAAACTTAGCACAGTTTTTTACATTTTTAATACTGGATCTTTACGCCAGCTTCAGTCAGGTCTAAAAATCCATCTGGGAACAAATGGATCATCTGAGGTGAAGTTTAACACTCCACCTCAGATGATCTAGGCAGGGGTGGCTCAAGACAATCTGCTGCCTGAAGCGAGAGATGAGATGGTGCCCCAGCAGCCAAAATGGAGGGGCCTCCTCAGAGCTCTTCAGGGAACAGGGGGTCCCCTCACTCAGGACACTGGTAAGGTGGTTGCCCCAAGAAGAAAGCAAGCAACATATTCCCAGCCTATATATTTTTTTTTTAAACTTTGCAATAATGGTTATATTCAGCAAAAATTGTAGCAGTTTAATTATGTAGCCTGGGAATATAATATAAAATATATAGACTCCTAACATTGCACAGTGGGCCGGCATGTTATTTAATGTAAATACTGTATATACTCTGCAAAAGACAAAGGAGATGCAAGATAACACACCAAGGAGAAAAAAGAAAAAGTGAGAACCACAGCACAGTTTATAACCACATATAACTAATTTTATTTTGGTGCTTTAAACTGTGGTATGGTTCTTGCTTTTCTTTTTTTTTTTAAATATATGTTTGGCATCCAAAGAAACCCCTCTAACAACAATGGGTGCAGAGCAGAAATAGGATATTTTCCCATAGAACTCAACATACCAAAACCAATTTCTGATTCTGGTGTCTTCTCAGTAACAGCACTATAAACACAACAGAACTTGGCATATTGTGTGGTAATACAAAAACTACTCAAGATCTATGGAGAAAATCTACTATACCATAACAGCATCAACTTCCAAAACTCACAAAAGGGACCTATCTAGAAAAGAGGAGCACCGTAAATACTGTAGTGGGCCACAGGACCTCCAAAAACCTATTCAGAAAACCGAGCAAGCCAGATTACCTATCCCGATATAGAAACTCCATGTTAACAGAATACTACCTCAACCACACAATCGGAACACAGATCTTCACCAAACTAAAAATATACATATGTAGACAAAACTGAAACTGAAACACAAAGAAGCCAGACTCTATAAGGTGCAATCAAGAAGTATAACACTGACAGTTATTGCACTCCGTCTCCTTCAAAGTAGTCCCCTTCTGATAAAAGACACTTCCTCCAGCATGCCTGCCACTGCTAGAAACAATTTGAAATGCCTCTTTCGTTATGCTGTTAAGCTACTGTGTCAAATTTTGCTTAATGGTCTCCAAGTTGTCTAATCTCCTTTTTAGTGGTAATTTCAGTTTTGGAAACAAGAAAAAGTCACAGGGTGAAAGGTCAGGTGTGTACAGAGGCTGATGGACTTGCTCAATTTGATGTTTGGCCAAGAACTGCTGGACAAGATGTGATGAATGAGCTGGAGTGTTATGATGAAGCAACCATTCACCATTCCTGTGCAACTCTGGCCTCTTACGACGAACTGAATCTCTCTTAATGAGTCAGAACTTTGATGTAGTACTCCTTATTGTTGGTTTGGCCTTTTGAAGTATACTCAAAGAAAACTGTGAGCATGACCTTGACATTGCTCCTCACTTGACAGGCTTTCTTGGGTCTGGGAGAGTTTGGAGTCTTCCATTGTGAGGACTAAGCTTTAGATTCTGGATCATAACTATAAACCCATGATTCATACCAGTAAATCTTTTTGATGAAATCAGAGTCATTTTCAATTCATTCCAATAAGTCCCTGGCTGCAGACAATCTGTTTTTGGTCAAGGGACAGGAATTTTGGCATGAATTTTGCAGACCCACGTCTCATCACTAAATTGATAGTAAGAATGGACTGTACCGACCCAAAACTAATGTCCATGTCCAAACAAGCTCCCTGATAGATCATTTGAATGTATTGCGGTATGTACTGCTTCAACTTTGTCTTCATTTCTGCTCGTGAATGACCTTCCAGAACATTCATCTGTTAACACTTTGGTAGCCTTCTTGGAAAAGCATAGTTCCTCACCTGTATCAGGTATTTTCAGGGGACAGCAGGAATCAGTCCTCACATATAGGTGATGTTGGTGCAGAGGGAGCTTGCGCAGAAGCATTTCCCCAGCTTTCAAAGAAAGGCTTTGGGAGAAGCACCATGCATGCATGGTCCACTTCCTGCCCAAGGGTGCCATCTTGCCTCAGTCTAATGACATAGATAAGACAGCAAAAATAAAATACGGTAAAGAAGCAACTCCAAGGGGAGGAGGGAGGGTTGCGAGGACCGATTCCTGCTGTCCCTGGAGAACACCTATTACAGGTGAGTAACAGAAACATGAAGACAGAAAAAGACCACATGGCCTATCTAGTCTATCAACCACTACAACAGTTCCCTTTTTTCCTTTAGAGATCCTCTGTGTTTGTCCCATGCTTCTTTGAATTCAGATACTGTCCTCATCTCTACCACCGCCTCTGAGAGACTATTCCACGGATCCACTACTCTTTCTGTAAAGAAATATTTCCGCATATCATTCCTGAATCTAGCCCCGTTCACTCTCATCCCATGTCCCCTCATAGCAGAGCTTGCTTTCAATCGAAAGAGGCTCTCCTCCTGTGTATTTATACCACAGATGTATTTAAATGTCTCAATCATATCACCTCTATCCCGCCTTTCCTCTAAGATGTACATATTAAGATCCTTAAGTCTGTCCTCATATGCTTTATAATGAAGACCTCTAACCATTTTAGTAGTCACCCTCTGTACCGACTCCATCCTGTTTATATCCTTTTGAAGGTGCAGTCTCCAGAATTGCACACAATATTCCAAATGAGGTCGCACCAAAAAGTTCTACAGTGGCACTATCACCTCCTTTCTTCTGCTGGCCATTCCTCTCCCTATGTACCCAAGCATCCTTCTAGCTTTTGCTGTCGCCTTTTCTACCTGTTTAGCTACTTTAAGATCATCAGACACGATCAAGCCTAGGTACCGCTCTTCTTTAGTGGACAAAAGTACTTCACCCCCGATACTATATTGCTCCCTTGGATTGCTGCAGCCCAAATACATAACTTTGCATTTTTTTAACATTAAATCTCAGCTGCAAAATTCTAGACCATGCTTCAAACTTAGCTAGATCCCTCCTCATGTTATCTACACCTTCCTGGGTGTCTACTCTATTGCAGATTTTGGTATCATCCGCAAAGAGGCAAACTTTACCCGACAGCCCTTCTGCTATATCATTAACAAAGAATCAGACCAAGGACAGATCCTGGGAGTACACCACTGGTAACTACTCCTCTTCAGAGTGAGCTCTGTTTACCTGTACCCTTTGTCGCCTCCCGCTCAACCAATTTCTAACCCAAGCAGTAACTTTAGGATCCATTCCTAGGGTGCTCTGTTTATAAGTCGTCTGTGAGAAAAGGTGTTAAAGGCTTTACTGAAATCTAAATACACCACATCTAGGGCTCTCCCTCAGTCCAACTCCTTGGTCACTCAGTCAAAGAAATCAATCAGATTTGTCTGACAAGACCTGCCTCTGGTGAATCCATGCTGCCTCGGATCCTGTAATACGCTGGACTCCAAAGATTTCACTATTTTCTCTTTCAGCAATGCTTCAAATAATTTACTCACCACCGAAGTTAAACTAACTAGCCTGTAGTTTTCAACAATCCTTACTTCCGCTTTTGTGTAAAGGGACCACATGTGCCTCTCTCCAGTCTTCTGGCACTACTCCCGACTCCAACAAGGCATTGCAAAGGTCAGTCAGTTTAGCTGCTAGAACGCCCCCAAGTTCCCTCAGTATTCTAGGGTGTATGCCATCTGGTCCCATCGCTTTGTCTACTTTAAGTTTAGCTAGTTTCTCATGAACAGTCTTCTGAAAATTGTTCAAGATGCCCCTCGCTTCTTTTCCTGTTTGTGGGTATTTTCTGAGGTCCTGGCTCCTGGTTCTTCATTTGTGAACACAGAACAGAAATATTTGTTAAGCAATTCCGCTTTATCCTCATGTGCTTCTACATATTCCTCCCCTTCACCCTTGAGTCTGACAGTACCACTTTTGCCCTTCCTCTTCTCACTAACATAACTGAAAAACGTCTTATCCCTTCATTTTATTGCATTGGCTATTTACTCCTCTTTTTGAATCTTTGCTTTCTTGACTACTTTGCTGGCTTCTCTAAGTTTTTCCAAATATGGATGCCCGTCTTCCTCTCTCTGTGCTATCTTGTATTTCATGAAGGCCTCCCTCCTTTTCTTGACCTTTTCAGCTACTTCTTTCGAAAACCATAGCGATCTCCTTTTCCTTTTACCTTTATTTATCATTTTAACAAATAGGTTGGTTTCCCTTAAAATATCCCCTTTCAGTTTTGCCCACTGTTTTTCTATATCCCCCAGCTGTTCCCATCCCACTAATGACTCTGAGGTATTGACCCATCTTGGCAAAGTTAAAGTCTAAGACCCTCGCTTTTGAATGGATTTTAACAGCCCTAGTCCTAATACTGAACCTCACCACCTGGTGATCACTGGATGCAAAATGATCTCCCACTATTACATAAGAAACACTTTCACCATTGGTAAGCACCAACTCCACTATGGCCTCTTCACATGTGGGTTCTGTTACCAGTTGCCTGAATAGTTCTCCCTGTAGAGAATCCAGGATCTCCTTACTTCTAGATGATACTGCAGCAGGAATGTGCCAATCAACATCTGGCTTATTGAAATCCCCTATCAGTAGCACTTCCCCTTTCCTAGCAATGCTGCGTATGTCTTCAATTAACTTTCCGTTCACCTCTTCCTCCTGTGAGGGAGGTCTGTACATCACGCCAATGCAAATAGATTTCTTTTTCCATCTTTCTAATTTAACCCACAGTGCCTCCTCTCCCTTTTAAGCTCTGTAGTTCCAAAGCTTTAACATTGTTTACATATAGTGCCACTCCTCCTCCCCTTCTTCCTACCCTGTCCTTTCTGAATAAAGTATAGCTTGGTACAGTTACATCCCAGTCATGGTTTTCTGTGAACCATGTTTCTGTAACTGCCACTAAATCCAAGTCAGCCTCTACCATTAAAGCTTCAACATTTGGGATCTTATTTCCCATGCTACGGGCATTTAAATACACCGCTTTCCATATGTTGTCCCTTTTATCCATTTCCATAAAGGTATTTAATGTTTCACTTACCTGGGGGCTTTCTTCTCCCATCCCCAACGAATCTAGTTTAAAGTCCTCTTCAGTAGATTAGTCAATCTGCTACTGAAGACATGTCGACCTTTCTTGGACAGATGGATGCCATCCCTGCTCTGCAACCCTTGGAACAGCATCCTATCGTCCAGGAAACCAAAATGCTCTCAATGACACCATCCACGCAGCCATGTATTCATCTCCATGATGTGAGCTTTTCTGCTTTGGCCTTTACCCTCAACAGGGAGGATTGAACTACACTTTCTCCAGGAACATGCAGGAAGTCAGTCCTCACGTAAGGAACTCCCCAGCTACAAACTATCAAGAACCTGTAAAAATGTCACGGTGACCTGCAAAGGGTGAGCCATGATCAGCAGCAGTTGAGTCCCTACCGAAAGACTCTCGCCAGACCCAAATGTCCGGCAGAGAACCAGAACTCTGATAGCCTGAATACAGAAGGGTCAGAGGGCAGGAGTTACCTACACACCAAAGAGATTACAGAGTATGGCCTGGCTGAAGGCGCTGTCCCATTGGGACTCCCTCTCCAGTCAGTAGTGAGCTGCGAAGGTATGGGCCGAAGACCAGGTAGCAGCCTGGTAGATTTCTGTCACGGGGATGGAATGCAGATTTGCCACAGATGTAGCCATGGCCCTGATGTGGTGCGTTGTGACCTTCTGGTCCAGTGAGATCCCTGCTTGCTCATAGGCAAGGGTAATGCAGTCCACCACCCAAGTGGACAGAGTTTGCTTAGTCACTGGGAGCCCCAGGCGGCTGGGGGCATAGGATAAGAAAAGCTGTGGTGCTTTACTGTGGCCTTGAGTCCATTGCAGGTAAAAGGACAGGGCACTCAAGGCGTCAGAAAGAAGGTGGGGAGCACCACATCCTGGTTGAGGTGGAATGGGGATACCACTTTCGGCAAAAATTTGGAGTGCGTGTGGAGCACCACCCTGTTCTTGCAACCCAAGTGCACTTAAGTATGGAGAAGTCAGAGCTTAAAGATTCCAAATTACCCCTGCCTACCGATAACCAGATTAATATGAATAAAATACAGTCTAAAATACTTGTATGCAAATGCTAGAAGTCTAAAAAATAAGATGGAAGAGTTAGAATATATAGTACTAAATGAGAAGTTAGATATGATTGGTATCTCAGAGACATGGTGGAAGGAGGACAACCAGTGGGACACTGATATCTGGGTACAAACTATATTGTAATGAGAGCTGATCAAATTGGTGGAGGAGTTGCGCTCTATGTTAGAGAGGGCGTTGAGTCACAAAGGATTAAAGTTTTGCAGGAAACAAATTCGCTGTAGAATCTCTATGGATTGAAATTCCATGTAAAAAGGGGAAGGCAATGGCAGTGGGGTTGTACTATCGACCGCCGAGCAGGACATGCTAGGGAGATAAAGTTTCTAGATGAAATAAATGATTGCTTCTTGGAGCAGCTGGTACATGAACCGACCAAAGGAGAAGCCATTTTGGGCCTAGTCCTTAGTGGAACACCAGATCTGGTGCAAGAGATAAGGGTGTTGGGGCCACTTGGCAATAGTGATCATAGCATGATCGTGTTTGATTTAATTAATGGAGGAGGGATGGTAAGGAAATGCACAGTACTACCTTTTAACTTTGAAAAGAGAGACTATGATAAAATGAGGAAAAGAGTTAAGAAAAAAATAAAAGGAGCAGTTACAAAGGTTAAAGATTTACATCAAGCATGTGTGTTTAAAAATACTATCTTAGAAGCCCAGACCAGCTGTATTCCACGCTTTAAGAAAAGTAAAAGGAAGTCCAAAAAACTGCCAGCATGGTTTAAAGGTGAGGTCAGAGAGGCTGTTGTTGCCAAGAAAGCATCTTTCAGGAAATGGAAAAAGGAGCCAAATGACGAAAACTGGAAACATAAGCACTGGCAAGTTAGATGCAAGGCATTGATAAGGCAGGCAAAGAGAATTTGAGAAGAAGCTTGCTGTGGAAGCAAAAACATGTAATAAAGACTTTTTCAAGTACATTCATAGCAAAAAGACCTGTGAGACAGTTGGACCATTAGATGATAGAGGAGCAAAAGGGGTATTAAGAGGACAAGGCCATAGCGGAGATACTGAATTAATTCTTTGCTTTGGTCTTTACTGAGGAAGATATAGGGATGTTACCTATGACTGAAATGGTATTTAAAGGTGATACTGTGGAAGAGTTGAAAGAAATATCAATACACCGGGAAGATTTATTACAACTATTTGATAAACTGAAGAGTAGCAAATCACCTGGACTGGCTGGTATACATCCAAGGGTGTTGAAAGAACTGAAATATGAGATTGCAGACCTGCTATTAGTAATCTGTGAACTATGATTAAAATCATCTGTAGTACTTGAAGATTGGAGGATCGCCAATGTAATGCAAATTTTAAAAAGGGTTCCAGGGGTGATCCGGGAAACTACAGACCAGTGAGCCTGACGTCAGTACCTGGAAAAATGGTAGAAATCATCATAAAGAACAAAATTACTCAACATGTAGATAGTCATGGCTAAATGGGAGACAGCCAACATGGCTTTAGACAAGGAATATCTTGTCTTACTAATCTGTTATGTTTTTTTTTAAGGTGTGAATAAACAGGTAGACAAAGGTGAGTCGGTTGATATGGTGTATCTGGACTTTCAGAAAGCCTTTGACAAGGTCCCTCATCAGAGACTTGGCAAAACTAAAAAGTCATGGGATAGGAGGCAGTGTACTATTGTGGATCAGGAACTGGTTAAAAGATAGAAAGCAGAAGGTAGGCCTAAATGGCCAATTTTCCCAATGGAGAAAGGTGAATAGTGGAGTACCGCAGGGATCTGTGCTGGGTCCGCTGCTTTTTGACATTCATAAATGACCTGGAAAAGGGAATAACGAGTGAGTTTATCAAATTTGCAGATGACAAAACTATTTAAAGTAGTTAAAACCCAAAAGGATTATGGAAAATTGCAAGAGGATCTTGATAAATTGGAAGACTGGGCATCCAAATGGCAGATGAAATTTAACGTGGACAAGTGCAAAGTTATGCACCTAGGAAAGAACAACCGAAACTATGGTTACACGATGCAAGGTTCCACATTGGGAACCACCACCCAGGGAAAAGATTTAGGTGTTATCGTGGATAACATGTTAAAACCCTCTGCCCAGTGTGCAGTGGCGGCCAAGAGAGCAAATAGAATGCTAGGTATCATAAGGAAAGGAATGGAATATAAAACAAAGGATATGATTATGCCTCTGTATCGTTCCATGGTGCGACCGCTCCTTGAATATTGTGTGCAATTCTGGTCACTGTATCTTAAAAAGGATATAGCGTTATTAGAAAAGGTACAGAGAAGAGACACCAAAATGGTAAAGGGGATGGAAGGATACTCCTATGAAGAGAGGCTGTGTAGCTGGGTTTAGAAAAGGTTTGGACAAGTTCCTGGAGTAAAAGGTCCATAATCCATTATTAAAAGGAACCCAGGAAATCACTGCTTGACCCAATACAAGTCTTTTGGGGAGGCTGCTAGATACTTATGACCTAGATTGGCCACTGTTGGAAACAGGATACTGGGCTTGATGGACCTTGGTCTGACCCAGTATGGCATATTATACAGGAATTTGTTACCGGAGAATGTAGTAAAAACTGTTAGTGTAGCTGGGTTTAGAAAAGGTTTGGACAAGTTCCTGGAGGAAAGGTCCATAAACCATTATTAAAAGGAACCCAGGATATCAATGCTTGACCCAATACAAGCATTGTGGAACCTGTGTCTTTTGGGGGAAACTGCTAGGTACTTATGACCTAGATTGGCCACTGTTGGAAACAGGATACTGGGGCTTGATGGACCTTGGTCTGACCCAGTATGGCATATTTTATGTTCTTAACCTCATGTAGGGCGGTTACGCCATCAGAGCCTGGAGCTCGCCGACTCTGCGTGTTGATGTGAATGGTACCGGGAAAATGATCTTCCAGGACATATATTGGAGGTGGCAGGTAGCCAGAGGCTCAAACAGAGGCTTAGTGAGCTGCGAGAGCACCACATTGAGATCCCACTCCACTGCTGGAAGGTGCACTGGGGGTTTGGATAACATGAAGCCCCACAGGAATCGGGACACAAGGGGCTGAGCCGAGAGGAGTTGCCTCAATAGAATGGTGATGCGCTGCGATGGGGCTCAGGTGTACTCTGATCGAATTGGACTTCAGTCCCACTTGCAATAGGTAAAGCAGATACTGGAGCACCACTTGTACTGAGCAGGAGAATGGGTTTGCCTGCCTTTCTGCACACCACACTGAGATTCGGCACCAATTGAAGGTGTATGCCCTTCTTGTGGAGGTCTTACGAGAGGCCAGAAGAATCTCTTCCACGTCCCATGGGAGGTTGAAGGTGGCTAATGCTATCCTTTCAGCAACCAAGCTGTGAGCAAGAGGAACCCCAGGTTGGGGTGTAGGATAGAGCCCTGCTCCTGTGAGAGTAGCCCTGGGGCTCAGCCCAGGAGAATTGGCAACGCCTCCACTAGGGAGAAGAGCAGTGGGAACCAGAGCTGCCTGGGTCATCGAGGGGCTATCATTAGTGATGCCCTGTCGTGATGGGCCTTGAATAGTGTCTTGGCTACCAGCAGTGTTAGTGGAAAGGTATACAGGCAGCCTTCCATCCAAGGGATGAGGAACGCATCCGCTGCCACCTGGGATGGGTGCAGTTGGCGGGAGCAGAATCAGGGCAATTGTGTGTTGTCCAGACTGGCGAACTGGTCCATTGAGGGGATGCCCCAGAGATGAAACAGCTGCGAGACTACTACTGGATCCAGGCGGCACTTATGCGGCTGGAGGATCCTGCTAAGCTTGTCCTCCAGGTCATTGTCCTGGCCTGGGAGGTACACTGCCCTTAGGAGCATTCCTCTGCATGCAGCATAGGAGCAGAAGGGCTACCGCCTCCTGGCAGATGGGGTACGACCCTGTTCCCCCCTGTTTGTTCACGTAGAACATTGCGACCTGATTGTCAGTCTGGATCAGCACCGAGTAGTTCTGCAGCTGGTGGCAGAAGGCTCGGAGAGCTAGGTATATTGCCTGGAGCTGTAGCAGATTGATTTGCAACCGAGAGTCCCTGTGGGACCAGCCGCCTTGTGTTTGGATGCTCCCCAGTCCATTAGAGAAGCATCCGTGGTAAGGATCCTCTGGAGGTTGGGTGCCTGGAAGAACATCCCCACCTGAAGATGTTGAATCTGCCACCATCCGAGGGGTCACCTTCTCTCTGTCCCTGAGCCTGCCTGTGGCTTGTGTCTACTGAGAGTGGAGGCACCACTGGACTGCTCTCATGTGCAGGCGGGCGTATGGGGTCACATGAACTGTGGAGGCCATGTTCCCCAACAGGCGCAGTAGGAGCCTGGCCAGTAGCATCCGACACCAGCACACCTCTACGGCTAATTCCCTGAGACGTTCTGACCTCTTCTGAGGGAGGAAAGCTTTTGCCCGGAGGGTATCTAGTTGCACCCCTATGAATTCTAGGCGCTGGGCTGGAGTGAGGTGCTGTAAGGCGATGATGGCGCATTGTGCCTCTGCAGATGTGCTCCCCTTTATGAGCCAGTCTTCTAGGTAAGGGAAGACAAAGGTCCTTTAGAGCCTGAGGTGGGCTGCGACCACCATGAGGAACTTTGTGAAAACCCTTGGTGACTAGGCCAGACCCTGTATTGGTAGTGCTGTCCCCCCACCACAAACCAGAGGTATTTTCAGTGGCTGGGATGAATTAGGATGTGTGTGCTGGCATCCTTTAAGTTGAAGGAGCATAGCCAATCTCCCTGCTGGAGGAATGGCAGTAGTGTCCCAAGGGAGAGCATCATAGGAATGTAGATAGCTGGGTGGCTGATGGATGTGAGGATCGCCTGGTAACATGCCTGTCTGGTGCAAAGGTAGCGGACCTCACCAAAGGCAGGCAGAGCTCCGGAGTCTCAATGCGTGGATGAGACGATGGTGCAGAGGTGAGAGTTTTGGATTTGTTAGGAACATTCTGGGGAAAGGAGGGGCTCTTCCGAAGGGATGGGCTTCACCTTAACTGGGATGGAACCAGGCTGCTGGCATTAATCTTTAAAAAGGATATAGAGCAACTTTTAAACTAGATAATAGGGGAAAGCCGACAGTTGCCCAAGAACGGATGGTTCGGAAGAATGTATCCTTGAAGGATATTACCAAAAGCAGAGAGGTTCCAAAAAAAGAGTAAAGTAGCCCAAATGCCCTCGAGTATGGAGCAGACAGAGCTTAAAGATCCCAAATTACCCATGTCTACCAATAGCCAAATTAATATGAATAAAATACACAGTCTCTAAAATGCTTGTATGCAAATGCTAGAAGTCTAAAACATAAGATGGGAGAGTTAGAATATATAGCACTAAATGCGAGGTTAGATATGATTGGAATATCAGAGACATGGTGGAAGGAGGACAACCAGTGGGACACTGATACCTGGGTACAAACTATATCGTAATGAGAGAGCTGATCAAATTGGTGGAGGGGTTGCGCTCTTTGTTAGAGAGGGCATTCAGTCAGAAAGGATTAAAGTTTTACAGGAAAAACAATTTGCTGTAGAATCTCTATGGATTGAAATTCCATGTAAAAAGGGGAAGGCGATGGCAATGGGGGTGTACTATCAACTGCCTGGCCAGAATGAACAAATGGATGATGAAGAAATCAAGGAAGCTAACAAACGTTACAGCGCAGTAATAATGGGTGATTTCAATTACCCCGGTATCGACTGGGTCAGTGTCACGGCAGGACATGCTAGGGAGATAAAGTTCCTAGATGACAAATGACTGCTTCTTGGAGCAGCTGGTTCATGAACTGACCAGAGGGGAAGCCATATTAGACCTAGTCCTTAGTGGAACACCAGATCTAGTGCCAGAGATAAGAATGTTGGGGCCACTTGGCAGTAGTGATCATAGAATGATTGCCTTTGATTTAATTAGTGGAGGAGGGATAGTAAGGAAATCCACAGTACTACCTTTTAACATTCGAAAGGCAGACTATGATAAAATGAGGAAAATAGTTAAGAAAAAACTAAAAGGAGCAGTTGCAAAGGTTAAAAGACTTACATCAAGCTTGGGTGTTGTTGAAAAATACTATCTTGGAAGCCCAGACCAGCTGTATTCCACGCTTTAAGAAAAGCGGAAGGAAGTCCAAAAAACTGCCAGCATGGTTTAAAGGTGAGGTCAGAGGATGTTGTTGCCAAAAAAGCATCTTTCAGGAAATGGAAAAAAGAGCCAAACGACGAAACCTGGAAACAGCACAAGCACTGGCAAGTCAAATGCAAGGCATTGATAAAGCAGGCAAAGGGAGAATTTGAGAAGCAGCTTGCTGCGGAAGCAAAAATGCGAAAAAGATGTTTTCAAATACATTCGTAGCAAAAAAACCTATGAGAGAGTCAGTTGGTCCATTAGATGATAGAGGAGTTAAAGAGGCACTAAGAGGCGACAAGGCGATAGCGGAGAGACAATGAATTCTTTGCTTCGGTCTTTATTGAGGAAGATGTAGGGATGTTACCCATGACTGAAGTGGTATTTAAAGGTGCGGAAGAACTGAAGGAAATATTGATACATCGGGAAGATTTATTACAACTATTTGATAAATTGAAGAGTAGCAAATTACCTGGACCGGCTGGTATACATCCAAGGGTGTTGACAGAACTAAAATATGAGATTGTAGACCTGCTATTAGTAATCTGTGAACTATCATTAAAATCATCTCTAATACCTGAAGACTGGAGGTTCGCCAATGTAACACCAATTTTTAAAAAGGGTTCCAGGGGTGATCCGGGAAACTACAGACCGGTGAGCCTCACATCAGTACCGGGAAAAATGATAGAAACCATCATAAAGAATAAAGCTACTCAGCATGTAGATAGTCATGGCCTAATGGGAGACAGCCAATATGGCTTTAGACAAGGAAGATCTTGTCTTACTAATCTGTTATGTTTTTTTGAAAGTGTGAATGAACAGGTGGACAAAGGTGAGTCGGTTGATATAGTGTATCTGGACTTTCAGAAAACCTTGACAAGGTCCCTCATCAGAGACTTTTGGCAAAACTAAAGTTATGGGATAGGAGGCAGTGTACTACTGTGGATCAGGAACTGATTAAAAGATAGAAAGCAGAGGGTTGGGCTAAATGGCCAATTTTCCCAATGAAGGTGAATAGTGGTGTACCCCAGGGATCTGTGCTGGGTCCGCTGCTTTTTGACATTCATAAATGACCTGGAAAGTGGAATAATGAGTGAGGTTATAAAATTTGCAGATGACAAAACTATTTAAAGTTGTTAAAACCCAAGAGGATCTTGATAAATTGGAAGACTGGGTATCAAAATGGCAAATGAAATTTAATGTGGACAAGTGCAAAGCTATGCACCTAGGGAAGAACAACCCAAACTATGGTTACACAATGCAAGGTTCCACATTAGAAACCACCACCCAGGAAAAAGATTTAGGCGTCATTGTGGATAACATGTTAAAACCCTCGGCCCAGTGTGCAGCGGCGGCCAAGAGAGCAAATAGAATGCTAGGTATGATAAGGAAAGGAATGGAAAATAAAACAAAAGATATTATAATGCCTCTATATCGTTCCATGGTGAGACCGCACCTTGAATATTGTGTGCAATTCTGGTCGCCGTATCTTAAAAAGGATATAACATTATTAGAAAAGGTTCAGAGAAGAGCCACCAAAATGGTAAAGGGGATGGAAGGATACCCCTATGAAGAAAGGCTAAAAAGGTTAGGGCTCTTTAACCTGGAAAAGAGACGGCTGAGGGGAGATATGATAGAAGTCTATAAATTAATGAACGGAGTGCAACGGGTAAACGTAGATAGATTGTTTACGTTATCAGAATATAGAAAGACTAGGGGACATGCAATGAAGCTACAGGGTAAACTATTTAAGACTAATAAAAGAAAATATTTTTTCACTCAACGTGTAATCAAACTCTGGAATTTGTTACCGGAGGATGTAGTAAAGGCTGTTAGTGTAGCTGGGTTAAAAAAGGTTTGGACAAGTTCCTGGAGGAAAGTCCATAAACCATTATTAAGAAAGGACCCAGGATATCAATGCTTGACCCAGTACAAGCATTGCGGAACCTGTGTCTTTTGGGGAAACTGCTAGGTACGTATGACCTAGATTGGCCACTGGACTTGATGGACCTTGGTCTGACCCAGTATGGCATATCTTATGTTCTTATCTTGAACTTCTCCCTGACCAGAAACCTGTCGAGCTCTCACAGGTTCAGGATGGGCCTGAGGCCCTCTGTCCTCTTGGGGACGAGGAAATACCTGGAGTAGAAGCTTGTGCCCCAGAGATGTTTCGGCACTGGTTGTACTGCTTTGTTGTGGATTAGGCTTGCTAGCTTGGTGAGGAGCAGGGTCTGGTGAAGGAGAGGTCTAGTGTGCTCTCCTGGGAAGTACGAGGGTGGTGCCTGCTGTAGGTGGAGGAGGTAGCCCTCCTTGACCACTTGTAGCACCCAGGTATCAGTGGTGATGTCTGTCCACATATGTACAAACAGGGCTAGGTGCCCCCCTGTGGGCAGCAGAGGACTCCCTGCTGGTGGGGAGGTTGCGGCCAGGCAGTGAAAAGCTCCTCACAGGCTGGGCTGGAGCTGGTGCCTGGGACTTTGGGGTCTTGTTTTCTGAAATCATGCCCCAGACCTTTTGCTGCTGGCCCTGTTGAGGGGCTGCGAAGGCCTGGAAGTGTGGTGTACTGCTAAAGCCCCCCTTCTTCCTTGGGAAGAAGTGCTTTTTCCCTGGGGGGGGGGGGGGTTCCAGGGCTGTACTGAGGTCTTCTTTAAGAGCCTGGTTCTTGTCATGAACTATGTTTCTATCTGTTGCCTTATCTGCCATGATTTCCCGAATAGGTTCTCTCCTATGCAGGGGACAATCAATCAATTTATCCTGCACCCATTGCTCCAGGTCGGACGATTGCAGCCATGCTTGGCGTCATGCCCCAATGCCTGCGGCACCTACTTTGGCCAATGACCCGAAGCCATTGTAGGCTGCTTGGGACAAATACTTTGAGCATTTTTACTGCTGATGTCAAGGTCTTAAACTTCTGTAGGGGTTCCATATGAAAGCCTGCCGAGAATCCACCAAGCTCCTTCAATTCCTTCAGGTACATGCCGATTATAGAGCTGATAGGACTGGATCCGGCAAGTTAGCATCAAGACCTGAAAGGCCTTCTGGCTGAGGGCGTTGAAGGTTCGGGCCTCCCTGCAGGTGAGACAGATGAATGAGTTTTTTGGCTTTTAAGCCAATGTATGGCCGACTCCACGACTGCTGAGTTGTGGGGAAGCTGGGTCTTTTGGAACCCAGGACTTCGGTGTACCCAGTACATGGCATTGAGGCACCTACTAATGACTGATATCAATGCCGGTGTTGCCCACATCCGGAGGAGGCGGCGGTCGAGGATCGGGTAAGCCCTCAATGTTAAGGGACAATGTTTCCCATTCCTCATTGTTTGGGTCCTCGGCCTCGGTCTCGATAGTAGGAACCTTGGCCATGTCCCGCACAAAATCAAGGAAAGCGACGTCATCAGGGGAGATGGGTCTGAGGGCACATCTTGGTGTTGCCTCGTGTCCGGGGACTCGTCCTTGGTCTCCCATTGGGACTCGAAGTCCAAGTATGAGTCTGATGCCGTGTGATCACCTCAGTCAAGGACCACTCCAAGCGGTCTGCGACCTTCAGAGGATCTGCAGTCCGAGCTGCAGGCACTCACCGTGGAGGACCAGTGCCCCAAGGAATGGGACCAGGACCGGGACTGGGACCATGTCTGACGCTGGGGGCATTCTCAAGGCCAGTGGCACTCGAGGACCGGCTCAACATCAGGGGAAGCCCTTGATGTTGAAGGTCCTGTCGATGAACCGGATGAGCTGGACATGAATGCCAACTGCATGGCCACTAGGCCAGATAGCACAGTTACTTACCTGTAACAGGTGATCTCTGGGAACAGCAGGAATAAGTCTTCACATATGGGTACGTCGGTACCGACGGAGTCTGCGCGGGAACACTAACCAGCGTCCAATCAAAGAGCTTTTGGAAGCATCCCACCACGCCTGCATGCTGCCTTCCCGCCTTTCCCAACTGCCTCTCCTCAGTTAAGTTTTAAAGCTGAGACAAAGAGAGAGAGGAAAGGAAAGATAGATACACAACTCCAGGGGAGGTGGGTGGGTTGTGAAGACTTATTCCTGCTGTTCCCAGAGATCACCTGTTACAGGTAAGTAACTGTGCTATCTCCAGGAACAAGCAGGAATGAGTCTTCACATATGGGGACTCCCAAGCTGAGATGCCTGGAGTCCCAGCATGTCATAGGTTGGAACATGCTATCCCCCACAACACCAGGCATCCTGAGGATGGAGAGTAGGAGTTGAAGAGAAAGGTGCTGTGGAACAGTTAACCCAGCATAGGACTGCAGATAAGGAGTCCATGTGTGGATGATAATTATTTATTTATTTATTTATTTATATTCTCTTATATACCGCGCTATTTTGCATCAGTGCGGTTTACATTGAACAAACTGAAATTACATTGAACAGGGCATTATAACTTGGAGATAACTATTTTTTACAGGGAACATGGGCTATGGAGGGTTAAGTGGCTTGCCCAAGACCAATGATATTGCAAAGAAAAAATATTGCAATATGGACCTCCCCTAACAGGACTTCAGAGAAGTATGGAGGTTTATGGGATCTACTGGGGAACCCAGTAGAGGAACCTCGAGAAGGACCTCACTGTAAGTGGAGGTAGTAAACCTGTAGGAAAAGCAATGGAGGTCAGAACCCTGAAAGGTAACAGGTGACCCCAGTAGGAAAAACTGGGGTAGTACAAAAACGGTGGGCCTTCAGCGGAAGGCTTTATGATAAAAGCCGAACTCTTTTGGCAGCAGAGTGGCTCACTCATAGGAACAAAAAGAGAAAGGCTCACCGATTTGGACAAACAGGCCCAGTCCTTGTGGGGAGAAAGGGTATGGGAACCCCTTGTATCCCAAAAGAAAGGACAAATGCCGGAGGCGTTAGAGCCTGTGATTAGCTGAAGATCCGCAATGTCTCTCCTAACTGAAGTCAGCTGGGAGAGATATTGGAACATGGAGAGCTTCAGAGGTACCTAACCTTAAGGTTATGGTAGGTGTTAACTACCACCCAAGTGGTTGTGAGTGTAGGACCCCAAACATGCTGGATAGCATAAGTATGGGTAAAGCCCACCTGTCAGAATCATATAGCTATATGAGCCTCGACAGTCAGGTAGATAAAGCAGAATACATATCTACCGATAGTAAAATATCTCGACAGATACATATAGATATATATATATAACATAGATATATGAGAATATATCTATAGTGAGATATGAAGGGCATAAAATACACACAAATGATAGACAGACATCTGTAAGATGTGTGCTATAGGTATGAATATATAGGCCTCTATATGGAAGTCTGCAGAGAAGCAGACAGAGATATGCCTACAAAAGGTATTCACATAGGAAAATGTGGAGAGGAAAGATTCATCTAATAAGAAGGTGGAACCTACTTGAGAAGGTATATAGAGAATCAATTCCCACTGGTTATGGCTACAGGGATGCTAGTTAGTAGAATAACCAGGATAGTTACGTGAAAAGCAGAGGATGATATCAGTCTGCAGCCAGCAAGTCCCGAGTATTCTAGAACTCTAGCATGGTAAGTGAACAGAAGACGCATAGGAATGAGATACCTTTATGCCCTTAAGCAGGTCAGCATGGTATCATACATTCTTACCATGAGGACGAGCAGGAAGGAGAAAACATATTCCCTATTGGAAATACTATGGACCAAAGCAGGAAATTAGCAACTCCTTAAGCTTTCATGTAAGAGGCCTATGTCCTTTATATTAAAAAGGGAGAACTTTTCTAGTCATGGGAGACATGACTGAAAAAGTCTTTCAACCATCTAGTATAGCTGTTGGAGAAAAAGCCCCCCATGCTCTCTAGCAAGGGCCCATAGTGGAGAGCTTCTCTGTAGAATTGCAGAGAGCATGATGCAGGAGAATGAGAAGATAGGTACTGGCTCTCCTGCAGCCAGTTCTATGTCAACTATGCTGCCAAACCCAGGGGAATGGAGATGGCAGAAAGAGAAGACAATCCAACAAGCTTGTAGTGAAAATATTTCCAAGACAGATGACAGCACAAACTTGGAGCCACTACTAAGACCAGACAGAATGTTAGTGGAGGACAAATCTGGTTGCTGGTGAACAAGAACCAGTGGTCCAAACATTAAGGCTCCTGCATTGGCAGCTGCTTGCCAGACAGCAGAAGAATGGTACTGTTTAAAAACAGAAAGAACAGACCAAACAAGAGTAGAAACCTCTGGAAGTGTCTGATGAACTGCTTCAAAGCAAGATTGAAAGAGAGGAGTCAACTCAGAGAAGAGAACTCCACACTGGAAAAGTAAGAAACTAGAGAGGCTGAAGAAAAAGCCCTCCATTGAAGCAATACCGCTCTTACAGAGGAAAACCTGGTAAGAGGGTAAAGACAATGGAGCTGAAGAAAACTTACAAAGTAGTAAGTTTATAGAAAGGAAAAAAGACATCCTGGCACAGGCAACTATCGTTTGATAGTGGATAGACCTCTTTCCCTAGCAGGAAAAAGAGGAGAACCCTGTGACCTAGAAGCATGACATCCTGACAGCTCATAGAAGATAGAAAGAATGGATGTCTTTCGGAAAGAGATCCATGTTAATGTTAAAAAATGTAAGGTCATGCATTTGGGCTGCAGCAATCCAAGGGAGCAATACAGCATAGGAGGTGAAGTACTTTTGTCCACTAAAGAAGAGCGGGACCTAGGCGTAGTTGTGTCCGATGATCTTAAAGTAGCTAAACAGGTAGAAAAGGCGACGGCAAAAGCTAGAAGGATGCTTGGGTGCATACGGAGAGGAATGGCTAGCAGAAAAAAGGAGGTGATAATGCCTCTGTATAAGTCTTTGGTGCGACCTCATTTGGAGTATGGTGTGCAATTCTGGAGACCGCACCTTCAAAAGGATGTGAACAGGATGGAGTCGGTGCAGAGGGTTGCTACTAAGATGATTAGTAGTCTTCATTATAAAGCATATGAGGACAGACTTAAGGATCTTAATATGTACACCTTAGAGGAAAGGCGGGATAGAGGTGATATGATTGAGATGTTTAAATACCTCCGTGGCATAAATGTTCAGGGAGAGAGCCTCTTTCAATTGAAAGCAAGTTCTGCGACGAGGGGACATGGGATGAGGGTGAAGGGAGATAGATTCAGGAGTGATATGCGGAAATATTTCTTTACGGAAAGAGTAGTGGATCCGTGGAATAGTCTCCCAGTGGAGGTGGTAGAGATGAGGACAGTAACTGAATTCAAAAAAGCATGGGACCAACACAGAGGATCTCTAAAGGTAAAAAGTGGACTGTTGTAGTTGTTGTTATGGAAGGACAGACTAGATGGGCCTTGTGGTCTTTTTCTGTCATCATGTTTCTATGTTTAGGATTTAGAATGACAGCAGTGGATTGCCTCTATTGAGAAGAAGCAACTGCAGATTCTAATCCTAAGAGTCACAAGCATCTGATGGATTGATCAGAAACCCTGTGGTTGCTGGGTTTGCTGAGCCTTGTGAGAGGTTGAACTCTGCAGACCAGGACAATGCTTCCCCTGTTTGGGAACATCTGTATGATGGGCAGATGATGCATAAAACCTTCTTCTCATATGGGAAGAAAGTTTGGCAGGATATTTCCTACTTACTGGGACAGAAGGTGGTGCAGAATAGCCCCTAGGAACAGGTAAGTCAGTGGAGAACTGAGTAACCTGACGTAAAGACTCCTTGTTGAAAAGATTATCTCCAGTGCAAGGAGTATGTCCCAGTCTGTGCTGTGCCCATTTGTCCAAGTCTGAAGCTTGAAGCCAGGCTCTACGTCGTGCCCCTATAGTTATAGCAGAAGTCCTGCTAACAGACTCAAAAGAGTCTAGGGAAGCACGAGTAAGAAACCAAGAAATATTCTGGAGAAGCTTGAGCAGTGAAGAGTAGTCTGCACTCTTGCACTCTGGAAGGGAAGGAGTCAAAAGATGTAATTGCTTTGTGACCTCCTCAAGAGATAGACTGGAGTGGAGGAGTGGCCTAGTGGTTGGGGCAAGGTACTTCAGGCCGGAAGGTCGGTGGTTCAAATCCCACTAGAGGACAGCAACCTTGGGCCGGAAGGACTGGGGTTTCTAGTCCCACAGGTGCTCCTTGTGGTCTTGGGCAAGCCACTTAACCCTCCATAGCCCATGTTCCCTGTAAAATAGTTATCTCCAAGTTATAATGCCCTGTTCAATGTAATTTCAGTTTGTTCAATGTAAACCGCACTGATGCAGAATAGTGCGATATATAAGAGAATGTAAATAAATAAATAAATATAGAAAATATATGAGAGAATTCTTGCAGAAAGCATAGATGTCTGGAAGATTTGACGTCCAAAGGCATCAAGTGTCCTAGACTCACGACCTGGCGGATAAGAAGAGTGCTTTTTCTTGCTCTTTACCCGCCTCATTGCTGATTCCACAACTATGGAATGATGAGGAAGTTGAGTCTTTTGAAACTCTGGAGAGGGGGGCACCTGATATAAGAGATCAGTTGCTCTGGAAGGTGGGGGTACCCTTAAAGGTGTTTCCCACATTCCTAGAAGGAGATCCTGCAAGGAATGATGCAAAGGAAGCATTATGTTCTCCTTTGCTTTGGTAGAAAGAGAGCCCTGTGCAGGATCATGTCCTGGGATAGGAATGGCAAGAAATCTTGCTATATCCAGGAGAAAACTCTGAAAGGAGAGTTCCCCAACAGGAATTTCCCTTGGACAGGTTAGATCTGAAGAACTAGCCTGAGCACCGACAGAGCTATCCAGATATATAGGCATAGAAGATCCTGCACAGTGCAGTGTGGAATGCTTAAAGAATGGTCGCCGGTACTGGCTGTCAGGAGCAGCGACCGTCATTACCACATTGTCCATGCCAGGTATCAACTCCAAGCTTGGCATAGAAGGGAGCGATCCTGTTGAAAAAAGCATGGTAGGAGTTGGCCACGATGCTACTGTGGATACCGGTACCGATGCCGATACCGGTACCGATGTCGGAGTCGAGCCCGACAAAGACAGACATCGGAGCAGTCATCGGTGACAGTTCAATCAGTACCGAGGTAACCGAAAACCTCCGGGTGCTATCCTCGGTACCGAGCCACCGGTATCGATCGGTGTCGGTACCAAAGTGTATTGGTACCGAGTCTTCCAGATTCTAAACTCGGCATTGATAAGCGAAGCATGGAAGGCACCGACCATATGGGTAATGAGGACATCGGTACCGACTTCGGTACCGTGTCTGATACCGGTGAATGAAGGTCAGCTAGTGGCAACTCAATCGGCCTCGGGGGAACCGAGAGTTGCGGATCCGAATCATCGGAACCGAGCCTTCGGTACCGCCGAGAGCCGGTACCAAGGCGAGTTGGTACCCAGTCCTCCAGACTGGAGATCGATTCCAGACTTGGCATCGAAGGAAGCAATGTTATCGATGCACGTCTGGAGGGTACTGACATCGGTGGTAGTATCTGTGCTGGTACCGATAATGAAAGGTCAGTCTGGAGTGTATCCACCGGTCCAGAATGCACCGAGGACGCCAGATGACCATCCCTGGTGAGGAGTGTTTCATCCAACACCAGTGCCGATGTCGGGGTATCGGTACCGCTCGAAGCGGATGCCACCACCGGACACGGCTCAGGTATGTTCTGTGAGGGGTGAACCCCAGGAACAACATGAAACCCCTGAGGCTTTGAGACCGAAGACTCTCGCCGGGGCTTTGAAGCCAGTAAGTCCTCGAGGGCAAGGCCGGAGCAGTCTACATGCTGTGCATGAGACCTACCACTCGAGGGCTGGCTAGTCTTAACAGACTGTTTGTGGGTTACCTGATCCTGTGTAGAAGAAGAAGGGGACGGTGCCCCGAAGCTGGAGGGAAACCGTGTATCGAGGGAACCTCAATATTGAAGACCTCTTCTCACAAAACTGTTGTCAGGACCCAAGCAGGTTAGACACTGACTTCGAGGGTCTAAAAATAAAGTTGTACCGTCACAGTTTGAACATTTCTTGGAGAAAGTGGCTGGCGGTTCCATGAAGGAAAAAGAAGAGGCCTAAAAGGCCTAAGACACTTTGAAGAAAAAATATTCCTCGAAAAAGGAAGATTTTACAAGAAAAGAAAAGAAAACACCGGCGGTACCGGTGGCGTCGGGAAGACAGCCGCGACCACAAGAAAACTAAAGAAATAAAACAAGAATTTTCTGCGGTGATAGGAGGACGTCCTGCCGGCTCTGCAGAAAAACAAAAACTGAGGAGAGGCAGTTGGGAAAGGCAGGAAGGCAGCATGCAGGCGTGGTGGGATGCTTCCAAAAGCTCTTTGATTGGATGCTGGGAAGCGTTCCCGCGCAGACTCCGTTGGTACCGACGTACCCATATGTGAAGACTCATTCCTGCTTGTTCCTGGAGATATACTGCTCTCTAGGGATGCCATTCTGGTCTCCATACTAGTTGGCTCTACAGCCTTCGACACAGGCATCAAAGAGTTTGTGCCCAGCATCGGTACTGTCAAGCGGGAGTCCTCAATGAGGTCAGAGGCTGGTCGGCAGGTGCCAACGACTCCTTATGGGGCAGCTTGGAAGCCTGTTCCTGCCCAGACTCATGCCTGGGATGGTGCGGATTTCCCCTTCTTCCCAGATCCGTCCTCCAAGGAGGTCTTGGAGGGTTTCTTCTTCTTGTGCTCCACTTCTGAGGATTTCCGCTCAGAGAGACCGCAGATGCGGGACTCCGAAGAGGCTCTGGCTTTGTGGGGCACAAAGGTATCAGAGGGGGCCCTGGAGCGTGGTGTAACCGGAGCCTCCAGCACGGAGTCGGACTTCTGAAAAAAAAATTCCTGCTGCTGATGGCGACTTTTTAAAACCTTGAGGTCATAGTTCTGCAGAGTTCGCAGTCAGAGTCATTATGCTCTGGGCCGAGGCATCGGAGGCAGCAGTTGCATGGGTCAGTGATTGACATCATTTTGCCACACCACTCACACTTTTTGAAGCCAATAGAAGCCATCGGAAAAAGGGGGTCCCCACCATCTGGCAGGGGTCCAAGGCCTTCGGCTGAAAAAGGGCACGAACGCCAATCGAGGAACACCTTGAAAAAAGGTGAAAAAATGAATGAACAAACTCGAGGAGTGATGCCAAGGCAAGCTGGTTCGGGGGCAGAAAGGAACCAGTATGCAAACTGGACAAAACTTAACAAAAAGCAGACTTTTTCCCAGGGGAAACTGGACAATGTCCAATGGGCTCTATGGAAAAAAGGAGACTGAGGCAAGATGGCACCCTTGGACGGGACGGTGGACCATACATGTGTGGTACATCTCCCAAAGGCTGTATGTGAGGACTGACTTCCTGTTTGTTCCCGGAGAATGTTTGTACCAGTCAAACTCAAGCATGACTTATGCATTCATTGCCATATATTTGCTGTAACTTGTCATAAGTCTCTTTGCATGAAACTCCAAGTTTCTGGCAGAATTTAATACAAATTTGCCGTTCAATTTTTTCACTCATTGTAAATCTGGCGAACTGCTTTTATACGATACCAAACATCTCGTGATTAAAAAAAGTACAGGTGTGCTGCAGCCATGCTACACTCTACACATGCAGAGCATATAACTAGGTCACTGCACTTAATAGTATCGTGGTGCAATGTATTGTATTCTAGCTACACAACAAGTCTCGATACTTTTTGATCACACCTCGTATTGTGAAGTAATACTCAAGATCTATACAGAAAATCTACCATACCATAATAGCATTAACAGCCAAAAATCACACAAGGAGCTTATCCAGAAAAGAGTAGCACTGTTAATATTGCAGTGGATCCTTGAATATAGCGTAGTTGCTCACCTGTAAAAGATATTCTCTATGAACAGCAGGAATAAGTCCTCATGTATAGGTGACGTCCCCCGATAGAGTCCCTGCACGGGAACGCGCCCCAGCTTCCACCGGAAGCTTTTGGGAGCCTCCATCGTGCATGCGTGCCTGCCTTCCCACCCGCCGTGGCACCATCTTGTCCTCAGTGAATACAAAAGCTAGTAGCCAAAAACAATTCCACAGGGAGGTGGGAGGGTTGTGAGGACTTATTCCCGCTGTTCATGGAGAACACCTGCTGCAGGTAAGTAACTACACTTTCTCCATGAACAAGCAAGAAGTCCTCAGATATGGAACTCCCAAGCTACAGGCTACCAAACACAAAAAAGAGCCCAACTGGGGCAACAAGAACTGGAGAAACAGCATTTGAGATCCCTTTTCGGGACACAACTGATCCATAGCAAGCAGCAACATCAGGACGACTCTTTTGGTAGCCTGGATGGACAGAAGGGCTGGGGTGGAAAGAAGTTGAACCTAAGTCCCAAACAGATGCTGGAGTACGGCCTGGCCGGTTACTGTCATGCCTGGAATCCCCGTCCAAGCAGTAGTGGGCTGTGAAAGTGTGGACAGAGGACCACTTGCAAGCCCTGCAGATCTCCTCCATGGAGACCGAGCGCAGATTGGCCACAGACGCAGCCATAGCCTGGACATTGTGGGACGTGAAATGACCCTCGAGGCTCAGACCTGCCTGAGCATAGGCAAAGGATAAGCAAATCCACCACCCAAACAGACAGCATGCATTTGGAAAGAGCCACACCCAGTTTGTTCAGGTCATAGGAGATGAATAGCTGCTTAGAATGCCGGCATGGAATAGTCCACTCAAGGTAGAAGGCCAGCGCCCCCCTCCCTCAATTTATTGCTCAAAGAATACTGACCCTGTTTTTCCTTTTATGCTAAGTTATGCTCCGAGTTGATTTAAATTGAAGCTCTATGTTGATACTAGGCCCTGACTGGGTATTAAATTTAAACTAGAAGCTCTCTGCTGGGTTTTAAAATTAACCAGAAAGCTTTCTGCTGTGTTTTGATTTTAAACTGAAAGCCCTCTGCTGGGTTTTAAACTTAAACTGAAAGCTACCTGTTGAGTTTTCAATTTAACTAAAAGCTCTTTGCTGATACTAGGCCCTGACTGATTTAACAAATACAATGGATTCTAATTTACACAGATTAATCAGCTTTAATCTAAAGAATTCCCTTTTCCCCAAGATTTAAAAAAAATTCCCAGAAGTAAATACCTACAATTGCAGATCTCTCTCCAGAAGTAGCAGTCTCTTTTTGTAGTAGAAGATGCATACATGATCGGACCAAAGGAGAGCTAGCGAGGTGGGAGAAAGTGGGGCAGTAGGAGTGAAATCTGAGGAAAGGATAAGATCCAAGATATGTCCAGCGATATGTGTGGGAAATGAAACATGCTGCGAAAGGGAGAGATCTTGTAGAGTGGTCAGGAGAAGATTATCACAAGGCCTGAGAGTATCAAAATGTTTGTTGAAGTCTCCAAGGATTAGGAGACGTGGGAAATGGAAAGACACTTCAGAAAGGGTTAACAAAAGAGAATCTCAGGAGGTGGGGCCGAAGACGTGGAGGACTAACACAAAAGAAAGTGGATAGAAGGGTAACTACCCAAATGCAGCAAGAGAGATTTTGGGTAGTGAAGTGGCAGGGTGGAGACCTCCAGTACAGGGAGGGAAGCTCAAAAGATGGCGGCCACTCCGGCACTGGTGTGGCCCGCCTAGGGCGAGGAGTAAGCCATAAAACCTTGAGGCAAGCAAGCACTGATTAAGCAATGGTTCCTCGCCTTCATGGAGCCAAGTCTCTGTGAGGAATAAGGCATCTAAGGAATGTTTAGATAGGAGGTCATGTACTAAATGCATCTTATTGCGAAGCGAACAGTTTAAGAGAGCAGAGGACAAATGAGGGATGGGGGTAGTTATGGAAGATAGCGGTAGGGGGCAATGGTGAGACATGGAATGAGATTCGAAAGAGTGTGACCTTGGTACAAGGTATTGACCCATTGAACAGATTGAGGTTGCCAACCACAGTTGACTGAGATGGAGGCCATGTTAGCATCAGCAGGACCTGACAGATGGCCAGAATACAATAGAAGAGCAAGGCGCTAAAAGGGTAGAGAACAATCTTACCCCATGGACAGTTCAATGGCAGAGAGCACTGTGGAGAGCTGTTATTGTTGGGGACTCTGGAGGCTCCTTTATGGTCGCCGGAGTCACCCTAAGGAGCCTGCTCCTTGGGTGTATTCTAGTGCGCACCCATGGCACATGCCGCTGCGGCGCAACATGCCACTACAGGCTCATTGAAATTGTGCTTGCTGTCACCTTATTGAGCGCAGGGCCGTGTCACTTCTGGCTCTGCAAACAGTGGCAGGATGGCCTTGGCCATATCCCAGATGAAGTCCTGGAAGGACATGTCCTCCAGGGATGACTTCCATTGCTCATATGGAGATGTGTCGGCACGATCACTGTTTCGCCTCCTGGGCCACGTGGCTTCCACATTCCATGTGGTTCCTGACACATGCCTCCATATGTGCATGCCTCAGTGGCACCTCCGTTCCCAGTGGACACAGGCCATGGGCTGACTCCAGGATAGAATCACTGTCTCGCCAACTGGCAGAGTCCATCACCTGGTGGCAGGATACTCAACACCTGAAAGCGGGCATGCCCTTTCAGTCCCTGAACCCCCAGAGGGTTCTCACAACAGACACCTCCCTGATGGGCTGGGGCGTTCATTGCAGGGAGCTCTGCATCCAGGGGACCTGGTCCTTCGAGGAGAGCCAGCAGCAGATCAAGCTGCTCGAGCTCAGAACAGTCTTCCCTGCTGTGAGGTTTTTCAAGCACCGCCTACAGCACTAGTCAGTGCTTGTCCAGACAGACAAGCAAGTCATGATGTTCTATGTGAACAAGCAGGGCGGCACGGGTTCCTACTGCCTCTACCAGGAAGCCGTGGCCCTCTGTTCCTTCACAACCAGCCATGGGATGCTCCTCAGGGCAATCTACCTACTGGGCCAGGACAATGCCTTGGCGGACAGGCTGAGCAGGGTCCTCCAACCACACGAGTGGCAACTGGGCCCCGAGGTGGCACTCGGACTTTTCCAACTATGGGATCTCCCCAACCTGGATCTCTTTGCCAGCCCGATCAGTGCTCAGCTTCCCCATTTTTGTGGCTCCCAACAGCACCCCTCCCAAGTGGTGGCGGGCACCTTCCTCATCTCATGGTCAAGGGGCCTATTGTACGCCTTCCCTCCCACGCCCTTGATAGCTCAGACGCTCTTCTCTTGTCTTGTTTTCTAGGGTCTCCAGCCCCTCTGTCACTTCTCTCCCCTCCTGTCTTCTTCACTTTCTTACATCTCTGGCATTTATCTTTTCCTTTAAGTTGTTTTTCCATTTATTTTTCTCTCTGTCTCTATTATCTCATCCCCCCTTGATACTGCATCTACCACTTTTCAGCCCCTAACACAATCCTCTCCTTCCCCAGACTCCTATTTCCCCCAGTCATTAACTTTCCTCTTTCTCTCTTCCTCCCAATGCATCCAGTATCTCTCCCCTCTCTCTTCTATCCAGCACCTCATCCCTTTTTTCATTCCACTCCACCATGTCCATCATTACCGCTATCTCCCTATTCCTGCCATCCAATATATCCCTCTCTCTCCATTCCCTAGTGTCCAGCATCTTACCTCTTCCCTCCCTCTAGCATTTCCTTCCATCTCTCCTCCTACCTGCCCAGAGCCCACCATCTCTCCTCTTTTTCCTTCTCCCTGTTCCCAGTATTTCTTCTCTCCCAGTTCCCAGAATCTCTCATCTCTTCCTCCACCATCCTTGTCCAGCATTTGAACTTTCTCCCCACACCATGTCCAGCACCTGCTGTCCATGCCCCTAGTGCAACATATGCACTTTCGTCCTCCTCCCATGTCCAGCATCTGCAATTTCTCCTATGTTCCCCCACCCTATGCTCTCCCTCCATGGCCAGCATTTATCGTTCTGCTTCCCCTCCCCCCCCCCATTGTCCAGCACAGGGCCAGTGCTAGGGTTTCTGGCGCCCCCCTGCAACCTATAAATCAGTGCCCCCCTCCCTCATTATTAATGTTGGCTACACCCCACCCTCCTTTTTCCCAAAACTCCTTTGTGAACTCTTTTCACATGATGGTAATATTTCTCCTTCAAATCCAATGTTGTAAGAAAATTGCAGTGAAGGGGTAAATGCATAGCCACAATAAAAAGGACCAACTACATAAAGAAAACCATATTGATATACTCTGTATAACAAAATCCTGGCTTGATTATGGGGTAGACTCAGTGCAGAGGGTTGCTTATGGGGTAGACTCAGTGCAGAGGGTTGCTACTGAAATGGTTAGTGGTCTTCATTATAAAGCATATGAGGACAGACTTAAGGAGCTTAATATGTATACTTTAGAGGAAAGGCAGGATAGAGGTGATATGATTGAGACATTTAAACACTTCCATGGCATAAATGTACAGGAGGAGAGCCTCTTTCAATTGAAAGCAAGCTCTGTTATAATGGGACAAAGGATGAGGGTGAGAGGGGGTAGACTCAGGAGTAATGTGAGGAAATGTCACTCACTAAACCAACTTACCATCTTTTCCACAAACTAAGAACACATAAAAGAGGAGGAGGGCAATGTTTCCTCTAATTTTCTGTAGGCTGTGTGCGCATAAAATATCAGCTGTGCAGCTTTTGAAGGAAGGTTAAATTTTTGTGCGCCACATAACGACAGAGTTATATACTTTAAAATTTGACTACACGTCAGAATACAGTATGTACACCAAATTAATTTTAATCAAATTAAATGAAAATAGACGATTACTAAATGAAGCGGAAGATTTCTAGTAATTACAATCACAACTTTTAAATTAAGACGTCTGTGTTTTCTATCAGAATCAGAACCGTAATTTTTGTGCGCTCTGTTGTAAAGTATGTGTGCTCACTCGGCAAGGTGTGTGCGCGCGCACATGCGCACAGCTTAGAGGGAACAGTGGAGGAGGGGTACTCATAATAGCCAAGAAGGGCCTCAACTTCAAAACGGCAAGCTCCAGCTCTAATACCACCTTGGATATCATAACCATAAGCAGCCCCCATTTATCTCTCTACCTAACATACAGAGCACCAACAGCAGGACTGATTGAAGCGGCATGCTCAGAGCACCATAAAAACAAATGGTTTATTCTTCTAGGGGACCTCAACTTCCCTACCTTACCTAACAAGCCACTCCTTTCCTCCAAGCACTCCAGTTCAACCAGATCATCACGACAGAGCACAGAGGCAATACCCTTGACCTCATTTTCATGCCAGCAACCTGGCTGCACCAAAATCTTGCCACCATAACTCAAGTCACGTCAGTACCTTGGTCTGACCATAACCTAATTACATTCTACTTCCCAAGCTCCTCTACCACAGATACCCTTAAATCTACCTCGACCAATCCACGATGATTTAAAGCTTTTGACAATAACTCATTCATTAGCAGTATCCCACCTATACCACAGGATAACCTAAGCAACCTCAATGTCTTCATATCCGAATGGAACACAAACATATTCTCGCATACCATCATGCAGGTTAACACCTCCACGATGGAGACCACACCATGCACCCTGGTTCAATCCTCAAATTGTCACTGAAAAACAAGCTCAGGCAACTAGAGTGGAGATGGAGACGGCAAGAAATCCATCTAATTCCAGTTTACACAAGTGCACTAGCGAACTACTGCGCACTCACCCTACTTTGGAATAATACTCCTTTTTCATATCTATTTATTGCCTCTCTTAACCGTCCTAGAGAGCTATTCAACATAGCCCTGAATCTGCTCAAAACCTCAAACAGTTCAAACTCCAAGCCTACCCTCACACCAAATGTTATAGCACAATTTCTCCAAACAAAGCAATTATCTACCACATTTCTGCCCTATACTGTCATCAACCTTGTCGACACCACAGATGCAACAACCTGGTCATCTTGAAGAATGGTCTAGAATTTGGCAGCTGAGATTTAATGTTAAAAAATGCATGGTCATGCATTTGGGCTGCAGCAATCCAAGGGAGTGATATGGTATAGGGGGTGAAATACTTCTGTCCACAAAAGAAGAACAGGACCTAGCTGTGATTGTGTCTGATGATCTTAAAGTAGCTAAACAGGTAGAAAAGGTGACGGTGAAAGCTAGAAGGATGCTTGGGTGCATAGGGAGAGTAATGGCAAGCAGAAGAAAGGAGGTGATAGTGCCTCTATATAAGTCTTTGGTGCAACCTCATTTGGAATATTGTGTGCAATTCTGGAGACTGCACCTTCAAAAGGATATAAACAGGTTGGAGTCAGTGCAGAGGGTTGCTACTAAAATGGTTAGTGGTCTTCATTATAAAGCATATGAGGACAGACTTAAGGAGCTTAATATGTATACTTTAGAGGAAAGGTAGGATAGAGGTGATATGATTGAGATGTTTAAATACCTCCATGGCATAAATGTACAGGAGGAGAGCCTCTTTCGATTGAAAGCATGTATTTCTAGAAATATAAATGATTTCCCTGTTTACTTCCATGTTAATTTTCCTGTTACTTGTAATAGGTCTGTTATATCTGACCAATTGTTGTATTGTTTCAATGTAAACCGCACTGGTGACAAATAGCGCGGTATATAAGAAAAATAAATAAATAAAAAGCAAGCTCTGTTATAATGGGACATAGGATGAGGATGAGAGAGGGGCAGACTCAGGAGTAATGTGAGGAAATTTTATTTTATGGAAAGAGTGATAGATGTGTGGAATAGTCTCCCAGTGGAGGTGGTAGAGATGAGGACAGTATCTGAATTCAAAAAAGCATGGGACAAACACAGAGGATCTCTAAAAGAAAAAAGGGGGCTGTTGCAGTGGTTGATATGGAAGGGCAGACTTGATAGGCCATGTGGTCTTTTTCTGCCATCATGTTTCTATGTTTCTATATGTTTCAGACAGCTGTCCACTTGGGAGGTTATAGATATTATAACAAACCTCAACTTCACCACCTCATCACTTGACTCCCTGCCCATTCTCCTGGATTAAGATAACCAAGTAAGATCTCGCCCCAACCATCCTGCATATTGTCCAAACATCACTATCACTAGGTTTTATGCCAGCTGCCCTTAAGCAAGCCTCCATCAGGCCCTTACTAAAAAGCCCCTCAGTAGACCCTTCAGCACCATCATCCTATTGACCTACGTATTTCCAGTATCCCATCCCTAGCCAAAGTCATTGAAAAGGTTGTGCAACTTCAGACCCAGGATTTCATAGATTACCCATGCCCCCCCTTGACTGTCATCAACATGTATTCAAGCCTTTTCACAGTACAGAAACACTCCTTACCACCCTCCTGGACACTTTGATCAAAGGCACACAGAAAATCACCCAAGGATTCATTCTCATCTTTCTTGATGTTTCTGCAGCCTTCGACTCGGTCTCCCACGCACACCTAATCTCATGACTCCACTCGGTCTCAGAGGTACAACTCTAAAGTGGTTTCGCTCATACCTATCCAACCAATCCCAACAAGTCAGAATTGGAAACAAGACCTCTAAAACCTTTTAAACTACAAGGATTACCTCAGGGCTCTGCGTTATCATCACTGCTTTTTAACATCTTCATCCAGCCCCTATGTAAAATCATATAGGATCACAAAATCCTAATCTACACCCCATTCTCCACCGCCAACTCTGACTACTTCTCCATTAACCAATGCCTAGAATCCATGATCCAATGGCTAATCACTGCAAGCACATCAATCCCAAAACAGAAGTCCTTCACATAACCAGGTTCCCCTCCGTCACCCCACCAGCCACACCCAAACTGGCCAACTTATCCCTACAAGTTAAAAAGCAAGTTAAATATCTTGGTATAACCCTGCATCAACAACTCTGCTTCCACCAACACAAAGTTACCAAGGCAGCTTACTTCCGGATGAGAACACTCCAACACCTTCGCTCCCTACTGGATCACAATGACTTCAGAAGTGTCTGCCAAGCACTTATCACCCCTATCCTGGACTATGCAAACAATTTACCAGGGGCTTCCAAAATCATCTTACTCCCATTACAGCTTGCTCAAAATACAGTAGCCAGAATAATCACAGGTTCCAGTCAATGAGAGCATATTACCTCCACTCTAAAACAACTTTACTGGCTCCTCATCCACATGAGGATTAAATATAAAGTCAACCAAACCATATTTAAGACCATTCACCACCTCTCGGCGAACATTCTTTAAACTATCCTGCAACACCCTCTCAACAAGAGAGTGAGAAGATAAGCCAGTCACACCCTCTTATCACTCCTAAGTGCTTTCACCCACTCCAACTCCACCACAACCAGCAGAGCCTTCTCCTATGCCCCCACCAACTGGAACTCCCTCACACCGGAAAGCTACGCCAACTCATGGACCTAGGAGAATTCCGCCGTAAACTAAAAACCCTCCCCTTTCCTGGAGTACTTTGGACCAAATTCTTAACTAACCACCCACCATACAGTACCTGGACTATATTCACGCCAAAGCCCCACTCTGCTATATAAATAGTTCTTTTCACATTGTTAGTTTAATTTACCGTTACTTATGTTCTATGTAATGTTATCTTTTGATTTGTTACATGTAATTTGTAGATAGTGTTTTAGAAAAGTCGCTAAATAAAATAAATACTCAGCAGTAAATACTTGGCATCATTATGAACAGGCTGTGATAGTCCAAGAGCATGCTAAATTTTAGATACGAATCAAAAGAAAAACACTCAGTTGTACAGACAGCTCAGAAAGCATAGTTACTCACATGTAACAGGTGATCTCCGGGAACAGCAGGAATTTAGTCCTCACATATGGGTATCATCGGTATCGACGGAGCCTGTGTGGGAACACTCCCCAGCGTCTAATTAGAAAGCTTTTGTGAGCATCCCACAGCACCTGCGTGCTGCCTTCCCGCCTTTCCCAACTGCCTCTCTCCAGTTGAGTTTTAAAGCTGAGACAAAGAGAGGGAAAGGGAAAGAGATAGAGAGATACAACTCCTAGGGGAGGTGGGTGGGTTGTGAGGACTAAATTCCTGCTGTTCCCGGAGATCACCTGTTACAGGTGAGTAACTATGTTATCTCCAGGAACAAGCAGGAATGTAGTCATCACATGTGGGGACTCCCTAGCTCTAGATGCCAGGGAGAGACCCCAGAGGTTGTGCGTCCCTGAGAAGGGCTCCACTTTCCCCCATGGATCTCTGGCATCCTACCAGGGATGGTGGGTAGGAGTTAATTAGGTATGGAACAGGTGCTGGAGAACAGCCTGACCAAACAAGGCATCCCGGCGGGAGTCCTTGTCCAAGCAGTAATGGGCTGTGAAGGTATGAACTGAGGCCCAGGTGGCTGCTCGACAGATGTCGTCGATAGACACAGAGTGCAGATGAGCCATTGAAGCTGCCATGGCTCTCACATTGTGAGCTGTGACATGGCCTTCCAGAGGAAGATTCTTACTCTGATAGGCAAAGGATATACACTGAGCAATCCAATTAGATAGTGTTCTCTTGGAGACTGGAAGTCCCAAATGAGAAGGATCAAAAGCAACAAAGAGTTGAGAGGACTTTCTATGTTGCTGTGTTCTTTGTAAGTAAAAGACTAAAGCTCTTTTACAGTCCAAAGTATGAAGGTTCCTTTCTGCATTTGATGCATGAGGCCTTGGAAAGAACACAGGTAGGTAGACCGCTTGGTTTAGATGAAAAGGCGAGAACACCTTTGGCATAAAGCGTGGATGAGTCCTAAGGACTACCTTGTCATGATGGAACCTTGTATAAGGTGGATCAGCTACTAGTGCTTGCAACTCACTGATGCGACGTGCTGATGTGATTGCAATGAGAAAGATAACCTTCCAAGAAAGGAATTTCAAGGAGGTAGTAGCTAAGGGTTCGAAAGGTGGCTTCATAAGCTGACCAAGAACTAAATTTAAGTCCCATGCCACAGGTGGTGGCTTAATGGGAGGCTTAGTTAGAAGAAGGCCTCTCATAAATCTTGCTATAAGAGGATGGGAGGAAATAGGTTGTCCATTTAGAGGCTTGAAAGAACTGCAATAGCACTCAAATGGACTCTTACTGAGTTAGTTTTAAGTCCTGTATTGGATAAATGAAGGAGATACTCCAGTAATGATTCCAGAGGTATCGCAAGGGGGTTAAGACCAATGTTCCCTCTAATTTTCTGTAGGCTGTGTGTGCTTAAAATAACTATCAGCTGTGCAGCTTTTGAAGGAAGGTTAAATTTTTGTGCACCACAAAACGGCACTCTGAGTTATATACTTTAAAATTTGACTACACGTCAGAATACAGTATGTACACCACATTGATTTTAATCAAATTAAATGAAAATAGACTATTACTAAATGAAGCGGAAAATTTCTAGTAATTACAATCACAACTTTTAAATTTTAAGATGTTTGTGTTGTTTTCTATCAGAATCAGAACCATAATTTTTGTGCGCTCTGTTGTAAAGTATGTGCGCTTGCTCGGCGAGGTGTGTGCATGCGCACACGCGCACAGCTTAGAGGGAACAGTGGTTAAGACCCTTCTGTGAACACCATATAGTAAACCTTTCCCACTTGAAAACATAAGAGCGTCTTGTGGAAGGCTTCCTGGAAGTATAAAGGATATCCTTTACTTGCTGAGGAAGGTTAAGATCATGAAGATCTAGGCCTTCAGCAACCAAGCCCTGAGATGCAGAGACTGGGGATTGGGATGCCATAACATTCCGTCCTCCTGAGACAGGAGATCTGGAGCAGACCCTAACTCCAGGGAGGGAGCTTGAGAGAGATGTAGAAGCAAAGGGTACCACACTTGCCGTGGCCAATGTGGAGCTATGAGAATCATACGGCCTCTGTCTCTCTGAAGCTTGAACAAGGTTTTGGGAATTAGGGGAATGAGTGGAAAGGCATACAGGAAGTCTTGACCCCAGTAAAGGAGGAAAGCATCCCTGGCCTGAGCCCCCTGAGCCGGGGTTCTGGAACAGAACCGGGGAAGTTTGGCATTCCACGGACTTGCAAAGAGGTCTATGTCCGGGGTTCCCCAAATTTGAAAAATCTTGGCTACCTGGTCTGCATGCAGAGACCACTCGTGTGGAAGCAGAACTCGACAGTCTGTCTGCCCAAGAGGTTTGTATCAAAGCATAAACAACTGTTCATTCAGCCTCTTATAAGAGTTACAGTTATAGAAGTCCTTTTACCCGAGGAAGGTGACTGCCTAAAAACAGTTCCCACCTTACTAGGCCTCCCCAGCTCCCCAGCAGGGGCAGCAGGCCAAGGGGCAGGGACATGGGCCCCATAGGCAGAAGGCCTCCAAGCCTCCGGCTCCTGCTCCCACTCAGCAGGGTGGGGGTTTTTGACTCCCAAAGCATAGCCTCTCCATCTCTGCTGTCCCATCCCTGCACAGGAGGTCGACTAACCCTGTTTGCCCACAGGTGGCCACCCATTACAGGAGACAATTGAGTCTTAAGCATAGTCTACAAGGGCTATATGCTTCCTTTCCATCAGTTGCCTCCTCCTTACTTCCCTGGAGAGCCTCAAAGGCCTCCTCTCCACACAGACCTCCTCCAAGAGCTTCAGGGTCTGTTGTGAGACAAGGTGGTGGAGCCTGTGCCTCCCCACCTCCAAGGTCACGGTTTCTACTCCAGGTACTTCCTCGTACCAAAGAGAACCGGGGGCCTCCGGCCTATTCTCGACCTCAGAAATCTCAACAAGTTCCTAGAGAAAGAAATGTTCAAGATGCTTACTCTTGGAACACTTCTGCCCTACCTCCAGCAGGGAGATTGGCTATGCTCCTTAGACCTAACGGATGCGTACACTCACATTCATCCAGACCACAGAAAGTACCTCAGGTTCAATGTGGGAGGAAACCATTATCAGTACAGAGTGCTGCCTTTCGGCCTCACCTTCGCCCCCAGAGTCTTTACCAAATGCCCGGCGGTGGTGGCAGCCTACCTGAGAAATCAGGGTCTCTGTCTTCCCCTATCTGGATGACTGGCTCATCAGGGGTCAGACGTGCCAGGAGGCCAGGCAAGCCACCCTCCGAACTATTTCTCTTCTTCAGCACCTCGGTTTTGTCATAAACTTCGCAAAATGATAATTACACTTACCTGGTAATTGTATTTCCTTGAGTGACGACAGTTCAGTCCTCTACCTCTGGGTTGTCAATCTCTTCCTGCAGCATGGAGACTGGTATGTCAAATTTATGACATCACTGGATATAGCCTGCTGTAGACTCAGACTCCTCCCAGTGTGATCTATTAACAAAGCAGACTCAAAGGAGCAAAAAATAAGTAGCCATGAAAGAACAAAACTGGCAATGTTAACCTCAACCAAACTAGAAACTTCTTCTCTCCTTCCCTCAAGGCTTTCTTACCCCTTGCCCTGACAGAAGGGAAATTAAAACACCCCCGAAGGTTTTTTTTTAATTTTTTATATGAACCTACCTGTAATCCGCCTCTCTCCGAACCCAATTGCGACCTTCACTTCAGTATCTGGGTGGGATGGAGGACTGAACTGTCACTCAAGGAACTACAATTACCAGGTAAGTGTAATTATCATTTCCTTATCGTTCTTCCAGTTCAGTCCTCTACCTCTGGGAAGTACCAGAGCAGTAATTAACGGGTGGGATCCCGCAAACCGGCAGACAATACCGCCGATCCAAACCGGGCATCAGCTGAGGCCGCAACGTCCAGACGATAATGCTTACTGAATGAATGTAACGACGACCATGTCGCCGCTCTACAAATGTCCCCCGGCAGAACCAGACTATGCTCTGCCCAGGAACACGCCTGCGCTCTAGTGGAATGCGCCCACAAGCCAGCGGGCACTACTCTCCCTTTAAGCAAATAGGCAGAAGCAATCGCCTCCCAAATCCACCGAGCAATGGAAGCTTTAGCTGCTGCCTCGCCTTTGCGCACTCCAAACACAAACAACCGATCTTATTTCCAAACCGACTCCATCACCTTCAAGTATTGACGCAACGCCCTTTTCACATCTAAACAATGGAGCGTACGATCCGACTCATCGCCCTCCCGAGACCCGAGGACGGGCAGACAAACCGTTTGATTCAAATGAAAGGGAGACACCACTTTAGGCAAAAAGGAAGGAACCGGACGTAACATCACTTTTTCCCTCGAAAAGGATAAAAATGGTTCCCTACACGAAAGTGCCTGCAACTCCGAGATACGCCTCGCCGAACAAATAGCCACCAGAAACACTGTTTTTAACGTCAAATCCTTCATGGAAGCTCGATGCAAGGGCTCGAACAGCGGCCTGGATAACGCTGTCAAAACAAGATTGAGATCCCAAGACGGAACGCACACTCTACGCCCTGGCCGCAATTTAGAGACTGCCTTCAGAAAACGGCACACGTCTGGGTGCACCCCTAAGGACACACTCCCTGAACCTTACCACGGTAACAGGAAAGAGCTGCCAACTGCACGCGCAAGGAACTTGCCGCTAGCCCCTTCTCGAAGCCAGCTTGCAAGAAATCCAACACGAACGGCACCACTACTGTGGCCGCCCGGATCTGGTGACGCGAACACCAATCCTCAAAAATATGCCAGACCCGCACATATGCCAAGGACGTTGACTGTTTACGCGCCCACAGCAAGATTGACACCACCGCCGACGAATAGCCCTTCTTTCTCAACTTAGCCCTTTCAATGGCCAGACCGTAAGCGAGAACCGATCCACCTGAGGCATGAACAACGGACCCTGCACCAAGAGATCTGCCCTCGACGGAAGCCGCCACGGTTCCCCGTCCAGTTGGCGCCCAAGGTCCGCGTACCATGGCCGGCGAGGCCAGTCGGGTGCTACCAACAGTACTCTTCCCGGGTGGGCCCCAATCTTTTGAACCACCCGGCCTATTAGTGCCCACGGAGGAAAGACATACAAGAGACCCTCCTGCGGCCACCGAAGCATCAACGCATCGATACCTTCCGCCATCCTTTCACGCCTTCTGCTGAAAAACCGGCCCACTTTTACCGAGCGGAATGTCGCCATGAGATCCATTATTGGCAGACCCCACCGATCCGCTATCTGTTCAAACACCTCGGGATGCAACTCCCACTCCCCGGCGTCTACCTGCACTCTGCTGAGAAAGCCCGCTGCGACATTGTCCTTTCCTGCAATGTGTGCCGCTGAAATTGCCGGCAAACGGGGTTCCACCCATGTGAACAACTGGTCCGCTTCTGCTGCCATTGCGGCACTGCCCGTGCCGCCCTGCCGATTGATGTAGGCTACTGTCGCCGAGTTGTCCGACAACTCTCGAACCGGGCGACCCAATACCAGACTCGAAGGCTTGAAGGGCCCGGACCACTGCTCGAAGTTCTAGACGATTGATCGACCAGGAGGCCTCCGTTGAGGACCACTGCCCCTGCGCAAACCGGTCCCCGCAGTGCGTGCCCCAGCCCCCCAGGCTGGCATCCGTCAACAATGGGAGCCACTCTGGCTGTTCCAGCGGCATCCCCGCCGCCAACACCGACCTGCGTAGCCACCAACGAAGCGATCTGCGGACCTCGACCGGACACGGAAGCCGCCTGCTCAGCGGATCCACCTGATGCGACCACTGGTGCAAAAGAGCTCTCTGCAAGGGTCTCATATGCACTTTGGCCCACGGAACTGCTTCCAATGTCGCCGACATCGTTCCCAGCACCCGGAGATAGTGCCACACCATTGGTGCCGGCACTGAGAGAAACTGCCGAATGAGGTGCCTCAACACTTCTGCTCTCCTGTCTGGGAGAAACACCAGCCCCTTTTTCGTATCGTAACGTACCCCCAGGTATTCGAGGTTCTGAGAAGGGACAAACTGACTCTTTGCCGGGTTGACTACCCAACCCAGACCTTGCAAAAACTGCACCACTCTGTCCGTCACTCTCATACTCTCCTCCTGGGATCTTGCTCGAATCAACCAATCGTCGAGATAAGGATGCACTAGAATGCCCTCTGCGCAATGCTGCCGCCACCACCACCATCATAATTTTGGTGAAGGTGCGTGGCGCCGTGGCTAAGCCAAAGGGCAGCGCCTGAAACTGATAATGACCCCAGGGCAGGGCGAACCGCAGAAACCTCTGGTGCGCTGTTCGAATCGGAATGTGCAAGTATGCCTCCATCAGATCCAGAGACGTCAAGTACTCTCCCTGCCGTACCGCTACGATGACAGACCTTAGCGTCTCCATCCGAAAGTGCGGCACTCAAAGGCAGCGATTTACGGACATTAGATCTAAAATAGGTCTCAGCGCTCCGCCCTTTTTGGGCACCACGAAATAAATGGAGTACCGACCGTCGCCGCCGCACTCGGCTTTCGGCACCTCGACCACCGCCCCTAGCTGGAGCAGCCTTTCCAAGGTCCCGCGAACTGCCGCGGTTTTCCGGGGCCCTCTGCACGGCGAACGAATGAAGGAATCCCGTACGGGTCACGCCAACTCTAAAGCATAGCCCTGTTGAAAGATTTCTAACACCCACTGATCGGACATGATGTGGGTCCAGGCGGAGAAGAACTCCCGAAGCCGCCCGCCTATGGGAGGTCCCTCCACCTGAACCCGCCTTGCCTCTTTGCGATTTACGTGGGGCAGAGGCCGTGGATGATGAGAAACCTATATTGGCCCCCCGAAATCCACGAAACCCCAAGACCACGGGCCTGAAAGTGGCCCCTTTGTAAACTCGCAAACCATGCCGAACGGAACCGACGAAAATCCCGAAACTGGCCTCGAAAACCTTGCACCGATTTCACCTGTTTGGGCTTATCCTCTGGGAGCCTGCCAGCCTTGGACTCCGAGATCTTTCACCAATTTCTCCAAATCTTCTCCAAAGAGCAAACCCCCCCTTAAAGGGGAGCTTGCTGAGACGTGACTTAGAGGGCCCATCCACCGCCCAATTTCGCATCCACACCGACCGGCGGGCGGCAACCACCAACGCCGTACTATTGGCCAGCGCCCTGATCAGATCGTAATGCACGTCTGCCAAGTACGCCGAACCAGACTCCAGTCGATCCAACTCCTTAAACTCTTCGACATCCAGATGCGATGACTGGCGCAGCCGCTGGACCCATCGCAAACATGCACGGGCCACCCACGCCCCACAGATGGAGGCCTGTAGAGAAAGAGAATCTGCCTCAAACGCCTGATTCAAAAGACCATCCACCTTATGGTCCTGAGTATCCTTTAAAGCAGCACTGCCTTCCACCAGAATAGTGGTTTTCTTTGTCACCGTGGACACCACCGCATCTACCCGTGGCGCCCGGAACCTGTCCATATCCTTGTCGGCCAGGGCATAAAGTTGTTTCATCGTGCGAATGCCACGAAGACCCGCTTCTGGCTTACCCACTCTTCCTGAATCATTTTCTCCACCACCCGGTGGACCGGAAACACCACCTGCGTCTGTCGCACCGCTTGAATGACAGGATCCTCCACCTCGTCCACTGCCGCAGGAGTAGTCAGGTTCAGCATCTGCAACGTCTCCGCGATCAAAGTGGCGAGTTCCTCTCTGCAGAAGATCCTGATAATCTTAGCCTGATCTTCGGGCTCTGGAATCTCACCGTCCTCCAGATCCTGTGAGACCTCCTCTGGGTCCCATTCCGGCTCCTGGGTCTCGGGCCACTCACCTGCCGCCAAAGACGAGTCGGTCCGCCTTGCCCGCTTAGGAGCTGGTGGCTCCTCGCTAAGCTCTAGAGCCGCCTCCAGTTTTGGTGCTGCACCAGCGAGCACCGCTGTACCTGGCTGTTTTCCCTGACGCTGTAAACAAAACGCTTGATGCATCAGTAACATAAAATCAGGGCTAAACTCAGACACCTGTGCTGATAGGGAAACTCCCGAAGGTCCCGCGAGTTCCTTAACCTCCGGCCCCTGCGCCGGCGAACACGGGGAATCTGTCCGCTCTCCCACGGTCAGTCCCTGCGCCTCTGAGCTGTCCTTGCCCTCCATCTGCTGCTCCACTGTGGACGATAGGGTCGCACAAGCCCGGCAAACCCCTGTATCGGCCACTGCGCCCCTCCTAGTACTGCACACCAGACAGAGAGGCCTTGCCGCCATCCAGCCAAGCAGCAGCCGCCTCTGGGTTTTCCTATCACTGTTCTATTTTGTTTTTTGTTTTTTTTTGTTTTGTTTTTTTAACTAGCAGATGGACTGATAGATATTATGACCTAAGGGCTTTCCCCGAGGCCGCCACTGTCCCGCAGACCCCTATGGCCCGACGAGACTGAAGGTAAAATTAAAACCAAAAGAAACGTAACCTAAACAAAATAAAACAAAAAGCTAGAAAGGTAGAGGGACCCTAAGCCGTCCCTACACTCAACGGCCTTCTAAATCGTGGGCACCGCAGCTACTCACGGGCTACACGCGGCAGCTAAAATGGCCACCGCAAACACCAAAACCGCCCCGAAAAAGGCGCCAAACTGCACTGCTGCACCCTGGCGACTTTACCTAGAGGCTCTGGACTGCAAAAGGCACCCAACCCTGGCAACCTACCGGGAGTTCTGCCGCTGCTCCGAAGAATAAATGCAGAGGCACTTTTACAGAGAGTCGGCCCCGGATTGCCGCTGTCTACCCCGACAGCATCGTTATGCCGGGGAGACAAGCAGCGCGATCCCACAGCAACAAATATTATATTGCTGCCTCTGCTCACCTCAAGAAGGGCTCTCCCCCGACTGTCCTGGGAAAGAGAACTTCTGGGCCTTAACGAGGGAACTGACCTCTATGTCCTGAGGCAGTCCCTCCCCCTGAAAGAGTGAAATGCAGGGCAAAGGAACAAGAATGCCTACAGCCTGTTACTCTTCTATGCTTTTAAAGGCACAGCTCCCGCATAAACTAAGGGTAATATACCCTCACCAATTAACTAATTAAATTTTCAACCCAGAGTCCTATCCTATTAGCTCCTTATTAATTCCTCCAGAGCCCTTCCACAGGGCTCGCCAAGTCTTTCTGCTGCATGGAAACTGGTCACACTGGGAGGAGTCTGAGTCTACAGCAGGCTATATCCAGTGATGTCATAAATTTGACATACCAGTCTCCATGCTGCAGGAGGAGATTGACAACCCAGAGGTAGAGGACTGAACTGGAGGAACGATAAGGAAGTCCACTTTGCTCCCCTCCCAGAACTTAGAGTTCATAGGGGCAAGGCTGGACTCTCTGCAGGCAAAGGCTTTCTTGCCAGAAGACAGAGCTCAAAGACTGATAGACTTGGCAAACCAGTTTCTCCAAAAGTTACTGGTTTCCGCCAGACTCTGGCTGCGGCTTCTGGGCCACATGGCGTCAACAGTGCATGTGACTCCCAATGCCCAACTCCATATGAGGCCTGCACAGTGGTGCCTCAGGACTCAGTGGTCACAGTCCACAGGATGCCTCAGAGACAGAGTAAGGGTGTCCAGACCATTCCTGAACTCCCTACGCTGGTGGCTGCACCCCCCAATCTTTTGCAAGGGGTGCCTTTTCAAATTCCTGGGTTCACAGTGGTGTTGACCACAGATGCCTCTCTGCAGGGCTGGGGAGCACATTGTCTAGGCAAGTGCACCCAGGGCCTGTGGTCTCCCTGGGAGGTCATGCAACAGATCAACCTACTGGAACTCCAGGCTATTCGCTTAGCCCTCAAGACTTTCTCTCAAAACCTGGCTCACCAGTCTGTCTTAGTACAGACGGACAACCAAGTAGCCATGTTTTATGTGAACAAACAGGGCAGCACTGGGTCCAGACTCCTTTGTCAGGAGGCACAAGCCCTTTGCTTGTTTGCACTCAAGCACAGCACGTTTCTCAAAGCTGTTTATCTCCCTGGCCAGGAGAACTGCCTGGCAGACAGGTTGAGCAGAGTTCTGCAGCCCCACGAATGGCAACTCCACCCATTAGTGGTTCAGAAGATTTTCCTGAAATGGGGGACTTCCATCCATAGATCTCTTTGCCAGTCCCCTGAACAAGCAGCTGCCCAGGTTCTGCTCCAGGCACCTGCATCCCATGAGGTGGGCAGCAGATGCTTTTCTGATTTCTTGGTCTCAGGGCCTCCTATATGCGTTTCCTCCCACACCTCTGGTGGTCTGAACCCTGTTCAAGGTTCTAAAGGACAAGGCCTCGGTACTCCTAGTAGCTCCCAGGTGGCCGAGGCAGCCTTGGATTCCACTTCTGCTTCAACTGGCAGTGGACCCCCCCCCACTGCCTCTGGGGTTGCAGCCCGACCTCCTCTCTCAGGATCAAGGTTCTCGTCTTCACCTGAATCTCAAATCTCTCAATTTGATGGCCTGGAGGTTGCAAGGGTAGTTTTGGCTCCCTGGAGCCTACCTCCAGAAGTTGAAGAGGTCGTCCTGGCCTCTAGGAATCAGTCCACTAGAAAAACCTATGTCCTGAAATGGAAAAGATTTTCTGTGTGGTGACAGCTGCATACAGAAGATCCTTTCTCCTGTGCTGTACCAGTAGTGCTTCAGTACCTGCTGCACTTGTCCAATCAGGGCCTTAAGTCCAATTCTGTTCGGGTCCACCTCTCAGCTCTGGCAGCTCACCACTCTCTGGTGGAAGGTCACTCTGTCGGTTCACCCCTTGGTGTCCCAGTTCCTCAGGGGTTTGCTCTTGCTTAAGCCTCCTGTCCGTCCTCCAGCCCCTGAGTGGGAGTTGAATGTGGTCTTACAACAACTGACTCGCCCTCCTTTTGAGCCGATGGCTACTTGTCCTCTCCGCTTCCTTTCCTGGAAGACACTCTTCCTGGTAGCCTTAACCTCGGCCAGACGAGTGAGCGAGCTTCAGGCCCTGGTCTGAGACAGGTCTTACACCAGATTCTATAGGAACAGGGTAGTCCTTAGGACTCATCCAAAGTTCCTCCCAAAAGTTGTCTTCTCCTTCCACCTTAACCAAGAGGTGGTTCTTCCAACATTCTTCCCTAGGCCTCATGCAAGCCAGGCTGAAGCGATCCTGCATACCCTGGACTGTAGGAGGGCCTTATCCTTCTACCTTGACCGTACGCAGGGACATAGAAGGGCTACCTGTATGCGTTTCCTCCCATGCCCTTGGTGGCCCAGACCCTGTTCAAGATTCTTCAGGACAAGGCCTTGGTCCTGCTAGTAGCTCCCAGGTGGCCGAGACAGCCTTGGTTCCCACTTCTGCTTCAGCTGGCAGTGGATCCTCCACTGCCTCTGGGGTTGCAACCCGACCTTCTCTCTCAGGATCAGGGTTCCCTTCTGCACCCCAATCTCAAAGCTCTCAATTTGATGGCCTGGAGACTGCAAGGGTAGTTTTGGCTCCCTGGGGCCTACCTCAGGAAGTTGAGAAGGTTGTCCTAGCCTCTAGGAAACAGTCCACTAGGAAAACCTATGATCTCAAATGGAAAAGGTTTTCTGTGTGGTGTCAGCTACGTACAGAAGATCCTTTCTCCTGTACTGTACCAGTGGTGCTTCAGTACTTACTGCACTTATCAAATCAGGGCCTTTCCAATTCTGTTCGGGTCCACCTCTCAGCTCTAGCAGCTCACCACTCACTGGTGGAAGGACATTCTCTGTCGGTTCACCTCTTGGTGTCCCGCTTTCTCAGAGGCTTGCTTTTGCTCAAGCCTCCAATCCGTCGTCCTGCTTCTGAGTGGGAGTTGAATGTGGTCTTGCAGCAACTGACTCGCCCACCTTTTGAGCCGATGGCTACTTGCCCTCTACGCTTCCTGTCCTGGAAGACACTCTTCTTGATAGCCCTAACCTCAGCCAGGCGAGTGATTGAGCTTCAGGCCCTGGTCTGTGACAGGCCTTACACCCGCTTCTATAGGAACAGGGTAGTCCTTAGGACACATCCAAAGTTCCTCCCAAAAGTTGTCTCCTCCTTCCACCTTAACCAAGAGGTGGTTCTTCCAAAATTCTTCCCTAGGCCTCATGCAAGCCAGGCTGAAGCAGTCCTGCATACCCTGGACTGTAGGAGGGCCTTATCCTTCTACCTTGACCGTACGCAGGGACATAGAAGGGCTACTCAGCTCTTCATATCTTTTGATCCTAATAATTTGGGGTTGGCTGTGTCCAAGCGTACCTTGTCCATATGGGTGGCTGACTATCACCTGGGCTTACAGGGCGGCTGACCTTCCCTTGCAGGGTCGGGTCATGGCCCACCGTGTCAGGGCTATGGCTGCCTCAATAGCTCATCTCTGCTCTGTACCATTGGCAGACATCTGCAGGGCTGCAACTTGGTCCTCAAGCCAGACTTTTGCGGCCCATTACTGCCTGGAGAGGGAGTTCCATAGGGACAGTGCTTTTGGCCAGGCAGTACTCCGGAATCTCTGAGGTTTAGGCAACTCCTGCCCTCCAGCCCTCCGATGGGCTACCGGTGGAGGTTCTGTTTTCAGTGAAAAGCCTTTCTCTGCTGCTGGGACTAGAGGGAGTTCTCTTGTTCAGCCTGGGATCCTGGTAGCCCAGAGCTAGGGAGTCACCCATATGTGAGGACTGACTTCCTGCTTGGTCCTGGAGAAAGTATTTATTCACCTGTAACCGGTGTTCTCCAGGAGCAGCAGGAATCTGTCCTCACAACCCTCCCTCCTCCCCTGGGAGTTGCAGTTGTACATAGTTCATTTTATTTTTTGTGTGCTGTTTTTTAGCTATGTCATCAGACTGAGCAAGATGGCACCTTTAAGCAGGAAGGGGACCGCGCATGCGTGCAGTATTCCCAAAGGCTTTCATAGAAAGCTGGGGAAATGCTCCGCAGGGGCTCCATCGATGTCCATGTCACACATATGTGAGGACTGACTTCCTGCTTGGTCCTGGAGAAAAAAGAGCCCCCGCGAGGTCAAGACCGGCCTTCCAGGGAAAAACAGAAAAAAGGGCGCAAACGCCAGCCACGAAGGGCAAAAACCGAAAAATAGAGAACAGGCTCGATACCGGTGTACCGAACCGGGCGGGAAGGGGAACCGGCATCGAACTCTGAGAAAAAGGCGAAGAAATCTTCGAAAAAACGTCAACTTTTCCCGGGCGACTAGGACAAATGTCTGAAGGGCTCCACGGAAAAAGAGAGACTGAGCAAGATGGCACCTTTAGGTGGGAAGGGGACCGCGCATGCATGTAGTATTCTCAAATGCTTTCATAGAAAGTTGGGGAAATGCTCCGCACGGGGGCTCCATTGGCGCCGATGTCACCCATAAGTGAGGACTTCCTTCCTGCTTGGTCCTGGAGAATATAACATAACTCATTTTATTTTGTTATAAACTGCATTATGGTTCTTGCTTTTTCTTTTTGAATACTATATACTGTATATTCTACATCCACAGAAACCTCTCCTTCGACAATGGGTGCAGAGCAGAAGTAGGACATTCACCCCCAGAACTCATATTAAAAACAAATCTGATTTTGGTCATCTCACTAACAACATTCTCCAGTACCAGGTATATTGTAAACTAATATAAAACCCTATAAAAATCACTAAAGATCTACAAGGCCAAATCTACCAGCATAAACTTCCAAAACTCATAACAAGGGACTTACCCCCCAAAAAAGCAGCACTATAAATACTGCAGTGGGCCCTAGAACATCCATACATCTATTTGAAAAGCTGAACAAGTCAAATTACTACAGTACAGATCCCTACATATAAACTCGATGTTAGCACAACATCTGGCCTCGGTCACACACTCAGAACATGGACCTTCACCGAGTATAAAATAAGTGACCACAATCTAAAGAAAAAAAAAAAATATATGTAGACAAAAATTAAACTGAAACCCCAAGAAGCCAAACTCTGCATGTGATGCAACACCAGAGAAATAAAAGATGCAGTTTCCCATACTGTGTAAAATATAAAGATAGCGCAAAATCCAAATCACTAAATTGAAAATAAAATTTTTTCTACCTTTATCTGACCATTTTATTTTCTGATCATGCTGGTTCTGATCTGAGGCTTCTGTTTTCCTCTATCTTCTCTTAGCTCCTTCTACAGTCTCTAATCCATCTGCCTTTTCTTGTCTCTCCCTTTTGTTTTCTTCACTTCCTTCCATTTTGGATTTTGAATTTTTTCCTTTCAGCTTCCTTCCACTTATTTCTCTCTCTCCACCCAAATTTCACTACTCATTCAGTCCTCAATCTCCCTCTTTTTTACGCCATCTACCTACCGCTCTTTTCACCCCCGTCCTTCCATTCCTCAGTTTTTCTTCCCTGGTCCATTATTCCCATCTTTTACTCACTCTCTCTCCCCCTCCATGTCTAACATCTCTCGACCCCTATCCATTATCTCTTTTCCCTCTATCCAGTACCTCTGCTCTCTTTCCCTTATCCTTCCATGTCTGCCCTCTCCCTTCCTATCCCCCTGCAACCAGCATCTACCCCATCTCCATACCTTATCATCCCCTCCCTATTACTCCCATGTCCAGCATCTCACTTTCTCTTTCTCAACTTATTTACCCCATGTCCATATTCTCCCCTCTTCCTATTACCCCATGTCCTGCATTTCCTTCTCCCCTTATTACCCTATGTCCAGCATCTCCCCTCCGTCCCCTCACCCCAAATCCAGCATTTTCCCATAGTCTCCCTATTACCCCCTGGCGAACATCACCACTATGTCTCCCCTCCTTGCTTCTCCACATGCCCCTTCCCATGTCCAGTATCTCCCTAATCCCCCACCTCAAGCTTATCCCCACTGCCTCCCTATCCCCTCCATGCATCCATCATCTCCCTTCTGACTCACTGTGCCCATCCACATCCACCTCTCAGTACCCCCCTATGTCCATCCCTTGTATGTACAAGGGGGAGAACCTGCTCGTGGAGCAACATGTCCCATGGGCAGGGGCTGTGCAAGCCATGATCCCAGCCCAGAGAAGCAGGGCACAATTGGCCTTGCACAGCCCTGCCTGTGGGATATGCTGCTCCCATGGGCAGGCTCTGCTTCCCCGAACTGTGATCGCTGCCTCTCACACCCTTCTGCCTGTGTGAGCAGCATGCCCTGCGGGCAGGGGCTGTGAAAGCCACCACTGTGGCTCAGAGAAACAGAGCCTGTCCATGGGAACTAACATCAGGAGGGCACCGTTGCTAGCTGTCCACCCATCCACTCCCCACTGAGGATGACCTGCAGAGCGCCAGCGGCCTAATGGAGAGTCTGCCCACAGGACATGTTTCTCCTGTGGGCAGAAGGCTCAGAGTAGCAATCGCAGCCTCTCACAGCCTTCTGCCTGCGGGAGCAGCGTGTCCCATGGGCACACTCTCCACTTGGCCACCAGCACTTCGCAGGCCATCCTGAATTGGAAGTGGGGGAGTGGGCGGCTAGCAACGATGCCCTCCTAACATCGCCAACCCCCTTACCGAGTACCCAGCTTACCGGGTAGTGCCGAACCTGGTCCAGCATTTGTCCTTCTGCTCCACCCCCCTTTGTCCAGCATTTGTCTTCTTGCTTTCCCCCCTCGGCTGTCCAGCATTTGTCTTCCTGCTTCTTCAGAGTTGCAAGCGCCCCCGCTTTTGCTTCCTTTTTTTTTTTTGATAGCTCACCGCCGCAGCTTGTCCTCAGATCTGGAGCAGTGGCGGTGTGCTCCAGCCAACCTAGGAGAGGTGGAGGTGGCAGCAGTAGCACCTGGTCCCCTTGAATTTTTTTTTACATAAAAGTCAGTGAGGTAACAGCCACTTGGCTGTTTTGGGGGCATTTTTTTGCCACTTCCAAAACTTTGCCACCTGAGGCAGCTGCCTCATTCTAAGCCACCGCTGGGCCTTGGGTTAATATGGGTGAGCACAAAGAAAAAACAAATTTTGATACTGCCTCCAGTAACTCTCTCATTTGACTGTTCTGCTGCTGTTGATTTGGTGGCTCTCGTATCAAAATGGAGGAGCCATGGCCCACTCTTGGCTACACCCCTGCATGCAGTACAATATCAGGGAAATACAAAGAGAAGCATGCGCCCATGTATTGTGTAATATGAAGATAGAACATGAAAATTCTAAAGACTGACGTATTTCACTCACTAAATTGAAAATAAAATTCATTTTTCTGCCTTTGATGACTGGGCATTTTATTCTCTAATCATTTATTTTTGTTGATCTCAGTCTCTGGTTTCTGCTTTCCTGTCTTCTCTTAACTTGTTTTCTAGAGTCTCTGGCCCATCTGCCGCTTCTCTCCCCCTGTCTTTTTCACTTCCTTTCATCCGACATTCACAGTATATTTTGCTTTCAGATTTCTTTATTTTTCTCTATAAATTCACATTTTACTACTCCTTACCATCCAGTTCTTAATCCCCCTCTTATTACTGTATCTACCACTTTTTACACCCTTAACATACACACCTCATTCACCATCTCTCTCCTTCTGAAGCCTCTTATTCCCTAGTCTAACTCTTGCCTTTCTTCCCCCCCCCCTCCACATCCAGCATCTGTCCAGGGATGGCCCCAGAGTTGGTTCAAGGTATTGGCACCCTAAGCAAATCTTAAGCCTTATGCCCCCTTACTCCCCCACCTTGCTGTCTATTTTTCAGCTTTCAATACCCTGCTTTTTGCTGTCCTCTAGAAGCTGCCGCCTAGCTTGCCTAATTGGTTGTCTCAGCCCTGCATCTATCTGGACAGTGAAAAAGACAGACAGGAAGAAAACTGATGCCTTTGAATTATGGTGCCAGCAGCGAATACTGTGTATACCATGGACTGCCCAAAGAACAAACCAGTCGGTACTAGAGGAGATCAAACCTAAGCTTTCTTTAGAAGCTCAGATGACAAGACTTTGACTTTCATACTTTGGACACATCATGTGAAGAAAGAGATTAGAGAAAGACATCATTCTTGGCAAGATAGAAGATCAACGCAAAAGAGGAAGGCCAGCAATGAGATGGATTGATACAATAACAGCAGCTACGGGTACCAGTCTGTCAACAATGAGCCGCCTGACTGAAGACCGAACACAATTTAGGATAGCTATCCAGAGGGTCGCCATGAGTCGACTCCGACTCAACAGCACTTAACACCACCACCACCACTGAAAAATACAAAGAGATTGGTATATTCACTTTCCAAAGCTGACATTAAAACATTACAACACTCCCAACACACACAAATGATACAGGCTCAGAAGTCCCAACATAAGACCTCTCCCAAAACCCCACACAAAAGGAAGACAATGTGCGCTCAGTGGTCTTAATATTACACTGCCCAACCGACCTTATACTACTTTGCCCTCAGTCTCACTACCTCCTTCCAGCAGGAAGACTGAACCCCTCTCTCTTTCCCCAGGGGCCCAACATCAGCCCTTTTCTCTCCAATGAGGGATGATGGTGGACCTCTCGAAAAAGATAGCTCCTCCTGAGGAGGAAGGCCAAATCCCCTAAGGGAGAGATAGAAGGGAGAAGGGGGTGTGACAATCCTGCCTCTCTCTCCCTCAAGCCCTTCTTCCAGCAGGCCTGTTAAAACCCCTGTGTCTTTCCCCAGAGACCCAGCATCAGCCCTCTCCTCTCCCCTCCCCAACTTAATCTGAGTCCCCACTTGCACCTCCAAAGCGTCTTTTGCTTGTTACCTCATTTGCCAGCCTAATCCCTGCTTACCATCCACCCAACCCACAAATTCCACTTTGCTTGCCCCAGGATTCACCCCTCTGTTTTACCCTTAAGGGCACTCTTTTTCCTACCTGCTCTCCCTCTCAATGGAGCAGTTCCTATTCCGTCCCATGCTTTTCCCCTCTCAGTGTTCACTTAACCCCCCCCCCCACTCAATTCCAAGCATTTTCCCTTCCCCCCACCCCCCTTAGAACTCCCTGTACCCACTCTTTGTTCAAGTCTTCCAAAAAAACCAAAAATCATTACACCCCCTCTGGAACAGATAAGAAAGAATGAATACACTTACAATGTTCGTTGCAGCTGCTGGTGTGTTTGTATTGGGGGGGGGGGGGGGAAGAGCATCCAGATTGGAACACAGTGATCTCTGGCCTAAGGAGAGATGCAGAGTAAGAGAGATGCCTTTTCAGCATTTGGTTGAAGGAGGCAACCGGGCCAGTAGGCAGGAGCATCCTAAGAGGTATGTGAGGCCATATGCAGAAAAATTGTGGTGCCTCATATGAATAAATATTAGCATACAGGATTTAATTAGTCAGTGTTATGAGCAGGTTAATGATGAGAAGGGAAGAAAATAAAATGAGACACAAATATACTGCTATCTGTGAATTCAAGATCATGTACCCAGGCTGGGCTGGATTGGACTTTGCCAGAGCTGGAAAAGCCCCAAAAATCAGCAACAATGAATCTATCCAGCCACAAAACAAAAATTTAAAACTTAGATGTTCCCTTTTAGAGTTCCTTGAATCTGAACTGACAAAATATTTTCAATTTTAGACTGGCGGTATTAAGAACAGAAAATTGAAATCTCATAGACAATCTATATTCCACTACCCCCCACACCCTACAGGTAGGGTTGGCAACTGGCTCCAGATGTGCCCGACACACTCGATCCAGTCCTAGGTTTTCCCCACTGCATGCAGGGACATGTAGTTCTGATTTTTTCATTGCACTCCATAGGAAAAGCAAGACTACATGTCTCTGCATACAATGGGGTAAACCCAGAACTGGATCAAACCTGTCGGGCGCATCTGGAGCCAGTTGGCAACCCTACATCAACCTCAGAGCCCCTACAAACACAAAACTCAGTCCAGCTAAGGTCCCATGTGCTTAATGCTATCTTGTAGATGTATTAAACCATTTCCCATAAACCCCATAGGGCACCTGGCTGATACTATGCCCACTGTCCTATCAGTGAAAGCCTTCTGACATTATCTTGGTTATAGCCCTGCATTCCCCATAGGCCAACCCGCATTCAGACACTGTCACCATGGCTGGGCCAATCATCAGGAAAACCAGGCAGTCGCCTAGGGCAGCAGCTTCTTGGGGGACAGCAAAGAGCAGAGCATTCAAAGCTAAACAAATTGTGATAGCTGGAGAGGGCGTAAGACTTAAGATTTTCCTAAGTTGCAACATCTTAAACCAACACTTGGGTCAGCCCTGACTCTCACTTAGGATCAGCTTATGGCTATACCAGGAGTGGGAGAGTAGCATGGTGGCTAGAGCAGGGGTCTCAAACTCAAATTGCTTTAAGGGCCAAATGAGGACTTGTAAAGTAACCCGCGGGCCGCATAAGATGCAGGGCCTCATTTGCATAATGTTACCATACACTAACTTTTAGTAAACATGCCTCTTAATGAGTGTACAGATAAAGAAAGACTAAAAGATTTCTACATTACTATAATCCAGTGCCAACCGCCAAGCACATTAGGAACTACTACAAAACACTGCCCATTTAGAACCCATAGCAAACCTGCTGTATCGTAACAGCACTACCAGGACTCACAAAGCACCATACTCTACCTATCAAAAGGCAACACTGCAAATATTAAACCAATACATTTCAGAGAACAATAATAAATGACCTACTGGGGAAAGAGAACAAGTGGCAATGTCAAATAGGAATTACATAAACAGAATACCTCAGCTCAGTTACACATGCAGAACATACACTATCACCAAACAAGGAATCACAATTTAGAAACAGGAAGACAATAATTAAACTGGGAACCCCAAAAGCCAAACTTGGAATGTACAACACTGTAGAAATAAAACTATAAATTAATTTCCTTTTGTACTAAACAAAGCGCAGACATTAATGATGCACATTTCCCAGAGCTGACATATTCCAGTTAATAAATTCAAAATAAAGAGATATTTTTCTACCCTTTTGTGCATTTTTTTCAGTTGTAATTGTTCCAGCCACTTTCTTCGTGTCCATTTCAAGTCCTAGTCCCCCATAGCCCATTACCAGTCCTAACCCCCCCCCCATCACCCCATTTTCAGTCTTACCCCCCTCATAGGCCATTACCAGTCCTACCCCCCATCAGCCCAGGTAGATTTAAAAAGAAAACAAAAAAAAAAGCCTTGCTGCTGCTACTGCCGCCACAGTATCAAGTGTCCCGGGGGCCGGGCCGGGCGCCCCCCCCCCCCCCCGCCTGGCAGAGTCCTCTCTGCAGCATCAGCTCCAAAAGCGGTGGCTTTCAGAGCCACGAAGAGAGAGAGTGTTTCTCTCTCGCTGCTCTTGAAGCCAGAGCCGCCAGAGAGAAACTCACTCTTCAAGGCTCTGAAAGCCACCGCTTTTGGAGCTGATGCTGCAGAGAGGACTCTGCCGGGCAAGGGGTGGCGCCGCAGGACGCTTGATTCTGCCGCTGCCATGGCGGCGGCAGCAGCAGCAGCAAGTTTGTTTGTTTTTTAATCTACCGGCCAGCTGCTTAACACGCCGGGCCAAATGTGTCACAGGCTGCACAAGATTCGCAGGCCACGTGTTTGAGACCCCGGGGTTAGAGCAACAGCCTCATACACAAGAGACCAGGGTTTGATTCCCACTGACAGTCCTTGTGCAAGTCACTTTACTCTTCCATTGCCTTAGAAGAAAAGGCATGGCAATCTACTTCCCATCATATCTTGCCAAGAAAACCCAGGGGCTGCTGGGTCAGCACTGACTTGATGTCACTTTAAAAAAAATGTGTATACAAGTTTCATATAAAAAAAAGGCACTAACATATAGGTTGGTCAATTCTTGCCACCTACATTGTAATTCCATTGTTGTGCTCTAGCAGACACCCAGAAACTGTTTGTGGTAGCTCCAGTATATACTCCTCTGCCACTAACTAGTCCAGGCCCTTTTGCCTTTCTCTCTACCTCACCTCTTCCCCTCCAAAGTACTCTCCTCTTTCCTTCCTTCATGCTCCCACCTAGCCCCCCTCCAGACACCTCCTCTACAGCTTGCCTGCTCAAGGCCCTTCTAGTATGACAATAGTACTGCATCACATATATATACAAGACAGAAAAATGGAAATTACACTTACTTGGTAATTGAAGTTACTGGAGGGTCCAGTTTAGTCCTCCACATCCGGGTAGTGCACCTCCTCCTGCAGCAAGGAGACTGGACCAATCAACTCTTTAGAACTGCAGCCTGCTTACTGCTGGAACTCCCATGAGCCCTCCAGTGAACTAGTAACAAAGCAGACTAAAGAAAATATAGATTAAGGAAAGAACAGAGAACCAGAAAAAATACTTATAAAGGAGTTGCAGGACCCCCTCCCCAAACGAGAGGGCTGAAACGCTGCACCTTTCTTCAATTCCCGGTCCCGAACCCCGACCGCCCGTACCGGAAGCCGAGGAAAACAAAAAGCGAAGACCGAGAAGAAACTCGAAGGAACGCAAATCCATGGGACGCGAATCCTGCTGGACCTATCCTGGATAGATTTGTGTCTTTTTTTTTTTTTTTTGTAAATCTTTGAGTTGTATGTATTTCTGCAGAAAAGCCTTCAAAGTAAATGACCGCATAGCAGAACGGGCAAAGCGCGCCGCTAAGACTGACCAAAAAGAAAGTACCGGGTGGGAAGGAGGACTAAACTGGACCCTCCAGGAACTTCAATTACCAGGTAAGTGTAATTTCCATTTCCTGAGCGGGTGTCCAGTTTAGTCCTCCACATCCGGGATGTAGCAGAGCAGTTAACAACAGGGGGGATCTTGACACGCGGCACGCAAGACCGCCGACCCAAAGCTGGTATCCAGAGCTGCTGCCACATCCAACCGGTAATGTCTACTAAAGACATGGAGAGATGACCACGTCGCCGCGCGACAAATCTCCAGCGGTGATACGAGACTATGCTCCGCCCAAGACACGGCCTGCGCCCTAGTGGAATGAGCTCGTAACCCCAAGGGAACAGTCTTCCCCTGCAGAAGATAAGCGGACGCGATCCCTTCTTTAATCCACCGAGAAATGGAGGCCTTAGCCACCGCTTCTCCCTTGCGCGGCCTGCCAAACAGCACGAACGATCCGACTTTCGAAAAGGCGCGGACACCTTGAGATACTGACGCAGGACCCGACGCACATCAAGCTTATGAAGGACAGAGCCGGACGCCGTAGACTCCTCAGGAGCCACGACTGGCAAGACCACGGGCTGATTCACGTGAAAGGGAGACACCACTTTAGGCAAGGAAGGAAGGAACCGTGCGCAAAATTACCCTATCGCTAAGAAAGGATAAAAAGGGAGGTCTACAAGACAGCGCCTGAAGCTCAGAGATACGACGCGCTGAGCAGATAGCAACGAGGAACACCGCCTTCAACGTCAAGTCCTTAACCGAGGCACGGCGGAGAGGCTCAAAAGGCTCGAGACAAAGTCTGCAGCACCAGGTTCAAATCCCAGGGCGGCAATACCACCCTGCGAGCAGGACGTAAGCGAAAAACCGCTTTGAGAAAACGGCGAACGTCCATATGCGAAGCAAGAGGAACGTCGTGGATCTTGCCGCGATAGCACGCCAGAGCGGCAACCTGGACCTTTAACGAGCTTGCGGCCAAACCCTTGTCAAAACCTTCCTGCAAAAAGCTTAGAATGATCGCAACAGAAGAAGTCGCGGCCCGGACTGCATGCCGGGAACACCAATCCTCAAAGATCCTCCAAATCCGAACATAAGTGAGGGAGGTGGAAGGCTTTCGCACTCGCAGTAGTGTGGAAATAACCGCTTGGGAGTACCCTTTCTTCCTCAACCGAGCCCTTTCAATGGCCATACCGTAAGCGAGAACCGATCCACCTGAGGCATGCGCAGAGGCCCCTGCACCAGGAGATCGACGAGGGGAGGAAGCCGCCAAGGCACGCCGTCAAGCAACCGTACCAGATCCGCGTACCACGGGCGATGAGGCCAATCGGGAGCTACCAACAAAACCGTTCCGCGGTGTGCTTCGATGCGTTGCACTACTCTGCCGATCAGAGCCCACGGCGGAAAGACGTACAGAAGCTCGAACTCTGGCCACGGTTGGAGAAGCAAGTCGATACCCTCGGACATTCGTTCCCTTCGCCTGCTGAAGAAACGACTCGTCTTGGCCGATTCGAACGTCGCCATGAGATCCATGATGGGCGGACCCCACCAACGAACTATCTGGGCAAACATCTGTGGATTTAACTCCCACTCTCCGGCATCTATACGCACACGACTCAGAAAATCTGCCATGACATTGTCCTTTCCAGCAATATGCGCTGCCGAAATGGCCAGGAGACGACTTTCCACCCAAACGAACAGTGTGTCCGCTTCGACTTCCAGGGACACGCTGCCTGTGCCACCCTGCCGGTTGACGTACGCTACCGCCGTCGCGTTGTTTGACAGAACGCGAACCGCCCAACCGCGGACCGACTCCTCGAAGGCTTGAAGCGCTAGCCGTATTGCTCTCAGCTCGAGCCGGTTGATTGACCACAGGGCCTCGTGCGCAGACCATGTCCCCTGTGCAAACCGCCCCTGACAGTGGGCTCCCCAGCCGGAGACTCGCATCCATGATGACTGGCAACCAGAGGGGCTATTCCAGGGGAGCTCCCTTTCGAAGCAATAGCGGGGACAGCCACCATTGCAACGCCAGCCGGACCCAGCGGGGACACAACCACCGGCGGTTGAGAGAATCCGACTGATGGGACCAACGACGTAACAGAGCACGCTGAAGAGGCCGCATATGAAAGCGGGCCCACGGAACCACTTCCAGAGTCGATGCCATGGTTCCCAACAATCGGAGATACCACCAGGCCGACAAAGCGGGGTCCGCTAGGAACGCCCGCAGGAGCTGACGCAAAGTCTGGGCACGGCGAGCCGGGAGAGACACTATCCCCGTGGCAGTATCGAAACAAACCCCCAGATATTCGAGATGTTGAGTCGGCACCAGTTGACTCTTGGACACATTGATCACCCAGCCGAGATTCTGCAGAAGACGAACAACTTTGTCTGTGGCCTGTAAGCTCTCCTCCGCGGACTTTGCTCTTATCAACCAATCGTCGAGGTAGGGGTGCACCAGAACCCCCTCCTTGCGCAAGGCCGCCACGACTACAACCATCACCTTGGTGAAAATGCGAGGCGCGGTGGCCAGGCCGAAAGATAGTGCTTGGAATTGGAAGTGACCCCAGGGAAACGTGAAGCGGAGAAACTTCTGATGGTCGGGTCGAATGGGAATATGCAGATAGGCCTCGGTGAGATCTAGAGAAGTCAGATACTCTCCCTTTCGTACAGCGACAATGACGGAACAGAGAGTCTCCATCCTGAAATGAGGTACCCGTAGACAGCGGTTCATGCCTTTGAGATCGAGAATAGGCCGCACAGAGCCGCCCTTCTTTGGCACCACAAAATAAATGGAGTAACGACCGAGACCGCGCTCGTTCGCCGGAACTGGGACTACGGCACCCAGCGCTAACAAGCGTTGCAAGGTTACCTGAATATCTAGTTCCTTCTGCGACCCCTTGCAGGGAGAGAGAACAAAAGGAGTCTCTTGGAGGGATGGCAAAGTCCAATGCATAACCGTCTCGGACGATCTCGAGGACCCAACGGTCCGAAGTAATGTGGGCCCAAGAGGGGAGAAAGTTCCGAAGACGTCCGCCGATAACTTGAATCCCCTCCAGAGCCCGCCTCCTTTCATTGCTGTTTGCGGCTAAAGGAAGAGGAAGTACCGGAGGAAGCGATGGAAAAGCCCCTGCCAGCCCCCCGGAATCCACGAAAGGACTGAGCCCGAGACGCAAACCGGCCTCGCTGGGAATTCCAAAGGCGGGTCGATCAAAATCTCCAAAAATCTTGAAAAGAACCCCGAGGGGTTGGAAAAGCTCTAACCGACTTAGGCTTGTCCTCCGGAAGACGTCCACCTTTGGACTCACCCAAGTCTTTCACCAACTTGTCCAAGTCCTCCCCGAATAGCAACTTACCCTTAAAGGGAAGTCTGTTAAGGCGAGACTTGGAGGAAGGATCGGCGGCCCAGTTACGTAACCAAAGGGACTGGCGCGCAACCACCAACGAAGCCATACTATTTGCCATGTTACGAATCAAATCATAATGGACATCTGCCAGATAAGCGGAACCCGACTCTAGGCGAGTAACCTCAAGCAACGCCTGCTGGTCTAGGGAAGAATTCTGACGCAAGCGCTGAGTCCATCTCAAAGAAGCTCTAGCAATCCAGGCCGCACAAATGGAAGCCTGTAGAGACAAGGCATTCATCTCAAATGCTTGCTTCAACAAACCATCCACTTTCTTGTCCTGAAGGTCTTTTAAGGCAGCACTGCCTTCCACCGGAATGGTGGTCTTTTTGGTCACCGCAGATACTGCCGCATCAACCCGAGGGGACTTGAATTTCTCCTTATCCTCGTCCTTCAACGGATAAAGACGATGCATCGTCCGGATGCCCTTCAAACCCGCGTCTGGATGGTCCCATTCGGTTTGTATCATCTGAGCCACCACCCGGTGAACAGGGAAGACCACCTGAGAGTCCCGAACCGCCTGAATGAGCGGATCCTCCAACACCTCGGCCTCCCCCGGAGGCAGCGCTGAGAGATTGAGCGTCTGAAGGGCCTCCGTGATAAGAGGAACCAACTCCTCCTTACGAAAGACCCGAACAATCCTAGCCTGATCCTCAGGGTCTGGAATTTCACCCTCTTCAAGGTCATCTACACTGCCCTCCAGATCAGCATCCAGCTAGAGGTCTGGTACCTCGAAATCGTCTTGCACTAAGCCAACAGAAGGCGACTTCCTAGCTGCCTTGGAGGGCGGCTCCGGCGGCAGTGAGACAGGCGGCAGAGAGACGAGAGCTGGGGGAGAGGACTCAGGCCATTTGCCCAACTGCCCCAACTTGAACGCCTGATGCATAATGAGTACGAAATCTGGAGAAAAATGCGTCAGAGCAGAAGAAGATTCCCCGTGCTCCCCAGAGACTCCGGAGCCCTGGGCCTGAGAGCCAGTAGCCACAGGCGGCAACAGCAACCCCGGAGAAAGATCACCCTCAGCAGGCAGCGGAGTCACCAAATGCTCAGCTGGAGAAAGGGAGTCCCCTTGATGTTCTACGCCAGCGGAGACTGCAGCACAGCGGGAGCAGAAACCAGCGGCAGAGACGGACCGCCTACGCAAACCGCAGACCAGGCATTGAGATTTGGAGGACATGTTGAGCGGCAATCAGGGCTGAAGCCGGGGAAAGGAGAAAAACAGGGTACCCCGAGACAGCCAAGAAGTAAGTGAGAGAGCCAGAGACCGTCCCGCGCCACACAGGCCCCGCGGGCTTAAACGCGTTTTTGGGGGTTTTTTTACACGAAAACAAAAAAGGAACAGTTAGGGCATGCCCAACAGTGAAAGGAAGGAAAACCGCCACCAAATTAAAGTAACTGGGAGCCCGCAAAGGCACTTAACGCCAAAGGAGAAAATTCAAAATGGCCACCGCGACTCGAGGCACGCTGAAGAAAAAAAGGCGCCAAAAACACAAGAAAAAAGGGAAATAAAATAAATAAAATAAAAGGCCCGACGATCAAAATATCCCGATGAGAGGAACACTTACCCTGAAAGGAGCCAAAAACAAGCGTTCACACAGGCGCTCAATCAGCCCGAAGGACAGCCGAGAGCCGAAGTGCTGAAGCACAGTCAAACCCCAGGCTGCAGCCGGAATGCCTGACCGCGAGTGCAGGGCAATAAGAGGGAAGAAGAAGAGCCGCGGGTATACTGATCCTGCCCCCGAACTGTCCTGGGGGAGCGATCAGAGCAGCCGGTAGAGACTGCAGGCAGGGAGCCAGGGGAGAAGCAGTGCTGTTCAGCCTCTCCACAGCGGGTATCCCCGTGTTCCAAGGACACTCGTTTGTTTTTGTTTTTGTTTTTTTTAATCAATTAAAGAGACAGTAGCATAGAAAAAGAAATCAAAGTAAAGTAAAGTAAATGAAAACTGGAAAAAGCACAAGTAATAACAAGAAGTGAGCCTAGCTCCAGGCTCACACCACCTCCTGCTGCAAGGAGACTGGACACACTGGAGGGCTCATGGGAGTTCCAGCAGTAAGCAGGCTGCAGTTCTAAAGAGTTGATTGGTCCAGTCTCCTTGCTGCAGGAGGAGGTGCACTACCCGGATGTGGAGGACTAAACTGGACACCCGCTCAGGAACTAACAGAATTGCCCTATGAGAAAATAAGCAGTAGCAAGTGATGTGAGATTTAATTTAGTAGGTAAATAGTAGGAGATGCACATACTAGATCCCCTATTGCTCTCTATGACTCCATTTGTTTTTTTGTATACACACACACACACACACACAAAACCCAGTCAGATAAATTAATGGTGGATTATCCTGGTCTGTTCCAATGGTGGTGTCAGAGAAAACAGCACATCAGATTAGGGTTGAACCTCTCTCTCCCACTTCTAACTGTAGTCCACCAACCATTCTTTCATCTCTAAGAGCTAAACCATATATCAGGCCAAAATTAAAATAAACTATTCCAATCTTTGTGGCCTTTTTGCAGCATTTAAAACACTAATTGTTCAGGGTCTTGCTAGTTTTACCTACACCATGGGACCAAACCCTATCTACAAACTCATGCACCTCTGCCACCCTGCTGGGTGCTAAGTGAGCTTCCCTGCTTCAGGAATAGCTGCCCTTTGCATGGGGGAGGGGGCTGGGCTTTTCTTTTCTGGGATTCTAATGAGTGGTGTCTGGGAGAGAAGGCTTAAGTCGCTTTTGGATCCTGATGCGACTCTCTTGTTCACACCTTATGTGTATCTTACCATATTCTAGTCCCCAGTTTCACTATGTGTTTTGTTTTGATTAGACTGTAAGCTCCAAGGAGCAGGAACTGTGTCTTACATCTATATGCACAGTGTTGCTTACACCTTGTAGTGCCATACAAATGATTAGTAGTAGTAGTAGTAGTAAAAGACATGAGAAATCTCCTACCCCTAGGCTGTATTATGCGGTTACAGATGTCCCCAGTTTTTGGGGACTGTCCTCAATTTTCAAGCTGTTTCCCCCTCAGGGTCAGTGCAAGGATATGAGACGCCCCATGCAAAATTCATTCCTAGCACCTCCCTGCTTCAACCCCCACCTTCATTGCTGCCACAGCACTGGAGTTATCTTCCCCTCTGGTGCAGCAGCGTTGTTCATGCTTCTGCCCCCCTCGGAATCCACTTACTATTTACATGGGAACAGAAGTTTTCCCCCACCAAGCAAAAGCAAGTGGAATTAGTTGGGGGACAGAAGTACCAACAGCACCATAGCGCCAGAGGTGAAGGTAACTCTGGCACCATGATGCCATATTAAAAGTACTGCTACAGCTGTGGCAATGGGGGTAGGGGGCTGGCACAGAGGTGTTAGGAATAAGGTTCAGTAATTCATAACCTTCTCATTTGAGGGCCTCAGCCTTATCTTGTTTCAGGACATCCAACATTGCTATACATGCAAATCTTCATTTATTAACTTAAGAATCACATTAATGAAGTTAAAGACAGATGCATAAGATAATTACTACATGCAAACATGCTGAGGCAACTCTGCTGTTTCATCTTATTCCATTTAACTGTGCCTAAGCATGAGGAATGTGGGAGCCAACACAAAAGCAAGAGGAGCTGTCAGGAAAATATCAAAGAGAGCAAGTTGAAAAGTTATAGAAACTGCAGAGCCAGTGATGGTGGAAGGGGTAAGCGAAGGATGTGGTTCTCCAGAGACTAATGCAGCCACACTGAAGGCAACATCACTTGACAGCTACCAGCCTGGATCACTGCCCCTGAAGGCCCAGTACAAATCCTTAAGTCCTCACTGACCATATGCTGATTCTCCCTTGCCATTCTGATATCAGACTATTTCATCCATGCTTGCAAACAGACACACTGCTCGCGCTCTCTCTCTTCACAAGAAAGAAAAGAAAAGAAAAGGGGGGAGCAAATTCTGACTGGAGTTTTTAATGGCATTGCCAAGTCTGCCAAGCCCAAAAGGGCCCCCACAGTGGTACTAGAGATGAGGGGGCACCTGGAGTAGCTTCAAACTCAGGGACTCTTAACAACTGTTGCACATAAGCCAGCTCAAACTTCGTATTTTATGCTCTCCAAGTCTTCAAAGACTACCTCAAAAATCAAGTCATTCTCTTCAGGACAGACAACCAGGTAACTATGTTTCATATAAAAAACCAGTAAGGTTTTAAAAAGGGTTCCAGAAGTAACCTGGGAAACTACAGACCAGTGAGCCTGATGGCAGTACTGGGAAAAGTGGTAGAAACCATTATAAAGAACAAAATGTAGATAGTCATGGTTTAACAGGACAAAGGCAACATGGCTTTAGCCAAGGAAGGACTTGGTGAGACAGTTGATATAATGTACCTGGGTTTTCAGAAAGCCTTTGACAAGGTTCCTCATGAGACACTCTTGGCAAAATTAAAAAGTCATGGGATAAGAGGCAGTTTACTATTATGGATCAGGAACTGGTTAAAAGATAGAAAGCAGAGGATAGGACAAAATGGCCAATATTCCCAATACAGAAAGGTGAATAGAGGAGTACCCCAGGAATCTGTGCTGGGTCTGCTGCTTTTTAACATATTCGTAAATGACCTGGAAATGGGAATAACGAGTGAGGTAATCAAATTTGCAGATGATACAAAATTATTCAAAGTTGTTAAAACCCAATAGGTTTGTGAAACATTGCAAGAGGACCTTGATAAATTGGAAGACTGGTCGTTCAAATGGCAGATGAAATTTAATATGGACAAGTGCAAAGTTATGCACCTAGGAAAGAACAACCCAAACTATGGTTGCACAATTCAAGGTTCCACATTAGGAACCACCACCTAGGAAAAAGATTTAGGCGTCATCATGGCTAACACGTTGAAACCCCCCACCCAGTGTGCAGCAGCAGCCAAGAAGCAAATAGAATGCTAGGAATCATAAGGAAAGGAATGGAGAATAAAACAAGGGATATTATAATACCTCTCTATCGTTCCATGGTGCATCCACATCTTAAATATTGTGTGCAATTCTGGTCACCCTGTACAGAGAAGAGTCACCAAACTAGTAAAGGGGATGGAAGGATACTCCTATGAGAGGCTTGAAAGGTTAGAGCTCTTCAACCTGGAAAAGAGATGGCCGAGGGGAGATATGATAGAGGTCTAGAAATTAATGCATGGAGTGGAACGGGTAAACCTAGATCGATTTACACCATCAAAAGTTAGAAAGACTAGGGGACATGCAATAAAGCTAGTGTAACCCGCTTAAGACTAAGAGGAAATATTTTTTCACTCAACATGTAATCAAACTCTGGAATTTCTTACCAGAGGATGTAGTAAAAGCAGTGTAGCTGGGTTTAAAAAAGGTTTGAACAAGTTCTTAGAGGAAAAGTCCTAAACCATTATATTAGAGGACCCAGGAAATTCACTGCTTGCCCCAGTACAAGCATTGGGGAACCTGTGTCTTTCTGGGAACCTGCCAGGTACTTGTGACCTGAATTGGCCACTGTTGGAAACAGGATACTGGATTTCATGGACCTTGATCTGACCAGTATGGCACTTATGTTCAGGTTCTGGCACCCTCAGACATTGCTGGACGTTTGAGAATACAGCATCTGGCTCTATCCTTGAGGAGTTACCTATGAGCCACCTACCTGCCAAGCACTGTTCCCTCTAAGCTGTGCGCGTGTGCGCGCGCACACACCTCGCCGAGCGAGCGCACATACTTTACAACAGAGCGCACAAAAATTACGGCTCTGATTCTGATAGAAACACCACAGACATCTTAAAATTTAAAAGTTATCATTGTAATTACTAGAAATTTCCTGTTTCATTTAGTAATTGTCTATTTTCATTTAATTTGATTAAAACCAATGTGGTGTACATACTGTATTCTGACGTGTAGTCAAATTTTAAAGTATATAACTCTGAGTGTCGTTATGTGGCGCACAAAAATTTAACCTTCCTTCAAAAGCTGCACACAGCTGATATTTTATGCGCACACAGCCTACAGAAAATTAGAGGGAACATTGCTGCCAAGCATTCACAAATCAGCTAGCCAACAGTGTAAAAAGATAGCTTGTTCCTCACAACTTGTTTCTCAGTGCAATAGCATCCCAGATTTTTCAGCATTGGAGAGGTGGACTTATTTGCAATGAAGTACAACAAGAAATGCCAAATATATTGCCCAAGACATCCATCCAGCCACAACTTTGCTCTGGATGCTTTTCCTCATACCTTGGAACACATGACTTTTCTATGTATTCCCTCCAATTCCTCTGATCTCCAGAGTGATTCAAAAAACGTTACAGAATTTGACTCACCTTGTACTCATAGCCCACCACCTCCCCCACTGGCCTCACCACACCTGGTTCTTGTGGCTTTTGGTGCTAGTGCAGGACAATCCTATTCCCTGCAGATCATCAACTCCTTGAACTTCACTGCATGGATTTTGAAAGGAAGTTAGTTGATACTTTGCCAGTAACTCAGCAGATTAAAAATGTCATTATTTCAATATAAACAGACATGTTATTTCCCACTGGGATGTCATATGCGGAGTGGAGCAGAGCAAAGCCAATCACATCTACACCAACCATTCTTCTCATAATTCCTTCCAATCAGGATTTGAAGACTAATTTAGTCCAATTCCATCTCAGTGCAATTGCTGCTTATCATCAGCATACAAGAAGATCCACACGGCCTGTCTTGGCCTAGGTTCCAGAGACATGGGATAGTCAAGTGCATGGCCCTCGTCACCAGCTGACAGATGGGCCAAGCCACTTCCCACTTGCTTCAGGGACATTGGGCAGACTGCTCTTGAAAATGAGCTCCCAAGCTGAACAGGTTGGCATCTGTATCCAGCAGAAGCACTGGGTAATGTCTAGGGGAAGGTCTTACATAAGAACACAAGAAATGCCATAGTGGGTCAGATCAAGATCCATCAAGCCCAGTATCCTGTTTCCAACAGTGGCCAATCCAAGTCACAAGTATCTGGCAGGCTCCCAAAAAGGTACACAGATTCCACAATGCAGATCAGGCTGCACCCACCATTTTAGGCTGGCCACAACAAATGAGGGAAGAGGGAGCCTGATGCTAACGTTCTATGAAGGACACCGGTAGGACCACAGGGTTCATTGCAGTGGATGCAGGTGCTTTCATGACCAGGGAACCATTTGAATCATCACCGCAATCAACTCTAGGAAGTGATGGTAGTCCCAGGCCTTGCAAAGCTGCTGGCTCCAAAAACTCCCCTTAGTTCAGAATGCAGCTTCTTTGATCTCTTCTCAGGTAGGAAAACCTTTCCTGAGCCGATGTCGAACTGTGTTCCAAAAGGTACTTCAGTGACTGGGCAGACTCCAAGAAGTTCTCATATAGTTTAGCACAAAGCCCAGACACTCCTGAAACTGCACCACTCAGGCCAACATGGAAACGGCACCACCTACAACCCAAATAAACCAGTTATTCAAGGCAGGGATGCACACCAATCCCTTTGCACCACAGAGTGGCACCAGCCACCACCATAACCCTTGCAAATGCCCTTAGAACAGTAGAAAGGCAAGAGTAGAGTAGCAAACTGAAGTGTGAACTGAGAACAGAGAAGCACAGGCAGTACTGCTGATCCTTGTGGATGGGAATGTGGAAGTACACCTCGGCCAAGTCCAGTAACCCAGACAACTCTCCTTGCTAGACCACTCTCAGTATCTCCATGTGGAGGTGAAAGTTCCTTAGGTGATCACCAAACACTCTTGAGGTCAAAGATAAGACAGAACAACCCGACCTTCTTTGGTACCACAAAGCAAATGTCATACCAGCCTTTGCCCCTTTCGGCAAGCAGCACCAGAACTACAGCCCAGCTGAGGAGTCTCGCCAGAGTAATCTGAACTGTAGCCCTCCTGGAGATATCAAGAAAGCATTTGGGACATGGTCCTTGCATTCCAGCACATAGTCTAATTGAATGATGTTGGGCTCCCATTGGTCCAAGGGCATTGCACCCTTGCAGCTGACAGAACAGATTTGGAGGAGGAAGGACTCTCATGACTCCTATGAGTCCCACTAAAGTGCTGCACCCAAAAATGGGAGCCAAAGAAGGGAAGGATGGCCTCCCCAGGTGAGCCTTCTGGGAGTCCCTGAACCCTCAAGACTCCTGGTGGGAGTGAGAACATGTTACAGAAGGAGAGAGGGCACACTTCAAAAGATCTTTTAAGTCTATCCTCTGGGCAAAGTAATTTGTGTGCATCCAGCTCCTTGATTAACTTCTCCCCAAACACACATCCCCTTGAAAGGAAGTTCAGATAAAACAGGGTTTGGACCCTTTGTCAACTGCCCAATTATGAAGTTAAAGCCACCGATGTGCCACCATGGAAGAGACAATAGCCTTGGCCACTAAGCAGACCAAATCATACATGGCATCTGCCAGGAAAGCTGCTACCAATTCCAGAAGCATCATTTTGCAGTTGCGACTCAATGGGAACAAGCTCTAAGCCCTCCAGAAATTATTGGTGGTAGTGCATTTATAAAAATGGCCACCACCTTCATATCCACCTGGGGTAATCACAATCCAGAAAGCAAGGTCTTCCCCAGGGGGCATAGAGCTTACTCATGACCCTGCTTTCCCCTTTCAGCAGGAGAGTCCAATTCCATGTGTATCATGCTCTTTAGGACCTCTGGGAAAGGAAACACCCTAGAGGGTTTTCAGATCCTTCTATCAGAAGGGGGTACAGATTTGCAGCTTCTGCTCTGGAAACTTGATCAATAAGCACCAGCTTCTCTTTCAGAAAGAGACAAACAATGAGAGCATTATTCTGGTCATCAAGTGCCAGCAGTTCATCTTCTAGACTCACTAAGTCACAGACTGAACCATCAGAATGCAAAGCAGATCCTTAGCACAAGAAAACAGAGTGGAGCATCCCAACTCCATTCTCTTCTGGGAATGCTTCTTCACAGAGAACACTGCATGGATCTGCCTACCGTGGAAGGAGAGACTTTCCTGTGAGCAAGAGGACCCCAAGGCTAGGGAATCTAAATTGCCACTACAGAAGGACCATGCTTGTGGAAGAAAGGAGAATTATGGAGAAGATAAGCCAGAGGCTGGGAATTGTACAGCTGCCTTGGCTATCCCCAAAGTAGGAGACAGGCCAGTCACTGGGGAATCCTGCTGGGAAAGTTCTGGCAGGCCGAGTTTCAATGAACAGGTAGAGGAATCCTGAGCCAGGGAGCCGTGTCTCTCCAGCCAACCCTATTGTTGCCTGCAGAGCTGAAATAGAGTCCATGTCCATCAACTGTAAAGATGATACCTCCAAGAGGCAAGCAGAAGCCTCTGTGTAGAGGGAGGATAGAAAGCATAGTTACTTGCCTGTAATAGGTGTTCTCCAGGGACAGCAGGAATCAGCCCTCACATATGGGTGACATCAGCACCCCAGAGCTCTCAAGGAAGCATCTCCCCAACATTCAAAGAAAGCCTTTGGGAGATGTCACTATGCATGGGTGCCCCCCCTTCCCACCCAAGGGTGCCATCTTGCTCAGGCAGGTGACAGTTAAGACAGCAAAAATAAAAAAAGATGGTAAAGGGGCAACTGCAAGGGGAGGAAAGAGGGTTGTGAGGACCAATTCCTGCTGTCCTCAGAGAACACCTGTTACAGGTAAGTAACTACACTTTCTCTGGGAATAAGCAGGAAGTCAGTCCTCACATATGGGACTCCACAGCTACCACAAGCCCATAGCAAAAATAGGGGCTCCTTCACAGGGAGCCACAATTTAGTCCATGTACACAGACCGCAGGAGGATGCCTGTGTCTGACAAAACCAGAACTCCGGTGGCCTGAACACAGAAGGGCCAGAGAGCAGGAGATGCCTAAACCCCGAAAAGGTTACGGAGCACAGCCTGACCGAAGGCACTGTCCTGTCAGGCTCTCTTTCCAGGCAGTAATGGGCTGTAAAAATATGGAATGAAGACTAGGTAGGGGCCTGGCAGCTGTCCACCATCAGGACATAGCACAAGTTTATGACCAAGGCCCTGACACGATGTGCCATGACACAGCCTTCCAGTGGGAGCCTCACCTGCCCATAAGCAAGGGCAATATAGTCCACCACCCCTGTGGACAGCATATGCTTGGTCACCACCTCCCATAGCCTACTGGGGTCACAGGAGTTGAAAAACTGAGGAGCTTTGCAGTGGCCCTGAGTGGGTTGGATATAGGAGGACAAAGCCCTCTTACAGTCTATGAAGGACTGTCTCCTCCCAACTGGAGTGAGGTCTTGGAAAGAAGATAGGGAGCATCACTTCCTGGTTGAGACAGAAGAACAATACTACCTTTGGCAGGAATTTGGGGTGCATGCAACACACCACTCTGTTCTTGTGGAACCTGACAGAGCACCTCTGCCACAAGAGCCTGAAGCTCACTAACTCTGCAAGCAGAGTTAAGCATGACAAGGAAAACCACCTTCCAAGAAAGTTAGCGAAGGCAGCAGGTAGCTAGAGGCTCAAAGGGTGGGCAAGGGAGCTGCCTCAATACTACATTGAGATCCCATTCAGTTGCCAAAGGGTAAACTGGGGGCTTCGATAAGAGCAGGCCCCAAAGGAAAAAAAAAAAAGGGTCACCAAGGGTTGGACTGAAAGGGGCTTACACCATCCACCAGATGGTGGTATGCTGCCAGGGCACTAAGATGACAGACAGGAGCCCAGTCTAACACCAGTATCACCAGACAGGAGAAAGGGTCAATCCCATGCTTGGCACACAAAACCAAGAACCTGCACTATTTGAGAGTATAAACCTTTCTAGTAGAGGCCTTGCAAGAGGCCAGCAGAATGACTCCCACCTCAACTGGAAGGATGAAAGGGGCCAGAGTACTCTCTCAGCAGCCACGCTGTCAGCAACAGGGACCCCACATTGGGGTGCAGGAGAGAACCCCCCTCCTGAGATAGGAGTCCTGGGGCAGACCCCAATGGAAAGGGGGTCTCCACTGTCAACTGGAGGAGCAGCAGGAACCACAGTTGGCTGGGCCACAGAGGAACTATCAAGATGAGTGAGGCCTTGTCGCAAAGGGTCCTGAACAAGGTCTTGGCAATCAACATAATAGGAGGGAAGATGTACATAAGGCCTTCCAACCATAAAACAAGGAACGCATCTGCTGCCACCGTGGAGGGGTGGGCCTGTCGGGAACAGAAGCAGGGCAACAAAGTTGTACAGGTGGGGGAATAGGTCCATCACAGGTTCCCTCCAGAGCCAGAAAAGCCGACTGGCTAGCCTGGGGTCCAGCTTCCACTAATGCAGCTGGAGAACTTGGGTTGTCCTGGCCTGGCAGGTACACTGCCTGGAGGAGGATACCCTGTTAGATTGAGTATGAGCAGAGGACCAGTGCCTCCTGACAAAGGGTACAAGACCCCATGCCCCGCTGCTTGTTCACACAGATCAATCACCACCTGGTTGTCCATCTGGACCAGGACCAGCACCAGCTGGTGATGCAGGTGGTGACAGAAGATTCTCAGGGCTGAGTATGGCTCAGAGCTCCAGGCGGTTGATCTGCTGCGTGCTGTTATCTGGTGATCAGTTGCCCTGGGTGCGGAAATCTCAAGTGGGCACCCCAGCCAAGCAGGGAGGCATCCGTAGTGAAGACCCTTGTGGGGCTTGAAAAGGCATGCCCACCTCATGATGCTAGGGAGACTGCCACCAGACCAAGGAGTCTGCCAATTGGCAGGTCACTAAGACTGTCTCACTGGTCCCCAAGACACCACTGCGCCACCTTCATGTGGAGGCGAGCATCAGGGGGGGGGGGGGGGTGATGTGGACGACCTGTGCCCAAGGAGGCACAGAAGCAGCTGAGCAGACACAGAGGGACGGTACTGTATGTCCTGAGCCAGAGTCCTGAGACGGTCGGCCTGGTCCTGGGCAAGAATGCCTTTGACTGGAGAGTGTCAGTCTTTGCACCGATGAACTCCAGACACCGTGTCGGGAGGAGGTGAGACTTGGGATAGTTTATGACAAACCTCAAGTGTTGCAGAACCTGGATGGTGCAAGCAGTGGCCTGCTGCACCTCCGAGGCCATACCTCCTCTTATGAGCCAGTCATCCAGGTAAGGAAAGACAAAGACCTCCTGGAGCCGGAGGAAGGCAGCCACAACAGCCAGTCATTTTGTGAAGACTCTAGGGGTAGAGGCCAGGCTGAAGGGGAGGACCCTGTACTGAAAATGCCAGCTGCCCCCCTCCCCACTACCGGTAGTGCCTGTGGTTGGGGTGAATGAGGATGTGGATATAAGCATTCTTGAGGTCTAAGGAGATATCCAATCTCCCTGCTGGAGGTATGGCTGCAATGTTCCAAGGGAGAGCATCTTGAACTTCTCCCTCACCAGGAATTTGAGGTTGTGCGATCGAGGATGGGCTTTAGGTTCCCTGTCCTTTTTGGCACTAGGACATATCTGGAGTAGAACCCCTTTCCCTTGAGGTGGTGGGGCACCGGTTCCAGCGCTTTGTCCTTGAGACCTGCCAACTCCTTCAGTAGAAGGTCTCGGTGGAGGGGAGACCTGAAGGGCTTGTCCAGGAAATAAAGGGGAAGGTGTCTGAGTCAAGTGGAGAAGGTAATCCTTCCTGACTACCCAAAGGGCCCAAACGTTTGTGGTGATGGTCAACCACCTCTGGGGATAGAGGGCCAGATGTCCCCCCGTGGGCTACTGATCTCCTTGGGTAGATAGGCTATGCTCAAGGAGTCAAAACCTCCTCCATGGCAGGGCCGGAGCAGGCACCTGGGGTTTTGGAGCCTTCTGCTTACGAGGGCCATGTCCCTATTCCTTGTCCTTCTGATCCTGTTGGGGAGCTGGGGAGGCCTGAAAACGGGTAGTTTCTGTAAGCAGCTCCCTTCCTCAGATAAAAGGACTTTTTACTTGAGCTGTTCCATCAGGGAGGGGCAGCAGTCTTTTTGGAGAGCCTGGTCCTCGTCATGAACTAAGTCTCCAGCTCGGCAACCTTGTTGGTCATGGGCTTGCCAAAGAGGTTCTCTCCTTGGCAGGGGACATCAACCAATTTGTCCTGAACTCACTGCTTGAGGTCAGACGACTGTAGCCAAGCTTGGCGGTGTGCATCGATGCCAGCCACCGCTATTCAAGCCACTGACTTGAACCTGTCATAGGCCACTCAAAACATGAATTTGGAGCACTCACAGACTGCCTTGGCCAGGTTCTTGAACTGCTGCAAGGGTTCCTCAGGGTGACCAGCTGAGAACCCAGCGAGTTCCTTTGCCAGGTCTCTCAGGTACATGCCCATGTACAGCTGGTAGGCCTGGATGCAGCTGATGAGCATTGAGCCCTGGTAGCACTTTCTGCTGAGGGCATCCAGGGTACAGGCCTCCCTGATAGGGGGGGGGGGGGCACAGAGGAGCGAGTCTTCTGGCTTTTCAGCCGATGCATGGCTGACTCCATCACCATGGAGTTACGCAGCAACTAACTTTTGGAAGCCCAGGCTTCGGCAAACTCAATACATCGAGTCAAGCCATTTGCTCACCACCAGTACTGAAGCCGGTGTCTTCCACATTCAGAGCATCAGCCTTTCCAGGATGGGCACCGTGAGCGATTCCTACGGAGGAGCTCGAACTGGAGGATTTCCACTCATCTGCCCAAGGGTCCTCCTCCGACTCAATCAGGAACACCAGGGCCTTTGACATATCCTTAAGAAAATCAAGAAAGCCCATATCCTCCAGTAGGGACCAAAATCGAAGCTCTGAGAAAGGAGAGTCAGATGGGACGTCGTGGTGGTTACAGGTATAAGGGGACTCCTTGTCCTCCGTCTCCTACTCGTAAGAAGGCTGGTCCACAGGCCTATGGGCCCAGCCTACTTGCCAGGAATGACCATGGTCTCGTCAAGTGGGACTCAGTTCACAACCTTGGCCAAGGATCAACTCGAGGCCGAAGGACATCTAGGATTGTCTCAGCCTCCAGGGATGTCATAGGAGGCATATCAAACTTAGTAGTTTGGGGATGGGTCCCAAGGTGGTAAACTAGATCAGAAATTGGTCGACTCAGACGACAGAAGGTGATGGTAAATGGAGCTCACTCAGAGGAAAGGAAGGTGATTAGCGGGGTGCCCCAGGGTTTGGTCCTGGGCCCGGCGCTATTCAATGTATTTGTGAGTGATATTGCTGAAAGACTGAATGGAAAGATCTGTCTTTTTGCAGACACGAAAATCTGCAACACAGGAAACTCCCCCAAGGGAGTCCTCAACATGAGAAAAGAGCTACAAAAGCTGGAAGAATGGTCAAATGCTTGGCAATTAAAGATTTAATGCAAAGAAGTGCAGAGTCATGCACATGGGTAGCAGAAACCCAAGAGAAATGTACACGATAGGGGGCAAGAGGTTGGTGTGCACGGATCAGGAGAAAGAGCTTGGTGTGATTATTTCTATAGATATCAAGGTGGTAAAACAGTGAGACAAGGCAGTGGCAAAAGCCAGGAGGATGTTGGGCTGCATACAAAGAAGAATTACCAGCAGAAAGAAAGAGGTTCTAATACCACTGTATAAGTCACTGGTGAGGCCTCACTTGGAATACGGTGTTCAGTTTTGGAGACCGTATCTTGCAAAGGATGTTAAAAGAATGGAATCTGTTCAGAGGAAGGTAACCAAAATGATTTGGAGCCTGCATCAGAAGCCTTATGGGGAGAGACTTGAAGACCTAAATATGTACACTTTGGAGGAGAGGAGGGGGGATAGGCGAGATAAGTATTTAAAGGTCTGAATCATAAGGAGAAATAATGAACAAACCTCGTCCAAAGACGGGGAAGCTGTAAAACAAGAGGGCATAACATGAAGCTGCAAGGTGGAAAATTGAAAGGCAATTTATTTATTTAGACAGTTTTGTATACCGCCTTATCCTTCAATCAAAGCGGTCACAACATAATTGGGGGATACATTTAACACGCGGGGATATGAGACACATACACTAATGCTTACAGGGAACATGGGCAATGGAGGGTTAAGTGGCTTGCCCAAGACCACAAGGAGCACCTGTGGGACTAGAAACCCCAGTCCTTCCGGCCCAAGGTTGCTGTCCTCTAGTGAGATTTGAACCCCCGACCTTCTGGCCTGAAGTACCTTGCCCCAACCACTAGGTTACTCCTCCTCAATATCAGGAAATACTTTTTCACTGAGAGGGTGGTGGATGCTTGGAATGCCCTCTCGATGGAGGTGGTGGGGCAAATGCAGTGACAGAATTCAAAATGGCATGGGACAGACACAATAGATCCATTTATAGCAACAGAATAAAATTAAAATAAACTGAATCATTTAACTTCTCAACAAATAGAGGTGTCCTGCATGGAGCGGTGGGTTCACCCCTAAACAAAGACATGGGGAGGGGTGGCCTGCAGAGTGGCACCTACTCCTGCCATCTTACTGGGCAGACTAGATGGGCCATACTGGTCTTTATCTGTCATCATTTACTATGTTTTGGACATCGAGGGCCTAGTGGTCAGGCAGATGAACCGTTCGTGCAAGACAACAGTGCCTGCTGCTGGTCCATGAAGGCATACAAACTGTGCTCCAGGGCCGCCATTCTGGACTCCAGACTAGGCGGCTACACAGACTTTGGCGTGGGCTCCGAGGGTGTCTGGGGACCTTCGTAGGCTGCTCATTCTCCAACAGCTCAGACTGCGGGACCAGGGAGCACCTGGCCGATCGAAATTGTCCAAGGACACCACCTTCGAGAGTTTCTTCTTTTTCCTAGGTTCCCTCAAGGGATACCCCCTTTCTGACAACTCACAATGAGGCTCAGGTTTGTGAGGTTCCACCCAAGACATCGGGGCCTCAGACAAGGCCCTGGGGACTCGGGGGGGGGGGGGGGGAGGAAACACTTATGCTGCTGCTGGCAGTTCTTGAGGGCCTTACTGGACATCCTTTTGCAGAGACCACAGATGGCTGGGTAGTGGTCTGGCTCAAGGCAGCAGAGACAGCAGTCGTGTGTGTCGGTCAAAGACAGAATTTTAGAGGACCGATCACACTTCTCAAGCCACTGGTAGCCATCGGGGAAAAAATACCCCTGCGAGATCAAAGACTCTCTAGGCTGCCAGTGGGAGAAAAAAGGCAAGATGACGCCAGGAAAAGAACAAAAACTACAAAAATAAACCAAATGCGACACCAAGGCTACAAGGTTAGTGGTGGGAAGAATACCGCTATACCGGAGGAGAGTATGAAACTCAGAGAAAAATCAACTTTGTCTGGGGACAAGCCAGAACAACATCTGAAGGGCTCCGCGGGGAGGAAAAAAAAAAAAAGACTAAGCAGCAAGATGGCACCCTCAGCGAGGAAGGGGACCAGGCATGCGCGGTTGCATCTCTCAAAGGCTTTCTTTGAAAGCAAGGGGGAGGGGGTGTGCTTCCGCCAACATCACCCATATGCAAGGGCTGACTTCCTGCTTGTTCCCGGAGAAAGTCAGCATCTTCTGAAGCCAATCTTTCCATCCAAAGAAAGCACACCGAGGCAAGCTGTGCTTAAAGTGAGCACACCAGAAGCATGAAGTACACAGATACAGCGTAGTTACTCACCTGTAATAGGTGATCTCCAGGAACAGCAGGAATTTAGTCTTTACATATGGGTATTGTCAGTACCAACGGAGCCCGCATGGGAACGCTCCCCAATGTCCAATAGGAAAGCTTTTGGTAGCATCCCACAGCGCATGCGTGCTGCCTTGCTGCCTCTATACCTCTCTCACTTCAGTTGAGTTTATAGCTGAGACCAAAGGAGAGAAAGAAAGATAGAGACAAACTCCTAGGGGAGGTGGGTGGGTTGTGAAGACTAAATTACTGCTGTTCCCAGAGATCACCTGTTACAGGTGAGTAACTATACTATCTCCGGGAACAAGAAGGAATGTAGTCTTCACATATGGGGACTCCCCAGCTGAAAGATGCCAAGGGGTGACCACAGCTAGCTGCGAATCCAGGTGAGATGGGTCATGCTTCCTCTCCTGGACCTTAGGCATCCAAACTGTGGATGGTGGGTAGGAGTTGTAAGTATGGAAGAGATGTTATAGAACAAACTGGCCAAACGAGGCATCCCAGCAGGAGTCCTTGTCTAAGCAATAGTGGGCTGTGAAGGTATGTACCAAAGTCCAAGTGGCTGCTTTGCAAATGTCATCAATAGAGACAGAACAAAGGTTAGCCGTTGAGGCTGCCATTACTCTCACATTGTGAGCCATGACATGGCCTTCAAGAGAAAGTCCCTTACTCTGATATGTATAGGATATGCAATCTGCAATCCAATTTGACAGAAATTTTAGAAACTGGAAGTCCCAAATGACTAGAGTCAAAAGCCACAAAAAGCTGAGAAGATTTTCTATGTGGCTTAGTTTGTTGGAGATAAAAAGCCAAGGCTCTTTTACAATCCAGTGTGTGAAGATTCCTTTCCGCACTGGAGGCATGAGGCCTAGGGAAGAATATAGGAAGATAAACCGACTGGTGTAAATGAAAAGGCGAAACCACCTTTGGCAGAAAGTGAGGATGAGTACTGAGGACTACTTTATCATGGTGAAACCTTGTATAAGGAGGGTTAGCTACTAACACCTGTAGTTCACTAATGATGTGATGGCAATTAGGAAAATAACTTTCCATGAAAGAAACTTTAGGTCTGAAGTGACTAAAGGTTCAAAAGGTGGTTTCATAAGCTGACCCAGAACAAGATTTAGATCCCATGCCACCGGTGGTGATTTAATGGGAGGTTTTGTTAAGAGTAGGCCTCTCATAAATCTTGATATAAGTGGATGAGAGGAAATAGTTGTCCATCGAAAGGTTTATGAAAAGCAGCAATAGCACTAAGATGGACCCTAACTGAATTGGTCTTCAGACCAGAAGTTGATAATTGTAGAAGATACTCTAGTAGCAACTCTACAGGTACTAAAAGGGGGTTAAGTCCCTTTTGTGAACACCAGATAGAGAACCTTTTCCACTTGAAAGCGTAGGAACGTCTTGTGGAGGGTTTTCTAGAAGCCAGGATATCCTTTACTTGAGAAAGGTTAACATCCTGGAATTCTAGGCTTTCAGTAACTAGGCCCCAAGATGTAGGGACTGGGATGCAGTAAAGATCCATCCTCCTGCAACAGATCTGGAGCATTCCCCCAACTCCAGAGGAGTGGTTTGAGAGAGAGACAGAAGAAGAGGATACCATGTTTGCCATGGCCAACGTGGAGCTATGAGTATCATACAGCCTCTGTCTCTGAAATTTGAATAAAGTCTTGGGAATGAGGGGAATGGGTGGGAAAGCATAGAGGAAGTCCTGTCCCAAGTGCAGTAGGAAAGCATCTCTTGCCTGCCAGTTTTGAGCCGGAATTCTGGAACAGAATCGGGGAAGTTTGGCATTCGGTGGACTTGCAAAGAGGTCTATATCTGGTGTTCCCCAGATTCAAAACACTCGAGCAAGCTGGTATGAGTAGAGGGACCACTTGTGTGGCAGCAGTATTCAACTGAGTGTCTGCCCACAAGTTTTGAATGCCTGGAAGGTATACCACAAACAGGTGAATTTGTAACTCTCTGGCGAGGACCCATAATCGCAAAGCTTTGTTGCATAGCAACAGAGAGCCTGTTCCACCTTGCTTGTTCACATAGAACATAGCTACCTGATTGTTGGTTTGGACCAGAACTGTTTTGTTGCCGAGATGGCCCTGAAAGACTTGAATAGCATTGAAAATGGCTCTCAGCTCTAGGAGGTTTATGTGAAGGGAAACCTCCTGTGAGGTCCAAAGACCCTGAGTAGAGAGATCATGCAAGTGGGCCCCCCAACCCATCTTGGACACATCTGTCGGTTTGGCATAGAGGCTGCTGGAAAGGAGAGCCTACAAGGTGATTTTCCAGGGATTGCCACCATTGCAGGGACAAAAATCAGACGTGGTAGTTCTGATTTTGTCTGTTAGTCGACCCGAGGCTTGTGACCACTGAGAGGAAAGGGTCCACTGGGCTGCTCGCATGTGGAGCAAGCATAGGGAACCACATGGACAGTGGATGCCATGTGTCCCAGCAGTTGAAGCATCTCCCGAGCAGTAAGGAATACCTTCATAGATGCTTGAGATGCTAGTTGTATTATCTTTAGACAGCGTGGCTGTGGCAGGAAAGCCTTTGACTGCCTGTGTCTAGACAAGCCCCTATGAATTCTAGAGATTGAGAGGTGGTAAGATGAGATTTTGGGAGGTTTATGACCAGCCCCAAATATTGAAGAATTCTCATTGCTTGAGAGCGCGCAAAGCTGGCCTCTGGAGCTGTTACAGATGCTCAAATGAGCCAATCGTCTAAGTAAGGGAAGACAAATATTCCCAGAGTCCTCATAAATGCTGCTACCACTGACATGCATTTTGTGAAGACTCTTGGAGCAGAGGCTAGTCCGAAGGGAAGAACTCTGTACTGGAAGTGTCTTCCTGGGACCAGGAATCTAAAGAACTTCCTGTGATCTGAGTGGATGAGAATATGCGTGTACGCATCTCTTAGATCTAGAGAACATAGCCAGTCCTGACTTTGGAGATATGGTAAAAGTGTTCGAGGGAGATCATTTTGAACTTTTCTTGGAACAAATTTGTTTAATTCTCTGAGGTCTAATATAGGTCTCTCCCCCCCTCCCCCCCCCCGTCTTCTTTGGAATAAGTAGGGGGAGTAAAACCCTGTCCCCCGTTGGGGAATGGGTACTTCGATTGCTCCTTGAGCTAGAAGTGATATGACCTCCTGCCACAAGATGTCAGTGGCAGGGCCTTAAGAATTGAACTGTATTATTGTAGGTGGGGGCAAGTTGAGAAAATGAAGCTTGTACCCCAGTTGTACAATGGGCAGAGTCCAATTTTCTGATGTTATTTGCTGCCATCTTTTGGCAAAAAAGCATAGTCTTCCTGGAATGGTCAAGGGTTCTGGACCTTTTAGGGGCAGAATGACTAAGTTCTCTAGATAGAAGTCAAAGAACCTGAGGGGGCAGGGTCTGTTGAGCCAGTTGAGCTTGCGGCTTTCTTTGCTGTCTGTTCTGTTGCCCCTTCTGGGTAACATGGAGCAGACAGTGAGTTTTGATGGGCGTAAGATTGGTAAGACTTTTTTCTTACTGAAAAAGGGTTTTTTTGAATATTTTCTTCTTTGCTGGGTTGGCTGTAGACTTTGACAATCTGTTTAAAGTAGTATTGTCAGATTCAAGCTGGATTAGCCTTGTCCTGCCAGTTCTTGCCAAAGAGATTTTCTCCTGTGCAAGGAATGTTTCCCAGCTTTTCTTGTATCCACTGTTCTAAGTCTGATGCTTGAAGCCAAGCAATATGACGTGCTATGGATATATCAGAGGTTCTGCTAATACATTCAAAGCAATCAAAAGGTAGCACGGTTCATGAATTTAGAGACATTCTGGGCATGCTTGACCAGAATAAGTCTGCTCTTTTTTCCTCCGAAACACAAGGACTAAGGAGCTCTAAGTCTTTTGTGACTTCTTCCAGGAACCTTCCCATATAAAGAATGTAGGAACTGATCCTGGCTCCTAGCATGGAGGATTGAAAGCATCGATGGGCAAAGGCATCGAGAGTCCTGGATTCACGGCCTGGAGGATTAGATTAATGTGTTTTAGCACTCTTGATCCTTTGCATGGCCGATTCCACTACCATTGAATGGTGTGGTAACTGAGTTTTTTGAAAACCAGGACAACTTGGCACTCGGTACATAGTGTCAAGGTGTCGGGAATGTGAAGATATTGTTAAAGGAGTTTCCCCACATTCTCAACATTAGATCATGTAAGATCTTGTGAATGGGAAGCATAGCTGCTTCCTTGGGAGCCACAGGGTATTGTAGAATTCTTAATTCTTCTGCCCTGGGTTCCTTTTCTGGACTCACAGTAATTGCAAGACCCTTTGCTAAATCATGTATGAAATCCTGGAAGGACATATCCTCTGGAGACAACATTCTGCGTTGAAGAGAAGGAACCAAATCTTCTAATACATTCGCTCTGGTACCGGTAGACTCGTCAGTCATCGGAATCTGAAGACTCAAGCACCGGGTGCTCCTGTAACGCATGGTATTGGTAATGCTCGAAGTCGGTACCGAAATGTCTCAGTTCCTGAACCCCGATACCAGAGATAGACATGGGGGAAAGTAGTCCTGTCAAAGCAGGTACTGTCGGTACCGATACATGTTGAACAGTCTGCTGCAGTCTTAGCGGTACCGAAGCTGCTAAGCGGGATGCTAGATTGCGTTCAATAGCAAGGATTCTGTGATCCTTCGCTCCTGCCGATGCCTGGGTGCCAGTTCCAGTGGAAGCGGCTACAACCCCAAAACATGGCACTAGTAGTTCCGCAGAGGTGGAGGCCTCCAGAACATCCTAGAGCCCCATTAGTGCTTTGGAGCCGGAAGACTCCCGCCGGGGCTGTTTTGCTGGTGAAGTATCCTCGAGGGAAACGCCAGTGGCATCTCGATACTTTGAAGGAGATTTACCCTTCATGGGCCGCCTAATCTTAGAAGACTTCAATTTGGTTACCCGAGATTCATGGGAAGAAGATGAAGCCCTGGAAGACGTCAATGCAACTGACATCATGTCGGCAGCAAAAAGGGTACAGAGTTTTGCAGCTCTATTCTGCAGGCCCCTTTTGGTCATCCTTGTGCAGGAGAGACAATCCGTTGGACAATGTTTAGGACCCAAACATTTTAGACACCAATCATGGGTGTCGATGACAGAAATTGTACCGCCACATTGAGCATTTTTTAAACCACTAGCTGGTTTCTCCATGCTTGAAGAAAAATGGGCCTAGTGCCCAAGGTGGCACCTAGCACCAGAAGCAGGGAAAAATCCCTGAAGAAATAGTTTTTTGTTTAGTTTTTTTAGGAAAGAAGAGAACCAGCGGTACCGGTATAAGCATCAAATGAAGGCAGACACGACCACAAAAAACAAGAAATAAAGGTAAATTTTCTGCCGTGAGGGTACCACGTCCTGTCGGCTCCGCGGAAAACAAAGAACTGAAGTGAGAGAGGTACAGAGGCAGGAAGGCAGCATGCATGCGCTGTGGGATGCTCCCAAAAGCTTTCCTATTGGACGCTGGGGAGTGTTCCCGTGCAGGCTCCGTCAGTACTGACGATACCCCTATGTGAAGACTACATTCCTGCTTGTTCCTGTAGATTGCATGCACCAATGCACACAGCAAGGAACACGGGTTAATGCACAGTCAAGCACCAGTAACATGCATATGCATCACCAGTACAAGGCAGGAACTGGGAGGAAAAAAGACCACAAGTACTGAGTTCAAGTCCCTGACCAAACAATCGCACCACTAAACAGAAGTAGCGTCCCCCCCCCCCCCCCCCCGACAATACTGAAGCACAAGAGAGAAATTTGGTACAGAAACAGGACACCCAAGCAGCAATGGTGCTAGGCTCAATCTTACTCCTCTGATGCCAAATACTTCTTGAATCTTCATGCCACCTTCAAGGGAGGGGGAGAAAGGGGGCACAGAGTCTGTGCAACCAATGATTCCCTCTCTGGTCCTGATCCAACAATTCTGGCTGTTCAGGATAAGTACAGAGAACTGAACAGATACCTCTCCTCCTTGGCAAACCCAGGAAGGCACCAGTTTTAAGGGTGACACACTGGTGCCTTCATCGATCTCAAATGAAGAATTCATGCCTAAGAGTGGTTACTTGCAGGCTGTATCAGTCTCTCTCAAAACTTTTGCAGAGCTGCTCTGTGTCCACACTGCCGAAAACAGAGAAATACTGGGGTAGTAGCCTTCTAGCTATAGTAGTCTGGGTCATCAGAAATCTCTGGATTTTTCTGTCTCCACCTCTGCTGGTAGGGAAACACAAACCACTTCTCTGGACTAGCCTAACAGGATGATATGGAAGCATTACTTTTGGCAGTTTCCTCTAGATCAGATAGTATCTTTGGTCAAATTGTACTTCAGAATCTGTTTGAATTGACTGTTCATCCTCCATTCATCCAAGATGATTCTTACAGGTTGCTAGCCATAAGTCTTGTCAACATTAGCAATCTTCAGCTGTTAGGTCACCTTCCGTATGGCTACATTTAGCCACCAGATGAATACAGTTCAGAACTCTGCACAATTAATTTGCTGATGAACTAATGTCAGACAGAACAGCGCAGAAGAATCAGTGCATGCCCGGGGAGGACTTTAGGATTTTTTACTGGGCATTCAGAACAATGGTCTGAGCTGGTAGTCATCAGGTGACATCACTTTCAGCGTATCTGCATTAGTTTGAGGTCTATGTACAGCCTCCATTATAGGTACTGTAATTAACTTAGCTGTCTTTCTCTGCCTTCTAAGGCTGCCCTGGTGCTTCCCCCATTGCTAAAATCTATTACCTTGGAATCTAGGCAGTTCTTGCCTCAGAGGAGATGGTGTCCACCTATCCAAGAAGGGGAAAAAAGTGTCTTCCAAAGCAGACTGGCTAACCTACTAAAGAGGGCTTTAAACTAGGTTCATTGGAGATGGGTGAAGAAAGCCCCCAGGTAAGTAAAACATTAAATACTCTTGAAATTGGTAGAAAGGGGCAATATCTAGAAAGCAGTGTGCATCCCATATTCCCCCAAACCACCTCCATAACCATGGACTCACATGCACAAACCCCCGTAATCAAAATTAACTAACTCCCTGTTTGTCCCCCCCCCCCTTCTGACTTACGTCATAAAAGGAAATAAATTCCAAAATATATATGTCCTACACACCACACTCCTGACATACGACATAAAAGGAAATAAATTCCAATACTTAACTACACATGCCCTACACAACACACAGCCACTGTAAATATCCAATGTAAATAGTTTAACGGTTGTTTATATTAATATATCATAAAGTTGAAGTTTATTGTTCAATGTAAATAGTTGAATCAGATTGTTAAATGTCTACAATTGTGTACAATTGTTAAGATGTTTCATGTAAACCGCCCTTGATCACTGGAAGGGGCGGTATAGAAGAAAATAGATAAATAAAAATAAAATAAAAATAAATAAAATAAAAGCCCGTAGCAGAGGAAATAAGATCCCAGATGTTGAGGCTTTAATAGAAGAGACCGACTTGAATTTAGTAGCAATTATGGAGACATGATTCAGACAACCATGACTAGGATGTAATTATACCAGGCTATACTATACTCAGAGAGGACATGGTAGGAAGAAGGGGAGGAGTGGCACTATATGTAAAGAAAGCATAGTTACTCACCTGTAACAGGTGTTCTCCAGGGACAGCAAGCATCAGTCCTCACATATGGGCAACATCAACACCAACAGAGCCCATGTGGAAGCATTTTCCCAGCTTTCAAAGAAAGCCTTTGGAATATGCTACCACACATGGGTGGTCCCCCTCATGACATAGCTAAGATGGTAGTAAAAGATGGAAAAAAGGTAGGGAGGCAACTGCCAGGGGCAGAGGGAGGGTTCTGAGGATTGATTCCTGCAGTCCCTGGAGAACACCTGTTACAGGTGAGTAACTATGATGATTTCTTCAGGAACAAGCAGGAAATCAGTCCTCGCATATGGGACTCCATAGCGCCAGGCTGCCAAGGAATGAACCACAACAGCAGCCAAGTCAGGTAGCCATGAGTTGCAGATGAGTCCCCAACTGAGAGACTCTGCAAGACCCTAGCATCCAGCAGCACCATCTCTCTGGTAGCCTAAACACAGAAGGGTCAGAAGGCAGGAGTTACCTACACCCTGAACAGATTGGCCAGGCGGTACTCTGCAAAGGCACCATTCCAACAGAACTCGCTTTCCAGACAGTAGTGGGCTGCCAACATGTGAAGACCATATGGCAGGCTTGCAGATCTCCATCACCAGCACTGAGCATAGGTTTGCCACTGATGTGACCATTGTTCTCACACGATGCACTGTGATCCAGTGTTCCAGGGAGAGCCCAGCTCGCTCATAGGCAAGGGCAATACAGTCTACCACCCAAATGGACAGAGTTTGCTTAGTCATGAGAAGCCCCAGTCTGCTGGGGTCATAAGAAACTAAAAGATGAGATTTGTTATGGCTATGAGTCTACTGTAGGGAGGACGACAGGGCCCCTTTGTAATCTAGTGAATGGAGTACAATTTCCTCCTGACAGGTGTGAGGCTGTGGGAAGGTGGTGGGAAGAACCACCTCCTAGTTGAGGTGGAAAGGGGATACCACCTTTGGGAGGAATTTGGGGTGGGTGCAGAGCACCACCCTGTTCTTGTAAAATACTACAAGGGCCTGAAGTTCACTTACACTTCTGGCAGATGTGAGGGCCACCAGGAAGTCAACCTTCCATGAAAGATACTGCAAATGACAAGTGGCTAGCAGCTCGAATGATGGTCTAGTGAGCTGTGAGCACCATGTTGAGGTCCCACTCTGCTGCCGGACAGCAGACAGGGGACTTAAACAGGAGGCCCCGGAGGAACCGAGAGACCAGGAGCTGACCTGAGAGGGGGTTTTCCCTTGATAGGGTGGTGATGTGCAGCTATTGCACATAGGTGCACTCACTGAAGTTGGACTTCAGCCCGGTGTGCAACAGATGCAGTAGGTACTTTAGAACCCTTTCTCCTGCTAGATGCAGTTAGTGCTATCTCTCTGCACACCATACAAAGAATCTTCACCATTTAAAGATGTAAGCTCATCTGGTGGAGGACTTTCAGGAGGCCAACAGGACCTCCTCAACCTCCTTTGGGAGGTTGAAAGGGGACAATGCTATCCTTTTCAGCAGCCACACTGTTAGCGTTAGAGACCCCAAATTGTTTTACCCTCCTCCCATGTCAGGAAGTCCAGGGCACAGCACAGTGTGACCGAGTGTGCCACCGAATGGGAGAGCAGAAGTGAGAACCAGGGCCGTCTAGGCCACCTGGAGGCAATTAGTATTAGAGATGCCCCCTCACACTGGACCTTGAAGATGATCTTGGCAATCAGAGGAATCGGCAGAAAGGCATAGAGGAGGCCTTCTATCCATGGGATCAGGAAGGCATACACCACACGCTTCCTAGGTGTGGTTGCCAAACAGAAGTGGGCAACTGGGTGTTGGCCAGGATGGCAAATAGGTCCATCATGGGGTCTGCCTCAGGTGATAGAGCCGAGCAGCCACTCTGAGGGCCAGAGGCTTTAGGTACATGCTTATGTAAAGCTCACAGGCCTGGATCCGGCGCCAGAGCATCAAGCCCTGGTAGCACATGCCCAAGGGCGTTGGCTCTGGCCTTCCTCTGGGGGGGGGGGGGGAGACTGAGGAGTGGGGCTTCTGGCTCTTGGGTTTTTGCATGGTTGACTCAAAGACCATGTATGTGGGAGCTGGGGATTGTGGAACCCTGGGCCCTTCCCAACACAGTACATGTCGAAGCACAAGCTCACTACCGGCATCGACGCCAGTGTTTACCACATCCATAGTAGTAGCCTCTCAAGGATCGGCTGTACAGGTACTGTGAGGTTCCTTGGGTGGAGACTCATACTGAAGACTCTCCAACTCCTCAGTGCATGGGTCTTCCTCTGCCTCGGTTTGCACTGAGAGAGCAATGACCATGTCCATGACGTCATAGGCGGCCACATCCTCAAGAGTAGCATGGCACCAGGTCTGAGGGGATCTCTCGGTGCTACTTGATGTCTGCAGAGGCCTCATCGTCTTTCTCCCACTCTGAGTCTAGCCGTGAGGACTAGTCCAAGGCCCTGTGACACCTTGCCTCGAGGCCGGCAGCCTCCAAGGACCTGGGGTCTGAGTCAGACATTGGCTGGCAAGGACCAGATGCCCAAAGAACTCTACTAGCATCGAGGGCTTACCTGAGGCTGATGGTGCTCAGAACTTGGCTCGACAACCAGGGACTCCCTCACAGGTGAGGGTCTGGTTGTCGGGGCAGACAAATCATCATCTCCTGCTGCAGGGCCAGGATAGCAGTGATGTTCTAGTCCAGGGCTGCCATTCTGGTTTCCAGACCAGAAGGCTCTGTAGCCTTCGGCACCGACTCAGAAGATATCGGGCCTTCCGCTGGCACTCTCTCGCATGCATCCTCAACAAGGACTACAGCCTCAAGGAACCTCACACGGTCTCTGCTGGCCAAGAAATCCTTCTTGAAGACCTTGGTGGGGCACTTCTCAGAGTCACCAAAGTCCCTGCGGGCGGTTTTACCGGGTTTCTCTGGTGCAGCCTCGGCAGACTTCAAAGACTACTTTTTTTTCTCTGGGTCAGAGGTCTTCTCTGAGGAGCCACAGTCACAGGACTAGGACGATGCGCAGGCCTCACGGGATGTGCTGGACTTGGAGCTCAGCATAGCATCGGGGAGGCTGGGGCAGAGTCTTAACTGGGGAACAATTTCTCCTGCAATTCTGACCTTTTTCTGTTGGTTTTGGGAGTCACGGCACAGGTTGTAGGAGGTGCTGTAATGGTCCAGGCCCAGGCAGCAGTCATGGGCATCTGTTACTGACATGGTTTGACTGCAGCAGTCACATTTTTTGAACCCACAGCGAGACATGACAAGGAGCACCAACCCCCGGGTAAAAAACAAAACAAAAAAAAACCCACGAACACCGGTTGAGGAAGACCTAGATAACAAGGGAGCCAAGAACAGAACCAGCTCAAGGAGGAAAGAGGAACCAGTAGCTAACTGGGGGGGGGGGGGGGGGGAGAGATAAACCTTTAGGAAAACAATGGGAATTTTTCTGAGGGAACGGGACTCACGTCTTTTCTGCAGAGCCCAATAAAGGAGACTGAGCAAAATGGCACCCTTGGGTGGGAAGGGGACCATGCCTACATGGTAGCATATCCCAAAGGCTTTCTTTGAAAAAGCTGGGGAAATAAATGCTTCCACACGGGCTCCGTCAGCGCCAACACCACCCATACACAAGGGCTGACTTCCTGCTTGTTCTTGGAGAAATATTAAAGCTATAGCATTACAGGGCTTAAAAGGTAGCGAGAAGGTACTGTGAGTTAAACTAGAAAGTGGAACTAGACCTGGAAAGTGGAATAACGAGTGAGGTTATCAAATTTGCTGATGACACAAAACTATTTAAAGTTGTTAAAACCCAGGAGGATTGTGGAAAATTGCAAGAGGATCTTGATAAATTGGAAGACTGGGCATCAAAATGGCAGATGAAATTTAATGTGGAGAAGTGCAAGGTTATGCACCTAGGGAAGAACAACCCAAACTATGGTTACACGATGCAAGGTTCCACATTAGGAACCACCACCCAAGAAAAAGATTTAGGCGTCCTTGTGGATACCATGTTAAAACCCTCGGCCCAGTGTGCAGCGGCGGCCAAGAGAGCAAATAGAATGCTAGGTATGATAAGGAAAGGAATGGAAAATAAAACAAAAGATATTATAATGCCTCTATATCGTTCCATGGTGAGACCGCACCTTGAATATTGTGTGCAATTCTGGTCGCCATATCTTAAAAAGGATATAGCAATTTTAGAAAAGGTTCAGAGAAGAGCCACCAAAATGGTAAAGGGGATGGAAGGCTACTCCTATGAAGAAAGGCTAAAAAGGTTGGGGCTCTTTAACCTGGAAAAGAGACGGCTGAGGGGAGATATGATAGAAGTCTATAAATTAATGAACGGAGTGGAACGGGTAAACGTAGATCGATTGTTTACCTTATCAGAATATAGAAAGACTAGGGGACATGCAATGAAGCTACAGGGTAAACTATTTAAGACTAATAAAAGAAAATATTTTTTCACTCAACGTGTAATCAAACTCTGGAATTTGTTACCGGAGGATGTAGTAAAGGCTGTTAGTGTAGCTGGGTTTAAAAAAGGTTTGGACAAGTTCCTGGAGGAAAGGTCCATAAACCATTATTAAGAAGGGACCCAGGATATCAATGCTTGAACCAATACAAGCATTGTGGAACCTGTGTCCCTTGGGGAAACTGCTAGGTACGTATGACCTAGATTGGCCACTGTTGGAAACAGAATACTGGGCTTGATGGACCTTGGTCTGACCCAGTATGGCATATCTTATGTTCTTATGAGGGAACAGGAAATTCATTTACATTGGTGTGATATACAGATCTCCTTCACATGGAAAAGAAATGGATAGAGATTTAATATAAGTTGTACGCAGTATTGTCATGAAAGGAAAAGTGCTAGTGATAGGTTACTTCACTATACCAGATGTTGACTGGCACATTCCTGCTGCAGTGCCATCTAGAATTAAGGAGATCGTGGATTCTCTACAGGAAGAGCTATTCAGGCAACTGGTAACAGAACCTACACATGAAGGGGCCATACTAAACTTGGTGCTTACCAATGGGGAAAGTATTTCTGATGTTATAGTGGGAGACCATCTGGCATTCAGTGATCACCAGATGTGATTCAGTATTAAGACTAGGGCTGATTAAGTCCATTCAAAAATGAGGGTCATGGACTTTAGGAAAACTAACTTTGCCAAGATGGGACAATACCTCAAGGAGTTGTTAACGGGATGGGAATAGCTGGGGGATGTAGAAAAGCAATGGGCAAAAACTGAAAGGATATATTTTAAGAGCAACAAACCCATTAGAAAGGTTGACCCCGCTGCCCCCGTTGCTACAGACACACCAGAGGTCTTCTCTCCAGCAAAGCTGCACGAGTCTTGCAGTACTGGAGGCCCCTGAGCAGTATCTGAAGCCTGCTATGAGATATCAACATGGCAGTAGTTCCCACCAAAAACATGGGCCAGTCAGTGGCTCCTTTGCACTCAATTCTGCCTTCTGCATCCTTCTTGGAGCCTTCCTGGGTCCTTACAAGATCAGTCGTGGCTAATTCATCAGCCCTACAGCAGCTACAGGAGAGCCCAAGCTCTGATAAGTTTGGTGGCTGCCACAGCACACAACCGGCCCTGTCCATACGGCCTCATGTGCAGCTTGCTCCCCTAGACACGAGCAAACGTAACTGAAACCCCAGGTTGCCCTCTTCGCGGGAGACTGAAGTTCAGATCCCCCGATTAGGCTGTGTGCTCCATCTTTCCTCTGCATGCCTATAACTTCTCTAAGCTCTGCCGTTTTGTTTAAGTCTGGCTTAGACAACCTTACAGCTGTCAGCTGAAGCAAGGCAGAGCAGGCAGCACTGCTACAACCTCTGGGGAGAGGGAAAGGAGGGAGCAAGCAGAGGGGCTACTGGAGAAGGGGGGGAGGGGGTAGGACCAGGATTGTCTGGGTTCTGCACCCCTGACTCTAGTAGGCCGAACTGCAAGGCCCCACAGTCCACAGGCTATGCACACCACCTACTCGAGTCTGAGAAATACTGCTTCAGTCCAGTAGGCACAGGCTATTTATACTGCACTGAGAAAGTGTTCCTCAGTCTCCATCTACTAGTTTGCATGCATAATCTACTTGTCTGAACTGGAGGGGTGCCCTGAAAGTACTTCTTTAATTTAGTGCCCAGCATATGGTGCGGGTTGAAACTACCATTCCAGATTGCTCCAGGTCAGCCTTAAGCTCTTTGGATGTTGTACATGGTGTTTTACCAACAGTTCGCACTAACCTTCAAAGACTTCTTCCATTAGTTTTCCTCATCCCACAACATCCTGGAGGTTCTTGACAGTTCCATGAGCAGAAAAGGTGAAATTAGACTTACCTGCTAATTGTTGTTCCTGGAGTAGATACAGTCTAGTCCCGGACCTCTGGGTTGTCCACCTTATTCAGCAGCTTGGAGACTGAGGAACCTCCTCCTTTTATGACATCCAGTATATTCTCCAGGAGCTGCTTCCATTCGCCAGTAACCTATTGACAAAGCAGACTCCCCGGAACAAGAACACAGCCTGATCGTAATGAATAACTATAAACTAACACATACGCAAACCAACCAACCACCCACCTTATGTAACAAAATCCTGCCCCGCAGAGCAACCGAAAAAGCAACCTTTAAACTTGTGAAGGCCATCCCCTCACCAGATTGGAGGGACTGCCGATAACCGTACCCCTCCCCACCTGGGGACCGATGCCCCCTACGAACAAATGTTGCTTACCTGTAACGTGCGCAGCCCTACCACCGCTAGCCCTGCAGGCTGAAATGCGCCAGAAACGTCACTCGGGAGGGATACGGGACTAGACTGTATCTAATCCAGGAACAACAATTAGCAGGTAAGTCTAATTTCACCTTTCTGATCGTATCTCCAGTCTAGTCCCGGACCTCTGGGTCAGTACCAGAGCAGTAAAGTCAACGGGGAGGGCCTGCCATTCCAGCCTGCAGGACTGCCTCTCCAAAACAAGCGTCCTGTTGCACTTGCACGTCCAGTCTGTAATGCTTGACAAAGGAATTTGACGACGACCAGGTCGCCGCTTTACAAATTTCCAACGGTGGTATCAACCTAGTTTCCGCCCAGGAGGCAGCCGAAGCCCTAGTAGAGAGCTCGGAAACCCTCCAGGACCGGTCTACTCTTCAATACATACGCGGACGCAATGGTATCTTTGAGCCAGCGGGCAATGGTAGCCTTAGAAGCCGCCTCACCTTTCCTTGGCCCGGCAAAAAGCACAAAAAGTCTGTCAGACCTGCAAAAGTCCACCGTATGATGCAGGTACCTCTAACACCCGCCTGACATCCAAGAGATTCCGCCCTACCGCGCTTGGCCCTCCCGCGCTGCCCCTAAAGACAGGGAGGGAGGGAGATCTCTTGATTAATATAAAACGCAGACACCACCTTGGGCAAGAACGCCAGAACTGGGCGTAACACCACTCTAGAGTCCAAGAAGAAAAGGTAGGGCTCCTTACACGATAACGCCTGCAAATCGGAAACTCTTCTCGCTGAACAAATTGCCACCAAAACCACCACTTTCAACGTAAGATCCTTCAACGATGCCCGGGACAGGGGTTCAAAGGGCTCCTTTTCCAAGGCCTCCAGAACAAACGGAAGATGCCACTTAGGAATTATCTGCCGAAAGGGCGGCCGTAAGAGACACGGCCCGTAAAAACCGCTTAATATCCAAACGCTCCCAAAGCGAGCAACCACCTACCCCTCAGTAATATGACAGCGCCGCGACCTGTACCCTAAGCGATGCGGCGGCCAAGCCCTTGTCGAATCCATCCTGCAGAAACGGCAATATCTGTGGAATGGACAATCTCAGCCACTGATGCTCTGCGACCGCACCATTCTTCAAAAATTCTCCAGACTCGAACATAGGCTAACGACGTCGACCTTCTCCTGGCCTTCAGCAAGGTGTTAATAACTGTCGCGGAATAGCCCTTTGCCCTCAACCTAGCCTTTTCAAAAGCCAGGCTGTAAGCGAGAACCGATCCACGTGAGGCATGAGGGGCCCCTGAGATAACAGATCCGCACGGGCCGGCAGGCGCCACGGTCGTGCCACCAGGAACCTTACCAGATCTGCGTACCAGGGCCGGCGTGGCCAATCCGGAGCTATCAGAATGACCTGACCTTTGTGTCTATCCGCTGCACTGTCCTGCCTACCAGAATCCACGGCAGGAAGATGTACAGGAGCTGATGTTTCGGCCAGGGCTGAATGAGAGCATCCAGGCCCTCAGACATCCGTTTTCTTCTCCTGCTGTAAAAATCTATTGACCTTCGCCGACCGAAAGGTTGCCATGAGGTCCATTATTGGCGTGCCCCAATGACGCACTAACATTTGGAACACGTCTGGATGAAGGACCCATTCCCCGGGATCCACTTTCACCCAGCTGAGAAAGTCGGCTTCTACGTCGTCCACTCCTGCGACATGCGCTGCCGATAGAGCTAGAAGATTCGCTTCGGCCCAACCGCACAATTCTTCGGCTTCGGATTCCAGTGCAACACTGCTGGTTCCCCCTTGACGACTGACACACGCCACTGCGGTCGCGTTGTCGGAGAACACCCGAATTGCTGTTATGCCGAGTTCGGACTGAAAATCCTGCAGAGCCAACGACACCGCCCTCAACTCCAACCTGTTGATCGACAAAGATTGCTCCTGAGGACTCCATCGCCCCTGCGCGAACCTGCCCTGGAAATGCGCTCCCCCAGCCCCAAAGACTGGCGTCCGTGGTCAAGGGTAACCAGTCTGGGCCCTCCAATGGCTTGCCCCTCTGAAGAGATTTGGGGAGCAACCACCAACGCAGAGCTATCTGCGTCTCCACAGGACACGGAAGTCTCCACGATAGCGGATCCCGTTGGTGCGACCAGCATCTGAGTAACGCCCTCTGCAACGGCCTCATGTGCGCTCTCGCCCAGGGCACCATCTCTATTGTTATTGCCATTGTGCCCAATAACTGCAGATATTGCCATGCTGTGGGAGCCGCGTGGTTTAAGAACCAGAGCACCAGCTTCCGCAAACCCTGTGCTCGGAGCTGAGGTAGGAAGACCTGACCCTTCTTCGTGTCGAACCGAGCTCCTAAGTACTCCAGACTTTGCGAGGGTACCAATTGGCTATTTGACATATCGACTACCCAACCTAGGCTTTCTAGGAACTGGACTACCCGGGCCGTCGCCTTTTCGCTCTCCAATCTCGATTTCGCCCGGATCAACCAGTCGTCTAGGTACGGGTGCACCAAGATTCCTTCCCTTCGCAAAGCCGCTGCGACCACTACCATGATCTTGGTAAACGTACGTGAGGCCGTAGCTAGGCCGAACGGCAGAGCTTGGAACTGAAAATGCCCGAAGGGAACTGCAAACCGGAGGTACTTTTGATGGTCCGGCCATATGGGAATATGAAGGATAAGCCTCCGACAGATCCAGAGAGGTAAGGAACTCTCCTGCTCGAACCGCTACTATGACGGAACGCAGAGTCTCCATGTGAAAATGCGAAACCCGAAGACGATTCACACCTTTGAGATCCAAAATCGGACGAATCCCGCTGTCCTTCTTTGGAACTACAAAGTAAATGGAGAACAGACCGCAGCCGTACTGGTCTGACAGTACCGGCACTATTGCTCCAAGATCCAGGAGTCTTCATACGGTCCCCCTCACTGCCTCGCACTTGCTCGACGACTTGCAGGGGGACCGCACGAAGGCATCTCGCACCGGACAATAACTCCAGGGCGTATCCTTCTCGAATAACCTCCAGCACCCACTGATCTGACGTGACCCAGACCCAGGCGTCGTAAAATATCTGCAACCGCCCCCCCACAGGGACCAGGGGCGCCTGGGTCCCCCTGACTTTATTGCGATTTTCTAACACTGGAGGCAGTGGAGGAGGCGGAGGCCCCAAAACCTCTTCCCGCCCCTCGAAACCCCTGATTTCTGTTGGGGAATCTGCCTCTCTGGCTGGAGTTAAACCTTTGGAACTGAAACCGACAGAATTCCCACTGCTGCCCTTTGCCCGCGGGTGCCGACCGCCCCTACTTCGGCTTATCCTCCAGCAATCTACCCCCTTTAGATTCGCCGAGATCCTTGACCAGTTTTTCCAGGTCCTCCCCAAAGAGGAGTTTCCCTTTAAAGGGCAGTTAACTCCTCTAAGTCGAGGCTAAGTAATCTGCCACCCAATTGCGAAGCCATAAATAACGCCGTGCCGCCACCGCAGATGCCATGCTCTTTGACAGTGCCCGCATCAAATCATAATGAATATCCGACAGGTAGGCCTCCCCAGACTCCATCCTGGCCGCTTCCCCTGCCCTATCGCTCTCCTGACCACCCTGAACTCTGTGACCACCTCAGACAGGCCCTGGCCACCCATGCACCGCAGATGGCTGCTTGAAGCGACACGGCAGTCACATTAAAAATCTGCCTGAGGAGCACATCCAACTTTGTCCTGGGCATCCTTAAGAGCCGCACTGCCCTCAATCGGAATTGTGGTCTTCTCAGTTACGGCCAATACCGCCGCATCCACCTTGGGGGGGGGACTTGAATACCTCCCTATCTTGTTCCACGAGGGGATAAAGTCGACTCATCACCCTAGAACCTTTGAGAGGCACCTCTGGCGAATTCCACTCTTCCTGAATGAGCTCCTGAAAAAAACTCTATGCACCTGAAACGCCCTTTGGTTTTTCCTAAAAACCTGCAATAACGGATCTTCTAGGGACTTATCTTCCCCCGACCCTGGAACTGGCATGTTTAGCGCCTTCAGCGTTTCCCCAATGAGTGCAGGCAGCTCCTCCCTGCGGAAAACCCACACTACTCTCGCCTGAGCCTCCTTATCAGTGAGCTCACCTTCTTCTAAATCCTCTTCCATGTCGTTACTGCGGCATTCCTCATCTGACAGTTACCCCTTCGAACCTACATCAGTGTCATTAAGGCTCTTGACCTGCCGTGACCTCTTAACCCCACCCAGCAACTCATCCGCCCTCAGAGAGTCCGCGGCCCTCTTACTCTCTCGTGCCTGGGAAGCTTCTGTAACCCAGCCCTGTGAGACACTTCTGACCGCCTGCTGTAGAAGGGCAACAAAGTCCTTAGAAAAGATAGATTCGAGCCCCTTGGGCCAAGAACCCAGGGAGGGCGTGACGTCCGGGGCAGAAGACGGCCCCGCTACCAGTTTGTCAAGGGGTAAACTGACACCAGGGGCCCCAGAAGGACCCTCTGCTGTTTCCAGGCGTTCCCCCTTATTCTCCTCAATGTTGTCCATGGCAGAGGCCTCTTTCAAACAACCTTTGCAGACTCCTGATTCTGATGCTGTGCTCCTTCTAGCCCCACAAACCAAACATTGGGGTCTAGAAGGCATCACAGCACTGAACAGGCCCAACTAAGTGACCCGATAAAACTGAGGCCCAGGAGAAGAAACAGACTTGCACCCCCTCACAAAGTTCCCCTTGAAAACAACAAGATTCGACATGGCTTTAGAGCTCCAGCCCCAAAGTCAAGAATGAACGTCTTGTGCGTTAACCAGGCTTCCACTGCCTTTTTAAAACTGCACTGTGAGAGGCCCGATGCTGCTCTGAGCCTTCCTGCGCCGCCACCACGCGGCCGGGCGTACAACTCGCTTCGCGCTCAAACGCGCTGAAGAGAAAAAATTGACGGGCTCTTACCTTTTGCTGGGCTCCTGCTCACCGCCACAGCGCTGCGGGAATTCGCAGCCCCTGCCCCGCCGGGCTCCTAGAACTGCCCCGCGGGAGGGGGGGACCCCCCGCACGTCTGCAAACTAAACAATGACGCTCCCAGCCAAGGTATATTAACAGGCAAAGCCTCTGTGCAACACCTGCTGTACCCCACTGCAGCCTCTCCACAAAACCGGGCCTCTCAGCTGCCCTCGCCGGAGACTGCCTCAGGTCCGAGAAGGGAGCCCTTTCAACTCACCGGCTGCAGGGACCTCCAGGAGGAGGGAGAGCCTTTTTCCTCGGTTTAAAGGTATAGCTCTGGAAAGCTAAGTGGCTACTCCACCTTACTTTATTATAGTTATTTTTAAAATCAAATCAACCAATTTCCACAAACTAAACTTTAAGGCTGCCTCAATCGTTCCTCCAGTGAGCCCAGACCACCAGGCTCACCATCCCTTCAGCTGCTTGGAGACTGAGGCAACTGGCGAATGGAGGCGGCTCCCGGAGAATATACTGGTGATGTCATAAAAGGAGGTGGTTCCTCAGTCTCCAAACTTCTGAATAAGGTGGACAACCCAGAGGTCCGGGACTAGACTGGAGATACGATCAGGAACTTAACTTTATGAACTGTACACACAGGAATCCCAAGGTCTTTAGAGATGGCCTTGTACCCCTTTGAAGACTGGTGATAATGGCTTTTCGGACTGTTTCAGGCAGCTCTCAGCTTCACCATTGTGAAAATGGAACAGGGAGTGAATGTGGCCATTTTAAACAGAATGATCATTCATTGATTGATTCAAGTCATGTGAGTACTGACAATTGATCACAGGTTCAAAGGGAATGTGGTTCTTCTGTTCAAACCAATTTGAATTGTTTCTAAGGGTGGCAATAATCATGTCCTAGCAATGGCCCAGTTTTTATACTATTTCCTTTTTAAATTGGTCTTGTTTTGATTCTCTAATGTGTCCATATAAGAGTCCAAAGTCAATGGCGCTTTTTTTTTTTTTTTTTTTTTTTTTAAAGGAGATACTAGAAATTAAGAGGTTGAACTGCAAGAATGCCAATAACGTTGACCACAACTGTATGTATTGAACTAATAAAGAACGATAATGTATCTTTTCTTTGAACATAACCAACTAATTCTTCTCAAATGTGAAAGTGTTTAGGATCCTAGGGTTGTTTGGGAAAAATGGATCTATAAATTAAGACAGGTGTGGTTTCTTTGAACTGCTTTGGTTTTCTTACTTGTATTGCTTATATTTCATTTGTTAGGTACTAAAAAGGATAGAACCTATGTCAGCCCTTGTTGAAGATATAGAAATTACACTTACCTGGTAATTGTTGTTCCTTTAGGAACTACAGTTTAGTCCTCCACCTCTAGATAGTGAGCCTCCTCCTGAAGCTTGGAGACTGGGTATGTCAAAATCATGACATTACTGGATATAGCCTGCTGGTCTCTCCCATCAGCCCCCAGTGAACTATTGACAAAGCGGACTCCAAAGGAGCAACAAATAAGTAGCTATTATAACAAATTCAACCTTAAACTCAAACCGAACGTATGAACTGACATGTTTAACTAAGAAACCCTTTTCTCAAATAAGGGAAACCGTTTTATTATCACTCATGTATCTTATTTTTTCTTACCCTCTCTTTTGCACCCAATGCCTGACGAAGAATAAGAGAGAATAGCAGATAGAAAACGAGAAGAAACAGAGCCCATCGAGACCCAAGAAAAAGCGTAACTCACCTTTAGTCGTATACCTCTCCCTACTGAATCACCACTGCAAACCACTTCATCCCAGGCGGGAATGAGGACTAAGCTGTAGTTCCTAAAGGAACGACAATTACCAGGTATGTGTAGTTTCTATTTCCTTACCGTTCCTACGGTTCAGTCCTCCACCTCTGGGATATAAGAGCAGTAATCATTGGGAGGGACCTTTCCAGCTGGAGCACAATACCGCTGACCTGAAACAGGCATCACTCGCCACCTGAACATCCAGGCGGTAGTGCTTACTGAAGGTATGAAGCGAAGACCACGTAGCCGCTTTACAAATCTCCACTGGTGGTACCAAACTGTGTTCCATCCAGGAGGCCGCTTGCCCTCTAGTAGAATGAGCTCGTAAGCCTGACGATACTGGCCAACTTTGCAGCAGATACGCTGACGCAATTGCTTCCTTAATCCACCTGGAAATGGAAACCTTCACAGCTGTCTCCCCTTTGCGGGGACACCCAAACACCACGAATAGACTGTCCGATTTGCAAAATGTCTCTGAGACTTTTAAATACTGTCGCAACACCCATTTTAAATCTAAACAGCGAAGACAACGGTCAGAAACGCTCCCCTCCGCTGTACGCAGCGTTGGAAGAGAAACCGTTTGGTTGAGATGAAACGGAGATACCACCTTAGGTAAAGACGGCAGCACTAGCCGCAACACCACCTTTTCCCTGGAAAAAGTCAAGAAGGCTCCCGACAGGACAGCACCTGCAACTCCGAAATTCGCCACGCTGAACAGATGGCTACCAAATACACCATCTTTAAGGTTAAATCTTTAACGGACGCCTGGTGCAAGGGCTCAAATGGTTCCTTAACTAATGCCCCTAAAACCAAGTTGAGATCCCATGGCGGAATCGAGATTCTACAAGACTGTCGCAGCCTGGAGACTGCTTGAAAAAGCACAAAACATCCGTATGTGACCCCTGAGACACTCCTTGAACTTTTCCTCTATAGCATGACAACACTGCTAATTAAACTCTCAAGGAACTGGCTGCCAGGCCCTTGTCAAACTCGTCCTGTAGGAAACGTACCACCAATGGAACGGATACTGTAGCCGCACAGACTTGCTTACGTGAGCACCAGTCCTCAAATATATGCCAGATGCATACATACGCCAGAGACGTGGACCTTTTCCTTGCTCGAAGTAGCAATGACTGCCGAGTAACCCTTCCTTCTCAACCTTGTCCTTTCAATGGCCATACCATAAGCGAAAATCGATCCACCTGAGGCATCCACAGAGGCCCCTGCAACAGATTTTCCGACACCGGTAACCTCCAGGGATCCCCATCGAGCAACCGTCAAATAACACTTTCTGCCCGCAGCACGGCCCTCTGCCCGAAAGCCGTTAGCTGCAGGAACTCCCGCCACGCAACTCAGCGAGATAGGCCTAAAATGGCGGCAAAAAACGATTTAAAACGGGTGTTGCGACAGTATTTAAAAGTCTCAGACATTTCGCAAATCGGACTGTCTATTCGTGGTGTTTGGGGGTCCCCGCAAAGGGGAGGCAGCGGCAAAGGCTTCCATTTCCAGGTGGATTAAGGAAGCAATTGCGTCAGCTTATCTGCTGCAAAGTCAGCCAATACCGTCAGGCTTACAAGCTAATTCTACTAGAGCACAAGCGGCCTCGTGGGTGGAACACAGTTTGGTGCCGCCAGTGGAGATTTGTAAAGCGGCTACGTGGTCTTCGCTTCATACCTTCAGTAAGCACTACTGCCTGGATGTTCAGGCGGCAAACGATGCTTGTTTCGGGTCGGCGGTATTGCGCTCTGGCTGGAAAGGTCCCTCCCAATGATTACTGCTGTTACATCCCAGAGGTGGAGGACTAAACTGTAGGAACGATAAGGAAATAGAAATTACACTTACCTGGTAAATGTCCTTCCTTTAGGAACTACAGCTTAGTCCTCATTCCCATCTCGGATGAAGTGGTTTGCAGTGGTGATTCAGTAGGGAGAGGTACACGACTACAGGTGAGTTACGCTTTTTCTTGGGTCTCGATGGGCTCCAAGTTTCTTCTCGTTTTCCATTATTCTCTTATTTGTCGTCAGGCATAGGGCGCAAGAGAGAGGGTAAGAAAATAAGATACATGAGTGATAAAACGGTTTCCCTTATTTGAGAAAAGGGTTTCTTAGTTAAACATGTCAGTTCATACGTTCAGTTTGAGTTTAAGTTGAATTTGTTATGATATCTACTTATTTGCTGCTTCTTTGAGTCTGCTTTGTCAATAGTTCACTGGGGGCTGATGGGAGATACCAGCATGCTATATCCAGTGATGTCATGATTTTGACATGCCCAGTCTCCAAGCTGCAGGAGGAGGTTCACTACCCAAAGGAGAGAAAATGAACAGGCAGCCAGACGGAGGGTTTGTCTTTTTTTTTTTTTTTTTTTTTAAAGGCCCATACCCTAAGTCCCAAATGAAGGGAATCAAATTCAATTAAATTAAAGAAACAATCAAGAGAAATTTAGGATCAAGCTAACACCCTATCTAAAGTGCTCCTTATCTGTTCCTCTAGTGAGCCCAGCACCTAGGCTCACTACGTCCTCCTGCTGCATGGAGACTGGACACACTGGGGGCTGATGGGAGAGACCAGCAGGCTATATCCAGTGATGTCATGATTTTGACATGCCCAGTCTCCAAGCTGCAGGAGGAGGTTCACTACCCAGAGGTGGAGGACTAAAGAGTAGTTACTCACCTGTAAGAGGTGTTCTCCAGGAGCAGCAGGAATCAGTCCTCACATATGGGTGACATTGACGTCGATGGAGCCCTTACGGAGCATTTCCCCAGCTTTCTATGAAAGCCTTTGGGAATACTGCACGCATGTGCGGTCCCCTTCCCGCCTAAAGGTGCCATCTTGCTCAGTCAAATGACATAGCTAAAAAACAGCACACAAAAATGTAAAATAAAATATGTACAACTGCAACTCCAAGGGAAGGAGGGAGGGTTGTGAGGACTGATTCCTGCTGCTCCTGGAGAACACTTGTTACAGGTGAGTAACTACTCTTTCTCCAGGACCAAGCAGGAAGTCAGTCCTCACATATGGATGACTCCCTAGCTCTGGGCTACCAGGAACCCAGGCTGAACAAGAGAACTCCCTCTAGTCCAAGCATCAAAGAAAGGCTTTTCACTGAAAGAACCTCCACCGGTAGCCCAACGGCAGGCTGGAGGGCAGGAGTTGCCTAAACCTCAAAGAGATTCCGGAGTACTGCCTGGCCAAAAGCACTGTCCCTACGGGACTCCCTCTCCAGGCAGTAATGGGCCGCAAAAGTCTAGCTTGAGGACCAAGTTGCAGCCCTGCAGATGTCTGCCAACGGTACAGAGCGGAGATGATCTACTGAGGCAGCCATATCCCTTACATGGTGGGCTGTGACCCGACCCTGCAAGGGAAGGTCAGCCGCCCTGTAAGCCCAGGTGATGCAGTCAGCCACCCATATGGACAAGGTACGCTTGGACTCAGCTAACCCCAAATTATTAGGGTCAAAAGATATGAAGAGCTGAGTAGCCCTTCTATGTCCCTGCGTACGGTCAAGGTAGAAGGATAAGGCCCTCCTACAGTCCAGAGTATGCAGAACCGCTTCAGCCTGGCTTGCATGAGGCCTAGGGAAGAATGTTGGAAGAACTACCTCCTGGTTGAGGTGGAAAGAGACAACTTTTGGGAGGAACTTTGGTTGAGTCCTAAGGACTACCCTGTTCCTATAGAAATCGGGTGTAAGGCCTGTCACAGACCAGGGCCTGAAGCTCACTCACTCGTCTGGCCGAGGTTAAGGCTACCAGGAAGAGAGTCTTCCAGGAAAGGAAGTGGAGAGGACAAGTAGCCATCGGCTCAAAAGGTGGGCGAGTCAGTTGTTGCAAGACCACATTCAACTCCCACTCAGGGGCTGGAGGACAGACAGGAGGCTTGAGCAAGAGCAAACCCCTGAGGAACCGGGACACCAAAGGGTGAACTGCCAGAGAGTGTCCTTCCACCAGAGAGTGGTGAGCTGCCAGAGCTGAGAGGTGGACCCGAACAGAATTGGACTTAAGGCCCTGATTGGACAAATGCAGTAGGTACTGAAGCTCCACTGGTACAGCACAGGACAAAGGGATCCTCCGTACGCAGCTGACACCACACAGAAAACCTTTTCCATTTCAGGGCATAGGTTTTTCTAGTGGACTGCTTCCTAGAGGCCAGGACGACCTCTTAAACCTCTGGAGGTAGGCCCCAAGGAGCCAAAACTACCCTCGCAGCTTCCAGGCCATCAAATTGAGAGATTGGGGTGCAGAAGAGACCCTTGGTCCTGAGACAGAAGGTCGGGCTGCAACCCCAGAGGTAGTGGAGTGTACACTGCTAGTTGAAGCAGAAGTGGGAACCAAGGTTGCCTCAGCCACCTGGGGGCTACCAGAAGGACCGAAGCCTTGTCCTGGAGAATCTTGAACAGGGTCCGGGCCAAAGGCGTGGGAGGAAACGCATACAGGAGGCCCTGGGACCAGGAAATTAGAAAAGCATCCGCTGCTATCCTCAGAGGATGCGGTTGCCTGGAGCAGAACCTTGGCAGCTGTCTGTTCAGGGGACTGGCAAATAGATCTATGGATGGAAGTCCCCATCTCAGGAAAATCTTCTGAACCACCAAGGGATGGAGTTGCCATTCGTGGGGCTGCAGCATCCTGCTCAACCTGTCTGCCAGGTAATTTTGCTGGCCAGGAAGATAAACCGCCCTGAGCAACATGTTGCGCCTGAGCGCAAACAAGCAAAGATCTTGTGCCTCCTGGCAAAGGAGCCTGGACCCAGTGCCGCCCTGTTTGTTCACATAAAACATGGCTACCTGATTGTCTGTTTGTACTAAGACAGACTGGTGAGCCAGGGTTTGAGAGAAAGTCTTGAGGGCTAAGCGAATAGCCCACAGTCCCAGTAGATTGATTTGCTGCTGGGCCTCCCAGGGAGACCGCAGGCCCTGTGTGCACTTGCCCAGACAGTGTGCTCCCCAACCCTGCAGAGGCATCTGTGGTCAATACCACTGTAAACCCAGGTGGCTGAAAAAGCATCCCTTTCAGTAAGTTGGGGGGGTGCAGCCACCAACGTAGGGAGTGCAGGAATGGTCTGGACACCCTTACTCGGAGGCTCCCTGTGGCCTGCGACCACTGAGTTCTGAGGCACCATTGCGCAGGCCTCATATGAAGCCTGGCATGGGCAGTCACATGTAGTGTCGAAGCCATGTGGCCAAGAAGCCTCAGGCAGAGCCTGGCAGAGACCAGTGACCTGCTGAGAAACTGGCGTGCCAAGGATATCAGTCTTTGAGCTCTGTCCTCTGGCAAGAAAGCTTTTGCCTGCAGAGAGTCTAGCCTTGCTCCTATGAACGCCAAGTTTTGGGAGTGGAGCAAAGTGGACTTTGCGAAGTTTATGACAAACCCCAGGTGTTGGAGTAGAGAAATCGTTCGGAGGGTGGCTTGCCTGGCCTCCTGGCACGTCTGACCCCTGATGAGCCAGTCGTCCAGATAGGGGAAGACAAAGACACCCTGATTCCTTAAGTAGGCCGCCACCACTGCCAGGCATTTGGTAAAGACTCTGGGGGCAGAGGTGAGGCCAAATGGCAGCACTCTGTACTGATAATGGTTTCCTCCCACAATGAACCTGAGGTACTTTCTGTGGTCTGGATGAATGAGGATGCGAGTGTACGCATCCTTTAGATCTAAAGAGCATAGCCAATCTCCCTGCTGGAGGTAGGGCAGAAGTGTTCCAAGAGTAAGCATCTTGAACTTCTTCTCTAAGAACTTGAGATCTCAGGTAGAGAATAGGCCTGAGGTCCCCTGTTCTCTTTGGTACTAGGAAGTACCTGGAGTAGAAACCGTGACCTTGCAGGTGGGGAGGCACAGGCTCCACCGCCTTGTCTCGCAACAAACCCTGAAGCTCCTGCAGGAGAGGAGAGGCGGCCTTGGAGGCTCTCCTGAAAAGTAGGGAGGAGGCAACTGATGAAAATAAAGCATGTAGCCCTTCTGGACTATGCTTAAGACCCATTGTCTCCTGTAATGGGTGGCCACCGGTGGGCAAACAGGGTTAGTCGACCTCCTGTACAGGGATGGGACAGCAGAGACGGAGAGGCTATGCCTTGGGAGTCAAAAACCCCCACCCTGCTGAGTGGGAGCAGGAGCCAGAGGCTTGGGGGCCTTCTGCCTACAGGGCCCATGTCCCTGCCCCTTGGCCTGCTGACCCTGTGGGGGAGGCCTGGTAAGGTGGGAACTGTCTGTAGGCAGTCGCCTTCCTCCCCGAGCCCTTCTTATGTGAAGGGGCAGAAGTCTTTCTACACAGCCTTGTCCTCGTGAGGTGCTCGGTTTCGAGCTCAGCAGCCTTTTCGGCCATGGGCTTGCCAAAAAGGTTCTCACCTCGGCAAGGGACATCGACCAACTTGTCCTGAACCCATGGCTCGAGGTCCGATGACTGCAGCCATGGCTGGCATCGAGCCGCAATGCCGGATGCCGCAACACAGGCCGAGGCCTCAAAGCAATCGTAGGCGGCTCGGGACATGAACAGAGTATTCCCGGATCCCTGAAGACAAGGACTTGAACCTCTGCAAAAGGTTCCCCGGAGAGACCAGCAGAGAACCCGGCAAGCTCCTTTGCCAGGTCCCGCAGGTACATGCCCATGTACAGCTGGTAAGACTGGACACGGCAAGCAAGCATCGAGCCCTGGAAGCACTTTCTACCAAATGCATCCAGGTTGCAGGCCTCCTGGCCGGGGGGGGGCACCGTGGAGTGCATCTTCTGGCTTTTCAGACAATGCATGGCCGATTCCACCACCATGGAATGGTGAGGTAGCTGCGCCTTCTGAAAACCAGGGCTCTTACAGAGTCGATAAATGGAATCGACCCGCTTGCTTAGAACCGGCGCCGAGGCCAGTGCCTCCCACATCCAGAAGAGGAGCCATTCCAGCATCGGAGGAACCGGCACAGTAAAGGCCTCCTTCGGAGGAGAGTCATGCTGGAGGGCCTCGAGCTCCTTGGCTCGAGGCTCCTCCTCGGGGTCCACCGGGATTGCCAAAGCAGCGGCCATATCCCTAACGAACTCCAAGAACCGGGTATCCTCCAGAGGGGACCTACTCCGGGGCTCAGACTGCGGTGAGTCCAACGGGACGCACCGAGTCTTGAAGGTATCGGGGGACTCCTCGTCCTCCATCTCCCAGGCGGACTCGTCCGAAGAGGAGTCGGGCTCCGACCGCGTGGGGTTTGGCAGCACCGGCACCGGTGTCAATGCCCTCGGTCCCGACCGGGAGGTCGAGGGTGACCACGACCGACCTCGAGCCTTCATGGTCTCGAGTATCGGCTTGGTCTCCGGGGTCGACTTCGACGTCCTGGTGGTCGGGGCAGATGCGCCAGCAAGGCTGGCCATCAGCACCCACCCGCTGCTGATCCATGAAGGCAGACAGACAATCTGCACTCCAAGGCTGTCAGCCTGAGACCCAACTCAGGAGACTCAGCAGCCACTGACTCGGGCCCCGGTGCCGCCAGGCCAGACATCGGCTCCCTGGGAGGAGAGTCCTTGAGGACAACAGGACTTACGTGTCCAGCAGACTCCGGCTCCACTCGAGGTACTTTTGACAGCTTCTCCTGTTCCACTGGCCCGGGACAGCGATCGGGGGTCCGAGACCTAGCCCTCGAGGAGCCAGGGACCTCCTCCGACGATGCCCTCGCGAGCCACTTCTTCCTCTTTCGCTCCCGCTCGGGGGACCCCCTCTCCGAGGAACCCCGACGATGCTCGGGGTCAGATTCGAGACGTCGAGGCCTCAGACGAGGTCCGGGCCTGGCCGGAGGCCGATCTGAGAAAAGCCTTTCCTTTTGGTGCTGCGACTTCGCAGTGCCTTAGTGGACATTTTTCCACACGGTCCACAGATCTTAGGATCATGGTCAGGACCGAGGCACCGAAGCAGCAGTCGTGTGTGTCGGTGAGAGACATTAGTTTCTTGCACCGATCACACTTCTTAAAACCACTGGAAGCCATCGGGGGGAGAAAAAAAAAAAAAAGTCCCCGCGAGGTCAAAGGACCGGTCTTCCAGGGGAAAAGAAAAAAGGGCACGAACGCCAGCCACGAAGGGCAAAAACCGAAAAATAAGATCGGGCTCGATACCGGTGTACCGAACCCAGCGAGAAGGGGAACCAGCGTCGAACCTGCCAAAAAATCACGAAGAAATCACAGGGATCTGAGGAAAAAAAATCGAACTGTTTTCCGGGTGAACTAGGACAAATGTCGGACAGGCTCCACGGAAAAAGAGACCGAGCAAGATGGCACCTTTAGACGGGAAGGGGACCCCGCATGCGTGCATTATTCCCAAAGGCTTTCATAGAAAGCTGGGGAAATGCTCCGCAAGGGCTCCATCGACGTCTATGTCACCCATGTGAGGACTGTCTTCCTGCTTGGTCCTGGAGACACTGTAGGAACGATAAGTATAATGTGCAGAAGAATAATGAATATTTCCTTAAGTCTGAAAGCTTAAACTTTCCTTAGACCCTTATATATCAGGAATTAGGTATTACTGGTAAAGCAATTACCTTGACTAAAGACATGCTGCTTAGGAGCCCAATTAAATGTGTAAACCTTCACAAAAAGGCTAATTATATTCTAATTAAAAAAAATCATTAAAGGTCTTAAAAAGGAATAGTTCATACATTTTTGAACTATATTTATATCATAAAACAGTATCCACAATCAACTAAACACCCCACCCTGCATCACTTAATACAGTATTTAGTGCAAGAGATTGCTCCCATGAGTTCAGTGAAACTGATAATGTTTACATATAAATATACATGAATAAATGTTCAAAGCGATAAATTATCAAGGTTAAAATAAGAACATGGCTTGAACAGAAGGAAAAAAAATAAAAGGCACCCTTCCCCCCCAAACCATAACCTTACTAATGAAATCATCATTAAGAATAAATAACTTAATACAACCACTGCTCTAGGAACAAAATGTAGAATTGTGAGATCTGTCTTCCAAGAGCAAAGGTATACATCTTTGAGCCCTGTTTAATAAGCATTTTCCCCGTATACACAAAATAGGAGAAGACCTTTAGTAAACAGGGCTCTTTGTGTATTTATAGCATCCAAGCTCTTCAAGTTAAAAATCTAACTCACTATGTAAAAAGATGTTTTGCTCTTGAAATTTAAAAAAAAAAAAAAAAAAAAAAAAAAAAAAAAAAAAAAAAACCACAACCCACCACCCCCCACACGGTAAATATTTATAATACAAAATACTAAACTTGATCAACCTTTTTAGAAAATATATTTAAGAAAACAGTAAGAAATGTAAACACTACATGTAAGTATTATAGAAAAAGCACAGCATAAGCATGATGGAAAAGCTCATTAAACATACAAATAGCTAAGAAAGTAATACTGCCATTGCAATACGGCAGGGTCGAAGTGACCCCAAGATTTTACTCAAGTGTCAAAGGGAACTCAGACCACTGATGTATTTTGTCTACCATGTCATCAGGGAAAATCATTATATGTAGATTTAGACAACTGAAATAGCCAATAAGATTAAACTCTGAACAAAAGGACCCAGAACAGTTTGCAAAAACATGTAATATTTAAAAAACAGCTTTTCCTGTGCAATCACTGCCTTAGAGCAGTCAGGGCAAACAGCTCATCCTGCATAAACTCTTGAGCCTGAAAAGCTGACTATATGAATGTGTAGCTGAATACTTGATACCAGTTTAAAGAAAGGTATTAAAAAAATTAAAAAATATATATATTTACTTGAATTTTAATGGGGAAAAAAAAAGACACCCACCTGAAATTCTCAAAAAACACAACAAATTGCATGTTAATTTTGAGGATTAACACTACCCTGCAATATGAAGTGCTTTATATTTTGAACAAAATTACATTTGCAAATCACAAGTGTTTCAAGATTCAACAAGGATCTCTACAATATGATCAATCTCATTAAGTTCTGTTTTACAGTTAGAACTGGAATTTGTACTAGTAGCCTGAGATGAAAAGCTCTCTAGTACCTCACAGTGTCCCATTTTAGTGTTTCCCATCATTCCAGTAAGCACTGTGTCAAGATCATAGTAAGAGGTATCAACATCTGAAAATAAGTCTTCGACGGAGTTAGGACTTTTATTTTCTAAAGTTTCAAATATTTGATCCAAAGACTTTTGAAAGTTTCCTCTGTTTTCTTGTGTGTTCCCCATTTCCCAGATATTTTGCATATTTTGTGAGGTTTGTACAGAACTAAATGTTGTTAGTTCAGAAATATCTTGTGACTGAGTTTCTTCAAAGTCTCTACTAAAGTTGCTATATCCTGAAATAAGTTTTCCTTCACCCTGTTCCTTGGCAGGACGACACAAGATGTCTGTTGAAACCAAACGGTCCAAAGAGGTCTGTTCTGTAGCCTGTGCATTTATCATCTGCCATGTCCCATCTTGAGTCATCTCCTCTTGGATTTGTCGTACTGTGTTAGCTATAAGCACTGAGCGACAAAGATTAGGCTCAACAAGCATGTGGCAAAGTTGAAGTTTAACCAAAGACATGTCCAACAGTGACTGCCGCTGAAGATTATAAGAAGGAATGGCTTTAAAACCAGCTAATGTTCCTTCAATATCATCCTCTCCATCAAAAGATTTCCTTTTTATTCCTCTTGTGAACATTGTGTCCTATGGGTCCTAGTGGGGTAAATAGAGAAAAAAAGTTTACATAATGACAAGACTGAATGTAAAAACTTTATACAAAAGCATATTTTTCCATACACTTGTAAGAAATGTAAGTGGATTAGGCCCGTGTCATGCAGTAGTAAATGCTGCACAGAGTTAAAAATATTTAAGCTTTGTTTTCAAGATCCATACATTTAATTGATGTATTTACAAGTGTACCAGGTGAAACAGATTAACAGGAAATCTTTACATGTTTGCTATGGACACAAACCAGAAAAAAAATGGTACTGGCAGTTCTATGTACTGCCATTAGGAAAATGCAGTCATTTGAAATGACACATCATTGATATTTTTATGACATCTTGTTTCTGAATGAATAAAACTAATATTTTAAGAAAATAAATGGAAAGCTGAAAGGGAAGAGTCTTGCATATAGGTAAGTTGAAAGTTTCCCTAGATCTACAAAGTACATTAAGGGGATAATTTTATAATTGGGTGTGTACTTTTAGACGCCAAGTAATGACTAGGCATGCAACACACTTGTGGTCTTATCAGGGCTCAACAAATTCCAGGTACCAAGTTGCTATAGCGACTAGAAATTTGCATCTGGTGCTTGAGGATTTCTTGCCCCCTCTGGATGGCTGCTGTGACCCCCTTATATATCTGCCCACGGGGATTCCATCTCCCGCAGGCAGAAAAGATAAGCATGGCTGCAATTGCAGCAATAACTCCTGTCTGCCCACAGGAGATCCGATACCTATGGGCAGTCAGCTTGCATAGAGCCTTCAATTGCACCATTCCCCTTCTCTTCTGCCCATGGGGATCCTATTACTACTGATCATTTGTATTGCACTATAAGGCGTTCACAGTGCTGTACAGACACATGTATAAGATGGTCTCTGCACATTGGAACTTATAATCTAGTCAAGACAGACAACACAACAGCCGAGGACAAGGATACGTCTAGGGGAATGGTAAGGATATATATAGGACACTAAGAGGATCAGATAGCCCATGAGCAGACAGAAGGATCTTTGCCACGATCGTGGTCGTGTTCTTCTTTTCTAAAGACCAGGCTGTAGGACAAGACAGAGATGAGTCTTCCATACGAATCAGACCCTGCACAAGAAGGCCCTTGAGATTTTTTCCCATTTGCAGATGTACCAATTCTGATATCAAGGATGACTGCCAACCCTCCGCATTCAGAATGACCAACCCAGAACGTATCACAATCCTTCGCAACAGTTGGCCTAGAAGAGGCCTCCCAAGTGGGGCCATGGCTGAATTGGATCAGAGTATTGAGGCCTTCTTACTCCCAATACCATAGCACCTGAGCATTCTGCCCAAATACCATGAGTCCCATCATCAGGACTTCCCCAATTGCAGAGGTGGAAAAAAAGCTATGTGACAGCTTCTACTCCACTATCCAAAGTGATTGCTCAAAAAATCCACTGGCATGTTCTCCTTGCCTACCATGAGCTGCAAAACAGAAGATTCCACCCTGCCCATTGCACCAAAAAGTGAGGTCTCCAAGGAGTGTGCTACATTCTTTGTTCCCCCTTTGATATCCAGATTTTTTTATCGAAAAACTTGCAAACAAAATTTGGAAGCTGACAAGTCACCACGTCATTCAAAGCATTAAAGTGAATATTTGAAATCTCTGAAAGCCAGTTTAGAAGAAAGCGAATTGATTGTTCTGATGAATTTTGCTGAAAATTACTCCTTCGTTCAAGATGCGGCATAGAGCTTTCATTGGGAAAATTCACAAACTACATTGCATGCCTTTGTTGCTTACTATGCTGATGAAGCTCATACCGTACAAGTCAAATGTCTGCATCATCACAGACCACATGCAGCATGACTCTATCTGTTCACATATTTATTCAAAAATTAATAAAAAGGAGAAATTTTCACTTACCATTAATTTCCTTTCCTGGAATCCTGCTAGACCAGTCCAGACAAGTGGGTTTAGTCCCGCTACCAGATGTCGGAGACAAAAAAACCAAACCACCAGTAGCCTGATAGGCTGTTCCCTGGTAATATCTAATATCTAGCTACCCCCAGTAGAGGGCACTCCAATATTGTAACAAGCCATAATGGAAAACAGCTGTAACCATGAAGCAAAAACAAAATAAAAATAAAAAAACCCAAACATTAAATATTTACAAAAGGCAATAACACTCCGCTGCAAAGTCTTGGCTGCTCTGCAATACACCTCTGAACCAGATAGACAGAATAGGGAGGGTCCTGGACTGGTCTAGGAGGATTCCATAAAAAGGAAATTAAAAGGTAAGTGAAATTTCTCCTTCCAGTACATCCTGCTAGACCAGTCCAGACAAGTGGGAAGTACCCAAGCTAACTGCCCTTTGGGTGGGAAGACACAGCTGCCGAGACAACCTTTGCTCCGAACTGCGCTTCTTCCCAAGCTTGAGTATCAAGTCAATAGTGACGCACAAAAGTGGACAGGGAGGACCAAGTGGCTGCCCGACATATCAAGAGGATGAACCTGAGCGCGCTCTGCCCAAGACGTAGCTTGTGCTCGCGTAGAGTGCGCTCGGAGACCGATAGGAACAGGTTTCCCCTTAAGTATGTACTCAGATTCAATTGCCAACTGCAACCACCGAGCGATTGTGCGCTTGGTAGCAGCTTGACCCTTACAGAGTCCAGCAAAAAGCACGAAAAGATGGAGACACAGAAAAGCGTAGTTACTCACCTGTAACAGGTGTTCTCCAGGAGCAGCAGGAATCAGTCCTCACTTATGGGTGACGTCGGCGCCGACGGAGCCCTCGCGGAGCAATTTTCCCCAGCTTTCAAAGAAAGCCTTTGGGAATTGCAGCGCGCATGCGCGGTCCTCTTCCAGCCCAAGGGTGCCATCTTAGCCAGTCAGATGACATAGCTAAAAAAGACAGCATAAAAATTTGCAAAAAAACTAAAGCAGACGATTGTAACTCCCAGGGGAGGAGGGAGGGTTGTGAGGACTGATTCCTGCTGCTCCTGGAGAACACCTGTTACAGGTGAGTAACTACACTTTCTCCAGGACCAAGCAGGAAGTCAGTCCTCACTTATGGGACTCCCAAGCTTAAGGCTACCGGAGACCCTAAGCACAAAAATGAGCTCCCTCTAGCTCAGCAGCACAGAAGGAAGGATCTTCGCTGAATTATTACCCACCGGTAGCCCACACCCGGGATGGAGGGTAGGAGTTGCTCAGACCTCAAAGAGATTACGGAGGACTGCCTGTCCGAAAGCACTGTCCCTGCGGGACTCCCTCTCGAAACAGTAATGGACCGCAAAAGTCTGGCTCGAAGACCAAGTAGCGGCCCGGCAGATGTCTGCCAGCGGAACAGAGCGGAGGTAAGCCACTGACGTGGCCTTTGCCCGAACGCAATGAGCCGTGACTCGACCGTCCAAGGAGAGTCCGGCTGCCCCATAAGCCCAAGAGATACAGTCCGCAACCCAGATGGACAGAGTACGCTTGGAGACCGGGAGCCCCAATTTATTGGGGTCAAAAGACACAAAAAGCTGAGCAGCTTTACGGTGCTCCCGCGTACGGTCAAGGTAGAAGTTCAATGCCCTTCTACAGTCCAGGGTATGGAGGACCGTTTCAGCTCGGCTGGAGTGTGGTCTGGGAAAGAAGGATGGAAGTACCACCTCCTGATTGATGTGAAAAGGGGAGACCACTTTTGGAAGAAATTTTGGGTGAGTCTGTAGGACTACCCTATTTTTGTAGAACCGAGTGTAAGGGGGATCAGACACGAGGGCCTGCAATTCACTTACGCGTCTAGCGGAAGTAAGGGCTATCAAGAACAGTGTTTTCCAGGAAAGAAAACGGAGAGAACAGGTAGCCATAGGTTCAAAAGGCGGACAGGTGATCCGCTGCAAAACCACATTCAGGTCCCAGTCAGGCGCAGAGGTGGTTTAAGTAGAAGGAGACCTCGGAGAAACCTCGCTACGAGAGGGTCGTTGGAGAGAGGCCTGCTGTCCACCGGCACATGATGTGCTGAAAGAGCACTGAGGTGAACTTTGACGGAGTTGGACTTAAGTCCCAGATTAGAGAGAACATAAGAACATAAGATATGCCATACTGGGTCAGACCAAGGTCCATCAAGCCCAGTATTCTGTTTCCAACAGTGGCCAATCTAGGTCATACGTACCTAGCAGTTTCCCCAAGGGACACAGGTTCCACAATGCTTGTATTGGTTCAAGCATTGATATCCTGGGTCCCTTCTTAATAATGGTTTATGGACCTTTCCTCCAGGAACTTGTCCAAACCTTTTTTAAACCCAGCTACACTAACAGCCTTTACTACATCCTCCGGTAACAAATTCCAGAGTTTGATTACACGTTGAGTGAAAAAATATTTTCTTTTATTAGTCTTAAATAGTTTACCCTGTAGCTTCATTGCATGTCCCCTAGTCTTTCTATATTCTGATAAGGTAAACAATCGATCTACGTTTACCCGTTCCACTCCGTTCATTAATTTATAGACTTCTATCATATCTCCCCTCAGCCGTCTCTTTTCCAGGTTAAAGAGCCCCAACCTTTTTAGCCTTTCTTCATAGGAGTAGCCTTCCATCCCCTTTACCATTTTGGTGGCTCTTCTCTGAACCTTTTCTAAAATCGCTATATCCTTTTTAAGATATGGCGACCAGAATTGCACACAATATTCAAGGTGCGGTCTCACCATGGAACGATATAGAGGCATTATAATATCTTTTGTTTTATTTTCCATTCCTTTCCTTATCATACCTAGCATTCTATTTGCTCTCTTGGCCGCCGCTGCACACTGGGCCGAGGGTTTTAACATGGTATCCACAAGGACGCCTAAATCTTTTTCTTGGGTGGTGGTTCCTAATGTGGAACCTTGCATCGTGTAACCATAGTTTGGGTTGTTCTTCCCTAGGTGCATAACCTTGCACTTCTCCACATTAAATTTCATCTGCCATTTTGATGCCCAGTCTTCCAATTTATCAAGATCCTCTTGCAATTTTCCACAATCCTCCTGGGTTTTAACAACTTTAAATAGTTTTGTGTCATCAGCAAATTTGATAACCTCACTCGTTATTCCACTTTCCAGGTCATTTATGAATATGTCAAAAAGCAGCGGACCCAGCACAGATCCCTGGGGTACACCACTATTCACCTTTCTCCATTGGGAAAATTGGCCATTTAGCCCTACCCTCTGCTTTCTATCTTTTAACCAGTTCCTGATCCACAGTAGTACACTGCCTCCTATCCCATGACTCTTTAGTTTTGCCAAAAGTCTCTCATGAGGGACCTTGTCAAAGGCTTTCTGAAAGTCCAGATACACAATATCAACCGACTCACCTTTGTCCACCTGTTTATTCACTCCTTCAAAAAAACATAACAGATTAGTAAGACAAGATCTTCCTTGTCTAAAGCCATGTTGGCTGTCTCCCATTAGGTCATGACTATCTATATGCTGAGTAATTTTATTCTTTATGATGGTTTCTACCATTTTTCCCGGTACTGATGTCAGGCTCACCGGTCTGTAGTTTCCCGGATCACCCCTCGAACCCTTTTTAAAAATTGGTGTTACATTGGCGATCCTCCAATCCTCAGGTATTAGAGATGATTTTAATGATAGTTCACAGATTACTGATAGCAGGTCTGCAATCTCAAATTTCAGTTCTTTCAACACCCTTGGATGTATACCATCCGGCCCAGGTGATTTGCTACTCTTCAGTTTATCTAATAGTTGTAGGACATCTTCCCGATGTATCGATATTTCCTTCAATTCTTCCACACCTTTAAATACCACTTCAGTCGTGGGTAACATCCCTACATCTTCCTCAGTAAAGACCGAAGCAAAGAATTCATTCAGTCTCTCCGCTATCGCCTTGTCGCCTCTTAGTGCTCCTTTAACCCCTTTATCATCTAATGGACCAACTGACTCTCTCACGGGTTTTTTGCTACGAATGTACTTGAAAAGGTCTTTATTTCGCGTTTTTGCTTCCGCAGCAAGCTTCTTCTCAAATTCTCTCTTTGCCTGCCTTATCAATGCCTTGCATTTGACTTGCCAGTGCTTGTGCTGTTTCCAGGTTTCATCATTTGGCTCTTTTTTCCATTTCTTGAAAGATGCTTTTTTGGCAACAGCCTCTCCGACCTCAGCTTTAAACCATGCTGGCAATTTTTTGGACTTCCTTCCACTTTTCTTAAAGCGTGGAATACAGCTGGTCTGGGCTTCCAAGATAGTATTTTTCAACACCACCCAAGCTTGATGTACGTCTTTAACCTTTGCAACTGCTCCTTTTAGTTTTTTCTTAACTGTTTTCCTCATTCTATCATAGTCTCCCTTTCGAAAGTTAAAGGGTAGTACTGTGGATTTCCTTACTATCCCTCCTCCACTAATTAAATCAAAGGCGATCATGCTATGATCACTATTGCCAAGTGGCCCCAACACCCTTATCTCTTGCACTACATCTGGTGTTCCACTAAGGACTAGGTCTAATATTGCTTCCCCTCTGGTCGGTTCATGAACCAGCTGCTCCAAGAAGCAGTCATTTATTTCATCTAGGAACTTTATCTCCCTAGCATGTCCTGTTGTGACACTGACCCAGTCGATGCCGGGGTAATTGAAATCACCCATTATTATTACTGCACTGTAACTTTTGCTAGCTTCCTTGATTTCTTTGAGCATTTCATCATCCATTTGTTCATTCTGGCCAGGCGGACGATAGTACACCCCCACTGCCATCGCCTTCCCCTTTTTACATGGAATTTCAATCCATAGAGATTCTACAGCAAATTTTGTTTCTTGCAAAACTTTAATCCTTTCTGACTCAATGCCCTCTCTAACATAGAGCGCAACCCCTCCACCAATTTGATCAGCTCTATCATTTCGATATAGTTTGTACCCAGGTATCACAGTGTCCCACTGGTTGTCCTCCTTCCACCATGTCTCTGATATTCCAATCATATCTAACCTCTCGTTTAGTGCTATATATTCTAACTCTCCCATCTTGTTTTGTAGACTTCTAGCATTTGCATACAAGCATTTTAGAGACTGTATTTTATTCATATTAATTTGGCTATTGGTAGACATGGGTAATTTGGGATCTTTAAGTTCTGTCTGCTCCATACTCGAGGGCATTTGGGCTACTTTACTCTTTTTTGGAACCTCTCTGCTTTTTGTAGTATCCTTCAAGGATACATTCTTCCGAACCATGCGCTCTTGGGCGACTGTCGGCTTTCCCCTATTATCTAGTTTAAAAGCTGCTCTATCTCCTTTTTAAAGGTTAATGCCAGCAGCCTGGTTCCATCCCGGTTAAGGTGAAGCCCATCCCTTCGGAAGAGCCCCTCCTTTCCCCAGAATGTTCCCCAGTTCCTAACAAATCCGAACCCCTCATCTCTGCACCATTGTCTCATCCACGCATTGAGACTCCGGAGCTCTGCCTGCCTATTGGGTCCTGCGCGTGGAACGGGAAGCATTTCGGAGAACGCTACCCTGGAAGTTCTGGATTTCAACTTCCTACCTAAAAGCCTAAATTTAGCTTCCAGAACCTCCCTACCACATTTTCCTATGTCATTGGTACCAACATGTACCAAGACAGCAGACTCCTCCCCAGCACTATCTAAGACCTTATCTAGGTGGCGTGTGAGGTCCGCTACCTTCGCACCAGGCAGGCATGTTACCAGGCGATCCTCACGTCCACCAGCCACCCAGCTATCTACATGAGGTATAGCAAGTACTGCAAGATCACCGACACCGGGCAGGAGAAGGGATCCTGAGACTGTTGGGCACACCAAACGGAGAAACGACGCCATTTAAGGGCGTAGCATTTTCGGGTAGAAGGTCGTCGCGAAGCTAGGACGACCTCCTCCACCTCTGTCGGCAGGAGAAGGGGAGCGAGGACTACCCTCTCAGCAGCCAGGCCATAAGGTTGAGAGACCTGAGGTTGGGGTGTAGGAGAGACCCCTGATCCTGAGTGAGGAGATCCGGTTGAAACCCCAGAGGGAATGGATCCTCCACCGCTAATTGTAGCAGGAGTGGAAACCACGGCTGTCTGGGCCAGCGAGGGGCCACCAGGATCATGAAGGCTTTGTCTTGGAGAACCTTGAAAAGAGTCCTGGAGACTAGCGGGATGGGAGGGAAAGCGTACAGAAGGCTCCCCGACCACGAGAGCAGGAAAGCGTCCGCCGCAACCCGAAGGGGGTGTGGCTGACGAGAGCAGAAGCGAGGAAGTTGCCGGTTGCGAGGACTGGCAAAGAGATCTGTCGTGGGGAGGCCCCACTTTAGAAAGAGCTTCTGAACTACCAAGGGATCCAGGCGCCACTCGTGCGGCTGGAGGATCCTGCTGAGTTTGTCCGCCAGGTAATTCTCTTGGCCTGGTAGATAAACTGCCTTGAGGAGAATGCCGTGACTGACGGCCCAAGAGCAGAGCTTCTGTGCCTCCCGGCAGAGGAGGAAGGAGCCCGTGCCCCCCTGCTTGTTCACATAGAACATGGCAACTTGATTGTCCGTCTGGACAAGGACGGACTGGTGAGAAGTCAGGTGGGAGAAGGCCTTGAGAGCCAGGCGGATCGCCCTGAGCTCCAGGAAGTTGATCTGCTGAGCAGACTCCCACGTGGTCCAGAGGCCCTGAGTACGAGCCCCTTGGCAATGTGCTCCCCAGCCCAGGAGGGATGCATCTGTTGTCAGCACCCGGGCCGGCTGAGGTGACTGGAAAGGCATACCGAATATCAGGTTCGGCTGCTGAAGCCACCACCGGAGAGACGAGATCAGCGGCTCGGAGACGCGCACTAGGTCTGCTAGGCCGCCTGTGGCTTGTCGCCACTGCTGGCGGAGACACCATTGAGCAGGCCGCATATTCAGGCGGGCATTGGGGGTCACATGGACGGTGGAAGCCATATGGCCGAGTAGTCTCAGGAAGCGCCTGGCGGAGACCAGGGGCTGGCTGCGAAAACGGTCGGCTAGTTCCATGAGCCGTTGAGCCCTGTCGAGCGGTAGGTACGCTCGCGCCTGAGGAGTGTGCAGCCTTGCGCCGATGAACTCGAGATCCTGTGAGGGGAGCAAAGTGGACTTTGCGAAGTTTATAACAAAGCCCAAGTACTGCAGGAGAGTCACCGTGCGGCGCGTGGCGTTGGTGACCTCCAGCGCGGACGCTGCTCTGATGAGCCAGTCGTCGAGGTACGGAAAGACAGAGGCCGTGAAGCCTGAGATGGGCCGCCACCACCGCGAGACATTTTGTGAAGACCCGCGGTGCGGAGGACAGGCCAAAGGGCAGTACCCTGTACTGGTAATGATTCCCTGCCACCACAAATCTTAGGTATTGGCGGTGGCTGGGGTGGATGAGGATGTGCGTGTAGGCATCCTTTAGATCCAAGGAGCATAGCCAATCTCCCTGCTGGAGGTAGGGCAGAAGGATTCCAAGGGTAAGCATCTTGAACTTCTCCCGCACGAGGAACTTGTTGAGGTTGCGCAAGTCCAGGATGGGTCTGAGGCCTCCTGTTCTCTTTGGTATTAGAAAATACCTGGAATAAAAGCCTTGACCTTTCAGGTGGTGGGGCACCGGTTCCACCGCCTGTTCCTGTAGAAGACCTGCTAACTCCTGAAGGAGTAATTCCCTGTGCAGAGGGGGTCGTGGAGGTTCTCCCGGAAAATAGGAGGGAGGGACCTGGTGGAAGTGGAGAAGATAGCCTTCTCGCACGACTTGAAGCACCCAGGCATCTGCGGTGATGCTGAACCACCTGTGGGCGAAGTGAACCAGCCGGCCTCCGGTGCTGGGAGGAACCAGCGGGGGGGGGAGAGGTTATGCTTAAGGAGTCAAAAACCCCCACCCTGCGGAGCAGGGGCTGGTGGTGCAGGCTTGGGGGCTTGCTGCCTACGGGACCCGTTACCCCGTCCCTTGGCCAGCTGGCCCTGTTGGGGAGCTGCAGGGGCCTGATAATGGGGGTATTGTTTGTAGGCAGCCGCCTTCCTCGGGTAAAAGGACTTTTTTCCCGAGCCCTTCTTTTTCTGGGAAGGGGCGGAGGTCTTCCTAGAAAGCCTGGTCCTGGTGAGAGTCTCCGTCTCAATTTGTGCAGCCTTTTCAGCCATGGGCTTGCCAAAGAGGTTGTCGCCTCGGCAGGGGACATCGACCAACTTGTCCTGCACCCAGGGCTCAAGGTCAGACGACTGAAGCCAAGCACCAATGCCGGCTGCGGCCACTCGAGCCGATGCTTCAAAGCCATCATAGGCTGCTCGGGACATGAACTTGGAGCATTCCCGAATGCCAGTGGACAAGGCCAGGAACCTCCGCAAGGGTTCCTCGGACAAACCAGCGGAGAATCCGGCTAGCTCCTTAGCCAGGTCTCGGAGATACATGCCCATGTATAGCTGGTAGGTCTGGACACGACACGCAAGCATAGAGCCCTGGAAACACTTCTTACCAAGGCCATCCAGGTTACGGGCCTCCCTGCCAGGAGGCACCGAGGAGTGCATCTTCTGGCTCTTAAGACGATGCATGGCCGATTCCACTACCATGGAATGGTGTGGTAGCTGTGCTTTTTGGAAGCCAGGGCTCTTGCGGACTCGATAGATAGAATCGACCCGCTTGCTCAGGACCGGCGAGGTGGCCGGACTCTCCCACATGCGGAAGAGTAGTCGTTCCAGCATAGGAGGAACCGGTACAGTAAAGTGTTCCCTTGCGGGAGAGTCATACTGGAGGGCGTCGAGCTTTTCGGCTCGAGGCTCCTCCTCGGGGTCCGCAGGGAAGGCCAAAGCCTTGGCCATATCCCTGACGAAGTCCGAGAACCGGGCATCCTCCGGGGGGGACTGCTTCCGAGGTTCGGACTCCGGTGAGTCCGAGGGGACACACCGAGTCCGGAAAGAATCAGGCGACTCTTCCTCTTCAGACTCCCAGACCGACTCCGACGAGGACTCGGTGGGGTCGGCCCGGGCAGGGCGCGGCGCCTGCCGCCCCGACGCCGAGGGAGTCGGCGTCGGCGACCTCGGTCACGAACGGGAGGCCGAGGGTGACCTCGACCGAGGATAGACTCGAGTTCGCATCGACTCGAGGATCGGCTCGGTCTCCGGGGTCGACTTGGACGTCGACGTCCCGGCGGTCGGGGCAGCGGCACCAGCGAGCAGTGCCCGCTGCTGGTCCATGAAGGCAGACAGGTTGACGGCCTTGGAGAGCAGACTGAGTCCGAGCTCAGGTGACCCAGCAGCCCCCGACGGCGTCGGGCCCGACGTCGGCTGTCGCGGAGGCGAGTCCAGGAGGACCACAGGACTTACCCGAGCAGGCAGCTCCGACTCCAGGCAAGGTCGCTTCGTGAGGTGCTCCTTCTCCAAGGACCCGGGGCGGCTATCGGGGCTATGCGACCTGGCCCTCGCGGAGCCAGGAGCGTCCACCGACGCCGCCCTCGCGGGTTTCACCTTACGTCGATGGTCCCCGGAGGGAGAACCCCTGTCGGAGGAACTCCGGCGACGGTCCGAGCTGGAACCTTTGGACGCGGAGGCCTCCGACGAGGTCTGGGTACGGCTGGGGTCAGCGAAGATCCTATCCCGCTGATGCCGCCGACTTCTCAACGCTTTGGAGGACATTTTGCCGCAGGGCCCACAGATCATTTCTTCATGATCCGGGCCCAGGCAGCGGAGGCAAAAAGTCGTGTGTGTCAGTTAGTGACATATTTCGGTCACACTGACCACACCGCTTGAAACCACTGGCAGCCATCGGGGGAAAAAGGGCCCCGGCGAGGTCAAAGGACCGGGCTGCCAGGGAAAAATCGAAAACGAAAGCTGACTAAGTCAGAAAAACCGAAAAAGAAGAGGACTCGTGACCGGCGTCGCGAGTCCGGGCGGGAAAAAGACCGGCGTCGAACCGAAGGAAAAAGAATAAAATTATGAAGAAATATCAACTTTTTCGCGGGGACACGACGGGGACGTCTGTAGGGCTCCGCGGAAAAAAGAAGACTGGCTAAGATGGCACCCTTGGGCGGGAAGAGGACCGCGCATGCGCGCTGCAATTCCCAAAGGCTTTCTTTGAAAGCTGGGGAAAATTGCTCCGCGAGGGCTCCGTCGGCGCCGACGTCACCCATAAGTGAGGACTGACTTCCTGCTTGGTCCTGGAGAAGGATTGGTTACCCGAAGATACCTTCGAAGGATTCTGCCAAGATCCAGATAACAGAGTCCCTTATTTTCGCCCAGACTGATCCTCCAAAAAACACAGTAGGAAAATCAGCTCATTGACATGAAAAGACGTAAGTACCTCTGGAAGGAAAGAAGGAACAGTACACAAGAGGACCCCTTCGTTTGAGAAGAAAAGATAAGGGTGCTTATAATTCGGATACTCTCTGTGCCAAAGTCATTGCTACTAAAAACACTGTTTTAAGCATTAAATCTCACGGTGATGTGCTTAAGCGGCTCAAAAGGAGCCCGCATCAAAACCCCTAAGATGAGGGACCCCTAAGATGAGGGACAGATCCCATGCTGATACCAGAGGACGAACCGCCTTAAGGAAACAGGACATATCTGCATGGGACGCTATAGAGCGACCACCAACAGGCTCCCGAAAACAAGTCAATGCAGCTACTTGCACCTGGAGGGACCCCAGCACTAACCCGTCTTCCAAGGAGAGATACTCTGCTGCGCGCACCAAGCCTCGAAGATGCGCCAAACTCAGGCATACGCTGACTAAGTCGGATGGACGGCACGCCTTTAGAAGGGTTGCAACCACACTACTCGAAATAACCTTTACCGCTTAGGCATCAGCGTTCAAGAGCCAGGCTGTAAGCGAGTAGCGAATCGGGTCGTCCATCAGAATTGGGCCTTGACATAGTAGACCCCAACGAGCACCCAGATGCAACGGTGGTACTCTAGTTAAAAACAAGGTCTGCATACCAAGGCCTCCAAGGCCAGTCGGGAGCTACCAGGATCACACTCCCCTGGTGTGAAAGAATCTTCCGGAGTACTCTGCCGATGAGAACCCATGGAGGAAACATGTATAGTAGCTCCCCCTGTGGTCACTGTTGAGCCAGGGCATCCAATCTGGAGGACAAACTCCCTCCTGCGACTGAAAAAGACCGGTACTTTTGAATTTGCTGCCGTCGCCATTAGATCCATGGTCGGTTGCCCCCATGTTCGGACAATTCTCTGAAAAGCCCAAGGGGCTAGCTCCCACTCTCCAGGATCGAGAGTGTGTCAGCTGAGGAAGTCGGCTTGCAAGTTTTGCATCCTGGCGATGTGTTGCGCCGAGAGCCTGCAGATGTGCTTCTGCCAGGGAAAGAGAAGGGCCATTTCCCTGGATACTCCTAGGGACTTGGTGCCACCCTGGCGGTTGATATGTCACTTTAGTTGCGTTGTCGCATGGAACTCGTACCGCCCATGCCTCAAAGAGAGGCAGAAAATGCTGCAAAGCCAGGTGAACCGCCTGCGCTTCCAGTCAATTTATGGACCATTGCCCTCCTGTGTCGACCACGTCCCCTGCGTCGATTGATGCTGACAGCACCCCACCCCACCCAGAGAAACTTGCATCCGCTGTCACTAGAATCCAACGAGGAGTCTCCAGGGAAACCCCTTTGAGTAGATGGGGCACCAGCCACCACTGCAGACTGCATCAGGTCTCCGGGAGGAGCAGCAGACATGTGTTGTAGATTTCCAACACGGGACCAGCGTGAAAGAGCAGCCCTTTGGAGTCCCCTCATGTGCACTCTGGCCGAAGGCATGATCTCGATAGTGGCTGCCATGGACCCCAGAATCTGTAGGTAATCCCAGACCCTCGGGGCTGTCTGAAGAAGAAACAAACGCAGCAAGGCTGTGAACTTTCGAAGCCTTTCGTGGGTTAGAAAGACTTTTCCTTTCGCTGTGTCGAAGAGCACTCCAAGAAACTTGAGTTGCTGAGATGGTTGAAGATGACTTTAGGCAACATTTACCACACAGCCGAGCTTCGAGGAAAGAAACCACTTGAGTCACTGCCCGATGCACTTCCAGCAGGGAGTCTGCTCGAATCAACCAGTCGTCCAGGTAAGGATGCACTTGGATTCCCTGTTTGCGCAAAGCTGCTGCAACTACTATCATGACCTTTGAAAAGGTGCACTGAGCTGAGGCCAGGCCGAAAGGCACCGCACAAAACTGGAAGTGCTAACGCAGTACCACAAAGTGGAGGAAACGCTGCTGTTGTCCTTTATATGAATGTGGAAGTAAGCCTCCGCCAGATCTAAAGAGGCGAGGAACTCTCCTGCACACATCGCCCAAATCACTGATCGAAGAGTCTCCATCCGGAAACAAACCTGCAGACACCGATTTACACCTTTGAGGTCTAGAATTGGGCAGAAGGCACCATCCTTCTTGGGCACTACAAAATAAATGGAGCAACGCCTGCAGCCTCTTTCTTTGCAAGGGACAGGCTGAATGGGGGGGGGGGGGGGGACTTTGAAGATTCACTCACTGTGCCTGGAATAGAAGCAGTGCAGAGACGCCAAGGCAGACAAGTGACAGCAGAGGAGAGATAAAGCTGTTAGGAAAAAAAAAACTGCAGGTTCCCCCGATGACCGGCTGCACAGCTTCTCATGAGCAGACGCGGGTTTTCTCCCCTACAGAAAGGGAAGCTCAACTGATCCTCCTGACCAGGAGCTCAACCTCAATCTGCCTGCACTCAATCTAAATATACTCCTAAAGGTGCTTATTACGGAGTGTGAATTTATCACTAAAATGCTGTTACACTCCAAATTTTTTCAATTTGTCAAAACGAATGAGCTTGTGGTCACTATTATGATATTTTAGCGGGTTTTATCTCCATCATAATTCACACTTAGTGTATCCCATGAGGTCTCAGACTGGAGAATAAATAACGGGGCCAAAATCTGACCCTCATCAAATCTCTATTCGCATCAACGACCTCTCATTAGATAACTAAACAAAAGTGTGGTTTCAATTTCATTTTCATAAAAGTAACTCCCGCTAAAAAAGTGATATCATTGTGAAAAATAATTTTTAAACATTCTTGTAAACGAAATTTTTAAACATTCTTATAGACGAAAACTTTCATAATGAAGCTGAATGCTGATCGTGTATGTTGTTAACTAGTTTCTATTACATGGTGTTTAACAATGTCCATTTAAAAGTTTCTTCTCAGCTTTAAAACATCCCAACGCTGTTCAATGGCATTGCCTACGCGTTTCTCCACACGGTTCCTCAGGGGCCAATCTACGCAATTCTGCTTCTATCTGAAAAAATCAAATGAAACGCCACTCATAATCTAGCCTCCACCGCTCCATTCACTTCTAAATTCTCATTTAATAGCATATCAATATATCCTCTGCCCTACAGACTTACTGTTCGGCTGCCCACGTTCTACCTCAATCTTGTTCTCTTCTCCGAACAAGTGTACCAACTATCAGGAAGAACGCCGCGCATGCGGAATAACTCCCTCAGCTGGGATTTAAACCCTAGGATTCTTAAGGGATTATCTTCAAACTAAATTGAAAGGAGCCGTCTTTCGTTTCTCTCGCAGTCCTAAATCATCTAAATTACTGTTTGGATTAGGCTATACATGCTCGCCACTCTATTTGCATGTTTAATCCCCCTGGTACTACTGAACCAAGTTCAAATATCCACCACTGTTCATGCGTGGTCAACCACTGATCCAATGATCTACCCTGTCTACCGCCATGTACCTTTTCTATACAAAAACATCGCAGATCAGTGAACGTGTGTTGAAATGTTAAACAGTGTTGTACCATTGGTGCCTCCAACTTCTGATGTTTAAGAGGGCTCTTATGCTCAGCCATACGAAGTTTAAATATTCTAACCGAAATTAGACCTTACCTGCTAATTGTCTTTCCTGGAGATCTCTCCGGGCCAGTCCAGGAACAAGTGGGTTGTCAATCTCCTTCAGCAACTGAGGACTGAAATCTTAAACTTTGCAGAGCTGGTATCTGACTCCCTCTGCTGGCCACTTCCAGTCTAACCTTAACAAAGCAGATGAAAAAATTAATGGCCAAAAACCAGCAGAAAATTAGAAAAAGGGAAAATACGAAAACGCAGCAGCCTCCCAGTGATGTGATGGAACAGGCAAAAAAACAGGTTTCTCACCGGGGTTTTTTATTTTTTTAATTATTTATCTAATCATTTGTCTCAAAATAACCAAGAAGATAAAACGTAACACATGAACGAGAAGCCATGAGTGTAACAGAAAAAACAACACATAAGCCATGACGCGGACGCCACCACCAGCCGTCGAGAATCCTTAGGTACCCGCGTTACACGGAAATGTGACCAAAAAACATGGGTGGGTCCTGGACTGGCCCGGAGAGATCTCCAGGAAAGACAATTAGCAGGTAAGGTCTAATTTCGGTTTCCTGTTCGACTCTCCGGGCCAGTCCAGGAACAAGTGGGAAGTACCAGAGCAGTATCTAACCACGGGAGGGACCGAACAGGCATACGAGGATGACCGACGCCCTCACACAGGCCTAGCTCTCGGCCAAGCCCTCAAGCCTGCAAAGGTTCGCAAACGCGGAAGCGAAGACTACGGAGCTGCTTGACAAAAATCCACCGGCGGAACACAAGCATATGCCGCCCAAAAGGACACTGGGGTGCCCATAAAACGATCACGAATATCCGTTCTCTGCGCCCTGCTAGAACAGCCCAATCGCTGGTCCACCAACAGACGACTAGAAGCGGTTGCGCCCTTTCGAGACCCGGCAAAGAAAAAAACGTTCCGAGTCCCAGAAAGACGTAGTGTTTCAGAGGAGCTCCTGAGCCATCTAAGAACATCGCCAATGGGAAGATCCCTGACCCGAAAGGAGGGGAGAGCGATAGACTGAGTAATCGAGAAGTAGAGACGATCTCCGGAAGAAAGGAGGGAACCGTCCCCAACCGCATTCCATCCTCTGAAAAGTGTAGATAGGGAGCCCTACACAATAGAGCAGAGAGATCCAAACGCCACCTCGCGGAACGGAAAGCCCCGAAAGAGGCCATCCGTAAGAAGATCCCCAAGCGAGAAAGCGCTGCCTGGGAAAACAAAAACGAGGTCGCGCCACTTCGTAAGCAGTGAAGACAAAATCTACAGTGGAACCCCATCGCGAAGAGGGGATCGAAAGTACTGAACCGCTTGAAGGAAAAAAGGAAGCCGTGCTGAAGGAGCTGGAGACGAAGCCCGCTCACACCTCTGCGAAAGAAAGAAATCACCGCGAGGCGCCTTTATCCAAATGTCCGGAATAAAAGACAGCACGATCGGAACTAAGGCATCGCTCAGCCGTAGTTCGGCTCTCCGCAGCAAGACCTTGAAAGACGCTATCCACGAACCAAAGCTAGGGACTTGGAACGTCTGCAATCCCGCAGTTCAGAAACTATGACCGAAGGCGAAGACCCTTACCAGAACCACCGGTCCCCGCTCAGAGACAAGCCGGAAGAGCAAAGCAATCCACTTCGGGCATGAGTTGAGGGCCCTGGAACAGAAACCCCCCCCTCGAGGGATACCACCAAGCTTGGTGGATAAGAAGACGCCAAAAATCCGCATACCACGCCTGCTAGGGCCAAACTGGTGGAAAGATAATCACTAGGCCGCAGCGACCTGCCATCCTCTGAAGCACTCTAGTGGCCATGGCTTTCCCAGCCCAACGAGACCATCCGACATGCGCATCCTGCGCTTGCGGCAGATCCCGAGAAGCTTTGGCCCCGCCGAAGGTAAGCAGAAGAACCACTATCGGCTGCCTCCACCACCGGGTCAGATTGTGAAACACCACAGCGTGCCGTGACCAAGCCCCGGAACCAGCACAGGCATGTGGAGTAAAGCAGGCTGTAATTTTATTTATTTATTTATTTATTTATTTTTTTGTTTCTGCCGCTGACCGGGCTAGGGAAAGCACTTCTGCCCATAACCTGAGCTGCAGACTCCGCTGCAACAACTCCGCGCCGCCAGTGCCGCCTCGAAGAGAGAAAAAGAGACACAGACAGCGCCTATTCCGAGAAAAAAGCATGCCCATCGCCGTCTGGGAGCAGAGCTACCAGAACCCCACCAGATGAAAGGAAAAATTCTGGATCTCCGGTGCTCAAGCCCCCGTGCAATGATGCCAGACTCTGATCTCCGCAACCGACGAAACTGACAGCTGTCGCAACCAACACAACCGCGAAAGCACGTCAAGGCGGCCACCTGTACACGCAAGGAACCGAGCGCCAAGCCCTTATCCACTCTGGCCTGTAGAAAAGCCAGGATGTCCGGGATACTGTAACGCCAGGGAGATAGGTGATGTCGCGAACACCAATAAAAAAAAGACGCCAAACCCTAGCATAGGCCAGCGACGTGGTAGACCGCCGCGCCTTGAGAAGTGTCGCGACCACACTAGGCGAATAGTCCTTGCGAGCTAACCTGCGGCGTTCAATAGCCAGGCTGTCAGCGAGTAGGGAGCCGGGTCTTCCATTTCCACCGGTCCCTGTGTCAGGAGGCCGGGAAATGCCCCTAGGTGCAGCGGCGATGCTCGAGACAGGCAGATGAGATCTGCATACCAGGGCCTGCGAGGCCAAATCGGGAGCCACCAAGATCACCGGATTGCGATGCTCCCGGAGCCGCTGGAGAACCTTGCCTAGCATGGACCACGGAGGAAAGACATACAGAAGATGTGTTGGCCACGGCTGAGAGAGAGCATCTATGCCGCGCGCTCTCGTCCCTCCAACGGCTGAAATACCATGGCGCCTTGGTATTCTGCACCGTGGCCATGAGATCCATCGCCGGTAGCCCCCAGAGGCGAACAATGGAACGAAACGCTTCCGGTTGCAGTGCCCACTCCCCGGGGTCCAGAGAGTGCCAGCTGAGGAAATCGGCTTTCACATTGTCCACACCTGCGATGTGCTGCGCCGAGATAGTCTGAAGATGCTTCTCCGCCCACGGAAGAAGCAAGCGCAGCTCCTGCGAGACACCCGGGCATTTCGTGCCGCCCTGGCGGTTCAGGTAAGCCACCGTCGTGGCGTTGTTGGACAAAATCCGAACTGCACGCTGCTGCAGAAGAGGCTGAAAATGTAGTAGAGCTAAGAGCACCACTCGCGTCTCGAGACGATTGATGGACCAACGGGCCTCGCGAGGCGACCAAACCCCCTGCGCAGACGTCACGCTGCAATGCGCCCCCAACTGGAGAGGCTGGCATCCATTGTAACCAAGAGCCAGCGCGGAGACTCCAGAGGAACCCCCCGAAGAAGACTGCGCGCTTGAAGCCACCAGCGGAGGTCGCGGCGCACCTGCGAAGGTAGAGGCAACCGGATGTGATAATCCTCCGATACTGGCGACCAACGAGATAGAAGCGCCGCCTGTAAGCTGCGCATGTGCGCTCTGGCCCACGGAACGAGGTCTATCGTAGCTGCCATGGACTAAGAGTTGAAGGTAGTCCCACGTCCAAGGCGCCGCTTGATCCAAGAAACGGTGGATCTGAAGGGAGATCTTCTGAACACGCTCCTGCGTTAGATACACCTGACCCTGACAAGTGTCGAACCGAGCTCCGAGAAAGTCCCGAACCGGAGACAGCTTTTGGTGCGATTGATCACCCAGCCGAGCTGCTCTAAGAAGGACCACCCGGGTGACGGTCTCCCGAGCTTCCGACCAGGAGTCGGCCCGGATAAGCCAGTCGTCGAGATATGGATGAACTCGTATGCCCTGCTTGCGCAAGGCCGCTGCCACGACGATCATGATCTTGGAGAAAGACCAGGGAGCCGTCGCCAACCCGAAGGGCATGGCTTGAAACTGAAAATGCTGACCGAGCACCGAGAACCGTAGATATCGCTGATGTTCGGCCCAGATCGGGATATGAAAATAGGCCTCTGCTAAATCGAGAGACGCCAGGAACTCGCCTTTGCGCACGGCTTGAATCATGGACCGAAGGGTTTCCATGCGAAAATGAGGAACGTGAAGGTCGCGGTTTATGCCCTTGAGATCTAGGATAGGACGGAAGGAACCATCTTTCTTGGGCACCACGAAATAGAGTAGTGACCCCGACCTCTTTCGCAAGGAGGGACGGGGCAAATGGCGTTTAAGGAGAGAAGCCAACGAAGGGTTACTTGAACGATTCAGCGTTTCTCAGGGGGAGGACACCAGAGAAACGACGAAGGCCTCTGAGATGGCTCGAGTGCACTCGAGCGAGTAACCCTGAGAAATGCTGTCAAGCACCCAACGATCGGTGGTGATGCGTGCCCACTCTCGAGAAAACAATGCCAACCGACCCCCTATCGGCGGCAACGTCCCGAGTGGGCTTCCCGCTCCGTCAGCGGGAAGACCGTGCGGATCCGGAGAACTTCCCTGCGGAGGAGGAAGGGTCAGCGCCGTTACGGGCCCCACGAAAGGACTGCGACCACGCACCATAGCGATTGGCTGAAGTCGCCATCTGGGAGGATTTAAAGGAGCGAAACTTCCGGGTGTCTCAAGACCTAGAATATCGCTGAAAATTCTGTGACCGTGACGAACGGCGAGAAGACGCCTTAGGTCTATCCTCCGGCAAGCGTTGAGGCTTAACCTCCCCGAGATCCTTCACCAGCTTATCGAGCTTGTCCCCGAAGAGAAGTCGACCTTTAAAAAGGCAACTTGGAAAGCCTGGCCTTAGATACCACATCTGCCGCCCACTGGCAGAGCCACAGCCAACGCCTAGCCACCGTGATAGCAGCAAGCGAGCGAGCTGAAAGGCACAGTAAGTCATAGAAAGAATCTGTGATAAACGCCGTAGCCGACTCGAGGCGGCTGTGGGATGGGTCATCCGGCAATCATTGAAGCCAGCGGAGCAAGGCCTGCGACGTCAAGCCCCTGCACACCGTCGCCTGCAGAGCCAGGGACGACGAAGCAAAAGCAGTCTTCAGGAGAGTTTCCACCTTACGATCCTGCGGATCTTGAGCGCCGCCCCGCCCTCCATCGGAATGGTGGTGTGCTTTGTTACTCCTGTGACCAAGGCATCCACCTTAGGGTATGCCAGCCACTGTTCCAGAGCTTCCGGAGACCAGACATACAGCTGATTGAGGCGACGAGCGTTGCGCAGCGGCACGTCCGGGGAATCCCACTCCCGGGAAACCATTTGCTGCAACTCTGGAGGAAATGGAAAAGCCTTGGAGGGCTTACGAATGCCCTGCAAAATAGGATCTGCCTGATACTGAAGTAGTCGAAGGCTCCCCCAAATTCGTAAGGCGGAGTGCCTCCGACACCTGGGCAATCAGGGCGGACAACTCTTCCTTCCGGAATAGCCGAATGTCTTGAGAGTCTTCCTGGGCAAAGACGAATCTGAAGGAGAATATTCACCATCCTCCTGATCTGACGAAGCCGCAGAGCCGTCTCCCGACGACTTATCCTCAGGGAGACTGAAAACTTCGTCAGGAATGAACAGACGCTTTCGGAGGGCAGGATCTCTGAAGCTCTGCGACAGTCCTTGTCTGCTTCCCTGTACAAGGCACAGAGACGCTCCCCGGAGCTACCTGCAGCTGCTCTGCCCCTGCCGCCGCAGACTCTGCCCTCCACAGAGACCACGACTGGCGAAAGAGGGACAGGAGATGTTCCTCAGATGGCATGACGACAGCCCTGGAACCTGGAACCTGAAAAGCTGCTGAAGGGGCATCCCGCTGCTCCACTGGCAGCATCGGAGGCAGCGGACCATCCAAGACAGGCAGAGGAGAAGCCGAAGGGTCTGAAGGCAATACAGTAGCCGAAGACTCGCCCAGGTGGGCTAAGCAAGCAGTGCACAGGTGATTCTGGAGGTCCTTGTGCTTTTTCTGACACCCTATGCAGCGTTGTGCTGAAGGCGGCATAGTGACAATGAAAACTCTGCCCTGCAGTGCAAGGTAGGAAAACTGTCAGTATTCTGTGCTGAAAACCCCTGCTGTGCTTTCCTTTAAATCTGTTTGTTATCCTTTTTTTTTTTAACACATCACAGGGAGAGAAACAAAATCCCCCAACCTCCAGTTATGACGTGCTGGGAAAAAACGAGCAGCAGGAGAGCTGATATGAAAGCAACAAGCAGAGGAGAGCAAGCTGGCTTCCCGCCAAAAACCAGAGCTCTTCGGCAAAACAAAATGGCCGCCGTCAAACTGAAAGGAGCAAAAAAGTGAATTTAAACCCCCGACACCACCACTAATCAAAGTAAAACCCAAGGGAGAGAGGGGGAACGCGGTAGAAAGGCGAAAAACCCCCCAAAATTCAACTAAGATAAATCGAGCTGCCACGGAGCTGCAGGCACTGAGGGGAGAGAGACAGGAGCTGTACTCACAATACCGATGGTGCAGGGAAGCCAAGGACCGCTGCTCAGACCACATCCAGCTGCCTCACCACTAAAATCAGCCCCAGGGACTAGATTTTAGGAGGCTTGTTATCCAGCGAACTAGCCCTCATGACTAGTGCTGGGGAGTCTTCTCATCAGCGATCTCTACTGTGACAGAACACAGGAGATCAGCTGGAAAAAACCCTGGTGCCTAGAGAATGAAACTGGCAACGACAGGGAACAATCTATATTAAGGGAATCCCAAGAATATAAGGATATCATGAATTTTGAAGGAGCAAACAAAGGCATCCAGATCTGCTGGAGACAGAGAAATACTGAGGGAGACCCCTAGCGGTAGCTTTACATCACCAGTCTCCAGCCTATCAGAGCTCTGGTGGAATTCTGTCTCCAGGATCTGCTGGCAGGGGTGCATAACCAGTTTGTCTGGGCTGGTCTAGCAGTATGATTTGGAAACATCAGAAGGAGGAATAACTGACGCAGCAGAAACTTTCGAAGACCCAAAATTGCCGGTAACTTTGACTTCTCTTTAATTACCTCTGATGGCAAATAAGCCAGAAGAGGAATCTAATAAAGATATAGAATGCACTCCCAGCGCAGGAACTACTTCCGGGGGGGGGGGGGGGGGGGGGAGGGGCAGGGTCAGTTTTCAAAGTCACCTCCTGACCAGAGGGGGAAACTCCCAGCGCATTTGAAGAGACATCAGAGGAAGTACTCACAGAAAGGGCTGAAGTATCCACAACAGATGGATCAGTCTGGGCACTTACCACATGACGATCCATTGGACCAGAAATCTTCACTGCTTTAGCACCCAACGACGGGAAGATCTTCTTTCGTCTTCTGCCCATAAGTCCGCACTAACTCTTAGCTCCTCAAAGCTCCAAAGGGGATCCAAAGGGGTGGGCCTGCCCCTTTGGTCACGCCCCTTCGGGCACACGACCACGGGTGCGCACCCGCGGGTCGCGTTCCGCGATGACCCGCGGATCTTATAGCCGCCTCGGGGGGGGAGAGAAGGGATGGTAACCAGCTGATCCTCCTCCACAGCACAGCACACAGGACGCCAATCAGCACAGCAGCAACACTCCCCAGCTCTGCAACCTCCTTAACGCCCATCAGCTGTTCCACCGTGGATGAAAGGAAAGCACAGCCACAGCACACTCCTGACTCTGCCACAGATCACACTGTGGACGCCCCGCCATAAACCAGTTCTTCTCCGTATGCTTCCGCAATTACTATTTAAATTTTTTTTTTTTAATTGAAAAACACCTGAAAGCCCAGAAGTATAAGTGACTAGCGCTTCCCACACTGTCTCTGCGTGGAAATATCCCTGTTTGAAATGCCGGGCTATTGCAACTGCGTTAAAGCACCCCCCCCCCCCCCGCGGTGTTGTCATGCCCGCGGAAAGAACAAAAACTAAAAATTCACTGAAAAGTAAAACAAACGCCCCACAGCACTAAAACGTCTAGGTAGTGAAATCTCAAAAAGGTAAACGTCGCTTGCCTACTTGTTCTGTTTCCCTCGATGCTGACCAGCCCCGAGGCTTCCTGCGCCACCAAAAATGGCTGCCGGGAAACCCGAGGAGAGAAAAAAAAAAAAAAAAAAAAAAAACAAAGAGCGCCAAACTAAAGCCGGCCTAGCGCTCAAATTCCTCACAGAATTGCTTCCTCTGCCAAAGCAGCCTGCCGCCGGTGTAAAGCTTACCGGGCAGGTCTGCACCGAGATCCAATCTTCCCCAGACTCATGCCACAGCACCGGGCTTGTCTGAACTAGTCAGACGCGACAGCAGTTTCCCTGCCCTCCGAAGCCGCGATCTGCATTCACGGCAGCCCAGCCGGGTGCAGGACTCCAAGAGGGGGCTCTCCCCCATAGTGTCCTGAGGGGAGAGAGATCCTCCCGTTACCGCAAAGCTAACCTCCTCCTCTACAGTTTTTTCTTTTTTTTGTGACAGGCAGGGAGCAATCAAACGCCAATCATGAAACTTTCACCCTCTCTCTTTAAAAAAAATAAATAAATTTCCTCAAAATATCTAACACCAACCAAAACAAAAGCAACCCAAACTATCCTAATCCTACTCTCTCCTTATCCGTTACTCCAGTGAGCCCTCCCCCGGGCTCACAATATCCTCCTGCTGCATGGAGACTGGTAACACTGGAGGGGAAGAGAGAGAACAGCAGGCTATATCCAGTGATGTCATGATTTTGACGTACCAGTCTCCAAGTTGCAGGAAGAGGTTGACAACCCAGAGGTAGAGGACTGAACTGGAGGAACGATAAGGAACAGACATTTCACAAGGATAGCTTCATTATTACAGGAGCCACATAAGGCTAAACTTTGAAATTTTTAGCATGTCCATTTTTTTTGGCCCACTTTGGAGAATTATGTATGCCAATTTCAAAAAATGAATACTCATTAGTTCCATTGAATAGAGCGTAAAAAAAGTTGTACATGATCACCAAGTTTCATTTGTTTTGCTTAAGTAACCAAGGAAATATTTTGACGAAGTTGCAAAAATTTCATAGGGATACTATATAGTAGCAGTATATCAAACAAAAAGATACATCTCCACAAGTATTCCACCGACAAATCTTAAACTTTACCAAAGTTAGAGTCATGTAAGATTAAACACAAACATGTCATCAAAATCCATGATGGTGAGGTGGGGCACTTTTAGACTACTTGACATGTAATGACCCCTAGGCCACCACTGTGGCATTGTCTAAAAATCAATCCTCACCACACTGCTCTTTCAATTGAAAGCAAGTTCTGCTACGAGGGGACATGGGATGAGGATGAAGGGGGATAGATTCAGGAGTGATATGCGGAAAAAGAGTAGATACTCACTTGTAACAGGTGTTCTCCAGAAGCAGCAGGAATCAGTCCTCACATATGGGTGACGTCAGTGCCGGAGCCTCCGTGCAGAGCATTGCCCCAGCTTTCAAAGAAAGCCTTTGGGAATGCAGCTTGCATGCGCGGTCCCCTTCCCGTCCAAGGGTGCCATCTTTCTCAGTCTGATGACAGTTAAAAGACAGCAAAAAAAAAAAAAAAAAAAAAAGAATTATGACTGCAACGCCAGGAGAGGAGGGAGGGTCGTGAGGACCGATTCCTGCAGCTCCTGGAGAACACCTGTTACAGGTGAGTAACTACTTTCTCCAGGACCAAGCAGGAAGTCAGTCCTCACATATGGGACTCCCCAGCTCTAGGCTACAGTGAACCCTAAGCTGAAAAAATGGCTCCCTCTCAAGAATCTCAGCATCTGTGATAAGAATATCATCTGAGAACGCCCCTGTATGGTAGCCCAACACTAAGGCTGGAGGGTAGGAGTTGCCTAAACCTCAAAGAGATTACGGAGTACCGCCTGGCCGAAAGCACTGTCCCTTCGGGACTCTCTCTCTCTCTCAAAGCAGTAGTGGGCTGCAAAGGTCTGGCTTGAAGACCAAGTAGCGGCCCAGCAGATGTCTGCCAACGGAATAGAGCAGAGATGAGCTACTTATGCGCCTTTTGCCCTGACACGGTGGGCCATGACTCGACTCGGCAAGGGGGAGGTTGGCTGCCTTGTACGCCCAGGCAATACAATCTGCTACCCAAGTGGACAATGTATGCTTGGAGACAGGTAACCCCAATTTATTAGGGTCAAAGGAGTCAAAAAGCTGAGTAGCCCTTCGATGCCCCCACGTACGTTCTATGTAAAAAGACCAGGCCCTCTTACAGTCCAGGGTATGCAAGAATGTTTTTAGCCCGGCTGGTATGCGGCTTGGGAAAGAAGGTCGAAAGAACCACCTCCAAGTTGAGGTGCAAAGAGACAATGACTTTTGGAAGGAATTTAGGGTGGGTCGATAGACCGTACACACAGTTCTATAGGAACAGGGTGGTCCTATCAGAAACCAGAGCTTGTAGTTCACCTCCATGTCTGGCAGCTACCAGGAAGAGCGCTTTCCAAGAAAGGAAGCGCAAATGGCAAGTAGTCATCAGCTCAAATGGTGGACGAATAAGTTGCTGCAAGACCACGTTCAAATCCCACTCAGTCCCCGGTGGACGAACTGGAGGCTTGAGAAGAAGCAGACCTCTGAGGAAGCCGGACACCAAGGGGTGAACCGACAGACTGTCCCTCCACCGGTGAGTGGTGCACTGATAGAGCACTGAGGTGGACCCGAACAGAGTTAGACAAGGCCTAGGTCTGACAGGTGGTGAAGGAGATACTACAGTACTTCTGGTACAAGGCAGGAGAAAGGATCTTCATTGTGCTGAGCACACCATATCGTGAACCTACGCCACTTGAGGGCATAGGACTTTCTGGTGGACTGCCTCCTAGAGGCCAAAACCACCTCTTCAACCTCCTTAGGTAGAAGCAAGGGAGCTGGCACTATCCTTTCAGCAGCCAGGCCAACAGATTGAGGGACCTGAGATTGGGGTGCAGAAGGGAACCCTGATCTTGAGACAGGAGATCGTGCTGAAACCCCAGAGGGAAAGGAGTTTCCACCGCCAACTGTAGCAGAAGTGGAAACCACGGTTGCCTCAGCCATCTGTGGGCTACCAGAATCACAGAGGCCTTGTACCGGAGAATCTTGAACAGAGTTCGGGCTACCAGGGGCATGGGAGGAAACACATACAGGAGGCCCGTAGACCAAGAGATCAGAAAAGCATCTGCTGCCATTCTCAGGGGATGCGGCTGTCTGGAGCAAAACCTGGGCAGCCGACGGTTCAGTGGACTTGCAAAGAGATCGATGGATGAAGTCCCCATCGTAGAAAGATCGGCTCTACCACCAATGGATGCAACTGCCATTCATGGGGCTGGAGAATCCTGCTTAGCTTGTCTGCTAAGAAGTTCTCCTAACCAGGTAGATAGATAAACTGCTTTGAGAAAGAGAAATTAGGTCTTACCTGCTAATTGTCTTTCCTTGAGTTGTCTCCGGGCCAGTCCAGGGAACGATAGGGTGGTCAATCCCTTCCAGCAGCTGAGGACTGTAAAATCAAACTTTTGCCAGCAGCTTAAGCCCCTCCTCCTGCTGTTCCACTCCAGTCTCCTATTGCCAAAGCAGCCTAGAAGATAACTGTGAAACTATTAACACAACAAAAATCACTGAGAACCTTGCATATTTCCCGGACAACCAGGCCACAAATGCTTTAGGAAAACATATGCACCCTGTACGGAACAATTGCTGAACTATCTACCGATATATATCTCCTCTTTTTTTTTTTTTTTTTATACTCCCCACTGTGGACAAAACCCTGCTGTTGGGGAACGCCTGGGAGCTCCAGCAACCACCCGAACAGAAGCCCCGCTCACAGAAAGTACACAGCCCGCGGAGACCTGTGGCAGGCGGAAGACCACGGAAGAAATCCGCATATGGCAAAGAATCCCCCGGGTGGGCCCTGGACTGGCCCGGAGACAACTCAAGGAAAGACAATTAGCAGGTAAGACCTAATTTCTCCTTCCTTTTCGCATCTCCGGGCCAGTCCAGGGAATGATAGGGCAGTACCAAGGCAGTACCTAAAGTTGGGAGGGACCGGCGAGCCCCGCAATAATAGCGGCCGCCCCCACCCTCGCGTCCGTCCGGGCCTGAACATCCAACCGGTAGTGTTTCGTAAAAGTATGCAACGAAGACCATGTCGCGGCTCTACAAATATCAACTGGAGGCACTGCGGCACACTCAGCCCAGGACACTGCCTGACTCCGAGTAGAATGAGCTTTGAGACCCTCCGGCGGAGATCTCCCCTTAGTCTCGTAAGCTGTCACAATGGCCTGTTTGACCCATCGAGCAATAGTCACCTTAGACGCCGCCTGCCCCTTCCGCGGGCCTCCATACAGAACAAGCGATCCGATTTACGGATATCCTCAAAAGCCCTAAGGTACTTCCGCAATACTCTGCCGAGATCCAAACTCTTGAGCGCGGCATCCATTGGAGAACCCGCGAGGTCAGAGAACACGGGCAAGGACACCGACTGATTCACATGAAAGCTCGAAACCACTTTAGGAAGAAATGAAGGAACCGGCCGCAAAATCACCTTCTCCGCCAGAAACTGCAGGTAAGGTTCCCTACACGATAGAGCCTGCAAATCCGACACCCTCCGAGCCGAACAGATAGCGACGAGGAACGCGGTCTTTCAGGATAATTCTTTCAATATTCCGGATCCCCGCGATGTAAAGGGTGGCTCCGTCAGAGCTTCGAGAACGATGTTCAAATCCCAAGCCGGAACCACCGGACGCATGGGAGGCTTGAGAAGGGAAGCCGCTCTGAAAAAACGACGAACATCGCCATGCGACGTCTAACGACGACCGCGCACCAAACCCCTAAAGCAGGCCAGGGCCGCCAAATGTACCTTGAGCGTGTTCAGCGCTAAGCCTTTATCAAGACCTGCTTGCAAAAATGACAAAATATGCGATACCGCCGCTGCAAAAGGACGAACACTACGTCGAGAACACCACGATTCGAAGACACACCAGACGCGAACGTAGGCCAACGAAGTCGACCGCGCCGTGAACGAAGCATGGTGTCTATCACGGCAGCCGAGTAGCCTTTACGACTCAACGTTTCCCTTTCAAGAGCCAAGCCGTAAGCAAGAAGCGATCCACCTGAGGCATCATTCTGAGAAAGAGGCTGAAGCTGCGGAGACCATCTGGACAACAATGCTTGTTGCAGAGGCCTCATATGAGCCCTGGCCCAAGGGACCATTTCCAGCGTCGCTGCCATGGAGCCCAAGAGCTGCAGATACCGCCACGCCGACGGCGCGGCCTGAGCTAGTAACGCCTGCACTTGACCCAAGATCTTCAAGACTCTGGGCTCCGGCAGGGCTACCGTCCCCACGTTGGTGTCGAACAAAGCACCCAGGTAAGTAAGCTGTTGGACGGGTAGCAGCTGACTCTTTGCCCGGTTCACGACCCAACCGAGCTGCTCGAGAACTTGCACCACACGCTCCGTAGCCGTCACCGCTTCCAGATACGAATCGGCTCGGATCAACCAATCGTCCAGATAAGGATGAACTCAAACACCTTCCTTGCGCAACGCCGCCGCCACCACTACCATCACCTTTGTGAACGTCCGGGGAGCCGATGCCAAGCCGAACGGCATAGCCCGAAACTGCAAATGCCCCTCGGGCACTGCAAATCTCAGAAACCGCTGGTGATCGTGGCGGATCGGAATGTGCAGATAAGCTTTGGTGAGATCCAGAGAGGAGAGAAATTCCCCCTTTCGCACGGCCCGAATGACGGACCGGAGCGTCTCCATCTGAAAATGCGTAACTTTTAAGGAGCGGTTGACCTGCTTGAGATCGAGAACCGGACGAAAAGAACCTTCTTTCTTGGGCACGACAAAATAAATCGAGTATCGACCTAGTCTGCACTGGTCGGGGGGCACGGGAACTACCGCCCGTAGTTGTAACAATCTGTGCAGAGTATCGCTTATTTTCTCTGTGCCGTGCCCGCGCAAGACACCATGAAGGCCTCTCATAACGGAAGGGCAAATTCCAACGCATAGCCCTCCCGAATGATCTCGAGAACCCATCGATCTGACGTAATCTCGGTCCAGGCAGAGAGAAAACCCTGCAATCGACCCCCGACAGGTCTCTCCGCCTGGACCAGCCGACCTTCATTGAGGTTTCTTTGCAGCCCCCTGGGGAGCATTGAAATATCCCCTGCCGTAGCCCCGAGCTCCTCGAAAGGACTGATTGCGAGGGCCGAAATGAGACTTCGGATAGGGAGCAAAACGAGCTCCTCGAAACTTACGAGAATCTCGACTGGGACCTTTAAATTCCAAGCCCCCTCGAGGTGTCTTAGGGCGATCCTCCGGCAAACGACCCCCCTTGGAGTCTCCAAGATCCTTCACAGTCTTCTCCAAGGCTTCCCCAAAAAGCAGTTTGCCCTTATAGGGGAGTTTGCTGAGTCTGGCCTTCGAAGAAGCGTCCGCCGCCCAGTTCCTCAGCCAGAGGAAACGGCGAGCTGCAATCAGACGCCATAGATTTTGCCGAGATCCGAACCAGATCATAGAAAGCGTCCGCCAGGTACGCCGCTGCCGACTCCAACTTAGCTCCCTCCGCGGACGAACCTTCCGGAGACTGCGTCGCAGACTCACCCTGTAACCAACGAATCGACGCTCTGGAGACATATGCCCCACAAATGGACGTCTGCAACGCCAGAGCACTGGAATCAAAGGCCTGTTTCAGGAGACCCTCCAGTCTGCGATCTTGCAAGTTCTTAAGCGCTGCTCCCCCTTCGACGGGTATGGTGGTCTTCTTAGTCACCGCCGAGACTAAGGCATCCACCTTAGGCATTTTCAACAACTCCTTTTCCTCCAGGGGAATAGGATAAAGACGCCCCAGAGCGCGGGCCCCCCGAAGGGTAGCCTCCGGGAACTCCCACTCGGACTCCACCATCTGGTGGATTACTCGATGAACCGGGAAGCAGCGCTGCTCAGCCTTAAACCCTTGCAACAACGGGTCCTCCAAGGGTTCTTGAGGCAGCGAAGGTACCACAAGATTGAGCGCGGATAAGGACTGCGCAATAAGCGCCCCCAACTCCTCCTTACGGAAGACTCGAAATACGTTAGGATCCTCCCCAGGAGTTAGTTCACCGTCTTCTAGTTCCAGAGGCCAGTCCAGACCTGCTTCCAAAGCAATCTCCCCCTCCTCCATTCCTAGAGAGGAGGAGAACTGCTGCTCTGCGCTTTCGAGCGCAGGGTCCAGGACTGCCCCCCTCTGGGAAGGACCCTCATCCGGATCCAACGCCGACGGTATATGCTGGACCGTGTCCTCCCCAGTCTTTGACCGTGCGGGGCATAGGAGCTGAGAAGCCTTAAGTGTATAGGCCTTATGTAATGCCAAAATGAAATCCGGTGAAAATAATGCAGCCAGCTCCCCCTGAGCTTCAGGTGAGGCAGGAGCTGCAGATACCGGCGCTGGAGCCTCTTTATGCGCCTTTGCCTTGCGTTTGCCAGGCCTAGACTGCCCTGCGGGAGAAGCGGCTGGCTCATTTAACATGGCCGCCGTTCCCGCCTTTTCAGAAGGAGGGTTCTGCTTATCCCCCTGCTTCTGCTCGGTCTTGCCGTCCATCGCGCCCCGAAAAAAAAGCAGCGATCCACCGTGGGAAGTCGAGGGGAGCACTGACAGCCGGCCCGTAAAACCGTTCTGTTACCGGCATGCGACGCGCTGACCCCGCGAAGACTTAGATACGCCGCCGCGAAAGAAAAGGTGTCCCGCTGCCAATTAAGCGCCTACCTTTTGACCGCAGTGCTCCTGAGCGTGTCTCCGCCGCACCGCAGCTAGCGGGGGCCGGAGAACACGAGTTTATGCAATGTCGGGCGGATTCTGGGGCTCCCAGATCGTACCTCCTGCAGACGCACGAGCCCGGTCTCTCTGAGGCAGGCTCTGCCTCGCTCCTGAGATAAGTCTCAGTACCGGCTCACCGCTAAAAGCAAAAGTTGTTGCTGTGCCAGGGAAATAAGCAAGATCACAGCTCAGCTAGAGCCTATCTGCTTAATTAAACTGCTGTAGTCTAAATCTTTGAATGAGCAGGCAGAGAGGAAGGAGAGGCATCGAACCCACGTCCATTCCAGCTGCTGAGGACTGTAAGACTGGAGTGGAACAGCAGGAGGAGGGGCTTAAGCTGCTGGCAAAAGTTTGATTTTACAGTCCTCAGCTGCTGGAAGGGATTGACCACCCTATCGTTCCCTGGACTGGCCCGGAGATACGAAAAGGAAACATGACTTGTTTGACTGCAAAGGGCCTGTGCCTCCTGACATAGGAGCCTGGACCCTGTGCCCCCTTGCTTGTTCACATAGTTCAGACAGACAATCAGGTAGCAATGTTCTAAGACAGACTGGTGAGAGAGGGCATGAGAAAAAGTCTGTAGAGCCAAGAGGATTGTTCGCAGCTCCAAAAGATTGATCTGCTGTGTGGCCTCCCGAAGAGACAAGAGGCCTTGAGTTCACGTGCCCTGGCAATGTGCACCCCAGCCCTTTAAGGAAGCATCGGTTGTCAGCACCCTTGTGTGTGCTGCGGCCTGAAAAGGTACCCCCTGAGGTGGTTTGGGAGATGTAGCCACCACTGCAAGGAGTCCAAAAGTCGTTTGGACACCTTTACTCTGTCTCGGAGATTGCCTGTGGCCAGCACCCACTGAGCTCTGAGGCACCACTGAGCAGCCCACATGTGCAGACTGGCATTCGGCGTTACATGTACCGTGGATGCCATGTAGCCCAGGAGCCGCAGGAAGTGCCTGGCAGAGACCTGAGAATTGCTGTGGAACTGGTTGGCCAAGTCCATCAGTCTGTGGGCCCTGTCCTCAGGCAAGTAAGCTCATGCCTGCAGGGTATCTAATCTTGCCCCTATAAACTCTAGGTTCTGTGAGGGGAGCAAAGTGGACTTTGCGTAGTTTATGACAAAGCCCAGATGCTGAAGAAGAGAGACAGTGCGAAGAGAGGCCTGTCTGGCCTCCTAGAGAGACTGGCCCCTGATGAGCCAGTCGTCCAGGTATGGGAAGACAAAAATTCCCTGATTCCTGAGATAGGCCACCACCACCGCCAGACATTTGGTGAATACCCTGGGGGTGGAAGTTAGGCCAAAGGGAAGTACACTTTTTCTGAAAATGGTTTCTTCCCACCACAAATCTGAGATATTGTCGGTGGTCTGGATGAATGAGGATGTGAGTATAAGCATCCTTTAGGTCTAAGGAGCATAATCAATCTCCCTGCTGGAGGTAGGGCAGCAATATCCCAAGGGTAAGCATCTTGAACTTTTCCCTCTCCAGAAACTTGTTTAGGTTTTGCAAGTCTAGGATAGGCCGGAGGCCTCCTGTCCTTTTTGGTACCAGGAAGTACCTGGAGTAGAAACCTTGCCCTACCAGGTGGTGAGGTACCGGTTCCACCGCCTGTTCCTTTAGAAGACTTGCCAACTCCTGAAAGAGAAGGTTTCTGTGCAGAGGGAGTCTTGGAGGCTCCCCTGGAAAGTAGGAGGGGGGGGGGGGTGTAGTTGGTAGAAGTGGAGCATGTAGCCCTATTGGACTATGCTGAGGACCCAAGTATCTCGTGATGGCTGGCCACCTGTAGGCGTACAGGGTCAGCTGATCTCCTGTGCTGAGTGGAGCTAGTTGTGGAGAAGAGGCTATGCTTTCTGGACTTTCAGAAAGCCTTTCACAAGGTCCCTCATCAGAGACTTTTGGCAAAACTAAAGAGTCATGGGATAGGAGGTAGTGTACTATTGTGGATCAGGAACTGGTTAAAAGATAGAAAGCAGAGGGTAGGGCTAAATGGCCAATTTTCCCCAATGGAGAAAGGTGAATAGTGGTGTACCCCAGGGATCTGTGCTGGGTCTGCTGCTTTTTGACATATTCATAAATGACCTGGAAAGTGGAATAACGAGTGAGGTTATCAAATTTGCAGATGACACAAAACTATTTAAAGTTGTTAAAACCCAAGAGGATTGTGAAAAATTGCAAGAGGATCTTGATAAATTGGAAGACTGGGCATCAAAATGGCAGATGAAATTTAATGTGGACAAGTGCAAGGTTATGCACCTAGGGAAGAACCCAAACTATGGTTACACGATGCAAGGTTCCACATTAGGAACCACCACCCAGGAAAAAGATTTAGGCGTCATTGTGGATACCATGTTAAAACCCTCGGCCCAATGTGCAGCGGCGGCCAAGAGAGCAAATAGAATGCTAGGTATGATAAGGAAAGGAATGGAAAATAAAACAAAAGATATTATAATGCCTCTATATTGTTCCATGGTGAGACCGCACCTTGAATATTGTGTGCAATTCTGGTCGCCGTATCTTAAAAAGGATATAGCGATTTTAGAAAAGGTACAGAGAAGAGCCACCAAAATGGTAAAGGGGATGGAAGGATACTCCGATGAAGAAAGGCTAAAAAGGTTAGGGCTCTTTAACCTGGAAAAGAGACGGCTGAGGGGAGATACGATAGAAGTCTATAAATTAATGAACGGAGTGGAACAGGTAAACGTAGATCGATTGTTTACCTTATCAGAATATAGAAAGACTAGGGGACATGCAATGAAGCTACAGGGTAAACTATTTAAGACTAATAAAAGAAAATATTTTTTCACTCAACGTGTAATCAAACTCTGGAATTTGTTACCGGAGGATGTAGTAAAGGCTGTTAGTGTAGCTGGGTTTAAAAAAGGTTTGGACAAGTTCCTGGAGGAAAGGTCCATAACCCATTATTAAGAAGTGACCGAAGATATCAATGCTTGACCCAGTACAAGCATTGTGGAACTTGTGTCTCTTGGGGAAACTGCTAGGCACATATGACCTAGATTGGCCACTGTTGGAAACAGAATACTGGGCTTGATGGACCTTGGTCTGACCCAGTATGGCATCTCTTATGTTCTTATGCTGTGGGAGTCAAAACCCCACTCCCTGCTCTGCAGGAGCCAGAGCTGGCGGCTTGGGGGTCTTCTGTCTACGGGGCCCATGTCCCTGTCCCTTGGCCTGCTGGGGAGCTGGAGAGGCCTGATACTGAGGGTAGGATTTGTAGGCAGCACCCTTCCTCGGGAAAAAGGGCTTCTTTCCCGAGCCCTTCTTTTTCTGAGAAGGGGCAGAAGTCTTCCTGGACAGCCTTGTCCTGGTGAGAGTCTCGGTCTCGATTTCCGCAGCCTTTTCAGTCATGGGCTTTCCAAAAAGGTTTTCACCTTGGCAGGGGACATCAACCAACTTTTCCTGCACCCATGACTCCAGGTCTGATGACTGCAGCCAGGCCTGACGGCGTGCACCGATGTTGGCTGCAGCTACCCGGGCTGAAGCCTCAAAGCCATCATAGGCTGCTCGAGATATAAACTTCGAGCACTCTCGGATCCCTGTTGACAAAGCCTTGAACCTCTGCAAAGGTTCTCGGAGGCGCCAGCTGAGAACCCGGCAATCTCCTTTGCCAGGTCTCGTAGGTACATGCCCATGTACAGCTGGTAGGTCTGGACACGGCAAGAAAGCATAGAGCCCTGGAAGCACTTTCTACCGAGGGCATCCAGGTTCCAGGCCTCCCGACCAGTGCATCTTCTGATTCTTCAGGCGGTGCATGGCCGATTCCACAACCATGGAGTTGTGCAGTAGCTGTGCCTTTTGGAACCCAGGGCTCTTACGGACTCGATAAATGGAATCGACCCGTTTGCTCAGAACCGTTGCCTCCCACATACGGAACAGCAGCCGTTACAGCATCGGAGGAACCGGTACAGTAAAGGCTTCCTTCAGAGGAAAGTCATACTGGAAGGCATTGAGCTCTTCGGCTCAAGGCTCCTCCTTGGCATCCACATGGAAGTCCAAGGCTTTGGCCATGTCCCTCATGAAGTCCAAGAACTGGGTATCGTCGGGGGGGGGGGGGGAAACGGACCATCAGGCTCGGACTCCAGTGAGTCCGAAGGGACGCACCAGGTCCGGAAGGTGCCCGGGGACTCCTCGTCCTCCATCTCCGCCGAGGAGGAATCTAGCGGCTCCGGCCGTGTGGGCCTCAGTGCCACCCGCCCCGATGCCGAGGGTATCGGCATCGACGACCTCGGGTCCCACACGGGAGGTCGAGGGAGACCTTGACCGGAGGATCGACTCAAGACTTCATTGACTCGAGGATCGGCTCAGTCTCCGGAGTCGACTTGGACGTCTAGGTCCCGGTGGTCGGGGCAGATGCACCTGTCAGACCGGCGATCAGCACCCGCTACTGTTCCATGAAGGCAGCCAAGCTGCTCTCCAAGGCGTCAACCTGAGTCCAAGCTCAGGAGACTCAGCAGCCCCCGACAGCTTCGGGCCTGACGTCGGTTCTCCCGGAGCAGAGTCCACGAGGGCAACTGCACTTACGTGACTCGGGGACTCCGGCTCCACACAAGGTAACTTGGGACGGCCTCTCCGACTCCGAGAGCCCGGGGCAGCAGTCAGGTCTACACGACCTGGCCCTCGAGGATCCAGGAGCCTCCACCAATGCCGCCCTCGTGAGCTTCTTCTTCCTTCTGTGCTCCCGGGTGAGACTCCTTCTCAGAGGAACCCCAACGGCGCTCGGGGTCAGACTCCTGAGATGTCGAGGCCTCTGACAAAGTCCGGGCCCAGCCGGATGCGGAGTCAGAGAAAATTCTCACGCTGATGCCGACGGCTCCGAAGCACCTTCAACGACATTTTGCTGCACGGACCACAGGCCAGCGGGTCATGGTTGGGCCCGAGGCAGCAGTCATGTATGTCGGTGACAGACACAGGTTTCTTGCACCAATCACACTTTTTGAACCCGCTGGCAGTCATCGGGGGAAAAAGGGCCCCTGCAAGGTCAAAAGACCGGGCTGCCAGTGAAAACACAAAAAGAGCACGAATGCTTGTCACAAAGGACAAAAAACAAAAATCAAAACTCCGGATTCGATACCGGTGTACCAAGCCCAGGCGGGAAAGGGAATCGGCCGCGAACCGGAACAGAAAAAGCCAAAATAGCTGGGGAAAAAAAACAACCAAACACACACTACTTTTCCCGGGTGACACGAACTCTCGCCTGTTGGGCTCCGCAGAAAAAGACTGAGCAAGATGGCACCCTTGGGCAAGAAGGGAACTGCGCATGCGCGCTTGCATTCCCAAAGGCTTTCTTTGAAAGCTGGGGGAAATGCTCCGCACAGAGGCTCCGTCGGCGCCAACATCACCCATATGTGAGGACTGACTTCCTGCTTGGTCCTGGAGAATCTCTCTTTACGGAAAGAGTGGTAGATCTGTGGAATTGTCTCCCAGTGGAGGTGGTAGAGATGAGGACAGTATTTGAATTCAAAAAAGCATGGGACAGAGGATCTATAAAGGAAAAAGGGGGGCTGTTGTAGTTGTTGATATGGAAGGACAGACTAGATAGAAAAAGACCACATGGTCTGTCATATTTCTATGCTCTTCATTAAAGGGGAATAAAGGGCCTTGAGAACTTTCAAAATTGCTCATGCTTCCAGATGGTTGATGGATGATGACATAAGACTCCTGGTTTAATAGCCCTGAGCCACCTGGTCCAAGCAGTAGCTCCCCAGCTTGTGAGCCTCATGCCCATAGTGACCACTAATCAGTCTGCAGCCTCCAACCCTAAATTCCTTGACAAAAAGGAAGAGGAGTCAACCACCAGTTCAGCTGACACTGTCACTCTTGTCCAGGGAATCTACTTAAGACACTCAAGAGCGACTACCAGAAGGACAGCAATGGCTTCTGCAGTGCCTGCACAAGTACTCATATCCACAACACCAAATCCAAAAGGTTGACACCATGGAGCCCAGGGCTTCCATATAATCCTAAGCTCTTGAGGCCACCATGGTGGCCAGTGTCTGGATCAGATAATGTAATTTCAGCATCCTCTGGGTAGACACACTCAACTGAGTATTGAAAACATTCTCCCAGATAGCTCCTTATTGTCTGGAGTATCTTGCTCTTTTTGAGATTAGATATTCAGCCAAGAGACAGCAGCCTATGAATCACACGACTGGTTGCCTGCCTGCTCCTCTTCATACTTGGCCTGGATCAGTCAATCGCCCAGATAGAGATGGATGAAGATCCTTTTTTGTAAAGGGCTGCTGTCACCACCGTCTTTAAAGATGGTGTGAGGAGTGTGGCAAATCCAAAAAGTGAAATGCCTGGAAGTGAAAGAGTCCCCAGGCCTTTGAACATTAGAACTTCTCATGAAGCTGTCAAAATGATAATACAGTCAAACCTCTGTTTTCATGATTAATCCGTTCGAAAGAGTGACTAAAACCAAATGTATGAAAACTGAAGCAATATTTCCCATAAGAAATAATGTAAATCCAATTAATCCGTTCCAGACGCCCAAAAATATTCACAAAAAAGAGGTAATTAGATCTTACCTGCTAATTATTGTTCCTGAAGGAACGACAGTCCAGTCCCTTTACTTCTGGGTTACGCAACCCTTCCAGCAGCTTGGAGGCTGAGCCCAACCTTTTTGGAGTTGGGGCGGTATAAATACCACTGCTACCACCCACTAACTCCAGTATTCAATTGAAAAAGCAGTCTAACCAGAGTTCTATGAATAATCAACAAACACCACAAATCAAACTCCCTCACGGGATACTAGACCAGAACCCAACTTTTTTTTTAAAATAAGAAATAGGAGCCAGGGAGGAGGGAATACCACGGAGAGGAAAGGGAGGGGTGCCCGATAATGTCCTAGGCGACTTTCTCCTGCCCTCCTTCCCCCAGACCTGGTTCTACGCTCGGCCAGATGCTTCGCTCTTGACTGATAGGCCTTCCAGTCCGGTCGTGCCGGGTGGGATCAGGGACTGGACTGTCGTTCCTTCAGGAACAATAATTAGCAGGTAAGATCTAATTACCTCTTCCTTATCATCACTCCAGTCCAGTCCCGTCCCTTTACTTCTGGGATGTACCAGAGCAGTTCAATCCTGGGTGGGTTCCGGCAACCCGGACTGAAGGACTGCCCGACCAAACCGAGCGTCCGCTGCACTCTGTACGTCCAGCCTGTAGTGCCTTGTGAAGGTATGCAAAGAGGACCAAGTCGCCGCTCTACAAATATCCAACGGAGGGACTAGACTGAACTCTGCCCACGAGGCAGCCTGAGCCCGGGTGGAGTGCGCCCGGAGCCCCCCTGGGACCTGTTTCCCTTTCAGAATGTAGGCGGATGCAAATCGTTTCTCTGATCCACCTGGAGATGGAGGCCTTGGCCGCCGCCTCTTTGTGCGGGCCTCCGAACTGGATGAACAGCTTGTCGGATTTCCGGAAAGGAGCTGTGCGTGAGAGGTATCGCTTCAAAATCCTCTGGACGTCTAAGCGTCGTAGCTTGCTATTTCTACCTTCAGGTCCCTCGGCCGGCCAGGCCGGAAGGGTGACTGGTTCACATGAAAAGGAGACAGAACCTTGGGCAGGAAGGAAGGTACCGTGCGTAGTACCACTTTGTCCCTGAGAAAGGATAGGAAAGGCGGTCGAGAGGACAGAGCTTGCAACTCAGAGACCCGTCTGGCCGAACAGATAGCGACCAGGAAGACTGTCTTGAGGGTTAAGTCCTTCAGGGAAGCCTTCTTTATCGGCTCGAAGGGTTCCCCGACCAATGCATTTAGAACAAGATTGAGATCCCAAGGAGGGATCACGGATCTCCGTTGAGGACGCAGCCGCCTAACTGCCCTTAGGAACCTGGAGACGTCCGCGTGGGCCCCAAGGGGCTTGCCGTGAACCTTGCCTCTATAGCAAGCGATGGCGGCTAGTTGGACCCGCAAGGAACTGTGCGCCAGGCCTTTCTCAAAACCCGCTTGTAGGAATTCCAGCACCTCAGGGACTGAGGCCAAGAGGGGTTTTCTTCGGTGTTCCGAACACCACGCCTCAAAGATGCGCCAGACCCTTACGTAGGCCAGACAGGTCGAGCGTTTCTTCGCATTCAACAGCGTTGAGATTACTGCTCCTGAATAGCCCCGCTTCAAGAGGTGCACCCTTTCAATAGCCAGGCCGTAAGCGAGAACCGATCCACGTGAGGCATTATTACCGGGCCTTGTCTGAGCAGACCCCTTCTGCAAGGGAGCCGCCAAGGGCGGTCGGCCAGCAACCTCACCAGATCTGCATACCAAGGACGACGTGGCCAATCCGGGGCAATGAGGATCACCAGACCTTGGTGAGCTTCCACCCGCTGCAGGACTTTTCCGATCAGGGCCCACGGGGGAAACACGTAGAGAAGCCCCTCCGTCGGCCACTTCTGAGATAGGGCATCCAGGCCTTCGGACATTCTTTCCCTCCGCCGACTGAAGAATCGATCCACCTTGGCTGACGAGAAAGTTGCCATGAGGTCCATGACTGGTAGCCCCCAGCGGGCCACTATCTGGTCGAAGGAGTCCTTTCCCAGCTCCCACTCTCCGTGGTCTATCTTGTGTCTGCTGAGGTAATCGGCCGTGAGATTGTCCGTGCCTGCCACGTGCTGAGCCGAAAGCGCTTCCAGGCGGGTCTCTGCCCACTGGAAGAGGGCCTCCGCCTCCTTCTCCAAGGCGGGGCTGCTGGTACCGCCCTGGTGGTTGATATAAGCTACCGTGGTGACGTTGTCGGAGAGAACGTGAATCGCTCTTCCTAGCACTAGGGACTCCAGCGCTCTGAGCGCTAGGATGACGGCCTGCAACTCCAGTCTGTTGATGGGCCATTGTGATTCCAACTGTGACCAGAGGCCCTGGACGAACTGGTCCTCGCAGTGAGCCCCCCAGCCCGTCAGGCTGGCATCTGTTGTCAACAGTATCCATAGATGGGGCTCGAGGGGCATCCCCCGCTCTAGATTCCTTGGGCACCGCCACCAGTGCAGGGATTGTTTGGTCCGCGGAGCACAGGGTAACTGAGTTGACAGGCGATGATGTTGTGGAGACCACCGACGCAATAGTGCGCGCTGTAGTGGACGCATGTGGGCCCTGGCCCAAGGCACTACCTCTATCGCTGCCGCCATTGTGCCCAGCACCTGAAGATAATGCCATGCTGAGGGGTTTCGTCTGCTCAGGAACTGTGCAACTAGTAGTCTTAGGTCCCTTGACCGCGCTCGAGACAGGAACACTCTGCCCCTTCCTGTGTCGAATCTTGCTCCGAGATATTCGAGGTCCTGGGAGGGCGTCATCCTGCTCTTTGCTCGGTTGATGACCCACCCTAACTCCTCTAGCACCTGAACCACTCTGCTCGTCGTCATGCGACTTTCTTCTTCCGATTTTGCCCGGACCAGCCAATCGTCTAGGTACGGGTGTACTAGGATTCCTTCCTTCCGGAGGAAGGCCGCCACCACCACCATCACCTTGGTGAATGTCCGTGGAGCCGTAGCTAGGCCGAAGGGAAGGGCCTGGAATTGGAAATGGCCCCCCGGAACCGCGAATCTTAGGAACTGTTGATGGGTCTTCCTGACTGGAATATGCAGGTAGGCCTCTGTCAAGTCGAGAGACGTCAGAAACTCTCCGCCTCTTACCGCTGCGATGACTGATCGTAGAGTCTCCATGCGGAAGTGTGGCACTCTGAGACAGCGGTTGACCTGTTTTAAATCCAGGATTGGCTGGAAGGACTCTTCCTTCTTTGGCACTACGAAGTAAATCGAGTATCGACCCAATCCGGACTGGTCTGGAGGTACAGGTACCACTGCCCCGAGTGCGATTAGCCGAGCTAGGGTTGATTCTATTGCCGCCCTCTTTGCCGGAGATCCGCTGGGAGATTGAATAAATGCTGGAGGGATTTGCTTGGCGAACTCTAGAGCGTAGCCCTCCCTGATGACCTCTAGTACCCACTGATCCGACGTGACCCGGGACCAGGCGGGCAGAAACTGCCTTAAACGACCTCCCACTGGCAGCTCTTCCCCCTGGACCCCCGTCGCCTCATTGCTGTTTTCTGGGGGCCGAGGAGAAGGAGGAGGCCCCAAAACCCCGACCTGCTCCCCGAAACCCCCGGAAACCTTGACCTCTAGCGGGAAATCGTCCCCTGGGGGGGGGGGGGGGGGTTGGATCTAGCTGGACGGAATCTGCGAGAGTCCCTGGCCTGGCTACGAGCCGAAGCCAGGGGGCGACCTTGTTTCAGTCTGTCTTCCGGGAGTCTGCCACCCTTGGACTCGCCAAGGTCCTTTACCAACTTTTCCAAATCCTCACCAAAGAGCAGCTTCCCCTTAAAGGGGAGCCGGCTCAGGCGTGCCTTAGAGGAGGCATCCGCTGCCCAGTTACGTAGCCACAAGCAGCGCCTGGCTGCCACCACAGAGGCCATGTTTTTGGCCAGGCTTCTAATGAGGTCATAGTGACTATCCGCCAGGTATGCTGCTCCTGATTCCAGCCTAGCGGCGTTGGGCCGGGGTTCACCCTCGGAGGTCTCTGCTGACTGAAGCTGCTGAGACCACCTTAAACAGGCCCGAGCTACCCAGGCTCCCGAGACGGAGGCTTGCAGGGCGAGAGCGCTTACGTCGAATGCTTGCTTCAGGAGTGTATCCAATTTTCTGTCCTGTGAGTCTCTTAGGGCCGTGCTGCCCTCAACCGGGATAGTAGTCTTCTTCGTGACTGCTGATACCGCTGCATCCACTCTGGGAGATTTTAAGAGCTCTTTGTCTGTCTCTGGGAGAGGATATAGGCGCATCATGGACCTGACTCCCCCTTAGGCTAGATTCCGGCTGGTCCCATTCTTCCTGGATCATCTGACGTACCACTCTGTGGACCGGGAAGACTTTCTGAGATCTCCTAAAGGCTTGGATTAAGGGATCTTCCAGCGCCTCCTCTTCTGCAGGTGTATCTGAGGCCACGTTGAGCGCTTTTAGGGACTCATTAATTAGTGCCGGAAGCTCTTCCCGGCGAAAGACCCTAATAACTCTGGACTGGTCTTCCTCTGGTATCTCTCCTTCCTCCAGCTCCTCCTCTTCTTCATCCAGCTCCCTGTCCGAGTAAACCTCCTCTGGGGTGCCCAGAGAGAGGGCTGCCAGAGGCTCCTCCTCACTCAGACGGGGCCGCTTAGGCGGAATTCCCTGCTCCTGAGTACCTGCTCCCAGGAGCCTGGCTGACTTATCTTCCCTTGACGAACCAGCGTCTCCTGGCCCCAGCCCCTGCTTCCGCAAACAATAGGCTTTGTGGAGCAAAAGGATGAAATCTGGAGAGAAAAAGTCCCCGGTCCCTCCTTCCCCGGAAGGGAGGGGGGAGGGGGGCAGGGGTACATCCGAGGAAGTAGAAGGAGGTAACTGGGGGCCTCCCTCCCCCCCTAGGAGGACCCCTGGCCCCTGAGGGGGGGAGCGATGGCCAGGTTAATTTCCTGCTCAACTGAAGCCGCCACAGCGGCGCAGCTCCTGCAGATTCCTGCCTCTGTGGAGGTGCCTCTGCGTGTTCCGCAGGAGGGGCAGCGGGGCTTGGTCGCCATGCCTTGGCTCCCCTGAATAAGAGCCCAAATTCAAAATATATTTCTCCCCCTCAGAAGCTCTTAGAAGAGGGAATTAACAATTCAAGATTGAAGGAGTTAAGGAATCAAATACATTAACTGAATTTAATGAGTTAAATCTATTCAAGTAAATCCGGTACTTTAAAGAAATTTAAAGTAAACTTAAAGTAAATTAAAATGAAGTTAAAATAAATAAAATTTAAGCACATTAAATGCAGAAATATATCTTTTTCCTCCCACGGAGGTACTTGCGTTTAAGCAGACTATCTCCTGAACCCGACTCAGCGATCCTAGCCCGATGGCTCTACACGCGGTAGGCCTCACCACGTGGAGCCCGGGCAGAAGACCGCGAGACAATTTCCTGGACCGCACTGTGCTCTTTCCCCCGTAAAGTGCTGCTTTCTTGCAGCCTTCGTCTGATGTCTGCCTCTCCCTCTCTCTCTCCCTCGTAGGGCTCCCGGGGAGTAGCGAGACTCGCCGCCGCGTCCCTCTTCCTTGGGACGGGTCCGGCGAGAGGCGCTGTCTGGCGGCGCTGCCTCCAGCGCTCAGCCGCCAACGGGGCTTCGGCGCGAGGCAGATGCAATCCGGAGCAGGGGGCAGGAGAAATCGCCAGAGCCGTCGTCGGGGCAGAGGAGCAGGAGCGAAATTGCCTTCGACTCTGCGAGGAGGGAGCACTTCTAAGGCCCGATCCGGGGAGCAGGGGGGGGGGGGGGGAAGGGGGGGGGAGAACCGAGAGAGCAGGCAGAATTAAAGCAACAGGACGGAGTAGTCCACAAGTAGGAAAAGAAGCAAATAAGGAGAACTTAAATTAAATTAAAATGAAATTAAGCAAGATTGCTAACAAGAAGGACTCCAGTAAGCCCTAGGCTTACGGAACCCTCCAGCTGCTTGGAGGCTGAGAATACTGGAGTTAGTGGGTGGTAGCAGTGGTATTTATACCGCCCCACCTCCAAAAAGGTTGGGCTCAGCCTCCAAGCTGCTGGAAGGGTTGCGTAACCCAGAAGTAAAGGGACTGGACTGGAGTGACGATAAGGAATATATAGTTATTCTCTATAAAATGTTTTTTACATACAGAAAACAATGAGAAATAAATATAAATGACTAATGAAATGGATAAATAGAAATTACATTTACCTGGTAATTGTCGTTCCTTGACGACAGTTTAGTCCTCCACCTCTGGGTTGTGCACCTCTTCCTACAGCTTGGAGACTGGGCATGTCAAAGTCGTGACATCACTGGATATAGCCTGCTGGTATCTCCCATCAGCCTCCAGTGTACTATTGACAAAGCAAACTCAAAGGAACAACTAAGTAACTATACCATAACTTTAAATAACGCCCCATTCCTCAACCTGAGGAACCTTTTTAACCATATCCGTCATATATATATATATATATTTTTTATTTTTTTTTAACTTTACATTCACGTCCCCCCTATGCAAACACGTTTCCTATACCATCCCCTCGTTTAAATAAGAGAAGGAACAAACAGAGAGGGATACTCACTGTAATCTAGAAACTGAAAGATCTGTCTACTCCTTGAGATTGATGCTCCACTCCGCCTGAAAATAAACTCTGAAGAAATCACACCCCTGGGCAGGAATGAGGACTAAACTGTTGTCACTCAAGGAACGACAATTACCAGGTAAGTGTAATTTCTATTTCTTTATCGTTCCTCCAGTTTAGTCCTCCACCTCTGGGATGTAACAGAGCAGTAATCATTGGGAGGGACCTATCCAGCCAACTCACCACACCGTTGATCCGAAACAGGCATCCTTTACTACCAAAACATTTAGGCAGTAGAGGTTACTGAGGAAATGAAGAGACGACCTGGAAGCTGCTCTACCAATCCCCCCTGGTGTAATGACACAGTGATTCACCCATGAAGCTGCTTGCGCTCTGGTAGCAAGAGTCAGAAAGCCCCCCAGAATCATACAACCTCGCCACCAGAAAGCTGAGGCAACCACCGCCTTAACCCAGTGCGAAATGGCCGCCTTCGCTGCTGCTTCCCTTTTGCGGGGACCTCCAACCAACACACAAACACAAAGAAACGAACACCGCACCCTGCATTTTAGGTTTCCTTTCTGCATAAGCTACGAATAAAAACATCCCCTTCCAGAAAAGCTGAGAACTGGAAGAGAAACCAATATGCTCAGGAGAAAAATCAGATACCACCTTTTGGAAGGACGGGACTGCTCGCAAACACCACCCTCTATCCAGAAAGGGTGAAAACGGCTCATTACATGACAATGCCTGAAACTCTGAAACTCGTCGCACCGAACAAAGAGCTATCAAAGCCACTGTCTAACAGCAAATCCTTTACCGACGCCTGGTGTAAATAATCAGAAGGGCTCTTTAGTTAACGTCTCTAAAGGCCCAATCAGGATCTCCCGGCAGCACCCTAACTCCCCTTTGAGGAGCGGAGTCGGGTCCCATCTTAAGGAAACGCTACACATCGATCCGAACACCTAGCGATATTCCCTCCACAGAACCTCTACAGCTGGAAACAGTCACCCGCTGGACCCTCTAAGGAACTGGCCGCTAGTTCCTTCAGACACTGTCCTGCAGAGAACTCAGACGAAGGATACAGACACCTTTGTCGCCCGGACTTGCCGCCGTGAACAGCAGCCTTCAAAAAGGCACTAAGCACGGACCTATGTACCAGAAGCAGCCTGCCTCCCTGCTCTCAACAAGGTGGCAAAGACTGCCACAGAATAACCCTTCTTCAGCCCCGCCCATTCAAAGGTCAAACTGTAGGCGGGCACCAATCCACCTGAGACATTCGTCGCGGACCTAGCTGCAGCAGAACGTCCGCTACCGGCAACTTCTAGGAAAAGCCTGTCAAGTAGGCGAATGAGATCAGCCTAATACGGCTGTCTCGTCCAACCGGGCGCTACCAAGAGTACCTTTCCCCGAAAGCCTCAATTCACCAACTAGTTGCCCTATGAGAGCCCACGGGGAAAGGACAAGACAGACTTAAATGAGAGCTTACTGAGCCTCGACTTGGAAGAACCATCAGCTGCCCCATTCCTCCACGAGAGAGATCTCCGGGTGAACCCCAAGGAAGCAAACAATATTAGCTAGCACTCGAATTAAGCCATAAATGCACGTTTGCCACAAAGCAAATCAGACTCTAGTCAATTCAACTCCCTGATCCTTTCCTGTTCCAGGCGAGTAGACTGCCGTAAACACTGCGACCACTTGAAGCATGCTCTCGCCTCCCAGGCTCCACAAATAGCAGCTTGTAAGGACAGAGCATTGCCCCCAATGATCGCTTCAGTGAACCATCTACTTTTCTATCTTGCGCTAAAGAAGATTGCTAGGGCTCTCTTCCATACAGTGAGTCCACACCCCATGGTAGTGCAAGGGGTGCACCCACCCAAGTAGTACCCAGGCCTGCCCCTGCTTAGCCTCAAAAAGTCAAAGAACAGGCGAATTCAGGACAGCTGAACACTTTTTTTTTTCCCCCACAAAGACATCTCTTAACCAAACATTCCTTCAGCATATGTTGAGACGCTCTTTCTGTGCCAACAATATGAAGTAGAAAGAACTCCCAAACACAGGCATACTAATCCACGGCCTTCCTGCTAGAGTAACACCCCATTCCGTCTGACAGCACAAAGATGGACTTTATATTTTAAGTTCAACTAGCACCTGGTGTTAGGAAATACAGCTCTCTCATTCCACAGTGGCAATTGAGTCAGCAATGAAGAAGCCGAGAAACTGCAGACAAGTTCCCATTATACCACCTGGTAAAGACTCCACTTTTAGACCACTGAAGCAAAAAAGCACGCGAGAGTGCCTTGGGCCCTGCCAGTAGCTGATCGAATTGAAATGATTCAGTGTATGCAGGGCATTTTCCAGAGACTGTAAGGTCCCTCATCCAGGCTGACTCCACATTCAGTCTAAACCGGCAGCCATCTTGGCTGATGCCGATCAGCGTGGAAGCCATCTTGTAAGCCCAGCATATGATGTATACCTACTAGAATCTGAGCTGCTGCCATTGCTGCTAGAGAACTAGCCTGGCTGTGTGCTTCTGGCCCCCCATTAAGGCATTCGCAGAACACTAGCAGAGACTCTCCGTACTGGAGAACCTCTGATAAATGGAATGGGAGCATAGATAGCTTCAAAGGCTAGAGTTCTATTTTGCAACCTCTCTCCGCTGAGCTGCCTTTTCCATATGTAAAATTAAACCACATATAGCCAAAATTAAGACATTACAAATCTACCATAAGATTTTATAATTTGGGCAAAGCCAAACTAAACAGGAATATTTTCCATTAAGAAACCACACAACTATAAAACCCTTCTCATGACATAATGCTTATGGCAGAGCATTCCACATCTGTGAACTAGCCATGGCGCTCACCCAAGCACCTGTTACAACTGTCCAAGAGAGTTATCACCATAATTCCTTTTGACTTTAATATGTTTACAGCAGATCATAGCGCTATATCACAGCAGCTAAGCCAAAATATTACCCTGCCATATAAACCGACTAACGCTTTATAGGACCTTCTATGGATAGCAGAAGGAGATTCTTGTAAATCCACATAGCTATGCCCTTTTTTTTTTTATAAAGTATAGGACTCCAAAAACCAAGTTTCCGCCAACTCCAATGAAATCAAAGCAGATCAGCTAAAATTACCCAAACTGTTCCTTTAGCTTTGCAAGAAGCGACCAGCCCCCGCTGCACCCAGCTTTCCTTCCCCCTTATACTGAGGAATTCATCGTTGCAGGGCGTGTTGCGCACCCCCTGCCAGCCTGCTGCGTCTGCCAGGGAGCTAAAGAGCGAAATAGAGAGTAGAACCCCTGGAAGCAAACAGTGTCCTGACCTTGGGGTTCAGGATGCAAAAGGCCACTGAATAAATCAGTGTTAGCTAAAAATGAACAAGGCTATCTCTCACTAGAATTTTTTTGTGTTTGAAATCCCACCGGTGTCCGTGGGACCCAAGCCTTTGAACACATTCCCTTAACGCTGTGCATTAACCATAACCAGAGAAATGAAATGAAATCCTGCTCTAGAAATAGATGAGAATTTCCTGGGAAGGGCATGCTAAGTGGAGCTATAAAACACACAGGCACCCCCCCCCCGGCCTTACGGGAAGGGCATGCTAAGTGGAGCTATAAAACACACAGGCACCCCCCCCCCCCCCCCGGCCTTCCTGCAGTCAGAGAAATAGCAGTGGGATACACCGACAACCTTGCAAATGGAGGTCTTAGAGGTTGCTGCCTGTGTGAACCTGATGAGTAATACGATTTTGTATTTTACCACCCCACCCCCCCCCCCCACCAGGGATGGGGGCACTGAATACTATATGTGATTCATGAGCAGCGCTGCCATCCGGTGGCCTTTAGGGCACCAGAGCCCAACAAACGATACAGAAGTTAAGAGCTTTAACCCTTTGAAGGCCTACTTTAAATTTTTAATCCACATTCTGTAGCCGGGTTAATTGTTGCATATTTCAGGAATATTGTACCCGTCTTATTCAATATGTTCTAATAGTGATTTTACTTCTGCTATGGTCATGTATTATATACCATTTGATAGGAATATTTAGTCAGAATTTTGGATCCCGAGAGTTTTGGGCTCGGCCTGGAAAGGGTTTTTAAATCTTGGTCATATAATCTTGATTTGCAGAACATTACAGTTGCCTGTTTAGTCACTAACCCCTGAGAGCCCATGAGGTGGCCCTGTGGTTATTTCTTCCCTGACTTGCAGAGAATGATTAATCTGATATGGCTGCATACACACGGTCACATACACATGGTGGCCATAGACCGTAGCACAGGCACTTCTTGGTTGACAGTTAACTGCTATATACTTTTTCATATCTTAAGGTTTCCTAAACCTGTCCCTGTGAAACCACAGGCATTTGGGCAACTTTCACTCTAGAATACACAAAGGCACACTTCCAGCTTGTCCCTCCTTCCAACTACAAGTTAGAGCTCTGCTCCTGAACCTAAAAGCTGGAAATTTGCCTAATATCACAAGAGGAAGAGGTGGACAGAGTTAATTGAAGACATACGCAGCATTGCTAGGAAAGGGGAAGTGCTACTGCTAGGAGATTTCAATATGCCAGATGTTGATTGGCACATTCCTGCTGCAGTATCATCTAGGAGCAAGGAGATCCTGGATTCTCTACAGGGAGAACTATTCAGGCAATTGGTAACAGACCCCACACGTGAAGGGGCCATACTGGACTTGGTGCTTACCAATGGAGAAAGTGTTTCTGATGTTGTAGTGGGAGATCATTTTGCATCCAGTGATCACCAGATGGTGTGGTTCAGTATTAGGACTAGGGCTGTTAGAATCCATTCCAAGGTGAAGATCTTAGACTTTAGGAAGACTAACTTTGCAAAGATGGGCCAATACCTCAGGGAGTCGTTAGTGGGATGGGAACAGCTGGGGGATGTAGAAAACCAGTGGGCAAAACTGAAAGGGGGTATTTTAAAGGCAACCAACCTTTTTGTTAAAAAGGTAAATAAAGGCAAAAGGAACAGGAGACCGCTATGGTTTTCGAAGGAAGTAGCTGAAAAAGTGAAGAAAAAGAGGGAGGCCTTCATGAAATACAAGAGATCACAGAGAGAGGAAGACAGGCATCTGTATTTGGAAAAACTTAGAGAAGCTAGCAAAGTAGTCAAGGCGGCAAAGATTCAAAAGGAGGAGGAAATAGCCAATGCAATAAAATGGGGGGATAAGACATTTTTCAGATATATTAGTGAGAAGAGGAAGGGCAAAAGTGGTATTGTCAGACTCAAGGGTGCAGGGGGGGAATATGTAGAAGCTGATAAGGATAAAGCGGAATTGCTTAACAAATATTTTTGTTCTGTGTTCACAGATGAAGAACCAGGAGCAGGACCTCAGAAAACACCCACGAATAAGAACAGAAGCGAGGGACATCTTGAACAATTTTCAGAAGACTGTGTTCGTGAGAAACTAGCTCAACTTAAAGTAGACATAGCGATGGGACCGGATGGGATACACCCTAGAATACTGAGGGAACTTGGGGACGTTCTAGCAGCTCCACTGACTGACGTTTTCAATGCCTCGTTGGAGTCGGGAGTGGTGCCAAAGGACTGGAGAGAGGCTCATGTGGTGCCTTTACACAAAAGCGGTAGTAAGGATGTGGTTGAAAGCTACAGGCCGGTTAGTTTAACTTCAGTGGTGAGTAAATTAATGGAAACGCTGTTAAAAGAGAAAATAGTGATGTTTCTGGAGTCCAGCGGATTACAGGATCCGAGGCAGCATGGATTCACCAGAGGCAGGTCTTGTCAGACAAATCTGATTGATTTCTTTGACTGGGTGACCAGGGAGTTGGACCGCGGGAGAGCTCTAGATGTGGTGTATTTAGATTTCAGTAAAGCCTTTGACACTGTTCCTCACAGGCGACTTATAAACAAACTGAGCACCCTAGGGATGGACCGTAAAGTTACTGCTTGGGTTAGAAATTGGTTGGGTGGGAGGCGACAAAGAGTACAAGTAAATGGAGCTCACTCTGAGGAGAAGGATGTTACCAGTGGTGTGCCCCAGGGATCTGTCCTTGGTCCGATTCTTTTTAACATCTTTGTTAGTGATATAGCGGAAGGGCTGTCGGGTAAGGTTTGCCTCTTTGCGGATGATACCAAAATCTGCAATAGAGTAGACACCCAGGAAGGTGTAGATAACATGAGGGGGGATCTAGCTAAGCTTGAAGAATGGTCTAGAATTTGGCAACTGGGATTTAATGTTAAAAAATGTAAGGTCATGCATTTGGGCTGCAGCAATCCAAGGGAGCAATACAGTATAGGAGGTGAAGTACTTTTGTCCACTAAAGAAGAGCGGGACCTAGGCGTAGTTGTGTCCGATGATCTTAAAGTAGCTAAACAGGTAGAAAAGGCGACGGCAAAAGCTAGAAGGATGCTTGGGTGCATACGGAGAGGAATGGCTAGCAGAAAAAAGGAGGTGATAATGCCTCTGTATAAGTCTTTGGTGCGACCTCATTTGGAGTATGGTGTGCAATTCTGAAGACCGCACCTTCAAAAGGATGTGAACAGGATGGAGTCGGTGCAGAGGGTTGCTACTAAGATGATTAGTGGTCTTCATTATAAAGCATATGAGGACAGACTTAAGGATCTTAATATGTACACCTTAGAGGAAAGGCGGGATAGAGGTGATATGATTGAGATGTTTAAATACCTCCGTGGCATAAATGTTCAGGGAGAGAGCCTCTTTCAATTGAAAGCAAGTTCTGCGACGAGGGGACATGGAATGAGGGTGAAGGGAGATAAATTCAGGAGTGATATGCGGAAATATTTCTTTACGGAAAGAGTAGTGGATCCATGGAATAGTCTCCCAGTGGAGGTGGTAGAGATGAGGACAGTAACTGAATTCAAAAAAGCATGGGACCAACACAGAGGATCTCTAAAGGTAAAAAGTGGACTGTTGTAGTTGTTGTTATGGAAGGACAGACTAGATGGGCCTTGTGGTCTTTTTCTGTCATCATGTTTCTATGTTTCTATCCCGGGACTTAACAGATGCTCCTCAGAGACATGATTAGGAGGGAAAGAACATGTGGTATCAGAGAGAGATCAATGCCAACACTGCTGTCCTATAAAACTAAGAATAAACTTAAAAATAAAGAGGACTGACAACAGCCCCCTTAAGGGCTGAGGAATCCCCCGAGCCTCCAAAAACCTACAAACAAAAGAAACACTAGGCCCAAAAATCTAGCTATTCTGCCTATTGTCTTCCTCACACAGGCAGCTCCCTGCAATTCTCGTCATGCGGTCCAATTACCTAGAGAGAAAATGGCCGCCCCTTCGCCAATGAATTTTGGCACCAAGAACTGCTGCTGCAAAAAGGAGGCCTCAGACGACCGACCGAGCCCGAAGGCCTTACCTGTAGGGCCGAAAGCCACGCAGCCTGCTCCTACCGCCTTGAATTCTTCCGATCCTCAAGCCGCGCTGATGCGCCTGGCAGCCACGGGGAGGACCACTCAGCCAGTTCCAGAGTAAAATTAAAATCCCACAGCAACGGAGAGTCTCCGTCTCACACAGCTTCAGTGTGGCTGTACGGGTCCCGGAGCTCTCTCCCGTACTGTCCAGGGAGAGAGATCCGCACCGGCAAATGCCTGCAGCAAGTGAAAATAACTGACGAGGGAAGGCAAGAGCTGCTACTAATTTAAAAAGAGCCAGGCTCAAATTTAAAATGACTGTAAATAAGGAAATTTGTTCCTAATAACTAAAGGGAACTAATCTGATTTAATTCAGTTACCTTTGGTTAATTGGCAAAGTAAAATTAAAAGTAAAATCAGAATAGGGGACTGTTACCTGTTGTATTATTGAGTGGATCCCGGTGCAGCGAACAAGGAGAAGGAGGCGGCGGAGTTTGGCGGCACCCCCCCCCCCCGTATAACAGCTTCGGCCTGTCGCAGAACACAACCTGCGGGCGTGTACCCGCTGGTGCGTGCCCAAAGGGGCAGGCCATACCCCTTTGGAGCCCCTTCGGAGCCTGAGGAGATATCTACACGTTCCCATGGGCAGGAGGAGGAAAAAGGTGTTTCCAGCTATTGCTGCCAAGTCCGTTAAGACTGTTGGCCCAATGGATCGTCATCTTTTGGGAGCTGGACTTGAATGTTCGGAGAAAGAACTTTCGGGGGAGTCCGTGAGTACTGTGTCAGATTTATCCTCTAATAAGTTGGGTATTGCCCAGCCCGGAAAGGATGTCTTTGTTGAGGATTCCCACTCCAGGGAGGATATACTTGGCGTGGGTCCTCACTCTTATCAAGAAGTCTCTTTGCCACAGTCGTCGGGGGAACAGAAAGTTAAATTACCGTCTCCGGTGGCATTTTCCTCCGAGTCAGTGGATGTGACAGTTCCTGTTGAGGTATCATTGCGTGATATTTGGGAATTGGTTGCACGCATGGAGGGTTCGCTCCGTGCTTCCCTTTCCCAAGTTGCGCAGTTCTTTACAGTGGTGGTACAAAAGCTTTCTGAACATGAAGCATTGCATGTTAAGAATAATAAAGTACTTAATAAGTTGGAGGGGCAGTTTTCAGTATTGGAGGCCACAGTTTCCTAGTCTATTAAAGATAGTGCTGTTATAAACCATCAGTTAGAATCTTTGGAAAATGTCAATCGTTCCAGGAATCTGCGTTTTTTAAAATTTTCCTTGTACCCATTACCTAGCTCCGGTGATATTGTTGCAGAAATATTTTAAGGAGGTTTTGTTAATTGAAGATGTGGCGTCTATTAAGTTTTCCTCAATTTATGTTCCGTTGGTTTCTTCTGGTATAAACCTCCTCTCCAGTGCCCAAAAGGAAAGGGAACCCCAATATAGCCGAGTCATTAGATGTTTCTCAGTTTTTGGAGTCCTCTACGGACACGCTACCCCAATTGTCTCTTTTCTATCACTTCAGGATAAGAACTTGATATTACGGCTGTATTTTTTGAAAAAAAGATCAAATGTTTTGTGGCAATACTATTCAAATATTTCCTGATGTGAGCAGGAATACTCAGATTCATAGGAAAGCGTTTTTGGCATTGAAAAGTCGGACTTTGGCAATTGGGGCTTCCTTTTTCTTAAGATATCCTTGTAAATGTATTCTGGTATTGGATGGTGTTAAATATGTTTCTCGACGTTGGGCAATTAGAGGCTCTCTTGATTTGTAAAGAAAGCACAGTTACTTACCTATAACAGGTGATCTCTGGGAACAGCAGGAATAAGTCTTCACATATGGGTATCGTCGGTACCGACAGAGCCTGCGCAGGAACGCTCTCCAGCGTCAAGAAAGCTTTTGGGAGCATCCCACAGCGCCTGCGCGCTGCCTTCCCGCCTTTCCCAACAGCCTCTCTCCAGTTCGAGTTTTAAAGCTAAGACAAAGAGAGAGAGGAAAGGAAAGATAGAGAGATACAACTCCTAGGGGAGGTGGGTGGGTTGTGAAGACTTATTCCTGCTGTTCCCAGAGATCACCTGTTACAGGTAAGTAACTGTGCTATCTCCAGGAACAAGCAGGAATGAGTCTTCACATATGGGGACTCCCTAGCAGCAGATGCCAGGGAGAGACCCCATGGTTGTGTGCCCTTGCAAAGGGCTCCACTTCCCCCCATGGATCTCTGGCATCCGACCAGGGTAGGTGGGTAGGAGTTGATTAGGAATGGAACAGGTGTTTGAGGACAGCCTGACCAAACTAGGCATCCCGGTGGGAGTCCTTGTCCAAACAGTAATGGGCTGTGAAGGTATGAACCGAGGTCCAGGTGGCCGCTCGACAGATTTGGTCGATGGACACAGAGTTTAGATGAGCCATTGAGGCTGCCATGGCTCTCACATTGTGAGCTGTGACATGGCCCTCCAGAGAAATTTTCCTACTCTGATAGGCGAAAGATATACACTGAGCAATCCAATTGGACAGTGTTCTCTTAGAGATTGGAAGTCCTAAATGAGACGGATCAAAAGCAGCAAAGAGTTGAGAAGACTTTCTATGTTGCTGTGTTCTTTGTAAGTAGAAAGCAAGAGCTCTCTTACAATCCAAGGTATGAAGATTCCTCTCTGCATTTGATGCATGAGGTCCTGGAAAAAAAAAAAAAAAAAAAAAAAGACAGGTAACTATACCTCCTGGTTCAGATGAAAAGGCGAGACCACTTTAGGCATAAAGTGTGGATTGGTCCTGAGGACTACCTTATGATGGAACCTTGTATAAGGTGGATTAGCCACCAAAGCTTGCAACTCACTGATGCAGCGTGCTGAAGTGACTGCAATGAGAAAAACCACTTTCCAAGAAAGAAATTTCAAGGAGGTGGTGGCTAAAAGGTTCAAAGGGTGGCTTCATAAGCTGGCCAAGAACCAGGTTTAAGTCCCATGCCACTGGAGGTGGTCTAATGGGAGGTTTAGTTAAAAGGCAGCCTCTCATGAATCTTGCTATAAGAGGGTGAGAGGTAATAGGTTGTCCATTAAGAGGCTTGAGGGACGCTGCAATAGCACTCAAATGGACTCTTACTGAATTCGTTTTTAGGCCTGCATGGGATAGATGCAGGAGATACTCCAGTAGAGAATTCAGAAGTATTGCAAGAGGGTTTAGACCCTTCTCTGAACACCAAATGGTAAATCTTTTCATTTGAAAGCATAGGAACGCCTAGTAGAAGGCTTTCTAGAGGCATGAACAACATCTCTGACTTGCTGAGAGAGATGAAAATCTTGAAGGTCTAGGCCCTCAGCAACCAAGCCCTGAGATGGAACGACTGGGGGTTTGGGTGCCACAATGTTCCCCCTTCCTGGGACAGAAGGTCTGGAGCAGAGCCCAAGTCCAGGGAAGGAGCTTGAGAGAGATGCAGAAGTAGAGGGTACCACACTTGGCGTGGCCAATGTGGAGCTATGAGGATCATGGTCCCGCGATCTCTCTGAAGCTTTAATAATGTTTTGGGAATAAGGGGAATTGGTGGAAAGGCATAAAGGAAGTCTTGACCCCAGTGAAGGAGGAATGCATCCTTGGCCTGAACTCCTTGACACAGAATTCTGGAACAGAACCGGGGAAGTTTGGCATTCCACGGACTTGCAAAGAGGTCTATGTCCGTGGTTCCACAAATTCGAAAAGTCCTGGCTACCTGGTCCATGTGGAGGGACCACTCATGTGGGAGCAGAACTCGACTGAGTCTGTCCGCCCGAGAGTTTTGAATACCTGGAAGGTATACTGCCAGAAAATGGATGTGATGCTCTCTGGCGAAGGCCCACAGTCGCAAAGCTTTGCTGCAAAGCGACAGAGAGCCAGTCCCTCCCTGCTTGTTTACATAAAACATGGCTACTTGGTTGTCTGTGTGGATGAGGACTGTCCTGTAGCTGAGCAGGGAATGGAACACTGAGAGCTAAGAAAATTGCTCTGAGTTCCAAGAGATTGATATGCAGAGAAGTCTCCTGTGGAGACCAGATGCCCTGGGTGGAGAGATCCTGCAAATGAGCTCCCCAACCCATTGGAGAAGCATCTGTTGTCAGAGTTGCTTGGGGTAGTGACTGCTGAAAAGGGGACCCCAGCAACAGATTTGGAGGGGACTTCCACCACTGGAGAGACCAAAATAGGCGACTGGAGTTTGCTATTTTGTCTGACAGGCAACCTGATGCCTGAGTCCATTGGATGGAAAAAGTCCATTGAGCTGTCCTCATGTGGAGGTGAGCATATGGGACCACATGCACGGTGGATGCCATGTGGCCTAATAGTTTTAACATCTCTCGAGCAGTTAAATGGGACTTTAACTGTACCTGGGAGGCTAACTGCACCAAGCGTAGGCAACGGGCCTGAGGAAGATAGGCCCTTGCAGTTGTGGTATCCAGCAAGGCCCCTATAAACTCCAGGGACTGAGTAGGAGTGAGATGGGATTTTGGGATGTTTATTACCAGTCCCAAATACTGAAGGATATGCATTGTGCAGGATAGACAAATCTGGGCCTCTGACTGGGATGGAGCTCGAATGAGCCAGTCGTCCAGATATGGGAAAACAAATATTCCTAGAGTGTGCAGAAATGCAGCTACTACTGCCATGCATTTTGTGAACACCCTTGGTGCAGAGGCCAGACCAAAATGAAGCACCCTGTATTGGTAGTGCTTTCCTTGAAAAAGGAATCTTCTATGTGTTGGATGGATGAGGACAGGGGTGTACGCATCCTTGAGATCTAGAGAACAAAGCCAATCCTGACTCTGAAGGTATGGCAGCAGAGTAGAGTACAGAGAGAAATTTTGAATTTCTCTTTGAATAGAAACTTGTTCAATTCTCCGAGATCCAAAATGGGTCTGTAGCCCCGTTTTCTTAGGAATAAGAAAATAAGGGGAGTAGAACCCTGAGCCCGGTTGAAGAAGGGGTACTTCTATTGCCCCTTGGGCAAGAAGGGTAGCAATCTCCTGACCCAGAAGGTTGAGGAGAGATGTTGGAGAATTGGACCGTTTCACCATGGTGTGGGGAGGAAGGCTTAAGAAATAAAGCTTGTACCCTTCCTTTATAATGGAGAGGGTCCATTGCTCTGCTGTGATTTGCTCCCATCTGGGAGCAAAGTAAGCTAACCTTCCTGGAATGGTGAGGGGCTCTGGTTCTTCCAGAGCCAGAAAGGCTAAGTTCTCTAGTTGCAAGTCAAAGGCCCTGAGGAGGCTGAAGCTGCTGGGCCGTGGGAGGCCTGGCAGCCTTTGACTTGGCCTGTTTAGGTGGTTGCCGACGCCTGGCAGCAAAACAACCTGCAGCACTGGCTTGCTGACCATAAGTAGGATAGTATCTTCCCTTTTTAGAAAAAGGTGTCTTTTTGAACAATCTTTTCTTAGCAGGAGCAGGAGGTAGACTTCGAAAGTCGATCCAAAGCAGAGTTCTCAGCATCCAACCGAGTGGCCTTTGCTTTCCAATCCCTGCCAAAAAGGGTTTCACCTGTACAAGGAAGATTTCCCAGTTCATCTTGGACCCAGAGTTCCAAATCAGATGCTTGTAACCAAGCAATTCTGCGTGCACCTATGGCAATAGCTGAGGCTCTGCTTACACACTCAAAAGAGTCAAAGGCTGCACGGTTGGAAATTTTGGAAACATCTTGGGCATGTTTAAGCCAAGTGAGGAATTCCTGCCTTATCTTCTGCAATAAAAGGGGCTAAAGTGTGCAGATGATCTGTGACTTCCTTTAGAAACATCCCCATATAGAGAGACTATAGGAGTTGATTCTGGCAGCAAACATATTAGCTTGGAAAACCCTTCTGCCAAAAGCATCAAGGGTTCTGCATTCACGTCCTGGAGGATTAGAGGAGCGTCTCTTTGCACTCCTTATTTTCCTCATGGCAGACTCTACCACAAGGGAGTGGTGAGGAAGCTGAGACTTATGAAAGCCAGGACAAGGAGGGACACGGTACATGTGTCTAACCTACGAGAATGAGGAGAGACAGTAAGAGGAGTCTCCCACATGCTCAACATGAGATCATAGAGAATCTCATGAATAGGTAAGGTGGCTGCTTCCTTAGATATTTTGCAATATACTAATGCTCCTAATTGCTTGGCTCTAGGCTCTGTCTCAGGGGCCACTGTAATGGAGAGGCCCCTAGCCACTTCCCTGATGAAGTCTTGAAAAGACAAGTCCTCTGGAGGAGACATTCTTCGTTTTGGAGAGTCAGACTCCTGAGGAAGAAGTACCGGTGTCTCGACAGAAGCCTCCGACTCAGAATCTTCGGAGGAATCGAAGTATCGCCTGTCTGGATGCTCCTGTAAAGCCCGATACGCGTACCGAGTGGGATTGACATCGGGAGTAAGCGGTACCGGTTCGGTACCGATGGGCATTATAGGACAGGGTACCGTTGCAGTCGACACCGAAGCCGATGCAATCGGTACCGGCACCAGAAACGATGCCGGTGCTGGCAACGGAGATTGTTGCGGTACCGAAGGCATCGAAGCCTGTATAAACGCCGTTAGGGTGCGCTGCATAGACAGAATCTTCTGATCCATTGACGCCACCATAGTCTGGATGTCGGTACCGGTGGCCACAGTACCCCAGAACACGGCAACAGGTGATCGGTCGAGGCCGAGCCATCGATGTCAACCTGTGACTCCATAGATAATGCTTTGGAAGCTGGAACTTCCCACCGGGGTAATTTTGCCAGTGTGGATTCCTCGAGGACAAGCCCGGAGGCATCTCGATGCTTAGAGGGAGATTTGCCCTTCGAGGACTGGCTAGATTTATGTTTGGTTACCTGAGATCCATGAGAGGAAGCAGCAGCCCTGGAAGACGTCGATGCCACCGAGGCTGCATCAGAGGGAAACAGGGTACTGAGCTTGGCTGCTCGGTTCTGCCGACCTCTTTTAGACATCATGGTACAGGACACACAATCCTTGATGTAATGGTCAGAACCCAAACATTTTAGACACCAATCATGGGTGTCGGTGACAGAAATAGTACCGCCACACTTAGTGCACTTTTTAAATCCAGAAGCGGGATTCTCCATGAGGAGAAAATGTTCAGGCCTAAGGCCCAAACCACAAATGCACAGTTGAAGAAAGAATAAAAAGTTTTTTGTTTTTTTTGTATAAGAAAGAAAAGACCGGCGGTACCGGTCTGACGTCGAAGGCGGCAGACGCGACACAGAAAAATAAAGAAAAAAAAATAAAGAATTCTTCTGCGGTGACAGGAACATGACCTGCTGGCTCCGCGGAAAAGAAGAACTGGAGAGGCGCGGTTGGGAAAGGCGGGAAGGCAGCGCGCAGGCGCTGTGGGATGCTACCAAAAGCTTTCTTACTGGACGCTGGGGAGCATTCCCGCACAGGCTCCGTCGGTACCGACGATACCCATATGTGAAGACCACTGTTCCCTCTAAGCTGTGCGCGCGCACACACCTCGCCGAGCGAGAGCACATACTTTACAGAGCGCACAAACATTTTGGCTCTGATTCTGATAGAAAACAATACAGACATCTTAAAATTTAAAAGTTATGATTGTAATTACTAGAAATTTCCCGCTTCATTTAGTAATCATCTATTTTCATTTAATTTGATTAAAATCAGTGTGGTGTACATACTGTATTCTGACGTGTAGTCAAATTTTAAAGTATATAACTCCGAGTGTCGTTATGTGGCGCACAAAAATTTAACCTTCCTTCAAAAGCTGCACACAGCTGATATTTTTGCGCACACAGCCTATAGAAAATTAGAGGGAACATTGGTGAAGACTCATTCCTGCTTGTTCCTGGAGATAAATCTTTGAATTTGTTCTTTCCTTTCCATGATTAGGACTAGATTGTAATTTTAAATCCTGTTTCCTTACTTCATTTTTGATGTTTGTTCAGGTGACTTTCCTCTTGATGTGGACTTAATTGTATTCCTACTTTATTTATATAAAGATTGGGAAAAAAAAAATCAGAATAGAATTTGTCACACTAAATGCTCCTTATCTCTTCCCCCCAAGTGAGCCCAGAAGCTAGGCTCACTATATCTTCCTGCTGCATGGAGACTAGACACACACTGGGGGCGGATGTGAGATACCAGCAGGCTATATCCAGCGATGTCACGACTTTGACATGCCCAGTCTCCAAGCTGCAGGAGGAGGTGCACAACCCAGAGGTGGAGGACTAAACTGGAGGAACGATAAGGAAAGTTGGTTTTGATTTCTTCCTCTTGCTACAAAAAGGGATCCACTGTGTCTGCCTCATGCCATTTTGAATTCCATCACTATATTTGCCCTTACCACCTCCATTAGGATGGCATTCCAAGCATCCACCACCCTTTCAGTGAAAAAAAAAAGTAGTTACTCACTTGTAACAGGTGTTCTCCAGGAGCAGCAGGAAGTCAGTCCTCATATATGGGTGTCATCGGCACCGATGAAGCCCCAGCGGAGCATTTCCCCCAGCTTTCTATGAAAGCCTTTAGGAATGCAGGAACGCATGCACAGTTCCCTTCCCGCCTAAAAGGTGCCATCGAAATAAACGAAACAAAATCAAATATCTGGGGGTAACATTTGATAGCGACCTAAAGATGGAAAAACACCTCCGCAAAACCAACAAGGCCATTTTCCACAAACTTAAGAGTCCTACAACCACTACGGAGCATCATTGAACCTCATGACTTCAGGTCTGTTGCTCAAGCACTCATTATGCCACATTTTGACTACTGCACGCCATCTTACAGGGTCTACCAAAGAAAACCCTAAACATTCTACAAATGGCGCAAAATGTAGCAGCTAGGATTATCATGAAAAAAAAACTTGAACACCTTACACCTGTGTTGATCGAGCTGCACTGGCTCCCCATTGCAGCTCGGATAAAATATAAAACACTAATAACTACATTCAAACTCATGCATAACATAGCACCATCCTTTCTCTCCACCCTAATCAGCACACAACCTCCCAACAACTCAAACATACTCCACGTTCCAGCTGATATCAGATCTGTCAAAGCCAGTACTAGCCACCGAGCATACTCATACATAGCCCCTACACTCTGGAACCAACTATCGACTGAGCTACGGGCTATCAAAGACCTAATGGATTTCAGAAAAAAAAACTTAAGACACATCTATTCCAATGTCAGTACAATTTGAATTAAATCCCAGTGGTGTACAAGATGCCACCCAATAAAACAGGGTTGCAGTTATGTAAAAATGTATATATGTAAATTATTGCTCCTCCCTTCAAAATCTATTTACTGTGTGATGTGCTTTCCCTTCAAATCAATGTATTTATACCTCAAAATTTTATGTCATGATTTGACAAATTCCAATATGTAATCGAACCGCCACTGATCGCTGGAAGTAGCGGTATACAAATGTATGCTAAATAAAATAAAAATCTTACCTCAGTCAAATGACATAGCTAAGAACAGCACACAAAAATGAAAAATAAACTATGTACAACTGCAACTCCAAGGGGAGGAGGGAGGGTTGTGAGGACCGATTCCTGCTGCTCCTGGAGAACACCTGTTACAGGTGAGTAACTACTCTTTCTCCAGGACCAAGCAGGAAGTCAGTCCTCACATATGGGTGACTCCCAAGCTCTGGGCTACCGAGGAACCCAGGCTGAACAAGAGAACTCCCTCTAGTCTCAGCAGCAAAGAAAAGGCTTTTCAAGGACACAACCTCCACCGGTAGCCCAACAGAGGGCAGGAGTTGCCTAAACCTCAAAGAGATTCCGGAGTACTGCTTGGCCAAAAGCACTGTCCCTACGGGACTCCCTCTCCAGGCAGTAATGGGCCGCAAAGGTCTGGCTTGAAGACCAAGTTGAAGCCCTGCAGATGTCCACCAAGGGCACAGAGCGGAGATGAGCCACTGAGGCAGCCATTGCCCTGACACGATGGGCCGTGACCCTACCCTGCAAAGGAAGGTCAGCTGCCTTATAAGCCCAGGTGATACAGTCAGCTACCCAGATGGACAAGGTACGCTTATTGGGGTCAAAGGAGACGAAGAGCTGAGTAGCCCTTCTAGGTCCCTGCGTACGGTCAAGGTAGAAAGATAAGGCCCTCCTACAATCCAGGGTATGCAGGACTGCTTCAACCTGGCTTACATGAGGCCTAGGGAAGAATGTTGGAAGAACCACCTCCTGGTTGAGGTGGAAAGAGGAGACAAGCTTTGGGAGGAACTTTGGATGAGTCCTAAGGACTACCCTGTACCAATAAAAGCGAGTGTAAGGCCTATCACAGACCAGGGCCTGAAGCTCGCTCACTCACTCGCCTAGCCTGTCTTCCAGGAGAGAAAGCGTAGAGGGCAAGTAGCCATCGGCTCAAAGGGTGGGCGAGTCAGCTGCTGCAAGACCACATTCAGCTCCCACTCAGGAGCAGGACGACGGATGGGAGGCTTGAGCAAAAGCAAGCCCCTAAGAAAGCGGGACACCAAGGGGTGACCAGAAAGAAAATGGCCCTCCACCAAAGAGTGGTGAGCTGCTAGAACTGAGAGGTGGACCCGAACAGAATTTGATTTAAGGCCTTGATTTGACAAGTGCAGTAAGTACTGAAGGACTACTGGCACAGTACAGGAGAAAGTATCAACTTTACGTAGCTGACACCACACAGAAAACCTTTTCCATTTAAGAGCATAGGTTTTCCTAGTGGACTGTTTCCTAGAGGCTAGGACAACCTCCTCAACATCCTGAGGCAGGCCCCAGGGAGCCAAGACTACCCTTGCAGCCTCCAGGCCATCAAATTGAGAGCTTTGAGATTGGGGTGCAGAAGGTAACTCTGCTCCTGTGAGAGAAGGTCAGGTTGCAACCCCAGAGGTAGTGGAGGATCCACCGCCAGTTGAAGTAGAAGAGGAAACCAAGGCTGTCTCAGCCACCTGGGAGCCACCAGCAGGACCGAGGCCTTGTCCTGAAGAGAGTTCGGGCCACCAAGGGCGTGGGAGGAAACGCATACAGGAGGCCCTGAGACCAGGATATCAGAAAAGCATCCGCTGCTATCCACAGAGGATGCGGTTGCCTGGAGCAGAACTTTGGCAGCTGCTTCTTCATGGGGCTGGCAAAGAGATCCATCAAAGGGAGACCCCATTTCAGGAAGATCTTCTGAGCTACTGAAGGATGTAGCTGCCACTCGTGGGGCTGTAGTATTCTGCTCAATCTGTCTGCCAGGTAGTTGTCCTGGCCTGGAAGGTACACAGCCCTAAGGAGCATGTTGTGCTTGAGGGCAAAACAACAAAGGTCCTGAGCTTCCCGACAAAGGATTCTGGACCCAGTTCCGCCCTGTTTGTTCACATAAAACATGGCAACTTGGTTGTCTGTCTGAATCAGGACAGACTGGTGAGCCAGGGTAGGAGTGAAAGCTTTGAGTGCTAACCGAATGGCTCTGAGTTAGAGAAGATTGATCTGCTGTGCAGCTTCCCAGGGAGACCACAGGCCCTGGGTGCACTTGCCCAGGCAATGAGCTCCCCAGCCTTGCAGGGAGGCGTCCGTGGTCACCACTACTGTGTACCCTGGAATCTGAAAAAGGCACCCCCTTCAGAAGATTGGGTGGGTGCAGCCACCAGTTGAGGGAGTTCAGAAATTGTCTGGACACCCTTATCTGAGGCTGCCTGTGACCACTGAGACCAAAGGCACCACTGTGCAGGCCTCATATGGAGCCTGGCATTCGGGGTCACATATACTGTCAAGGCCATGTGGCCGAGAAGTCTCAGGCAGAGTCTGGCGGAGACCAGGGACCTGCTGAGAAACTGATTTGCCAAGTCCATCAATCTTTGGACCCTGTCTTCTGGCAAGAAAGCCCTTGCCAGCAGAGAGTCCAGCCTTGCCCCTATGAACTCCAAGTTTTGGGAGGGGAGCAAAATGGACTTTGCGAAGTTTATGACAAACCACAGACTTTGTAGAAGAGCAATAGTCCTGAGGGTGGCTTGTTTGGCCTCCTGGCAGGTCTGACCCCTGATGAGCCTGTCGTCCAGATGGGTAATCTTTGTCTTCCCCTGATTCCTCAGGTAGGCTGCCACCACTGCTAGGCACTTTGTAAAAACTCTGGGGGCGGAGGTGAGGCTGAAAGGCAGCACTCTGTACTGATAATGGTTTCCTCCCACAATGAACCTGAGGTACTTTCTGTGGTCTGGATGAATGAGGATGTGAGTGTACGCATCCTTTAGATCTAAGGAACATAGCCAATCTCCCTGCTGGAGGTAGGGCAGAAGTGTTCCAAGAGTAAGCATCTTGAACTTCTCCTTCACTAGGAACTTGCTGAGGTTCCTGAGGTCCAGAATGGGCCGAAGGCCACCGGTTCGTTTGGGTACCAGGAAATACCTGGAGTAGAAACCGTGACCTTGCAAGTGGGGAGGCACAGGCCCCACCGCCCTGTCCACCAACAGACCATGAAGCTCTTGCAGAAGGTGGTCTGTGTACAGGGGAGGCCTTGGAGGCTCCCCTGGAAAATATGGTGGAGGCAGTTGGTGAAAATGGAGGGCATAGCCCCTATGGACTATCTCCAGCACCCAACTGTCCCCGGTGATAAGGGGCCACTGGTGGGCAAAGAGGGCGAGGCGACCTCCTGTGCATGGTTGGGAGAGCAGTGGAGGAGAGGCTACGCTCAAGGAGTCAAAAACCCCCACCCTGCTGAGTGGTAGCAGGGGCCGGTGGCTTGGGGGTCCTCTGCCTACGGGGCCCATTACCCTGGCCCTTGGCTTGCTGACCCTGGGAGGCAGCTTGGGCAGCCTGATATTGAGGGTACTGTTTGTAGGCAGTGCCCTTCCTCGGGTAAAAGGGCTTTTTATGAGAAGGGGCAGAGGTCTTCCTCGACAGCCTTGTCCGTGTGAGGTGCTCAGTTTCAAGCCGAGCGGCCTTCTCGGTCATGGGCTTGCCAAAAAGGTTTTCACCTCGGCAAGGGACATCGACCAACTTGTCCTGAACCCATGTCTCAAGGTCCAATGACTGCAGCCATGCCTGACGTCGAGCCGCGATGCCGGCTGCCGCAACTTGGACTGAAGCCTCGAAGCCATCGTAGGCGGCACGGGACATGAACTTCAAGCAGTCCCGAATCCCCGAGGACAAGGACTTAAATCTCTGCAAGGGTTCCCTGGAGAGACCAGCAGAGAATCCGGCCAATTCCTTGGCCAGATCCCGCAAGTACATGCCCATGTACAGCTGGTAAGACTGGACACGGCAAGCATCGAGCCCTGAAAGCACTTTCTACCGACGCCATTGAGGTTCCGGGCCTCCCTGCCAGGGGGCAATCGCGGAGTGCATCTTCTGGCTCTTCAGACGATGCATGGCCGATTCCACAACCATAGAATGGTGTGGTAGCTGTGCCTTTTGAAAACCGGGGCTCTTCCGTAGTCGACAGATCGAATCGACCCGCTTGCTTAGAACCGGCGCCGAGGCCGGTGCCTCCCACATACGGAAGAGGAGCCGTTCCAGCATCGGAGGAACCGGAATAGTAAAGGTCTCCTTCGGAGTAGAGTCATACTGTAGGGTCTCGAGCTCTTCAGCTCCTCCTCGGGGTCCGCCGGAATAGCCAAGGCAGCGGCCATATCCCGGACGAACTCCAAGAACAGAGTGTCCCCCGGGGGGGGGGGGGGGGGGGGAGACCTACTCCGGGTCTCAGACTGCGGTAAGTCCGAAGGGACGCACCGAGTCTTGAAGGTATCAGGAGACTCCTCGTCCTCCATCTCCCAAGCTGACTCGTCTGAGGAGGAGTCAGGGTCAGACCCCATGGGGCCCTGGAGCACTCACCCCGACACCGGAGGCACCGGCGTCGACGCCCTCGGTCTCGAACGGGTGGTCGAGGGAGACCGCGACCGAGGTCGACTCCGAGCTACGATGGACTTGAGTATCGGCTCGGTCTCCGGGGTCGACTTCAAAGTCGATGTCCCGGTGGTCGGGGCAGATGCGCCAGACAGGCTGGCCATCAGTGCCCGCTGCTGCTCCATGAAGGCAGACAATCTGATCTCCAAGGGTGTTGTCCTGAGACTCAGCTCGGGAGACGCAGCAGCCACCGACTCGGGCCCCGGCGGCGCCGGGCCCGACGTCGGCTCCCTGGGAGTAGAGTCCGAGGACTACGGGGCTTACGTGTCCAGCAGACTCCGGCTCCATGTGAGGAACTTTTGCAGGCTTCTCGTGTTCCACGGGCCCGGGGCGACAGTTGTGGGGTCTTAGACCTGGCCCTCGAGGAGCCAGGGGACGCCCTTGCGAGCAGCTTCTTCCTCTTGCATTCCCGGTTGGGGGACCCCCTGTCCGAGGAGCTTCGATGGCGCTCGGGATCGTAATCCTGAGATGTCGAGGCCTCAGACGAGGTCCGGGCCCGGCCCGAGGCAGAGTCCAAGAAAAGCCTCTCTTTTTGCTGCTGGCGACTTCGAAGTGCCTTGGAAGACATCTTTCCACATGGCCCGCACGACTTAGGGTCGTGGTCGAGGCACCAAAGGCAGCAGTCGTGTGTGTCGGTGAGAGACAGTTTTACACCGATCAAACTTTCCCCCCCCCCCCCCCCCGATGGCTTCCAGCGGTTTTAAAAAGAGTCCCCACGAGGTCAAAGGACCAGCCTTCCAGGGAAAATTGGAAAAAAGGGCGCGAACGCCAGCCACGAAGGGCAAAAACCGAAAAAGAATCGAGCTCGATACCGGTGTACCGAACCCGGCAGGAGGGGAACCGGTGTCAAACCGGAGAAAAAAAAAATAGCGAAAATCGTCAAAAAAAAAAATCTAATTTTAACCGGGAGAACAGGACACACGTCCGGGGGGCTTCACGGAAAAAAAAAAAAAAAAAAAAGAGACTGAGGTAAGATGGCACCTTTAGGCGGGAAGGGAACGGCGCATGCGTGCCTGCATTCCCAAAGGCTTTCATAGAAAGCTGGGGAAATGCTCTGCTGGGGCTTCATCGGCGCCGATGACACCCATATGTGAGGACCGACTTCCTGCTTGGTCCTGGAGAAAATTTCCTGACATTGCTTTTAAGTTTCCCTTATTGCAGTGTCATTTTATGCCCTCTAGTTTTACAGCTTCTCCTTTGAAAAATATTAAATTTGTTCATTACTACCCTTTAAGTATTTAGGGGTCTGTATCTTATCTCCCCTGTCCATCCTCTCCTCTAGGATATACATATTGAGGTCTTCACATCTCTTCTGATGTCTTCTGGCACAGGCGCCAAATTATTTGTTACCTTCCTCTGAAGTCTTTAAATCCTTTGCAAGATATGGTCTCCAAAACTAAAAACAATACTTTAAGTGAGACCTTAGCAATGACTTGTACAGGGGCATTAATATTGCCTCCTTTTTGCTGGATTATGCCTCTCTATATGCAACCCAGCATCCTTTTGGCTTTGGCTACTGCCTTGTCACATTGTTTTGCCACCTTGAGATCCTCAGACACTATCACCCCGAGTCTGTCTCCTGGTCTGTGCACACCAATCTCTCACCCCCTATTGCAATTCCTTTGGATTTCTGCATCCCAAGTACATAACTGTACTTCTTTGCATTACATCTTAACTGCTAAGAATTAGACCAGAGGTTCCCCAACTCCAGTCCGGTCTTCAGGCTGTCCCTAATGAAGATGAAATTAGTCTTACCTGCTAATTGTCTTTCCTTGAGCTCTCTCCGGGCCAGTCCAGGGAAAGGTAGGGTTGTCAATCCCCCATAGTAACTGAGGACTGAAGGCTCCAAGCTTTTTTCTGTGAGGTGAAGCCACTCCCCCTTCAGGCAATCTGTCAGTCTCCTTCTGGCAAAGCAACTAAAGAGAAAGAAAAACTACAACAGAACAGATTAACCTTTGAAAAACTGATAACGTGCTATAGTCCTTAAAACGCAATACCAAGACAACAATGTCTTTTTTTTTTTTTTTTTTTTTTTTTAAATTTGGTTGAGAATGTGAACCAGAAGCCCCAGATATCTCCTGAGACCATCTACGATGCCATACTGATAATGTTCAGAAAGCCGAAGCCAAGCACCAAAAAACAGAAAGGGAGGGTCCCTGGACTGGCCCGGAGAGAGCTCAAGGAAAGACAATTAGCAGGTAAGACTAATTTCATCTTCCTTTTCGTCTCTCCGGGCCAGTCCAGGGAAAGGTAGGGCAGTACCAAAGCAGTACCTAAGAATGGGAGGGACCCGCTAAGCCCGCGATAAGAGCCGCTGCACCCACTTTTGCATTATCCCTGGCTTGAAAATCTAAACGATAATGTTTAGTGAAAGAATGTAAGGAAGACCACGTCGCCGCTCTGCAGATATCCACTGGCGGAACAAAGGCGAATTCCGCCCAGGAAGTCGCCATGGACCGAGTGGAATAAGCTTTAAGACCTGTAGGTGGTGAAAGTCCCCGAGCTGAGTAAGCTGCCGTAATAGCGGAGCGCACCCAACGAGGAATAGTAGCTTTCGAGGCCGCTTGGCCCTTACGCGGACCGGCCCACTGAATGAACAGTCTGTCAGTCTTACGAAACGGTTGAGAGAGTCTAAGGTACGTCGGTAACACCCGACCAAGATCCAAGTGCTTCAGCGACTTGTCCATAGGAGAACCATCGCGCTGAGAGAATACCGGAAATATCACTGACTGGTTAACATGAAAGACAGACAATACTTTAGGCAAAAATGAAGGAACGGTGCGGAGCAACACCCCTTTCGTGTAGAAATTGCAGATAATGATCTCTGCAAGACAAGGCCTGCAAATCAGCAATTCGTCTCGCAGAACCAACAGCCACGAGGAAGGCTGTCTTCCAAGAACATTCACATATTTGTTTAGTACAGAGAGATGCGAAGGACGATTGAGACAACGCTTCCAACACCACATTCAAATCCCAAGGAGGTACAACCGGATGCCGTGGAGGATGAATAAGTTTTGTTGCCCGCAGAAAACGCTGCACATCCGGATGAGCCGCTAACCGGCGTCGGCCAATTAACCCTCTAAAACAGGATAACGCCGCCACATGCACTTTAAGGGTATTTAAAGCTAAACCTTTATCTAAACCCTGCTGCAGAAAAAGGAGAAGATGAGGTATAGCAGTAGCCATTGGAGACACCTGACGTCGAGAACACCAAGACTCAAAGAGCCGCCAGACTCTAACATATATCAAAGAAGTCCCAGGCCGCTTAGAGCGAAGAAGAGTGTCTACCACCGAAACTGCATACCCCTTGCTTGTCAAGCGAGACCTTTCAAGAGCCATGCTGTAAGCAAGAAGCGATGCACTCGTGGCATGAGAATCGAACCCTGATGGAGTTGATTGACTCTGAGAGGAAGAGGCCATGGCGAAGCTACTAGAAGACGGACAAGATCGGCATACCAAGAACGACGAGGCCAAATGGGAGCAATGAGAATCACCTGGCCGCGGTGTTGCGCTCTGCGCTGAAGCACTCGACTTAACAGTGTCAAGGTGGAAAGACATAAAGTAGAATGTCGAGAGGCCATGGTTGTACGAGAGCATCGAGGCCTTCTGACATATGTCCTCTGCGCCTGCTGAAGAATCGGCTGGCTTTGGCATTGCTGAAAGGTGGCCATGAGATCCATCACTGGTTGACCCCAACGCAAGGTCAACTGGTGGTGAAATAAGGCCGCATTCAATTCCCATTCCCCGGGATCGAGAAGATGCCTGCTGAGATAGTCCGCCTGAACATCTTCCTTGCCAGCCACATGTGCCGCCGACAGAGCCAGGAGATTGTTCTCCGCCCACTCCATCAACTGCTGACATTCGGAAAGAAGAGAAGGAATCTTTGTCCCGCCTTGCCGATGGATATACGCGACTGTCACGGCCTTGTCGGAGAAAATCTTGACCGCTGTTCCCGTGAGCAATGAAGCGAATCGAAGCAGAGCTAACCGAGCCGCTCGAAGTTCGAGCCGGTTTATCGACCAAGAGCTTTCTTCTGGAGACCAAGTCCCCTGAGCAATCTGAGACAGACAATGAGCCCCGACAGCCCGAGAGACTTGCATCCGTTGTGACTAAGACCCTGTCCGGATCCTGCAAGGGAATCCCCGCGGTGAGGCTTTCGGGAAGCAACCACCAGTTTAGACTGAGACGCACCCGTTCCGGGTAGGGCAGCCGTTGAGAAAGAGGATGAAGTTGCGGAGACCAGCGGGAGAGCAACGCTTGCTGTAAGGGACGCATGTGAGCCCTGGCCCACGGGACCAGATCCAACGCAGCCGCCATGGAACGCAACAGCTGCAAATATGTCCATGCCGACGGCTCCGTTAAGGCTAGAAAGGCCTGGACTTGACGCATTAGCTTGTCCACGCGAACTTCGGGTAAAAAGACCCTTCCCAGACAGAAGGAGCCTAGAAAAACACAGTATTGGACATCACACTGCCACACATGAAGCTAGTAAGGCTGTTTAACCAGGCCCGTGGCTATTCCTCAGTGGAAATGAGAGATCTGCAAACTTCCCAGACTTCCTGCCGACAAAAAAAAATATACGAATGGTTTCAGTAGGGGAAATTGTAATCTACACCTCGTCCTGTGGCCAATCTGGCCAAGGAACAACAGGAAGATTGTGAAGCAAGTTAAGAGCTCCTTAATATTATTATTCCGTACAGTGTCACAGCAAAGGGCGACTACAGAGAGATACACCCCCGAGAAGAGGCGGGCATACGACTGAAGGATTGCCTACGGGTTTAATGCTTTGAGCAAACTCTGGGTGCATCCGGAGGGCTAATTGCAAAGGTCTGGAGAGTGAAAGAGTCTAGCATAGAAAGACTCGCAAGGGCTTCAAGTACCAACTGAGGAAAAGAGAAAAAAAAAATAAAAATAAATAAATTACACCACCAAATGGAGGTGGGAAAAAGGCAAGAAAGAACGCAGCTCCAAAGAAAAGATGCAGATCTGAATAAAAGTGTAGGGCACGAATTATGGTGTACGCTCAAACAAGAGCAGGAAAAATTCATGAGTAACAGCAACCATCATGGCACACGGACGTAGCTATTGAAAAAAGCATTCCATAATACAGGTTAAGCTAAGGAAGCCAGGCAGGAAATAAATCTACGTTCTTTGAACCTGGACCAGACAAACAACACCCCAGACTTCCTGCTAGCCGCCAGCCAGGATGGCTGAGAAGGAGATGTTTGACGTTTCGATGCATGACACCGAAAAGAAATTGTGTAATCCTTGGCTGCTGTCAACATGCCAAATGAGGCAGCAGTTATGATGAGTGCGACAATTAAGACCTGCTAGGGCCGTGTTTACATATCAGGCAACACATCAAGCAATATCCAGAAATATAAACTACTTTGGTTTATGTTAAAAGGCAAAATAACATGCCATGGAAAGTTTAAAAAAAAAAAAAGAGGATATAAGTAGGATATGTAATGCCTCAGCCAGACATCTGCAATGGGCACTGCGGGGGATTGAACCCTTGATCCCTGCATCATCGGCAGTGTCTGAACCACTGTGTTGTGGTTCTGTTGCTATTACCCAGTTGCAATAAAAAAACAAAAGATTAGAAAAAGGATCAATTTACATGAATGAGACCACAAAAATGTGAAAGTCAGCATTACATATGTTGTTAAAAGAGTTTCAGAACCCAAAACTGAAGCAGCAACACCAATTTCACTATAGATAGCCCAAAAAGCCCAATACTGCTGCTGCAAGTGTGGGGCCAAGAATAGTGTTCACACCAAACCAATGCTGTTGAAGCAGCTGAAAAACCCACTTCTGTGTTTCATTCCCCTTTATTTCCATTAACCTTCCGCAGTTCAAGCAATCACTGCTGCACAGAACACTAATACAGAACAATAGTATCCAATTCCTTCAGAGGTAGCAACACAAGGAAAAAAGGACTGTGCCTGTAGGCCATAGGAACAGTGTTAGTCTTAAACCCCTGAAGTAATGGAACTTCCAAAGGTTCCTGAGAAGCTGCTGGCAAGAGCAGGTGTAGCGCTGACAGAGAATGGGAAATGAGAGCAGAGAGCTCCTCCTTGCGGAAAACTCTAAAAACATTAGGATCCTGTCCAGGGTCTATCTCCCCTTCCTCTAAATCCTCAGCTTCAAAATCCATGGCTGGGTCAGACAGCCTCTCTGGCTCTCCCTGCTGAAATAGCAAAGATGCCTGAGATAAGTATAAGTTCCTTCTCCTCAGCACTAGGCACAGTGAGAGAAACTGGTACTGAAATCAGAAGAGCAGGAAAATCTGAAGTCTGAAACAAATGCTAAGAAAAAGGAAAACATCTGTTCCTGAGGCAGCGCAGAGGAGATAGGAGGCTTAACTTCAGAAATGGTGTCCTTAGAAGACTTTGTTTTACATTTGTGAGGCTTCTGATGCTCTGCTAGAGCACTGCCCGGTACAGCTAACATGGCCGCCGTTCCCGCCTTTTTTCAGCGCTTAAAACAGCCTCTGGCAAATTAATACTGGACTTCTCAGCCATAATAACTAAAGTCCCCAAAGTGCAAACAATAGACCAACAACCTGAAACAAATGCTAAGAAAAAGAAACACTAAAATCGCCACTGAAACCACGGTTTTAAACTGACAGAAAAAATGAAAGAAAACTGTAACACTCACCCGAGGCTGAAAGTAACACCGCAGCCGCGGTTTTGTGGAAAATATGAGTCCCGAAGGAATCTAGAGCTGAATAGCCAGAGGAGAAAGCTGGGGCCCCCAGTATCACTCTGCTACTTGAACGGGACAGTGAAAGAGGCAGGCTCTACCTCACACTGTAAACAAAATGCCCGTTCATGATTCAGTTTGCTCTTAAAGGCATAACAGCCTTTAACAGAAAGGAAAAGAAAGAACTATATACGGATCAGCCCTGCTAGAGCCAATCAATAAATTCTTATTAAATCAAAGAAAAGAAATTACAAGTTTGTAATAAAAAGAATGTTGAGGGAGAAGATAAAATCGATCCTCTATAGTTACTGAGGACTGAAAGACTGACAGATTGCCTGAAGGGGGAGTGGCTTCACCTCACAGAAAAAAGCTTGGAGCCTTCAGTCCTCAGTTACTATGGGGGATTGACAACCCTACCTTTCCCTGGACTGGCCCGGAGAGACGAAAAGGAATACGCATTAGATACATTTGAATACAATGTATGCGATAGGGGGTGAGAGATTGGTGTGCATAGACCAGGAGACAGACTCAGGGTGATAGTGTCCGAGGATCTCAAGGTGGCAAAACAACGTGGATCCCTTTTTGTAGCAAGAGGATCAAAACCAACTTTAAATAGCTTTTTTAATATTTAAACAAATAGAGGGGGTGACTCTGCATGGAGCAGTGGTTACAACGTCTCCAGCCACCTTACTGGGCAAACTAGATGGACTAGGACTGGAGTTGGGAACCTCTGAATTAGACTAGACTATTCTTTCAATTTTTGGAAATCTTTCTTGTTGTCCACTCCCTCAAAAGGGGTCCACTGTGTTGCAAGTTTTCATGTAAATATCTGTAAAAGGGGCAAACTTCCCTTCAATTCTTCAGCAATAATCACTCAAAAATTAAAATGGCTGCCATAACTTTATGCAATTAACTGTCTGCAAAGTGGGCTGAATACATCATTAGTCAAACAATGGCACCTATTACCAATGGATATGTATATTCAATACAAAATTGCTTTCTGGATACCAGCATTGAATACCCAGATTTTATTCAGTCATGGCAGGTTTGAAAAGAAGCTGCAGCTAAATATGGAGAAATTCTTCCAGAATTGTTCTTCCCTTGAATCCTGTTAGGCCAGTCCAGATGAGTAAGTTATGCTCCCTTGCCAGCAAGTGGAGGCAGTCTTGAGCAACTTTCAGTGATGTTATCACTTAGTATATATGCTGGTGCAGAGCAGAGAAGCCAGTATGATGCTTTCCTTTTCATCCTGCTAGACCAGTCAGGACCCAGTTTGGAAGGAAGATGACATTCAAGACAGACTACCCTGACAAAGTTATATGAATAACCTCAAATACCCTGGAGAGCGCCCCACAAGACAACACAGGTCTGCAAAAATGTTTTCTTCGAGAGCTGTTTTGATTATTCCATGTAATCTTTGTTTTTTTGGTGCGCTAATCCGAAAATGGACCTCCATTTTGTCATAGGACATCACGTTTCCTGACAATTTAGGTAACTATGTTAAATAAGGCAATACCTCAAAATAAATGGAAATAGACTTATAAAATTTGACTAAGTATATATGTGAGTATATACTTCTGGGAATTTTCTGAAAGGAATTCTTTTTATTAAAGCTAATTAATCTGTGAACCCACTATTTTTTGTTAAATCAGTCAGAGCCTAGTAGCAGCAGTTTAAGTTTACAGTTAAAACACAGAAGAGAGCTTTCTGGTTAAATTTCATACCCAGCAGAGAGCTTGTAGTTGAAATTTCATAATAGGTGAGAGCCTAGCAGCAGCAAAGAGCTATAAATTAAAACAAATCAGAATATAGCTTACCTCAGCAGCACAGGACAGGGTACTGTCTAGCAGCCCTCTTTTAATAAGGAACTGGGGAACATTCTGGGGAAAGGAGGGGCTCTTCAGAAGGGATGGGCTTCACCTTAACCGGGATGGAACCAGGCTGCTGGCATTAACCTTTAAAAAGGAGAGAGAGCAGCTTTTAAACTAAATAATAGGGGAAAGCCGACAGTCACCCAAGAGCGCATGGTTCGGAAGAATGTATCCTTGAAGGATACTACCAAAAGCAGAGAGGTTCCAAAAAAAGAGTAAAGTAGCCCAAATGCCCTCGAATATGGAGCAGACAGAGCTTAAAGATTCCAAATTACCCATATCTACCAATAGCCAAATTAATATGAATAAAATACAGTCTCTAAAAATGCTTGTATGCCAATGCTAGAAGTCTAAACAACAAGATGGGAGAGTTAGAATATATAGCACTAAACGAGAGGTTAGATATGATTGGAATATCAGAGACATGGTGGAAGAAGGACAACCAGTGGGACACTGATACCTGGGTACAAACTATATCGTATTGATAGAGCTGATCACATTGGCGGAGGAGTTGCGCTCTATGTTAGAGAGGGCATTGAGTCAGAAAGGATTAAAGTTTTTTGCAGGAAACAAAATTTGCTGCAGAATCTCTATGGATTGAAATTCCATGTAAAAAGGGGAAGGCAATGGTGGTGGGGGTGTACTATCAACCGCCTGGCCAGAATGAACAAATGGATGATGAAATGCTCAAAGAAATCAAGGAAGCTAACAAAAGTTACAGCACAGTAATAATAATGGGTGATTTCAATTACCCCGGTATCGACTGGGTCAGTGTCACGGCAGGACATGCTAGGGAGATAAAGTTCCTAGATGACATGAATGACTGCTTCTTGGAGCAGCTGGTTCATGAACCGACCAGAGGGGAAGCCATATTAGACCTGGTCCTTAGTGGAACACCAGATCTAGTGCCAGAGATAAGGGTGTTGGGGCCACTTGGCAATAATGATCATAGCATTATCGCCTTTGATTTAATTAGTGGAGGAGGGATAGTAAGGAAATCCACAGTACTACCTTTTATCTTTCGAAAGGGAGACTATGATAAACTGAGGAAAAGTTAAAAGAAAAAACTAAAAGGAGAAGTTGCAAAGGTTAAAAGACTTACATCAAGCTTGGGTGTTGTTGAAAAATACTATCTTGGCAGCCCAGACCAGCTGTATTCCATGCTTTAAGAGAAGTGGAAGGAAGTCCAAAAAACTGCCAGCATGGTTTAAAGGTGAGGTCAGAGAGGCTGTTGCCAAAAAAGCATCTTTCAGGAAATGGAAAAATAAGAGCCGAACGATGAAACCTGGAAACAGCACAAGCACTGGCAAATCAAATGCAAGGCATTGATAAAGCAGGCAAAGGGAGAATTTGAGAAGCTTGCTGTGGAAGCAAAAATGCGAAATAAAGATTTTTTTCAAGTACATTCGCAGCAAAAAATCTGAGAGAGAGTCAGATGGTCCATTAGATGATAGAGGAGTGAAAGGGGCACTAAGAAGCTACAAGGCTATAGAGGAGAGACTGAATGAATTCTTTGCTTCGGTCTTTACTGAGGAAGTGTAGGGATGTTACCCATGACTGAAGTGGTATTTAAAGGTGCGGAAGAACTGAAGGAAATATCGATACATCAGGAAGATGTATTACAACTATTAGATAAACTGAAGAGTAGCAAATCACCTGGGCCGGATGGTATACATTCAAGGGTGTTGAAAGAACTGAAATATGAGATTGCAGACCTGCTATCTGTGAACTATCATTAAAATCATCTAACACCTGAAGACTGGAGGATCGCCAATGTAACACCCATTTTTAAAAAGGGTTCCACGGGTGATCCAGGAAACTACAGACCGGTGATCCTCACATAAGTACCGGGAAAAATGGTAGAAACCATCATAAAGAATAAAATTACTCAGCAAGTAGATAGTCATGGCCTAATGGGAGACAGCCAACATTGCTTTAGACAAGGAAGATCTTGTCTTACTAATCTGTTATGTTTTTTTGAAAGTGTGAATAAACAGGTGGACAAAGGTGAGTCGGTTGATATAGTGTACCTGGACTTTCAGAAAGCCTTTGACAAGGTCCCTCAGAGACTTTTGGCAAAACTAAAAAGAGTCATGGGATATGAGGCAGTGTACTACTGTGGATCAAGAACTGGTTAAAAGATAGAAAGCAGAGGGTTGGGCTAAATGGCCAATTTTCCCAATGGAGAAAGGTGAATAGTGATGTACCCCAGGGATCTGTGCTGGGTCCGCTGCTTTTTGACATTCATAAATGACCTGGAAAGTGGAACGAGTGAGGTTATCAAATTTGCAGATGACACAAAACTATTTAAAGTTGTTAAAACCCAAGAGGATTGTGGAAAATTGCAAGAGGATTTTGATAAATTAGAAGACTGGTCATCAAAATGGCAGATGAAATTTAATGTGGACGTGCAAAGTTATGCACCTAGGGAAGAACAACCCAAACTATGGTTACACAATGCAAGGTTCCACATTAGGAACCACCAGCCAGGAAAAAGATTTAGGCGTCATTGTGGATAACATGTTAAAACCCTCGGCCCAGTGTGCAGCGGCGGCCAAGAGAGCAAATAGAATGCTAGGTATCATAAGGAAAGGAATGGAAAATAAAACAAAAGATATAATGCCTCTATATCGTTCCATGGTGAGACCGCACCTTGAATATTGTGTGCAATTCTGGTCGCCGTATCTTAAAAAGGATATAGAGTTATTAGAAAAGGTTCAGAGAAGAGCCACCAAAATGGTAAAGGGGATGGAAGGATACGCCTATGAAGAAAGGTTAAAAAGGTTAGGGCTCTAACCTGGAAAAGAGACGGCTGATGGGAGATATGATAGAAGTCTATAAATTAATAAACGGAGTGGAACGGGTAAACGTAGCTCGATTGTTTACGTTATCAGAATATAGAAAGACTAGGGGACATGCAATGAAGCTACAGGGTAAACTATTTAAGACCAATAAAAGAAAATATTTTTTCACTCAACGTGTAATCAAACTCTGGAATTTGTTACCGGAGGATGTAGTAAAGGCTGTTAGTGTAGCTGGGTTAAAAAAAAAAGGTTTGGACAAGTACCTGGAGGAAAGGTCCATAAACCATTATTAAGAAGGGACCCAGGATATCAACGCTTGACCCAGTACAAGCATTGCGGAACCTGTGCCTTTTGGGGAAACTGCTATGTATGACCTAGATTGGCCACTGTTGGAAACAGGATACTGGGCTTGATGGACCTTGGTCTGATCCAGTATGGCATCTCTTATGTTCTTAAAACTAAAGTTTTATTACAATATTTTCATGAAAATCCTTTTTTGAACTAAATGAGCTCACCTACACACTAAAAACTCGATTCTTCTTCCTTGTGAGGCTCCTCTTGGTGCATTTACTCTTGTAAGTAGCATCTGGAATGTCTCTCTGAAGCATCCAACAGTAGTCTGCCATCATTGTAATGCTCCATTTCCCCTATATATCCTTTCCATCTCTTTAATGTCTTGGTGGAATCGTTCACCTTGTTCCTCACTCACAGCTCCCAAATTTTCAGGAAAGTAGTCAAGGTGGGACTGGAGGAAATGCACTTTCAAACTCATCAGGCAACCTAAAGCTTGAAATGCTTTCAGCATTCGTCCGACGATCTTTTTGTAGTGAGGATCTTTGTTATTGCCTAAAAATTTCTGTACGACTTCTTCAAATGCAATCCACCCTTCTTTTTGAGGATCCGTCATGGTATTGACAAACTCTTGATCAACCATAAGCCTTCTAATGTCTGGTCCAGCGAACACACCTTCCTTCAATTTTGCCTCCATCGGGCCTGGAAACTTGGTGACCAAGTATTTGAAGCATTCTCCATCTCTTGGAAGTGATTTTACGAATTGCTTCATCAATCCCAACTTTATGTGGAGAGGTGGTAGAAGAACTTTATGGGAAGGTACCAAAGTTTCTCGGAGGACATTTTTTTCACCGACTGTTAGCACCCTTGGCTGCCAACTCTTCTTGGTCCAGGGATTTTGTCGGTCTCAACTGTCCCATAGACACAGAAAACAGGGATATTTGGTATACCAGCTTGTTGCCCGAGTAGTATGCACAAGACCTTCAAATCGCCACACACTTGCCAACCATGGTCTTCATATTTAAGTTTACGAAGAACCAATTCCAAAGTTCTCGTAGGTTACCTTCAAATGACCTACAGGTATGGAAGCATAAAAACCGTTGGAGTAAAACTGCTTTGAGACTTCTTTTTGAAGAATCTATAAAAAGACGCCATTGCTCTGAATCATCTTGGATTTTAAAATTGACCCATCAGACCTTCGACATTGTTGCAATAAACCAACTTGTCTTCCTGAGCTAAGTATGGAACGAACTCCTTTTCACGATGTCTGAACCATGAAGATGACACTTCTGGCAACAATAAATTCCTGCTTTTCAGCCTTGATCTGAGTAACTCAGCGGCATCTTTGGGAAGATTCAAGTCTCTTACCAAATCATTCATCTCCTCCTGAGAAAACAATTTTGGTCTTGTATCATCTTCAAAGTCAGAACGTGATTCGTCATCTGGTTCAGGTATAACTTCACCTTCATCAGAGCTAGGTATCTCTTCCAAGGTAGCAGGGGGCTTGGGTACTGGCATATCTGTGCCATGGGGGATGGGACAAATTGCTGAGTGAAGATTGGGGTATGAAATGGAATGCTTCCATTTGGAATTAAACCCTTTCACATCGCATTAACAAAAGTAACAGTCGTCACTATGGTTCTTTTGCTCTCGCCATACCATAGGAATCCCATAACAAAGATTTTTTCTTACCCTTGAACTAGTTTTGGAGGTCCTCAACACACCGTTTGCACACTTTATGAGGTGCCCAGACTTTATCTTGATCTCCAATTTTTAGTCCAAAGTATGCAAAGTATACTTTTTTCACAAAGTCTGTAATATTCTGCTGTTGCTTCAACACTGTATATTCACCACAGATGAAACAAACTGTCTGGCGAATTAATACACTTTCGCAGAGCCATAACATAATGGTTGAAGAATGACGAGCTAACACGAATTGCTATGGAAAAGTGTGAACAGCCTAGAACCAAGAACCTGATGATTCGTGCACAAGTGTGGCATGCAGGAGAGAGCAGCTCTGTCTGTACACAAGACGTCACAGTGCTGGCCATGCCCCCCTGCACTGACCGGAGCTGCTGCTATCTGCCCTGTGTCTCCCTCCCACTGGATTCTTCAGGAAAAAATAACCCCTTCTACCATTAGAAGCATGAACTTTAAACTTGCTTAGCTTATGTATATATTGCTGACCATCAGATTTATAGTGCTATATTTTTTTTTACATAACTCTGACAACCCCTTTAAGGGTTTTTTGGCATTTTATATCTTAAATGCACTTATGTGAATTAATTAATAGTAATTTGAATTAATAGTAATTTGAAAAAATTTGATAAATTTGAAGACAATTTTGCATGTTGTGGCAAATCATGACGTCTAGAAGTTTTTTCAATATTTTGTTTTCAGCACACCAAAATACATGGGAATTAGATGAAAATAATCAAAACAGCTTTTTAGTCGCAGACCTGTGCAATCAATGAAGAAACAACTTTCTTCTGGGGACATCGAAGTGGGCATCACTCAAGGGTGCTGTGTTCTGTGGCGTTAACGGCAACTCACTCCTGAATGTGCTTCTCAGGCAGGATACACCCTATCCAACAGTCTCCAGGGGTAAAACCGACACAAGAGAGAACTTGAGCTCTGTGACAGAGAAGGTCCAATAGGCTGGAAGAATGAGGACTTGCCACGTTGTTGTAATAAGTCTGTTTGAAGATCCTTCTCTACGAAGGAAGTCAGGATTACAATTCAGTGGGTATGAGAAAAGGGGGCAACTATCTTAAAAAGGCAGAAGGTGAAGGCTTTGCAATGAAAGTTGTCATCCAAAGAATCAAATATATACTCAAAACAAAGGACTACAGCATGGACACTATATAGCAGGACACCAGTGTTCTCCAGAATGGATTATAAAGGAACCAACCCACCAGGGAGGTATTACACAAAACACCCAAGGAAGGGTTCCTCCAGGGACTCCACAGAAGCCCACCAAGACTCAATAGGACAGAACTGCTTCACTCCTGCTGAAAGAGGCCCCACTGAGATACCTCCCAAGGAATCTCTTTGTGATGGGACTGTTCTGCTACAGTAATAGCATACAGAGACTCTGGATGGTTCAGAGCCAAGCAGAGGTCCACTCTGCCAAGGGCATAGAGACTCACAGGATCCCAAGCAGGGAGACTGTCAAACAGTTCCAACTGATCAGCATATGCCTGCAAGGGCCAGGTCCCAAACAAGAAGGCACCAAGAAACTACCTTACTCAGAGCCCCTCCCACTGTGTTTCTCATTTCAGGCCCGTACCTTGAAAAGCCAGAGAAAGAATCTGGGACCAAGCAGTGTGGCCTATGTGACACTGTGTGTAAGGCCCAGTCAGGGTGCCTAGCATCATCAGGACCAGATGGGCCAATGATCTGTGCAGAAGACTGCTCACCTAGAGTCAGAGGAAATCATACAGAATTCCTCCTCTAGGCAAATTCAAATAAAAACGGCCACCGCCATCCATAGATCTCCCTGTACCTGAGATGGATCTGCAAACTTGCTGGAGTAGCCAATACATGGGGAACTGCAAGACCACATCCTAACAGTATGAGATCCTGTGTGGGAGGGCTGAGCTCAGTTTCCCCTAGACACTGAGTTTTTACATAGAAAGTTGGACTGCATGCAAAACTTGCAATATGTGCTGCAGCTAGTGCAGATGCCCAACAGCCCACCTGTACAGCTGTGTGAACTACACCGGACCTGCAAATTCTGCTGCAGAAGATGACGAGCGTCTGCCAGGGCCTTGTCCAAGAACACATCTCGCCACTACCACTAAAGAAGGTATGAGCCTCTCCAGGGTTAACCTGCAGATTGCTTTGGCTTTCAGGTAAAAGATTCCCCAGGGCCCCCCTGAGGGGACAGTCCCTGGGTCATCTGGACCAGGTTTCACACTGCAAGCTCTCCTCAGGTATTTTCCACACCTTCCAGTCATAAAGGTGGAACAGCAACCACCAATGCACCTGGCTCCTTGACCTCCTTGGGCAGGGGAGGGGTGTGGAGAAGAGAGGAAGAGCGTGGTTGAATGACAGGGAACATGGAGACCAAAAGATTAAACAGCATCTCTGAATCTAGTGTGTATGCCATGAAGACCATGACTATCACAAGGTCAATGTTCTGCCCAAGTGTCATAAGAAACTCAGGCCAGCAGAGGTGCTGTCAGTTGAGGCTTGAGAGGCTTCGCAGTGAGAGAAGTCAACTCAGGACAATAGGAATTTCTCAGAATCTGGTCCTAATTGTGGTAGAGAATCAAGCTGCTCTCAGGGCAGCCTATCCCTGACTTTCAGGCAGAGGAATGCCAGACTGTACCATCTTTAGGGACCCCCAAAAGAGAGACACCATGTCCAGGCAGAGAGGCACTGCTATTACCCCTATTACTGGGCAAAGGTATGGGAAGCCACATCTAGGTTTCAAGTTCAGGCCCAGACTCATTGAGGCGATATTCAATGAAGGAGAAAGCATAGTTACTCACCTTTAACAGGTATTCTCCAGGGACAGCAGAAATCAGTCCTCACATAGGGTGATGTCTGCACCGACGGAGCATTTCCCCAGCTTTCAAAGAAAGCCTTTGGGAATACCACCACACATGCGTGGTCCTCTTCCCATCCAAAGGGTGCCATCTTGCTCAGTCAGATGACAGTTTAAGCAAAAAACAAGAAGGTAAAAGGAGGCAACTCCAAGGGGAGGGAGGGTTGCAAGGACCGTTACAGGTGAGTAACTACACTTTCTCCAGGAACAAGCAGAAAGTCAGTCCTCACAAATGGGACTCCCTAGCCCCAAGCTGCTGGGGCCTGAACCACGACAGCAGCAGCGGTGACCCAAGGGAGGTCATGAGTTGCATAAGGTGAGCCCCTACCAAGAGACACTGCAGATCCCAGCATCACCATAACTCTGATAGCCTGAACACTGAAGGGTTGGAGGACAGGAGGAGTTCCCTATACAATGAGAATGCTTCTGATCACTGCCTGGCCGAAGGCACTCTGAGGAACTTACTCTCAAAGTGGTTGTGAGCTGCAAACGTATGGACTGAAGACCACATGGCAGCCTTACAGATTTCTTGCACCGGCACTACGTGTAGGTTGGCCACTGGTGTGGCCATAGCCCTCATGCGATAAGCAGTGATCCGGCACTCCAGAGAGGCCAGTTCGCTCATAAGCTAGGGCAATGCCGTCTGCCACCCAGATGGACAGCATTTGCTTGGTCACAGGTAGCCCCAGTCTGCTGGGGGTCATAGGAGATGAAAAGCTGAGGAGCTTTTTGATGGGCCTTGGCCCTCTATGGGCCCTCTTGCAATTCAGAGTATGCAAGATGACCTCCTGTCGGCGTGCAACTGTGGAAAGAAGGGGAGAACCACCTCCTGATTGAGGTGAAAAGCAGACGCAGCACCACCCTGTTTGCATAGAACCTGGTATAGGGTGGGTCTGCAACCAGGGCCTGCAGCTCGCTTACTCTGCAAGTGGACGTCAACACCACCAAGGCGGCCACTTTGCAAGGGAGGTGTGGCAGGTGGCTGAAAGGCTCGAACGGCAGCCTAGTGAGCTGGGAGAGCACCACATTGAGGTCCCATACCACTGCCAGAGAGTGGAGAGGGGGCTTGGCTGAGGAATCTGGAGACCAAAGGCTAGCCTGAGAGGGGCTTCCCCTCTATAGGGTGGCGATTAGCTGCTCTGGCACTGAGATGCACCTTCACTGAGTTAGGATTTCAAGCCCGAGAGGGAGAGGTGCAGGAAGTACTGTAGCACAAGATTTACCTGACAGGAGAATGGGTTCTCATTCCTTTCTGCACACCAGAGAACCTCCTCCACTTGAAGACATAAGCCCTTCTGGTGGATGGCTTCCAGGAGGATCTCCTTGACCAACCTTAACCTTCATCTGCTGCTCCATGCTGGTAGAAACTGCAGTGCAAGCTCGGCAGACACCCGAATCAGAGACCGTAACCCTGTGAGTGCCGCAGACTACACACTGAGGGTGTGATGCCATTTGCCAGGCACCCTCACCCTCTTAAAAAAAAAAGAAGCCAAGAAAAGGAAAAGCAAGCAAATAGAAATAAAGGAAATAAAAAAAAACAAACACAAAAAGAAATTAAGTCAAATTCTCTTGATTCCAGCAAACAGCAGCTCAATTAACCAGATGGATCCCCGGAGGTCCGAAAGTTAAATTAACCTTCTAAATGAAACCCATAAAGACTTAAACGCCGCATGACAGGATTTACAAACAGTAAAATTAAAAGTAAAATCACCCCAGGAGCTCATGCCACGCGCCGAACATGCTCAGAAAATGGCCGCTGCAAGTAAAAGATAGAAAAGGGGGCCAAAAGCACCGCGAAAGAAACCGGCACGGCTGCAGCCTGTTCTCTGCTCGCCGGACCAATCAGCTGTCCCAAATCAAAATCTCCAGCCTGCGCAGGCCCACTCAGTTTAGACGCGAGCGGAGAGCAGCCGGGCGAGCCTCCCGTCACTGTGCCGGTGTGAATAGCGGGATCGCAGCCATCCAAGCCGAGGGATCTCCGTTTCTGCAACAGAGCTCTCCTCTGTTCTGTCCAGGAGGAGAGATCTGAGAAAATGAATCTGACAGCCCCGTCACTGAAAGAGGTACAGAGAAACCGGTACAAGGAAAGTTATGTTTTTTGTTTTTTTTTTAAAGTGGCAGTAACCAAATAAAGAAATTTAAGTTTAAAGGAAAAATGGAAAATTACACTTACCTGGTAATTGTTGTTCCTGGAAGGACTCCAGTTTAGTCCTCCATCTCTGGTTAGTGCACCTCCTCCTGCAGCATGGAGACTGGGCCAATCAGAATCTTGTCCTCACTGGCTGTATGCTGCTGGAGATCCCATCAGCCCCAGTGAACTATTGACAAAGCAGACTTAAAGAAGCAACACATGAGTAGGTAAAAAACGAATTAACCATAACCGTAAACTAGTAAGGTGAAACATTAACCTTAAACTATCCACCTGCCCCACCGCCCCCCCCCCCCCCCCAGAACTAGGAAGCCAGTATTCCGCACTTAGCCTTCTGCTGTGTCTATCAGTTATTCTGGGGTGATGGGGCAGAAGCAAAGAAAGAGAAAGAGAAAGAAACAGAGAGGGAACAGACAGACTGGCCACAGGAACCATACTGTGTTCTGCCTACCGGAATAATCTCTTTTCGCAATCACGGTGTCCTTCAGAAAGAAACTCACTCCCGGGTGGGAATGAGGACTAAACTGTTGTCCCTCCAGGAACAACAATTACCAGGTAAGTGTAATTTCCAATTCCTTATCGGTCCTCCAGGTTTAGTCCTCCACCTCTGGGATGTAACAGAGCTGTCATCATTGGGTGGGACCTCTCCAACCGGCGCATAACACCGGTGAGCCAAAAGCAGGCTTCCCCCACTGCCAAAACATCCAGACAGTAGTGCTTGCTGAAAGCATGAAGGGACGACCAGGTAGCCACCCTGCAAATTTCCACTGGCGGAACCAAGCTGTGCTCCGCCCACGACGCCGCCTGCGCTCTAGTAGAGTGCGCCCGTAATCCCACCAGAACTGGACGCCCTTGCAAAATATATGCTGATGCAATTGCCTCCCTAACCCATCTGGAAATGGAAGCTTTTGCTGCCGCTTCTCCCTTTCGAGCACCGCCAAACAGCACGAAGAGATGGTCTGACTTACCGTAGGCTTCTGAAACCTTTAGATACCGGCACAACACTCGGACGTCTAGACGATGCAAGCCCCGGTCCGTGACCTGCTCCGCCACCCAGTTGAACACTAGAAGGAAGATAGACTGGTTCAAATGAAACCGAGAGACCACCTTAGGCAGAAAGGATGGAACCAAACTTAAAAATTATCCTGTCTCTAGAAAAAAAAAAGACAAGAACGGCTCCCTGCACAACGCCTGCAACTCCGAAATTCGCCTCACTGAACAGATGGCCACCAGGAATGCCGTCTTCAACGTTAAGTCCTTAACGGATATCTGGCTCAGGGGCTCAAAGGTTTTCCTGACTAAGGCCTCCAAAACCAGATTCAAATCCCACGGCGGTACACATACTCTGTGCAAGGGCCGAAGCCTGAACATCGCCTTAAGGAAACGCTGCACATCCGCATGCAAATCCAGTGCTACCCCCTGAATCCTGCCCCTGTAGCAAGAGCCACCAGCCGAACCTTCAAGGAACTGGCAGCTAACCCTTTCTCAAAACCGTCTGGCAAGAAACAGAGTACCACTGGGACAGAAGCAGTCGCCGCCCGAAAATGTCATCGGGAACACCAGTCTTCAAAGATCCACCACACGAACACATACGCGAGAGATGTGGATGTCTTTCTTGCTCGAAGTAGCGTGGTGATGACCGCCACCAAATAACCTTTCCTTTCAACCGTACCCTTTCAATGGCCATAGCGTAAGTGAAAACTGACCCACTTGGGGCATTTGCAGGGGACCCTGAATCAGCAAATCCACCGATGGCAGAAGTCTCCACGGCTCTCCGTCGAGCAGTCGAACTAGATCTGCATACCACAGGTGCCTGGGCCAATCCGGGGCCACCAACAGTACCGTGCCGCAGTGCGCCTCGATGCACTGAGCCACTCTGCCTTTAAGAGTCCATGGAGGGAAGACATATAGGAGGCATGACACCGGCCAGGGCTGAATGAGAGAGTGTCGATGCCTTCGGATATCCTTTCCCTCCGTCTACTGAAAAACCGACCTGTTTTTGCTGACTGAAAGGTCGCCATGAGATCCATTATTGGTGGCCCCCATCTGCGGACAGTTTGTGCGAACAGCTGCGGATGAAGCTCCCACTCTCCAGTGTCCACCCGCACCCTGCTGAGGAAATCTACCATCACATTGTCCTTTCCCGTGATATGTGCTCCCAAAATGGCCAGTAGCCAAGGCTCTATCCACCTGAACAATTCCTCTGCCTCTTCCTCCATGGCTATACTCCCTGTTCCGCCTTGCCGGTTGATATACGCCACCATTGCCGAATTGTCCGAGAGAACTCACCGCTCGACCTTTTACTGAACTCTAATGCCTGCAGAGCCCAGAACACCGCCCACAGCTCGAGGTGGTTGATCGACCAAGAGGCTTCCTGGGAAGACCAGATCCCTTGCGCGAACCGACCCTTGCAATGGGCTCCCCAACCCGCAAGACTCACATCCATCATTAGAGGGAGCCACTCTGGTTGTTCCAACAGCATGCCCGCCTGCAGGGACGGAGACAGCCACCACGGACCCGCATTGGGCAGGGAAGGTGTTTGTTCAGCGAGTCAGTCTGGTTCAACCAGCGTCGCAGTAGTGCCTTTTGTAACGGCCGCATATGAAACCTTGCCCACGGCACAACCTCCAGAGTTGCCATGGTCCCCAGCACCATGCTGACGGCGCTGGGATCCCCAAGAACCTGCGTATGAGCTTGCGTAAGACCTGCGCGTGGCGATCTGGTAAAAATACCAATCCTCTTGCAGTGTTGAACCTAACTCCTAGATATTTGAGCGTCTGACAGAGGTAAGTGAGCTTTGCGTTGACTACCCAGCCGAGATCCTTTAGAAGCTTCACCACTGTCCGTGGCCTGCAAACTCGACCTTGGACTTTGCCCGAATTAACCAATCCTCGAGATAAGAGTGGACTAGAATCCCCTTTTCGTAACGCCGCCACCACCACCATGATCTTGGTGAAGGTGTGCGGGGCCATAGCCAACCCGAACAGCAATGCCTGGAACTGATAAGGGCCCCACAGGAATGTCAACCTCAGGAACCTTTGATGGGCTGCTCTGATCGGGATGTGGAAGTAGGCCTCCATGAGATCAAGTGATGTAAAACTCTCCTTGACGCACTGCCACTATGACGGACCTCAGGGTTTCCATGTGGAAACCGCAGACAACGATTCACTCCTTTGAGATCCAGGATAGGTTGGAGGGACACATCTTTCTTTGGAACCACTAAATAAATGGAGTAGCGACCTACCCCGAGGTCTGAAACAGGAACGGGAACTACCGCTCTCAAGTCTAACAGTCGATCTTAACGTTAGATGGATCGCCAGAGCTTTTTGCCGCCCTTTGCTGGGTGACAGAACAAAAGAGTCCCAGAGCGGGCAAGCCAACTCCAGCGCATAGCCTTCTCGAACTCTGACACCCACTGATCTGATGTTATTCGGACCCAGGCAGGAATAAACTCCCGAAGCTGACTTATCAATTGACCTCCTACCAGGGTCCATCCACCTCGTTTCATTGCAGCTTTCGGTTAAAGGAGGCGGCCGCCGCGAAACCCACAAAACCCTTGGGCTCTCAAGGCAAACCTGCCGCGCTGGAATCCTCCCAAGTGGGAAGACCGAAATCTTCATAAGTCTCTAAACTGACCCTGAACAGGCGGCAAGGACCTCCCCTGCTTAGGCTTATCCTCTGGCAGTCTGCCTCCTTTGAACTCTCCCAAGTCCTTCACCAACTTATCCAGATCTTCTCCAAACAACTTGCCATTGAAGGGGAGCTTGCTGAGACGCGACTTAAGACGACCTGTCAGCCGCCCAATTCCTCAGCCAAATGGACCTCCGGGTGGCCACCAGGGACACCATACTATTCGCTAACACTCAGATTAAATCATAGTGCACATCTGCCAAATATGCCAAACCAGATTCCAGCCGAGTTACCTCCAGCAAACCCTGCTGATCCAGGCGAGGGTCCTGCCTTAAGTGCTGGGAGCACCACAGACAGGCCCTCGCCACAGATAGAGGCTTGCAAAGATAGTGCATCGGCCTCAAATGCCTGTTTCAATAAACCATCCACCTTTCTGTCCTGCACGTCCTTTAAGGCAGCACCACCTTCCACCAGAATAGTCGTCTTCTTGGTCACTGCCAACACCGCCGCGTCCACCCACGGGGAACAAAACTTTTGTCTATCTGCCAAAGGGTAGAGCCGGTTCATTGCCCGAATGCCTTTCAATCCCACTTCAGGTTGATCCCACTCAGTCTGAATCATCTGATCTACAACTCTGAACCAGGAACACCGCCTGAGACTCTCTCACTGCCTGAATGAGGGGATCCTCTAGACCATGCTCCTCCACAGGACTAGCTGTAGCTAGATTGAGTGCCTGGAGTGACTCCGTAATCAGTGGTACAAGTTCATCCTTGCGAAACACCCACATGATCCTCGCCTGATCCTTGGGCTCTGGAATCCCCCCCCCCCCCCATCTTCCAATTCCTCTATACCTTATTCGGGATCTACTTCAGCATCAGCTGCTTCCTGCCACTCCAGGTCTGCCTGCTCCATGTCCGTGTCCCGAGGTCTCTTTGCAGGCTTGGGGTTCTCTCCTCTTGCGTCCTCCCCCTTGGGAGACTGCAGAGACGCCGCAAGAGAGAGGGACTCGGGCAACTTGCCTAGCCGCCCTAAGCGAAAGGCTTGATGCATAATGGAGGACAAAGTTTGGGGAAACATCCCCCAAGGATGCTTCAGCACCCACTGCCAGCTGAACGCCCGAAGGCCCTGCCGGCATAGCCGGGGGAGATGCTGCCGGAGTTGGCTCACCCTCAGCACTTACCATGGGACCTAGAGAGTCCTGGACTGCTCTGTCTTCCATTTGTTGTTCCATGTTGGAAGAAACAGTAGCGCAGCCTCTGCAAATACCTGTATCAGACACCGTCCCTCTGCGCGAACTGCAGACCACGCACTATGGTCTAGTAGACATGAAGCACAAAACTGCACTATAGCACAAAAGGGGGGGGGGGGATTCGGGGTTGACAGGCTTCAGAGGTGAAACAGCAAACTGATCTCTCCCAAGGAAAATAAAAGATATTTCGGGGGTTTTTCCCAGAAAATAAATCACTAAAGCACTCCAAACAAATCCAAACCTCCACAACAATCAAGGAGTCCTAGCTAGAACAGAAAGCTGAAATCACAACAGCCCTCCAGTGCCGTGAACCGAGCTAAAATAGAAATTACACTTACCTGGTAATTGTCATTCCTTGAGTGAATACAGCTTAGTCCTCCACCACTGGGTTGTCATCCTCCTGCAGCGTGGAGACTGGGCATGTCAAAATTGTGACATCACTGGATATAGTCTGCTGGTCTCTCCCATCAGTCCCCAGTGAACTATTGACAAAGCAGACTCAAAAGGAGCAACAAATAAGTAGCTATCATATAAAACTGAACTGGAAAAATTACCTAACACATTTAACCACTAACCGTCCTCTCCCAAAAGGAAGGGAACGTACCCCCTCTATGCCTAGGAGAGGGATAGGGAGAATGAAGAGAGTCAATGAAGACCCAAGTAGCAGCTCCACTCAGCTGTAATCCTGCACTTCTCCCAACTGAACCGCCACTGTCCACCAGTCCATCCCTGGGCAAGAATGAGGACTAAACTGTATTCACTCAAGGAACGACAATTACCAGGTAAGTGTAACTTCTATTTCCTTATTGTTCCTACAGTTTAGTCCTCCACCACTGGGATGTATCAGAGCAGTAATCATTGTGAGGGACCTTTCCAGCCGGAGCGCAACACTGCCATCCCTAGTCGCTAGTGCTTACTGAAAGTACGACGAGAAGAAGACCAAAGCTGCCGCTTGCGCTCTAGCAGAATGAGCCCTTAAGCCAGCCGGTACTGGACGACCTTGCAACAGATATGCTGAAGCAATTGTCTCCTTAATCCATTTGGAAATGGGAGGCTTTCGCAGCTGCCTCCCCTTTGCGGGGACCTCCGAACAGAACGAATAAACGGTCCGATTTGCAAAATGTTTGAGACCTTTAAGTACTGTCGCAGCGCTCTTTACAGCCAATCGACAAACTACGGTCCGAAACGTTCCCCTCAGCCGAGCTCAAAGTGGGAAGAGAGACCATTTTGTTTAAGTGAAATGGAGACACTACTTTTGGTAAAGACGACAGAACCGGACACAATACCACCTTCTCACTGGAAAAGGACAAAAATGGCTCTCAACAAGCCAGCGCCTGTAACTCTGAAATGCGCCGTGCTGAACAAATGGCTACCAAAAACACCGTCTTCAAGGCTAAATCCTTAACCGACACCTGGCGTAAAGGCTCAAATGACTCCTTAGCCAATGCTCCTAACATCAAGTTGAGATCCCACGGCAGAACCGTGATCTTACGGGAAGATAGCAATCTAGATACAGCCTTAAGAAAACACAATACATCCGCATGCGCACCTAAAGCCACTCCCTGTACTTTGCCTCAATAGCATGACAGGGCTGCTAACTGAACTCTCAAGAAACTGGCCGCTAGCCCTTTATGAAACCCGTCTTGCAGAAAACATATCACCAAGGGAAAGGATACTGCAGCCATGCATACTTGCATCCGCGAGCACCAGTCTTCAAAAATACGCCATATGCAGATATATGCCAGAGACGTGGACTTTCCTTGCTCTAAGCAAAGTGGCGATGACTGCTGCCGAGTAACCTTTCTTCCTCAACCTTGCCCTTTCAATGGCCATACTGTAAGCGAGAACCGATCCACCTGGGACATTCGAAGCAGACCCTGCAGCAACAGATTCTCTGATGCCGGCAACCTTCAGGTAGTCCCTTCGAGCAACCGAATGAGATCAGTGCACCACGGGCACCATGGCCAATCTGGAGCCAGCACTTTCCCCCAATGAGCTTTGATGCACTGTTATCACGCGCCCTATGGAGCACCCACGGGGGACAGACAGAGAAGACCTGATGTCGGCCAATATTGTATCAGGGCGTCGATCCCTTCCGACATCCTCTCTCGCCATCTGCTGAAGAACTGACCCGTCTTCGCTGACTGAAAGGTCGCCATGAGATCCATTTTGGTGCTCCCCATCGGCAAACTATCTGCGCAAAAACCTCCGGATGCAATTCCCACTCTCCAGCATCCACGTGTACTCTGCTGAGAAAATCCGCCATCACATTGTCCTTTCCTGCAATGTGCACCGCTGAAATCGCTGGCAGTCGAGGCTCTACCCAAGAGAACATAGCCTCTGCTTCTTCCTCCATGGCCACACTTCCTGTTCCGCCTTGTCGGTTGATGTAGGCCACCGTCGCTGAATTGTCGGCCAGTACGCAAACTGTGCGACCGGTTACCGCCACCTCGAACATTTGTAATGCTCGACAGACCGCTCTCAGTTCTAGTTGATTGACCATTAGTTCTCCTGCACTGTCCACGTGCCCTGTGCGAAGAGGTTTCTGCAATGAGCACTCCATCCCGCAAGACTTGTGTCCATCAGCAAGGGCAGCCACTCCGGTGGCTTGAGAGGCATTCCTGCCTCGAGATATCCCGGAAGCAGCCACCACCGCAGGGACTGCCTGACTTGAAGAGGGCAAAGAAGCCACTTGTTCAGCGAGTTGGACTGAGACCAACGGCGGAGCATCACCCGCTGCAGTGGTCACATGTAGAATCTGGCCCATGGAACCACTTCCAGAGTTGGCTGCAATCGTCCCCAGCATGCAAAGATAGTTCCACATCATGGGTGCCAGAGAGGATCTGAACTTGCGCACCAACTGCCGAAGAACCTTCACTCGACAAGACGGTAGAAACACCGCTCCTTTCAGTGTGTCGAATCGCACTCCGAGATATTCGAGATTCTGCGATGGAACCAAGCGGCTCTTGGATGAATTGACCACCTAGCCGAGACTCTGTAGAAACTACCACCTTGTCTGACTCGAATGCTCTCGGCCTCGGACTTCGCACGAATCAACCAATCGTCTAGGTAAGGATGGACCAAGACCCCTTCCTTTTGCAACGCTGCCGCTACCACCACCATGATCTTGGTGAAGGTCAGTGGAGCAGTCGCCAGACCGAATGGCAATGCTTGGAACTGATAATGTCCCCATGGAAGTACAAAATGCAGAAACTTTTGATGACTCTCTCCAGTTGGAATGTGTAAATATGCTTCCGTGAGATCTAGGGAAGTCAAGTACTCCCCTTGACGCACCGCCACAAGGACCGACCTCAATGTTTCCATTCTGAAATGCAGGACTTGAAGACAGCGATTCACCCCTTTTAGATCCAAAATAGGCCGGAGAGCGCCATCTTTCTTTGGCACCATGAAATAAATGGAGAACCATCCCACGCCACACTCCGCCAGAGGAACGGATACGACTGCTCTCAACTGCATAAGACGGTCTAATGTACGCGGATAGCCAGTGTTTTCTGCGGACCTGTGCAGGGAGACATCACCAAAAGAGTCCCTTACCTGTCTTGCAAAGTCCAACGCATAACCCTCGCAGATGATTTCCACCACCCACTAGTCAGATGTTATCTGGATCCAGGCAGGAAGAAACTCCTGAAGCCACCCACCGATCAGTTGGCTTCCCACCTGGACCCGCCTCCTTTCATTGTGACTTACAATTTGCTGCTGCGGAGGCCACTGTGAAACCTCTATTTGCTCCTCGAAAGCCCTGGGCTCTGGTAGCAAATCTTCTGCTTTGAAAACCCCCCGATCGGGAGGAACGAAATCTGAAATCTCTAAACTGACCCCGAAAGGCCAGCAGAGACTTCCCTTGTTTAGTTTTATCCTCCGGGAGCCTGCCCACCTTGGATTCTCCCAAATCCTTAACTTGTCTAGATCCTCTCCAAACAGCAAACTTTTCTTTAAAAGGCAGCTTACCAAGACGCGACTTAGAGGAGCCATCGGTCGCCAAATTCCTCAACCCACAACGACCTCCGGGCGGCCACCAACGATGCCATACTATTTGCCAGTGCTCTAATCAAGTCGTAGTGCACATCGGCGAGATATGCCAACCCAGACAATCTATTTCCCGCAAGCTTTCCTGCTCTAGCTGAGGAGTCTGTCGCAAGTGCTGAGACCATCTAAGACATGCTCTTGCCAACCAAGCTCCACAAATGGACGCCTGCAAAGATACCACATTAGCCTCAAAAGATGGATTATTGGAACAATCTACTTTTCTATCCTGTGCATCCTTTAAGGCCGCGCTACCTTCCACCGGAATAGTAGTCTTTTTTGTGACCGCTGAAACGGCTGCATCAATTCGAGGAGAACGGAACCGCTCCTTGTCCTTATCCACCAATGGATAGAGCCGATTCATGGCCCTGACCCCTTTCAGTCCGGCTTTGGGCTGATCCCACTCCTCCTGGATCATCCGATCCACCACCAGGCGAACTGGAAAAACCATCTGCCTCACCGACTGAATGAGCAGATCTTCCACTTCATCTTCCTCCATCGGCTGAGCCGTAGCAAGGTTTAGCGCCTGTAGGGATTCCGTTATGAGTGCCGTCAGTTCCTCCCTCCGGAATACCCGAATAATTTTCGCCTGATCCTCAGGCTCCGTGATTTCTCCTTCCGCCAACTTGTCCAATGCAGTCTCGATCTCTCCTTCGGCCTCATCTGTCTCCTGCCATTCCAAATCTGGAGGGAACCGGTCAGAAGACCTTGCCCTCTGTGTCCGCGGGGGAAACTCCACTCTGCTCCCCAGCCCTGATTGACTGCATAGGCTACGCCAGCAGCAGTGGTTCAGGCACCTTCCCTTGCCGCCACAAACAGAACGCTTGATGCATGATTAGTACGAAATCCGGACAAAAATCCACCAGCTGCAGCCCCACACCAACTGTATGCAACGCACATGAAGGACCCGCAACGCCTTCTTGAGCGGACCTTGGCGTGATCAGAAGTACCTCTTCCATGGGCACAGCCAGAGGACTGCAGGCATCTGAACCCCGTTATTATCCATCTGCTGCTCCACAGAGGTAGAGACAGAAGCACAGCCGTGGCAGATGCCAGTGTCAGCAACCGTGCCCCTGCGGGTACCGCAAACCACACACTGTGGCCGTGATGACATCAGCAGACTCCTCACCCACCGCTGTATCCCGGGAGGAAACAGGCGGGAAGAGACACTGTATTGGCTCTAATGAGTTTTTTTTTAACCAATTAAATATTTACAATACCAATAGCTAAAGGCACTAAACTAGCCCCCCCCCCCAAAAAAGAGAGTAAATCAAAGTAAGCTGAAACCCCCAAAGCAAAGGAAAAAAGGTAACTGCTTCTCTAAGCTTCTCTCCAAGCTTCCTCTCTCCAATGCGGGCCGCCTCTGCCACACGGCTCCAAATAGATGTCTAAAATGGCGGCGATTCTCGTCAGTTGGAATTTGGCGCCAAAACCACCCGACCATGCTGATGGCTCCCACAGGCCTGACCAGCGATGTCTCCGATGAGCCACCCGCTACTCGCTCCTCACAGCCCTCAAGCCACGCCACTGCCCGACACCGCCAGGAGCTGCTGCCTCAGCGAGAGCTGCTCGCACTGCACACTTGCCGCCGCTCGCACCCAGAGAGGGGGAGTGCTGGTATAGCCCGTGGAGCTCTCCCCTGTACAGTCCAGGGGGAGAGATCACAATCTTTACTGCGAGGAATGCAGAAACAAAGCCCAAAGGACAAAAGGCTAGGCGGGAGCTTCACCACTTTCTCTTTTTTTTTTTTTAAAGCTACAGGCCGTCAATTTAGGGGAAACCAAAATACTATGAAGTAAGGCAAAATTACACCTACTAAAGAAATTAAATTAATAAAGTTAATTCAATGGAATCCAATTAAAAACTGAACCAGGGTAGTTTAAAGGAAAACTAAACCCTATCGTGCTCCTTATCTGTTCCTCAAGTAAGCCCAGCACCTAGGCTCACAAAGTCCTCCTGCTACATGGAGACTGGATACACTGGGGGCTGATGGGAGAGACCAGCAGGCTATATCCAGTGATGTCACGATTTTGACATGCCCAGTCTCCAAGCTGCAGGAGGAGGACAACCCAGTGGTGGAGGACTAAACTGTAGGAACAATAAGGAACGCTGTACTGAGGCCCGCCACGCGGCACTCTCCGCACGGGAAGGCAAAACAAAATGGCCACCACCAGCACTAAAAAGGCACGAAACACACTAGTCAGGCCCGTAGCGCCTCTACGATCCCACCCCATTAAATAACAGCAGACTTACCCCTGTAGAGCAGCTCTATCAGCTGCGACGTCGCTCGACTCCTCCGTGAGCGACGTCCGCGGCAAGAGCTGACCAGCCAGGCCATGCATGCTGCTCTCTGCTCCAGTGCGCTCAGCACCAAAAATCAAGGCCCCACATGGCAGAGAGAGCATGTGACTGACAGATCTCTCCCCCGTACCGTCTAGAAGAGATCTGAAGCTGCCCATCTGCAGAAATAAAGAACGGGAAAGGGACACAAAGGCAGCAATAAGCCCGGCTCCTCTTCAAGTGTGCTTTTTTCTTTAAGGCACTGCGCCCTGGAAATAAAAGAAAGCAAAGTAAATTAAAGGGGAAAAAAATGCTAAAAAACCAAACTACAGTGTTGCCTATGAAGAAATTAGGCCTTACCTGCTAATTGTCTTTCCTTGAGTACTCTCCGGGCCAGTCCAGGACATCTTGGGTGGTCAATCCGCTCCAGCAGCTGAGGACTGGAATCTGAAAGGTTTTCCTGACAGCCTATCCAGCTCCCCTAGGTGTCAGCTAATCAGTCTCTCGGTTACAAAAAGCAGGGAAGCTAGGTTATAAGTGTTCTTAGGGCTAACAAAACAAGAAAAACCTGGCAAAAACGCTGTGCCATCCCATCAGTTACGGAAGTAGACATTGAGGGAGGCCTCACTTCCTATAAGCAATATAGACTGACAAACACAGTCTGTCCCTTAAGAGAAGCAGGTGCACGGCAGCGTTGCTGCAGTCGTTAAGCAGCATGTGTAATTACGATTCCCCGTGCCCTGCGTTTTTTTTTCTTTTTGTTGCCCCTTCCCAAAGGGAACCTCAGTATCCTAAGCCACTGCATTGTACAGCTCCTTGACAAAGAACAACCTACCAAACAATCCTCCTTCTCACCTAAAACTTGCAGATACACTAAGGGAGGGTCCTGGACTGGCCCGGAGAGTACTCAAGGAAAGACAATTAGCAGGTAAGGCCTAATTTCTTCTTCCTATTCGTCTCTCCGGGCCAGTCCAGGACATCTTGGGAAGTACCAAAGCAGTACTTAAATCCGGGAGGGTCCTGCGATACCTGCCACAAGCGCCGCCGCGCCCACTCTGGCGTCCTCCCGAGCCTGAACATCCAACCGATAATGCTTCGCAAACATGTGTAAAGACGACCACGTAGCCGCTCGACAAATGTCCACCGGCGGAACCAACGCATACTCCACCCAAGAGGTAGCCTGACCTCTGGTTGAATGAGCTGCCAGACTCTGAGGAAACGGCGCACCTTTTGCCTCGTATGTGGCATGAATAGCATGTTTCACCCAGCGAGCGATAGACGCTTTGGTGGCCGCCTTACCCTTCGCTGCGCCACCATAAACAAACAACCGGTCGGACTGCCAAAAAGACGCTGTGACCTTGATATACTTATGCAACACGCGCCCCAAGTCCAGCCGCCTAAGGGAACGATCCAAACCACTGTTCCAACCCGAAGGTAGGAAGGGAAACCTGATTGATGTGAAAAGGAGAAACCACTTTGGGAAGTAAAGGCAGCACCGGTCTCAACACCACCTTCTCCGCCGAAAAGTGAAGGAACGGTTCCTTGCAGGATAGAGCCTGAAGATCTGAAATCCTTCTAGCCGAACAAAGCCACCAGAAAGGCTGTCTTCCAGGACAACTCACGCAGGTGCTCCGACCTATGTCCGACAAACGCCGGATCCGACAACGCCTGGAGCACCAGGTTCAAATCCCAAGGAGGAACTACCGGACGCCTCGGAAGCCTAATGTTTTTAGCGGCTCGAAGGAAACGGAGCACATCAGGATGGGAAGCAAGCGGCCTGCCCTGTACCTTACCTCTAACAGGCCAGCGCCGCCAACTGAACTCGCAAGGTACTAAGTGCCAAACCTCTCTCCAATCCTCCCTGAAGGAAACCCAAAATCTCCGGTAGCGACGCCCTCCCGGGCAATGCTTTACGCTCAACGCACCAAGCTTCAAAGAAAACGCCAAACTCTAATGTAAGCCAATGACGTTGACCGCCGTTTGGACTGCAACAGAGTAGCTATCACTGCGCTTGAGTAGCCCTTGCGCTGCAACCTGCGCCGTTCAAGAGCCAAGCCGTAAGACAGAATCGATCCACGTCCGGCATGAGCAATGGACCTTGTCTCAAGAGATCGCTGCGAACGGGCAGCCTCCAGGGGAGGTGCTACGAGCAGCCGCATCAGGTCGGCATACCAAGGGCTCCGAGACCAATCCGGAGCCACCAGAATCACCGGACCGCTGTAAGCAGCCACTCTTTGGATGACCCTTCCCAAGAGCGGCCACGGAGGAAACACATAAAGGAGCTGATGTTGAGGCCAAGGCTGTGCCAGACCGTCTAGACCTTCCGACATGTGTTCCCTGCACCAGCTGTAAAACCGAGCGGCCTTGGCATTGGACTGGGTAGCCATAAGGTCGAGGACAGGCTGCCCCCACTTCCGAGAAATCTCCCGAAAGACCTCCTCGTCCAGTGCCCACTCCCCCGGATCTAGACGATGACGACTGAGATAATCCGCCTGAACGTTGTCCTTGCCGGCCACGTGAACCGCCGATATCGCCACAAGATGGGCTTCCGCCCACTGAAACAACAGCAGGCATTCTTCCAGCAACAGAGCTCTGCCCGTGCCGCCTTGCCTGTTAATGTAAGAAACTGTCACCTGATTGTCAGAGAAAACCCGCACTGCCTGCCCGACAAGCACTCCCACAAAGACCAGCAGTGCGAGATGGACCGCTCTGAGCTCCAAACGATTGATCGACCAGGTCCTCTCCTCTGCCGACCACGAACCTTGAGTCACACGACCCAGACAGTGCGCCCCCCACCCGGAGAGGCTCGCGTCAGTCGTGAGTAACACCCAGTTCGACACCTCCAGAGGAACTCCCGCTTGAAGATGGGCTGGAATCGACCACCAGAGCAAGCTGAGACGCACGGCCTCCGGACAGACTAACCTGCGCGAGAGAGGATGCTCTTGAGGGGACCAACGGGACAACAATGCGCTCTGCAGCGGCCGCATGTGAGCTCTGGCCCACGGAACCAAATCCAAGGCGGCCGCCATGGACCCCAGCAACTGTAGGTACCGCCAAGCCGTCGGAGCCTTGACTCGCAGAAACGCTGCCAGTTGCCGTAAGATTTTCCGCACTCTGTCTTCCGGAAGAAAAAAAACAGACCCCACTCCCGTGTCGAATAGGGCCCCCAGATACGTCAACCGCCGAACGGGTTACAAATGGCTCTTTGCATGGTTGATGACCCAACCTAAATGCTCCAGGACTTGCACTACTCGCTCCGTGGCCTTCACTGACTGTCTGCGACAACGCCCGAATCAACCAATCGTCCAAGGATGAACCTGAATCCCTTCCTTCCGGAGCGCAGCCGCAACGACAACCATTACTTTGGTGAAGGTGCGAGGTGCCGTGGCAAGCCCAAACGGTAACGCCCGAAACTGAAAATGACCCATGGGTACCGCGAAACGCAGATACTTCTGATGTTCGGTCCGAATAGGAATGTGCAGGTAAGCCTCTGTAAGATCTATGGAAGCAAGAAACTTGCCTGGCCGAACCGAGCGGATCACCGATCGTAAGGTTTCCATCCGAAAATGAGGCACCCTCAAACAAACAACGATTCACGTGCTTGAGGTCTAGAATAGGACGAAAAGAACCTTCTTTCTTGGGAACCACAAAATAGAGTATCGACCTAATCCGCACTGGTCTGTAGGCACCGGGACCACTGCATGAAGAGACAGACGGCGGAGCGTCTCTCCAACCGCTTCCATCTTTGCCTGCGGACCACAGGGAGAGACAGGACAAACACGTCTGGAACCTGTTGCTCGAATTCTAAGGCATAACCGTCTCTGATAACCTCCAGAACCCACTGATCCGTGGTTATACAGCTGTAACCGACCTCCTACTGGAACCTCCACCTGGACCGGCCTCACTTCATTGGGACTTTTCGGTTGTGATCTGCTGGGCACCAAAGTAGCCCCTACCGAAACCTCTGGATCCCCGAAAGGGATGTCCTCTAGACACAAATCGACCGCGCTGATAAGGGGTGAAACATGCCCCCCCGGAACCTGCGAAAGTCCCAACTTTGACCTCGTTGCATGGACCCCTGCTTCGAAGCTCTCGGACGGTCTTCCGGCAGACGCCCCCCTTTGGAGTCACCCAAATCTTTAACAATCTTGTCTAAGGCCTCACCAAATAGTAAATTGCCGTATAAAGGCAAGTTGTTAAGATGCGCCTTGGAAGACGCATCTGCCGCTCAATTCCTAAGCCAAAGGAAACGCCTAGCGGCGATAACAGAAGCCATAGCCTTAGCTGAGATGCGAACCAAATCATAAAAGGCATCAGCTTGATAGGCAGCCGCCAACTCTAGCTTTGCCACATCCGCAGAAGCTTCGTCCTCTCTCTCCAAAGGCTGCTCCCCCTGCAGCTAACGGATGGAGGCTCTAGACACAAGCACCACAAATAGACGCTTGAAGGGCTAACGCACTAGAATCAAAGGCCTGCTTCAAAAGCGCCTCTAAACAGCGATCCTGTAAATCTTTGAGAGCCGTCCCCCCTTCTACAGGAATGGTGGTCTTTCGAGTGACGGCCGACACCAACGCATCCACCTTGGGCATATGCAATAGGTCCTTCTCTTCCTGAGGCACAGGGTAAAGCCTAGCCATTGAGCGTCCTCCCCTCCCCTGAGAGACGCTTCCAGAAATTCCCACTCAGCCTCTATCATCTGTTTGATAACACGATGTACAGGGAAACACTTGTTTTCAGATTGGAACCCTTGCAGCAACGGATCCTCGAAGGGCTCCTGCTGTACGGCTGGGAGGACTAAATTCAAAGCTGAAAGAGACAGATCAAGGCTCCCAGCTCCTCCTTACGGAACATCCGAAAAACATTGGGATCCTCCCCAGAACCCCCAGACCTAGATTCTAAGCCTGGATCAGAGAGAAACTCACCTTCTTCCACTCCTGGGGATGGTACACTAGGAGCCTGATTAAGCTCCGTAGTGAGGTCCCTGCCCTGCAGCACCGCAGAGCTAGATTCCCCTAAGTGAGCCTCTGAAGGGGCTGCTACTGGAGAACCAAAAAGGTTCTAAGGTCCAAGAGGAAGAGCGACCTGTGTCTGCTTCAGGAGATAAGCCTGATGTAGAAAGAGAATAAACTCCGGAGAAAAATAAGCACTGAGAGTCTCCTGCGCCGCAGGAAGGGGCTGATGCTTTAGTTCTGTAGCCATAGTCTGTTTCAGCGATGTCGCTTTCCTCTTGTGGGGTTTACTAAGAGGCGTGGGAGCACCGGCCTGATCTGACAAAATGGCCGCCGTTCCCGCTCTCTCCCCTGCACCGTGAGGTAAAATGAGACCAGTCTCGGAGGCTTTATCCTCCATACTAACACTGCCCCCGAAAACAAAGCCCCCGAAAAGAAAAAGATAAATCGCAAACAAAACAGCTCGAACCGACTTGGAACGGAATTCCCCAAAATGAAACCAAAAACGAAAAAAAAACACGTGTCAAGGAAAAACGCCCCGGTCAGATACAAAAATCCTCACAAATCCAGAAATCAAGCGCCCAAAGGAGACTCACCACTCGCTGACTGATCGGAGCTTCAGCGATCCTGCAAGCACCGCTGTGCTGTTGCTAACGGTAAGCAGATGCGAGGATGCTGTCGAATGCAGGGAGAGGACACTGGGGCTCCCAGGCCTGCTTATCCATTGCCGAATCGCAACGTCCTTAAAGAGGCAGGCTCTACCTCGTGAAGACGGAGCACAGAGGGTCAAGGGGAGCTTCCGACCGCTAGCGCTATGGACTGGGCATAGCCCCTTCAGTCAAATCTCTCCTTATCTTCCTTGTCTCTGCGATTCGTTTTCCTGTCGTTTGGACTCAATATTTGGGGTTTTTTTGTGTTTTAAACCAAGCACAGCCCGGTATCTAAAACCTATAGCCCCATACCAAAAACCCGATCTCCTTAGCAGAAAAGAGACCCGTAGCTAAACCCTGACACTTTTCTATTTGTATCTCTGGGGAGCTGTTCCAACAACGTCCAGCTCAGCTGCTGAGGACTGTAAGACTGATTAGCTGACACCTAGGGGGAGCTGGATAGGCTGTCAGGAAAACCTTTCAGATTCCAGTCCTCAGCTGCTGGAGCGGATTGACCACCCAAGATGTCCTGGACTGGCCCGGAGAGACGAATAGGAATTAGTCCTTAAGTGAGTCCAGCTCTAGGCTCACATGTCCTGCTGCATGGAGACTGGACACACTGAGGCCGATGGGATCTCCAGCAGCATAGAGCAGTGAGGACAAGATTCTGATTGGTCCAGTCTCCATGCTGCAGGAGGAGGTAGTGCACCCAGAGGTGGAGGACTAAACTGGAGGACCAATAAGGAACAACCGAATTTAAAAGCCCAAATTTTAAAGGGTGGGTGATCTATTCTAAAGCAATACTATTGCTCCTTATCTGTTCCTCAACTGAGTCCAGCACCTAGGCTCACTATGTCCTCCTGCTGCATGGAGACTGGACACACGGGGGCTGATGGGAGAGACCAGCAGGCTACATCCAGTGATGTCATGATTTTGACATGCCCAGTCTCCAAGCTGCAGGAGAAGGTACACAACCCAGAGGTGGAGGACTGAACTGGAGGAACGATAAGGAACAGAGGTTTTTCTGGCTGCACAGCTTTCACTCTGGTTTTCTCTCTCTCTACTACCAAAACCCGGAAGACCAGATCCAGGTACACATCCTGTCATCTGGAAGCAAGTCCGGATACTTATGTGGTCCAGATACTGGAGGAAGAAAAAAGTCAATGTTCTGCAGATGAAAAAACCTCAGGTGGCGGTAGTGGGCAGCACTCAAATTTTGCAAAACCCAAGATGAAGTGATAAACCCCCCCCCCCCCAAGATTGACTAGAAAAACCCAAGATGTGACAAAAACAGCAGCAGCACAAGAAATATGTATTTTTGATAACACTCAAAAAATGCTTTGTGAATGCTATAAAACTATATAATCATGGCTATGTACATTAATTTGGTTAGGGAAACCTTTTATGTACTTACAAAAGTTATGAGATTTCTTCTACGGAACAAGAAATAGAAACAACTTTTTCAATTAATCAGTCTGATAATAAATACACTGAGATTGTGCTTGTTGCTGATTTCTGTTGCCTCTCTAAATAGCGTTTATAACAGCGACCTTCTTTAGCATCCTCAAGTAAATCCATTGATGGCAACCACGAACAGCAACCACCACTACATCTTGCTATGGCTTGTTTGGCCAACAGTCGATCTGCAACCGTTTCTGGCTGCAGTTGGTTTGTACGTACTGTTTTAACTAAGTTCATTTGGGAAAAAGTTACATTCCACACAAGCTGATGAATGTGGTAGAGCAATTAATCCACACATAAACCGAGAGCGCATTTCAACAGGTACTATGACCATTTCCATCTGTGACAGAACGTAACTTATACCAGAAAAAAGTAGAACGTATCGGTTGACCAGTTTCATTTGTTATAAATGTGAGATTCCTTTGCAGAAAGCAACATTTTCCACTGATCCTGCAGTTCATCCAGTTCATTTTCTGCAACTAATGTGGGAAAATGTGATGCAAGTGAAATAACTGACTTAATTCTGTTTGTGCTAGACAGTGCTACGTCAACGTCAAGGACTCGTAGTTGTGCAAGAACGCCTGTTGTCCTTAGGTTAAATCTTTGACGAATCTGATTGCATAATTCTTGCAAGAATTTTAGCATGTCTTTACGAAATATCATCTCCTTATCACCAAGCTTTTGAATTAAAAGCATATTCTCACATCTTCCACCCACTTCAATGTCTTGCAAGTTTTGATGCAAAGAAGGGTTGAAAGGATCAATGTCAGCAAGGTCGACTGATTGCATGATGTCACTACGAATAAACATTGATAATAGGTGACGGTATTCATCAGACACTGTAGCAAAGACTTTGTGGATGTGTAACTCTTCTGATTGAAATTAAACATTCATTTTATCTATTTTGGCTAGAACATAGTTCAGAAATAGTAGCATATGCTTTGTCCCTGGCATAATTGTTTCATAAATTTGTCTGGCCTTGTCCACTTTATCTGTACTAGATTCAGTTTGAAAAAACAACTGCAGCGCATCCCATTGTTCCAAAATACATGACAACTTGCAGGCGAGACAACCAACGAGTTTGAGCAAGCTTTAAAATCATATGTTCCTGGGCACTGAGTACATCTTGAATCAGAAGGAATGTGTGAAGTCTCTTGCTACTTACCAGAAAACAACAAGAAAGCTTTTTGACGAAAGCCTCCAACCACGATGGCAGAAATTTGCAGGCATGGTTGGCGCATAAGGCAACGAATGACAAACACATCCTAAAGTGAAAACTGACAGAACATCTCTTCAGATAAGCTTGAAATCCACTGATAAGCTGTCATTACCGAGCAATTGTCACTGGCAAAACCGAGAACATTGCTCATTGGAATGTGTCACGCTTCGAAAAGACTTAAGTGACTCGTACAGTCCTTTCCCAGTGGCATCTTCGACCTCAATATCTAATAATGCATCAGTGACATTGCATTTTTCCTCATCGAAAAAACAGACTACGACCGCAAGCACCTGAGCAATTGATATGGCGGCACTTTCATCAATTAGGAGAGAAAACTGCTTAGTCTGACACATGTTTGTAATATTAATTCTTCTCTTCCCATGCAATACCATCTTGCATAACATATGATGCCTTTGTTTCATCGTTATAGCCTTAGCTATAAAGCTATCAGGAAACATATCCTTCATTACCTCAACAAGATGATCTGCTTGTCTGAATGGCATATTATGCTCAGACATAAAAGCAACAAACTTTAGTTCAGCTTTTGCCACTTGCGTTACAACTGATGATGTTGAAAAAAAGTTTGTTAGACTGAACACATTCTTCTTCGGGTCAAAATTAGCGACATGCTTCTTGTATTTTTGTGAGCGATTACAGAACTTTTGTCCACATTTCTTAGGGTGTCATTGCATACTTTACATTTCACAATGTATTTGTCCTTAAGATCCCTCTCAATCCAATCCTTTAGCTCCGGTTCAGTTAACCAGTCACTGGTGAACGCCTGCAAATACCAACATTTTGCCAAAGTTTTTTTTCTTTGCAGGTGGAGAATCATGACAACTTACAGACACCGACGACGAACCCACTTTTGTCTGATACTTCTTGCACACCCTCAACTTTTCCAGCACGTTTTGAATCTTTTGATGTCATTATCGATTGATCTAAATGTTAATATTAACAACTTTTAAAGTTTTATCACATAACTAATTTTATAAAGAAAGACTAGCAACATTTGTAGAAATTTACGCCATTCATAAGACTCGTGACGTAACCGGAAATGAGAAATGGCGTGATCGCCACCGCATACTATAAAATAAGTACCATAGATATGCGTGTGTGTGTGTGTGTGTATACACACGAGGGTTGCTCAGAAAGTAATGCCCCACGTGTTTTTTCTCAGTCCAGAATGAAGATTGAAGTACCCTTTCAATTTCGCACCTCCAAGGACACATGTGTGTAATTTTACAGTCGTCTGACAAATAGCAAGGCGGTAGTTATCCTTCAAATGGCATCTGAATGACACACGGTACAAACAATGAGCTGTAATTGAATTCTTGGTGGAGGAGAAAGAAAGTCCTGCCTCAGCCACCAGTCCAGATCGGCACACCACGAGTCAGGAATTGTCCATACAACTTTCTGTCAGTAGAGGTAGTGCAATGGCAATTGACTCTTTGTGATATTCAAAGGTGTGTGCAAGATGGGTTCCACAACCGAACAATAAACAGAGTCAGTAATTGCCATTGCACTACCTCTACTGACGGAAAGCTGTACAGACAATTCCCGACTCATGATGCGCCGATTCGCACGAATGTCATCAGTACGCTGATGGAAGTTCTGTGGTAGATAGGGAGCACCGGTGGACAATGGGTGAAGAGTAAAGGCTTCAGGAAGTGGTAAAACGGAACTGGAAGATCAGCTGCGGTCTGGGCATCCTGCCTCAGCCAGCAGTCCAGACAAGTTGCAGCGCACTGACATCATTCGTGTGGATCGGCGCATCACGAATCGCTTTCCATCAGTAGAGGTAGTGCAATTATTGACTCTTTGGGATAAAGGTCTCCTCCCCCTCAGCTTCAAAACGCTCCAACAAATCGGAGCAGGTGTCTTTCCTTTGGCGTTTGTGTTGGGTTCCGCGAAGTCTCACAACTGAACACAAACGCCAAAGGAAAGAGGGGGAGGCCTTTATCCCAAAGAGTCAATAAATAGAAATTACACTTACCTGGTAATTGTCGTTCCTTGAGTGACGACAGTTTAGTCCTCTACTTCTGGGTGGTGCACCTCTTCCTGCAGCTAGGAGACTGGGCATGTCAAAGTCGTGACATCACTGGATATAGCCTGCTGGTATCTCCCATCAGCCTCCAGTGTACTATTGACAAAGCAAACTCAAAGGAACAACAAATAACTAACTACACCATAACTTTAAATAACTCCCCATTCCTCAACCGGAGGAGCCTTTCAAACCGTATCTGTTTATGTTTATATATATATTTTTTTTTAACTTTACATTCATGTCCCCCCCTATGCAAACACGTATCCTATACCATCACCTCGTTTAAATAAGAGGAAAGAAAGAACAGAGAGGGATACTCCCTGCGATCTAGAAACTGAAAGGATCTGTCTACTCCTTGAGATTGATGCTCCACTCCGCCTGAAAATAAACTGAAGAAATCACACTCCTGGGCAGGAATGAGGACTAAACTGTTGTCACTCAAGGAACGACAATTACCAGGTAAGTGTAATTTCTATTTCCTTATTGTTCCTCCAGTTTAGTCCTCTACTTCTGGGATGTAACAGAGCAGTAATCATTGGGAGGGACCTATCCAGCCAACTCACCACACCGCCGACCCGGAACAGGCCTCCTTTACTGCCAAAACATTTAGGCAGTAGTGGTTACTGAGGAAATGAAGAGACGACCTGGAAGCTGCTCTACCAATCCCCCCTGGTGGAATGACACAGTGATTCACCCATGAAGCTGCTTGTGCCCTGGTAGCAAGAGTCAGAAAGCCCCCCGGAATCATACAACCTCACCACCAGAAAGCTGAGGCAACCACCCCCTTAACCCAGTGCAAAATGGCCGCCTTCGCTGCTGCTTCCCCTTTGTGGGGACCTCCAACCAGCACACAAAAATAAAGAAATGAACGTCGCACCCTGCATTTAATGTTTTCTATCGGCGTAAGCTACGAATAAAAACCTCCCCTTCCAAAAAAACCGAGAACTGGAAGAGAAACCAATAGGCTCAGGAGAAAAATTAGATACCACCTTTTGGAAGGACGACAGGACTGCTCGCAAACCCCACCCTCTATCCAGAAAGGGTGAAAACAGCTCATTACATGACAACGCCTGAAACTCCGAAACTCGTCGCACCGAACAAGCTATCAAAGCCACTGTCTATAACAGCAAATCCTTTACCGATGCCTGGAGTAAAGAATCAAAGGGCTCTTTAGCCATCGCCTCTAAGGCTCAATCGGGATCCCCCGGCGGCACCCGAACTCTCCTTGAGGAGCACAGTCGGATACCAACTGAAGGAAACGCTACACATCGATCCGAACACCTAGCGCTATCCCCTTCACAGAACCTCTACAGGTGGAAATAGTCGCCCGCTGGATCCTCTAAGGAACTGGCCGCAAGTTCCTTCAGACACTGTCCTGCAGAGAACTCGGACCAAGGATACAGATACCTTCGTCGCCTGGACTTGCTGCCGTGAACAGCCACCTTCCAAAAGGCACTAAGCATGGACCTATGTAGCAGAAGCAGCCTGCCTCCTTGCTCACAACAAGGTGGCGAAGACTGCCGCAGAATAACCCTTCTTCTTGAGCCCCACCCATACAAAGGCCAAACCGTAGGCGGGCACCGATCCACCTGAGAAATTCGGCACGGACCTAGCCACAACAGAACGTCCGCTACCGACAACTTCTAGGAAAAGCCTGTCGAGGCGGCGAATGAGAAAAGCCTAGTACGGCCGTCTCGTCCAAGCGGGCGCTACCAAGAGTACCTTTCTCCGAACGCCCCGATACGCCACCTAGTTGCCCTATGAGAGCCCACAGGGAAAGGACAAGACAGACTTAATTGGGAGCTTACTGACCCTCGACTTGGACGAACCATCAGCTGCCCCATTCCTCCACCAGAGAGACCTCCGGGTGAACCCCAAGGAAGCCAATAATATTAGCTAGCGCTTGAATTAAGCCATAATGCACATTTGCCCCATAAAGCAAATCAGGCTCTAGTCAATTCAACTCCCTGATCCTAGGGCTCTCTTCCATACAGTGAGTCTACACCCCATGGTAGTGCAAGGTGTGCACCCACCCACATAGCACCCAGACGTGCCCCTGCTTAGCCTCAAACTATCAATCAAGAACAGGCGAATTCAGGACAGCTGAATACTTTTTTTTTTTTTTTTGACAAAGACACCTTTTAACCAAAACTTCCGTCAGCATATGTTAAGAGACGCTCTTTCCGAGCCAACAATATGAAGTAGAAAGAACTCCCAAACACAGGCATACCAATCCACGGCCTTCCTGCTAGAGGAACGCCCCATTCCGTCTGACTGCACGAAGATGGACTTTATATTTTAAGTCCAACTAGCACCTGGTGATATGAAATACAGCTCTCATTACGCAGTGGCAATTGAGTCAACAATGAAGAAGCCAAGAAACTGCAGACAAGTTCCCATTATACCACCTGGTAAAGACTCCACTTTTAGACCACTGAAGCAAAAAAGCATGCGAGAGTGCCTTGTGTCCTGCCAGTAGCTGATCGAATTGAAGTGATTCAGTGTATGCAGGGCATTGTCCAGAGAACGCAAGGCCCCTCCTCCAGGCTGACTCCACATTCACAGTCTAAACCGGCAGTCACCTTAGCTGATGCCGATCAGCGTGGAAGCCATCTTGTAAGCCCAGCATATGAAGTATGCCTACCAGAGTCTGAGCCGCTGCCATTGCTGCTAGAGAACTAGCCTGGCTGCGTGCTTCTGGCCCCCCATTAAGGCATTCGCTGAACACTAGCAGAGACTCTCCGTACTGGAGAACCTCTGAGAAATGGAATGGGAGCCTAGATAGCTTCAAAGGCCAGAGGTCTATTTTGCAACCTCTCGCTGCTGAGCTGCCTTTTCCATATGCAAAATTAAACCACATATAGCCAAAATTAAGACATTACAAATCTACCGTAAAATCTTATAATTTGAGCAAAGCCAAACTAAACGGGAACATGTTCCATTAAGAAACCACACAACTATAAAAACCTTCCCATGACATAATGCTTATGGCAGAGCATTCCACATCTGTGGACTGGCCATGGCACTCACCCAAGCACTTGTTACAACTGTCCAAGAGAGTTATCACCATAATTCCTTTTGACTTGAAGATGTTTACAGCGGAACATAGCGCTATAGCACAGCAGCTAAGCCAAAATATTACCCTGCCATATAAACCGACTTGAACGTTTTATAGGACGTTCTATGGATAGCGGAAGGAGATTCTTGTAAAGCAACATAGCTATGCCCCTTTTTCTTCTCTTTTCTTTTTTTTTTTAAAGCATAGGACTCCAAAAACCACGTTTCCGCCAACTCCAATGAAATCCAAGCAGAGCAGCTAAAATTACCCAAACTGCACCTATAGCTTTGCAAGAAGCTACCAGCCCCCGCTGCATCCAGTTGTCCTTCCCCCCCTTATCCTGGGGGATTCTGCATTGCAGGCGGCGTTGCACACCCCCTGCCAGCCTACTGCATCTGCCAGGGAGCTGAAGAGCAAAATAGAAAGTAGAACCCCTGGAAGCAAACAGTGTCCCGTCCTTGGGATTCAGGACGCAAAAGGTAAAAATCAAAAGGAAAATCAACAGGTTAGCTAAAAATAAACAAGGCTCTCTCTCACTAAAGCGAGTTTCTTTTTCTTTTTGAAAGCCCACCAAAGTCTGTGGGACCCAAGCTTCCGAACACAGCCCCTAACGCTGTGCATTAACCACAACCAGAGAAAGGAAAAGAAATGAAACCTTGCTCTAGTAATAGATGAGAATTTCCTGGGAAGGGCATGCTAAGTGCTGCTATGAAACACACAGGCCCCTCTCCCGGCCTTCCTGCAGTCAGAGAAATAGCAGTGGAATACACCGACCACCTTGCAAATGGAGGTCCTAGAGGGTGTTGCCTGTGTGAACCTGATGAGTAATATGATTTTGTATTGTACCACCCCCCCCCCCCCCCCAGGGATGGGGGCACTGAATACTATATGTGAGTCATGAGCAGCGCTGTCATTTGGTGACCTTTAGGGCACCAGAGCCCAACCAATGATACCGAAGTTAAGAGCTTTAAATCTTGGTCATATAATCTGGAGTCTCAAAACCTTACCTCACAGTACAGAGGCTCTGTGGTGATTTCTTTCCTGACTTGCAGAGAACGATCAATTTGATAATTAATGGCTGCATACACACAGTCATAGAAAGGCACTATTGAGAGTACCAGCTGCCCTCTGGTGGCCATAGACCGTAGCACAGGAACTTAGTTGACAGTTTAACAGTCTTTTTTTTTTTTTTTTAAATATCCTAAGGTTTCCTAAACCTGCCCGTAGTGAATTTTGGGCAGCTTTCACTATAGAATACATAAAAGCATACTTCTAGGCTGTTCCTCCTAACTACAAGTTAGGGTTCTGCCCTTGAACCTAAAAGCTGGCAATTTGCCTAATATCCTGGGACTTAACAGATGCTCCTCAGAGACATGATTAGGAGGGAAAGAACATGAGGTATCAGTGATCAATGCCAAAACTGCTGTCCTATAAAACTAAGAATAAACTTAAAAAATAAAGAGAACTGACAACAGCCCCCTTAAGGCCGAGGAATACCCTGAGCCTAAAAATAAAAAACTACAAACAAAAGAAACAAACAAACACTAGGCCCAAAAATCTAGCTATTTTGCCTGTTTTCCTCACACAGGCAGCTCACTGCAACTTCCGCCATGCGGTCCAAATACCAAGAGAGAAAATGGCCGCCCCTTCACCAATGAATTTTGGTGCCACGAACAGCAGTCACTGCAAAAAGGAGGCATCAGCAGACCGACCGAGCCCGAAGGCCTTACCTGCAGGGCCGAAAGCCACACACCCTGCTCCTATAACCTTGAATTCATCCGATCCTCAAGCCACGCTGATGCACCTGGCAGCCGCGGCGAGGATCGTTCAGCCAGTTCCACAAAGTAAAATTAAAATCCCGCAGCAACGGAGAGGCTCCGTCTCACACAACTTCAGTGTGGCTGTACGGGTCCCGGAGCTCTCTCCCGTACTGTCCAGAGAGAGAGATCCGCACCGGCAAATGCCTGCAGGAAGTGAAAATCACTGACAAGGAGGGAAGGCGAGAGCTGCTATTAATTTAAAGAGTCAGGCTCAAATTTAAAATTACTGTAAATAAGGAAATTTGCTCCTAACCAAAGGGAACTAATCCCCGATTGCCAATTAACCAAAGGTAACTGAATGAAAAGTAAAATTAAAAGTAAATTAAAGGTAAAAATAAAAATAAAATTTGTCACACTAAATCAGGGGTCTCAAACACGCGGCCCGCGGGCCGCATGCGGCCCGCAAGAGAACGTTGTGCGGCCCGCGACGGAGGGAAACAAAAAAGCCTTGCTTCTGCTTCTGCCGTTGCCGCCGTGGCAGCGGCAGAATCGACTGTCAATTTTTTTTTAAAAAAAACTGGCTTCTGCTGCTCAAGCAGCAAAATCAGCTGTCCTGCGGCCCCTTCCTCTCTGCCCGGAGATCCCTCAGTGTGCTCCATCAGCGGGTGCTTTTCAAGCCGCGAAGAGAGTATTCCCCTCTCGCGAGGCTTGAAAAGCGAATAGGCTTAAGCCGCGCAAGAGGGAAATACTCTCTTCGCGGCTTAAAAAGCACTCGCTGATGAAGCACATTCAGGGCTCTCCGTGCAGAGGGGAAGGGGCCGCGGGACAGCTGATTTTCTGCTGCAGCAGCAGAAGCCAGGTGTTTTTTTTATTTACCGGGGGGGATGGGGGGGGTAGGACTGAAAATGGGCTATTGGCAGGGGAGGGAGGGGGGGGGGTGTAGGACTGGAAATGGGCTATTGGCAGGGGGGGTGTAGGACTGGAAATGGGCTATTGGCAGGGGGGGGGTTATGACTGGAAATGGGCTATTGGCAGGGCGGGGTGTAGGACTGGAAATGGGCTATTGGCAGGGGGGGGGTGTAGGACTGGAAATGAGCTATTGGCAGGGGGGGTTATGACTGGAAATGGGCTACTGGCAGGGGGGGTGTAGGACTGGAAATGGGCTATTGGCAGGGGGGGGGTTTATGACTGGAAATGGGCGATTGGCCGGGCCGGGTGTAGGACTGGAAATGGGCTATTGGCAGGGGGGGGTGTAGGACTGGAAATGGGCTATTGGCAGGGGGGTTATGACTGGTAATGGGCTATGGTGGGGGCTAGGACTGGAAATGGGCAGGTGGGGGTTAGGAAGCACTGGAGGTGGGCAGATGGCGGGAGTTAGGACACGTAAAGAGCTATTAAGGGGCTGACTGAAATGGGGTAATGGGGGTTAGGGCTGGAAGTGGGCTATTGGCAGGAGGGGGGTTATGACTGGTAATGGGCTATGGTGGGGGCTAGGACTGGAAATGGGCAGATGGGGGTTAGGACTGGAGGTGGGCTGATTGGGGGGTTAGGACTGGTAATGGCCTATGAGGGGAGGTAAGACTGAAAATGGGGTGATGGGGGATAAGACTGCAAGTGGGCTATGGGGGGGACTAGGACTGGTAATGGGCTATGGGGGGGTAAGACTGAAAATGGGGTAATGGGGGTAAAACTGGAAGTGCGCTATGGGGAGGTTAGGACTGGTAATCGGCTATGGGGAGGTTAGGACTGGTAATGGGCTATGGGGGGTCTAGGACTGGTAATGGGCTGGGGGGGTTGCTAGGACTGGAAATGGGCTGAGTGGAAGGAGGGCTTGAACTGCAAATGGCTGATGGGGAGGGGGGCTTGGAATGGAAATGGGCTGTGAGGGGAGGGAGCTAGGATTGGAAATGGGCTGATGGGGGGCTAGGATTGGAAATGGGCTAATGCAGGGACTAGAAGGGAGCGTATGCTTGGTGGGGCTGGAACTAGAAGGGAGCTGATGTTGGGGGAGGATTAGAATGGGATGGAGCTGGGAAAGTGAAATGGAGAGGGGAAAAATATTTTGTCTGGGAGAGAAGACAATTCTACAATTGGCCAGGTATTGGGAGAGTAAGTGGGGATTGAGGATGGAGGGGTAAAATTTGAGTGGATGAAATAGGAATGAGGAAAGAGAAAAAGGAGAAAGATTAGTATGTTAAAGCAGATGTAGAGAGAGAATGGAAAAAAAACTAGGAGAGAAGAAAGGGCAAATGGACAGCAGACGATGGAGAGTTAGCAGAAGACATGAAGAAACCAGAAGAAAGTGGCTGGAACAATTGCAACTGAAAAAAAATGCACAAAAGGTAGAAAAATATCTCTTTATTTTTAATTTATTAACTGGAATATGTCAGCTCTGGGAAATGTGCATCATTAATGTTTGCGCTTTGTTTAGTACAAGAGGAAATTAATTTATAGTTTTATTTCTACAGTGTTGTTGTACATTCCAAGTTTGGCTTTTGGGGTTCCCAGTTTAATTATTGTCTTCCTGTTTCTAAATCTTTTAGTCTTTCTTTATCCATACTCATTAAAGAGGCATGTTTACTAAAAGTTAGTGTATGGTAACATTATGCAAATATTTATGCAAATGAGGTCCCTTATGCAAATGAGGCCCCGCGTCTTATGCGGCCCCCGGGTTACTTTACAAGTCCTCATTTGGCCCTCAAAGCAATTTGAGTTTGAGACCCATGCACTAAATGCTCCTTATCTGTGCCCAAGTGAGCCCAGAAGCTAGGCTCACTATGTCCTCCCGCTGCAAGGAGACTGGACACACTGGAGGCTGATGGGAGATACCACAGGCTATATCCAGTGATGTCACGACTTTGACATGCCCAGTCTCTTAGCTGCAGGAAGAGGTGCACAACCCAGAAGTAGAGGACTAAACTGGAGGAACGATAAGGAATTGCCATTGCACTACCTCTGACAATTCCCAACTCGTGATGCACCGATCTGGACTGGTGGCTGAGGCAGGACTTTCTTTCTCCTCCACCAAGAATTCAATTACAGCTCATTGTTTGTACACATGTCCTTTGAAGTTCCAAGTTACTATCCTTTCAATTTCACACCTCTATCTTCATTCTGGACCCAGAAAAAAAAACATGTGGGGCACTACTTTCTGAGCAACCCTCATATATAGCGCCTTAATTATGACATTTATAAATAACTTCTAAAAAACATTATGATAAGAAAATATGCAACGTAAAGTCTTAAAAAACCCAAGATTTCCAATGGAAATCCCCAGAATCCAAGATTAGTTGAACCACCCCATGATCTTGTGAAAAACCCAAGGGGTGGTCACACCAGGCCAGCGCAGCACTGGCCAGTTTTGTATTTCAGCATTGAAAGAATCAGGTTAGATCAGAGGGATCCAGCTCCACCAATTTAACTTGAGACATTCGTTTCTGGCATAGAAACATGACTAGTGTAGAGGCATGTTTAAAGCCTTATTGTCAACTATGTAAAAGCTGGATTCGGGGGGGGGGGGGGGAATCTGGTTTTACCTATTTCCCCTTGTATTCAATTTTAATGTTGGAGAATTGTCTATATTTTGTTGGAAGTCAGGAAATAAAGATTATCTATTTGAGCAGACGATTACAGCCATCAATCAGTATGTTTGTTTTTCTTTTACTCATTAAAACTTGATAGGAAGAGGGCAAGCTCAAAGCCCAATTGGGTCTCTACCATTTGAGCTGTGGTGCTGGGTTAATTCAGACCAGACGCCACTTCATTTTTAGGGAACTTCCAGTGTTACTGACCCCCTAGAAAGAGGCCAGGTACGATATCAATTTGCATACCGTTTCTGTAAATCAAGAGGGGGAGAAAAACTGATGAATATGCTAGATAAACTAGCCTGCACAGCTCTACAAGTCTCCACCAGGGACGATCATAAGACAAAATGCAATCAAGATAAGCAAATCTGTGTAGAAATTCCCCCACTAGTGCCTCCTCTGTCTCTGGTTAGGAGACAATAGTGGAGTTCTCGCCACGATATTATCAATAATACATATTAATACGTCTATCGTACGGAATAAAAAAAAAGGAGGGGGGACGCAGCCTTTTGTCCGCAGAGCTTGGGACTCGTCCGTTTTCACTTCCTTTCCTTCCACCAGCGCCAACCCGCGGCCTAATAGCACAAAAGGCTGTTAAGTCACGGCTACCACCCGAACTTCGCCGGACTGGAGCTCAATTAGCTTATCTAAACGTGTATAGAACAAACCCCGCCGCGTCCCTCCCTTTAAACAATAACAGTAAAAAGGGCTACAAGGCGCCATTTCACCCGCTGATGCGCTCTGGGTTCTGCTTTTGCCGCTTTCGGTGAGGGAAGCCATTTTGAATTCACTGCAAAGAGCCGCCCAGCGGCTTTTTCAAATCCACAGAAGCGACATTCTAAGAGGGAGTGAGAAGTTATGAAGAGAAGAAAGAACTCATCAACAGTCTCTAACCTAGCTCGTGCCGACCCCCACCCGTCCTACTTCAAGTTTATTTATAGATGAAATCCGTCAAAGATGCCGTTTTCCACCACACGCATTTCCGCTTTTACCATTTCCCCTCCTCCTAATCATCATTAATTCTCACTGTGCTGTTTCACCGCTTCATACTCACCGGGGCTACGTAACCGGACGGGCTCTGAAGGGTGGGGAAGCATGCAAGTCTAAGAACACCGCTCAGCCTGCGGCCGTTCTTCTAATAGCCCGCTCTCTGCTCAAAATCCAAGGCTTGGAGGGCGGGCCTAACGCCTGATTGACCTTGCCGAACTTGCTCATTTGTTAGAGCCCACAAAGGGTTGCCATGGATTCTGGCAACCTTCATCCTCTGATTGGTGGAGCCGAGCGTTCAGGCGCCAGGACTGAGTTTGAAAAGGTTTGGACGGATACTGGACTTTAACTGTTAGCTCCTGGATGAATTGGGTTGGGTTAATTTTCTGTTGCTATATACTGAATAATTATTGATTGGGAAAGATTTTCAGATAAGTAATGGGGGTTAGTCTAGAGTAGGGAAAATGACAGAGACAACTGACACCTTATAGACTAGTCAATTTATCAGAGCGTGTTTTTAATTAGGCATTCGATGGTCTGAGTATTGGCATATTTTTTATTGCCTGCTCAAATTGACCCATGGTCCTTATATGTTAATAAAAGAGCTTTACATTTATGTACTGGTACCTTTTTTTCACTAGGAAATTTATTGAGGCGAGGCATAAGCTTTCCAGTTCAAGAGTCCACTTTGTCAGATGTGTCTCAATAAATTGGTTAGTTTATAAGATACTGCATCCCTCTGTCATTTTGACTGTAAAGTGATAATGTTTGTCCAAGGTCCGAATATACGTCCCTGTGCATCAAATGCATGGTTAACTTATATCTTCTTTTAGAAGCTAATACCCTTTTTTCTCTCTCCTTTTCAGGTTTAATAATTCCATGCTGAAGTTGTGTCTTGGTAACCATTGTCTCTGTCTCTTGGTTCTCCTGATTTAAAGAGTCAATAAGCTGTCTAGTCTCCAGAATGACTGAAACATATATACCATACTTACTTTCTAGATTAGATTCATTATATTATGTGACTATGAAAAACTAGACACCAGGCCCGCACACAACACCATCCCAGAGTTAGCAATCCCTTGACTTGGGTTCATGTTTGAAGAAGGTTATTTCTCTTTCATGTTTGTGACCAGTTTTTATACATTTCAAAAGTTCTCCCAGTACTCCATGACTCTTAAGATGTCAGCTAACTATATTAGGTAAAATAATTTTCTGTAGTTAGCCTTTGTTATGAGGAGAAAATACTCTGCCATAAGAAATGGATGGGGGTGGGAAGGGAAGGCATATAGCAGATCTGCAAACCAACTTGGGTGTACTGAAGCTCTTATAAAAGAAGCATTGGAATGCAAGTATACTTATTCTCCGTAATACTAGTCTTGTAAACTTGACAGATCATCATTACTATATTGGTCTGATCTAAAAATTATGAAACTAGCCTGGATACCTGATTGACCATGTTTTGTTTTGTTTTATTACTTTGGTGTCAGGGGAGATAGAACTTGCTAAATCAGACCCTTGTGATTTGGGGGGGAGGGTGGGGGATGTTTACTAAGCTGGACTAACAGCGCATGCTATTTGTAACTAGGTCCGATTGAATAATAGAGGACCTAGTTAAAATAGCGCTTCCAAATATCCTGCTAGACCAGTCTAGACAAATGGATTATATCCGCCTGCCAGCAGATGTTGGAGACAGAGGTAGTACCAAAGGCTTCACAGAGCATGCCCTGCCACCTATGTGCTTCCCCTAGGTGTCGCCTTCAGTATTTCTCTGTCTTTCAGCAGATGATGAATGTTTTTTCTTTTGGTTCCTTACATCAGGACTCTCAGTGGTAGTTTACTGCTGTCTTAAATTCTGTGGAAGTCTCCAGGGTGCACTAGAGGTGCCCCTGTGGAGTTACCCCCCCATCTTCACAATTTTTTGAGCTCAGCGCAGCCACTGATCAGGAGGATCAGGGAGGCTTGCCATCTCTGAAGGAGGTACGGAGTCTGGCCAAGAGGGCCAGTGCTGCCTGTTTGTGGGGAGAGAACTCCAGTGTCTCTGGTTCAGCAATAACCTTGCCTCACCAACCTTTGAACCTGTTGGACAGTAGCTGTGGTCTGAAGACAGCCTGCTTTTAGCTTATCCGACGGAACAGGATCACAGTGAATGACTGGTCTTTCCTACCCCCTTTCTTCCTTCCACGAGGAGTTATTGGAGCGTCTCCCTGCCTCATTTCACACAGCCAAGGTCTTCACCGCCTCTTCTACTGCTGCCACCGCTCTTAGCTTCTACAGCATCTGCCCTTCTCTGTTCTTCGTTGATGTTTTGCCCTCAGCCTCCATGCACATTTTACTACTGTGCCTTTTCGTGCCTTAGTCTGGCGGCAACCATTTTCACGGCAACCTTCCCGCCCTGCATGTGGCAGCTATTTTCTGTGTGAGTTTTTCCGCCTTCACTTCTCTGCAGCCAGCGACATTCTCCAGGGCTCTCACAGCATAAATCAACTGCTGGAGTCTTCCTGAAAACCTGCTCAGCCCTGTGGCCCTGAAGAGCTGCTCAGCCACGGCCCTACTTCTTTCAGCATTCCACTGATACTAGCGGAGCTATGCTGATCCACCTGTTGCGCTGTTTGGCATGCAGTTGCAAATACCAGCAATTCGTAGACCGGATTTGTGCCACATGCTACTCACATCCCAGAGAGGCCTCCATGGCAGCATTGGGAGTCCTGGAGAGCACGTCACAGACACCCACGGCCTCTGGCCACTCATCGCCTACTATCACAGTCTCAGCCATGGCCCCAGTCCCTGGAGAGGCACCTTCACCCCCTCGGCTCCTGCTGCTGCGCCCCAGGGCAGAGCCTCCACCTCAGTTCCCCACAGACCACGATTCAGACATGTTCATGGCCTTGTTCAAGAGAGCTTGAGAGGTCTGGAGGAGTGAGCTGCCAACAGCACAGGGCACTTCAAATGCTAACATCTCTCGACCAGCTACAGCCAGGAAGCACCCTCTGGACTCCCAGGGGTCTAGCACAGCAAGCTGCTTGGCCAAAGCTGTCTGCTGGAAGGCAGGGGTATGCAATTCCCCACCACATCTTGAGTTCGATCACCTGTTGGAGGACAACAGCCATAATACTGTGTCTGATCATGAGGATAAAGAATGGTCTCCCTCCGAGGACTCAGAGACTGTCCAGCAGGATTCCCATGACGTCAGACTTTTACGCAAGAAAGAGCTGTCAGCACTTATTGACAGATTGTGGAGGCTCTTCGCATCCCCGAAGGTGCGGATGGGATGCCCACACAGAGCATATCCCAAGGAGATCCAATCTTGGTGGGCAAGAAACCAGCTAAAGCCTTTCCTTTCCCGCTCAAACTTCAACACATGTTATCCCTGGAATGGGAGTCCCCCAAGGCATCTCTTTGGATGGCCAGACACTTGGGTCGTCTTTATGTATGGTCCCCAGCCAGTCTTGACATGGCTCTGTTTTCTTATGGTGAATGCCTTAGTCACAGCTGTAACCAAGCATACCATCATATCTGTGAAAGGTGGGGCAGCCCTCTGTGACCAGAATGACTGCAAAGTGGAAGGTCTCTTAGACGGCTTTCTCCACTTCAGCCATTGCCTTACAGACCTCCACATATGGTGGTTTGGCAGCTCACACCCTCTTGCGCTGGGTACAATTATTGCCTGAAGATTCCACCGCTTGGAGTTGACTGTCACCTTCCTGGCAGATGCCCTATATGATCTGCTCCACCTTGCGGTGCACTCCATCACAGCTGCCACGGTAGCTCGCCGTTGGCTCTAGCTTCAGCATTGGTCTGCTGATGCAGCATCTAAATCCCGACTAAACAAGCTACCCTTTAAGGGCAGGCTCATCTTTGGAGAGGACCTTGAGTGGTTAGTCAAGGACTTGGGAGAGGTAAAACCTCAACATCTACTAGAGGATAGACCTAAATCATCTTTCTGATGAGGGAACTTTGTGACATCTGCTCCATTATCAACATAGGCCTGTTATCTGGACTCTAAATGCTATCGACCAGGCAGGCCAGTAGTCTTGTGGTCTTCAGGCCGGACGGCCTCCAAGCCACAACCATTTTGAGGGTTCCGCAGAACAAAGGACTCCTTCCCCATTTCCACAGCAAAGTTTTCCGGCTCGCGCCAGCAGTTCCACTGACTCTCTCGAGGCCCGGGGAGGAATGCCTAGCACACCCCCCCCCCCCCCCGACAGGATTCCGGAGTGGGGCCCATCACTACCAAACATTGGGTCTTAGATATATGTCACAGCTACAGCCTCGAATGTGCCTGACCCATCAAGGATGCCTTTCTCATCTCACCTTGCACATCTCAAAAGCGACACTCCATACTTGCCACTCTGCAGCACCTGCTAGATCTGCAGGCCATCTGCCTGTTGCACTGTCCCGAAAGAGGTTCAGGTCGCTACTCAGTTTACTTTGTGGTTCCCAAGAAAGATGGTGCCTGGTCCCAATTCTGGATCTCCAAGAAGTCAATTTCTCCCTTTGCATACCCTGATTTTGCATGGAAACTCTTGATAAGTCATTCAAGCCATAAGAACAGGAGAGTATTTGGCGTCTCTAGAACTCGCCAAGGCTTACTTGCACATTCCGATCTGCGTAGACCACCAGCGGTTCCTACACTTTGCCATCCTCAGCAGGCACTACCAATTTCTGGCCTTGCCCTTCGGATTGGCCAGAGCTCCACACACCTTCTCCAAGGCCATGGTCATGGCTGTCACAGCCCTAAGACGAGAGGGAATTCGAGTTCACCCTTACCTCGATGACTGGCTCATTCAGGCAATGAGGCACGTTATTGCCATCAAGGCAGTGGATAGAGTTATCCAGTTTTTAGAAGGTCTCGGATGAGTTGTCAATCACATTAAGATTTGCCTCCAACTCTCTCAGTCTCTGGAGTTCTTCGGGGCTCACTTCAACACCTGGCTCGGCAAAGTCTACCTCATACAAGCGCAGTTTCAAAGATTTGCCACTCAACTTACTACTTTTCTGGGACATCATTGGTCCCAAGCCTGGGACTATCTCCAAGTCCTGGGAGCCATGGCAGCCACCTTCGAGGTTGTCCCCTGGGCATCAGCGCACATGAGACTGCTGCAGTGGTCCCTCTTTTTCTGTTGGTCTCCAGCTTCCGAGGACTTCGATCTGCACTTATCATTACCAGGGTCCCTGCGCCACAGCATCTAGTGGTGGCTACCGACAGACAACATTTTCTGCAGCGTTCTGTAGGAGATTCTTCAGTAGGTGGTCATAATTACCGATGCCAGTCTGTCCGGATGAGGTGCCCATTGCTTGGGCCAGACCATGTAAGGAACTTGGTCCAGACTGAGAAGCGTCATGGACCATCAATTGCCTGGAAGCCCAGGCGGTGCACTTAGCTCTTTTACACTTCCTTCCATACATCAACCACAGAGCAGTCCAGAATCCTCTGTGACAATGCTAGGACAGTCTCTCATCTCAACAGGCAGGATGCATGAAGTGTCCAGGTGTGAGAAATGGCCCTTCTGTTTCCCTGGGCCAAGAAGCATCTCCTGTTGGTTTCGGCCCAGCACATTAATTTAATTTAATTTAATTTAATTAACAGATTTTTTATATACCGCTCCTTCCATTGATCAGATGCGGTTTACATGGAACAACAGTAAACAGGGAGAGCTGTTTTTACATATAACAAATTGGAACTTACATTTAACAATTAACAAATAGTGAACTATGAACAAAGGAACAGAATTAAACTATATACAGAGTTATTTGTTATTCATTTGTCATCAATACATTGTTTTAGGGCTTCAGTACTTCATTCCTTTTCTGGAAAAATATATTAGCTGGAATAGGATTATCCTTTATCTAGCTGAGAGGTGAGAGGTGAATTCGTCAAGGATCCATAGTGCATTGTAAATAAGTGTGTTTTAAGTTTTTTCCTAAACTCCATGATTTCAGGTAAGGATCTTAATTCTGATGGGATTGTGTTCCACAAAATGGGGGCTGCATGGGAGAATTGCGGGCATGGTCAATGTTCAAGCTGACTTCTTCAGCTGCCATGCGCTGGATCCTGGGGAATGGGAACTGATCCCATGGGCCTTCTGCCACGTAGTCCATCGGTGGTGAAGGCCAGTGCTTGACCAGATGGCAACTGCAGCCAATGCTAAGGCCCTGATCTTTTTCAGTCACAGAGGGGACAACACTTCTCAGGGGTTGGATGCATTGATGCAATCTTGGCCAGCATAAGTGCTGATGTAGTTAGTTCTCCCTTGGGCAATGATCGGACGTGCCCTTTGCCGCATAGATGTTCACCGCGGCCCAGTGAGTCTGGTGGTGCCCGATTGGCCGTGCTGCCCTGATACTCCAATCTCATCTGGCTTCTGGTGGAGCAACCAATGCCTTTGGGAGCACGCCATGGACTGCTTCACCAGGGCCCCATCTGGATGGACAACCCGGCACCCTATTCTCTTACGGCCTGGTTCTTGAGAGGTGACGCCTAGTGCGGAAAGAGTATTCCAAGCGCATTGTCAATACCCTGCTCCAGGCTCATCTACATCCTTGGCGTACGTGCACGGCTGGCGCCTCTTCACAATTGCCTTTCTCCATGGCATGCACAGATTCCGGATATCCTTGCATTCCTCCAGGATGGCTATGACCAGGGGCTTGTGCTGAATTCATTACAGGTGCAAGTGGCCGCCCTCCCTTGTTTTCAGGGGGCCCATTGCCGGACGATCCGTCACTTCTCATGTTGATGTCGGACGCTGCCTCTGGGGCGTTTGGACGTTGCGACCCCTCTCCACCCTATAGTTCTGCCATGGGATCTCTTCTTGGTATTGCACAGCTTTCAAAAGGCCTCCTTCAAGCCACTCAGAGATGCTCCTATCAGGGATTTGTCCTTTTAAGACCGCTTTCCTGGTGACCATTACCTCTGCTCGGCATGTCTCCGAGCTTCAGGCACTTTATTTTATTTATTTATTACAATTTCTTATATACCGCACTATTTCTCATCAGCGCGGTTTACATACAACAAATGACCATAACACAAACTGTTTGGTTTTACAGAGAACAGGAGCAACAACTTGGATAACATAGGGATATATAAACTGGAGCTACTTACATATGTACAATGAGATAGCATCATAAATCTTAGCATTCAATCTTAACATGGTAAGATAGGGAGGAGGAGGGACAATTAGGTAGGGGTCAGGTTAATCTGATAGTAATGGAGATTAAATGGAATTTGAGAGCCTTTCTGAATTGTGTTAAATCAGTAATCGCACGGATGCCTGGTGGTAATGAGTTCCAGCATTTTGGGGCACAGATACTGAAAGCCCTGTTTGATGTTGCTATTGTGTATTTTGTTGATGCCTTTGGGATAACTTTCCTGTCAAGACCCCTTTCTGTCCTTCTCCTTGGAAGGGGTATCCATCCGACCGGTTCTGTCATTCTTACCGAAGGTGGTTTTGTCCTTCCACCTTAATCAGCCCATTATTCTCCCCGCGTTCAAGAAGGCTGCAGGGGCAGAATCTCAGCGTGATCCCCAGCTGGTTGATGTCTGCAGAATCCTAGATTGGCCACTGTTGGAAACAGGATACTGGGCTTCATGGACCATGGTCTGACCCAGTATGGCATATCTTTATGTTCTTATGTTCCTCTGCTGGTACTTGAAGGCAACTAATTCTTTTCGGAAGTCGGATCCCCTTTTTGTCCTGTTTGCTGGGCAAGGGGCTTGCTGCTTCCAAGCCAACCATTGCACGATGGATCAAGCACACCATTGAATCGGCATATGTCTTGCACGGTAAACCTGTGCAGGTGGGCCTCTGTGCCCATTCTACCAGGGCACAAGCCACTTCCTGGGCAGAGCGATCCTGTGTGGTTCCAGGGGACATTTGTCGTGTGGCAACCTGGTCCTCCATGTTTGTTTGTTTGTTCACCATTACCATCTTGATCTCCAGGCTCAAGATGCAGCGGCCTTTGGGGCCAGCATTGTGGCAGCAGCTGCGTCGTCCTGCCCTAAGGTGGGTTATCTCTGATACTGCCCACTTGTTTAGACTGGTCTAGCAGGGTGTTTTGGAAGGAGAAATTTTCCTTACTGTTAATTTTCTTTCCTGGAATCCTGCTAGACCAGTCTAGGTCCTACCCTCGCTGACTGCGTTTTCCTTGGACAGCCATCTCAGCAGAACCTGAATTCAGGTGCCTGTCCGTATCGGCCTCAACATTATACCTTCCAAAAGCCTGCACATAGCTCTGATCCGTGTGCATTAATTCCACGCGGTGGAACGCTGTTGCGCTATAGTTTGACATGGACGTGCATTGCACTCGTTCAGTTCTTCAACTCTTGGTTGTTGCTTTGCCAGGAGTATGCTGAAGGCAACACTTAGGGGAAGCCCATAGGTAACAGGGCATTCCCAGTGGAGACAGATTTAGTACCAAAGGCTTCAACATCTGCTGGCAGGGGAATATAACCCATTTTCTGGACTGGTCTAGTAGGATTCCAGGAAAGGAAATTAATAGTAAGGAAAATTTCTCCATATTCAACCATTCGTCTTTCTTTGTAAAAATGCCCCCTTTGTTTTAAAACTGGCAGTTTCCTTCTGCTCTTTAGGTCCTCCACCTCAGCCAGAAGCAGTACTGGGATCTTGGTGCTATAAGCCTTTATTTGCAACTACCCAGGGATTTTTCCTTATTTGTATAATCCATTCTTCAACTTGTACTTGGGTATGGTGATTTGCAGTAATGCTTCTTCACCAGGACCTATGCACATGGGCTCCCTCTGAAATCTTGACACCATGAGCTTCCACAGCATCCTCAGCTAAACTGGGGAGTGGAAGACTAGAGGAACAAACTGCACTGCCTTTAAGCCACCAGACTGGTCCCAATTTCCACCTTAGATAACTGAAAATTTCTTATTCTCTGAAAACAAGCAGGAAGTCAGATCTCACATATGGGTGACGGCGCCAACGGAGCTCACATGGTAACCTCTCCCTAGCTTTCAAAGAAAGCCTTTGGGAGATCCACCATGCATTTGAAGTTGCCTTCCTGCCCAAGGCTGCTATCTTGCCTCAGTCTCCTTTTTTCCGCAGAGTCCATCAGACAGGGCATGTCACAGCTGTTGTCCCGTTTCCACATGCGGCCACCCCAGAGAGCCCTATCTGGTCCCAGGTGACGGGGCACCTGCAGGACAGCGTGGCCATCACCCGTCACCTTGCTGAGTCCCTCGACTGATTGGAGCAGCCACTGAACCTGCGGGCAGGGATGCCTTCTCAGGACCTGACTCCTCAGAAGGTTCTCACCACAGACACCTCCGATATGCGAGGACTGATTCCTGCTGTCCCTGGAGAAAACCTATTACAGGTTAATAGTTATGCTTATCCTTCTCTGTTGCATTACTGTCAGTACAATTCCTATTCCCCTTTGTGATTCTGTGGTAATGGTGTGGGGAAGAATTTATCTCCATTTTGTCATCTTAATATTAACATTCTCTTTTAATAGGCCTACAAGTTACTAATGCTTTGACATGAGAGTTAAAATGGCTTCAAAATTGTATATGTAACCTGCAGTCATGTGCAAGATATGTGATTGGCTTCCCAATACTAAACATCTCTAAACAGTATACAGTTCCTTTTTTGTATTGAACACGTGCCTTTCTTGTAGTTCATGGTAAGTTATATTCTGATACAGCAGATATTTCCATGTACCTAGAGAGCTTACAATCTAATATGCATATTTACTAAAGGTTAAGGCATGCTAACATCTATTAGTATTTAAGTGCTACCACAGCCCAGTTTATTCAGATGGCCGTGGCAGCACTTAATGGACATAATCATGTGTTAACCTTTAGTAAAACATGCCTCTTAGATTATAAGCCCTCCATGTTTGTACCTGAGGCAGTGGAGGGTTAAGTGACTTGCCTAAAGCCACAAGGAGCATCTGTGGGATTTGAACCTTGGCTTTCCTGGTTACAGCCTGCTGCTCTAAACACTAAACTACTACTTGGTGTAAGCTATTTTCCTACTGGGTATAGTGCTACATCATAGCTTTATGTATATATTTGAGGGGAAAAAAGTAATTTTCTTAATTTTTGGATTCCAATATAAAAATTTGCTTCCCTTGGACAAACCTTCTCTACCCCTTCAGCTTTCCACTATGATATTTGAAACCAGAAATATGACACCTAAAATTGCTGCCTGCCAAAAGCAGTTAGAGAAAATTGCCTCTTCGTTTTGGAAAGTACTGTAGAATCTCAGAGAAACATTTCAATGGATTGTCCTGAGGTTCTGCTTTAAATATTTGCTTGGTGACAAAGAAAATATGTAGTTCTGACATCCTTTTGTGCCAATCTCTCCAGTGAAGTACTGCTGTGGATTTCAGGCAAGAGGCACCTTCTATGCATACCTTGGAACAAATCCAAACTCTAGTTAGACAAAGGAAACTCTGTTCAGACTACACTGACTGAAGACAGAACTCTAAGGCTAACAGCAAAGCTCCTAATATAGTGATTGTGATTCAGAAAGTTGGGAAAATTTGTTTTGGTTCAGAGCTTTTCCCTCTTAAGTTGGTGGCTCAAATATGTTTTAAAGTTGTTAGGGACTAATTTTACTACTATCTGAAAGCTATAAAGGGCCTAGTTTCCCAGCTACAATCATGTGGCAATGTGCGTTAAACAGTGTTTAAGGTGAAATTAGACTTACTTGCTAATTGTTGTTCCTTGAGGAACTCCAGTCCCGGAACCTCTGGGGGTTGTGTACCTCTTCCAGCAGCTTGGAGACTGATCAATGACACTCTTGATGTCACTGGTATAAATACCCGAGGGACCGCCTCCTTGCTCCAGTAACCTATTGACAAAGCAGACTCACCAGAGCAATAATTAAGTAGCAAATATTGCTATCAAACTTTAACAATTAACAACTAAGAACTAAGACTGTTATATGTAAGTCCCTGTTATATGTAAGTTCAATGTCTGAATGTTCCACATTGTACAAACCTGTTCATTGTAAACCGCACTGATGCCGAATAGTGTGGTATAGAAAAACTAAAAATAAATAAATAAATAAATAAAATAAGACACTGAATGTGCCTTTCAAGTACTAGTAATGTTGTCCTGTTATGGTCCGCCCTCCGCCTTAGAGGAAAAAGACTACTTAAAGAACCACATTCATTCCCCTTCCCCTTATGGACTGTAACCCATATACCTGGCCCTTGAGCTTACCGTGTGAAATACTATACCTCTTTGCTTCATGCCGTAGTCCCAACGACAGAATATTAGGGAGGGATGCGGGACTGGACTGGAGTTCCTCAAGGAGCAACAATTAGCAGGTAAGTCTAATTTCGCCTTCCTTATCGTCTCTCCAGTCCCGGAACCTCTGGGGATGTAACAGAGCAGTAAAAACCTTTAACGGGAGGGACCCGCTAGACCAGTCTGAAGCACTGCCGATCCAAAACAGGTATCCTTTTCCGCCTGCACATCTAGACGATAATGTTTGACAAAAGAATTTAACGACAACCAAGTAGCCGCCTTACAGATGTCAACTGTCGGTACCAAACTGTACTCGGCCCAGGATGCCACCTGCGCCCTTGTTGAATGCGCCTTAAGTCCTTCTGGTATTGTCCTGCCCATCAACAAATACGTCAAAGCTATGGTTTGTTTGAGCCATCTGGCAATAGATGCTTTGGAAGCTGCTTGCCCTTTTCTTGCCCCCCCAAAAAGAACAAACAGCCTATCTGTCTTACGGAATTCATGTGTTCGCCGTAAATACGTCTTTAATGCTCTACGCATGTCTAAGAGATGCAATTTCTTTAACTGTACCTCCTCACCACCATCCTCAAATACTGGCAAGGAAACCACTTGATTCACATGAAAAGCCGACACCACCTTAGGCAAGAACGAAGGAATTGGCCTCAACACCACTTTCTTTTCGTAAAAAGATAGAAAAGGCTTTCTACAAGACAAAGCCTGTAACTCTGAAATCCTCCATGCTGACGATATCGCCACTAGAAAAACCACTTTGAGAGTAAGATCCTTTTAATGATGTCCACGACAACTGCTCAAATGGCTCGCGTACCAACGCCTCCAATACTAAATGCAGATCCCACGTCGGTACTGTCAGTCTACACGTCAGCCTCAACAGCGACACCGCTCTCAAAAAACACTTAACATCCGGGTGCGCCACTAGCACCTCCCCATTTATCTTACTTCTATAACAAGAGAGTCCTGCCAACTGCACTCTCGATGCTGCGGCCAAGCCTTTCTCAAACCCGTCCTACAAAAAAGACAGAATTTGAGAAACAGAAGCTTTTAGTGCCTCAAGACCTTTGTCGCCACACCAGCCTTCGAAGACTTTCCAGATTCTAATATATAACAAGGATGTAGACTTCCTCCTTGCCTTTAACAATGTGAAAATCACCGCTGATGAATATCCTCTGGCCTTTAGCCTCGCCCTCTCAAGAGCCAAGCCATAAGCGAGAATCGATCCACCTGCGGCATGCGTAACGGACCCTGTCGCAACAGGTCCTCTCGAATCGGAAGGAGCCATGGTCGATCTACCGATAACCTTACCAGATCCGCGTACCATGGCCGCCTTGGCCAATCCGGCGCTATCAATATTATGAGTCCGCTGTGCCACTCTATCCTCTGAAGAACACGGCCTATCAACACCCATGGAGGAAAGACGTACAGAAGCTGCTCTTCTTGCCACCTTTTGTATGAGAGCATCTGGGCCTTCCGACATCCTCTCCCGTCTTCGGCTGAAGAATCGGTTGACCTTCGCAGACTCGAAAGTTGCCATGAGATCCATCACGGGAGCTCCCCAATGACACACACTCATCTCGAACACCTGCGAATGCAGAACCCGCTCTCCTGGGTCCACCTTGACCCGACTCAAAAAATCGGCCTCCACATTGTCCGCCCCCGCTACATGTGAAGCCAACAAAGCCCCCAAATTCATCTCGACCAACACGAACAGCTGTTCGGCCTCGGCCTTCAGGGAGACACTGCTTGTGCCCCCTTGACGATTGATGTAAGCCACTGCAGTCGCGTTGTCAGACAGTACCCGAATGGATTTCCCCTGAAGGTACCGTTGAAATGCTTGCAGTGCTAAGGTTACCACTTTCAATTCTAATCTGTTGATTGACCAAACACTCTCCTGTTCGGTCCATTGGCCTTGAACGAACCTTCCTTCAAAGTGAGCTCCCCAGCCCATGAGACTGGCATCCGTCGTCAGAGGAATCCAAGCGGGTGATTCCAGGGACATTCCTGCTTCCAGAATCCCTGGCCACAACCACCACTGAAGAGCCTGCTGAGTCTCCGGTGGGCAGGGTAGTTTCCGCGAGAGAGGTTCCTGCTGGTGCGACCACCTCCTGAGTAGAGCCCTCTGTAATGGACGCATGTGAGCTCTTGCCCATGGAACTAGCTCCAGCGTTGCTGCCATGGTACCAAGCGACTGTAGATAATGCCATGCAGTGGGATTCTCTCTCCCCAGGAAACTACGCACCAGCTTTCTCAACCCTAGCACCCGCAGCTGAGGAAGAAACACCCTTCCTTCCTTTGTAGCGAAGCGAGCTCCCAGGTATTCTAGAGTTTGTGATGGAGTCAACCTGCTCTTTGCCACGTTGATTACCCAACCAAGACTCTGCAACAATTGTACTACTCTGGCCATTGCCAACTCGCTTTCTCTTTCGGACTTCGCCCGAATTAACCAGTCGTCCAGATAGGGGTGAACTAACACGCCTTCCTTTCGCAATGCTGCCGCCACTACCACCATCACTTTGGTGAACGTTCGTGGAGCCGTAGCCAAACCGAACGGTAACACCCGAAACTGGAAATGCCCCATGGGCACTGCAAACCTTAGAAATTTCTGATGCTCCAAACGAATTGGAATATGGAGATACGCTTCCAACAAATCCAGGGACGTAAGAAATTCTCCTTTCTTTACCACCACTATGACAGATCTCAGTGTTTCCATACGAAAATGAGTCGCCCGAAGACAACAATTTACTCTTTTTGTAGATCCAAAATTGGCCGAAAAGATCCTTCCTTTTTTTGGAACCACAAAGTAGATGGAGTATTGACCGCAGCCGCACTGGTCTGGCGGCACCGGTACGACAGCGTTCAGGTCCAGAAGTCTTTGCATGGTCTCCCATACAGCTTTGCACTTGTTGCGTGCCTTGCAAGGAGACTGAATGAAAGAATCGACCACTGGGCGTTGAAACTCCAGAGCATAGCTTTCCCGAATGACCTCCAACACCCATCGATCTGATGTGAGCTGGACCCAGGCCGGATAAAAATCTCGTAGATGACCTCCCACGGGCACCAAACCTGCCTAGGCCCCCCTGGCTTCAATGTGATTTTCTAAGGTTCGCGGAAGAGGAGGCGGCAAAACCCCTGCTCGCTCCTCAAAATCCTCAAAACCCTTGGTTTCTGTAAGACGGACGTCCTCTCTGAAATTGTCCGAACCGAGGGGAATGAAAACGCCTAAAATCCCTCTGCTGTCCCCTGGTCGCCGGAGTCGAACACCCCAGCTTCTGTTTATCTTCCAGCAGTCTGCCGCCTTTGGACTCCCCTAAATCCTTTACCAGCTTATCTAAGTCTTCACCAAACAGCAGCTTACCCCTGAAAGGAAGTTTACTGAGCCTTGCTTTTAGAAGAACCATCCGCTGCCCAGTTACGCAACCAGAGATATCTTCTAGCTGCAATCACCGAGGCCATACTCTTAGACAGTCCCCTAATAAGGTCATAATGAATGTCAGCCAAATAAGCTGCCCCGTTCTCTAACCAGGACGCTTCTGCTGCGGAGTCCTCCACGTGTTCTCCTTGCACTCGCTGAGACCAGCGAAGACAGGCTGTGGCTACCCATGCCCCACAAATTGAAGCCTGAATGGATAACACATTGACATCAAACACATGTTTCAATAATGTATCTAGCTTTCTGTCTTGTCCATCCTTAAGCGCAGCACTACCTTCCGGAATTGTAGTCTTCTTGATAACCGCCGAGACTGCTTCATCCACCTTGGGAGACTTAAACAATTCTTGGTCCTGATCCACCAAGGGATACAGATGAGCCATGATCCTGGACCCCTTTAGCCCTGCCTCGGGCATGTCCCATTCTTGCTGAATCATCTCCCGCACTACTCTGTGCACCGGAAAGGTCCTTTGCGTCTTCCGAAATGCCTCCTGTTCTGTGAGTTCTCCTTCCTCTAATTCGTCCTCCATTTCTAAATCGGGATCCAAATCTTCAGAGTGAACCTCTTCCGAGTTTACCAAATGCTCCTGTCTTTCCTTCCCACCTCTAGACTTCTTTGCAGGAACTGTGCCCTCAGCAACTTCCAGAGGAACACCCGGACGCTTCCCTCCGGGCTCTCCCCCAGTAGAGGCGGGCTGTGGACCCCTTTGCCCATTTCCAAAGGCCTGCTGAAGCAGAGATACGAACTCTGGGGAAAATAATGCCGCCAAACCTCCAGGTAGCATTGCTTGCGCCTGAGGCAAATCTGGAGTGGAGGAAGGCCCTGCCACCGGTTCTTGTAATGGCACAGCGGGTGATGCAGCATCTGGTAGACCTTTAGCACCTTCTCCCCCGACCTCCGAAGCTTGCTCCATAGCCGCTGCCTCCTGAACACAGCCTCTATACACTCCTGTGTTGGACACAGCCCCTCTTCTAGTGCCACAGGCTAAACACTGTGGCCTAGAAGGCATTACTCCAGTATAATTCTTCTGTGATGACCAGTCCGCCAGGTACCTGTCGGTAGGGTCCACTTGACACACTTCTGAATAAAATTTGTTTTTCAAAATGTCCCCAAAACTAACCTACAGCCCCTATCTCACTCCCCCAGCAACCTCTGAGGGTCAAACTGCCAAAATGAGGCCCCCCTTCCCACTTTAACCAGACCCCTCTGGTTTATCAAAGCCTTCTCATCGTTGCCCGGCTGTTTTCCCGCATGCGAGCACCACACGGTGCGGCCTGCACTTGAGCAACCATTTGATCTAACTGCAGCGTTCTCCTTCCTGCACCGCATGCACTCAGGCCCTCTTACCTCTCGGCCCACTGTGCCGCTGATTTTACTCTTCTTGTCCACTGGACTGTCCGTCTCTCCCCACGCTCGGCCGTAATCGCGGCTTCAGCGTCGGAAGAGAGACCAGATGCTTTCTTGGCACCGCCGCTCAGTGCTGTCATTCACGTCCTGCTCCGATCTGCAATGCCGGCGGCTCCTTAGATCCCAGGCTCCTCACCCAAAACAGGTAGGTTCGGGAGCCGGATCACCTCTGCTACTTGTGCTAGTTCCGGCAGCACTGCCTAAGAAACAGCCGCGGCCATCAGAAGGGAGGGAAAGAGAGAGGAATAGAAAGAGAGGGGGGGGGGGGGGCACACCTCAGGACTCCTAAGCCTCTCAGGCCTAACTATCCTTAGCATTAGGTAACTATACCAACCAAATCAATGAAATGATTAATTAGATACTTAATTAAATTAATTAAACTAAAGCAAATTTAAAGTAAATTTAAACCCTATTCTGCTTAATTGTCACTCTAGTGAGCCTGGATCTCTGGGCTCATACAACCTCCAGCTGCTTGGAGACTGATTTAACTGGAGCAAGGAGGCAGTCCCTCGGGTATTTATACCAGTGATATCAAAAGAGTGTCATTGATCAATCTCTAAGCTGCTGGAAGAAGTACACAACCCCCAGAGGTTCTGGGACTGGACTGGAGAGAAGATAAGGAACATATTTTTAAAATGTAATGCTCACACAATTGCTATTGATAACACAACACCCCAAATATAAATTGGGGCCCAACACCAGGAAAATATTAATGAGCTGCTGGGAATTCAAATGCAAAGTAGCTCATAAATGTAAAAAGATTTAATGCAGATTGCAGTTAACTTTCCAAAGTGACTACACCTTTCTCTGAGCACTGGTAGGCTAACATAACTGCTGATACTTTTGGATGGCTCTCAAGATGTTTAAAGAGGCAGACAACGCCGTTTTGCCCACCCTGACATCAAGCTGTCTTTCATGCTCCTCCCCACCATGGCAAAGTCCTTACTCAGCTCAGCAGAGCTAGCCAGTAACCCTACTCCCTACTCACCTTACAAAGAAAGTGGCCTCCTTTTTACCCAAAGGCACTCTGAGATCCATGGGGCAGGAGCATTGTCCAATTTTTCCTGCTCTGCCCGCATCAACATTTTAAAATGGCATGAACTGACCTGATGCTCTGCTTTGCTCCCAGGCATTCTGTCCTGGGCAGCTGCGTTTTTATGAAAGATGTTTGCTTGAGGGGGAGGGGCCGGGGCTGGACTGGACTATCTGCTAACTGTGGGAGCAGAAGGAGGGGATTATACCTGTGTTGGGGTGCTTAAGGGTAGTGCCTGTGGTGGGGGGTTAACTGAGGGACTTGCACTCTTAAGTTAGTTTTGTGGCCCGAGGGAATATGAACACAGGATTTATTAAACTGCAGGAGTAGACCTTTGGTTTTCAGCACTGTAATCCAATACAGTTAACTAGTATAACATTTTAAAAAAGGTATGGTGGTTATTAACGCACCATTTAAATCAGTTATTTCTATTCTGGCGCATGATAACTGACAGTTAAACTGAGACAAGGTATTCCTAAGCGTCCCTCCAGTCCAGTCCCTTTCCTCTGGGTTGTGCTCCCCTTACAGCAGCTTGGAGACTGAGTACGTCATCTTTTTGATGACCCTGGAGTATATATATCACTGGCACCTTCCACCAGCTCCAGTATACTCAGTCTCCCAGCAGCTGGGGAGCAGTAAGCCAGGAGATTTGACTTACTGGAGAGACATTTAGGAAAGACAGGAGTCTGTCTTTCTTTAATTTATTTGATTTCTTTAGTTATTTTTTCCTAAATTTTTTATCTTGGGATCCCCTTTTTGGATGGGCGGGCAGGCAGGCAGCAGGAGTGGAAGAGGGAATTCTCTCTTCCCCCCCCCCCCCCACCCCATCTCCGACTTAAACTTTCTCACAGAGCAGGAGGAGGCTCCGGGGGAGTTCGCAGCATCTGGTGGTTCCCGATCCCTGAAAGGGTGAGGAGCCATGTAGCAACGTTGATCATCTGCCGGGGGGAGCTGCCTGCTGTTCCGCTCTGCTGCGGTGCCGAAGCCCTCTCGGCAGCTGAGCATGTGCGTGGAGCGGTGTCGTGAGGGGAGTCTGCTGATGCTGGAAAGATGAGCTGAGCAGAGAGCCGCTGCGGTGGACCACATGTTAGCAGCAGGGCTACCATGAAGGAGCATCAGCGTTGGAGGAGATAGGCCTGATTGGGTTTGCGCGCCCTTTTTTCATGCAGTTTTTCTGCCACCGGAGGTCTGATTGTGCAGGGAACCTCAGGGGTGCCTTCGGGGTTGTTGGACACAAAATCCCAGTAATTAGGGGATTGGAGCTATAGGCCTGGTAGGCCCAGTGATTCAGTGTTTCCCGAAGCTGTTTTGAAAAATAAATAAATAAATATAAATATATATATTTATTTATTTTATTTATTTATTTATTTAACAATCTCTTATATACCGCAGCTTCCTAAGATCAGCTGCGGTTCACAAATAACAACAGGCAACAAATCATGGATTTGTTTTACATATAACGTCATATAACTATAACCAATGTACAGTAAACAGAAATGTTGAACAGATAGCACTGAACAGTGCAACACTATATACATTATGTACATTAACATTATATTATTAAATACATATACAAGTTATGTGGGATATAATCATTATGAGTAGTACAGATGCAGATAGGGCAGGTTTTCTTTTCTGTTATAGTGAGAGGTAGATAAAACTGTTTAGCCTTTGTCTAATTCTTTTGATGGCTGTTCTATAGTGTTGTAGTGCATTGTAAAGAGGTGTGTTTTCAGTTTTTTTCGGAATTCATTAATCTCTGTTAATATTCTTAGTTCATCAGGGAGGGAATTCCAGGCTGTTGGGGCTGCATGTGAGAACGCTCTGTTGTTTGTTGATTTATTTGTTTTTATGAAATCTATGGGGGTTTTAAGTTTGTTTAGTTGATTTTTTCTTTGAGTAGGTTTTGGATGTTCTTTGGTAATTAAGTTACTTAAAGTAGATGGTGTCAAATCAAATAGTGATTTAAATACTGTTATTAGTGTTATATATATATATATTGTGACAAGGAAGCCTGTTTTGAGCCTATGAGTATAGAAAAGGCCAATGACTTTAACTTAGAGAAAGGAGAAATCCCTGCAGGGCATGGATTTCAGGCCCCTCATAGAGAGAGAAACCTGAGGGAGAGAAAGTTCAGGCAGCAACACCCTAACTCCTATGATGTAACTGCAGGCTTGAGAAGTGATTACAATCACCTGGAAGGAGTGGAGGAAGGGCTGGAGCCTTGGAGAGGAAAATATAAACCCCTACTAAAGCAGAGGAAAGGGGAAGCTCAGAGGAAACGAGAAACTCAAAGGAAGGAAGAAGCTCTGGGGAGGCAGAGGTCTCAGGAGGTTCTGAAGACTCAGAGGATTCAGGGGAATCAGGAGTGGAACCAGGAGCACCTGCAGATCTCCAGGAGAGAACCCAGAGAGGAATACAGAGAGCTGTTCCAGAGAGGCTGGAAGGAGACAAGGAACCGTAGCGAGCACAACCAGGGAGAACTGCCCAGTGCTTCAGGTATTGACTGTCTTTATCGGGGAGAGTTGGGCTCGGGAGAGACATTAGAACCCCCAGGGAGGCTGTATTCTGAGCACTGTGTCCAGAGCTCAGAACAGGACACTGCCCTAACAACACCAGAGGATATGCAGATTGAGTTGGCAGGGGAGGAATTGCAAGATCTAGATATCCCCGTGGACTGTACCCTGTGTCAAGCTGCAAGCATGGAATCATTATGCTAAAGGCTAGCATTGAATGAGAAAGTCTCCTAGAAGTAGGTAAGTGGAATTGAGCCAGGAATTGGGTTTGAAGAAAACTCCACGTGTTTGCATTTCTCAGGAAAGTGCTGAGTCACGCTGAAGAGAGAGCTTGTGAATGTTTGCTACTTGTTCTCTTATTTTGAGTTTAAAAACCTATCCTGAAAGGAAGGAGGGAAAGAAGAGGTTGTTCCAGAGGAACAGAGTTATTCTTTTTGCTATTAAGTGCTTCACAAACACAAGGTTAAAAAGAAGTATTTTTACCTTGCTGAGCAGAGCTGTTTCTCTAAGACTGAGCAACGTTGTTAACCAGCTGCATGTGTTTAAAAGACTGTGAAGCAGTTATACTGATCTAAATGCTCTATTACAAATAATCCTGAATGGACAAAATTCCTGTGTACAGTTTACTTGAACCTTTACTTTAAAATAAATTCTGTCATTTGCCTTAACATTGGACCATGACTACACTTCTTCTTAAGAGCCAAACTACATGTCCCAGAATCCACCTGAGGAAAAGCTAGTTTATTTGAGCTCACCAAGAGAAGTTCTCCGTTACCTCGCCCCTCTAAGCCAGAGGCCAGGGGCAAGGGCGTGACAAAATATATATATTGTCCTATGTTCCCCGCCTAGGGCCGATGGCTCTATGGTGAGGGCGACCTCTTATATGTTTTCAAGCGTCCTTATTAACTACTATAGCAGCAAGGGCTGCTGGGAGTTGTAGTTTAAGTAGCTATTCAACAAATGTGTTGTGGCACGAGGGTCCTTTTTTTAAACAGATACATTTTTATTTGGGGATTCTTCCCTTGCACATGGGTTCAATGGCTCAAAACATGGCACGGCAAAACAATAGGAAAATCAGGAGCAAATTAAAGTCAGAAAACAAAGCAGGTAATAAACTGTTTATTCACAGCAAATAAACAGGCAGAACAACTTTGTATTTTCCTCATACAAAGTTGGCTTTTAACGTAAGTCCAAATGGTCAATCTTACACAGAGAACAGTCCATCTCACAACTCTCCGATATATCAGACTTGTTTTCTGGGTCAATAATCATATCCTCACTGTAATCATTGTAGCGCTGCTTTGGGGAACTTTTAGACTGCAACTCGTGGATAACTCCTTGCAGCTGCCCTATGAAGTCGTCCCTCTCATTAGCAGTGTCTTTTTCTAAGGCAGGAAACTGGTTCTTACTTAAACTTTTTACTACAGCCTTTATGTCTGGTTCAAAGCATTTGGTAAGAATGTTTCTTATATGAGCAGCTTTCAGAGCCGTGCTATCTGCTCTTGTTGGCACTAGCTTTTAACTGCTGTACTATTTCTTCAGCAAGCTTCTGGTTAGGAAATAATGCAGACGTACCTTCTTTACTGGCAATGGCTTCTCTGTACTCAGAGCTTTCTCCCCTCGTGCAGGCAAACTGTTTTACCTTTCCCTTGGGTAGCTTCCACAGAGGCTTTGCTTCCAGTGTTTCAGGGCTAAAGGAAATGGACCTTCCAGAATCTTTCTCAACTGGACCTGGGTTCCCAAGTTTCCCTTGTTGCTGCTTTCCTGTGTACCTTTGCTGCTTGAGTGGCTCAGACTGCTGTCGAGGCTTCTCTGTGCCTTCCTTTCTCTTTCCTCCTTCTAATCCTGAGGTCCTTGAACTCCTTGAACTCCTCGTGTTTCCTGAACTCCTCCAGTCCCTTGAGTTCCTTGAGTTCCTTCCGTTCCTCGAGTTCCCTGAGTCCCTTCTGTTAAAGTCGGACTCTGAAGCCGGTTTAAAACGGCTTCCTCCTGCAGCCACACCCCTCTGGTTACTCAGGTGGAAGTCATCAGAGCTGCATTCAGCTTCTACGTCTGCACTATGGCTGAGCTCCGTTCTAGCTGAAAGCATTCTGTTGCTATGGGAACCTGTCTTGCTCTTACTTTTAAAGGCAGACTGCTCACTATTTTCCCATTCCATCTGATCAGTAGTGCTGTCACTATCACATATCCCCCCCCTTAAGATATTACATGCTGGGTTGATGACATCCTCACAGCATGTAATCCTGGATAATGCGTCCGCATTCTGATGCAATTTGCCAGCTCTGTGTTCAACGGTAAAATCAAACGCTTGCAGCGCCATATACCAGCGTGTTAATCTTGGGTTATTGTCCTTCATTTGCCCTAGTCACTTCAAAGGGGCGTGATCAGTCATGAGCAGAAACTTCCTACCTGCCAGGTAGAACTTTAAAGACTCGATCGCCCACTTTATGGCGAGGCACTCGCGTTCTATTGTGGAGTAATTCTTTTCCGCAGGAGACAACTTTCTGCTTAAGAATAGCACTGGGTGCTCTATACCACCATGTTTTTGCGAGAGGACAGCCCCCAGTCCGGTGTCCGAGGCATCGGTTTGTAAAATGAATGGGAGGTCAAACTCCACCCCTCGCAGAACCGGGGCGGCGCATAGTTCGGCCTTCAAGCATTCCAACGCCTTGAGTGCCTCTGGAGTCCATCATAGCTGATTGGGCTGGTTCTTCTTCAGCATGTCTGATAACGGAGGACTTTTCTCCACGAATCGTGACAGAAAGCGCCTGTAGTAGCCCACTAATCCCAAGAAACCTCTGAGTTGTTTCTTATTGGTGGGTAGAGGGAAAGTCTTCACGCTTTCGACCTTGTCTATCAAGGGTTTTACAGTACCGTGCCCAACTAGATGTCCCAAGTACTTTACTTCTTGGCCTGCAAACATACATTTCGATGGGTTTAGTGTTAGGCCAGCGTCTCGCATAGCCTGTAATACTGCTCCCAGTCTTGATAGATGCTGTTCACAAGTAGTACTGTGGATAATGACATCATCCATATATGCTACCGCATATGCCTGATATGGTCTGAGCACCAAATCGACTAGCCTCTGACATGTAGCCGCTGCCCCATGTAGACCGAAGGGCATACACTTAAATTGGTACAGGCCTATTGGGGTGCTGAAAGCCGTCTTTGGTCGTGATTCCCTGGTTAATGGCACCTGCCAATAGCCCTTGGTCATGTCCAGTGTCGTTAAATATGTGGCCCTTCCCAGGCGGTCGAGGAGCTCCTCTATGCGGGGCATAGGGTATGCATCGAATTTTGACAGGGCATTAACCTTTCTGAAATCGATGCAAAATCGAAGCGTTCCATCGGGCTTGGGGACCAAGACAATTGGGCTGCTCCATGGGCTTTTGGACTCCTCAATTATACCGAGGTCCAACATCTCTCTCACTTGGTTCACAACTTCCTGCCTCCGGCAGCCGGTATGGGCGCTGTCGCACTACTTCTCCTGGGGGAGTCACAATCTCATGAGCGACGAGTTGGGTATGCCCAGGAAGAGGTGTTAGGACGTCTGGAAAATTCTGTATGAGCTGCTCCAGCTGTTTCCGCTGAGTCCATGATAGCCCTTCTCCCATCCTTAGCTCCGGGGTCTTCTTGCAATCACTTAGTTGGGGGCCTAAGTCATCTTCGGCCTGTTCCTCCACTATTGCCACCAATCCTTGGAGGTCAGCTCTCCCTGTCGAACCAAACCCTTGGGCTCCCCTTGTGGTACTGGAGACCATGTGCACTTCTTCGAGAGGTGGAAACCCAACCCTCTCACATATAATCTGTGCTATACGGTCACCTATGTGCACTTTGAAATCTTCGGACCCGAAATTAAAGAGCAGTACCTTGACGGCACCTCTATAATCGGGGTCGACGATGCCGGCTCCCACGTCGATAGCATATTTCACAGCCAAACCGGAACGTGGGGCGATGCGCCCATAACATCCAGCTGGCAGTTCCAATTGAATGGCTTTGTTTACCAAAGCCTTGCCACGTTTAGGGACAGTCACCTCTTCAGCGCTGTATAAGTCAAACCCAGCTGATTGTGGAGAATCTCTTTTGGGTGGACGCGCGTCTGGACTCATCCGGCAATACTTTAGGACAAACACAGGTTTCTTGGCTTCCTCTTTCTTGGGCAACTGTCATGGGGACTTTTGCGTTTTCCCAAATAAAGGATTCGGAACTGCCATTATTTGACGTGTGCTTTTGCTCAGTGAATCAAGCGGAGTGCTTGCAGCTACCAGGCTTTCTTTTCTCTGCAAACTCTGCTGAATACCTCTTTGAAATTGCAGCCAATCCCGGCCTAATACTAGTTCTTGTGGCAGGTGTGGGACTATGGCTAATGGAATCTCTTTTTCTATTCCAAATCCTTTCACTAGGAGTTTGTAAATAGGGTATGAGGATGCCGCGCCATGCACACAGCGGATTTTTACAGTGCCATTGGGTAGATCAGGTATGGTTTTACATTGGGCTTCTATCTTTTTTTCCAAAAGCAACGTGAAACCATACTCTGATCGGAACCAGAGTCCAGTAAGGCGTTTGCGCTCACCCCTTGGACTGTCACGGCTATGAGGAAACCTTCTCTAACCTGTCCTGGGTCAGTGGTCACTAGCGCCATCTTTACACTACAGTTGCGCTGTAAATGCTCATCGCTACCACACTTAAAGCATGTTTTCCTGACATATCTTCCTTTACATTCAGGCAAACACAAGGCATTAACATTCATTATTCTTTCCTTCTTTTCTGAGAATGCACTGGTTGTCCTCCAAGAAGATATGCTTTTCTCCTGGGCATTCCCTTCTGCTTCAAGGAATCGCTCAGTGAGCATGATCGCCTCCTGGGAGCTTTTGCAACCTTGCAAGGTCAGGAAAGTGCGGATATTCTCTGGGACAGCATTCACGTACTGCTCCAACAGTATACTATCTAACACTGTTTCCAGGCTTTTACCCTCTGGTTCTAGCCATTTGTTTAGCAAACCTTTAAGGCGATAGTGTAAGGCTCTAGGCGTCTCACCCAGCATTAATTTAGCTTCTCTAAATAAATGGTGGTATACTGAGGACGTCAGACCTACTCTATCTTTGATCACTTTTTTAACCATCATAATTATTGGCTAAATTTGGTGGTACGGTCTGGTAAGCCGTCAATGCCTCACCCGTGAGAGACATTGCTAACCTGACCGCCCATTGGTCTTTAGGCCAATTCATTAGGTGAGCAACTCGCTCGAATGTTTCGAGGTAATCGTCCAGATTGTCTCTGTCAGTTAATCGCCCAAAGTTCCATGCCTCTCTGGACCAAGGTCCTGAAGCATGAGCTTGGCTCAATTCTGCTGAACCTGGTGAAGGTGGCTCAGTGGAATATGAGATTGCAGACCTGCTATTGGTAATCTGTGAACTTTCATTAAAATCATCTGTAATACCTGAAGATTAGAGGGTCGCCAACGTAACACCAATTTTTAAAAAGGGTTCCAGGGGTGACCCGGAAAATTACAGACCAGTGAGCCTGACGTCAGTACCAGAGAAAATGGTAGAAACCATCATAAAGAACAAAATTACGCAGCATGTAGATAGTCATGGCCTAATGGGAGACAGCCAACATGGCTTTAGACAAGGAAGATCTTGTCTTACTAATCTGATATGTTTTTTTTGAAGGTGTGCATAAACAGGTAGACAAAGGTGAGTCGGTTGATAAAGTGTATCTGGACTTTCAGAAAGCTTTTGACAAAGTCCCCCATCAGAGACTTTTGGCGAAGCTAAAAAGTCATGGGATAGGAGGCAGTGTACTATTGTGGATCGGGAACTGGTTAAAAGATAGAAAGCAGAGGGTAGGGCTAAATGGCCAATATTCGCAATGGAAAAAGGTGAATAGTGGAGTACCCCAGGGATCTGTACTGGGTCCGCTGCTTTTTGACATATTCATAAATGACCTGGAAAAGGGAATAACTAGTGAGGTTATCAAATTTGCAGATGACACAAAACTGTTTAAAGTTGTTAAAACCCAAGAGGATTGTGGAAAACTGCAGGAGGATCTGGATAAATTGGAAGACTGGGCATCCAAATGGCAGATGAAATTTAATGTGGACAAGTGCAAAGTTATGCACCTAGGAAAGAACAACCCACACTATAGTTACACAATGCAAGGCTCCACATTAGAAACCACCACCCAGGAAAAAGATTTAGGAGTCATTGTGGATAACATGTTAAAACCCTCTGCCCAGTGTGCAGCGGCGGCCAAGAAAGCAAATAGAATGCTAGGTATCATAAGGAAAGGGATGGAGAACAAAACAAAGGATATTATAATGCCTCTGTATCGCTCCATGGTACGACCGCACCTTGAATACTGTGTGCAATTCTGGTCACCGTATCTTAAAAAGGACATAGTGTTATTAGAAAAAGTACAGAGAAGAGCCACCAAATTGGTGAAGGGGATGGAAGGCTACTCCTATGAAGAGAGGCTAAGAAGGTTAGGGCTCTTTAGCCTGGAGAAGAGACGGCTGAGGGGAGATATGATAGAGGTCTATAAATTAATGAATGGAGTGGAACGGATAAACGTGGATCAATTGTTTACGCTATCAGAGTATAGAAAGACTAGGGGACATGTAATGAAGCTACAGGGTAAACTATTTAAGACAAATAAGAGAAAATATTTTTTCACTCAACGTGTAATCAAACTCTGGAATCTGTTACCGGAGGATGTAGTAAGGGCTGTTAGTATAGCTGGGTTTAAAAAAGGTTTGGACAAGTTCCTGGAGGAAAGGTCCATAAACCACTATTAAAAATGGACCCAGGATATCAATGCTTGACCCAGTACAAGCATTGTGGAACCTGTCTTTTGGGGATATTGCTAGGTACGTATAACCTAGATTGGCCACTGTTGGAAACAGGATACTGGGCTTGATGGACCTCGGTCTGACCCAGTATGGCATGTCTTATGGTCTTATAGGCTCTGGCTCCTTCACAGACTGGATCCAAGCTTCAATCAGCTGCATAAGCGGCTGCTGCTGCGCTGCCATCTGGGCTGTAGCTCGCTCTATAGCTTCCGTGGCTAGCTCATGTTGGCGCTCGAACTGGGATGCCATCCAGGTGAGTAATTCCTTCATTTCTGTTGCCATCCTGAAAAGACAAAGCAGAGAACGCGACCACCAAGTGCGGTACCACAGTATAGCGGGTCTTATAAACTTTCCCACCAACTACACTGATACCCACTCAAGTATCCTCAGGTACCCCTTGGTTAGCCACCAATTACCTGATACTTGTGGTGCGTCAAGCTTGTAAACCACGTGGGTCTTTTCCTGTAGCAAACACGCCTTCTTCTCTTGGAAGTAGCCTTGCTAGACCTCTTCTTTAGCTTGTTTTTCAAAACATTTCTTCTTGCACCTTTTAATCCTCTGCTGTACATGCGTGTTTGTGCCAGTCCTGCCAACTACGCCAATCTGTCCTATGTTCCCCGCCTAGGGCCGATGGCTCTATGGCGAGGGCGACCTCTTATATGTTTTCAAGCGTCCTTATTAACTACTATAGCAGCAAGGGTTGCTGGGAGTTTTAGTTTAAGTAGCTATTCAACAAATGTGTTGTGGCACATTTATCTTTTTTTAAACAGATAAATTTTTATTTGGGGATTCTTCCCTTGCACATGGGTTCAATGGCTCAAAACATGGCACGGCAAAACAATAGGAAAATCAGGAGCAAATTAAAGTCAGAAAACAAAGCAGGTAATAAACTGTTTATTCACAGCAAATAAACAGGCAGAACAACTTTGTATTTTCCTCATACAAAGTTGGCTTTTAACGTAAGTCCAAATGGTCAATCTTACACAGAGAACAGTCCATCTCACAACTCTCCGATATATCAGACTTGTTTTCTGGGTCAATAATCATATCCTCACTGTAATCATTGTAGCACTGCTTTGGGGAACTTTTAGACTGCAACTCGTGGATAACTCCTTGCAGCTGCCCTATGATGTCGTCCCTCTCATTAGCAGTGTCTTTTTCTAAGGCAGGAAACTGGTTCTTACTTAAACTTTTCACTACAGCCTTTATGTCTGGTTCAAAGCATTTGGTAAGAATGTTTCTTATATGAGCAGCTTTCAGAGCCGTGCTATCTCTGCTCTTGTTGGCACTAGCTTTTAGCTGCTGTACTATTTCTTCAGCAAGCTTCTGGTTAGGAAATAATGCAGACTGTCAGACGGCTGCCTGGGTGAGAATCTTCACAGTCTTGTCAAGTGCATATATCTATATGATTTGCAAGGTATTGTGGGCAATGTAGTTCATTCACACCAAACACAGCTGCTGACAATAATTTAGTTGTGCTCTTGGGTAAAGCCAATAAGATATTTATTTATGGGGTTATTTCTCCCAACACAGATATGCTTGGTAGCACATAAATAAGGTAACTTGCTTTCAGTGTTAACTTGGAAAAACAAAGTCAAAATCAGGAAAACAACAAATGAAAAGCCACAAAGCAAGAAACTAACTGTTCTTTTCAGGTTAACTTCTGATTACTTCCCACATAGATACAGAAGTGATTCTAGCTCACAAGCAATTAGGTAAGGCTTAATTGCTAGCAGTTACCAGCTGAAACCCCTTAGCTGACTTGCCTTCCACTGTGTGGGTCAAATCCTGCTTCAGGAGCTTTTCTGAGTAGATTAAAGAACAAATTTGTATTTCTTTGTGATGGTTGCTGTACTTTATAACAGAAAGTTACCAACGGAGTTTAGATAGAGAGCAGTCCATATAAACAGGATCCTCAACTGCTATTATTCCCCCTTGTTCAACAAGCATGGGTTCAATATCCTGGATTGGCACAGATGAATCTCTCAATGGAGCATTTTCAGGAGAATACTTGTTTCCCTGCTGTCTTTCAAGGCTATAGCTAGGGCATAGATCAGTGTTCATACCTGAGCTTCCATTGCTGCTAGAGTTCCTCTCTATATAGCCTGGCCAGTATGTAGTCCAGTTCTTATGTCCAGCCTTCCAATCCAGATCCCTGGACACTGGATCTCTCTTCACATTCCTTCTGGCACAGGTCTTAGGGTCCCTTCCATGTGCAGCCGTCTCCCTCACAGGTAGCCTCTGGTGATTCCTAGCTCTGCAGCACCATTCCTCTGGCTTTCCCCAGTCCAATGGTGTATGCTGGCCTTGGAATACCTCCCAGTATACGTACTGCTTTGGACTCTTCTAGACCTCTCAAAGGCTTTTCTTTTCCTTCTTCCAAAGGGTCTCTTTCCCTCTCTGTCCGTCCGGTTTGGCTTCTGCTTCTGATGATCCTTCAGATGAAACTGATGATCAAACTCAAGCTGATTCTCAGGATACTGAGGACAATTCTCTGGATATCCAAGGTGATCATGAAGATGGTCATCTGTAGAATAAACTATACTCTTATTCTGCTTAGATGAGTGCTCCTCCCTAACACAGCGCAGCTGTGCTGAATCAGGCCCTGCCCTTTGAGATGAGTGCTTAGGGATTACCTCATAGCCCTCCTGATTGAACACACGTTTCCCCACTTCAGCTCCTCTAATGGCTGTTGGAAACCTGGTGCATTCTGGGACTGGTAGTCTTTTATGGGAAAATTCTGTTTTCTTATTTCTACCAGAACTGACAGGTTGCTTGTTCAGAGTCACTTCACCTTTTCTATAGCTCCTTCCTGCGCTATGATAAGCTTCCTTATCACAAGACGTACCTTCTTTACTGGCAATGGCTTCTCTGTACTCAGAGCTTTCTCCCCTCTTGCAGGCAAACTGTTTTACCTTTCCCTTGGGTAGCTTCCACAGAGGCTTTGCTTCCAGTGTTTCAGGGCTAAAGGAAATGGACCTTCCAGAATCTTTCTCAACTGGACCTGGGTTCCCAAGTTTCCCTTGTTGCTGCTTTCCTGTGTACCTTTGCTGCTTGAGTGGCTCAGACTGCTGTCGAGGCTTCTCTGTGCCTTCCTTTCTCTTTCCTCCTTCTAATCCTGAGGTCCTTGAACTCCTCGAGTTTCCTGAACTCCTCCAGTCCCTTGAGTTCCTTCCGTTCCTCGAGTTCCCTGAGTCCCTTCTGTTAAAGTCTGACTCTGAAGCCGGTTTAAAACGGCTTCCTCCTGCAGCCACACCCCTCTGGTTACTCAGGTGGAAGTCATCAGAGCTGCATTCAGCTTCTACGTCAGCACTATGGCTGAGCTCCGTTCTAGCTGAAAGCATTCTGTTGCTATGGGAACCTGTCTTGCTCTTACTTTTAAAGGCAGACTGCTCACTATTTTCCCATTCCATCTGATTAGTAGTGCTGTCACTATCACAATATATATATATATACACTTTTGAGACAAGGGGGCTCCCTAGGACTGGGTTGTAGTAGTCTTTGGCTCAGAGCAGTTCGGTAGCCATGCCAGCAAGGCCACAGTGTTTGGTGTGCGGCGTCCGGCGGGGAGCAATGTCAGAGACGGGAGTGTGCAGAGGCTGCGAAATGCAGGCAGCATCCTCGGAACAGGGTATCCAAGCAAGTAAGGACCAGGAATCAGCGGGTCCAGGGATCACAATGGTTGAGTCGGGGATGCCGCCGATTTCCCTGTCAGATCAGCCTGCTCTCCCTCTGCCGCAGCCCAGTCCCTCCACTTCAAAGGCAGTGGAGGAGGGGGGAATCAGGGTTGTTTTTTCACCAGAGTTCGTTTTATTACTGCACAGAGCATTTTGTCTGAAGCAACAGATCGTGCCAGGTCAGGAGCCGGCTCAGAGGGTCGCGGCAAAAAGGGAAGCTGACCACAAGGAGCCAGAGAATGCAGAAGTGCCTCTGAAGCAGGCCAGGCTGGTGAGTGAGGTGGCTCTTCACTCTCCCAGGTCGGAGGTTCTCGAAGGGGAGTCCTCAGACCGAGAAATGGGAGAGGATGAGGAGGAGCTTGAAGAGGGCGAGATTCCGGAGGGTGTTAGGGTGTTCCGCCGAGAAGAGTTACCGGCATTAACTGGAGAGTTCTTGAAGACCCTCAATATCTCTGCAGGCCTTCCAGCGGAGGAGGAGGCCTTGGAGGATCCATTGATTCAGGCAGTTAGGAAGTCACAAAAGGTATTCCCAGTTCATTGAGTGGTTTGTCAGATGATCCAGGAGGAGTGGGACCAGCCGGAGTCTGGCTTAAGGGGAGTGTGGTCCATGTCACGATTATACCCCTTGCTGGAACAAGAGAGAGATCTACTTTGTTTTCTTGGTAACTGCCGACACTGCCGCGTCCACCCAAGGGAACCAATCATCCCGGTGGAGGGCAGTGCAGCCCTTAAGGATGCCCAAGACAAGAAGCTGAACACGTTGTTAAAATAAGCTTATGACAACAATGCCCTGGCTCTCCAGGCATCCATGTGCGGGGCTTGGGTGGCCAAGGCTTGCCTTCGATGGTCTCAGCAGCTCCAGCTGCTGGATGACCCCCCTGGTGGGTCAGCTAGGGAGGCAGCAAGGATTGAGTCGGGGGCAGCCTACCTCGCTGATAGCCACTATAACCTTATCAGGAGTCTGGCGAAGAGTATGGCTTCAGTGATGGCCACTCGTCGCTATCTGTGGCTCCGCAACTGGGCGGCAGATGCTCCTTCTAAGGCCCGTCTCAGCAGGCTCTCCTTCAAGGGAGCTTCTGTTCGGGGAGGACCTGGACAAATTGGTTAAGGAGCTGTGGGAATCTAAGGGAGGCAGGCTCCCTGAGGATAGACCAAAGCAGAGCCGCATCCCCTCGCGCTCGCAGCCCCGTGACCTTCGTAACTTTCGGTCAGCTCGTGCAACGTCCTTTCAGAGGGGACGTTTTCCCACGAGGGGTCAGAATTTTCTGGGGGCAGGAAGGGGATTTGGAGCCTCTTCCTCCACCTTGGGTCCTAGGAAGTCACAATGAAGTGAGGGGGACCCGGGCCGTGGTACTGCTGGTGGGGGGCACCTGCGGAAGTTTTACTCCGCCTGGGTCCAGGTCACTTCCAATCAATGGGTTCTGAAGGTAGTTTGAGAAGGGTATGCCCTCGAGCTGGGAAGGCCAATCCCCCCCCGTCGTTCGTGCAGTCACCCTGCAGAGCCCAGGCCAAGTCTGCGGCAGTAAAGGAAACTTTGGTACGGCTTCTGCTCCTGGGAGCAGTTGTTCCGATTCCCAAAAGCCAGTGAGGTGTGGTCGGTACTTCATCTATTTTGTGGTTCCCAAAAAGGAGGGCTCCTTCCGTCCAATTCTCGACCTCAAACAAGTCAATCGTTGTCTCGGGGTTCCTCACTTTCGCATGGAAACCCTGAGGTCAGTAATAGTGGCAGTGTGGCAGGTAGAGTTTCTAACGACTCTTGACTTCACTGAAGCTTATCTCCACATTCCCATCTGCAAGTCACACCAACAGTTCCTGCGGTTTGTGGTGCCTATGGGACACTTTCAGTTTGAGGCCCTACCGTTCGGACTGGCGATGGCGCCGCATATTTTTACCAAGGTGATGGTCGTCATGGCCACGGCTCTTCACAAGGAAGGGATCCTGGTCCACCCATATCTCGATGATTGGTTAATCCATGCCAAGTCCAAGGAGGAGAATGTAGAGGCAATGGCCAAAATAGTCAATCTCTTGAGGAGCCTGAGGTGGGTAATCAACTTGTCCAAGAGAAGGTTGGTTCCCTCCCAGGAGATCGAGTATCTTGGGGCAAGGTTCGATAACCGCTTAGGCAAGGTGTTCTTGTCAGTGCAGAGGACAAGGGAGCTTCGGTGTCTGGTGCGTTAGCTTCTAGCCATGAGAGCACCCACCGCTTGGCATTCTCTCCAAGTTCTGGGGACCATGGCAGCGACGATTAAGCTCACATGAGACCGCTACAGGGATCCCTTCTCCGTCATTGGTCTCATCAATGTCATCCTTTGTCTATGGTGTTACCATGTCTTCCGGTGACCAGGAAAGCTCTGGACTGGTGGCTCCAGCCAGGGAATCTGGAGCAGGGTATGCCCCTCGAGTCCCCGAGGTGGATTCAGTTGACAACGGATGCCAGCCTAGTTGGTTGGGGCGCTCATTGCGAGGGGCACTTTGCTCAGGGGTGCTGGAGCACCCAGGAGGCTCGGTGGTCGATAAACAGGTTAGAGATGTGTGCGGTAGCGCTGGCGCTCAGAGCGTTTGAGTGCTGGGTCCGACAGAGGGCGGTCCGGGTGTTCTTAGACAACGTCACCACGGTGGCGTACATCAATTGGCAGGGCAGCACGAGCAGCCCTCCCCTGGAGGAGGAGGCAGCAGAGCGACTGCTCGATTGGGCCGAGGTCAGCAGTGCACGTGGCCGGGGTAGAGAACGTCACTGTGGACTACTTGAGCCGTGTCAAGGTGGATCAAGGAGAATGAGAACTTTGTCAGGAGGTGTTCACCAGGTGGTGCACCAGTGGGGCCCACCCATCATGGACCTCATGGTAAGATGGGGGTCGGCCAAGGCAAGCCGCTTCTTCAGCAGAAGAAAAGAAAGGATGTCGGAAGGCCTAAATGCTCTGGTTCAGAGGTGGCCCTTGGAGAGGCTTCTGTATGTGTTTCCTCTGTGGGCTCTCATCGGCAGGGTCCTTCAACGTGTAGAAGCCCACACGGGGATGGTGGTGCTGATAGCCCCGGACTGGCCATGGAGGCCGTGGTATACCGACCTAGTGAGGCTACTGGCTGATCGCCCCTGGTGACTTCCAGTGAGGGACGACCTCGTAATTCAGGGTCTGGTCCAGATGCCACAGGTGGATCGATTCTTGCTTACAGCTTGGCTCTTGAAAGGGCAAGGCTGCAAAAGCGTGGATACTCCGGCCTGGTGATCACTACCTTACTAAATGCATGAAAGCGTTCTACCTGTCTCTCTTATGTGAGAGTTTGGCGCATCTTTGAGGGCTGGTGTGCAGTCTGGGAAAAGAGGCCTTTGGCGGTCTCTATCGGAAGTCCTGGACTTCTTACAGGCCAGGTTTGAGAAAGGCCTGGCTGCCAGTTCCCTAAGGGTGCAGCTAGCAGTGATTGCCTGTTACTGAGGTAAGGTTCAAAGTAAATCCCTAGGGGAACACCCAGACGTCCGGTGGTTCCTTAAGGCGGTGAGGCGTCTACGCCTTCGGCAAAGATCTTCAATTCCTCCTTGGGATCTCAATCTTGTGCTCGATGCACTAATGGGGGATCCCTTTGAGCCCATAGGGCGAGCCTCTCTGAAGGGCTTGACCCTCAAAACAGTGTTTTTGGTCGCGATATGTTTAGCCAGACGTATTTCCGAACTTCAAGCTCTTTCTTGTCAGCCTCCATTCCCTAGTTTTTTCAAGGAAAAGGTGGTCTTAAGGACGGTACCTTCCCTTTTGCCCAAGGTGGTTTCCTTCTTTCATGTGAATCAGCCGGTATCTCTTCCGGCTTTCTCAAAGGACGAGTGCTGGACTATGAATGCTTGTTTGTGCCGGCTGGATATGTGCAGGGTCCTGAAACACTATATTGACAGGACGGCAGCGTTTTGTAGATCAACTTGTTTGTTTGTTTTGTTTGGGGGTCCACGAAAAGGGGAGGCGGCGGCCAAGGCTTCAATTTCCAGGTGATTAAGGAAGCTATCACTTCGGCCTACATTCTCAAAGAAAACCCATGCTGGGGATCTTCAGGGCTCATTCGACGTGGGCCCAGGTGGCCTCGTGGGCAGAATTAAGTCTGGATCCACTGCTGGACATTTGTAGGGCGGCTACATTGGCTTCCTTGCATACTTTCACCAAGCACTATCGCTTGGATGTTCAGGCAGCCAGAATGCCAAGTTTGGGGGAGCTGTTCTTCGGTCCGGTATCGCGGGTCCCTCCCATTCTTAAACTGCTCTTTTACATCCCAGAGGAAAGGGACTGGACTGGAGGGACGCTTAGGAATGAGTAATTAGAGCTTACCTGCTAATTAGCATTCCTGAAGGAACTCCAGTCCAGTCTCTGATCCCACCCAGGTTTCTGCGTAGTGGGGTAGAGGCGTCGCTGGCCCGAAGAGGTTCTATGCAATAGTGTTGATCTCTTTCAGAAGACTCATCGCCAAGAGGGTGGACTCAGAGCAGCAGAATGGACCAGTGGGTACCTCTGTCCGGAGTCTTTTCTTTTGGGGGGGGGGGCAAGTTAGGATTCAGGTAAGTCTCCTCCTCTTCTTCAGGGAGGTGGGAGATTCCTCTTACAGTTTAAGAGGAGGTGGTATAAATAGTGAAAAGAATAATGATAATAACAGTTTTCTTATTTTTGTTTTTTCTCCAGTTAGTTGTAGTTGATGGAGATTTTTAATTTTACTCTGTTTCGCCGTCTCTCCGTTGAGTTTGCTTTGTCAATAGAATTCAGGAGCTGGTGGGAGGTGCCAGTGATATATATATATATATATATATATATATATATATATATACACTCCAGGGTCATCAAAAGGATGACATACTCAGTCTCCAAGCTTCTGGAAGGGGAGCACAACCCAGAGGAAAGGGACTGGACTGGAGTTCCTTCAGGAACGCTAATTAGCAGGTAAGCTCTAATTACTCATTTCAAAATACAAATCAACTTAGTTTGGTTTTATGTTTGACTAAACAACAGAGGTTCTTAACCCAGTCCACGGGACACACCTAGCCAGTCAGGTTTTCAAAATAACCACAATGAAAATGCATGAGAGAGATTTGCAGGCATTGCCTCTGTCATGCATTTTCATTGTGGTTATCCTGAAAACCTGACTGGCTAGATATGTCCCAAGGACTGTGCTGAGAACCCCTGCTATACAGCATTGTTATGTGATGAGATTCACCTCTTGGAGGAACAGTAGCCTCACAAAAATCTTGTTATCCCATCCTTATATTTGAGGCCTAGTACACAATAGGAACACTTGTTCCTCTCCCTAGTATCTGTTTCAGTGTAACCATATTCTGATAATTACATTCATAAGGTCAGAAAATGTGCAAGACCTGGATTGTGCTTTGTTAACACACAAGAAATAGCCTGGATTCAAATCCCACTGATGTTCCTTGCGACCCTTCATTATCCCTTAACCCTTCATTGTCACAAGTACCAACTTAAATTGTAAACACTCTGGGGACTGTGGATAACTTAGTGCATCACAGTGCTCTTTACAGGTAATAACATTTTTTATTGGACTAAGATACAAACTGTCCAATGCTGATACTGTACATAAGCTTTAGAGACCACACAGAGAGATTCTTGTAGAGGGTCTATTTAAAGCAATATAGATTTTAAACTTACAACTGCTGAATTTCATCTGACATGTGCAAATTCAGTTCTGTCCCGAGGACAACTTAGGAAGGTAAATAACGGGTGAAAAATTCACCCTTTTAAAAAGTTATTGAGAGGTTCCAGTGTTGTCATCAGCCAAGCAGACACTTGAGCATTGTGCTCTGGCAGCAAAGCACCCACCCAAATAAGAAAAAGCAAGTATTCCTGGGAGGTTCATGGATCTGAGGGCAAAGCCAATCACCGGATTTGCTAACAAACAATATCATGTCTGTTTGAAGGAAAATAGATGAAGCTAAACAGAAAAAACATCGTGAAGGCCTGCAGCATGGCAAGGAGCCACATGGAATCGGGCATGTTGCAATGGAGGAAGATTTGGAGCCTGAAAATAAAGGTCTGGTATGAGGTGTTAAAGCAAGTGAGGCCGAACTCTTTATAAAGGGAGAGATGGCTGATTGACTTAAAGAAATCAAAAGTGAAATAAAAATGGAGATGGGATCGGTGAAGAGAAGAATAAAGGAATCTAGCAGAGACACATGTGGACCTCCAATGAGATGGGAGTGAGATTGGAGAAGTTGGAGCAACACATAGCTGACCAGAAGAGCAAACAACTGCCTTAGTGAAGGAAATGGAAGAATTAAAAAGCAATAACGCTGCTGTTGTGACTAAACTGGAGGACATAAAGAACAGAACAAGGAGACTTAATGTCAGAATTCAGGAGGTCCCCGAGAGTGCTGATTATGCAGATGCTAAAGTGATGGACTTCAAGGAAGCTTGGGCCTTCTACCTTGAGCGTATGAAGGCTCATCGAAGATCCCCCTAGCTGTTTGTCTCCTTCCGCCCCAGGAAACTGAGCGCTGCCATCTCCAAACGCATGCTGTCCAATTGGCTAGCAGACTGCATCTCCTTCGCTTATGACCAAGCAGGCCTGAGCCTTATTGGACATGTCGTGGCTCACAATGTCCGAGCCATGACTGCGTCAGTGGCCACTTGCATTCTGTCTCCATGGAGGAGATTTGCAGGGCTGCAATGTAGTTTTCTGCCCACACAGTCACAGCTCATTATTGTCTGGATGAAGATTCCCAATGCGACAGCAACTTCGGTCAAACTGTACTCCGGCATCTCTTGGGGACTTAGGTTCAATTCTTTTCCACCGGCCCTTCTGTCTGCCCAGGCGCCCATAAAAAAGACTGCTCTGGATTGTATGCTAATAATGCTGAATCAGTTGAGCCCCTCAGAGGGACTACCCTCACAGTTCATTGTTTCTCCAGTTTTGTGCTGCTGTTGGGCTTTTGACCACCTCGGTTTTCGGTAGCCTGTAGCTTGGGAGTCCCATACGTGAGGACTTTCTTCCTGTTTGAACATGGAGAAAGCGTAGTTACTCATCTGTAGCAGGTGTTCTCTGTGGACAGCAGGAATAAGTCCTCACAACCCTCCCATCTCCCGAGGAGTTGCTGTTTGGGCTATTCTATGTTGTTATGCTGGAGAAGATGGTGCCGTAGGAAGGCAGGTGCACATGCACAATAGAGCCTCACAAAAGCTTCCATTGGAAGCTGGGGAGCATTCCCATGCAGGGCTCCATTGGGGATGTCATTCCATATGTGAGGATTTATTCTTGCTATCCACGGAGAATGCCCGGTAAAGGTGAGTAACTATGCTTTCCTTCCCCCTTCTCAAAACCTTTGGGGGATTCAAGTGCATTCATTCTGCAGCTCCTCACTACCTTTCCTCTCTTATCTTGCTCTCCACTCCTCCTTGGGAACTCCGTTCCTCTGGCAGATCCCTTTTATCTGTGCCTTCTCTGCCATTACTAACTCCAGACTGCTCATTCCACCTTGTTGCTCCATATGCCTGGAACGAACTACCCGAGTCGATGTGTTGGGCTCCTTCTCTGACCCTTTTGTAGTCCAGGCTGAAGACCCACCTCTTTGAGGCTGTTTTTGGATCCTGATTCTTCTCATTCTCTTGTCCACTACTTATGTGTATCTTGTCATACTCTAGTCCCTAGCTCTGCAATGTTTTTTCATCTTGATTAGATTTTAAACTACGAGCAGGGACTGTGTCTTACATCTATATGTACAGTGCTGCGTACACCTTGTAGCGCCATACAAGTGATTAGTAGTATTAAAAAGAATAGAAGTGATAAATTCTATTTCATGCATATTCATATAGATATCCTGTAAGGATCATTGCACCTCTTCACCGTAAGTCTCATCTTTACTGTACCTACAGCTTGCAACTCATAGTAACATAGTATATAACGGCAGATAAAGACAAGTATGGTCCATCTAGTCTGCCCAGCAAGGTGGCAAGAGTAGGTGCACCTGCCGCTCCGTGCAGGTCATCCCTCCCCATGCCTTTGTTTAGGGGTGTACCCATCGCTCCATGTAGGTCACCCCTATTTGTTCAGATAAAAGAAATAGTTATGTTTATTTTGATTTTATCCTGTTGCTATAAAGGGATCCACTGTGTCTGTCCCATGCCATTTTGAATTCTGTCACTGTATTTACCACTTCCATCGGGTGGGCATTCCAAGCATCCTTTTCTTCCTCTTCTCAGCAAAAGAACAAGAGTTGGATAAAAAGCTAAAGAAAGACATGTAACACCTCTTTCCTTTAAACTTAAGTGCAAACCTATATCTACTACTATTTAACATTTATAAAAGCGCTACTTGTACACTACCTGTAACATAGCATGTTCTGCTTAGCCCGCTGCAATATAACATTTACCCTGTTTTACCCTCTTCTTACCCTATTTTACCCTGTCCTACCCCTGTTTTGCCCATACTTGCACCCTCTATGGTTGTCTTGATTAGATTGTGAGCTCTGATGAGCAGGGACCGTCTCTATTATTTGTCCTGACTAGTTTGTAAGCTCTAATGAGCAGGAACTGTCTTTTTGCCTCTTATTTAAATAGAAATACGCCGTAGTACTAATAGTAGTAATGGGAGAAAACCAACCTGGTTCTGCCCTAACTAGATTTTTGCTCTGTGTGTTTGTCTTGATTAGATTATAAGCTCCGATGAGCACGGACCGTCACTCTTATATGTCTGTACAGCACTGCATACGAGTAGCGCTATATAAATGTTAAATAGTAGTAGTATCTAAGACCTAGGTTGTACTCCTCCCTTTCTTGGATTGGGTGAGGGGGGCCTGCCTTTCCAGTGAACAGTTCTTCAATCTTCACATGATCCCCATACATATTTTAACATACACCTCTCAGCTTTAGAATAATATGCTTATTTATGGGAGTAAATAATAGTGGTATGCAATCTCTACCCATGAGTGAGAGCCAGCAATTAGCATGTTCTGCTCCCAGCAGTCCTTGACTAGTTTCCACTGAAGGATCATATTACACTAAAAAGCTTTACAAGCTCTGTCCTCCAGTGCTGGAAGTTTGTTCCAGTTGAAGAAATTGTTTCCTTCCCCTTCCCAAAACCCCTGGGGGAGGGGTGGGGGAAGAGGGTTCAGTTGTTGACCCTGTTGCTAGCGCACACCCGATGTATATATGTTTTCTATGGCAATTGGTGTGCTCTCCCATGCATGCATTTTTTGCACACACATGCATAAGATGTGTTTACTGCATTGGACAAACAGTATGCTCTTTTCTACATGTGCATTGAGGAACTGTGTACTGAGCTTTCATGCACAGCTCTAACGTATGGCTTTACATCTGCCTGAGTTATTTCCATCCATCTTCTGCTGTCTAGGTTCCTTCTTCCCTTCTCTGTCTGACTGTCTCATCACTTCTCATGATCCTTACATTCACACTCTCCTACTATCATTTTCTTATTCTTACATCAGTTCATTTACCCACTCTCATTTTCATCCATCCCTTCAGCTGACTTTACTTTCACTCCTAGTCTTTTCCTGGCATATGCCAATCTCCAGTAACAAGCAGGAATGCAATCTTCACCACATGCCCTGGCTTAGAAGTAAGGTTCACGACTGCCATAGTATGCGCAAAACTAACCCATTAGGAGAAACAACCCCAGGTGACGTCTGTACTGACTGAGCCCGTGTGGCAATGCTTCCCAGTGTCCAATAGGAAAACCTTTGGGAGCAGTCCACTGTGCCTGCGCATCTGCCTTCCCAACTCCTCTCCTCAGTTCTTTGTTTTCCACTGAGCCAGCAGGTTATACATTCCTATCACTGTCAAAAGTTTTTCTTTTTAGGCTTAATACTGTGCTGTGCCTTTCCAGCGATGCCGATTCCGTCAGTCTGACATCAGCCCCAATATTTTTTTTGTTTAACTTTAAAATGTTTTCTTTCTTTTCTTTTTCTGTGGTGTCCACTGCCAACTAGGCCATTGGTCTACATTTTTCTCTTCATTCCTGAAGAGAATCTCAAACATGGAAAAACCCGTCAGTGGTTTTAAAAAATGTACCAAATGTTCCGGTACAATATCAATCACGGATAAATATGACGGGTGTTTAAAATGTTTGGACCCTAACCATTTACCAAAGTCTTGTCCTTTGTGCCAACAAATGACAAAGAGAGGCCTACAGAATACAGACAGTATGGTTCACTATTAACCCCAGACTCGATTTCAGTAGCTTCCACATCATCGAGAACATCAGCCTCCTCATTAGGGGTCTCAGGTCTCGTCAAAGTCCATACATAAGAATAAGGCTAAGACATTGGCATCAAAGACCAATATAGAGTCAAGAGAAAAGTCCTACCATCGGCATCGAGACTCACCGAAGGGTGCTTCTGATGCAGACCGGCCAGCCAAACGGTCCCGGTGGGAGGACCTGTTCTCCAAAGCACAAAAGGAGCTCTGGGACGCTCCCGATGAATCGACCTCTGGAGAGCTACTGGTTTTGTGTTCTGGGACGAAGGTGATTCTACCTAGATATTGGCCATCTTCCTGGACCAGTGCATGCTGGCTCTCGAGAGGAGTTCAGCATCGACAAAGTATCGGGGTCAAAAGCATGACCGACGATACTTTCACTTCTTGTCAGACTCTGACTCCACTTCATCCGATTCTGACAGGGACTCTTAGGATTCTCAAGACCTTCCAGACATTCTTTGTACCCGTCCCCTCCTCAAGAGCAGCATAGGTCCCCACCAGAGGACATGTCTTTCCAATAATTCATCCAGGACTTGGCAGCAGGGCTGCAGATCACCGTGGCCTCTAAGGAGGAACTGAAGACAGAGGAACTCAAGATCCTCCAATATCCTCCTACGCCTAAAGAGGCAGCTACTTTATTGGTGTATTGCATCTTACAGAATCTCATGCTCTGCATGTGGTAGGCTCCTCTCAGTTCCGCCCATCAGCAAAAGACTCAATACCATGTACCGAGTTCCAGAGTGCCCAGACTTTCAGAAGCCTGAACTCCTTCCCCACTCAATGGTGGTGGAATCAGCCATGTGCTGAATAAAGAATTCAAAGAATCACTCTTCCATGCCTCTAGGTAGAGAATATAGGACACACGATGCCTTTGGGTGTCGATGTTTTCAGGTATGTATGCTGACCTCAAGGTTTACCTCTTACATGCTATACATGGAAATGTTCCTGAAGGATGTCACCAGGGATCTGGAGATGTTTGCCTCCATGCTTCCTGATAATAAGAGGAGTGCATTCCAAGCACATCAGCCATGGTCAAAATACCTCAAAATTCCTTACTGGGGCATCTTTTGATGCTTTTGAATCAACCAGCAGAGCTTCAGCAGTCTGCATTGGGGTTCGAAGGATGGCCTGGTTACAGGTATCAGGTCTCAAACAGTGGGTCCAAGACAACAAGTTTGCTAATATCCCATGTACTAGACAGAACCTTTTTGGAAAAGGTTGGAGAGAAAAGGCCGGTGAGATTGAGACAGTTGATCTCACCCTCAAATGCCTTTCCAGGAAGACTGCTGACCCCTCCAAAAGGAAGGCTCTTCCAAAGAAACCTTTCTACTCTTAGAAGAAGATATATTATATTATCCTTCCTACACACCTGCAGTTACTTAACCAGCCTCCGCAGCAACAGCAGCGCCAGCAGGACCCTCACCAACCCAAGAAACCCAAGGCTCTTAAGCCCCAACCAGCGGCGCAGGCACAACCTGCACCTAGTTTTTGATTGCTTCCTAGAGAGCATTGCCACTTTGCCTCTGCAGGGTCCCCAGCCCCTGAACATAGCAGGCAGACTTTGTTCCTATGTCCACAAGTGACACCTCATCATTTTAGAACAGTGGACTCTCAACATCGTCCAAAGGGGGTATTTGTTTCACTTTGAAGATTTACCCCTCACCGGCTTCAGAGGGGACTATCCCAGAAACTCCCTTCAGAGCACACTCTTGAAAGAAGAGTTGTTCTCCCTGTTTTCTCAGGGTGCCATAGAAAGAGTTGCTCCCCCTCAGGAAGGGCTGGGCTTCTATTCTCCATATTTTTTCATTCCAAAGAAAACAGGAGGATTCAGGCCCATCCTGGATCTTGGGGACCTAAACAAAATTTCTGGTCTGAGAAATTCAAAATGATTTCTCTAGGAACTCTTCTCCCATATCTCCAGAGATACTATTTGGCTATGCTCGCTAGACCTAAAGAAGGCGTACATGTGCTTACTGATTCATCCTCTGCACAGACAATATCTGTGTTTCAGGTTTCAGTAGAACCACTACCAATACCAGACTGCCCTTCGGCTTAGCCTCCACACCATGAGTGTTCACAAAATGCATGACAGTGGTTGCAGCCTATCTCCGCACTTTGGAAATCTTTGTCTTCCCTTGCTTAGACGACAGGCTAATCAGGAGAGACTTCCCTCAGGAGGTAAAACTCTCCCTGCATCGCACCATTACTGTGCTCCAACATCTAGGATTTGTCCTGAACTTCCCAAAGTCACACCTTATTCCATCCCAAAGGCTCAAGTTTATCAAAGCACTTTTGGTCACTCAGCAGGCCCAAGCTTTCCTTCCACAGGATTGTTCTGCCCGCCTCATCGAGCTCGTAAAACACATAGAACAACAAAGTCTGGTGACAGCTCAAGAGATAATATATGCCTCTTGGAGCACATGGCCTCGACAGTCCATGTAGTCCCCTATGCTCACCTACACATGCGGCAAGCCCAATGGACTCTGTCTTCTCAATGGACTCAAGCAAAAGGGGCATCTCAAAGACAAGATACATATCACTCCTCAACTAATCAGGTCTCTTCTGGTGATGTTCCCCACAGAATCTACTTGGCAGATCACCTTTTCAGATGCTTCCACCACGATGCACCCTGACAACGGATATCTCCAAACTAGGTTGGGGAGCACATCTGAATGACCTGACCACACAGGGTCTGTGGACGCCGCAGGAATCTGCATTGCAGATAAACCTCCTGTAGCTGCATATCCTAACAAAATATCATTCGGGTGTTTCAACCCAGCTTTTGAGCCAGCAGGTATTAGTCAGAACAGACAACCAGGTGGCCATGTTCTATGTGAACAAACAAGGGGGAACAGGATCCTATGCCCTATTCACGAAGCATTTTGCCTCTGTTTTTTTGCCTTTGCACAGCACATTCACCTCAGAGCGGTGTACCTCCCGGTGGAACCCAATGTCCTTACGGACAGACTCAGCCCATATCCTTCATCCACATGAGTGGACCCTGCATCAGGAGACAGCTGCTTGGATCTTCCAAACATGGGGAACTCCACTGATAGATCTTTTCGCCACTCAACAGAACACAGCTTCCATTGTTCTGCTCATAGCTTCTGTCCTTGCACCAACAGGCCTCGGGTGCCTTCCTTCTCCATTGGGGATGGGGCCTGCTTTATGCATTTCCACTCATCCCTTTGATACCGAAAACGCTCTTCAAGCTACAAGACGACAAAGGCTCCATGATCGTCATAGCCCCTTTTTGGCCCCATCAACCTTGGTTTCCTCTGCTTCTTTGCCTGGCACAGATTCAACCCTTCAGACTTGGATTTGTGCCCAAACTCCTCTCCCAGGACCAAGGGATGCTTCTCTATTCCAATCTTATGCCCTTTGCCTCACAGCATGGTTGCTGAAGGAGCAGTATTTGCTGACTTCCAACTGCCACAAGAGGTCAAGGATATCCTGCTTCCATCATGCAAACAGTCCAACAGGTGATCTTATGTCATTAAATGGTGAAGGTTTGCCCCCTGGTGCTCCCCAAAGGGCATGGACCCCTTTGTCCTTGGCAGGTCTTAAGTCTAACTCAGTCAGAGTTCATCTTAGTGCCATTACGGTCTATTGCCTCAGACCCCTTAGTAGCACGCTTAATGTGGGATCTCCTGCTGTCCAAGCCACCCATTAAGCCACCTCTGGTGGCTTGGGACCTCAATGTGGTTCTAGCTCACTCAAGCCTCCCTTCGAGCCTTTATAGTGACCATTTCACTAAAGCTTCTCTCTTGGAAGGTAATCTTCCTCATAGCCGTCACATCAGCTCGTGGCATCAGTGAACTGCAGGCTCTCGTGGCGGACCCTCCCTATACCAGATTCCATCATGACAAGGTGGTCCTCCGAACCCATCCATACTTCCTTCTTCGAAGGTGGTCTCCTCCTTCCATCTGAACCGGTCTGTAATCCTACTGATTTTCTTCCCGAGACCACATGCATCTCAAGTGGAAGCAGCGCCATACACCTTAGACTGCAAGTGAATGCTGGCTTAGATAGAACTAAAGTTCACAGGAAATCCTCTCAATTATTCATTTCCATTGATCCAAATCACCTTGGTCTACTAGTGACAAAGCGGAGGACTGCATCTCGTTTTCTTTTGCACAAGCGGGACTCTCCCTGGAGGGTCATGTCACTACTCATAATGTGCGCATCATGGCAACCTCAGTTGCCAAACTCCATTCAGTATCCATTGACTAGATCTGCTGGGCAGCTACCTGGTCCTCCATTCATACTTTCACTGCACATTATTGTCTGGACAGGGACTCCTGTCGGGATGCTGTCTTTGGCCAAGCTGTACTCCAGCATCTTTTTGGGACTTAAACTGAACTCCTACTCTCTGTCCAGGACTTCTACAAGAGATCATATTTCCATTAGAAGTGGTATAGCAGATTGGAATCGAGTCCACAGGGCCACATTGTGTCCATACTCTTTGGTTCTATGCTTTAGCCTCAGGGATCACATTGCTCTTCCCCATTCCAGTCTGCTACCTGGGAGCTAGTGAGTCCCATATGTGAAGACGGCATTCTTACTTGTTCCTGGAGATAGCTTTAGTTGCAATGCAATGCAATGTGTGCTTTTGAGTCAGTCCTGACTCCTGGCGACCCAGAAGCTCCTGGGTTTTCTTGGCAGTGTCACCGGAAGTAGATTGTGATCTCCAGCAGAAATCAGTCTTCACAACCTGCTCTCCTCCCCTAGGAGTTGTAAGGCAGTTTTTATTTTTTCCTCTTCACTCAGCTACAAACTCAACTGAGAAGAGGAGTTGGGAAGGCAGATGTGCAGGTGCAGTGGACTGTTCCCAAAGGCTTTCCTATTGGGTGCTGGGGAGCTTTCCCAAGTGGGCTCCATCAGTACTGACGTTACCCATATGTGAAGAATGATTCCTGCTGTTCCCGGTGATCATCTGTTATAGGTGAGTAACTATGCTTTCCCCTTTCCCTAGTGGCGTAAATACTGCTCAGGTAGCCCCGGATTGCACGGGGGGTGGGGGAGGCCAGGCCCAGTGGTCCCTAGTTTGCAAAGACAGCAGCACAGCGTGGCTAATATCACACTTATAATAAAGATGTTTTCTGCGCCATTTCCTGTACCTCTCTGTTAACAAAGTACTTTGTAAACAGAAGCAGTGGGAAAAGATGCAGCAAACCCCTTTATTGTAAGTATGATGTTTGCTGTGCTGTTACTTTAAAAAAAACAATTTTTGGGGGGGTTGGAGGGGCCGGGAGGGGAAAGTGTTTCCCTCCCCCTTCTGGCCGCCACCATTATGAGGAGCCCTCTGCAATTTTTGCTTGGGGACTCCTCATTTGAACTTGTTGCACTGCCTCCTCCCTCCAAAGGTTCTGTTCTTTTCTTTCTATCATATATCACACCCTATCACTCCTTATGGCTCCATCACCTCTCTAGTGTGTTTCTTCATTCTCCCTTTTTCCATTCATCAGCTCTTCCTTCATCCTGCCTTTGGGCTGCTCCCTCCCCTCATAAGCTCTGGCTTGTCATGCTCCCATTCACTTCTTTTGGCTTCATTTCACAAATGCCCTCAATTACCATCTATGGCCCACCCTAACACCAGGGATGTTAGCACTGGGCACACAGAGCCTGTGCCCTGAATCTTGTGCACTGTTCCTCAAATTTCAGCTGCCACTTCGCTGTGGCATGAGGAAAAGTGCCAGTGGAGATCTCGAAACTCTGAAGGCTGAAGAGCTGGAGAGTGCACCTGAAGTCTCCCTTGGCTGCCAGCTACATTGTCTTCTGTGTAATCGGTAGCAGCTAGTGGAGGAGGGAAAATGGGTGGTGGATGAGTAAATGGGAGGGAAGGGAGGTGGCTGATAGATCAAGTGGAGGAAAGAACCATGGATCAGGTGGAGTGAAAAGAGCCCAAGCTCTTTTGAGCCATCTTACAATGGTTCTCCACATTACCCACTCCACAGTCCCCTTTTCGTTTACACAGCCAGCCATGTATGAGGAATTGTAAGGCATATGACCAGGTCATGGAATCATGAAACATGCTCTTACAGGCCGATGCAGAGAGCTAGTATGGACTTTATGAGCGCATAACGCCGCATTTAAGCACATTTTAAGATCCTTTTAAATGCAGGAAATAGACGTAAACGCAGACGGAAAAACTAGTGCCCAATTAATACCACACATATTTAAATCTATTTAAATGAATCCTAATTATTTAAATGTATTTTAATCAGCTGGACTGGTATGCAAATCATGGCTATGACTGATAGAGAGACAGGCATAGAGTATTTCGCAACCAGCCTTAGCGCCAATATTTTTACTGTAGGGTCTAAGTAGAAGTAAACCTCTAATGCTGCCCCGCCAGTATTTTGATGTCACCGGGTGCTTTTCCCAATGCCCAGATCATCTTCTCCTTAGATGATGAGGCATTGGGAAAAGCCCCCGATGCCATTGAAATACTGAAAGGGGTGTGCCAACAAAAAAGAATCCCTGGCGGCCCCGTCACCCCCCCCCCCCCCTGACAGTATCAGACAAAGAGTTAGTCTCCTGCAGCTCTTCAAATGTATTAAAGAAAACCGGCTGTCCTGCTCCCTGTAGCCAGCAATGGGCCCTTATGAGCATTTTTGTAGCGGAACCTCTTTCATATTAATCTCATTTTGGCAGTCGTTGTTAAACAGTTAAAAAAATGCAAATTAGCCACCGGTGCCTGGAGAGCAAGCCAAAATAGTGCAGACTTCTTGTGCGCATGTGTTTGGCTTGCTGTCCTAGTTTAACGCTGCAGTGACTCATTTGCATGTGCAGGGTTACCGCGGTGGGCATTTGCATACCCTAACCTTCCTGCATCGCATGTTAAAATGTGTGTGTTGTCAGGAACGTTAAAAAAATCGATCCAACGCGGGTCTAGAATCAGCTTTCTGCATTGGCCTGTTAAAGTGCCATCATGCTGCTCCCCGTGCTGTGCCTGAGAGATGCTTTCACAGCTGCATATACCTCCCAAGCCTGCCAAAGCTGCTTCTGCATTGCTGAACTCCCTACTCCTCCCTTAAGCTGTTGCTGCCTGCCGCCAGAACTGAACTATCAAAAAGTTCCAGAGAGAAGGCCATAGCCTAGGGAAGCGAGAAAGTATAGTCTTTTTTTGTTTTGTTTTGTTTTGTTTTTTTGTTTTATTGTTACCGTCATCTGTTGAGGACAAAATGTTATCAAAAAAAGTATGTCTAATGTGTTTTACCAGATTATGTTTGAAGGGAGAAGGCAATGGTGTTTTGTTAATTATCTGAATCAAAGAGGGAGGGGAAGGACATGAGGATCTATGGTCCCATGCCCTGTAGCTTTTAGGTACCTAGCAAAGCTTCTGCCCATCATTTATCTCTAGTTCTTTTATTCCCCCCTTTCCCTTCCCCCTCCCCCATTATTACTTCTGGCTTTCTTGCACATACACACTCTCTCTCTGGCTTTCTCTCATCCCATCAGTTGTTGTTCCTCTGCATTCTCCCCATTCTTTCTCATAACCTGCTATTTTCTATATAGTGAGGGACAGCCCCAGGATTGGTTCAAGGTTTGGCACCCTAAGCAAACCTTAAGCCTTATTAGCCGCCCCCCCACCCCCCCCCCCCCCCCCGCCCTCTGTCTCTCAGAATCTGTGCATCTTTGAATACCCTGCTCTTTGTTGCCCCCAGAAACTGCTGCCCTAGGCAGCCACCTAAGTTGCCTAGTAGTTGGGCCAGTCCTGCATATGGCTCTCATGTACCTATCTATTCTTGCTCTTGCATATCCCCTCTGTTCTTCCCACTACAGTACAGTTCTCTTTGACCTGCTGAGAATACAGGGCAATACAGACTTTGGAAAAAAAGTGCCAGACAGCCCAAGTTTGCATTGCTGACTTCAGAAAGATGAGGAGGCTAGAGCATTGACCCCTCCTCCCTGCTCCACCTCAACGCTAGCCAGCTAGCATTGGGGGCTTTTAAACCCAGTAGAATAGGATTTTCAGCAGCACTGATCTGTTTAGTCAGTCTTTAAATGCCACTTCCATTTCATCCTGCTAGACCAGTCCAGACAAGCGGGTTGTGTTCCCCTTCCAGCAGATGTTGGAGACAGAGAAAACACGTCCAGAGCTCTGATTGGTTGAGCTCTGGCAGGTACTGGCATACTCCTAGGGGTCCTCCTCAGTATTTTCTCAGTCTCCAGCAGATGAAGATGTTTTTATTTATCTCTCCTCAATTTTATTACTTTCTCTTTGTTCTTCCTTTTCTCCCTGAATGCACCCAGAGCTCACAGGAGGTGTATCTCTGGGTTTCCCAGGACATAGCAGACACATGTCATAGCCTAATCTGGACTTGCCCTGAGGTGAGCTCCTGGTCTTTGAGGTCAGTGCAGCTCCCTCCACCGGCTACTCCCAGCCACAAACCACAAGGGTCTGCAGGCTAGATGGAAGACAGCTAAGTTCAGTTGATCCTCACATCGGACATTGACATATGCTGTCCGGTTCTTGGGACTTCAGCTACGCTGCAGAAAACTGTTGAGTGACAGCTCTTCTTCTTTCCTCCCCCCTCCCTTCGGGATAGCGAGGGGCAGAGCTGGCTTTTGCCACTGTCGGGGCTCCGGTTAGCACCCCACTCTCCTTGAGGCTGTCTTCTCTGGAGCCGCGGCTATCGACAGATAGTTTCACCGCTGTTTTTTGGGAGCTATTTAACTTTTGTTTGCCTTTTCGTACCATTTTCGGCCAGTGGCCATTTTCGTGAGCGCGCAATCGCGCTCCCGATGGCCATTTTCTGAAAAGAAAGAGTTTGCTTAGTCTTTGGATTAAACAGATCACACTTATTTTTTCTTTCTCAGTGTCTGTTACACATTTTAGAGTGAGTTAAACTCGACTTAACTGTTTAAAATAACCAAAAAACCGACAAGGCACAGCCATGCCGGGCATCAGTATGTCGCTGCATAGGCTGTAATAGAAAACAGAAGGCCTTGTCTGACAGGATGTGCACATCCTGTCTCTCCCATCCAGGGGAATCATCAAGGGGCCCTTCAGTCGCTCTCTCTTCCCTGGATGCCCCTCCGATGTCACTGCTCCCGTCTCTAGATGGTCTGCAGTATGTGCCCACCATGAACGGGTCTCAGGCTGCTCTACTGTTATTTCGCAGGCAGCCTCCTCGCAACTTCAGCCTAGCACAGATTCATCAGATGCACAATTTCTGGCGCTGTTTTGCCAAGCATGGGCCCTTTGGCAATCCGACTCTTCAGAGGGGGTCCCTAAGTCTGTGGCTTTTCCGGACAAAGGGACGGGTGCATCGTCACATCTTAAGCACTCTGATAAGTTGCCAGACCGAAAGGGGGTACACCCTTCTAAGACGGGCTCCTATGGTTTAGGCGACAGATCGGTGGTTCCTGAGGAAGACGATTCCTCGGCAGAAGGCAGCCTAGCATGTTCTGATCGGGAAGATGGGGAGTATTCTCCATTGGACTCTTCAATAACTGTGCCAGAAGATTCGCAAGATATCCATCTTTCCCAGAAGGAGGAATTACCTGCTTTGATAGAAAAGGTGGTCCAAGCTCTACGGCTCTCTGACCCACCTGAGGCGGACAGTTCCCAGACACAGTCTCAAGCGGATCCGATTTTACAGGGAAATACATAAACCATCCAAGGCCTTTCCCTTCCCTGCGGAACTGCAACAAATGGTGTCTCGGGAGTGGGAAACCCTGGATACCTCTCTGCATACGGCACACCGTCTTGAACAACTATATCTCTGGTCCCCACCAGAGATGGAGCAGTGGCTCTCATATCTGAAGGTGGATGCGGTGATGACAGGAGTGATCAAGCATGCCACCATTCCTGTCGAGGGTGGTGCAGCACTCCGAGACCAACAAGACCGTAAAGTCGAGAGTCTCTTGAAGGCCCTTTCATCTTCCACTCTGGCGCTGCAGGCGACTGTTTGTGGGGGCCTGGCGACACAGGCCTTACTGCACTGGATTCAGCGTCTGTCAGATGATCCAGCCATGGGACATCTAGAATCCGTCACTGCCTTTTTGGCAGACTCCTTCTATGATTTGTTGCACCTCTCAGCTCGTTCAGTGGCAGCTGTAATGGTGGCAAGGAGATGGCTATGACTGCGACAGTGGGCAGCGGATGTCGCCTCCAAGACCCGCCTCTCGAAGCTCCCATTTAAGGGGAGACTCCTGTTTGGGGAAGATCTCAATAAATTGGTAAAGGATCTCGGGGAAGTTAAGCCTCAACGTCTACCAGAAGATCGCCTGAAGACCACATCACGGCGCTTATTCCGGTCTTATAATCAGAACTTTCAACGATTTTCAAGACCTCGAGACTCATGCAGATACCGCTCGTTTAAGCCTGCTCCCTCTTCGCTTCCCTCTGGATGCTTTGGACAAAGAACTCAATCCTTTTGAGGGGCTCAGAAAAGCAGTGAGTCCTATTCAGGGACAGGAAAGTTCTCTGCAACCATGTGTCCTTCCCGCTGATGGGACGGGCAGCCCACTCGAGACCTTGCCTCCAGTAGGAGGTCGATTGGCACTCTTTTCTCGACAGTGGGCAAATATAACCTCCGATCAATGGGTTCTCGACATTATATTGCGGGGCCATTCCTTCGACTACTGGCGTCCTATTCCCAGCGCTTTCCTGCTCTCTTCAGCAGGGGCTCCCAGGAAAAGAGTGGCCATCCAAACCACCCTGCGCCAGCTCCTCCTACTCAACACCATTCGTCCGATTCCAGCCTTAGAAAGAGGACTAGGCCGCTATTCCATCTATTTCATGGTGCCCAAGAAGGACGGCTCGTATCATCCAATTCTGGATCTCAAGGGGGTCAACCGCAGTCTTCGAGTTCCACACTTCAGGATGGAAACACTTCGCTCTGTCATTCAGGCGGTGCGCAAGGGAGAATTCCTTGCATCTCTCGACCTTGCAGAGGCATACTTTCACATCCCCATTCGGTCCGAGCACCAACGCTTCCTTCCTCTAGCCATCTCAGCAACTCAACTTTCTAGGGGCAAGATTCGACACCCGCAAGGGCCGCGTGTTTCTGCACATTATATGAGATTTCCTACACTTGGAATTAGACTACGAGTTTCTACTTCACACACCCATTATGTTATGTGGTAAGGTTACGTTTGAAACAAGTTTCAACGTTCTACCTGAAAGTCAGATTTTTGGCTTTTCTGAGTGCACATTCTATGAGATTTCCTACACTTGGAATTAGACTGCAAGGTTCTGCTTCACACACCCTTTGTTATGTGGTAAAGATACTTTTGAAACTAGTTTCAACAGTCTACCTCAAAATCAGATTTTTGGCCTTTCTGATTCTGCACATTCTAAGAGATTTCCTAAACTTGCAATTAGACTACGAGTTTCTACTTCACACACCCATTATGTGTTTTTGACACAAGAGTGCTTCCTCAAGCTGTCGGCACAACTTCATCTGTTCCTGCTGCATGCCTCTCCTTGGGTTTGGGATTACCTTCAGATCCTGGGAACTATGGTGGCCACCATTGAGCTGGTGCCCTGGGCAAGGGCTCATAAGCGCTGTCTTCAGAATGCACTTCTCTCGCGATGGTCCCCAATATCGGAGGATTACCAACTCTGTCTCCCGCTCCTACCAAAGGTCAGATGCAGCCTTCGTTGGTGGCTGTCCCTGCACAATCTGCTCCAGGGTGTACCCCTGGAAAATTTCGCACTGGATACTAGTGACAACAGATGCCAGTCTCTCCGGTTGGGGAGCTCACTGCCTGTCTCATACAGCGCAGGGAACTTAGGCGCCTCACGAGTCTCGTTGGACTATCAATCGGCTAGAGGCTCGGGCAGTCTGCCTCACATTGCGGTGCTTTCTACACTTTCTGAAGAATCAGGCAGTTCGAATCCTCTCCGACAATGCAACTGCAGTATCTTATCTCAACCGCCAAGGAGGCACAAAGTGTCAGGGAGTAACAAGAGAAATGAATCTTCTTTTTCCTTGGGCGGAGAGGCATTTACGGGCCATATCAACGCAACATATCGCGGGGACAAGCAACGTCAAAGCCGACTTTCTCAGCCGGCACACTCTCGATCCCGGAGAATGGGAACTTGCTCCGGAGGCCTTTCAGGTCATAGAGCAAAGATGGGGGTTACCGGAAATGGACATCGTGGCCTCAACATCAAATGCCAAAGTGCCAGTTTTCTTCAGTCGCTGGAGGGAACATGGGTCAAAGTGGATAGATGCATTGGCACAGCCATGGCCGAACCACGTTCTGCTATACGTGTTTCCTCCGTGGGCCATGATTGGGAAAGTTCTCCATCGGATCATGGAGCACCAGGAACCGGTGATCCTGTTAGCTCCAAACTGGCCCCAAAGACCCTGGTACACAGAACTCGTGCGCCTGTCTTGGGAAGTCCCTCTGCAGTTGACAGCTTCTTCAAGCCTTCTTTGACACGGTCCAATCTCCATGGAAAACCCTGCTCCCTACTCACTTATGGTTTGGCACTTGAATGCCGCAAGTTAACCCGCAAAGGCTACTAGCAGAGTGGTGGCTACTCTTCTCAATGCTCATCGATCTTTGACATCTCTAGCATACACTCGTGTTTGGTGCGTTTTTGAGATATGGTGTTCGTGGCACAAAGTCTCCCCATGGCATACAGACATTCCAGAAATTCTAGCCTTTCTGCAGGAGGGCCTGGATAAGGGGTTAGCCCTCGGGACTCTTCGAGTGCACGTGGCCACTTTAACTTGTTTCTCAAAGGCGTCAAAGTGCTACGTCCGCCCATACGTCCGTTAGTACTGAAGAAAACTGGCACTTTGGCATTTGATGTTGAGGCCACGAGGTCCATTTCCGGTAATCCCCATCTTTGCACTATGACCTGAAAGGCCTCCGGAGCAAGTTCCCATTCTCCGGGATCGAGAGTGTGCCGGCTGAGAAAGTCGGCTTTGACGTTGCTTGTCCCCGCGATATGTTGCGCTGATATGGCCCGTAAATGCCTGGGATCTTGCCTTAGTCCTGAAGGCACTTATGGACCAGCCTTTTGAGCTCCTCAAAGAGGCTGCTCTTCGGGACTTAACGCTTAAAGCAGTATTTTTGGTAGCAATAACCTCGGCTCGTAGAATCTCCGAATTGCAAGCTCTTTCATGTTGGGACCCCTATCTCTCCTTTTCGGCAGAGGGCGTCTCTCTTCGAGCGGTTCTCACCTTCTTGCCTAAGGTCCTTATGCCTTACCATCTCAATCAGCCAGTATTACTGGCCGTCTTTTGGATAGAGCAATGCTCTGGACAGCATAAGAATCTCAGGGCGGTAGACCTCAAGAGAATTCTGTGTAGGTATCTGAAAGTTATCAATCCTTTTCGTAAATCGGACCATCTCTTCATGCTTTTTGCGGGTCCTCGAAAGGGTCTCACTTCCTCTAAGTCTACTATTGCTAGATGGCTACGTCAGGCCATTGAGGCGCTCCTCTCGATATCTGTTGCGCGGCAACCTGGTCGTCGTCAACCTTCATTCGGCATTACCGACTAGACATCCAGGCGCAAGAAGATAGTCAGTTTGGAGCTGGGGTGTTTTCAGCAGCTCTCTCTGCCCACCCTAGAGGTCATTAGCTTGGGTACTTCCCGCTTTTCTGGACTGGTCTAGCAGGATAAAATGGAAGGAGAAATTTCACTTACCATTAATTTCCTTTCCTGAAATCTTGCTAGACCAGTCCAGGTCCCACCCAGCTGTCAGTTGCAGTATTTCTGGTGCAGTAGAGCCGAAGACCCTTCTTTACGGGCGTCCTAAAGAAAATTTAATACAGTGGGATGTCCCAGAGACGTCTTTTCTGCATCTCTTGTTCATGTATATATTTGAGACAGTTTTCTCGCATGAACTTTGTTGGCCTTATTAGCCAGTTTTCATAGTAACATTTTTTGCTAAGCAGAGTATACTGAGGAGGACCCCAAGGGGTATACCAGTACCTGCCAAGGCTCAACCAATCAGAGCTCTGGAAGTTGTTTTCTCTGTCTCCAACATCTGCTGGAAGGGGAACACAACTCGCTTGTCTGGACTGGTCTAGCAGGATTCCAGGAAAGGAAATTAACGGTAAGTGAAATTTCTCCTTTGAAAATGAACAGGAAAGGGCACAAACTAAAATATATTCATCTGCTAAACTGATGAGAAGGGACCATCTTTTACATATGCCTGTACAGCACTGTGTACGCCTTGTAGTGCTATACAAATGATTAGTAGTAGTAGTAGTAATACTATAGTAGTTGGTATGGAAGGGCAGACTGGATAAGCCATATAGTCTTTTTCTGCCATCATGTTTCTATGTTTCTAATAGACACACTCTGTCACGCCCATAGCCCCTTACAGCATTGTGGAGGGGCGTGCTTGTTATAGCAGATTCCACCACTTCAGCAATGTGCCTGACTGACTGACTTTGAAGTGCACCATGGGAAAGGTAGTCCAGTCAAGTTACACTTGACTTTTAGGCAGAAAAACACTCTTTTGTAGTTGGTCGAGAGTTAAGGCATTGACAGAATTTATTTATGAGGTAAACGCAAATAAGGTTCACAAATTGTCACCTATTGGATTTCTTCTCCAGGATTATATTTAGTACAACAGGATATAACTGAACTTAAGCACAAACAGCTTGTAATGTCTTTCAATGCAAAGCAGAATGTCCTTTCCACAGCCACTGCTAGCAAACATGCCTAGCAGTGCTGTTTAAAACAAAACAAAAAATAGCAGCTTCACATGAACAGCTCTCTTTTCTGTTCCAAAAGAAACTTCTTAAATCCACCGTGAGTACGGCATAAGCTCTGCACTGCACTGACTTCAGCTGGTCAATGAGCAAACAATTAAGCAGCTGCAGACATTCTCAGCACAAGTATTTTCCTTTTCAAAGAACGTTTTCACTTCACATACAGGCTCTCTAGGGTACTGGACTCTGGAAGGTTCCCTTATGATGTATTCCCTCTCAGGACTTCTTTGTGCTTGGCAGTTTGGCATAAAGAACAGTCCATGTAAGAATCATCCTCTTCCAGAACTAATTCCTGTTTTCCTAGCTGCATGGGCTCTACTTCTGGCTCAGAGGGCTTAGCTGACTGCCTCCCATCAGGACAAGCGCTGTCTGCAGCAAATCTGTAATGCTCCCAATCAGACAGGCTTCCAAAACTCATACCTGGGTCAAGGCTTCGTTCAGTGGTTCCTCCCTCATATTCTGGCCAGCATGTTTCTGAGCTTCCCTGTCTTGTCCCCCAGCATGGGCTCTTGGTTCTCAGGGCTTCAGCTCCATTTCTCTTCCAGTAGGCATTCCTACTCCTTCTCCTTCCTGAATATTCTGTCCTAGCTTTAAACCTCCCAGGCTCTAACCCTGCCCTTTCTCCTCTCAGGTGTTGCAAATCAGTCTGCCTCTTGGCAGCTGAGTAATTTGGAAAGTCAGTGACGTAAGGGTTCCTTACTCTGAGCTTGCTTTCCCCCTCCTTCTCACCACTAGGGACACTCTGCAACCTATTGCAGCCTGGTACAATCTGGTTTCTAGGTACAACTGAGGTTTTGTATCTCTGACCTGGCAATACAGGTCCTTTGATAAGGGTAAATTCCCCCTCTTTATCCTTGTTTTTTGGGCCCTGATAAGCTTCCTTATCGCAACTCCAGTCACCAAATTTAAGACTCAGTATGGTAACCTACAGTACCTTCTGCTCACAATTCTGATGAAGCATAACCTTAATACCTATCTTCACACTGTTCCCTGTGTGCAGTTCTTCTGACACCTCAAAGGACTAAATGGGGATATTCAGTGGCAGCAGCTAGCACTGCAAACATGGCTAGCTGTCACCGTTGAAAACTAACCTTGGATATTCAATGCCGGGGCCATAGCCAGCCACTGATATTGAATATCCGGGTTGCTGCAGAAGCCGGAAGCTAACTGGGCAGTGGTGATATTGAGCCACTGCCTGGTTAGCTTCTGTGGGTAAAGTTAGGCCTTGCCAAGCCTGACTTTACCCGTGAGTTGCTAACTGGGCAGTGGCTCAATATTGCCATTACCCGGTAAGTGACGGATGCTGCATCTGCTCTGCCCCGGAATGCCCTAATGCTAACTGCGTAGCATTGGGACATGTAGCAGTGGTACCTGTGGTTAGTGCCACTGAATAACCTGCTACCAGTATTTACACAGTTTGCAAATCTGCAAACCATGTAAATGCCTTTGAATATCTCTCCTATGATCTTTGCTAATTTATGCAAATCCACCATCAGTAGATCCCTAGTATTAATTTCCTATTGGTCACACCACTTTGTGGTATATACTCTTCCTTCCTTGATCCTTGATTTCATATTTGAAGAAGGGACCTATCTGGTCTCCAAAGATTATGGGCCTGATATTAGCGGTGGCAGCTAGTGCCGCTAAAGCAGCTAGCCGTCGCTGCTGAACTAAAGACCCAGATATTCAATGCCAGGGTCATATCTAGCCACTGTCATTGAATATCTGGGTCAGCCAGATAGCAAAGAAGCTAACCAGGCAGTGAAGATATTCAGCCACTGCCCGGTTAGCTTCTGTGATGAGTTAGGCCATGCTTTAAGGTGCCTAACTTTTTCCATTTAGCACCATTGCCCAGTTATTGCCAGATGCCTCCTCGGCTCTGTCCCAGTCCTAGCTGGCTAGCATCAAGGAGTTCAGTGCTGGCACTCAGGGATAATGCTGCTGAATATTCTGGTGACCGTGGTTAATGTGGTTAGCAAGTCTGCTATTAGGTTGATACAGAAAACGAGCGCGGCCTTTCAGCACCCAAAACAGCATGTTTAAGTACACTTTAAGCACATTTCAGCTAAAGTCAAATGCAGAAAAGAGATGGATGCACATTTAAACACCGGCAGAAAAACTAGCGCACAATTAATGCAAAGTCTATTTAAATAGAAGGCAAATGAGCTGCATATACTGAACTGGTATGCAAATAATGGCTGTGCCCGACGCAGAGGCAGATGTAGAGGATTGTGCAATCAGCTTTAGCGCCAATCTCTCTATGCCTGGATCTGAGGTGGTTTAAACCTCTAGCACATGCCCCCAATGAGATTTTGATGGCATCGGGGGTGATCCTGGCATCGAGAAAAGCCCCCAATGCCATCAAAATACTGTTGGGGGGCCGGTGCCCTGATGGAAAGTCACTCCCTGGTGGTCTAGTGGCCCGATCCCAGTACCTCCCACCCTGCTTTAAAAAAAACTAACTTGGTGGTCTAGCGGCCCCAGAACCCCCCCACCCCATTTCGACCACCAGGTTAGTTTTTTTTTAAGTGGGGTGGGAGGTTCTGGGGCTGCTAGACCACCAGATTAGGTTTTTTTTTAGTGGCCCCAGAATCCCCTTCCGGTATCTTTCAAAGCAGGAGCGCTACCTATGTACCCCCACTCTAGGTCTGCCACCTTGGAGAATGGTGGGGCCTGGCCCAGCATGGTGCATCCTGGGATGCACCAGGCGAGGTCAGACTGCCAGGATGCACCACATGGGGCCAGGCACTATCATTTTCCAAGATGGTGGACCGAGAGCAGGAACGTGTATGTGGTGCTCCCACTTTGAAAGATTCTGGGAGGGGGGGTTCTGAGGCCGCTAGACCACCAGGTTAGTTTTTTGCTTTGTTTTGTTTTGTTTTTTTTAAGTGGGAAGGGGATTCTGGGGCTGCTAAACCACCAGGAATGATTTTTTTCCCAATGCCATCAAAATCCTGTCGGGGCTGATATGCAAATTAGCCATGCGGTGCCCATTTCTCCGGGAGAGCATGCCAAACCAGCACCGATTTCTTGTTCGCATGTGCTTGGCTTGCTGTCCCAGTTTAACACTGCCGTTTTGCGCACAGTTTAACATGTGGCTCATTTGCATATGAGCCCCTTTCTGCATAGCTGCGCTGAAGTCATGCGCTATTGGTGCGCTGCAAACAGGTGTAAAAAGCTGATAGCGCATGACTTCAGCGTCCACATTTTGCATTGGCCTGTATGTTAATTATGTTGAATATCTCTCCCTATGTGTAAACTCATTTTTGTACAATTTTCCTGCAGGCTCAATGGAAGGTGTTGCAAATAATTCAGAGAGGTGAAATTATAAAAACTTGTTTAATGGAGATCACCCATTGACACCAATTACATGTCTGAACAAAGGACATACCGATTATATATTGCACTTAAAACCTTTTTTGGATTAAAAAGATTCCCCTTGCTTTTAAAGTTACAGGGTATCAGAAAATGGCCAAGAGGAGAAGATTTTTAGGTCTTTATTGTGCTTCTTACTGACTGCCAAAAACTAATTTGCAACCTGCTAGAAGGAGAGAGATATAGGTGTCAGATATTCCCTAGGTTTCTGGATTGATGTTTTCAGACACCTATAAGAATGTGACTCTAAAAGGGGCTGTCTCATGTCATAGCTTCATTTTCTCCTACCTGTGGTTTGCACAGAAACTGCTAATGTATGAGATGAGAAAATAGTGAATATCTTATCTTATAATTTTGTCCTCGGGCCAGGTTAGGCGTTCAGTGGCAGTTGTATGGACAGTGGTTTGAATTTATCTTTATTTCTCTATCATCCTGCTAGACCAGTCCAGATAAGTGGATTATGCTCCCTAGTTAGCAGGTGGAGGCAGCATAGACTGACCAGATTTCTGTGATGTCATCACTAGTATGCTCTGCTGCAGCACTGAGAGAAGCCAGTATTGTCTGCCTCCAGCAGGTGGCCTTTCCCACCTCCTTTCTGAGCCCATATGAAAGCTCATGTCCTCTTAGAGGAGGCAGCAGAGCTGTGACTGAGGGGCTCCAAGGTACTGGTTTGGCTGTATCCTCTGTCTCTTGTGGAGATGGAAAAACCTTTTGGGGTTCTTAAGCTGCATGCACTTGTCATGGTGTTAGTGAAGTGCATGACCATGCTGGTGGAAGATGGCACTTTGCTGGAGGAGTCTCATGATAGGAAAGTGAAGGCCCTCCTCAGGAATGCTTTTACAACTTCGGCCTTGGCACTCAGAGCACTTTTTATGGGGGTAGGCTCGAGTGCTCTTATGTTTATGTTTATGTTTATGTTTGTGCTGGATCCAGGAATTGCTAGATAACTCGGAGGTTGCGAGATTCAAGTCTGGAGTATCGTTTGTGGTGGATGCCTAGTACGACTTGCATAAGATCTTTAAGACCATAGCAGCAATTGTGATAGCCTAGTGTTAACTCTGGCTCTGGCTCTGGAACTGGTCTGCTGATGCTGCGTCTAAACTATGGCTGAGTAAATTCCACTTAAAGGCAAATAGCTCTTTGTGGAAGACCTAGAAAAGTTGGTGAAGGAGCTGTGAAAGGTTTGTCCACAGAGGCTTCCAGAAGATAGGCCCAAGGGTTTTTTCACAGGGCGCAGTGGGGAATGTGCAGATGTTTCAGAGTGGGAAAAAGTTCTGGCACAGCCTATTCCTCCTATGGGTCTAAGCCCAAGCAAGATCAGCTCTTTCGTAGAGTCCAGCACTCGTGGGACTCAGTGGGAGTCTCTTCTGGAGCCAGTAAACCCATTCAAGGAGATCTGGTGGGTCCCTTCTGAGAGAGTCGGGGGGGGGGGGGGAGGGGCACCACTGGCTGTTTTGCTCAGAATGGACCCATATTACAATAGCCCAAGGGGTCCTTGAGATCCTCAAAAAGGGGTATACACTGAAGTTTGCGGGGCCTTTTCAGGAGGCACCTGTAGATTTTCCTTGTGGCTCCATGGCTAAGTAAATGAATGGTTATTGAGGAAACTCTTCAGTGCCTCCTACAGTTGCAGGCTTTCATACCTGTATCCTCTGCAGAGCACAGTTAGGGGAAGTATTCCATTTAATTTGTGGTACTGAAGAAAGGTGGATCCTTCTTTCTCATTCTGGATTTGAAGGCAGTCCGTGCCAAACTTCAGAGTATCCATTCCGTATGGAGACTCCCATAGGTTTACTAGAGGCAGGTCTTGTCAAGCAAATCTGATTTCTTTGAATGGGTGACCAGAGAGTTGGACCAAGGGAGAGCCCTAGATGCGGTGTACTTAGATTTCAGTAAAACCTTTGACACTGTTCTGCACAGGCGATCTATAAATAAATTTAGTATCCTAGGGATGGATCCTAAAGTGACTTTATTTATTTATTTATTTATTTACATTCTCTTATATACCGCGCTATTCTGCATCAGTGCGGTTTACATTGAACGAACTGAAATTACATTGAACAGGGTATTATAACTTGGAGATAACTATTTTACAGGGAACATGGGCTATGGAGGGTTAAGTGGCTTGCCCAAGACCACAAGGAGCACCTGTGGGACTAGAAACCCCAGTCCTTCCGGCCCAAGGTTGCTGTCCTCTAGTGGGATTTGAACCCCCGACCTTCCGGCCTGAAGTACCTTGCCCCAACCACTAGGCTACTCCTCCACAAAATGCCATCAAAATCCTGCTGGGTGTGATGGGGTATATGTCCCATCACAGATGGAGTCTCGGGGGACTCCAGCCAGTCCCTGCTCTGGGGGTGTGGACCCATCTAGGAGGGGACCCCTAGAGCAGCAGACGAGGACACCCAGGAGCTCAGTAAGGGCCTGAGCCCCTGCTTCCCTTCCGGCCAGGAGACATAGGGCCTGGATCCCTGACAACACCTGGGATAAGAGAGAGGTGGAAAGGGAAGTTAGGGCCCGGATCCCCATGGAGGTAGACCTCCTTAGGGAGGATCAAGGGGACCCTGGTGGGAGGAGGAGATGGAGCTGGGAAATGAGCTACAGTTAGTCCCTGAAGAAACACCCATGGACATTCAGCCAGTAGATAACCCACCAGACTTGGGGTGGTAGTAGCAACAGACAGCTATGTGGGAGATGGCAGGGCATCCAGGTACTTCCACACCTGGGACACACTCTGGCTGAATCCAAGACTTCAAGGAGGGGGAATTTATTATCTCCAGGAACAAGCAGGAATGTAGTCTTCACATATGGGTATTGTCGGTACCGACGGAGCCTGCGCAGGAACGCTCCCCAGCATCCAATAGGAAAGCTTTTGGGAGCATCCCACAGTGCCTGCGTGCTGCCTTCCCGCCTTGCCAAACTGTCCCTCTCCAGTTCTTCGTTTTCCGCGGAACCGACAGGTCGCACATCCTGTCACCGCAGAAAATAATTCCCTTCTATTCTTCTTTTTTGTGGTCGCGTCTGCCTTCCTTCAACGCTACACCGGTACCGCCGGTGGTTCTTTCTTTTTTTCCAGAAAAAAAAACATCTTTTCTTCTGGAGTCTTTTTCAGGTTTTTTCTCCTCAGGTGCCACGTGCCATTTTGGGCACTAGGCCCAACTTTTCCTTTAAAATGGAAAAACCCGCTTCGGGTTTTAAAAAGTGTTCCAAGTGTGGCGGTACCATTTCCTTCACCGACACCCTTGAGTGGTGCCTCAAATGTTTAGGTCCTGACCACTCTATTTCGGAGTGTGTTGCCTGTGGGATGATGTCGAAGAGGGGCCGGCAGAACCGAGCTGCTAAACTTAGCACCCTTTTTCCCTCCGATGCAGCCTCTGTGGCATCGACGTCTTCCAGGGCTTTGTCTTCTTCCCATGGATCTCAGGTAACTAAACATAAATCTAGCCGGTCCTCAAAGGGTAGGTCTCCCTCTAAGCATCGAGATGCCTCTGGCGTTGCCCTTGAGGGACTTTCACCAGCAAAATTGCCTTAGCGGGAGTCTTCAGCTTCCAAAGCATTAACGGGGCTCCAGGATGTTCTTGAGGCCTCAACCTCGGCAGAACTACTGGTGCCATGCCCTGGGGTACCGGCTGCTTCATCCAGTACCGATACCCAAGCATCGGCAGCATCGATAGACCAGAGATTCTTGGCTATTGAACGCAGTCTGGTGGCTCTTCTCACGGCCTCGATGCCCTTGAAACCGCTTCAGACAATTCAACCGGTACCGGCACCGGTATCGACAGCATCAATATCGGCAGGTATTCTACCGGGACCGAGTCATGCTTATCCATCCGGTATCAACAAGTCGGTACCGGACCCCTCCGATGCCGACTTTGATCGGTACCAGTACCGTGCCTTACACGATCACCCGGATCGGAGGTACTTTGAATCCTTGGATGAGTCTGAAGACTCTGAAAGCTCTGCCGATACCAGAGTACTTCTTCCTGAGGATTCTTCTTCTCCTCAGCGTAGGATGTCTCCACCAGAGGATATGTCCTTTCAGGATTTTATCCAAGATGTGGCTCAAGGTCTTTCCATCACAGTGGCTCCTGAAAAAGAGCCTAGGGCAAAGGAATTAGAAATCCTACAATACCCTAAAGCTCCCAAGGAGGCAGCTACCTTACCTATTCATGAGATCTTGCATGATCTCATGTTAAGGATGTGGGAAACACCTCTAACCACATCTCCTCACTCTCAAAGACTCGACACCATGTATCGAGTTCCTCCCTGTCCTGGGTTTCAGAAGACTCAGCTACCACACCATTCCATGGTGGTGGAATCAGCTATGAGAAGGATCAAGAGTGCAAAAAGGCATGCATCTAATTCTCCAGGACGTGAGTGTAGGACTCTTGACGCCTTTGGATGTCGAACCTTCCAGGCTTCCATGCTTTCTGCTAGGATCAGTTCCTATATTTTATATATGGGAATGTTCCTTAAGGAGGTCACAGGAAATTTAGAGCTTATGAGCCCTCTCCTTCCTGATGATAAGAGGAGGGATTACCTCGCCCTTGTCAAACATGCTCAGGATGTTTCCAAGTTTGTCAATCATGCAGTCTTTGACTGCTTTGAGTGCATAAGCAGAACCTCTGCTCTTGCCATAGGTGCACGTAGGATTGCCTGGCTCCAGGCATACTGACTTGGAACTTTGGGTACAGGATAAACTAGGAAATATTCCTTGCACAGGAGAGAATCTCTTTGACAAGAATTGGCAGGAAAAAGCTAATGAGATAGATGCTGACAATATCACCTTGGATAGATTGTCTAAATCTACAGCTGATCCTGCAATGAAGAAATCCTACAAGAAACCATTCTTCAGTAAGAAGAAGTTTTATCCCTCCTATACCCAACAGGGACATTGTTTGGGCCAGTCTGCCCAAAAGGGACAGCAGCAACAACCTAGGCAAAGAAAAACAAAAGCTGCTAAGCCTAAACCGGCTCAGCAGACTCAGCCTCCACAGGGGTTTTGACTCCTATCTAGAGAACTTTGCCTTCCTGGCCCTGAACAGTCCAGAACCCTCCACCATTCCAGGAAGGTTATGTCATTTTGCCCCCAGATGGGGGTCAAATAACAGCAGAATATTGGACTGTCTATTGTAAGAGAGGGGTACAAGCTTCATTTCCTCAGCATGCCCCCTCCTACAATGGTAAGACAATTAAATTCTCAGACCTCTCTCAACAACCAGTTAGGTCAAGAGGTTACTTTGCTTCTTGCCCAAGGGGCAGTAGAAGAGGTACCCATTCTACAACAGGGTACAGGGTTCTACTCCCCCTATTTCCTTATTCCAAAGAAAACAGGAGGACACAGACCCATTTTAGACCTCAGAGAATTGAACAAATTCCTGTTCAAAGAGAAGTTCAAAATGATTTCTCTAGGAACTCTGCTGCCATACTTTCAGAGTCAGGATTGCCTTTGTTCTCTAGATCTCAAGGATGCGTACACTCATGTTCTCATCCATCCAACTCATTGAAAGTTCCTTTGCTTCCTATTTCAAGGGAAGCACTACCAATACAGGGTTCTTCCTTTTGGCCTGGCCTCGGCACCAGGGGTATTCACAAAATGCATAGCTGTGGGGGCAGCATTTCTTCGCATCCTAGGAATATTCGTCTTCCCTTACTTAGACGACTGGCTCATTCGAGCCCCTTCAGAGCCAGAGGCCAGGGTTGCTCTCTCTTTCACAATGCGCATCCTTCAGTATTTGGGACTTGTCATAAACTTCCCAAAATCTAACCTTGCTCCCACTCAGTCCCTAGAGTTTATAGGAGCTCTGTTGGATACCAGACAGACAAGGGCCTACCTTCCACAGGCCGCTGCCTTCGCATTGTGCAGTTGGCTTCCAAAGCAGTGTTAAAACCTCACCTCAAATGTGACAGTTGCTAGGCCACATGGCATCCACCGTGCATGTGGTTCCTTATGCTCGCCTCATATGAGGGCAGCCCAGTGGACTTTATCCACTCAGTGGGCTCAGGCGTCAGGTTGCCTGTCAGACAAAATAGCAAACTCATATTGCCTTATTTTGTCCCTCCAATGGTGGCAGTCTCTCCAGAACCTTTTGGTGGGGTCTCCTTTTCAGCAACCCTCACCCCAAGCCACTCTAACAACAGATGCTTCACAGGTGGGTTGGGGAGCCCACCTGCAAGGCCTCTCTACCCAGGGTACCTGGACTCCACAGGAGGCCTATCTACACATCAATCTGCTGGAATTCAGAGCAATCTTCCTTGCTCTTCGAGTATTCCACACCCAGCTCAGCTACAAGACAGTCCTAGTTCAAATGGACAATCAAGTAGCCATGTTCTATGTGAACAAGCAAGGCGGAACAGGCTTTCTGTCGCTATGCAACAAAGCTTTGCGACTTTGGGCCCTCGCCAGAGAGCATCAGATTAATCTCCTTGCGGTGTGTCTTCCAGGCATTCAAAACTCTTGGGCAGACAGACTCAGTCGAGTTCTGCTTCCACACGAATGGTCTCTCTATGCGGACCAGGTGGCCAAAACTTTCCAAATTTGGGGAACCCCAGACCTAGACCTCTTCGCAAGTCCGCTGAATGCCAAACTTCCCCGGTTCTGTTCCAGAATTCAGGCTCAGGGTTGTCAGGCCAGGGATGCTTTCCTCCTCCATTGGGGCCAGGACTTCCTGTATGCTTTTCCACCCATTCCCCTAATTCCAAAAACCCTGTTCAAGCTTCAGAGAGACAGAGGTCATATGATTCTCATAGCTCCACATTGGCCATGGCAAATGTGGAACCCTCTGCTCCTACATCTCTCTCAAGCTCCGCCTCTGGAGTTAGGATCTGCTTCAGATCTCCTTTCTCAGGAGGACGGGATGCTGTGGCATCCCAATCCCCAGTCTCTGCATCTCAGGGCCTGGCTGCTGAAAGCCTAGAACTTCACGGTCTTAACCTTTCTCAACAGGTAAAGGATATCCTTTATGCTTCCAGGAAGCCTTCCACAAGATGCTCTTATGCTTTCAAGTGGAAAAGGTTTACCATATGGTGCTCGCAGAAGGGTCTTAACCCTCTTGCGATACCTCTGGAATCATTACTGGAGTATCTCCTTCATTTGTCTAATGCAGGGCTTAAGACCAATTCAGTGAGAGTTCATTTGAGTGCTATTGCAGCTTCTTTCAAGCCTCTAAATGGGCAACCTATTTCCTCTCATAGCGAGATTTATGAGAGGCCTTCTTTTAACTAAGCCTCCCATTAAGCCGCCACCAGTGACATGGGACTTAAATTTGGTTCTTGGGCAGCTTATGAAACCGACTTTTGAACCATTAGCCACTACCTCTTTGAAATTCCTTTCAGGGAAGGTCATCTTTCTTATTGCAATCACATCAGCACGTCGAATCAGTGAATTGCAAGCATTGGTGGTTGATCCTCCTTGTACAAGGTTCCATCACGATAAGATAGTCCTTAGAACTCATCCACATTTTATGTCAAAGGTGGTGTCACCTTTTCATTTAAACCAAGCAGTTTACTTTCCTGTATTCTTCCCAAGGCCTCATGCCTCAAATGCAGAAAGGAATCTTCATACTTTGGATTGTAAAAGGGCTCTGGCCTTTTACTTACAAAGGACACAGCAACATAGGAAGTCCTCTCAACTCTTTTTGTTACTTTTGATCCTAGTCATTTGGGACTTCCAGTCTCCAAAAGAACACTGTCCAACTGGATTGCACAGTGTATATCTTTTGCCTATGAGAGTAAAAACCTTCCCCTGGAAGGCCATGTCACAGCTCACATGGCAGCCTCTATGGCTCATCTTCACTCTGTGTCTATCGACGACATCTGCCAAGCAGCTACTTGAGCTTCGGTTCATACCTTCACAGCCCATTACTGCTTAGACAAGGACTCCCGCCGGGATGCCTTGTTTGGTCAGGCTGTTCTTCAACACCTGTTCCATACTTAATCATCTCCTACCCACCATCCCTGGTAGGATGCCAGAGATCCATGGGGGGAAGTGGAGCCCTTTCAAAAGGGCACACAACTTCTGGGGTCTTTTCCCTGGCATCTGCAGCTAGGGAGTCCCCATATGTGAAGACTACATTCCTGCTTGTTCCTGGAGATAGCATAGTTACTCACCTGTAACAGGTGATCTCCGGGAACAGCAGGAATTTAGTCTTCACAACCCACCCACCTCCCCTAGGAGTTGTATCTCTCTATCTCTTTCTCTTTCTCTCTTTCCCTCTCTCTTTTGTCTCAGCTATAAACTCAACTGGAGAGGGACAGTTGGGAAATGCAGGAAGTCAGCACGCAGGCGCTGTGGGATGCTCCCAAAAGCTTTCCTATTGGACGCTGGGGAGCGTTCCCGCGCAGGCTCCATCGGCACCGACGATACCCATATGTGAAGATTAAATTCCTGCTGTTCCCGGAGATCACCTGTTACAGGTGACTAACTATGCTGTACTGTTCATTATGTATGTGTGTCTGAACTGAAGGACATTGGGAAGATGTAATTTGCATTATTCCTGATAGTATGCATATCTTTCATTTTTGTGCTGTTAAAAAAGACCCTGGTGAGGGCTACTTTGGACCAGGGGAGTGCAGTTGCCCAGAAGGAGGGGCAGATCCCAGCCTCAAGGGAATGCTAACAAACATGAACTTTGGGACCACTGGGTCTCTCACCCTAACTTACAGGGTAACCCCAGAGATAAATCTCCCTGCTAGGTAAAGCCATAAAGGTTGGTGCCTGGATTCTTCTTAGAGAGCAGATTAAGTTAGGAGGATTACTAGAAGCCTGCCTGCCTGCCTGACGGACGGACCTGGAGATGGATGATACCGAACTGGACCTGAGCCGGAGCAACACTGGGTTAGAAATTGGTCGAATGGGAGGTGACAAACGATACAGGTAAATGGAGCTCACTGAAATGAAGGATGTTACAGTCGTGTGCCACAGGGATCTCCTTGGTCTGATTCTTTTTAACATTTTTGTTAGTGATATTGCGAAAGGCTGTCTGGTAAGGTTTGCCTCTTTGCAGATAATACTAAGATCTACAATAGGGTAGACACCAAGGACAGAGTAGATAACATAAGAGGGGATCTAGCTAAGTTTGAAGAATGGTCTAGAATTTGGCAACTGAGATTTAACGCTAAAAAAATGCAAGATCATGCATTTCGGCTGCAAAAATCCAAAGGAGTGGTACAGTATAAGGGGTGAAGTACTTCTGTCCACGTATAATACAAATGAATTAAAATTGACTACTGATTATGCCTCATGCTTCAGCAGTGAGTTAGGGGTTAATATTCAGCCTCAGTTTTGCAGTTTGATGAGAAACTGTTTAAGTGACTGCAAGATGCTGGAAGACCAGGGAGGAGTTCTTCACAATGGAAATCAATTAAGGAAAACAAGAGAAGGATTCACCTAGCAAATGTGGACCTGTTAAGGAGAATGGGAAGAATTCTTTCTATTTTCCTGTTAAATGTAGACCAATTAAGGAGACATTTACCTTGCAAATGTAAACAGGATGGGAAGAGTCATCAATTGTAATGTTGGAGTTCTGAACTTCTGAAACCATGGGGGGTTGGGGAGGGTGTATCCCTTGAGCATTGTCAGACACCTGGCCAGTGTCTGGATTGTGTTTAATGGATGACTGCCCCTATCCTATGGAAATAAAATGGGTGCCTTTTTAGCCAGAAGGTAGAGAAACAAAGGGATCTCTTCTAGGAGCGGATGTGCTGCCTAGAAAAACTCCTGATTGAGAAGTCTCTTTTGTCTGGCTAAATCTGGGATCCATTTGGTCGAAGTGGGACATGAGATGAAGTTCAGAACACATTTGGTGATGTATTATTCTCCTGTAATTAATTGCTTTCTAGTTATCTTTTCTAGGTAAATAAGTGAATTACTTGCCTTTCTAAATAAGTCAAATAAGTGAACTTCAAGTTATCCTTGCTTTGTTTTATAAATAAACTACCTGTTTTCATTACAAGGTGTGCTAGCCTTTGTTGTAGCAAGACATCACGAAAGAAGAGTGGGACCTGGGCATGATTGTTTCTGATGATCTTAAGTGGCTGAACAGGTAAAAAAGGCAACGGTGAAAGCCAGAAGAATGCTTGGGTGTGTAGGGAGAGGAATGGCCAGCAGAAAAAAGGAGGTGACAGTGCCTCTATATAAGTCTTTGGTGAGACCTCATTTGGAATATTGTGTGCAATTCTGGAGACCACACCTTCAAAAGGATATAAACAGGATGGAGTGGATGCAGAGGGTTGCTACCAAATTGGTCAGTAGTCTTCATTATAAACCATATGGGGGCAGACTTAAAGATCTCAATATGTATACTTTAAAAGAAAGGTGGGATAGAGGAGAGATGATGGAGACTTTTAAATACCTCTATGGCATAAATACACAGGAAGAGAGCTTATTTCAATTGAAAGTAAGCTCTGCTATGAGGGGACACAGGATGGAAGTGAAGGGGATAGACTCAGAAGTAATATGTGGAAATATTTCTTTATGGAATAAGTGGTAGATGCATGGTATAGTCTTCCAGTGGAGGTACTAGACACCAGGATAGTTTCCGAATTCGAGAAAGCATGGGACTAACACAGAAGATCTCTAAAGGAAAATAAGGGATTATAGTAGTAGATTTGGAAGGGCAGACTAGATATGCCATCATGTTTCTATGTTAGGAATGCTCGATCAGCTAGTAAAAAGTGGCATATTCTGCATGATTTAATTGTGGAGTAATGATTTGATTTTTTATTTATTACAGAACTATGGTTTGCGGAAGGTGAGGAGGGTGGGTGTGGCAAGTTCCCTATTGTGCCCAGATGGTTATAAGTGTTTTCAGGTTGCTAGGAGGGGGAAGCGGGAAGGTGGCATGGCAGTGGTATTTCATATGTATATATTATCACAGATTTTTTCACTATTACTAATTTTCTCTCTTGTTAAACCGCTTTGATTGTATGATAAGGCGGTATAAAAATCCAAATAAATAAATAAATAAATAAATAAATAAACAATGGCGATTGTATCAGAGAATGTTGGAGACCTCTAATGGTTGTGAAGATATTTTGGTGGAGTTAAAGATTGAGAGAGAATTGTTTTTTGTTGCTGAATTGCAGCCCAATTCTTACCTAGGAGCAGTAGGGAGATGTAGGGGATAAGATTTGGGGAAGCAAGGTTAGATTTTAAGGAATTGTTTCTTAGGGGATTTTAATATTATTTGCGGGGAGAGACGTACTCCTTTTTTTACTTTTTTTTTATTTGATATGTGTTATCATCAGTAAAGGAGGTGACACGTGAAAGGGAATATTTTGAACTTAATCTTTGGGTCAGAGGAGAGTGTGAGGGATATAGGTTTGAAAGTGTAGAAGAGTATAGAGGTCCCGTGGTACCATTTAAGCTTGGAGTGGGAATTGGAGGAGTAATCAGCAGAAGATGGAGAAGTGGTGTAAGGGCAAAATAGAGAAGCTATTATGGGAGAAGGCCCTGAGTAGGCGACAAGTGGGGCGGGTGAATGAAATAGAACACATGCATGATTGGATGGAGGTGGTTCAGGGGGCTCTTGATGAGATGGCGAGCTGGAAGTTGTTAGATTAGTGAGCTGAAATTGAAAATTCAAGGGTGGTACTCCTCTGCCTTGATGGAAGAGAAAAGAGTTGAGGCAACTAGAGAAGAGATGGAGAAAGTCGAAGAAGATTTCTGTTAGGGATACCTGGAGAAAGAAAGCAAATGGTTACCATAAGAAGCTTTTAGGATGTGAAGCAGAAGTTTGTTTGGCAAGGGTGGAGGCTATGGGGAATAGACCAAAGGAGTTGTTTCAGATTGCGTGTCAGTTATTAGGTTTGACTGGGTGGGCGGTTGGGGAGCGGGTGGATGTAGAATTTATTGCAGATTATTTTGTAGATAAAGTGAAGAAGTTGAAAGTACAGGGAGGGGAAGAGAAGGGTGTGGGAGCAATACAGTGTTGGGGGTGGGGAGGAAAGATGGGAAGTGTTTCAGGTGGTCACGCAGCAGATGGTGAAGGGGCTCCTGCAGAGGTTGCATCTCTCTTGGATGCATTTGGACTCTATTCCAGGGCAAATATTGCAGCGTGGGCCAGAAGGTATGGTGGGGTTGGTCAATATTGTGAATGCATTATTGGAACTGGGGAGTTAACCAGCAGTTTTAAAGGAGTCAATGGTTACCCTAATTCCTAAGAAGTGTAAGGAAATGAATTGTGAGAATCTAAGGCTCATTTCATCTCTGATATGCTTGGCTAAGATGATAGAAAAAGTAGTAGTTGAGCAAGTGGAGGGGTGTTTGGATGAGAACAATGGGTTGGACTGGGGACAGTCGAGTTTTAGGAAGGAGTAGTGTACAGAAAGTTTGTTAATGGCAGTGTAAAGTATGGGAAGGTGACTATAGTTATTATGATGGACTTGTCTGCAGCTTTTTATTTAGTGACCAGGGATATTCTGTTGGAGAGATGCAGATATTTAGGGATGGGGGGAAAGTTCTATCATGGCTGTCTTCTTTTTTTACAGCGGGCAAATGTATGGGTTGCGGTGAGGAAAGGAAATGTCTGCTGTGCGTTTTATGTCTTGTGGAATACCTCAGGGCTCCACCCTGTCCCCATGGTTTTTTTTTTCCTTTAACATCTTTGAGTCCTGTAGGACAGAAAGTGTTCAGGCATGGTTTTCAATGTTTTTCTTTATGCAGATGATATTCACGTGGTGGTGATTGTTGAGTTGGCCTTGGAGGAAACAATTCAGAGGGTGAATGTTTGTCTGGAGGAGGTAGTCGAGTAGTATCTTTAAAGAAGGCATTGTGAACAAATTTCTGTATATCTGGCTTCATTGAAAGGCTTGAATCAAGTGTGATGCCTAACTATCAAACTCTTTGACTACAGAATCAGGTGCCAAAAATGGGGTGTCTGGGTTAGTAGCAAGAAAAGGGTGGTGCGCCTGGACCCAAGGATGACCTTGGCCGTATAATGCGGTCTATGATGATTAAAACAGGTTTTTTATTCAGATAATTTTTACATGATGATTCAAGGCATCATATTACCATTCTTTGACTATTGTAATATTTTGTATCTTGGTCTTCCTGCCACTTTGACTAATTCCCAAAATGCATCTGCTCTTTTTTTTTTTTTATTGTTGGTTTAAGGAAGTTGACCATGTTTTGCCTCCACTACAGAAATTGTATTGGCATCTTATAAAATTTCAAATTCAATTTAAGGAGCATATTTACTAAAAGGTATTGCAGGGTTAGTGTGCGGTTTCGGCACAGTGCTGTAAAGTAGCATGTTTGGATGGAGGCGATCCTTGCAGCATGCATTAGGATGGCAACTGGGTGGGGATGTGGTGCCGCTAGTGCAGGCATTTATAGCCCATGCTGCCTGTGCTTGGTGCAAGTACCATGGGTGCATCTAATGCCACCTCAGTGAGTGGTGTTAGTTGCTCCTGCAGTCATTTTACTGCAGTAAAGCACAGTAAATGCAGGAAGAGGCTGTAACAGCCTCTCAGCAGTTAATGTGAAGCTGTGTGCTAGTAACGTGGCCCACACTTACGTTATTTATTTAAAACGTTCATATACTTTATCAATTACCTGGACGGTTTACAAAAACACATACACAATAACAAATACAAATTAATATACATCACCATAACATAAATAAAATACAGCATAAATAAAATACACAACAGCTGAGATGATCATTCTACTAAGTATGCCTGCCTAAACAGATAGGTCTTTAATTTCTTCTTAAAAGTCGCCAAGTCTGACACCATGTGCAACTCACAGGGTAGAGAATTCCAGTACCCAGAGACACTTAAAAGAAAACATGTGGGCATGGAGAGTTGGGAGATGCGTCCTACGATGAGATGGAACCTCCAATAAACATGCAGACTGAGACCGTAACGCATAAGGTGGTTTATAAGGCTTCAACATAGAGGCCACCGTTGCTGGTATCGTATGGTGTAAAGCTTTATGCACCAGCATAATCATTTTATTTATTTAACAGGTTTTCTATACCACCTTATCATTAAATCAAAGTGGTTTACATGGAACAAATACAGCAACAAGTATTTACATAGAACAGGGAATTAAAACTTGGAGGATTATAAGGGTTAAGGATACATTTAACAAATGCTAACTATATACAGAGACATTGTTGCGGATTGATGTGGTACTAGAACATTTCACAGTTATCTGTTATATACAGTTGTATTATTGCTATGTGGCATTTTATAAGTAATATGCCATTTAACGGGAAGCCATTGTAGTTCACACAAAACAGGCAGTATGTGTTTATCTACCCACTCCCCTAATCACTCTGGCAGGCGCATTCTGAATTGTTTGTAATGTTTGAACAATATAGATAGGCAAACCACAGTATAAACTGTTACAGTAATCAAGTGGAGTAAGAACCAGCACCTTAACCACTACCCATATAGGATCGCAGTCTCCTAATCATATTCATCTTATAAAAAGCCGCTTTAACAACAGCTTGAACCTGAGGCTGCATATCTAAAATTACCTCCAGATTTCTGACCTGAGAACGAATGGGCACTACCCATTCATCAATTTTCATTTCCAAATGTAAAGAAGGTGACAATGTCCTACTCATATAAAGAATCTCGGTTTTAGAAATATTCAAAGCCAATCTATTGTGAGACATCCATTTTCGAAACACATCAGTGCAACCCACAAAAGTCTCAAGAGCATCAGGAATGGAAGACAAGACTGGGATAGCAAACTGAATATCGTCTATGTATAATGAAGGCCCGATCCAGCTCCAGGTAAATGTTAAATAACATGGCAGACAACGCTGATCCCTTGCTGAACACCCATAGAGTACTGAAACTGAGATGATACCCTCCCCCCCCCCCACCCCCGGCAATGTGTGCCTGAGCTGATCTATTAGTAAGAAAGGACTCAAACCATCACAGTACTGTTTCAGCAATACCTTTTGAGCTAAGTCTCTGGAGTAACAAGCTATAATTCACAGTATCAAAAGTTGCAGACATATCTAACAATATCAGGAAAAATGATGTACCCTGATCAAACCCTTGCAAATAGTACTCCAGAGATGACAGAAGCAAAGTTTCTGTACTATAAGGAGGTTTAAACCCAAATTGGGAAGAGTCAAGCACAGAATGCCAATCCACATATTATTGAGGCTGAAAAAGCACAAGTTTCTCCAAAACCTTTGCCAGAAAAGAGAGAGAAACTGATCAATTGGTTCATTGGACAAGGGTGATCCATTTAGTTTTCTTATTAATTGGACATATGATTGCTTCCTTCGATGATAAAGGTACAACACCCTCAGAGTGATTTATTAACAATATCAAGAACAGCAGAACAAATATCATTCTGGAGCGATTTAAAGAGTTTAATTGGCAAGAATCCAAATGACTAAAGGTATTATTGAAGGACATTATCACCTCACTAACCTGCTCCCTAGAGACAGGTGTAAAATCATTCCAGAGCCCTATCTGGGGCAGAATAAAAGATAAGGCTGCTGACAAAAAGCAATCATTAATCTTGCTAATCTTAGCCATAAAGTCAATCATTCATGGATTCAGCCGAATCAAAAACGTTCTCCTTCGAGCATATCAATCATTCAACTACAGAAAATAAATAATTAGATTGCCCCAGTCCAGTAAAAATTTGCTTATTATAATACACATTTTCAGCCTCAGTAACTGCTGCCGTATACAGACGATAAGAAGACAACATATCCTGTTGAGTAAAATAATCTGGATAATGGCACCAATACATTTCCTTCTTCTTCAACTTCTCCTCTGCTTCCTCAACGCCCGTGTAATTCAAAGGTCCTTCACAAAATTCTTAACCACTACTTCCTTAAGCAGAACAATAATATTAATTGAATGAAGCTCATCATTTATTAACAGCAGCATACGGAGAGAGATCTAAATAAATAAATAAATAACAAGACAATGATCTGACCATGGTTGACACATTTTTCCAAAATAAACTTCTAATAAAAACAAGATCAAGAATCTCTCCGCCAGTATAAGTAGGATCAGAAATAATCTAATCATAACCCACTGAAGATAACATTTGCTCCAATGAAATATTAGCCACACTCGGAGGAACCTTCTTCAAATGCAAATTAAAATCACCTAAAATATGTGGCAAATCTGGCAATGGACAATTAAATAAATTCTCTATCAAAGGAGAGAGATCATAATCTAACAAACTAGGAGGACAATAAATCACACACAGGAGAAGTAAAGCAGACTCTAAAAACATCTCGTAAGGAGAATGCTCAGCGCAATCAGACATTTTACAAACACATAAAGCAAGTTGAGATTTAAATAGCACCAACAACTCTCCTCTCCGTTTACCCTGACAAGTGTCACGGGGTAGAGCAGGAATTACCTATGGAAACAGAAAGGGCAGGGCTAGGTAGATCTGAAACTGACAGATCCAAGCACATGCTGCAGGGTTGCTATAAGCAACCATGGAAAACAAAGGTAACCAGAGGTAGAACGTGCTCCTGCAAAGGATTACCTCATCCTCAATCAGTTAATGAAAGGCAGCTGAGAGCAGGGCAAGGTCAACAGAATGCAGGTAGTGACGCAGTTAAAATGCATACAGAGTCACTTACCGAGAGAACTAAGCAGGATTTCTCAGAGAGCAGAACTAAGCAAGATTTCTCAGAGAGCAGAGCTAACAAGGATTTCTCAGAGAGAGGAGCTAACTGGGATTTCTCTGAGGAGAGAGACACTAAGGATACTACAAGAGCTGGGGCAGAAAAGGAGAATACTTCTCATTGGAGTTTGAATAAAGGTCCTAAGGAAAGAATATCCAAGGGCAATTGCAGGGTGCTAGGAAGCACGGAGCAAGAGGCCAGTGAAAAGAATCACAGAGGAATTCAATCCAGCAGGAAAGAGAAACCCTTGAGAGACGGTCCTTCTGCTAACAGGTACCCAGAAAACAGTAAGGGGTTTAGAAGGGACACTTACCTGTTTAAAAACCAGCCAGTGGCTAGAGGCAGTAAGAAGCCTGCTTTTAGAAGTATCAACGCTGACTTTCCATGCTGTAAAAGCTCGAGAGAAATCCTCCCTGAGGACTGGCTGAAAGCCTGTAATAGAGAGGGCCTTAGAAGCATAAGTTTTCCCTCTACACAACTAGGAAGGTTGGGTCCCCTAGGGGCAGACTGTGAGAAATACGGTAACTTCCCATCCTACCTTGGTGAAGGGGGGAAGGGAAGTCTTGCAGAGGACGGAAGCTGGCACAGCCAAGAAAGGAGACACAGCTGTTCAGAGAGTAGCAACCAGGGAAGCTACGAGGCAATGGACTTTGAATTAGCTGAAGATAATACAGAGGTATCTCAAATGGAATGTGCTTTGACCCTGGCTAATGATGTGTCTTCCTTATGCTAGGCTGTGCTAAGAAGATAACCTTTTAAAGAAAAAGGATTTCTGAAAACTACCTGTATAAATTTAGTAGCTGTTATATCTTGAGTTAAGCTGAAATGAAGCACTTTTGGTTCCAGTAGTATTTTTATTTGTACCAGAAAACATGGTCTGTTTCTGTTAATTTCTCACGTGCAAGAATCCACCCGGAAAGGGATAATAAAAATACCTCTTACTAAAAAGCCTGGCTGCTCGTCACAACTACAACCTTTAGAACGGCTAGTGGGAGATAATTCCCAGGGGGCCTTAAAAGAGCCCCAGCTACATTAAAGAAGAGGCCCCACTGAAAGTCCCCTAGGCTGCCTCCTAGCGGGGTAAGTAGGTGGGTGACACAAGGTTGAGACAAGTAAAAGTATATTGGACCCAATTTGATTAAGAATAACCATATCAGTCTCAGCCAGCCAGGACTCAGTAATACACAATATATCTGGCCTAAACTCTGATAACAAATCAAAAATCAATGGAACCATATTTCTTCGAGAACAAGCAGGAAGTCAGTCCTCACATACGGGTGGCGTCGGCACTGATGGAGCCTGCACAGATTCCCTCCCCAGCTTTCAAAGAAAGCCTTTGGGAGTTAGACTGCGCATGCGTGGTCACCTTCCTGCCCAATGGTGCCATCTTACCTCAGTCTTCTTTTTTCTGCGGAGCCCTGAAGACGACTGTCTGTGTCCCTGGTAAAAGTAGATTTTTTTTTCCAAATTCATTCTTGGCGTTTTTGCCCTTCTTTTTTGCCAGTCAGTTCCCCGATCACCTTCTTGTCGCTCGAGTCCGCCCTTGCCTTGGTGTTGCGTTTTTCTCTGATCTTTTTTCTTTTGTGGGGCACGGGTATTTTCCTCGCACCCTTCCTGGCCGAGACATGTGAGTTGATCTCGCAGGTGCCGTGTTCCCTCGCTATGTCTTCGGTCAGTGGATTCAAGCAATATGGCAAATGCCCCCACACTATGTCCATTATGGACTGCCACAGTTGCTGCATAGGCTGCCTTGGTGTGGACCATGATTACTCTTCTTGCCCACTCTGCCTCCAGATGTCAGCCAAGAGCTGGAAGAATAATGAGCAGCAGCGGAAGGAGTGTTTGACTCGAAGGCCTCTGCTATAGGACTGGCCTTGAGCATGGAGTCTCTGCCCTCGGGGACCATGACCGATGACTCGGCGTCATGCAGTCGTGCTCAATCTGAGCCTCCGATGTCGTGGGGCATTGGACTGGGGATCGTCCTCCCGAGGATCTTCCCCATGAGCTCAAGACATCATTGAAGTCAAAGTCTGAACCCAGAGCTGGAGGTAAGTCCTTGGGTAACTGGGCTCAGAGCCCTTGCCCCGCCTCTGAGGGCGATGGCCGGGAGTGGCCCTCGAAGCTGCCCCAGTGGGAGGAGACTCCCACCACAACATGGAATTGGGCCTGGTCCCCTGGCGTGATCACCATGAGTGACTCCCCTCTGAGGGTCCCAGGCTCAATGCCATCGAGACCTGAACTGGTTGCTGTGGAGCCTATTGGCATCGAGACCAGGATGGTGACCCTGGAATGCAGCCTGGCTGCTTTCCTCGAGGCGCAGTGAGGCACAACACTCGGAGCCTCCGGGTTGCCTGTGCCAACCACAACAGGTTGTCTGTGCCAACCACAACACCCTCCACTGCGAGGATCTTCCCGGAGGACATCCAGCCTGTCCTGGAGCAGTTTGCCCACTTGGAGCCTAGGCGGTCTGCCTCCTGTTCGAGGCATGACTTGCTCCCGAGTACCTCAAAATCTGCACATTGGGCACCGCGCTCCCCAGCACCGATGGCTCATTGACTCAATGACCACTCGGGACCCGAGGTCTCTTCTGGCTCAGTTGGGTTGGTAGACTGACGATGAGTCGCCTGACACCATGCTGCATAGGGATGTGCCCTCTGAGCTCTGTCTCCCCAAAAATCAGGTGGTTAGGCTTCAAAGGATACAGAACACTGCCGCACGTCTTGTCACACATTCCACTCTTCGAGATCATGTTACCCCCTTACTTTTTCATCTTCATTGGCTGCCAGTTTCTTTCCGTTCTCAATTTAAGTTATTGACCCTGCTTCACAAGGCCTATCACACTGGTACTCCATCCTATCTGACCGATCTTCTATCCTTTCATTCCCCTTGGTACACTCCCCGTTCTTTTCACCTTAATCGTCTTGCCCTTCCCTCCCCTTCCCGTGCCCATCTCCAGCTCACGCGCCATTCTGCATTTTATTTTGCCGGTCCTGCACATTGGAACTCCCTTCCCTCTTCCCTTCGCCTGGAACCACAATTTACAGTTTTCAAACAAAACCTCAAAACTCACTTCTTCTCCATAGCATTCAACCTTCCCTCCCCTTTTGTATGAGTCTGCTCCCACTGTACCTACCTGCTTTTAGCATTCTGTCCTGTATCTCTTTTACTTTAGCCTTCTGTCCTGTATAGATTTGTATATTTCCTTTTCTCTTTGGTTTTGGCCAAAGTTTTTATGTATTATGTTTTACGTTTTGTGTAATTTAATGTATTTTATGAATTTTTATGTATTTTATTATTGTACACCGCCTTGATTGTTCCAGAAAGGCGGTTTTTATCAAATGATTAAACCTTAAACCTTATCTCCTGCAGGAGTGCCGGAGGTCCCCACCAGAGGACCTCACGTTCCTTGACTTTGTCCATAGGATGTTGAAGGCTATGGCCTTCATAGCAGAGTTGGAGGATGAGTCTCTTGTCGAGGACTTAGATCCTCCAGTATGAGGCCCCTCCAATGGCGGCACTGACAGTGACAATTCTCCCTCCCCCCCCCATCCTGGAACACTTGCTGTTCAGAATGTGGGAAAGCCCGGTGATGGTATCCATAGTGAGCCAGAGACTCTGTTCCCAGTAATGAGTTGGCAAGAGCTCTGGGTTTCAGAAAACACAGCTGCCTCACAACTCCATGGTGGTGGAGTCAGCCATATGTCGAATCAAAAGTCAAAAGACACACTCCTCGGTGTCCCCTAGGAGGGAGGCTCGCACAGTGATTAGGTTTGGCAGGCAGTGCTATCAGGGCTCGATGTTGCCCACATCCAGTCTTACCAGCTGTACATGAGCATATACCTGAGGGACCCGGCGAAGGAGCTCGCCGAGTTCTCAGCTGGGCTTGCAGGAGAATCCCTTGAGTGCTTATGGATCCTTGTTTCCTCAGTCAAGGAATGCTCCAAATTTCAAAATCTGATGGCCTTTGACAACTACAAGTCCATGGCCTGTGGCTGTGGTGGGCATTAGTGCCCGCCACCTGGCTTGGCTGCAGTCCTTGGACTTGGAGCAGTGGGTACAGGACAAACTGGTCGATGTCCTCTGCCAAGGAACAGATCTCTTTAGCAAACCCATGAACGACAAGGCGGCCGAGCTGGAGACAGAGTGCTTGACCAGAACTAGGCCATCCAGGAAGATGGCTGACCCTTCCCATTGGAAGGCTTCATAGAAAAAGACTTTCCACCTGAAGGGGAAAAAGGCTTACAGGGAATACCCTCAGTTTCCAGCTTTTCAGGCTCCCCAACAGGGGCAGCAGGCCAGGGGCATGGGCCCCATAAACAGAAAGCCCCCAAGCCCCAAACAGCACCCCAGCTGCAGCTTGGGGGGGATTTTTGACTCCCTGGGCTTAGCCTGTCTTCCCCAGAAGGCCAGGGCCCAAGGCACATGGGAGGATGTCTGGTCCACTTCGCCCACCTCTGGCTGGGCATTACCACCAATGCCTGGGTATTGTAGGTAGTGTGAGAGGGCTACCTTTGCACTTCAACTAGATGTATCCTCCCTTCTTTCCAGCGGAGCTTCCCATGACCTCCTGCACAGAGAGCTCCTGCAGAAGGAACTAGAGTCCTTACTTGAGGACTGGGCAGTGGAGCCTGTATCTCAGCCCCTATGGGGAACGGGGTTTTACTCCCGGTACTTCCTCATCCCATAAAAGACAGGTGGCTATCGGCCCATCCTGGATTTGTGGGACCTAAACCGCTTTCTGGTCAAGGAGAAGTTCAAGTTGCTATCCCTTGGAACATTGCTGCCCTACCTCCTCCGGAAAGACTGACTATGCTCCTTGGATCTCAAAGATGCATATACCCACATACTGATCCACCCCCAGCACTGTCAGTACCTCTACTTTGTCATCGGAGGCTGCCACTGCCAATACAAGATGCTCCCCTTTGGTCTCTCCTTGGCCTCCAGGGTGTTCACCAAGTGCCTGGTGGTCTTTGCCGCTCACCTCCGCTTTCTGGGAGTCTTCTTCTTCCCCTATCTGGATGACTGGCTTATAAAAGCAAGCTCGCCAGAGGAGATGTGCATAACTGCCCACCGCACCATCAGGGTGCTGCAAACTCTGGGGTTTGTGATCAACTTCCTGAGGTCACATCTGCTCCTGACTCAGCACCTGGAGTTCATCGGAGCCCTTCTGGACTCCACACTGGCGAGAGCCTTCCTCCCTCTGGACTCGGCACAGCGCCTTGTGTCCCTAGCAGGGAAGATGCAGAGCCGGTCATTGGCATCTGCCTGGCTTCTGCGGCACCTTTTGGGGCACATGGCCTCGACCATTCATGTGACCTTGCAGGCCTAGTGGACTCTGAGCTCTCAGTAGATGCAGACCACGGGCCATCTGGAGGATCGGGTTCGGATCACTTGGCCTCTAGTGGCCTCTCTCGCCTGATGGTGGAGCCAGCCTACTCTTCCAGGCCCTTCTGGCATGGTGCATCCTCATTATGGATGCCTCCAAGCTCGGCTGGGGAGCCCACTGTGACAGTCTACAGTTGCAGGGCACCTGGACTCAGGAGGAAAGTGCCCTCCAGATCAACTTCCTGGAACTCCGGGCTGTGACGAACACCTTCTGGGTGTTCCGCACCCAGCTGGTGGGTCAGGTGGTGCTCATCCAGATGGACAACCAAGTAGCGATGTTCTACATCAACAAACTGGGGTGAATGTGCTCATATCTTCTCTCCCTGGAGGCGGTTCACCTGTGATATTTTGCCACAGAGAATGACATGACCCTCTGGGCGGTCTACCTGTCAGGCCAGGATAATCTGCTTGCAGCTTGGCTCAGCACAGTTCCTCAGCCTCACAAGTGGCAACTGAACCTGGAGGTAGTCAACTCCATCTTCCAACACTGGGGGACCCTGACATTGGACCTTTTTGCCAACCCTGAGAATGCGCAGCTGCCGTGCGTCTTCTCATGGAGGCTGGTCGCATGCCAAGTGACAGCGGACGCCTTTCTCCTGTACTGGTCCGGGAAACATCTGTATGCATACCCACCTACTCCCCTGGTTCCCAAAACCTTGCTCAAGGTTCAGTTGGATGGGGCCTCCGTAATCCTCATTGCCTCTCAGTAGCCCCGACAGCCGTGATTCCCCCCGCTCCTGCAGCTGTCACGAGTGGCCCCTGATACCTCTGGGCCAGGACCCGGATCTGCTCTCATAGGAGAATAGGACTCTTCTTCATCCCAACCTTTGGTCTCTCGCCCTGACGGCGTGGCTGCTGAAAAGCTAGCCATAGCACACCTCCACCTCTTCCGAGAGGTGGAGGACGTTCTACTGGCATCATGCAAAGATTCTACATGCCACGTGTATGCCTTCAAGTGGTTTAGATTCTCCATCTGGTGCTCAGACAAGAATCTCAACCCTTTCTCTTGCTCAGTGCAGGACATCTGCAATATCTCCTGCACCTCTCCCGGGCTGATCTGAAGCCTAACTCTGTTAGGGTGCACCTCAGCGTCCTAGTGGTGCATCACCACCTCATCGATGGCCAATCCGTCTCTGTACCTGCTGGTGGGCCGCTTAATGAGGGGGCTTCTCCTCTCATGGCCCCCCATATGCCCACCGCTAGTGGTGTGGTACCTGAACATTGTTCTTGGGAAGCTGATGGCTCCCTCCCTCCTAACCAGGGCTCTACACATCAAACAGTAAGTAAGGATTTGAGGGTTTCTTTGTTTGGTTTTTTTATTACATTGCTAGCTCTCTGACTGGGAGCTCTTAAAAGGGTTTTGTGTATATTTTTTAAAGCAAGGTTACTTTCATTTTTGCTGTTTTAGGGGAACTTTACTTGAGCACAGTAGGTTGCTGAACTCTGTAACCTCCTCAGGTTCAGAAACTGCTAACACCTAATCAGGTGTTAGTTCCCTCCCTACCCACCCCGACTCCCACCCACCCCTAGTGAGCAGTCTTGCTTTATAGGGCACCTCCCCCTTTAACAAATCACAGTGAATTGGACCAGCACATATTGAATATAATTAAAGAGATTTAACTGCTTTTTCTCTGAAAGGACAGCTGCGAAACCAGCTGGTACTTGGTAGATCTCTCTCTTTTGCTTTAACAGATACCTAAGCTCCACAAACAGAACAATGGCTGGGAAAAATCGTAGTGCTAAAGCTGTTGCCCCCGTTACAGCTTCTGCCTCGGTCCAGACAGAGGTCCTAATGCCAGTTGAAGAACCGGTTCCATGTGCAGGGTGCCTGCATGCTGAAGCTCTGAGGAAACAAGTGGAGGAACTCAGAGAGGAGGTGGCGAGGCTGAGGAGCATTCAAGACAGTGAGAAGTACATTGATGAGATGCTTCTTGCAGCAACCAGGCTCTCCAGCACAGGAGAAGATGGGTGCCAACAGAATGTCGATGGTTGGACAAAAGTCACCAGAGCCTGCAAAATCACCAATCCAACTTCTCCAGCCCTTGAATTGAAGAACCATTATGCAGCCCTGGAAGTGGAGGAGGTGAAAGTATCCCTGGAAAGGGAAGAACCAGAGTTCAAGTACCCCATAGTTGCGGAATCGGTGACCAGAAGGAAACGAAGGGTAGTGGTGGTTGGAGACTCTCTTCTGAGGGGTATTGAGGCGTCCATCTGCCGACCAGACTTGATGTCCAGAGAGGTATGCTGTCTGCCTGGTGCCAAGATCCAAGATGTTACGGAGAGTTTGCCGAGACTCATCAAGCCCACTGACTATTACCCAATGTTGCTAATCCATGTTGGAACAAATGATACTGCCAGGTATCCCTCGGAACGTATCAAAAGTGACTTCATAGCTCTGGGACAGAGGGTGAAGCAGGTAGGTGCACAGGTGGTGTTCTCTTCAATCCTCCCTGTTGAGGGTAAAGGCCAAGGCAGAGAGGCTCGCATCCTGGAGATGAATGCATGGCTGCGTGGATGGTGTCTTCGAGAGCGTTTTGGTTTCCTAGACCATGGGATGCTGTTCCAAGGGTTACAGAGCAGAGATGGCATCCATCTGTCCAAGAAAGGTCAACGCATCTTTGGTAGTAGACTGGCTAATCTACTGAAGAGGGCTTTAAACTAGATTCGTTGGGGATGGGTGAAGAAAGCCCCCAGGTAAGTGAAAGCCCCCAGGTAGGTGATACATTAAATACCTTTATGGAAATGGGTAACAGGGGTAACATATGGAAAGCAGTGTGTATTAATGCCCGTAGCATGGGAAATAAGATCCCTGAAGTTGAAGCTTTGGTGGGAGTGGCTGACTTGGATTTAGTGGCAGTTACAGAAACATGGTTCACAGAAAACCATGACTGGGATGTAACTATACCTGGCTATACTTTATTCAGAAAGGACAGGGTAGGAAGAAGGGGAGGAGGAGTGGCACTATATGTAAAAACTACTATTAAAGCTTTGGAATTACAGAGCTTAAAAGGGAGAGAGGAGGCATTGTGGGTTAAACTAGAAAGAGGGAAAGAGAAATCTATTTGCATTGGTGTGATATACAGACCTCCCTCACAAGAGGAAGAGATGGACAGAGAGTTAATTGAAGACATACGCAGCATTGCTAGGAAAGGGGAAGTGCTACTGCTAGGAGATTTCAATACGCCAGATGTTGATTGGCACATTCCTGCTGCAGTATCATCTAGAAGTAAGGAGATCCTGGATTCTCTACAGGGAGAACTATTCAGGCAATTGGTAACAGACCCCACACATGAAGGGGCCATACTGGACTTGGTGCTTACCAATGGTGAAAGTGTTTCTGATGTTGTAGTGGGAGATCATTTTGCATCCAGTGATCATCAGATGGTATGGTTCAGTATTAGGACTAGGGCTGTTAGAATCCATTCCAAGGTGAAGATCTTAGACTTTAGGAAGACTAACTTTGCGAAGATGGGCCAATACCTCAGGGAGTCGTTAGTGGGATGGGAACAGCTGGGGGATGTAGAAAAACAGTGGGCAAAACTGAAAGGGGGTATTTTAAAGGCAACCAACCTTTTTGTTAAAATGGTAAATAAAGGCAAAAGGAACAGGAGACCGCTATGGTTTTCAGGAAAAAGTGAAGAAAAAGAGGGAGGCCTTCATGAAATACAAGAGATCACAGAGAGAGGAAGACAGGCATCTGTATTTGGAAAAACTTAGAGAAGCTAGCAAAGTAGTCAAGAAGGCAAAGATTCAAAAGGAGGAGGAAATAGCCAATGCAATAAAATGGGGGGATAAGACATTTTTCAGAGATATTAGTGAGACGAGGAAGGGCAAAAGTGGTATTGTCAGACTCAAGGGTGCAGGGGGGGAATATGTAGAAGCTGATAAGGATAAAGCGGAATTGCTTAACAAATATTTTTGTTCTGTGTTCACAGATGAAGAACCAGGAGCAGGACCTCAGAAAACACCCACAAATAAGAACAGAAGCGAGGGACATCTTGAGCAATTTTCAGAAGACTGTGTTCGTGAGAAACTAGCTCAACTTAAAGTAGACAAATCGATGGGACCGGATGGGATACACCCTAGAATACTGAGGGAACTTGGAGACGTTCTAGCAACTCCACTGACTGACCTTTTCAATGCCTCGTTGGAGTCGGGAGTGGTGCCAAAGGACTGGAGAGAGGCTCATGTGGTGCCTTTACACAAAAGCGGAAGTAAGGATGTGGTTGAAAACTACAGGCCGGTTAGTTTAATTTCAGTGGTGAGTAAATTATTGGAAACGCTGCTGAAAGAGAAAATAGTGAGGTTTCTGGAGTCCGGCGGATTACAGGATCCGAGGCAGCATGGATTCACCAGAGGCAGGTCTTGTCAGACAAATCTGATTGATTTCTTTGACTGGGTGACCAGGGAGTTGGACCGAGGGAGAGCTCTAGATGTGGTGTATTTAGATTTCAGTAAAGCCTTTGACACTGTTCCTCACAGGCGACTTATAAACAAACTGAGCACCCTAGGGATGGACCCTAAAGTTACTGCTTGGGTTAGAAATTGGTTGGGTGGGAGGCGACAAAGAGTACAAGTAAATGGAGCTCACTCTGAGGAGAAGGATGTTACCAGTGGTGTGCCCCAGGGATCTGTCCTTGGTCCGATTCTTTTTAACATCTTTGTTAGTGATATAGCGGAAGGGCTGTTGGGTAAGGTTTGCCTCTTTGCGGATGATACCAAAATCTGCAATAGAGTAGACACCCAGGAAGGTGTAGATAACATGAGGAGGGATCTAGCTAAGCTTGACGAATGGTCTAGAATTTGGCAGCTGCGATTTAATGTTAAAAAATGTAAGGTCATGTATTTGGGCTGCAGCAATCCAAGGGAGCAATACAGTATAGGAGGTGAAGTACTTTTGTCCACTAAAGAAGAGCGGGACCTAGGCGTGGTTGTGTCTGATGATCTTAAAGTAGCTAAACAGGTAGAAAAGGCGACGGCAAAAGCTAGAAGGATGCTTGGGTGCATACGGAGAGGAATGGCTAGCAGAAAAAAGGAGGTGATAATGCCTCTGTATAAGTCTTTGGTGCGACCTCATTTGGAGTATGGTGTGCAATTCTGGAGACCGCACCTTCAAAAGGATGTGAACAGGATGGAGTCGGTGCAGAGGGTTGCTACTAAAATGATTAATGGGCTTCATTATAAAGCATATGAGGACAGACTTAAGGATCTTAATATGTACACCTTAGAGGAAAGGCGGGATAGAGGTGATATGATTGAGATGTTTAAATACCTCCGTGGCATAAATGTTCAGGGAGAGAGCCTCTTTCAATTGAAAGCAAGTTCTGCTACGAGGGGACATGGGATGAGGGTGAAGGGAGATAGATTCAGGAGTGATATGCGGAAATATTTCTTTACGGAAAGAGTAGTGGATCCGTGGAATAGTCTCCCAGTGGAGGTGGTAGAGATGAGGACAGTAACTGAATTAAAAAAAGCATGGGACCAACACAGAGGATCTCTAAAGGTAAAAAGTGGACTATTGTAGTTGTTGTTATGGAAGGACAGACTAGATGGGCCTTGTGGTCTTTTTCTGTCATCATGTTTCTATGTTTCTATTGAGCCTCTGGCTACATGCCATCTCAAATATTTGTCATGGAAAGTAGTGTTCACTTCAGCCAGAAGAGTCAGTGACTGCAGGTATTGGTGGCTCATGCTCCCTACACCAGGTTCCACAAAAACAGGGTTGTTCTCCAGACACACCCTAAATTCCTGCCTAAGGCAGTGTCCGTTTTTCACATGAACCAGGAGGTGGTCCTTCTCACCTTTTTTCCCAGGCTTCTCGTCTCCTGAGCCAAAGCCTTGTTACATACCCTAGATTGGAAGATGTCTCTGTCCTTCTACCTTCAGAGGACACAGCCTCATCGCAGCCCGTCGCAGCTGTTCATCTCCTATGATGCTAGCAGACTCTGGTTGCGGTCTCCAAGAATACCCTGTCCACCTGGGTGGCAGACTTCATCTCCTTCACCTACGAGCAGGCTGGACTCTCCCTGGAGCATCAAATTACCGCATGTCATGGCGGCCTCAGTGGCCCACCTGTGCTCAGTCCCTATGCTGGACATTTGCCTGGCCACCGCCTGGTCTTCGGTCCATACTTTTGTAGTGCATTACTGCATGGAAGAAAGCTCACGGAGAACAGCACCTTTGGCCAGGCAGTTCTTTGTCACCTCTCTGGGGAATAGTGCAATTCCTTCCTTCCAGCCTGTTGTATTCAGGCTACTGGCAAGGTGATTCCATGGTCTATGCTGCAGCTGCATCTCCGGACTTCAAGCCATTTAGTGCTCCTTGCTGCCCTGCATGGTTTGCTTTTTTTGCATTGTCCATGGCTCCTACAGGATTTTCCAGTAGCCTGTAGCTTGGGAGTCCCATATGTGAGGACTGACATCCTGCTTGTTCCCGGTGAAAGTGTAGTCACTCACCTGTAACAGGTGTTCTCTGGAGACAGCAGGAATCAGTCCTCACAACTCTCCCTCCTCCCCGTGGAGTTGTTTTTCTTTTTTTATACTTGATTACGCTATGTCATCATATTGCGGTAAGGTAGCACCCTTGGTTGGGAAGGTGACCATGCATGTGCAATCTAACTCCCAAAGGCTTTCTTTGAAAGCCATGGAGTGAATCCGCGTGGGCTCTGTCTGCCAATGTCATCCATATGTGGGGACTGAATCCTGCTGTCCTCAGAGGACACCTGTTACAGGTGAGTAACTACGCTTTCTTACAGATCGTGCATTAATAAAGTAAACAGACAATTCATGTTCCCCTCCTTACCCACACTTAACCCTATGCTGTGGTTGAATAAGAGTCAATACTCTAGTTGACCTAACTCTACGAGTAGGGAAACTCAAAACCCCATACCTACCCTGCCCCAAAATCACCGGAATCGCAACAGAACTAAAACACATCCTGAACTCGCAAACAGTCACTCACTAAACACAGCAAAAGTTCTCAAAGTCCAATGAAGGGCTTAGTAAACATGCTCCTAAGTGCTTCTTTAGTTTTCAAAGATATAAGTAGTAAGATGAATATTGATTTAATATTGTTAGTACAATGTTATGAACCGTCTCATAACTTTACGTTCCAGCCAAAAAGATTTGCTTTTATTATCATATCTGTTATCTACTTGCAAAAGTTTTACACGTGTACATGTGGAATGCTATATTGGAGGAAATACATCAGGAAAGGGATTATATCTAATTTTGGAAGAACTTGGAAACATTTTTATTTTCAGTTTGTGTGTTTTGATTTTAATGTTGATTTTTATATGAGCATTTCACAGTTTATGAAGGTGTGATGAGGTCTATAGAATGTTACCAATCCCTCTCCAAAGGCAGTATCAACAATCCCCTTTAAGAGAGTCTGCAGCCCAGAGTACAGGGCTAAGAGGGCATGGCTCACAGGGAGAGGTTATGAATCCAGCAGGCTGCAGGAGAGAGACCTGTGGAGTCAGAAGTCCTTCCAAGGCAAGTCGTGCAAAGGAGTTCGGAGATAGGAACTTTAACTGGGGCTGGAGCAAGCACTGGGAGAACCAGCTTGTGGAGGTTTGACAGGCTGGGACAGAATAAAAACTGCTTTTGATTTCCCTGAACTGCTGCCTGTCCTGTGTGTTAAAGAAAACCCCTTTCCAATGCATGCCACACTATCACAGAAGGTACAAATTTGACTCGCCTAGAAATGTAATGATGGGTGAGAAAGAGAAATGTATTTGAATGACTTTTCAAATATATCCAAAGAAAAGGTGAACTCAATTTGGCACTCTTTGTTGTTGTTGCTGTAAAGTGCCATCGAGTTGATTTAGACTCATGGCGACCTTCTGGATAATTGATCTAAACTGTGTTCGGTCACTTTATGAGGCAGATATCTCCTTGTCTAATTACATTTTCGAACATTTCCAGCCTATTTTGAAGGAACATGTGCCCTTATCAGAGCATTTTTATATTCTTATAAATCCTCCATTTTTTGCTCCGTTAGAAAAATTTGCTACTTACAATTGGTATCAAAGATCAAAAATTGGAAATTTCTGTCTATCAAGGGCTCCACTAGCTTAAAGTGCTGTATTATATGGCCAGATAACACAACAAAACCTTCCCAAATGGTCTCTAACTTAATAACTTTAGATTTAGAAATAAGCATTCTTGCTATGTAGGCGATGAATATAGCACTCTGCTTCTAAAAGATGAACCAGCCATGCCACCTACAGGTTTTCCAGGGCAATTCACTCTTTCTAGCTGCTATGCTATTTCTCAGCACCATAGTTCTGCTGTTGCACCACAGATGTGGCAATGACAACATCTGTTATGCCATTGCAGGGCACTCCTACATATATTGGGCTAGGAAGTGGGCAGCAGGGCAGGCAATAGGCACACAAAGATGGTAATGATCCAGTAATTAGGCAAGAGGAGAATGCAATGGGGACAGTGGATGCTGGCATTAAGGAACTGGTTCAAGGGAAAAATACCACCTGGCTAGCTCCTACCTGAGAGCGAACGACCTCACCAATATCAAAAAACATAGATCGGATCATTAGAATAAAGAGCCTTGGCAGAAATAAAAGCAACTTGGAGAAAAGTTGGCATCATGCAGTCCCTATAATTCTCTACCTAGAAAGGAGAGATGTCCATGATCCAAAAGGTATAGAGAAGGCGAGGAAGAAATTGAATATGAAAGTGGGCATCTTTGTTAGGGCTTTGGGGGAAAGTGATAAAACAGCAGCAACTACGCATAAGGGATACAGAGCTTTACTCATCAGATAGGGTCCATCTATCAGAGATGGGTAATAAGAAGCAATCGGTTCGGTCATAAGGTGGGGATGTTCGGGTGCAAGACTTGGTCTTGCACCTTCCTGGTGGCAGGGACGTTGCCAGCAAGAAAAGGGGAAAATTAAAAGCATAATGAGACTTGGGTGCCAAAACAGGATGTCTGAATTAGTGGCAAGGAAGAGGGTCTAAATGCCACAAGTTAGGGGTAGGGCATCCTGGCCAGAGGGTGACCTTGGCCACAGAATGTGAGTCCAGGGATGGAGGGGTACCTGGTAGCAGAATGGGCACCTGGGGGCCAAAATCGAACCAGCTGACTGCACAGACAGGTGGCCAATGTTGGGGACTCCCAGAACAGCTATTCACTACGGAATGGGCGGACAGATGGAGGGAGGCCCAGCAGGTATGAATAAAAAGGCAGTACTAGTATACACTAACGGGTTACCTTTTTAAACTGATGAGGTCAATTTAGTTAACAATTCTTTCATTCTGTGATAAATTGTGATAAGTTGTTAATAGAAAGCTGTAGGGGAGAGCCTTTGGAGCAGCTATGAAGCAGTGAGTGTGAGACTCAATGTTCCTCTCTTCAGGCAATTAATGCTTCTATTATTAAGGATAGCCTGATCCATCGGAAATGGGAATCATTTAAAAATCTTGCTAAAGTTAAAAATATTAGGTTTCTGAATTTTCCTTATCATTGATTACTGTCTCCTGAAATCTTATTACGGAAATATCTCAAGGAGGTTTTATCCTTTTCTAATTTTGATACAATGGTGTTTTTTAAAATGTTTTACCTTAGGGGTAGAAAGATTTCTGATGAATCCCCAGGGGGGTTTGATATTCTTCAGTCTTGGTGAGATTTTAATTTATCTCAATTCCTGGAGGATTCACAGGATAATATAGCTACCTGGACCACATTGATGATCTTTTTTTTTTTTTTTAATCCGAGCAGGATATGGTTTCAGTCTTTAAAAGTTTCTTTAAAAAAAATACTATTCTGTGGTGCTAAAGTTCAGTTGTTTCCTGAGTCTCGAGGGCTTCACAGCTGCGCAGAAAGGCCTTTTTGGCTCTTAGGCCCAGGATAGTGGCCTTCAGGGCTTCTTTCTTCTTGTGTTATCCCTGTAAGTGTCTAGTGATGTTTCAGGGGGTCAGATTTGTGCTCTTAGAATCCTTATAGTTAGAGACTTTTTGGTCAGAAAGGGAGAATCAGGGGTGATTAGGAGAGTTTGGTGGTATTAATTAATATGGGCTTCAATAGTGGAGGGATTTCCCTCCTTGGTTTTACTTTATAATGTTGTGACTTGATTTCATAAGTCTCCCCGTGAAGTGGGCTAATGGATATTGTTTGTAGCCTTGGGAATGTTATTTCGAATGTATTTTATTCTTATTTGTTTTCTTTTAATTACTTGCTGTTGTAAGTGATTTGAAAACTCTAATAAAAAAAAAAGCTGTAGCCATTTGTTTCCACATACAAAATGGATCTGACTTTTTACTATTGACTCAAGGTTAAAAAGGGGGAAGAAAAGATAAAGAAGAGTGGCGAAAAGAAAGATAAAAGAGGATCTGGGGATGGGGGCAGGGAAGAGATGAGACATGGGGCGGACAGCTGAGTAGTGCCATGCCTATGTTATAGGTCATTTTCTTCTGTTCTTTGAAAAATAAACTGAGAAAAGCAGTTCAAAATTAGCCTTAAGATACAACAGCATTTTTCTCAGTTATAACTGTGAAGCAGCCTCTGCTGCTGTGTTTGTTTACATAGTTTAAGTGTTTTTTTTTCACACTTGGCTTTTGTTAGCTTACATGGTTGGCATCCCAAACACCTAGAGCATAAGCTATGCCATACTAGGTCAGACCAAAGGTCCATCAAGCCTAGGTCCAACAGTGGCCAATCCAGGTCACAAGTACCTGAAAGGATCTCAGAAACCTAAACAGAACTGGGTCAATATTTAGGGGGGGCAGCAACTGAAAGAAGTTAAATGCTGGCCTTGATGTGGAGGGAGGGAGGAGTGGCCTAGTGGTTGGGGCAAGGTACTACAGGCCGGAAGGTCAGTGGTTCAAATCCCACTAGAGGACAGCAACCTTGGGCCGGAAGGACTGGGGTTTCTAGTCCCACAGGTGCTCCTTGTGGTCTTGGGCAAGCCACTTAACCCTCCATTGCCCATGTTCCCTGTAAGTATTAGTCTATGTGTCTCATATCCCCTCGTGTTAAATGTATCCCCCAACCGCTTTGACCTGGTGAAAAGCGGGATATAAATGCAGCTAAATAAATAAATGTCTAAGTTATTGCATATATTCAGTGCTGCTGCCACTATGGAGGTAATTTTATAAAGTGCCCAATAGATAAACCCAAAGAAAAGCACTGGCAATTCACAAATCCACACAGCACAAGTCAGGCTTTAGAGCATACAAATTCATTTTTTGTCAGATTGTTTGTAATAGGTGAATGAACCCTCAAGCCACAAACCTTCATTTTAATCAGTTTATTAATATAGACATTTCAAATGTAAACGACTTAGCTTAAATGTAGAATCAAAGCTCGAGCTGGAGAAACCAGGGAGTTGCACGGTAAGGCTGATAGCAGGTGGAACACATAGAGGCCGATTCTGTACTGGCCATCCAGACCCTGTACGGCTGATCTGAATTGGAGCGTACAGAGGTAGACCCGATTCTGATCCCGCTGGGGCTAGATGTGCCTACGGGATCAGAATTGGGTCTACGGCCTGGATGTGCAGGCCAGGCCCCGATTCTGACCAGCCGTACACCCAGCCACATACCCGGCTAACAGCCCAGCTCTGTGATGGAGCCACGGCGTCTCATTGCCATGGCACCATGGCTCCATTACGGAGCCGCGATCCCTGGCCACTGACCCAAACTGCCCTTTCCCCACAGCCTGACCCCCGATCTGGCCTCTCATGGCGAGGGTTGGGCTATGGGGAGCCTCCTTCGCCCCTCATCTGTCTGTTCCCTTCATCTGCTGCTGTCCCCCAATGTCCAGGGGGACTTATTCCACCTCGGAAGTGGAATGTCCCCCATCTACCTGGCCAACCCCAATGTTGAGGGCTGACCTCTGAATCGGCCCTATATGTCTGGGGTCTCGCACTGCCCACGTCCCACCCCCGCCTAGGCCCCCCCCATACAACACAGCTGTATGTACGGGAAGCCTGTGCACCGGGGCAGCAGGGGGACGAATAGCGGGGATGTACGTCCCAACAGGACGTACATCACCGCTATTCGTGGCACAGAATGACCTCCTTACTGTGCAGCTCCTTGGTTTCTCTGTTTCGAGCTTTGATTCTACATTTAAGCTAAGTCTCTTACATTTGAAACATCTAAATTTAATAAATTGATTAAAAGGAAAGCTTGTGGCTTAAGGGTTTACCCCCCCCCCTCCCCATTACAAACAATCCAACAAAAAATTAATTTTTGTGCTCTAAAGCCTAATTTGTGCTGTGTGGTCATTTTATAAAGTCATTCCTGCTCCTATGTGGCCACCTATGTGCAAATATGACCTCTTATAAAATACCGACCAGTGTAAAAGTATGTGCTTTAGCATCAAGGTGTGCACTTTGCAGGTCAGCATGCTTGTGGGTGAGTTTGGGTAGAGTATGGGCAGAGCACACAAGGCTAAATGTCCACATCTGCAATGTAGGTGCGCATTACTAGTGCAAGTGGCTTATTTTATAAAGATAAGTAGTGGCCTACTTGTCTTCATAAACTAGGCTTAGCATAGGCATCTTTAAAAGGGACTTCAAAATTATTCTCCAAGGGATCTATTCTGTCCCACGAATAGCGGGGATGGACGTCCCATTGAGACATCCATCCCCGCTATTCATCCCCCTTGCCATCCCCGACTAAGCCTCCCCATATGAACAAGGAGTTTGTATGGCGGGGGGGGGGGGGGGGTTAGATGGGGGCGGGAAGGGGCAGTGCAGAGGCGGAGTTAGGGTGGCAGTGAGCAGTCCGTGGCCCTGGACGTACAGGGCTGATTCTGAAGTCGACCTCTACATCTGGGGCCGGCAGATTGGACGGAGGACTTATTTCAAATCAGAGGTGGAATAAGTCCTCCTAGACGTCGGGGAATGGCGGGCCCAACCAGCAGGGAAGAGGTGAGGGGCTGCAGGAGATTCTCCGCAGCCTAACCCTGGCCTTGGGAGGCCTCATCGGGGGTCAGGCTGCGGGGTCAGCAGCCGGGGATTGCGACCGGATGCCATGCTGCTGCTGCTTCATTCAGGAGCCTGACTGAGTTAGCTGGACAGAGGCCTGTACATGCAGGCCGATGGGAATTGGGTCCCGGCCTGCACGTACAGGGCTAGACGTGCCCTGTGGGATCAGAATCGCGTCTACTTCTGTGCATCCGGTGCCGGAACACACAATGGAACATGCCTCCAAGGGTTTAGTTTAGACCTTTTATTTGCTACTGACCTAACCTAAACTAAACAAAACCTATTTGTGTAGTGGCTGAATATTGCAACTACACAGGTGGATTTGGTGCCTATCCTCCCTCTGTGCCCTTTTATTGTATAGATAGTATCAGGGTGTTCCTTATCGTTCCTTCAGTTTAGTCCTCCACCTCTGGGTTGTGTACCTCCTCCTGCAGCTTGGAGACTGGACATGTCAAACTTGTGACATCACTGGATATAGCCTACCGGGATCTCCCATAATCCCCAGTGTGTCCAGTCTCCATGCAGCAGGAGGACGTAGTGAGCCTAGGTGCTGGGCTCACTAGAGAAACTAATAAGGAGCTAGCTAGTTAGGGTTTACATCTCTTTAAATTTTTGGGGTGTTAATTTTCATTCAATTTGGTTCTGTCCCTTTAAATTTCTTTAATTTCTAGTGTGGGAAGATCTAATAAAAAAAAAAAAAAAAAAAGGCACCTGAGGACTTCCCTGCCAAGCCGAAACTTCTCTCTTGCCGGATCTCTCTCCCTTGAAGGCATGGGGGAGAGCTCCCGAGGCAGCACAATTGCAGGTCGGCTTCTGCTGAGTGACAGCTCGCGGCATCGGGGGCTGCCCCATTGAACGCGCTGGTCGGCAGCTGAGATTTTAGCAGCGGACGTTGCTCCGTTTAGCAGTGAGCGACGCCGCAGCTTGCAGGAACTTTGGGGCCAACTTCCTGGAGCCGGAGGAAGCAGCGGCCTGGGCTCTCTCTCGGGCTGCCGTCAAGACATTGACATATGCACTTGCCCTGAGACACACACTAGTGCCTATAAAGGGGCAGGTGCAAAACAGCATTAATCCCCACCTACTGATTCCATCCCTGAGAGCAATGATCTCCCTCATCCCGATCCCATCTTGGCACCTATCAAGAGTTTCTATGGTGGCTAGAGATGAGGGCAACAGCAATCCCTGGATGCCCATGCTCCACTGGTAATGGGTTCAAAATGGTGTTGACTGACCTCTAGGATAAAATCATTGGTCTTACCACAAGGGGTCAAGCTGCCAAATAAGATGCTGGGGGTAGGCTTGAGGAGTGGGGGGCTGAGGGGAATCTGGGAGGGGGTGATTTGATGCTGTCCAGGAGTGAGGATCAGGGATTTGGGGTTTGATGCTATTGGAAGCAGCGATTGTAAAAATCTGCAGCACATTTGGGAGAGAAGGCCACTCCCCTCCCCCCCATCCATGAATTTTCGAAGAGAGTCCTCATTCGATAGGCTTTTCTACAATGCAAGGGGGATTGGACATCTCGGTTCCCTTATCTAAAATGGGGCCCTTTGCCTAATAAGTTAGTACCAATACTGGTATGTAATATAGTCACTATGGTGGCTGAATTTCAGCCCTTAAATAATGTAGGAAAAAAAATGAAGAATGAAAATTGAATAAGGCTGTCCTCTAAATGCCTGCATCATGGCCAATCACAAGTCAGAAAACAATTAATATTGAGGGAATATTCAAAACATTTTTACTTCAGTAATTTAATCATTTTCCCTGATAAAACTGGTAACTAGAAATTGCCCTCCTTCTACTCCCTCCCCCCCCCCATCGGAAAAGGTACATGTGCTATGTTGTTCTTACACACATTGCAGAGGGGGCGTGGTGAGAAGGGTGGAACTGCAGGCAATGTACAATAATTTTATTTTGAAACCATTATGCATGATTTATGGTGCAGACTTTGCCCCAAATTTTTATAGAGAAGCTCAGTTCACAGGCCCCACATAACCTAAGAAACAAAAGGACCTATATTTTATATTTAACATTCACTTAAAAAAAAAAGATTCTCCTCCTAATTTCCAGACATTAAGTAACGTAGTGTATGGTGCCCTCTTTTGGAATTAAATATAATTGCTATAAAGTCCAAAGATTCTCACAAATATAAAGTACTGTATTGGGTAATTTAAATATGATGTTTAATAGTTAGTAAGTTTATTGCTACTTATTGTTGTCAAAGGGATTGACTTTCTTTAAATTAGGGAAGAAGATAAATGGCAAAATATCTAGTGATATTTTCCACTTGAACATTTTGTATGAACATAAGAATTATTTGGATAGATTTTTCAGATATTCATTTGCTGCCATGCAAAAAATCTTTACCATTATACAGCCTAAAGACCTGCCTGGGTGCTTCCCATTTGTTTATTCTCTGCTTGCTAGACCGCACTTCCTTAAAATTTCTATGCAATTTACAATATTAAAAATTAAACACAAGAAAAGAGAGAAAATAAAGGAAAGTTCAATGCAGACAAAGTTACAAATGTCAGTGTAGGAACAGAGTCCAAGTAATAAAGCACAGACAAAAAGTAAGTTTCTGAAATAAGAAACAAACCACAGAAGCCATGTCTCAAGGCTCAGTCATGCAAAAGATTATGCCCCACTGTAGGCTAAATTTGAAATAAAATGTGGGGTTTTTTTTGTGTGTCAATCTTTTTATTGAGAGTAGCCAAACATCGTAGAACAGATCCAGCAACATATACTGCTGAAATACCATATTATGGAAGTCCATACACACAGGCTCAAGGAATCCCCATCATCCCTGTCAATACAAATAAGCAAGAAAGCCAGCTATGCAAGAAATAAGTAAGAGGTACAGAATGCAAGAACTAGGCCAAAAAAGACAACCATGCAAGAGGTATGCAAAAGATGAGTTATGTGAAATATGCAAAAACGTGAAAATACACAAGCGGCAAGGGCTGGGGAGTCCTAGCAATCGTTCTAGCTGGCTTTCAGCAGCCCACCACACTCACCATTCAACATGGTTATTCAGCAGACAACAAGCAAGTAACAAACAAGCAAGAAACAGGTCTCCAGCCATTCCCCTTCCCTCCCATTCCTCGCATTGATTCTTAGACTTCTCGAGAACCCATGTGGCCCTCCCATCCATGATGGGCATAAAATGGACTTTCCAACAAAGAGATTCCCCTCTCAAGTGTCCTCTTCTTTCCATCCCAACCCCCCTACCTTGTTCCAAGAATTCATCCCTTTCTCCACTGTCAACCCTTTACAATTCAGTAGCTGACAGCCAAGGGTCAGTAAGGCTCGTTGGCCAAGCATGGTGCAAGATCCCAACCTGTTGGTCAAGTGTGATGTTCCTAAAACTCCTAAGCTGGAGCCAAATGTTCCTGCATCTGCCATTTGCAACTATCTAAGTCTTGGGATAGAAACTCCTGTAGTCCACAAAGCATGACCACACCTACATGGCCCTCGACTTCCCACGCACCTCCCAGGTGAGTTTCCCCATTTGGTAAATCTCCCAGATCTTTGAAACCCACTCAGTTATCAGTGGGGGATGAGCCTGCTTCCAAAACCGGGCAATCACACTGCAGGTGGCTAATAAGAAATTGTTGACCAGATGAGCCACCAATTTATCCCATCCTCCACAGGCCCCAGCACAAAAATGAGCTTAAACAGCAGGCAAGCCCCAGCAATAGCTCGAACATAGATGTTCAAAATACCCCTGGACTCTACACCCACACCAGCATAGATCATCATCCCTGCACCCCCATTTGGACACAAGAGCAGTGTGATGTACATTTGAAACAAAATCCTTATCTGGGTATTCATTAAACATAAGAACATAAGATATGCCATACTGGGTCAGACCAAGGTCCATCAAGCCCAGTATCCTGTTTCCAACAGTGGCCAATCTAGGTCATACGTACTGTAGTAAGTAGAGTGCAGTCCAGCATGAAGAAATAAAGGGAAAAAGAACTTTTTCTTCTTTGCGGGGGATGGGTGCACCAGAACACATACACCCTAGTAAAAGCAGTGAGAAAAACCACCAGGGTAGAGCTAGGCTAAAGCCACACCCAGACTCCATGGCAACCCTAAGTAAGAGTAGGAGGTACATGGGGGTGGAGTCAGAAGGGGAGGTGCCCTGCTCCATGTTTAAGTTTGAGCAAACAAACAAAGAGATAGACGGAAGGAGAAACGGGAACAGGAACAAGTGCAAGTGCAAGGAGAGCAAGAGCAGCCAGGACTGCAGCCAAGAGAGCTACAGAGAAGGTTCCAGGGAGAGGACCAAGTATGCTGGCAAGAGAGAGAGAGAGAGAGAGAAGGCTGGCGTTGGAAAAGCTAAGGCAAGAGAGCCTAGACTCCTCGGGTGAAGGGTGTGTCTTCAGACAGAAGAAGCCCCAGGAAGTGGAGAGGAAATCTTACCCTGATTCCCTGACTGGCTCTGAGGCAGAGATAGCTACAGCCAACAGAAGCCCCGGATATAGAAGTCCTGCAGTAAAACTCCAAGGTAGGAGAAAGAAAGCAGTGAAGCCTAAGGCTTACATCTCTTACTCTGATTCTGAAGAGGGATTTGTACCTGGGAAAACCCAGATTAGAAAGAAGGGGTTTTCAAGAAAAGTTGAACAGGAGAAGCCTGTTGAAGTTCTGCCAAGAGAAGGAGGGGCAGTGCAGTGGAATAGGCTATTTGAGCTTTTAAATGACTTAAAGGGAAAAGTGCCTGAACGTTTCCAAGCTTTACCAATATGCAGCTCAGAAGAAAATATGGAGGTGGATGGTAGAGGAACTGACATGGGTTCTTCTTCTTAGATGGACTGTGCTGTCTGTATTGATGCTAATTAATGGAAGCCAAATAGCAGAAAGAAATTAAGAAAGCTGTTACAACTTTGTTATAGCTGAAAGCCTGAAGTAAAGGAGAGAATGAGTCCTATATTGAAGCACTAAGGTTCTTTCCTAAAGAAGTGGCTAGTGCAACCAAGGCGGGGCTAGATAGCAGAGAACTGTTTAACTCAAAACAGCAAAGAAGGAGCTAGCAGCCCTACTGGCTTTGATTGTAAAATGGTAAATACATGTGCCTTTATTGTTGCTGAAGTAAGAAGCATCTTAAAGGGAAAGAAAAGGAAAGCCATTGTAAATAATTTCACGGAAACACTGTTTTGACATTTGCTTTAATTGGAGAAGATTATCCTTTGTTTCTTTGTCCTGAGTGTAAAGTTGCTTTGAAGATTGTTACCATCTTACCTAAAGGAAGCTAATAAAAATTCCTGTGCGCTTTGAAACATCCACTTGGTTCATTTCTGACTACACAACTACAACCCTTTGGAAAAGGAATACAAGATGGTCTCCCGTCCCTACTAGGCAACTGCCTGGTAGGGGTGTGGTCGCCACAGTACCTAGCAGTTTCCCCAAAAGACACAGGTTCCGCAATGCTTGCACTGGGTCAAGCATTGATATCCTGGGTCCCTTTTTAATAATAATATTGGAGTTGAGGAGTGGCCTAGTGGTTGGGGCAAGGTACTTCAGGCCGGAAGGTCGGGGGTTCAAATCCCACTAGAGGACAGTAACCTTGGGCCGGAAGGACTGGGGTTTCTAGTCCCACAGGTGCTCCTTGTGGTCTTGGGCAAGCCACTTAACCCTCCATAGCCCATGTTTCCTGTAAAATAGTTATCTCCAAGTTATAATGCCCTGTTCAATGTAATTTCAGTTTGTTCAATGTAAACCGCACTGATGCAGAATAGCGCGGTATATAAGAGAATGTAAATAAATAAATGGTTTATGGACCTTTCCTCCAGGAATTTGTCCAAACCTTTTTTAAACCCAGCTACACTAACAGCCTTTACTACATCCTCCGGTAACAAATTCCAGAGTTTGATTACACGTTGAGTGAAAAAATATTTTCTTTTATTAGTCTTAAATAGTTTACCCTGTAGCTTCATTGCCTGTCCCCTAGTCTTTCTATATTCTGATAATGTAAACAATCAATCTACGTTTACCCGTTCCACTCTGTTCATTAACTTATAGACTTCTATCATATCTCCCCTCAGCCGTCTCTTTTCCAGGTTAAAGAGCCCTAACCTTTTTAGCCTTTCTTCATAGGAGTATCCTTCCATCCCCTTTACCATTTTTGTGGCTCTTCTCTGAACCAGTCAGAGATCGAGCAAGAGTGGGTGTAACTCCCGATGTCTCCTCATGCAGCTTCATTCAGGCCTGGTAACACCCTGCCCCAGGCTTGGCACGATGGAGGTGGCATTGCTTTCTCCACCAAGTCCATGGTAATGGCTCTGTATTGCCACGCAATCAAGTACTTGGATGAAGTAGACTCAAAGAGTAGACGTTCCCAAGGATGGGAGTAAACAGAACCTCATTTTTTTGTGGTAATCATTCTTCAAAGTGGCATAGCTGAAAGAACTGTAAAAAGCTTTTAGGGGAGCGCCCATCAACTCCTCTATATAGCGTTGGATGGTGAAGTCTCCATTCACATAGAGTTTGGCCGACCGTGGGGCCTCTGGCACCGCGAACACCCCCTCCCAATATCTCTGACAAAAGCAAAGGCAGAAACCAGTGTATAAGGAGTAAAGCCGGGGGGGGGGGGGGGGAAGTTCTCCAACCTTTACAGAGCAACCGCCACACTTTCCAGAGAGGTTCCGGAAAGGAGATGAGCAAGGATCCTCCAAGTATCGGCCAGCTCCTCTAGAGAAAACATCACAGTCAGGGTTGCAGGGGACATCCATTGCTCCTCTAAGTACATTCAATCTGCTTCCCCCTGCTGTACCAACAGGAGGCTGCTTGCAGGCATGAACACCAGTAGTACACCGCGATATTGGGGATCCCAGAACCCTCATTCCTTGGGGGTGGTGAGTGTGACACAAACCACCCAAGGTCTTCGCTATTGCCATATAAACCTAGTGAACTCCCCTCCCAGACTCCTAAAAAGGCTTTGAGGGATATGAATCGGGAGTTGCACCAACAGAAGAAGACTTTTGGGCACTATTAACATCCTAAATGCATTCATTCTCCCCAACCAAGTCACCCTGCAATCTTTCCAGAACTGCAGCTCTTCTTGGATACTAGCTAGTAGCTTCCCAAAATTGATATCATACAGGCAGGACAAATCGCTGGGGATGATGATCCCCAGATACTTGAACTGGCCAACCACTGAGAACCCAGATCTTGTGGCCCCTGCCAGTCTGTCCTCTGCTCGGGTATGGCATAACATTAGTGCTGACTTCCTGCCAGTTCACCAAGAATCCTGATACGTGTTCATAGCAGTTGATTAATATCCATAACTCTAGGTAGGAAAGCAGCTGGTTCCCGTAGGTAGATCAGAGTGTCATCAGTGTACAAGGATCTTGCATGTTTGGTAGACCCCACAACAACTGCCAGCTCACTCATGTGTGCCCTAATATGCGCCGCTAAGGACTCAATAGCCAGCGCGAACAGAAGCAGCGAGAGTGGGCAGCCCTGGCTAGTTTTCTGCCCAAGCCAGAAGGAAGGCGATTTAAACCCGTTAACTATGGAGGTCTCCAACTGTGCGTACATGGCTGCTATCCACCAAAAAGAGCAAGTCCAAATAATGAAACATGGCCAGTAGGTACGGCCACTCCACTTTATTGAAGGCCTTTTCGGCATCCAGGGACCAGACAGCATGGGGCACCTCAGAGTTCCGTAGCAAATGGAGAATATCCACCAACCGGCGAATGTTCTGAAACCCAAACGACCCTTCATGAAGCCAGTCTGATCTGCATGGATCAAAGAGTGCATACACGCATTGAGCTGGGCACACAGTACCTTAGCAAAAATCTTCTAGTCGATATTAGTCTATAATTATTACACAGTAAATTATCTCGCCCCTCATTTGGGATGACCATAATAACAGCCTGTGAGAAGGAAGGGGACAAAGCTTGGCATTCCAGAATCTCATTAAAGACCTTGACCAGGAGGAGTGCAAACTGGGCCTGCATACATTTATAAAACTCAGCTGCTATAGCTGATTTAAGGACGTGCATTGCTCTCAACACCTCCGCCAGAGAAATTGGAAGCTCCAAGGCCCTCCTGCACCTCTGGTGTAAGCACCGGCAACCGTTCCTCTACCAACCATTGTCCAATCTCAGCATCCCCTGCCCTTAGTGTGGAGGTATATAGATCTCTATAAAAGTCAGCAACCATTGCTGCAATCTGAGAGGACTTATAGGTTGGCTGCACAACACAATGCACTTCCTGTCCTGCTGTCTCTTCAACTGCTACAACAGCTTACTGGCTTTGTTCCCATGCCCATAAAACAACCTCTTAGTCCGCTGCATATCTGAAGCCACCTTTTCCATCTCCAATGCCTGTAACTCAACTCTCTTATACTCCAAAAGTCTCCACCCCCGCACCCCACCCCCCCAAGCTTGTGTTGTCCCTCCATCTCCCGAATTTCACCCTGCAGTTGGGCAACTTTTAGCTTTTCCTGCTTCCCCACACCACATGTTAGGGAAACCACCTACCCTCTAAGTACCGCCTTACTAGGACTGCCAACTTTTTGAAAGAGAAAAACCCACCACCTGTGGCTAGTCATGCTTCGCCCATTGCCACCCTGCCCCACCCTTTCCCTGCCCCTTGTCCTGCTCCCATTCCACCCTTGCCTCACTCCCTGTCCCACCCCGTCCCCAAAAAAGAATTGCAGCGAGGACACTGTGCAAAGTGAACAAACAAGATTGCTACACATTCTTAAACAGAAATTCCATACTAACAGAATACCCAGCATTGGTTGTACACACCCACACACACCCACACACCAATAAATGAGCACACACACACACCTTCATCAATAAATGAGCACACACACACAGGCCTTCATCAATAAATGAGCACACACACACACACACACACACACAGGCCTTCATCAATAAATGAGCACACACACACAGGCCTTCATCAATAAATGAGCACACACACACACACACACACACACACAGGCCTTCATCAATAAATGAGCACACACACACAGGCCTTCATCAATAAATGAGCACACACACACACACACAGGCCTTCATCAATAAATGAGCACACACACACGCCTTCATCAATAAATGAGCACACACACACACACACACACCTTCGTCAATAAATGAGCACACACACACACACGCCTTCGTCAATAAATGAGCACACACACATGCACACGCCTTCATCAATAAATGAGCACACACACATGCACACGCCTTCATCAATAAATGAGCACAAAACAAAAAGAGAAATATATAGACAAAAATTAAACTGAAGCCCCAAGAAGCCAGACTCTGCATGCAGTGCAACATCAGATAAATAAGAGATGCAGTTCCCATATTGTGTAAAATATAAAGATAGCACAAAGTCCAATCACTATATTGAAAATACAATTATTTTTTTCTACCTTTGTTGTCTGACCGTTTTATTCTCTGATCATGCTGGTCCCGATCTAAGGCTTCTGCTTTCCTGTCTTCTCTTAGCTCTCTTTCTATGGTCTATAGTCCATTTGCCATTTTTTGTCTCTTTATTTGTTTTCTTCACTTCCTTCTATCAGTTTATTTCCATTCCCAGTAACCTTCCCCAATATCAGCCCCCTTTCCAATCCTCCCCTCCTGTTACTTTCCACTGTCAACTCGGTGTGGTGTCCATTCCTTTTCAGTCCCCCTCCTTCCCCACTGTCCTGCCTCTTCTTGTCCAAATACCATCCCAGGTATCAGCTCACTTCCACTCCCAGTGCCACCCCATGTCAGCTCCCTTCCAGTCACCCTATCCTCTGTCCATCCCCCTTCTAGTGCCATCCCCATGTCTGCTCCCTTCCAGTCCCAGTGCCCTCTCCCTTCCAGCCTCTTCCCCATTACCCAGCCACCTACAAGTCCCATCCCCAAGTATCAGTTCTCTCCAGTCCTACCCCCTGGTATCAGCTCCCTTCCAGTCCCCCTCCAAAACCATCCGCAGGTGCTAGATCCTTCCAGCCCCTCCTTCCCCCCTCTGTCAGCTCCTTTCCTGACACCTCCCCCTCCCCCTCCCCCATGCATCATCTCCATTCCAGCCCCTACCTTCCCCCCCATGTAGCTCCCATCCAGCCCCCAACCTTCCCCCCCATATCAGCTCCCTTCCAGTCACCTCCTTCCCCCCTCTTTCAGCTGCCTTCCAGCCTCCACCTCCCCCCCCCCATGTCAGTCCCTTCCTGACACCTCCTTCCCCTTTTTTCATCTGCTTTCCTACCTCCACCTTCACCCCCCCCCCGTGTCGGTTGCTTCCTGCTACCTCCTTCCCTAGCAGCTGCGGCAGCAATAACGCTAATTTAAAAACAAAATGAAACCGGTGCAGAGCCCTCACTGCAGCATCCCACACTCAAAAGTAAATGACACAACAGGGGACAGGACGCTGCAGCAGGGGTTCCATAGGGCCAGAGGGCTCCACACCAGTTTTGTTTTGTTTTTTAAATTAGCGTTATTGCAGCCACCACTCTATAAGAAGCAAGAGCCACGGCTGCAAGGGAAAGGAGGCAGGAATGGACTGACAGCAGAGGAGAAGGTGAGGCTGCACTGGAAGGGACAAGGACCCCAGATGAAAAGCCAGTAAAAAACAGCTTTTCAAGAGTCAGTCTTAGATATTTGCCATCAGCCAGCTTAGCCATGTAAAAACCAGCTAGGCTGGCTGAAAACTGGCCAGTTGGCAACCCTACGCCTTACCTGCTTCCCAAAGGGAGGAGGCCAAGATGCTATCCACATCAGATACACCTGCCACCTCACCGTGAAATCACGAAGAAAGTCTGGATTTTTCAACAGGCCCCTCCGCATAGCCCAGGCCGACGCAGGGATTTCCCATCCAGGAGTTCCAGGCTTACTGGTGCATGATCAGAGATTCCAAGGACTCAATAGTGGAGGCACACAAGGCAGCATGAAGTTCTTTTGCCAACAACGAGAAATCAATTCAGGAATAACTATTGTATGAAGCTGAAAAACAAGTATAATCCCTTTCATTCAGATGCAAACTTCTCCGCTCATCCAATAGCCCAAACTCATCTAAATATCTTTAATCGCTGGGGCCCCTTCATTTGTTCATTTGGACAACCCCCCCCCCCCCCCAAGTGGTCCACCCCCATCAGGGCACAATTAGTCCCCCGCTAGAATCAACGTACCCCTCGCTTGCCCCCTAATCGCCTCAAACAGCTTCTTCAGACTCAAAATCACCTGAGAGGGCGGGATGTAGGCATTCACCACAGAGTATAAGACCCCATTCAGGCAGCCATTCATGATAAGAAATTTACCCTTACCATCTGGGATGACATCCTGTACTTGGAATGGACAACTGTTACTGAACAGGGTCATCACTCCCCTTTTATGTGAAGAAAAATTGGCCATGAAAACTTGCGGATAATATTTTGAGTTCATATAAAGGTATCCCTCCCCTACCATATAAAACTCTTGAAGCAGCACAATATCCACCTTCTCTCTCCAGAGGTGGAGTGATACCTTATGCTGCTTGGTGAGACTACGGAAGCCCCTAACATTCCACATTAGCAACTGCACACCAAAGCAGGAATACACCATATCATCACCTCGACCCTGGCAACTCGACCCAATGGTGCTCCCCCACAGGACCCCTCTCTATCCCTCCCCTCCATCCTGAGTTAAAGTATACAACATTCCTCCCTTTTCCAACCCTCCACCCCCCAACCTAAAAACTCCCCAGATATTCCCCCCATAATTGAAGTTGCCCTGCATACTGCTGATGGTATGGTACGTAGTAGGTGCTGATGACCTATCCCCTCTCTATCCTTTCCTTCCCTTCCCTCGCAGCACCCCCTTAACAGTAATATCATTTACTCTAAGCCTCTCCTAGTGCATATCATTCACAGCCATGGCCTTCCCTTTTCTCCTTCCCATCTCCTCCTTATCCCTCTCTCACATACACCCACCACCACCCTGACAGCCCGTGACCTACACTCTCCTGACATCACACATATAATTGCTCCTTCATGCCCTCCTGCTCTCGCTGCTGCAAATCAACCATCCTGACCCAGCCATTAACATTCTCTTAACAGAAAAAAATTAACACACAACAGAGATGTCCACCACAAGACTAGATGTTCAGACCCAGTCCCATTGTGGGAGATCAAGGGGGTCTGGAAGTATACATGTCTTTGCCCCCATCATTCCCCATTGGGTCATACAGCTTTTGGCATGAGCCTGGAAACTTTCTTCTTTTGGGGGTCAAGGCCCTCAAATCGTTACCCCCTTTCACAGCCGCCAGTTTGCTCAGGCCCCCGCTTCGTAGGGACTCTGCCATCTCTAAGCATGTTTCCAGATCTGTGATTTTGTGTCGGACATTTTCCACTTTAAAGAAAGAAAAGCCCCAGTGATAGCGTATATCCCTTTCTTGCAAGATCTGCGTATGGGGGTTTAAAGTTTGTCTGCCGCTCCAATGTATACTGTGACAAGTCCTGGAAGATCCATTTATCATGGCCCTTAAGACTGCATAACAACATCTTGTCCTCAAAGTAGTGGAAGCATACTACTAGTGGACACGGGGACTGGCCATCCACAGAGCACAGCCGTAACCCCCGGTGGGCTCTCTCCAGCTGGACTGGGCCCTGAGCATTGGGTACACAGACAGCAAATAATTATTGCACCAGCTGTCACATGTTTTCCTGGCCCTCTGGTGCTTCGGAAAAGCCTAGGATGTGCAAGTTGTTCCTCTGCTGTTGGGTCTCCAAATCATCATGATGCTACTGCAGATCTTTAGTGAGCATGTCCAACATGCGGATCTTGGATTGGAAGAGGGTAGTAGCATCAATCTATTCACCTATATTGATGTCATTCTGAGATCCAGTCATCTAAAGCGTTAATCTCAGCCTTGATGTCACTTACAGCTTTTCCAAAGTCCGCACAGAAGAGCCGCAACTCCTGTAGAATGTTCACTAAATCTGTTTTTGTAGCAAGGGTAGAGGACGGGTCCAAGCCTCTCTCTGTGACCACCCCAGAGGTAGAGGAGCTAGTACCTGAAGAGGGATGCAAATGCTGAATCTCGAAGATGGGCCAATACCTCAGGGAGTCATTAGTGGGATGGGAACAGCTGGGGGATGTAGAACAACAGTGGGCAAAACTGAAAGGGGGTATTTTAAAGGCAACCAACCTTTTTGTTAAAATGGTAAATAAAGGCAAAAGGAACAGGAGACCGCTATGGTTTTCGAAGGAAGTAGCTGAAAAAGTGAAGAAAAAGAGGGAGGCCTTCATGAAATACAAGAGATCACAGAGAGAGGAAGACAGGCATCTGTATTTGGAAAAACTTAGAGAAGCTAGCAAAGTAGTCAAGAAGGCAAAGATTCAAAAGGAGGAGGAAATAGCCAATGCAATAAAATGGGGGGATAAGACATTTTTCAGATATATTAGTGAGAAGAGGAAGGGCAAAAGTGGTATTGTCAGACTCAAGGGTACAGGGGGGGAATATGTAGAAGCTGATAAGGATAAAGCGGAATTGCTTAACAAATATTTTTGTTCTGTGTTCACAGATGAAGAACCAGGAGCAGGACCTCAGAAAACACCCACAAATAAGAACAGAAGCGAGGGACATCTTGAACAATTTTCAGAAGACTGTGTTCGTGAGAAACTAGCTCAACTTAAAGTAGACAAAGCGATGGGACCGGATGGGATACACCCTAGAATACTGAGGGAACTTGGGGACGTTCTAGCAACTCCACTGACTGACCTTTTCAATGCCTCGTTGGAGTCGGGAGTGGTGCCAAAGGACTGGAGAGAGGCTCATGTGGTGCCTTTACACAAAAGCGGAAGTAAGGATGTGGTTGAAAACTACAGGCCGGTTAGTTTAACTTCAGTGGTGAGTAAATTAATGGAAACGCTGTTGAAAGAGAAAATAGTGAGGTTTCTGGAGTCCAGCGGATTACAGGATCCGAGGCAGCATAGATTCACCAGAGGCAGGTCTTGTCAGACAAATCTGATTGATTTCTTTGACTGGGTGACCAGGGAGTTGGACCGAGGGAGAGCTCTAGATGTGGTGTATTTAGATTTCAGTAAAGCCTTTGACACTGTTCCTCACAGGCGACTTATAAACAAACTGAGCACCCTAGGGATGGACCCTAAAGTTACTGCTTGGGTTAGAAATTGGTTGGGTGGGAGGCGACAAAGAGTACAAGTAAATGGAGCTCACTCTGAGGAGAAGGATGTTACCAGTGGTGTGCCCCAGGGATCTGTCCTTGGTCCGATTCTTTTTAACATCTTTGTTAGTGATATAGCGGAAGGGCTGTCGGGTAAGGTTTGCCTCTTTGCGGATGATACCAAAATCTGCAATAAAGTAGACACACAGGAAGGTGTAGATAACATGAGGAGGGATCTGGCTAAGCTTGAAGAATGGTCTAGAATTTGGCAACTGGGATTTAATGTTAAAAAATGTAAGGTCATGCATTTGGGCTGCAGCAATCCAAGGGAGCAATACAGTATAGGAGGTGGAGTACTTTTGTCCACTAAAGAAGAGCGGGACCTAGGCGTAGTTGTGTCCGATGATCTTAAAGTAGCTAAACAGGTAGAAAAGGCGACGGCAAAAGCTAGAAGGATGCTTGGGTGCATACGGAGAGGAATGGCTAGCAGAAAAAGGGAGGTGATAATGCCTCTGTATAAGTCTTTGGTGCGACCTCTTTTGGAGTATGGTGTGCAATTCTGGAGACCGCACCTTCAAAAGGATGTGAACAGGATGGAGTCGGTGCAGAGGGTTGCTACTAAGATGATTAGTGGTCTTCATTATAAAGCATATGAGGACAGACTTAAGGATCTTAATATGTACACCTTAGAGGAAAGGCGGGATAGAGGTGATATGATTGAGATGTTTAAATACCTCCGTGGCATAAATGTTCAGGGAGAGAGCCTCTTTCAATTGAAAGCAAGTTCTGCGACGAGGGGACATGGGATGAGGGTGAAGGGAGATAGATTCAGGAGTGATATGCGGAAATATTTCTTTACGGAAAGAGTAGTGGATCCGTGGAATAGTCTCCCAGTGGAGGTGGTAGAGATGAGGACAGTAACTGAATTCAAAAAAGCATGGGACCAACACAGAGGATCTCTAAAGGTAAAAAGTGGACTGTTGTAGTTGTTGTTATGGAAGGACAGACTAGATGGGCCTTGTGGTCTTTTTCTGTCATCATGTTTCTATGTTTCTATGTTTCTATGTTTCTAGCAAAGCAGGCTAAAACTGTAGCATAGGAGGATTTCTTGGTCATAAATCACTCCGTCAGCATTTCTCCAGTGGACGATATTCAAGAGTCTAGGTCCACGCAGGTCCAAACTGGTCATAACACTAAAAGCTTCTGGGGGCTCCCATGACTCCCAAGGTCACAACATACATCCCACTAGTGCAGAGGGTGGCAAAAGAAAGAGTCCAAGTCTTTCAAGGCAGCAGCATTTAAATTATCAAGTCGTCATTGCAGGAGGGGGGTACCCAACTATTTTCAGCTGCTAATCACAGGGCAGATCAGTAGCAGTTGCGGGGACCTGTTCCAGGTGAAGTCTCCATCTGCTTCAGGCAATCCTTACTGCCTGGGGAGGGAGAGTGTCCCGTTTGCCCCTTGTAGCAAAAACAATGTACTATCTGAACACATACACTCCACCCTGCCTCAACACACTCACTATGCAGTTCAGGCAGACTTCCTGGGTTCTCCTAGTCTGCAGGGTACTCTCCTGCATTGGGCCACAACCTTGGGCTCACCTCCCTTTCACCTCCAGCATCTCAAAGGCACAGGGCAACAGCTAGATGGGGAAACTCCATGGTGCAATGGTGCTGGCATGTGGTCAGGCCCCAACAGCATGCCCAGCCACCACACACAGCTGCACCAGAACTGCTGCTGAATGGCAGTGCAGGAGCCACCACCAATTGGCACCAGTCGGGCCCGACTTCCTCCTGGCACTTTTAACTCCCTGCTCCTCACTTCTCCAGTGTAATTGCTGTACCCGGAAGCCAGTGAGTAGATAATGGAGACGGCCGGTTGGGAGAGCTGGGGAATTAAGCGGCCATGATCTTCAGGCTTGCTAGTCCCCCCCCCTCTCCCCTTCCCCAAAATAAAATGTTTTTAATGCAGATTTAAATATAGGGAAGGATGATTTCAACCTAATGTTCAAAGGTAGGGAGTTCTAGTGTGCTGGTGCCAGATTTTTAAAAAAAAAAGCTACTTGCCTTATAGTTTATTAAAATGTGATTAACCACCCTTCATTGCATAATCTGAGTGGTTTACATAAAAACAACTAGTAAAAGAGCTGGAAAAGGAACTCCAATAAAATGATAGATATAAGTTCACAGTTGCACAAGGTAGAGGGGATAGAGAGAGAGGGAAGAAAGGACTAAGGTGGGTCAGGTGTGCAGGTATGCAGAGGACCATCCCGTCCACTAGGCGGTCGCCTAGGGCAGCAGACCCTGGTGGGCAGCATGCTGCTCCTTCCTTTGAAGCAGTGGCACTTCAGCCTCCACTTCAGTATCATGGCAGGCATTAAACACGCATGCGTGAGTCATGGCCTGCCATTCATACCCCCTCCAATAGGAAGTTACATAGGAGGGGCAGGAGTGGCAGGCCATGAGCATGCGTGGGTGCTCTGAAGCCTGCTGCAGCACTGAAGCGGCAACTAAACTGCTGCTGCTTAAAAGAAGGATTGGCATGCCGCCCCCTCCCACTGTTGGGTAGATGGATGCCAGGGGGGGAGGGGGGGAGAAGGCGGTATGGCAGAGCCTCAGGCACAAGACATAGGGGGGGGGGGGAGCCGCAGAAACCCTTGGGCCACCCCTGGATATAGAGAGCCATTCACAGTGGGAGATTAGGAAGGTAAATCAAAGTCTATTTGAAAAACATGTTTTGAGGGTCGATTTAAACATTTTGTGGGAGGGCTCCTGGTGGAGATCAGATGGCAATGTGTTCCATAGACTTGGGGCAGAGAAATAAAATGCTGAGCACCTTGTGTCGTTAAGAAGGGCATGAGCCCTGGAGGTTATAAGGAGGGTCTCTATTTTGCTATAGAGACCATAAAGTCCTACCTGGGACATAATGGATTAATAGGTCCAAGGCAAACTATATAGAATGCCTTATGAGCCAAAATGAGGGTGCTGTTAAGTAGAGCGTTTTGAAAGGAATAGTCAAGCTGATGGATGCCATGCCATCCTTTTGTGAATCTGTGGCATTCAAACCTAAAAACGAAGAAGGGTGTCAAAAGCAAACCTTTCTTGAGATGACATTTTGTCTGCAATTTCTCCCTTTGCCTGAGAATTTCCAATGGTTTAGTGGTGTTTTCAGGAGACATTTGTGTGTATAGTGAGAAGTGACCACCTGCCATGGCAGAAAGTGTTTTGATTGGTGTGGAACTGAGGTAGTTGGTGGTTGACTTTGGAGTTATGAGAGAACAGAGTAAAAGGCTAATAGACAATAGGCTCAATATTCAGCGCAAGTAACACAGTTAGTGCTGCTGAATATCTCCAGGTGCCGCCGCTAGGTGCCCCCAAGCTAGGCAGCTAGCATCGGGGTGCTTTGGGGATGGAGCGTGGGTGACATCACTTCACATTAACTTTCAGAACTCTCTCTACACCTCAATCGCTTGTCTCCATAGTTCAGTTAAACTAGGACACTCTAGAAAAGAGTAGCTGAATGTGCTCACCTGAGTCTTACACTTCTCACAATTTCCATGATTCAATAGCACTATCTTAGACCATCTTCCTGTTGATATATATGTGCCCTATGCAAAATCCTACACTGGATTTCCTGATGATCCAAATTCCCCATTTACTTTATTTATTTATCTGAGAATACTGAGGGAACTTGGGGACATTCTAGCAGCTCTACTGACTGACCTTTTCAATGCATCTTTGGAGTCGGGAGTGGTGCCAGAGGATTGGAGAGAGGCACATGTGGTCTGTTTACCCTAAAGCAGAAGTAAGGATGTGATTGAAAACTACAGGCCAGTTAGTTTAACCTTGGTGGTGAGTAAATTATTGGAAATGCCGCTGAAAGAGAAAATAGGTTTCTGGAGTCCAACAGATTACCAGATCTGAGGCAGCATAGATTCACCAGAGGCAGATCTTGTCAAACAAATCTGATCGATTTTCTTTGATTGGATGACCAGGGAGTTGGACCTAGGGAGAGCCCTAAATGTGGTGTATTTAGATTTTAGTAAAGCCTTTGACACCGTTCTGCACAGGCGACTTATAAACAAACTGAGCACCCTAGGGATAGACCCTAAAGTTACTGCTTGGGTTAGAAATTGGTTGAGTGGGATGCGACAAAGGGTATAGTTACATAAATGGAGCTAACTCTGAGGAGAAGGAGGTTATCAATGGAGTGCCGCAGGGATCTGTCTTTGGTCCGATTTTTTAAAACATCTTTGTTAGCGATCTTGCGGAAAGGCTGTCGGGTAAGGTTTGCAGGATCAGTGTTCGGAAGAGGTGAATTTTGGTCTCTGTGGAGATATTGGCCTTCTTCCAAAGACACCATTTGAGTGAGGCGAACACTACTGTTACCTGGTAAATCCTGCTGTGGACTTCGGTGGTGGAGGCCACCTTCTTCTCCTGCATCAGTGATCCCAGGTATTTGAATTCTGGGACCTGCTCGATTTGGATTCCATCAAGGTGAACATTGGCCTGTGATCCATCCATGGTCATAACTTTGGTCTTGTCCACACTGATTGTTAGGCCATAAGATTGGGCGATGTGGGCAATGTGGTAAAGGATGTCGAGGCCTCTGCATCCATGTCAGCAAATATGACACTGTCGTCTGCGAACATCAAGTCAGTCAGGAAGTTGTTCACGTTGTACTGGACCCTGCATCTGTCCTCAAATGTTTTCCTCATAATGATGTTGATCACAATATTGAAAAGCAGAAGTGAGACATCTCCCTGGTGGACTCCAGTTTGGATAGGAAATTCCTTGGATAGTTCATTTTGGATCTGCACGCTGCTGGTTGAGCCATTGTATGATGCTTGAAGAAGTTGGATGATCTTCAGCGGCATGTGCTCATTCTCCAATGCCCTCCACAGGGTGGTCCAGTGAACACAGTCGAAATGCGGGTTTGAAGTCAGTGAAGACAATGATGGTTCACTTTCCACACCTAATCCTTTCCTCCGCCAGTTGACGAATGGTGAATATTTGATTGGTGTAGCCCCGATGTGGCCTAAATCCTGCTTGCTTTTCTCATCTGGTCTGTTCATAATGTTTCTGCAGCCTTGATTGTATGATCTTCATGAACACCTTGCCAATGATTGAAAGGAGGCCGTCGCAGTAGTTCTTGGAATTCCTGGCTATCGCCTTTCTTCAGGATTGGCACGGTGATGGCTTTATTCCATGCTGATGGAACTTGCTCCATGCACCAGATGAGTGTTCGGAGGATGTGAAGCCATTGCAGCAGGATGTCTCCTCCAGCTTTGATCATTTTGGCAGTGACTTGGTCCACTCCGGGTGCCTTTCCTTTCTTCAATGATCTTATCGCACTATTCACTACATCGACTGTTGGCTCACCTTCAAGGAATGGATTGTCTGGCAGGTCAATGGGTGGTTCCTGGGGCAGATCATGGTAGATTCTTTCTACCATTGCAGGTGTTCATCAAGGGAGCTCACAAAGGTGCCATCCATTTTCTTGATGTTGTCTTTGGTCGACTTGGTTTTACCACTTGGTCTCCTGAGGGTCTGATACAGAGTCCGATACTCGTGCCTGGATGCTGCTTCTTCCAGGTTGGCTGTGACACCATTCCAGTAGGCTTCTCGTTCCGCCTTCATCTTCTGTCTGACTTCTTTTTTTTTTAGTCACTGGTACTGCTCAAAGTCAACGTGTTTGATTTGTTTCCATTTATCCACCATATCCAGGCATTTGTCCGAAATCTATGGCTATGTCAGATGCTGGATGGGTAGACACAGAGGGGCAACACATTCCAGGAATCTGAAATCTGCTTTTCTTCTGAATCAACATCATCCGATGGTTCGAGTGCTACAAATTTGTTGGATGGGGCAATTTGGAATTCTTGTCTGAGTGCCGGATCCCTCAGACATGCCCAGTTCAGTTTGGCTGGTGAAGATGCCTTGTGCTATGTCGGTTGTAATCGCAGCTATACCTTGGCATGGATGAGGTAGTGGTCTGATCCACAATCGGGCCCTCTTATTACATGTACATCTTTGAGCGATGATTTGCACCTAATGCGGCAAAAACTCTGAAACGATGGCATATTAGATGCAACACCACTGTGTTAACTGTCAGGGGCGTGGAAAGCATTTCCCTGGCAGTTGACATGGAGCCTTGTTCCTTAGCACACACCACATTAGTATGAGTGCACTTAACTCCACCTATTGAAGTTTGTTTTGCTTGTATTGTGGCAGTAGCAATAAAAAACAAAACAAAAAAAAAACAGTGGTGCAGGACCTCGGCTTTGATGTAAGTCACTCTTGACAGCTGCAGCTGTTTGATCAGCGGGGTTAGTTTGGGCAGGCTGCGGGTAGCATATCAAAGTCAGTCTTTTCTTTCTCCACGGGAAATTGGGTTATTTTTATTTACCATCAGGGTTCCTTTCATTTTTACATGTGGTCGGAGCCATGTCAGAGAAAGTGCGATGTGTGGCATGTGGAAATTGACAGGGGTCTGTTTCCACAGCGGTGTTTTGCTGCACTTGCAAGAAAGAAGGAAGGGCAGCCGAAGCAGCAATGACCAAGGCTTTGGCACTGTGAGGGACAGTTTGGAGTTGCACAGTAATTCAGAGCAGCTTTCTGGGGCTCAACGTGGTATCGTGGTTTTGGCGGGAATGTCGGCCATTTTCTCAGCTCCATCCATGTCTGTGATACTACTGCTGCTGCTGCTGAGGAAAGGCTGGAGTTGCTGTCTGCATCTTCCGTTCTCTCTCTATTATCAGATTTAAATCTTTCCACTACCCCGGAGGGTGCCATTTTCAGTGGAGTTTGCAAGCATATTGCTTGAAACAGGGCCGAGGTGGAGGGGGGGGGGGGGGGAGAGGTGCAGCCCTACTCAGCCTGGCGGGGGTGGCTGCTAAAGCAGATGAAAAGGGTTTGGCTTTACACCATGGGCTTTCCTCAGACTTGGGTGAACCAGAGCCCAGACAAAAGCATCTTGAGGCAGACTCCTGGGATGAATGGGCCTCTCTTCATTCAGCAATATCAGAAGACCCTTTGGAAGGCTCCTTGGATCTTTGGGGAGAATCTGCAGCACTGGTGCTGGAAGAAGGGTAAACTCCTCCTGGGGAAGACCCAAATATTGTCCGGTTATTTAGGCATGAGGAATTAGCTTCTCTTATTACTCATTCCCCGGCGGTACTGAATATAGCTCAGATACCAGAATCTTCAGAGGAGCCTTTGGAGGACCCCATCTTGCAGGAAATTAAGTCCTCTCAGACTGCCTGTCTGGTACATTGGGTCATAAAGCAGATGATGGAAGCCGAATGGGAAGTGCCAGAGGCAGGTCTCTGGGGATGGATGGGCTATGGCCCGCTTGTACCCCATTCCGCAGGCAGAGAAGGATCTTCTTAAACTGCCTAAGGAGGATACGCTGGTTTCAGCAGTCACTAAGAAGACCACCAACTCCTTGGATGGCAGAGCGGCCTTATAAAATGTCCAGCACCAAAAGCTTGAGACTCTTTTGAAACAGGCCTTTGAGACTAATGCCCTGGCTCTGCAGGCTGCCATCTGTGGAGTGTATGTGACCAGAGCGTCTATTCGCTGGGCTCAAGCATTGCCGGATGCAGATTTTGAGCAGGGTCAGCCATTGTCAGAGGCTTCTAAGTTGGAGTCGGCCTCTGAATATTTGGCAGATACCTTTTATAATTTGGTGATGGTGTCAGCCAAGAGCATGGCTTTGGTCATAGATGCTAGGAATTTCCTTTGGTTGCAAAATTGGTCGGCTGATGTTTCCTTCAAGACACGACTCAGTAAGCTTCCATTTATGGGTAAGCTCCTGTTTGGTGAAGTGTTGGAAAAGCTGATCAAGGATCTCGGGGAGTCTAAAATGGCTCCTTCCTGAAGACAGACCCAAGGCCAGGAAGCCGGCCATTTCATCTAGAGGTCCGTCTCGGGACTTTCAGAGATTCATGGAAGTTTGTTTTGCCCCTTATCAGTGTGGTCATTATGCCCTGAGAGGACAGACCTTTCGAGGGCACAGAGGAGCCGGTTGATGCTTTTATGCCGGAGCCTCGGCAGCTCCAAAAATGTCACAATAAAACCAAGGTGACCCAGTTGGAGTTGATCCCAGTAGGCGGTTGGCTACAACATTTTTACTCCGACTAGGTCCAAATAACCTCTGACCAGTGGGTTTTGGCGATTATCCGTGAAGGTTATGTTCTCAAATTCACACGCCCTCTAAAGGATGCCTTCATGATGTCTCCCTGCAAAAAGACTCTCCAAGGTGCAAGCGGTGCAAGAAATACTGCAAAGACTCATTCAGTTGGAGGCAGTGGTAGAGATGCCTCCCAACCAGTCCAGGCTAGGTCGATACTCGATATATTTCATGGTCCACAAGCAGGAGGAGTTGTTTTGACCCATCCTCAAGCAGGTAAACAGGGCACTTGATGGCGCTCAATCTCATGGAGGCATATCTGCACATTCCAATCCATCCGGAAGAGCAGAGATATCTGTGCTTCACCCTTCCAATGGGTCATTTCCAGTTTCAAGCGTAATCCTTTGGTTGGCTACCGCTCCCCGAACCTTTACAAAGGCGATGGTATTGGTGGCAGCGGCCCTCCACCGAGAAGTAATACTAGTACATCCCTATCATAATGGTTGATTGATCTGGGCAAAGTTGGAGTCGGAGAGCACCCAAGTCATGCAGTGAGTCGTAGCCTTTCTGCAGAGGCTAGGCTGGGTGTGAATGTGGCCAAGAGCAAACTAGACCCTTTATAGGACCTCATTTACCTAGGAGCATGCTTCAACACAAGAACAGGAATGGTGTCCTTGCCTCCTGATTGAGCCTCGGTGATCAAGGAGCAGGTGCAGCGCTTCTTCAGGATGACGGATTCGTAAGCTTGGCATTATCTTCAACTACTGGGGTGCATGGCAGCCACATTGAAGTTGGTGCCATGGGCCAGAGTGCATATGTGACCATTGCAACAGGCTCAGCTTTCAAGGTCGTCGCCGATTTGACATCCATCAATGTCTGGTATGCCTTCTAGAGCTGAGGATCCGGGATGAATGCAGTCCACTAATCTCCTCACAGGGGTTCTGCTGGAACCACCTCTATGGACCATGATGATGGATGCAAGTCTCTCCATTTGGGGAGCCCACTGCAAACCACAAATGACCCAGGGTCATTGGTCACCAGAGGAGAGCTCTTGGTCCATCAACTGTCTGGACATGAGGGTAATATTTCCTTTTTTTTTTTAAAACTGCTTCAGAGAGTTGAGGCTCATCGTGGCCTAGTGATCTTGCTAGCTCCAGATTCCATGGTATGCGTATCTGATTTGCTTGCTGGTGGCTGAGCCATGGAGGTTTCCGATATGGGACACCTTATTGATGCAGAGTCCAATTTGAATGCCTCAGATGGATCTATTCTCATTTATGGCCTGGCTCTTGAAAGGGCAAGGTTGAGGTGAACAGGCTAGTCCATGTCAGTTATTGCTACTCCATTGAAAGTTTGTTGGCATTCCATGTCCTTGGCTTATATCAGAGTGGTGGATTTTTGAGGATTGGCGTATAGGGTTGGTACCCGGTCTTTGGCGGCTTCGGTGCTGGCTATCTTCACTTCTTTGCAGGCCGGTTTAGAGAAAGGTTTGGCCCTGAATTTTCTGTGGGTCCAGGTGGCTGCTTTGTCCTGTTATCATGTCACTCCCTTGGCACATTTCCATATGAGACAGTCTCTCTGGACTTTGAGCACTCTCTGTGATTTCATAACTGCCACTCTTCCCCCTTCAGGACTCTCTGTCCTGGTGGATGGATCATACCAATCTGGCTAGAGGTCTTCCTTTTCAAATTCCTTCATACCAAAAGTTGAAACTGGATTGGGGAGCTCATGTAGATAGAGTCCACACTTGGGGAACATGGTCTACTGAAGAAAATCTCTATCAGATTAATTTCTTGGAACTGAGGGCAATCTCAAATACTCTAAAGGCTTTTAGAGTTTGATTAGCCAACCAAATTGTGATGATTCAGATGGACAATCAAGTAGCCATGTTCTATCTTTTGTGTTGGGAGACAGTTAGAATGTAGAACTTTGCCATCTCTGAAGAGATGGAGCTCAGAGGCACATACCTGCCTGGCTAGAACAACGCCCTGGTGAACAGACCAAGCTGAGTCTTTCAAACTCATGAATGGACTCTGGATTGGGAGATGGCTCTCTCCATATTTTGGGAGTGGGGCACCCCTACAATAGATCTTTTTGCCACTCAGAACACCCATGTGCCTTGGTTCTGCTCCAGGGTGGGGGGACGACACATGACAAACTAGCCTTAGATGCCTTCCTCCTCCTTTGGGGGGGAGAAGCTTCTGTATGTGTATCCTCCTATTTCTCTGATTGTGAAAACTCTTCTGAAACTCAAGGACAATTGAGGCACAATTATTCTCCTTGCTCTTTACTGGCTTTGGCACTGTGGTTTCCACACCTTCTTGAACTCTCCATCTGGATCTGGTTCACATGGTTGATTTACCAACTCTTATTATGCAGGACTGGGGACAGTGCTGCATCTCAGTATAAAGTCCCTAGCCCTCACAGCTTGGATGTTGAGAGGTTGACCTAGTCATCCTTCAATCTGCCAATTGGTGTTACAAAAGTCCTCTTGACTTCCAGAAGAGATTCTACCAAGAGGTCTTATGCTTTCACGTGGAAGAGGTTTGCCATCTGGTGTGAGGGAAATGACTCAGATTGTTTCTCCTGTCCTTTGCCAAAATTGCTTGACTACCTTCTACATTTGTCTGAGTCTGATTTGAAAACCAACTCCGTAAGAGTTCACTTCAGTGCTATTGGAACTAATCATTATCATGTAAAAACTAAATCCATCTCTTCACAGCCTTTAGTTTGTTTTATGTGGGACTCGCTTCTTGAGGGTCATGGCAGGACTCACAATATCTGAGCTCAGGCTATGTTGGTGGCCCACTTGCATAGTCTCCTTGAAAGTGAATTGTAAAGCTACAACCTGGTTTTCTGTCCATGCATCACATTGCTTTTTGATGGGGATTCCTGATGCAACAGCAGGTTTGGTCAATCAATATTCCAGAATCTGATGGGGGACTGTAATCCAGTTCCATCCCCTTTAGGCCCATCTCTTTTCTGTTCCATCCCCTCTTGCCTTCATAAGTTCCAAAAAAAAAAAAAGACAAAGACATACAAAAAAGGGGTTATTTTCATTACCTCTGTTATTCATTTTAGGCTGTTATTATCTAGTGTCTGCCAGTTATGACACTCTATTCATCTTTTCTTTGCGAGGTAGCTAGAGAAATCCCATATGAGAACACTTTTCCTGCTTGTCCATGGAGAAAACAGAGTTACTCACCTGTAGCAGGTGTTCTCCTTGGACAGCAGGATAAGTCCTTGCAACCCTCCCATCTCTCCTTGGCGTTCTATTCTAACAGAGAGAGTTACCAGACTGAGGTCAATGATGCACTAGTGGCAGGCAAGAAGATACATGCAAGCATGCAGGCATGGTTGAACCCTTCTAAAAGCTTCTGGGAGTTGCCTGGAAAGGTTCCCATATAAGGGCTCCGTCAGTGATATCAGCCATATGTGAGGACTTATCCTGCTGTCCATAGAGAATACCTACTACAGATGAGTAACTCATTATCAACTTCTGGATAAACCTAATCCCTTAAATTGAGCTTTCAACTTCTCCATACACTGGGGTTCTCCTCTGTAACTGGGATTATCTTCAGTACATAGAACTAATTGGAACTTTCCTATCTGGTACTTTTCTCCTTTTACATTTGGATTGAGGCTCTTAGGGATATGTTTACTAAACCGCGCAATTGTGCGGGGCACACTTGAGCGTGCGCTAAGGTACCTTAGCGCATGCTAATAGTGCGTTTTTGTGCCCCGCACACGTGTGCGTCACACTAACGGGCCCGCACAAGTGCGCGGCGTGCTGATGTGCGCTAGGGGCATGGAAAGGCATTCCGAGGGCGGAGGAAGGCTCCGGAGGGGCGGAGAGACGGGGTCAATGGGTGGAGAGTGGGAGGGGAGAGGCTCCCCGCACAGGAGCGGGGCTGAAAATCAACCTAAAAAATACCGCGAGTGAAAACCTCGCGTTAGAGATGATTTAAAGGGAAGAGAAACCATTTCCGTCAGCAATGTACAGCAAAACCGGGGAAACCGACAAAACGTGAGCAGTGTGATTCATGTGCACAGAACAAAATTTCAAATAAAACTTTAAAATGACCACAAGAAAAATTGTAAAAATTATAATTCAGCTGGGCAGCAGTGATAGCAATGGGCAACAATAAAAAACACTCCCAGGAAAGCTCCAAAAAAAAAGAAATGATTTTTGGAAGGGTCTACGCTCCGTAGACCCTTTCAAAAATCATTTCATTTTATTGGAGCTTTCCTGGGAGTGTTTTTTAATGTTGCCCAGCTTGGTTATGGGTGTTTGCCCCTTTTTTCGAGGTCATTTTTGAGGTTTATTTGCACTTTTGTCTCCATACAAGGTAAATGAGCCCACAGTAAAATTGTGCAGAGCAGGGTTTCTGACTCATCAGGCCAGGTTTCCTATCTCCAGGGACTGCACTGTCTCTGTGGCCACAGTGTGGTGCAACGGACACAGCCAGTGCCTCTAAGACCAGAGGGTCACAGGTTCAAATCCCAGCTGGGGCTCCTGCCAACCCAGTCCCCCAGTGGTTTTACCCACCACTAAACAGTGATAGTAAAGACACTCCTTTATTGCAGGGAACATAAGCATGGTTCAAACACCCATATTTTACCCTATACCGCACACAAACCATAACAATGGGCATTACCTACAGCCGAGTCCCCCAAATTCAGTCCTGGAGTGCCACAACTCAATCAGGTCATATGCTTTTTCCCAGATAAGGACATGTCTGCATGTTGGCGGAAGGGTACAGGTGGTGGAGGGGGCAGTGGCTGCAAGCCACAGCAGACAGTGGCCTAGGCCTGTGCAAGCTGGCACCGTCCACTGCAACAGACAGGCTCTGTCGGATGTACAGTCATGGACTCCTCAGGGAATGCAGCATATCTGTGGCAACACGGTGGTGCAGTGCACACAGACAGTGTGTGCAAGAACAGAAGGTCACAGGTTCAAAGGCCAGCTGGGGCTACTGCCAATCCTGTCCACATATTTTTCCCACAACTAAACCATGATAGTAAGGACAAACCTTTATTGCTGAGAACATATGCATGGTTAATACGCCTATATTTTACCACACCAAACACAGACACCATAAACAGCCGCTTTACCTAGAGCAGAGTCTCCCAAATGCAGTCCTGGAGGGCCCCACACCATTCAGGTTCCATGCTGCCTCTAATAAAGATGCCTGTGCTGCATATCTATGCACCACCCCCATGGTATGCAGATGTAGCTCATGCATATTTATGAGGGACAGCATGAAAACCTGAACAGTGTTTGGAACACCAGGACTGGAGTTGGGAAACTCTGCCGTAAAGCAGCAGCCAACAGGGCCAGACACACCCACACACACACCCACAGGCCCCATTGGCCAATGCCTCCTGGAGAGGCAGGACATTGGGACCTGCCTGTATCTCCCAATACTAGCAGTTGCATACCTTAGCAATGCCACCCTACACCTGGGTATATGGTACACAGCTATCAAACGTTTCCCATGATAACTGGCAGATATCAATTCCTACGTTAAGCACATTTTGCTCATTGGGCTCCACCATAACAATCATTCTGATGTCTGCGGTGTGTGCTGCAGGTCTGGTCTCTGACAATGTTTACCACCCTGGGGAGTGACCCCCAACAGTATTGCGTACCATATCCATGCCTGTACTGTGCCCAGGACTGGTGTGGTGGGTATGGCTGCTGAACTCCTCTATAGTATCACAATGCTGGCATAGGTGTGGGGGTGGCTGTCTGTCTATCCAGTGTGTGGTGGCTGCAAACACCTTCCACAGCCCACACTGCCAGCACTGTTGCCAGTATTGGGCTGCCAATGTGCATAATGAGGAGCAAGGTACCATGGGTATAGGCCGGACAGGGTGGCCTGGCCAGGGTGCATCTGCAAAGGGCATAGGGCACTGACTGGGACATTTTAGTGCCCGGCCACCACCTACACAGACAGGGTGACTTCAGTATGTCCTGCTGAGAGATCACTCTCACCCTGACTGTCAGTGACCACAGCATGGCTAGACACCTCCATAGTGCTATATAGTATTTCTCTCATGTGATAGATATGGGTTTGCTTTTGGGGCCTAGTCACTGATTTATCTGCTTGCTGTGTATGCTGACATCCCAGTTCTGGGTGCACTCATCTCCACTGGGAGCATGCACTATGGACTAACTAGCAGACTGTTTGCAGCTGGTATGTATCTTGATGGAGCGGCTTGCAGGGTGCAGTGGCTGATGACTTGCTGCAGGAGAATATCAGATAGTGGTGGGGTGCAGCTTACGATATCCAGGCCTAATGTCTGTCTGCTATTGTGTTATGGATGTGTATAGCGCTGCATTGACTGCCCTGTGGGGTATCTGATTCCTCAGCAGGACCAGGGTTGATGGTCCCCTCTACTGCCACCTTTGCAGGGAGGTAGAATGTGGATCTATTGATGGGAGACCCTGTTTGCCACCCTTGGCCCTGGAGGGGGGGGGGGGGAGTGGTGGTGGTGCATGGGCCACCTAGGGGTCCATGGGGGCTACACCTGACTGAAACAGACAGAGATATCCAAGGTGTTTGTGAAGAAACTACCTATCTCACACATTAACACTGCTTTGGACCTCTGGTATGGCCTCTTTCAGCCATGGAAGGTGTTGTGGACCTGGTCCTGGGCGCCTCATTGCACCCTCAGGGTGAGCACATTACCCGCACAATGTGACGGTGTGTAGCTACTCTGTGCCAGTCAAACACACGGTCAGTACCCCCTACCAGGCCGAGGTGCTGTGTGGGTGCACATGGTCACTTCCCCCTACCAGGCCGAGGTGCTGTGGGGGTGCATTGTCCATCTTGTGTTTATCTGTGGACAGCTGATTTGCATGTGCATTGCATCATGGGTATGGGTGGGCTAACACTATCCTGGTGACCACAGCAGACTGTCTGTGGTGACGTGCAGTCTCTCTGCAGCCAGCCAGGGGGTTGCTAGCAGCTATAGAGCTGTAGCCCAATGGTTACTTCACTGCCTGTGGAGCCAGAGGTCATGAGTTCAAACCCACAGTGGGGTTGTTTGATTAGGGTTATTCAATGCATTATCTTTTTTTAATGTACATATTTTGATGCCAGCAAAAACACCCTCAGCGTACTGTACCCATAAGGTGCCTCTGAGGGTGCTTTATAGGGCGCCCTATAGGGCACCTTATGGTTCCCGTCCATATATGGTGCACTATACATTATCCTGTGACACAACTTATAGGGTGCCCTATTGGGGACATTTTAGGGTGCTGTGGCGGACAGTGCCATTTATAATGTGCCCTATGGAGTGCCTTATAGGGTGCCTTATACGGCACCTTCAATTACGGCACGTAAGGGCATGTTTGCTGGCAGCAATTAATAAAATAAAAATAAAGTGCTGCAGGAACAAATATGTACAATGCAAAGCTGATGCCACAGCCAGCCTTACGTATTAGGCACCCTGGGGAGCAAACTCATGACCCCTGTATCAGCAGTCAGTGCCTTAACCATTGTGCTCCACTGCTGCTCCTCCTTGCCTGTCAGCGCACCTTCTTATGCTTTTCATTCCTTAAACTGCACAGTGCTGCCATAAAAAACAGTACTCTGACCTTGCGGTAGCTCATACGGCACCCTCTAAAGCACCCTATAGGCAACATTCCAGGGTGCCTTGGCTGACAGTGCACCTTAAAATGTGCCTTATAGGGCGCCTTATGTTAACACGCTTTGAGAGTGCGTTTGCTAGTAGTGATAATTAAAATAAACATAAAATGACTCCAAAAGCAATCTTCCCCATAATACGTAATGCCTCAGCCAGCCTTGTTCATTGGGCACTGTGGGGGATTGAACCCTTGATCCCTGCACCATTGGTCAGTGTCTTACCCATTGTGCTGTGGTTCTGTACCTGTGCTTGTACATTAGCACGCCGCCTTATGCCTCCCAATATTAAAAAGCCTCCTAAATCAATAGCGCGCTGCCTAATGCCCATCAGCGCCCCGCCTTATGCTGCACAATATTAGACTAGCTCCTAAAGTAATGCCTCAGCCAGCTGTCTACATTGAGCACTGTGGGGGATTGAACCCTTGATCCCTGCACCATTGGTCAGTGTCTTAACCATTGTGCTGTGGCTCTGCTCTTCTGCTTGCACATCAGTGCGTTGCTTATGCCGCCCAGTAGTAAAATGCCTCCGACAACATTAGCGTGCCGCCTTATGCTGCCCATTATTTATATGCCTCATAAATTAATGCCTTGGCCAGCTGTCTTCATTGGGCACTGTGGGGGATTGAACTCCTGATCCCTGCACCATTGGTAAGTGCCTTGACCATTGTGCTGTGGCTCTGCTCTTCTGTGTGCACATCAGTGCGCCACTTATGCCTCCCGCGCAGCTATCTTATGCGCTAATGTGCGGGGCGCACATGGGCGCCGCGCACCTTAGCGCATATGTAAATTCCGGATTTTCTTTTTCAGGACGGAACGCCCACTCCTTATATGGCATCCGCACACTACCGCGGCCCGCACATTAGCGGGGTTTTAGTAAACATGCCCCTTAGATCTCCTTCACTCTTCTGCATGGAGATCAAGCCAGATTTGTGCTTACTCCTTTGCTTGTTGTGAGCCAGAATACAATATAATCCAGAGCAGTGAGAACACTGAACTCTTCTTAAGAATCTTGATGTTACCTTCTACTAGAATAAAGTACGAAGTTACTAAGAGACTAATATTTCTGTATATAGTGCCTTACCTCCCAAAATTAGAAAGGAAACTAACCTAAATAAGTTAAAAAAAAAAAAGAAACTACCTGCCCACAAGCCAAAAGAAATGAACCTGTTTCCGATTACTATCTGAAATAAATTCACATTGCCACCTAGGGGTCAGTGGCTTATATGGATTCAGGTAGAAGATAGCTGCAAATCCAGATGAGGATATGATGGCAGAATGGTTTATAACTCCTCACTGCACAAACGTGGTATAGTCCTGCTGCCAGGAATCCACTGGCCTAATGTGGATTCCAAAGGATCCTTGCGTGACCACAAGTTACATCTGAAAATATAGTTGCAAGTGACTACTTGTATATCCACAAAAAATTTCAAATTGAAAGTACACACAATTGCTTTGAAAATGAGCAAAGCCCATAGGGAAAAAATGCACACATTCTTTTTCCAAATGCAAGCAGTTAGAAAATTGCTTTTATTTACTTTTAAAAATATTCACAACAGAAAACCGTAGGGAAAAAATGTCAAACTTTTGAATTTTGATTGATGTGGTTGTGTTCTGTAAATTGATTGGTAGTATAGCCTGAATAGAATTTTGCTTGGAATACCCAAGGAACATAATTAGATAGGGCCAGTTTTACGTATTTGGCTTGCCTGGACATTTCTGAAAGGACTTCTTTGTATTAAAGCTAATTAATCTGTGAACCCACTGTTTTTTGTTAAATCAGTCAGGGCCCAGTAGCAGCAGTTTAAGTTTAAATTTAAAACACAGAAGAGAACTTTCTGGTTACATTTCATACCCAGCAGAGAGCTTGTAGTTTAAATTTAATAGTCACTTGGGGCCTAGTATCAGCAAAGTACTTTTAGTTTAAATTTAAAACAAAGAAGAGAGCTTTCTGGTTAAATTTAGAACTCAGCAGAGAGCTTGTAGTTTAAATTTCATAATAAGTCAGAGCCTAGCAGCAGCAAAGAGCTGTAATTTAAATCAAATCAGATACAGCTTAGCATAAAAGGCAAAACAGGGTCAGTACTCTTTGAGCAACAAATAAGTCTTCTAGAAACCTTTACAAAGAGGTCTTCGACCTAGGGGGCACGAGACCTATGAAACTTTTTCAATAGGTGTTAACACCAGGTGGCAGGTCAAAAGGCCATTTTGAAAGACACCTTCTATCCAAGCAAGGACTGTTAATCACCCAGGAAGTTGGTCACAGCTTACCTCAGCAGCACAGGACAGGGTACTGTGTATCAGCCCTCTTTTAATAAGTGTTATATCTTCAACAAACACTTTTATTAGGGTTTGTATTAAGGTCCCTAACAAAAAGCGTTTGTTGAAGATATTTTGTGGTGTGGCTGTGGTTCTTCTCCGCTTTACCCTTGGATTTTGCCCTCCTGTGGAGAACTTACCCTCTCCTCCTGTTTGGCAAAGCCAAGGCACCACTGTTAATTAAAATGGTTGGGGAGCCAGGGGCATGAGGAAGTTTCTTGAAGGAGGAGAAAGGGCTATGGCTTATCCTAGACAGGAAAAGGAGGATTCAGAGGACAAGCCCAGGAGCTGGGACAGGAGGGCCAAGAGTCTTTGATGGGAAAGATGTGACTGCTGCCTGAAGCTAATTTGATTGTTATAAGGAGGAGAGTGGATCCCCCTCTGTAAGAGAATCCCAGATGGAGATGGAAATGGAGAAGACTTCCTTTACCCCAGAGCAGAAACTAAGAAGAAAAGGTGAATTGACTATGACTGGCACTATTCTTTATGCTGAAATGTATTATTCCTTCTCCACCTCTTCAACTATTTAAGACTTTCAGTAAACTGTAGTGGTTTAGAACAAAATCTGGACTGGGCTACATTTTTTTAGAAGTGGAAATGGCAGAATGAATGATTCCAGGGTCAATACAGTAGCTTCCCAATCTTGCTGATCCCATCGCAGAAGCACATATACCATGGGTGGTAGGCTTAATGTTGTTAGTGCACATTTTTAGTAAATAGGTTTCATTACATAAAATGGGACCTGTGCTAATTAATGCACATTCATGTGTGTTAGCATGTGATAATGCTATAGGGCCTTTTAATAAATCTAGCCCTGAGATTCCTATTATCCAAGAAAAGGACCAAATAAAGTCACTGGGCACACAAATGCCAAAAGAATATGGAGGAGTAGCCTAGTGGTTAGAACACTGGCTTGGTAACCAAGACACTAGGGTTTGATTCCCACTGGCATTCCTTGTGACCTTGGGCAATTACTTAACCCTCCATTTTCTCAGAAGAAAGGCCTGGCAATCTACTTCTGGTCACACTGCCAAGAAAACCCAGGAGCTGCTGAGTCGCCAGGAGTCAGTGCTGACTTGAAGGCACACATTGCATTTTCATAAAGTAAAAAAACCCCAAACAAACGTGATTTAATCTGTAAATATATGGACCTTTATGAAACTATGCCTTATGACTGATTGCCCCAGAATTTACAAACACTTGCCGCAGAATCTTGAGAAATTTTCCACAGGAAACCAGCGCTGCTGTTATCGGTAGGCCGCCTTATGGTAGTTTAGTTTAAAACAAGCTTTCATTTATTTCTCTGTGCCATCAGGGGTTTCCTCCCTTCTCTATTTCTGCAGCCTGCCTTAATCCACTTGGTGTGGCAGATGCAGTCCTTCCGTCTTGGGACGTGCCTCTCTTGAAAGCTGGTAGTGCAGAGCGCAAGAAACCAGGCTAGTACTAAAAAAACCTGGCTTCTCTTGGGGACTATGTTGCATCTTATGAGAAACATTCAGAAATGACGCCATGCCTACTGTGTAGGCTGCTTTGGAGAGAGAATTCCCATGGCTGGCGGAATAGAACAGCTCCCTCCACTGCAGCATTCTGGAACTGAGCACGGCTGCTTTGAGACAGCTCATGCTCACCGTCCTCATGGCAGTCTCTTCTGCTCATTTGCATTAGTTACCTTGCTAAACAGACATCCTGCATATGAGCAGGGACTGTGAGTGCAAACTTATCTCACCTTCCTTATTTTTAGTGCCACACTGTTGCTGCCCTGAGAAAGGTGTTGAGCCCAGGGTCACTCCATGCAGCTAGCTGCCTTCGGATCATACAGATAAAATGGGTGTTTAGGGATGGCGGATATGGGAAAAAGAGATATAGAGGAAGATGGGAGAGGGGAGGGAGGACTGGAATATAAGAGAAGCGAGGGTGCAATGGAGGTGGTTGATTTTATTTTTTTGCAAATTTGCCAGGACTGTTCAGGGTGCCTTGTGAAAATGTGCTCTTACGTCAGTCAGTCAGTATGTGCTACTAAGAACTTGGGGCATAATATCCTGTTCTTCCTTCCACCCATGGGCTGTGGTTACACACTAGACTGCAGAGCAGGGGCTGGGTTCCAAAACAAAAAAAAACTGTCTCTCTGCATGATAGCACATGGCTAATGAGCCATGAGACAGGACCTTTACAATATTTTTATTAGGGGATACTTACCTTCGCATCCACTTCTTAGACTGTCTAGATCCACATCTAAACTGGCAGAGGCTAAAAGTCATTTCTCGGACACTGGGTCCACTGCACAACTGAAATGGAAGTCTCCGTTCAGTTCTCATGCGTGTCCTGATGCAAATTCTGATAGCTATCTTTTTCGACCCAGTTTGGCAGCAGTTATTCTCAGATTCACACTAACATTCAGAGGCCAATTTTCAAAGGCATTTACATATACCACAGACCACAGCAAATACTTTCAAAATCGTAGAGTTCAGTAAGTTAGTCATCAACATTTGAACTAGGTGCTCCAGAGTATTATTGCAGCTATCATGCCGACTGTCACTAGGGCCGAAGATTTTGTTCTAGTGCTATAAAGTTATAATGCCGTCACTTATTAATTTTGTTGCTACATTTGACGGTACCATCCAGCACAGATGCCATGCTCTTGCATTTGGCTAGCACAGGCAATTCACCTGGTATGTGGGGTTGAAATTTAGTAAGTAATAGAGGATAATTTTTTTTTATTTTTTATTGAAAGGCTTCCAAAGAGTACATAGAAACAAGAACCACAAAGATCTTCAAAGAGAATGCAACAGTAACAGCATAACTTCAGATCACAATAGTATTCTACAATATGCCTTCATTTTTGCAGTTTTAGGATAAGGAAACGGGGAGCGACAACCCCCCCAACCTCCCTTTCCCCCCCCCCCCCAGAACCTCCCTAGCCCAGGACCCAACCTCCCAATCTCCCCAACTATGGCTTGTTAATCTTTAAGCATGGGAAGACGGTGAGCAAGAAGCACACACAAAGGGCAGGCTCCCTTTAAAGTATGCGTATTCCCCCCCTCTTGTCCAGAGCAGTCACGCACCATAACGAGAGACAAAGGGTGCCCACACCAACTCAAAGCGCGCCAAACGCATCCTACTGACAGCTACCCCCCGCTCCATGGTATACATATCCCACATCCGTTCCAACCAAACCTGAAAGGAGGGGGCCAAAGCACGCTTCCAGGCTGCCGCAAGGGATAATTGGGCCGCATTCAGGCCATGGCGGAGTAGAGCGAGCTGCAGAGCCCGTGCACCCGGCACCGAGGCCCCAAAAAGGAAAATCCCCGGATCCCAAGGGATACTCACTCCCAGAAGCAGCTGCAGCCGGAATTGTACACCCCTCCAAAAGGCGCGAATGCGGGGGCAAGCCCACCAAATATGCCCCAGGGTACCCTGTTGCCCACAGTTACGCCAACAGAGGTCCACAGCCCCAGGATATATACGTGCGATCCGTGCCGGGGTCATGTACCAACGGTACAGTATTTTATAATTAGTTTCACGGGCATTAATCGCTAGCGAGCTCTTCCACAAGTGCGTTTCCGCCCTCTCCCACTGTTGTTCGGTATAGGAGAGATTCAAGTCAGAGTTCCAAAGCTCCCTGTGCCTTGTAGAGCACGATTGGGACCCCTGCAAGTGGGCATAGAGGGTCGCCACGAGTCCCTTAGTGGTGGTGCACCCCTCACAGTAACGTTCCAGATCCGTCAGGTCCCGAGCAACCTGGGGCCGAACAAGCTTAGATCGAACCCAATGTGTCACTTGCGTATATTGATAGAGATGCCTAGCCGGAATGTCAAATTCATCTTGTAACGTGCGAAAAGACTGTAACCGACCGTCATCAAAGAGTTGTCCGACCCGACTAAGGCCATGATGTCCCCACTGCCGAAACACTGTATCGCTTAGCCCCGGTGGGAAAGAAGCGTTACCTACTATAGGGGCCAAAGGGGTTAAATCCATACCTCGAGACCGAAAGTGCTGATCCCAGCAACGGAGGGTATGAAGAACATAGGGATTACTGGTGCATTTACCGCGCCGGAGTTTTGGACCAAGCCACAGCCAGTCTCCTAACCCCGCTCCCCCCGCCAAGCTCATTTCCAGTTGTACCCATCGCTTGGTGCTATCAGCAATCATCCACTCCACCCCCGCCCGACATTGCGCCACCGCATAGTACCAGTGCAAATTGGGCATGCCCATGCCTCCAGAACGCGTACGGGCATAGAGAACATGTCGCGCTAAGCACGGACGACGATAATGCCATATGAACTTCATAAGCAGCTGTTGCCAGGTCGCCAAAGTGGCCCGCGCAATGGGAAGCGGTAGAACCTGAAAAAAATAAAGAAAGCGGGGAACGACCACCATCTTGACTACGGCTATACGCCCGAACCAGGAAAGGAGCAGGCCATTCCAAATCTCTAAGTCCCGTCGAACCTGATGAAGCAGGGGATCGTAGTTGGCTTTAAAGAGGTCCGCCCGCTCCACAGTCAGGTGCACCCCTAGGTAACGTAAGGCTCCTGAGACCCATCGAAGAGGATAAGCCGCTTGGAGCTCCGCACAAATCACCCCGGGGACCCCGACATTCAAGATCTCCGATTTAGTGTAATTAATTTTGAAACCGGATACCCGAGAGTAGTTTTAAAACAGCTGCATCGCAACTGGAAGGGAAGCGGACGGGTCCACCAGGGACAATATGATGTCATCCGCAAAGAGCGCAATCCGATATTCCGCGAGGCCAATGTGGACCCCCTGCAAGCCTGGGTGTTCTTGAAAGCTCTGAGCCAAAGGTTCCATCGCGAGTGCGAAAAGCAGAGGCGAAAGAGGGCAACCTTGTCGCGTACCCCTCTCCAGAAAGAAGTGTCTCGAGTGTCCCCCATTAATCCGAACGCACGCCTGAGGCAGCTGATAAAGACTACGAACCCAACAAATATAATTAGAGCCAAAGCCCATTGTCTCCAAAACACACCAAAGGTATTCCCAATCAACCCGATCAAAAGCTTTTTCTGCGTCAATCCCCACCAGCAGAGCTGGTTGTGGTTCCCGTTGGGCCACGTAAATGACCTGCAACATACGCCTAATGTTATCTGCGGCCTGGCGACCCGGCACAAATCCAACCTGATCTGGATGAACCAAGCCCGGAAGGACCCGATTCAAGCGCGCAGCCAGCACAGAAGCAAATATTTTAACGTCAACATTTAACAGGGAAATGGGGCGATAGGACGCCGCATCATGCAGTGGTTTACCAGGTTTGGGTATCATCACTATCAATGCCTCACGTTGGGACGAAGGGAGAGAAACCCCCCCCAAGACCTTATTGAACAAGATAGTCAAGGTGGGCGCTAATTGTGCCCGAAACTTCTTATAATATTCTGCTGGGAAGCCATCACTACCCGGCGCACTGCCAGTTTTCAGTCGCCGGATCGCATTTTCCACTTCGTCTACCGTTAATTCAGAATCTAACTGAGCTCGGTCAGGGTCAGAAAGGTGCGGCAGAGCAATCCTCTGCAAATAGTCCTGCATACGATCCTGATCAAAGGGCTCTGCCTTATAGAGCAGCTCCAAATAGTCAGCAAAAAGATCACGTATCTCCCGGGAAATAACTCTCTTCCGTCCCCCAGAGTCGCGCAGTTCGCGAACCACTCTCGTGGACTGCTGCTGCCGAAGGCGCAAAGCCAGGAAGCGGCCGGTTTTATTCCCATGCTCATAAAACGTTTGCCGTAATTTCCGGCGTTTATTATCTAGTTCTTTCTGCAAACACGCATCCAAATTGGCTCGAACAGTCTGCCATTGACGAAAAACCTGCCGCGAACCGGTTCGGGCGTGTTCCAAACCTAGGCGAGTAGACTCCTTCACCAACTGGTCGTGGTCATGCGTCCACATTTTGCGCGTGCGGGCCGCCTCAGCCATGAGTTGACCTCGAGCCGTAGCCTTATAAGTATCCCACACCGTGGGGAGGGGAACGTCCCCAGAGTTATTAAGCTCAAAAAATTCAGTGATAAAGCGGACATGATCCTGCACTGCACCCTGCCGCCGTAGGAACCTCACATCTAAGCGCCAAAGACGTTGGTGCTCACTGTACAATCCGGCCGGGAGGGCAAGCCAGCACGGGGCATGATCTGACCAAGTCAGCGTTCCATGTCCAGCCTTCACTCTCCCATCCATCAGGTGCTGATCCAATAGGAAATAGTCAATTCGAGTATGAACCTGATGGACCGGAGAGTAGTATGTATAACCTCTCTCCCCCTCATGGGTGTCCCTCCAGACATCCCGTAAACCTAAATCTAGCATAAAGCGTTGAAGGGCTCTTTCCGACCCCCCCACTCCCCCCCCCCAGCACGACCTGTGGAATCCAAGTGGGGCACCAGATGCGTGTTACAATCCCCACCCAAAACAATGGGGCCCTTTGCAAAATCCGCCAGTAAGGCTTTCAATCGTGTAAAAAAGGGCCCCTGACCTGTATTGGGCGCGTAGACATTAGCTAAAGTTAGCAAGTGCCCTTCTAAGCGAATATTCAAAAAAAGCCACCTCCCCAGGGTATCTCGTTTTATCTCCTCAATCTGTAGAGAGAGGCTCTGGTGAAATAGTAAGGCCACTCCCCGCTTCTTCCGGCCCTGCGCATCTGAGGCCACCCGCACCTCAGTATACGGGGACCTCTTTAGCCAGCCCTGCTTACAATTCTGAAGATGGGTCTCCTGTAGGTAAACAATGTCCCCCTGCAAAGTGCGCAATTCTGAAAACAGCAGTGACCGTTTCCTTGGGGAGTTAAGACCCTTAACATTTAAAGAGATAAAGCGCACCATTGATATTCACAATCTAGACCCTCTTATCCTCCAGCTACCCGGAGGATCCCAGTGACAACTTCCCCCCAGCAAGCCCAGGGGATTAGTTAGCTGGGCCCACCTATTCCACCCTCCAGAAACAAGAGCCATAGTCCCTCCCCCCAAACCCAAACATACCCACCAGTTCCAAATGAAAAAACCCTCCCTCCAACCCAAGCCCCCCCCTTCCCGTCAATACCACCTGCCTGTCAAAGTTAATACAGGACATGGTAAGTTGACCACAAACCCCGTTCCCCCCAAAACCCCACGAAGCAACAATTCAACCTGAACATATAATAACATTCCCCCCACTACTCCCCCACCCACCCTGGGTCAGCAATCCCATCATGCCTCCCCATCAGAACAATATCATCATCAAAACATCTGCAGATCATCCGCCGCCCCCTGCGTGTAATGGAGTGTGGGCCCAAGCTAATCCTTGCCAATGGCCAATAACTCAGTGAGAAATATTACAAAAACAGAAGGGGGGGGGGAGACAATCAAAAAGAAAACAGCCAAGCACCAATGGCCGGTCACTCAACCACTTATCCGAAGTTCGGGAGACCCACAGAGTAAGGCTCCCTGAACAGTAAGAAAAGCTCTGCAATTATACACAACAAAATCAAGCGGGCTTGCCCACTCGAGTCCACTTGGAGTGCAGGGGCTTAGGGGGCGGCGGGTGAGGCTGAGCATTATCATCAACTAGTCCCGCCTGGCGAAGAGCTCGCCAAGCTTCAGTATAGTCTTTTGCTGAGATCATTTTGTTGCCCAAAAGAAAGTTCATCCTAAATGGAAAGGACCAAGAGTAGCGAATCCCCTTGCTGTTCAGGACCGTTGTAACTGGTTTCATCTCTCTCCGGCGCGCCAAGGTGAACGTCGAAAGGTCTTGGTAGATGGACACTGTCGCGTCCTGGAAGCGGACTGCTTTTTTCTCCCGGCCTCGACGTATGAGAAGCTCAGCATCAGAATATCGCAAAAATCTCGCAATGACATCACGAGGTTGGTTGTTGGGAGGTTTTCCCAGGGCGCGGTGGACTCGTTCTATTTCCATCCCAGAAGCATGCGCAGCCAGGTCCTCCGCTGGGAGCAACTCCGCTATCAACAGCTTAAGCACAGTTGGAAAAATCTTCTCCGCCCCCTACCGCTTCTGGAATTCCGCGAAAACGCACGTTATTGCGGCGGGAGCGGTTTTCAATGTCATCAATTTTATAAGTCAGTTCCATTGCTTGCGCATGTTGCCGGTCCAGCGCACATTGTAAATCCATCAGGGTCCCATCATGATCAACCATTTTGGTCTCCACGTCCTCTACTCGGGCTCCCAGCTCTTCAATGTCGGTCCGTAGTTCTGCGACATCTTTCAACAGCTCCTCACGTAGTGAGCGAAACTCATTGGCTAACTCCGCAAAGCCTTTACGGAGTTCTTGCTTGATTTGAGCAGAGGAGAGTTGTTTGTGGGAGTCCAATTCCTCTTCACTTACAGTCTCATCATCAGTACCAGATGGAGGAGATTGTTCACGTGGGCTGCTTGGGGCCCCAGACTTACTCTGCAGTCGCTGGGAGGAACGCATCCCTTCCCGAATTTCAGAACTTTTAGCTTTAGCAGCCATCCCACAGGGCCACCTGTGTCACACAGTGTTAGGAGAGAGATACAGCCAATGTCAGCAAGGGCAAAGACACCAGAAAGACAGCGGTGCACAGAACCTCACAGGCCCGCAAAGCAGTCACTGCCACACAGTGTTAGGAGATATATAGAGTCAATGTCCGCAAGGCCCAGGGCACCGGATAGACAGCGGGGCAATGAGATGGAAGCTGCTTTTGGCCTTCTTGAAGAGGCGAGCCGCCGGAGATAGTGCTCAGAGTGTTCTGCAGAGCTATGTGGAGGTAGAGCACACAGAGTCCACAACTGCCAGATGTTAGGCTCCGATGAGAAATCTGAAGTCAGATAGAGCGCAGAAGCACTCTAACAGGGCATCCGGGATCCACGCTGAGGAGCCAGGGCCTCGGCGGGGCACTGATGTGCTAATAATTGCTACTGTCTCCGGTGCCGTTTGTAGACCAGAAGGCGTGTAAAGAAAGATTTAGCCCTCGTACTTACCGCCCTCAGGGGGATTCACGCTGGCGGGAGAAGGTGGTGGGCACCAGCGATTGCCACGAGGGTTCCAGGCCTCCTCCTCGGCCCCGCAAGCAGGACTCCAGTTCCGCGTTCAGTCGCCCCAGCCTTGGGGATAGTGCTCCACCTGACAGAGAATTGCCGCACGGTCTCCGATCCGGCACCAGGGGTCCAGCAGCACAGCCCAGAGAGAGTCCGCATAGGTGCCGTCCGATCCGCGCAGGTCACTGGAGTCAGCTATGGGGTTAGTCAGGCCCGGAACAAGCGTCGAGGAGAGGCACGCAGCAGCAGGCCGCACTCTGGAGATGAACTTTGCGGCGTCCCAGCTGTCCGAGATCTCACTGAGCGGTTTAACCCGACTCCGGAGGGCACCGCTTGCCTGTGCTGACCCAGGGCAGGTAGAGACGGGGAAATTTGCAGCAGTTAGCGCATTTTAGCTAAAGTTTTGGGGTAGTGGGGACGGAGCTCAGTTAAGATGCGGCCATCACGCAGCGGGCTCACGAGCGCCCCCCAATAGAGGATAATTTTTGAAAGTGTGCTACTGCGCTATGACATTACTGCACATGTTTAATAAACAGGTTCAGTGGCATACAATGGATTCTGCAGTGGATAACACTCTTTAAAGTGTGTTAGTGTGCACTAACCTGGCAGCAGACTTTAGTAAGTCTAACCCTAAATGTAAATACCGTTAAGCATATTGTCTACCTCCTTTAAGGAAAAGGAGTAGCTTACAGGGTTTTGAGTTTTTAAAAAGAGGAGGCATGTAAAGAGTAGCGAAAAATCAGATGGTTATATGAAGACCTTAAATAAGTCTAGTTTTCATGGTATACACAGTGAACATTCAAGAGATCCATATTCCTGTTTGTGATACAATAAACAGAATAATTTGCATATTTTGGTCTGTTCTAAAATTCAGACAGACGTTTAAACTTCGAGAACTGGTGCTGTGTGCTCCTGAGTTATGCTATCAGAGGTATCAGTGTGTTCCATTGTCCTATATTGGATATCTGATATGGATTCAGGACATATGTGTAGGACTCTCATAAATGATAAGCATGATGGCAACAGCTATTTCTATTGTGCTGAGTTTAGGTTGCCATTTGTCATGACCTCTTTCATTTTAAGGAAATAAGAAAAACCTGTGAGTCCATTTAAAAAGAATTTACTGCATCACTGCAAAAGAACCTCAAGCAAATTTGAAATAGTTAAAACTCCCCTTGTTGAAATAACATACCTTAGAATGATACGCCATCCCATTTTGCTAAGTCAGCTCTAAAGTTTAGGCAGAAAAAGAACAGGCTGCATTATTTGCCTTGATCCATATATCTCATATGAATCAATTCATACTACAATAGGTATCAACAAATCGTGGCTGAGAACTACTACTGTTCATAGATTAAGAAACATTGAGTTCATGTGGATTGTACTAGAATTGGGAAGATACGTTTGTTCTTCTATGTTTCATAAAGGGGTTTTGTCCTGTGAAGATTGTGATGGTGATTCTATTTTTGAACTTGTACACCCTTTCTTACTTTTGAAAGTTCTATACAATTCACTCATAGCATGATTTACTGTCTATATTCAAGATGAACCTGGATTTGGAATTTAGGGTATTACACTTATTGGACTGCCCAGAAACCTCTAGGAATATAAACTCCAGTTATTAACAGTAACTTGACCTCCAAGGATGTTAACAAGAATGGTAGGGATGTTGATTTAAAAATATTTCCTGGTAGGGAAGGGAGTAGAGGATGTGACTCTAGCATTGAGAGAACTGTAAGTGATGATAGTGCTACCCATCTATGTGAGTTTACAGCTGAAGGGTTTTATGAATGATGAAATTATAAAGCATGGAAAGAAGGGCATGCCCAAAAAGGAACAACTCTTTAGAGCCCTTTCAGAGAACCAAGGAGCACTAAGGAACACTCAGGAATTGTGGAGGATTTGGGAAGATCTGGTACATTTCTTCTTGTTTGGTTGAGTATTGTTATGTAAAGTGTCATCCGTCTCTTCCTCTGTAACAACTGGGCCCATGGACAAACATGCAGTATTTACCGAGGATAAGACGCACATGGCAAGTGTGTCTCTTCAATTGAGGGAGTCTCTCTGAGTTCTGATGAGAGGCGGGGCCAGTGCATTTGGGCGCCCTAGGCAAACCTTCATCTTTGTCCATCCATCCCCACCAGAGATTTTGATAATTAAACTCAACAACTGTGCTCATCCCAACATCACCCCTTCCACAACAATCCATAAAAATGCATAATTGGACATCATATTTTAAAATATTGAATTTTGCTTTGAATATATGTACGTGTGCCCGCTCTCCCTGGAGGTAAAAGAATGTGCTGATGGCTCTTTGAGTTTGCACGGCTGAGGTTGACTGATTCCCCAGAGATTTCCCCTTTGGTAGCTGGGAAGTATGTGTCTGAATCATGCTTTGTAGATTATCTGTTTAAAGTAAATTACTGCCCAGGGTGGTTTCTCTTTCTGATGTAAAGGATTCCTTGCAAAGCACCTGTGCTTTTATCTGGGATGTTTTCCTGATGGGCATTTGGAAAGTGCTCACTTGGACCAAAGAGATGCTACAGGGGACTGTTACGCAATTCTGTAACTTCGCTAAAGAGACTAAGAGAAAACTGGGGGAGGTGGATTCTAAAAATGTTGCCTTAGACAAGGGCCTTGCTTGTTTGCAGCCGCAAACACTCTTGCTTCAGGCAATGATCTTTCGGGATTTAAGGTTAATTTTAGACTTCACTGTAAGTGAGAAGCTATAGAAAATATCACCAGATACACTTTTGGTTCCTTAATTTTTCCTGTACTTGTCTGCTGAAATTTTGCTTGAGTAATGTTATAAGGAAGTCGTGAATATTATCATGTTTAGAATTACTTTGAAATGTTAGATTTCTAGGCAAGTTCATGTGAAGAATAAGACTGAGTAAAAGGAATGCATTGACTCTTTCAGGTAGCCGGGACTTAATTTGCTTCATTGAAGATTCTCAGGATTTGATTTTAAATCAGATCAACCTGTTGGCTGCTTTCTGCACTGAAAAAGATAAGACACTAGTTTTGAAATCTTACTTTGCTAAAAAAAAAAAAAAAAAAAAAAAAAAAAAAATCCTTCCTTTCTGTGACCCAAAACTGCAGGTTTTTCTGGATGTTGCTAAAGTGACACAATCACATATGAAATCTTTCTTAACTTTAAGGATCAGATACTTGCTTTTGGGGGCTACTTTATTTTAAAGTTTCTATGTAAGTGCCTTGTAAGTTGTAGGTGGATGCTCCCCAGCCAGCAGGAGAAGGCAGGCCAAAGCAGCTTTCAATGATGGTATCACTGGTGCAGCACAAAGAGAAGCCAGTATTGTCTGCCTCCACCAAGTAGCAAGGTGTGTGGACTACTACTACTAATAATCATTTGTATAGTGCAAGAAGACATATGCAGTGTTGTACATATAGATGTGAGACACAGTCTCTGCTCATCAGAGCTTACAATCTAATCAAGACAAAATACGTTGAGGCGCATTCCAACATGTGCATCCAGGCCCCTGTGTGCCCGATCAGAATTGGGATGCACAGAAGTAGTCCCAATCGGGTCTAGGGTCTGTACATGCAGGCCGGTACCTGATTCTGATTGGCCTGCATGTGCAGAGCCATGCCTGGCTAACTCAGTCAGGTTCCTGAATGGAGCTGTGGTGCCATGGCGTCCCGTTGCCTGCCGTCTGCTGACATCCAGGGGGACTTATTCCACCTGGACGTACAGGGCTGACTTCAGAATCGGCCCTGTATGTCCAGGGTTGCGGACCATTCACTGCCTGCCCTAACTCCACATCCGCAACACCCCCTCCCACCCCCATCTAAGCCTCCCTTTCAAACTCCTTCTTCGTATGGGGAGGCTTTTGACAAAGCCAGCAGGAGGGTGAAGAGCGGGACAATAGACCCCATAGTGAGACTGGGGACTAGAGTTTGGTAAGATACACATAAGTAGTGGACAAGAGAGTGAGAAGCATCAGGATCCAAAAGCAGCTTCAAATAGGTGGTTTTTAGCCTGGATTTGAATAGGGCTACAGGAGCCCGACGCACAGAGTCAGGTAGTTTGTTTCAGACACAAGGAGCAGCAAGGTGGAATGAACAAAGTCTTGAGTTGTCGGTGGCAGAGAAGGGCACGGATAAAAGGGATCTGCTAGAGGAGTGGAGTTCCTGAGGACGGGTGTAGAGTGAGATAAGAGAGCAAAGGTAATGGAGAGCTGCAGAATGAATGCACTTGTAGGTCAGTAGGAGAAGTTTGAACTACATGTGGAGTATTATGGTGCAGCTGTGAAGACAGGCCTGTCTCCTCTGGCCCAGATCATGGTCTTGTGCCTTATATATTTGAGACCTTGGCCCGTTTGCTTGAGGCTTGGGTATGCTCATTGCCTCATCAAGCCGACAGTTGCCCTGTGTCCAGCGCTGTTACCCATGGATTTCAGCACTGGTTAACCGGACAACAGACAGGAGAACCCTACAGGGCCCCTGAAGAGGTTTGGTAAGTTTGTGCCTAGGACCCCCTTCTCTCTCGCTGTTCTTTTTCTGCATGTTCTGCTTATTTTTTCCAATTTTTTTTTATTTTTGTCTTGTTCCTTTCTTTGGCTGTCTGTCTGCTGCTTGAATAAAGCAGCTTAAAAAATCTTTTTACAGAAACATAGAAACATGACGGCAGATAAAGACCGTATGGTCTATCCCAGCGGTTCTCAACCTTTTTTTGTACTGCGACCCCTTTAACAATTGGTCAACTTGTGATGACCCCCAATGATAAAATCAAATGTGTCTCTCTTCCTTTACCGTTAACGCATTGTCGCTGTAATCATTTGTTGAATTATTAATATTGTTGCCAACCTCCCTCTGGTGGCCGGTGGCTGAATGGGGAGGTTGGACATATAGTTACTTTTAGGAGAGGAGGGGTTTTTAAGGCCAGGTGCAGCCTGGTCTATGTAGTCCTGCTCCTGGTGCAAATAAGTCATGTAAGCCAAATGGAGGGAGAATAAGGCTTTTATTTCCCTTTTCACAAAAAGATTTGTTGGGCTACAAAAATTTAAGAAAGTCCTTCTTTTCAGGCATAAACCAAACTCAAGGTACAAAGTAAACTGTTATAATCTTCACAGTTGTGGAAAGGAATTTAACCAAGGATTCTTTCAACATTGGAGTAAATTACATATCTGAACATTCTTCTTTCATTCAGCACCAATATGAAAACTTCTTAAGGTAATATCTGTAAGGCTCACAGTTCCGACAGTGATTCCAAACTACCCACAACACACATGGAACAATCCATCAATTCCTCCTGAGATGAGGGAATAGGGTCTATAACAGTGATGGCTAACCTTTTTGAGCCCGAGTGCCCAAACTGCCGCACAAAACCAAAGAATTTCCTCAAAGTGCCAGCACGTCATTTGCATAAGTGGTCTTATTTGCATAAATATTTGCATAATGTTACCATACACTAACTTTTAGTAAACATGTCTCTTAATGAGTGTATGGATAAAGAAAGACTAAAAGATTTCTACATTACTATAATCCAGTGCCAACCGCCAGGCACATTAGGAACTACTACAAACGCTGCCCATTTAGAACCCATAGCAAACCCGCCGTATCCTGACAGCATTACCAGGACTCACAAAGCACCATACCCTACCTATCAAAAGGCAACACTGCAAATATTAAACCAATACATTTCAGTGAATACTGGGGAAAGAGAACAAGTGGCAACGTCAAATAGGAATTTCCTCTTGTACCAAACAAAGCGCAGATGTTAATGATGCACATTTCCCAGAGCTGACATATTCCAGTTAATAAATTCAAAATAAAGAGATATCGTTCTACCTTTTGTGCATTTTTTTTCAGTTGCAATTGGTCCAGCCATTTTCTTCTGGTTTCTTCATGTTTTCTGCTAACTCTCCATCGTCTGCTGTCCATTTGTCCTTTCTTCTCTCTTCTAGTTTTTTTTCCATTCTCTCTCTCTACATCTGCTTTAACATACTAATCTTTCTCCTTTTGCTCTTTCCTCATTCCTATTTCATCCACACAAATTTTACCCCTCCATCCTCAATCCCCAATTACTCTCCCAATACCTGGCCAATTGTAGATTTTTCATCCCTCCTACACAAAATATTTTTCCCCTCTCCATTTTACTCTCCCAGCCCCATCCCATTCTAATCCTCCCCCAACATCAGCTCCCTTCTAGTTCCAGTCTCACCCAGCATCCATTCCCTTCTTCAAGCCCCCCACTTCCCCTCAGCCCATTTCCATTCCAAGCCCCGTCCCCATCAGCTATTTGCAGTTCAAGCCCCCCACTTCCCCTCAGCCCATTTCCATTCCAAGCCCCATCCCCAGCAGCTATTTGCAGTTCAAGCCCCCTTCCACTCAGCCCATTTCCAGTCCTAGCAACCCCCCAACCCATTACCAGTCCTAGCCCCCCATAGCCCACTCCCAGTCCTAATCCCACCAGCCCATTTCCAGTCCTAACCTCCCCATCAGCCCACTCCCAGTCCTAATCCCCCATCACTCAATTTTTAGTTTAAGCCCCCCCAGCGCCTATCACCACTCCTAACCCCCCCAGCGCCCATCACCACTCCTACCCCCCCAGCCCAGCGCCCATCACCACTCCTAACCCCCCCAGCCAGCCCAGTGTCCATCACCACTCCTAACCCCCCCAGCCCAGTGCCCATCACCACTCCTAACCCCCCCCACCCCAGCCCATCACTACTCCTAACACCCCCAGCCCAGCCCAGCCCAGCCCATCACTACTCCTAACCCCCCCCAGCCCAGCCCAGCCAATCACCACTCCTAACCCCCCCAGCCCAGCCCAGCCCAGCCCATCACCACTACTAACCCCCCCCCAGCCCAGCCCATCACCACTCCTAACCCCCCCTCCAGCCCATCACCACTCCTAACCCCCCAGCCCAGCCCAGCCCATCACCACTCCTAACCCCCCAGCCCAGCCCAGCCCAGCCCAGCCCAGCCCATCACCACTCCTAACACCCCCCCGCCCAGCCCAGGGAAAATTAAAAAAAAAAAAACCCTGTCTGCTGCCGTTGTCGGGGCCGCCGCGGCCGAAACGAGCGTGCCGCGGGGCCCCCCTGTACCCGGCAGATCCTGCCCTCCCCGTAGCAGCGCTCTCTGTGGAGCTGCAGTCAGACGCGCCGGCTTGCAGAGCGCGAGGGAAGAGTTCCCTCGCTGCTCTGTTAAGCCCGCGGGGGCTGATGGGAAGTTCCCATCAGCCCCCGCGGGCTTAACAGAGTCGCGAAAGGGAAACTCTTCCCTTCACGCTCTGCAAGCCGGCGCGTCTGACTGTAGCTCCAAAGAGAGAGCTGCTACGGGGAGGGCAGGATCTGCCGGGTACAGGGGGGCCCCGCGGCACGCTCGATTCTGCCGCGGCGGCCCCAACAACGGCAGCAGACAGGGTTGTTTTTGTTTTTTTCGATTGCGGACCTTCCCGCGTGCCAGCTGCAAGGCCTTCGCGTGCCACAGCTGGCACGCGTGCCATAGGTTCGCCATCGCTGGTCTATAAGCTCCACTTGCATCGGTTCTAAATCACTATTATCTTCTTCTGAGCTGGGGCCTTCTCTGGCTGTTATCATTAGCCAGTCCCTATTTCTGTTCCCTTGTTTTCCATACAGTTGTTCTAAGGTTCTTAAATGAGCATGGCCTGTTTTATAGCCTCTGTCTTGGCTGGTGAAACTCTGGCCTGCTTTCTCTTCCTTTAAACTGGGCATCTGTTTTATAAGGGCTTCTAGCAGCTGAGCCTTTCTTCACTAATAAAGAATCATCATACCTTGGTTTCCTGTAATAGGCATAGCTGTAAGTGTCCTCCTCAGGTATTTCCCTTAGGACCCAGTCTCTCTGGCAATCTTCCTCTTGAAAGCTTCTGGTACCTTTCAATCTGGGCTCCGGGCTTTCTGGCAAGCGTAGGCCTCTCTCCAAGCCTGGCTTCCTGCTTCTTAGCTCTTTACCTCTGGAGTTTCTGGCTACCACGACTTCCACAGGACTGACTCTCCTCCGTCTGTCTTTCTCCCTGGGACCTTCTGGTTCTCTTCCAGTTCCTGCAGCCGTGCCACTAGTCCTGGTTCCACTGCTCCGTTTCTCAGCAGTACTCTGCTCTCCGGTGCTGCTCTACTTTCTGTCTCCAGCCTCTTGCTTATAAAGGTCTTCTGCCTTTGAGCTTCCCGGGCTAGTTCTCAGGTGATGCTGATTAGCTAGGTGTGTCCACTCAGCCTCTGTAAGTGCACGCTTGCTCCCTCTAGCTGTTTTGCTAGACAATTGCATTCTCTGCACCTCATTTGTTTTGGGACAGACAGCTTCTTTTCCTATGTCCTCACTTTTATTAGCTCCTGCTCTATAATAATATATTATAGGCCTTTGCAATATGTGTTTATTTATAAAATTTACTTATTTAAACTACAATAATTAATCACAATAGCAAGTAACAATATTTGATTTCAAAGTTATTATGCTTTTGTAGTCAAATCACTAATATGAAATACAATTTATTTTTTCTACCTTTGTTGTCTGACCAATTTATTCTCTCTGATTATGCTGGTCCCGAACTGAGGCTTCTGCTTTCCTGTCTTCTCTTAACTCTCTTTCTGTAGTCTATGGTCCATCTGCCATTTCTTATCTCTTCTTTTGTTTTCTTCACTTCTTTCCATCAGCTTATTTCCAGTCCTCCCTCTCCTTCCCAGTATCAGCCCCTTTCCAGTCCTCCCTCCCAGTACCTTCCAATGTCAACTTGCATTCCCATGACTGCCACTGGTGTCCATTCCCTTTCAGTCCCCCTTCTTCCCCCCTGTCCAGCTCCTTCTAGTCCAAATACCATGGCAGCCCCTCTCAGCATCCACTCCCTTCCAGTCCCATTCTCCCATCCCCTCGCATCAGCCCATTTGTAGCCCTAGCCCCCAGTTTTCTTCCAAGGCCAGCAGCTCTATCCTGTACGGCCCTGTTTCGTACAAAAATGAACCACAACCTAATTATTATTATTATTATTACCTGAAATGATCAGATCCAAAAAGTCAGTACAGGTGCAATCAGAGTCTCTGTTTATTAGATAACTGATGACCAAATACAGGTAGCAAAGTGGGGAAGAGAGTTCTATCGGGCACTAGGCACCTCAAGAATGCAACTCTCCCCCTGAATATAGAAAGCATGTTACGTTTTATACCTTTTTTCCTTCCGTATTATTACATGCAGTCCAGTCCCCAGAGCTATTCCTCTGTGTTCTCTCCCCCTCCCCACCTTATTTCCTATCGTTGCCTTTTTGCTCCCCTTAGTTCCTGTTGCAAAATCCCTCCTGGCCCCCCTCCTCCTCATACTCACCATGACCTGGCTAGCTGCTTTTCTTCAGAGCCGGGTCTAGCATATATGTTAGTAGCTTTGTGGTTTCCTGTGTATGCATTTCTTTGCACCCAGCCTTTATCTGATATCTCCATGTAGGTCAAAGTTTAGACTCTTCAGCCCAAACTGGCACCTTACAAGGCTCATGATATCTCCTTATCTGGTTCTTGGATCTCTTCTTGCAAAGACCTGAATACTGGCTCACATGTCATAGCAGCATGCTGTTCTTCAGTGGCTATTTTGTGAGGTTCAGGGTAGCCAGTAAGTGATTATGAATCAGGAACATTATTAATACTAAACCCCAAATCTATCATACTTAACCTCTACCTCTACAAGCACTTAAACCCTACAACTCCCCCATTTTTTTTTTTATTCGGCTGGGGAATGGGAGAAATCCAAGTCTGAATAGTCTGACATGGGGACGGCTGCATAAGAAACATTGACAAGAGTAGGGCTAGTTTGGACAGGCAGAAAAGAGGTAGATACTTTGGTGCAATTTTTCTTACAGCAGGATATGAACATAGAAACAAAACAACAGAAGAGTAAAGCAATGATTAAAATTATGCCAGCAGAAATCAATAAACCTTTCAAGCCAGAGCCAAGGGAGTGGAACCAGGAGGAGAGAGATGAAAACCAATCTCCAATCTGGAAGCCACCCTTAAAATCATCAATATGTAATTCAGATAGGTGACGTATTTTATCCATAGCATTAAGCACAAACACTGAATGATTCGCTATGACTATTCAACAGATAGTGGCATTAATAAAAGAACAAAAGGCCTCATTCAGAAGCAAGGAGCAAAGCTAGGGCTTGTCTATTTTGCAGAGTCATTTGTGTATTCTGCTCTAGGGACTCTGACAACTTAGTTATAGAATCAATAACAGCTTTCATTTGAACATACAGTAAGCATTGTAGACGGCATATAGCCATACCAAGTCCAGCAGTTATGGCAGGGGTCTAGAAAGATATCAAGGAAGTCCAGCATCCAACCTACGTGTAATAGCAATGGAGGACACAAGGGTATCAAAAGGTTCAGTAGAATGGTCCGATAAGAATTCAGTTCAAGGCAGGGTTTGATTGAGAACCTCTTTGGAGATGTGTGTTGTACTGTGAACACGCAGAAGTAAGACTAATTGTCCATCAGGATGAAGGAAACAGATGGTGTCCCAAGGAGCAGGTTTGGCAGCAATTATCTTGGTCAGCAACAGTTCATACAGGAAGGAAGTAGATCAAGCAGAGGTGACAGTTGAAGAAACCTTCAAGAGTCCAAGTGTCAGTATCATTCAAGTGGGCAGCAAAGGGGGAAGTAACGGTGACAATGGTGAGCTGGATCACATATTCAAAAGTAGCCCTAAAGAGGTAAGCTTAAAGCATGGCTTAGAAAAGAGCAGAAATACAGCCTGATACACTAGCTTCCAGGCATAAAAAGGATTAAGTACAACAGCAGTGAAACTTTGATACATGACAGCATTTAAAACACAATGCAGCAAACACTTGCCATTCTTCAGAGAGAGCAGAAGGAGAGAACACACCATACTGTTTATACCATTATACCATTCTATATAAATTTCAATCAAGCTTGAACCAGTTCAAAAGGTCACACAAAAGTCAGCATTATGTAGTTGCAGTAGGGGTCGCTGTTGTCCACAGGTGTGCTGCATTAGATCTGAAATAACTTCTTATCAGAATGTCTGTCACTCACTCCACCAATTCAGTTGCCTGAAATTCTACAGGTACAAACAAAAGAGAGAATGCTGTTTCCCCTCCCCCTTTCCTCTTCTTGGATTGCTTTCTGGGATTGCTGCTCGCACACAACAGCTAATCCTGCTTCTAAAACAATTGTTAAAAGTCAAACAAATGGGAGGCAGAAAATATAAATTGAGATTCTTAAACAGTGTCTCAGTCCCACTAACTTAATTGGTGTAGTTTTGAATGGATATATGTGCTCATTCTAAACAGCAACTAAAGACAGAACTCCTGGAACTGAAATTCAAAAGACTTACACAGTAATTCTTACAGTTCGGGGAAGCGAAACTGATACTCTTTTCATGAAAAGACTGGTGGACATCTAGAATGCAAACACTTCCCTTTTTTAAGTTATTTCAATCACTGAGAGTTACAGCTAACCTCGACCTTGCCACAATATATAAAATCCCTGTTTAACTTTTAATTTTGCTTAATACAATCAGAACAAAATCCAAACATGGTTAACATTTTATTCACTCAGGATTTAAATCATTCTCAAGTTGCAATCTGCTCAGAATACCACATAATCCTGTAAGGATCTTAATCTCTACTTGAAGGTCAAATGGAAAAAGGAAACAGTCTTCATCTGTTGCACCAGTAGCAAAGAATTGTTTCCAGAATATATATATTACCACAAAACAATAATCATATATCAAAGCATGGAAGATCTTCCCATTCATTCACAACAATTATAACTATCACACATAGAACAGAATCAGGTCCCTAAGTTTTTCTAAACAGTTTTTTTTTTCTTTCTCTCAGAGTCATTTCCGTACCTAGAAAGCTAGCAAGCTAATTACAGAGGAAAAAATACTTCACCGAAAGAGTTCTGAACTTCAACTCCTGTCACACTGAATAAATCCTTTATTTAAACAAACAAGAAAGACTGCTCAATCGAGAGTCTCCTCTAGGTAATGCGTCCATTACCAGAAGAAAATCCCCCAGCAGTCACCCAACCGAGCTCTAGCTGAAACAGGCAACATCTTATCCTACTGCAGGCAATTAGCTATCTTTCATCAGACGACATATAGGAGCAATTATTCATTAAACACAACCAAGCACTGGCCAGGTACTGGCAATGTTCAAAGAATAAACCTCAAAGTTCAGAACTCCATAATTACAATTGATGTGTATCTTGTTTACATTGTTATGTAACTAGACTGATTCTTTCAATTGATCTAATTGTCACCCTCTCTGGTCTGATCCCAGATAAGGGGATTTCTTCCATTGTTTTCTTTTAGAACAATCTTTTATTCTCCTTCACTGTCCCTCAGCCTATAAATCAGTAAACCTGGTGTTTTCACTGTGTGGGGGTGAAAATAGACAAAACTTTCTCTATTTCCTTTCCTAATAAGGGATTATCTCTCATCATCCGTTCGACCGGAGTCACTGGGGGAACTTGATTTACCATTATGTCTGATTGCTATCTTTCTCTCTCCTAAACAGAGACATGATTCCTACGTGCAACCTTTTATTTAAGGGTCTCAATACCCACCCTCTTTATTTACAGAGGAAGGAAGTGCACGAAATGTCCAGGACACCTTTCAAACAAGAATTCGCTTCGTTCAAGCCCAGCCAATCTCCTCGCGGAGGTATGGAACCGTGAGCAAGAACACACACACGCTTCGTGTCAGACGACACGTACTGTCTCAATCACTTATCATTCAGTCCCAGTTTATAACAGCAAATTATTCTTACACTTTATGCATATAACAACAACAAAAATTAAACAACACATACCAAGCTTGGTTAAAAATACTTATACTCACGACGCCATCATTACAGGCCGCCGTCATCCTAGGGAATCAGTCACTCACTTCTTCTTCTCCTCCGGTCTTCACTCAGCACCGGGAACACACCTCCCTCAACCTTTTGAGGGGAATCCAAATCTTTACGTACCTCCCTCTTTTTCTTGAGGGGAATCCAAAAATCTTTAAATTTATATCTTGGTCCTAGAGACCCACCCGTAGGCCAATCCCGGGTTTCGGCACAAATTTTGTACGGCCCTGTTTCGTACAAAAATGAACCACAACCTAATTATTATTATTATTACCTGAAATGATCAGATCCAAAAAGTCAGTACAGGTGCAATCAGAGTCTCTGTTTATTAGATAACTGATGACCAAATACAGGTAGCAAAGTGGGGAAGAGAGTTCTATCGGGCACTAGGCACCTCAAGAATGCAACTCTCCCCCTGAATATAGAAAGCATGTTACGTTTTATACCTTTTTTCCTTCCGTATTATTACATGCAGTCCAGTCCCCAGAGCTATTCCTCTGTGTTCTCTCCCCCTCCCCACCTTATTTCCTATCGTTGCCTTTTTGCTCCCCTTAGTTCCTGTTGCAAAATCCCTCCTGGCCCCCCTCCTCCTCATACTCACCATGACCTGGCTAGCTGCTTTTCTTCAGAGCCGGGTCTAGCATATATGTTAGTAGCTTTGTGGTTTCCTGTGTATGCATTTCTTTGCACCCAGCCTTTATCTGATATCTCCATGTAGGTCAAAGTTTAGACTCTTCAGCCCAAACTGGCACCTTACAAGGCTCATGATATCTCCTTATCTGGTTCTTGGATCTCTTCTTGCAAAGACCTGAATACTGGCTCACATGTCATAGCAGCATGCTGTTCTTCAGTGGCTATTTTGTGAGGTTCAGGGTAGCCAGTAAGTGATTATGAATCAGGAACATTATTAATACTAAACCCCAAATCTATCATACTTAACCTCTACCTCTACAAGCACTTAAACCCTACAATCCTCCCCTCCCCACCATCAGCCCATTTCCAGTTGAAGCACCCTCAATCAGCTCACTTCCAGTGCTAGTCCCCCCCTCAACCCCATTACCAGTGCTAGGCTCCCCTAATCAGCCCATTACCAGTCCTACCCCCCTCCCATCAGCCCATTACCAGTGCTAGCCTCCCCTAATCAGCCCATTACTAGTCCTACCCCCCCATCAGTCCATTACCAGTCCTACCCCCTATCAGCCCATTACCAGTCCCAACCCCCCTCCTTGATCAGTCCATTCCCAGTCCTAGCCCCCCCCGATCTGCCCATTACCAGTACTAGCCCCCCCATCAGCCCATTATAATCCTAACCCGCACTGTCTCTCCCCTCTGTCCAGCATTTATCCCCTGTCTGTCCAATATGTCCCCTTGTCTCTCCCCTTTGTCCTTGTCAGCCCCCTCTCCCTCCCTCCCTTCATGTCGGCCCCCTCCCTCCATGTCAGCCCCCCTCCATCCATGTCAGCCTCCCTCCCTCCCTCCATGTCAGCTCCCTCTATCCATGTCAGCCCCCCTCTCTTCCTCTCTCCATGTCAGCCCCCCTCTGTCCATGTCAGCCTCCCTCCATGTCAGCCCCCCTCTATCCATGTCAGCCCTCCTCCCTCCCTCCATCCATGTCAGCCCCCTCTGTCCATGTCAGCCCCCCTCCCTCCCTCCCTCCCTCCCTCCATCCATCCATGTCAGCCCCCCATCCATGTCAGCCCCCCTCTGTCCATGTCAGCCCCCCTCCCTCCCTCCCTCCCTCCATCCATCCATGTTAGCCCTGTTGCAGGTTCCCTGCCCCCTCCTTCCCTCTCCCTATGTCTGCCTGCTACTGCCCTGTTCTTCTGCAGCTGCAGCTCCCTGTCTCTTAGGGAACCGCGGCTGTGTCTGTGAAGCTGTTGCGGAGCCTTTCTGTCTCTCGACGAGCTCCGTGCAGCATTGTCCCACCTCCAAAGGAGTTACCACTTCCTTTGGAGGCGGGACAATGCTGCATGGAGCCTGTCGAGAGATGGGAAGGCTTCGCAACATTTTCACAGGCACAGCCGCGGTTCCCTAAGAGGCAGGGAGCTGCGGCTGCAGAAGAAGGGAGGCGGTGAGTTTGCCGCTGCCAAGAAGCGGAATTGGCAGCAACTTGTGCGCTTTTTTATTTTTATTTTTTTTAACTTGGCAGAGTGAGGCGACCCCTGCTAAATCCTGTGACGACCCCCCTATGGGGGTCACGACCCACAGGTTGAGAACTGCTGGTCTATCCAGTCTGCCCTATCTTTTTAGAGATCTTCTGTGTTTGTCCCATGCTTTCTTGAATTTAGATGCTGTCCTGGTGTCTACAAACTCCACTAGGAGACTATTCCATGCATCTACCACTCTTTCCATAAAGAAATATTTCCACATATTACTCCTGAGTCTCCCCTTTGACTTTCATCCTATGCCCCCTTGTTGCGGAGCTTACTTTCAATTGAAAGAGGCTCTCTTCCTATGCATTTATGCCACAGAGGTATTTAAAAGTTTCCATCATAGCTCCTCTATCATGCCTTTCCTCTAAAGTATGCATTTTGAGATCTTTAAGTCTGTTCCCATATAGTTTATAATGAAGACCACTGATCATTTTGGTAGCCACCCTCTGCATCAACCCCATCCTGTTTATATCCTTTCAAGGTGTGGTCTCCAGAATTGCACACAATATTCCAAATGAGGTCTCACCAAAGGCTTATATAGAGGCACTATCACCACCTTCTTCCTGCTGGTCATTTCTCTCCCTATGCACCCAAGCATTATTCTGGCTTTATGTCGTCGCCTTTTCTGCCTGTTTAGCCACCTTAAGATCACCAGAACCAATCACACCCAGGTCCTACTCTTCTTCCATGGACAGAAGTACTTCATCCTCTACACTGTACTGCTCCCTTGGATTTTTGCCACCCAAATGCATGACCCTGTACATTTTAGTGTTAAATCTCAGCTGCCAAATTCTTGACCATTCTTTAAGCTTACCAAGATCCCTCCACATGTTATCTTCTCCTTCCTGGGTATCTACTCTATTGCAGATTTTGGTATCATATGCAAAGAGGCAAACATTATCCAATAGCTCTTCCGCAATATCACTAGCAAAAATGTTATAGAATTGGACCAAGGACAGATCCCTGTGGTGCACCACTGGTAACATCCTTCTCCTCAGAGTAAGCTCCATTTATCTGTACCCTTGGTCACCTCTCACTCAAACAATTTCTAACCCTGTCAGTCACTTTAGGGTCCATCTCTAGGATGCTCAGTTTATTTATAAGTTGCCTGTGCAGAACAGTCTCAAAGGCTTCACTGAACTCTTAAGTACATCACATCTAGGGCTCTCCCTTGATCTAACTCTGGTTACCCAGTCAAAGAAATTAATTAGATTTGTCAGACAAGAGCTGCCTCTAGTAAACTATGCTACTTTGGATCCTGCAATCCAAAGGACTCCAGAAACCTCACTATCCTCTATTTTTGGCAGCTTTTCAATTAATTTATTCACCACAGAGGTCAGACTAATCGGCCTGTAGTTTTCAATCTCATCCTTACTTCCGCTTTTGTGTAAAGGCACCACATGCAGAAGTAAGGATGAGGCAGCTGGGTGGTCTTAAACTTGTGTGGGTGGCTGGGGAAGCCCTTCTCAGGTTTCTCCGGCTTGCCTGACAGGTGCAGGGATTCCCTTAACAATTGGGGGTTATTTTTTGCCACAGTTTTATTTTCCCATCCGTTTATTTTTCTATGAGCTCTGCCACGATGCCAGGTGCATGGAGATGTGCTGCTTGTGGAGCCCATCGAATGAGCTCTGTGGCTGGCTCTTTTTGCCTTGAGTATGATGGAGAAACCTCAGGGCACTTTTTGGCTATCTTCAGATCTGTAGCTGATTTTGCTGCCTCTATAATGTCAGCCATGATTTTACTGCCAGTGGGAATGGCGAGCATCTTGTTTGTCCACATGTTCCTATTGAAGGGGGAGCATGGTAAGGTGGCTGCTGGCTCAACTCAGCAGGTCCCTGCGGGTCCTCCAGGATCCCAGGGCCCATTTATCAGCTAACTTTGAGCAGTAACTCCTGTAACAGCACATGGGCTTTTTTCAGTCTCTGGTGGTTGTGTGGCAGACCCCTCGCAGGGATCTGAGGCCATGACCTCCCATACGGGGACTTGGGGCCTCTGGCATCGTCCCCCTTTGGAAACAAGGATGTTATGTGCCCCACCCCTCATTTTCACCTGTCCATTCCTTTGAAAGCCCAGCCTTGTTCCCTCTGAGGGGAGGTTGGGAGAAAAGGAGGAGAATCTTTCTACAATGGATGAATCGCTTGAGGAAGGGGAGCTTCTACTGGCGAAGGGTGATGATCCATTGGTGATCCATCTTTTTCACAGGGAGGACCTTGCCATCCTTATTCAGGATGCAATGATGGCTGTACACATTACAGAGTCCTCTCCAGTGGAGGTTTCACAAATGAACTCAATCCAAAAGGGATTGTGGCACCCCTCCAGCTTTTTTCGCCTGCTGGGGCCCATGCAAAAGCTCTTGAGCTCTCAGTGAGAAATGCTGTAATTGGGGTCTAGGGTAATAAGATCCTGATTTGGCAGTATCCTCTATCCCAAGGAAAGATGGAACACTTTCAGGGCCGCTAGGGTGGATGCCTTGGTCATGGCAGTGACGAATAAGGTCATTCTGGAGGAAGGTGACGCTGAGCTGATGGATAGGAGGGTGGAAGGACTCCTCAAGAATGCCTTCACAGCTTCGGCCTTGGATATCCAGGCAGCTTTGTGTGATTGTGGTGTCCCAAGCTCTCTTATGCTGGATCCAGCAATTGTCAGACAGCCCTGAGATTGGAGTCTGTTACATCATTTGTGATGGATGCCCTATAGACAAGATCATGATCTCTTCCTTATCGTCCCTGTGGGTTGTCTCACCCCTCCAGCAGCTTGGAGACTGAGCATGTCACATTTTGATGACATCACTCTGGATAAGCAGCTGGCACTCCCCTCCTGCCTCAAGTATCTCAGTCTCTAAGCAGCTGGAGGGTGTGATTCAGTGGGACTCACTGAAAGGACAATTAGGAATGGGCGGGTAGTTCAGTTGCAAAATGTGTGAAGAAGGGGTTTTTCAGCTTAACCATTAGTAGCACTAGCAGCAATCAATTAAGGTAATTGGGGGGGGGGGCAAAAAAGAGCAGCCCTGTCCTACTTAGAACATAAGATATGCCATACTGGGTCAGACCCAGGTCCATCAAGCCCAGTATTCTGTTTCCAACAGTGGCCAATCTAGGTCACATGTACCTAGCAGTTTCCCCAAGAGACACAAGTTCCACAATGCTTGTACTGGGTCAAGCATTGATATCTTCGGTCACTTCTTAATAATGGTTTATGGACCTTTCCTCCAGGAACTTGTCCAAACCTTTTTTAAACCCAGCTACACTAACAGCCTTTACTACATCCTCCGGTAACAAATTCCAGAGTTTGATTACATGTTGAGTGAAAAAATATTTTCTTTTATTAGTCTTAAATAGTTTACCCTGTAGCTTCATTGCATGTCCCCTAGTCTTTCTATATTCTGATAAGGTAAACAATCGATCTACGTTTACCCGTTCCACTCCGTTCATTAATTTATAGACTTCTATCATATCTCCCCTCATCCGTCTCTTTTCCAGGTTAAAGAGCCCTAACCTTTTTAGCCTTTCTTCATAGGAGTATCCTTCCATCCCCTTTACCATTTTGGTGGCTCTTCTCTGTACCTTTTCTAAAATCGCTATATCCTTTTTAAGATACGGCGACCAGAATTGCACACAATATTCAAGGTGCGGTCTCACCATGGAACGATATAGAGGCATTATAATATCTTTTGTTTTATTTTCCATTCCTTTCCTTATCATACCTAGCATTCTATTTGCTCTCTTGGCCGCCGCTGCACACTGGGCCGAGGGTTTTAACATGGTATCCACAATGATGCCTAAATCTTTTTCCTGGGTGGTGGTTCCTAATGTGGAACCTTGCATCGTGTAACTATAGTTTGGGTTGTTCTTCCCTAGGTGCATAACCTTGCACTTGTCCACATTAAATTTCATCTGCCATTTTGATGCCCAGTCTTCCAATTTATCAAGATCCTCTTGCAATTTTTCACAATCCACTTGGGTTTTAACAACTTTAAATAGTTTTGTGTCATCTGCAAATTTGATAACCTCACTCGTTATTCCACTTTCCAGGTCATTTATGAATATGTCAAAAAGCAGCGGACCCAGCACAGATCCCTGGGGTACACCACTATTCACCTATCTCCATTGGGAAAATTGGACATTTAGCCATACCCTCTGCTTTCTATCTTTTAACCAGTTCCTGATCCACAATAGTACACTGCCTCCTATCCCATGACTCTTTAGTTTTGCCAAATGTCTCTGATGAGGGACCTTGTCAAAGGCTTTCTGAAAGTCCAGATACACAATATTAACCGACTCACCTTTGTCCACCTGTTTATTCACTCCTTCAAAAAAACATAACAGATTAGTAAGACAAGATCTTCCTTGTCTAAAGCCATGTTGGCTGTCTCCCATTAGGTCATGACTATCTACATGCTGAGTAATTTTATTCTTTATGATGGTTTCTACCATTTTTCCCGGTACTGACGTCAGGCTCACCGGTCTGTAGTTTCCCAGATCACCCCTGGAACCCTTTTTAAAAATTGGTGTTACATTGGCGATCCTCCAATCTTCAGGTATTAGAGATGATTTTAATGATAGTTCACAGATTACTGAAAGCAGTTCTGCAATCTCATATTTCAGTTCTTTCAACACCCTTGGATGTATACCATCCGGCCCAGGTGATTTGCTACTCTTCAGTTTATTTATTTATTTATTTAGTAAACATTTGTATACCGCTGCTTCCTACGATCAGCAGCGGTTTACTCTACAGAATCGTAATGCTTTGTACAGCACATTGAGATCTTTCAGATTTACATTTTTGATTGGACAATGATTTACATAACACGGGAGAATCAGTTGGGTGTAACATACATTTGATTTGAGCACACAGATTTGGGTATACATTTGATTACAATAGCGTGGGGGGGGGGGGGTCCCATATATACAATTTATACAGAATTACTTGCCAAAAAGTACAAACTATACATGATTAGCAGTTAGCTCAAGTTGTAGTGGGTTTGAAACAAGTGTGTTTTAAGCTTTCGTCGAAATTCACTTAGGTTGTTTATGAGTCTCAACTCATGTGGGAGTTGGTTCCAATGGATTGGTGCTGTGTATGTGAACGCTCTATTGCTTGTTTCGGCCTTGACAGATCTTATGCTAGTCGGTAAGCATAGGGTGTTGAGATTCATGGTTCTCCTGCTCCTGTTGCATGGTTGAATAGTGATTAAGTTATTGAGGTAGGATGGTGCGATGTTATGGATGAGTTTAAATGTTGTGATGAGCAGTTTGTAGATGATACGGGCGGCTACTGGGAGCCAGTGCAGTTCCATTAGCACTGGGGTTATGTGGTCTGTGACTTTCTTTTCCATGATGACTCTAGCAGCAACGTTTTGAGCCATTTGCAGGATGCTTAGGGTGTTCTTCGGAAGCCCTTGTAGAATTGCATTGCTGTAGTCCAGGTGGGGAATGATTAGTGCTTGAGCAACAGACCTGAAGTCAGATTTCTCGAGGATATTGCGAAGTGGTTGTAAAATTTTCAGTTTGTAGAAGATGGCTCGGTTAACTGTTCGGAGGTGTTTGTCCATTCTAAGGTTGCAGTCCAGTAGGACACCTAGATACTTTATTACAGGTTTCGTATGATATATGTTTTGTTAAGGGTGATTGTGGTGGGCGGGATAAAATTGGGTTTCCTGGAGACAATCATGACCTCCGTTTTCTTGTGGTTTATTGACATGTTATTTTGTTGAAGCCATGACTGGAGCATGTCAAGGCATTCTTCTATCGGACTGAAGTTTGGCTGCGTTATGTCAAGCTGCGTGTACAGCATCACATCGTCTGCATATATGTGATATTCGATGTTACATTTCTGAAAGATCTCGCAGACCGGTTTTATATATAAATTGAACAATAGAGATGATAAGGCGGACCCTTGAGGAATCCCTTGGGTTTGAGGGAAGGCATCAGCTTTATCTTTGTTGAACTGCACTTGTTGCATCCTATTGGATATATATGATTTGAACCATTTTAAGGGGGTCCCTGCTATGCCCAATGAGGCCAGACGGTTTAGGAGGGTGTTGTGGTGAACTGTATCAAATGCCGCTGAGATGTCAATAAATATGAGTATGAACATAGTGTTTCTGTTTTCGAGGCCCTTGAGGAGATTGTCAAAGAGTGCCAGCAGTAGTGTTTCAACTCCGTGATTCTGTCGAAACCCATATTGATGCTTATCCAGGGCGTTTCTCTCGTCCATGTGGTCTTGTAGTTGTTGCTGAACCGCTTTTTCTATTGTTTTTGCTAAGAAGGATATGCTTGAGATTGGGCGATATGATGCAGGGTCCCTTTTGTTGAGAGACTTGTTCTTTAAGATGGGTCTTATAAGTGACTTCTTGAGATGAGTCGGCATGATACCTTGTTGCAGAGACTGGTTAACAATGTACGCGATGGGTTTTGCGTTTTCCTTCTTGGTTGCTTTCATCCATGCGGCTGGGCATGGGTCGAGAGGGGAGGTAGTGGTGTTTAAATTGGTTAAGATGCTTATGATTTGTTGCTCACCTAATTGCTGGAAGGTGTTCCATTCAGCTGCGAAGTCCGCTTGGGGGACAGTGTTGGTTTCTCGTGGGGTGGTGACTAATGACTTGCTTTGATCAATGATTGTGGGAAGCTGCGGGTGCAGTTTCTTGGCGTAATGGTCAGCAAGCGTCTGGGCCTTTATATCGTCCGCAGAGGCAGTGGCCTGAGAAATTTTGGTGAGTGACTTTACTAGCTCGAAGAGCTCTCTGGGTCTATTGAGTGCTTTATTGAGTAGGTTAGTGTGGTGATTCTTTTTGGCAAGGTTGACCTCATTCTTGTATTTCGTGAGTAGGGTTAGGTATAGTTGCTTGCCTTCTTCGGTTTGCTTTTTCCTCCATTTCCTTTCAAGTTTGCGTAGCTCTCTTTTCATTTTAGTTAGGGTGGGAGAGTACCATGGTTCGGTTCCTGTTTTTGTTGCAGTGTTTGTGGCCTTCCAGGTTGGTCTTGCGGCTGCTTCGATCCCTGAGTTCCATTGGGCTACCAGCTTGTCTAGGTCCGTGCTGGTGTACTCAAAATGCGTGGATATAGAGGTTACCAATGCTTCACTGTTGAATTTTTGGAATTTCCTCTGTTGGTGTGTTTTTGGGTTGGCTTGAGATTTTTCCTTGAAAGTTGGTAGGTGGATTTCAAATTCAATTAGGAAATGGTCAGACCATGGGACTGGGGTTATTCTCGGTTTGGTTTTTTGAGCTTCGTTTTGTAGGATGTTGTGTGATAAAAACACCATATCTAAGGTGTTACCTTTATTATGTGTGGGTTCTTGAATGATTTGTACGTATCCGAGCTGGTTCATGGCTTCAGTGAAAGCGTCTGCCTGTACTGGGGGTATGGACGGAAGGTTCAGGTCACCCAGTATGATGCGCTGTTTTTTGATTGCAGAGGTTGAGATAATTTCCAGTGCGGTGGCCAATGTGTCGTGGTGCGCCGAGGGGGGTCTATAGATTAAACAAAGGATTGATGTTTTGTTTTCAATCTTGAGTATATCAATGCCTTCGGATTCAGTTAGGGATGTGTTTGTGAACATTAGGGAGGTTTTGGCAATGATTAATACTCCTCCTCCTCTCCTGTTGGGCCGCGGGCAGTTAAATAATGTGTAGTTGGGGTTAGGTAATTGGTTTACTATTGCTGGGTCAGTGTCTGTGAGCCATGTCTCAGTGATACAGAGGATATCAGGTTTGCTGTCAGAGATGATGCAGTGTATGATGTGGGTTTTATTTCTAATAGATCTGGCGTTGATAAGACAGATTGTGATCGGGGATTGTGATAGTTGGTGTGGTTGCTGTTGCTTGCTTTTAATTTTAGTGGCTGCTGGCTTCCTGCGGTTATTTTGCTTTGGTTTGGAGCTGCGTCTTTTCTGGGGCTTGCCTGGGACCTTTATCATCGTGTTCAGGTCTGGGTTGGGTATGGCTTCATCGTGAGCAAGGTAGGCAGGACCTATCAGTGGTATTATAGGTAACAGTATTGTGCCATGAATAAGAACTGGGTGCCATACTATTGCCTGGTGTTGTGTCAAGTGTGGTATGTATGCATATGCGGCTAGAGACACGTAGAGGCAGAGAATTACCATATAGGTGATGGGAGCCATGATTGGGAGTTTGAGATTCTAGTCTGTTGTACAGATTGTTTACAGATTCATTGGGGGATTGACACTGTGTGTATTTGCAAGTAGCAAATGTTGGTTACTCATAAGCTAAGGGACTTAGATCTATTATCGTCAACTTTGCCAATTGTTGTGCATGAGACACTTCGATCAGATTATATAATATACTTATTACAGGTAAAACTTTTGGTATATGAGGTAGGTGCAAAACTAAACAGCTTAGCTATTGCGGCTATTACTGGCATATAATCAGGTTATATATTTCAGTTATTACTGGCATAAATAATTAGTTTTACATATTGTAGCTATTACTGGCACAAATAATCAGCTTAGGTATTGTGGATATTACTGGCAAATTCTGATAGTATGAGACAGATCAAAGCTCCACTCCTGCAATGTACAGTGTTTGGGATAAGTGGCTGTTATTTTCCCGGTAGAGCAGCTGATTTGTGTCAATATGTTTGCATAGAGTTTTAATATTCAGTATTTCATTTACCTGGTCGGGAGTTGTGGTGAGACCAGATGGAAACGGCGTGCTCATCCTGGGTCAGGGAGCTCTATCCATGTTGCGTTGTTGCTTCTTTGATTTGACGATGTAGTGGGCTCGTCGTTTCTCTTTTGATTGGTGGAGATTTGTAATTCCTTTCCTTGGTGATTTTAGGGCGCTTTGGGTGATGCGCTGTTGCTGATATTCGGCGCTGGCGAGCTCAGACCCATCCAGGGGAGCTCAAGCCAGTCTTGGCTGTTGGTGTGGTTGTTCCAGTATTCTTCTCCTGGAATGACTTGCTTTCCTCACTTTTTCTTTACGCCTACTGGTTCCCGCCTAAGGGCCACGCCAAAGGGCCCTCTGGCGAGGCCCTCAGGCGCGGGCCCGCCAGGCGCGGGCGCGCCCGATAGGGACGCCGCTTATATGCGGGAGACTTGCCGGCCCTTTTCTGCTCCCACTGCCCCGATAGGGCAGGAGCACTCGCACTGACCCGATTGGTCAGGAGAAGAACAGGGGGCTGTTGGTGGCTGAAGCGGCTCCCTCGGGGTAGGGACGCCGCTTATATGCGGGAGACTTGCCGGCCCTTTTCTGCTCCCACTGCCCCGATAGGGCAGGAGCACTCGCACTGACCCGATTGGTCAGGAGAAGAACAGGGGGCTGTTGGTGGCTGAAGCGGCTCCCTCGGGGTAGGGACGCCGCTTATATGCGGGAGACTTGCCGGCCCTTTTCTGCTCCCACTGCCCCGATAGGGCAGGAGCACTCGCACTGACCCGATTGGTCAGGAGAAGAACAGGGGGCTGTTGGTGGCTGAAGCGGCTCCCTCGGGGTAGGGACGCCGCTTATATGCGGGAGACTTGCCGGCCCTTTTCTGCTCCCACTGCCCCGATAGGGCAGGAGCACTCGCACTGACCCGATTGGTCAGGAGAAGAACAGGGGGCTGTTGGTGGCTGAAGCGGCTCCCTCGGGGTAGGGACGCCGCTTATATGCGGGAGACTTGCCGGCCCTTTTCTGCTCCCACTGCCCCGATAGGGCAGGAGCACTCGCACTGACCCGATTGGTCAGGAGAAGAACAGGGGGCTGTTGGTGGCTGAAGCGGCTCCCTCGGGGTAGGGACGCCGCTTATATGCGGGAGACTTGCCGGCCCTTTTCTGCTCCCACTGCCCCGATAGGGCAGGAGCACTCGCACTGACCCGATTGGTCAGGAGAAGAACAGGGGGCTGTTGGTGGCTGAAGCGGCTCCCTCGGGGTAGGGACGCCGCTTATATGCGGGAGACTTGCCGGCCCTTTTCTGCTCCCACTGCCCCGATAGGGCAGGAGCACTCGCACTGACCCGATTGGTCAGGAGAAGAACAGGGGGCTGTTGGTGGCTGAAGCGGCTCCCTCGGGGTAGGGACGCCGCTTATATGCGGGAGACTTGCCGGCCCTTTTCTGCTCCCACTGCCCCGATAGGGCAGGAGCACTCGCACTGACCCGATTGGTCAGGAGAAGAACAGGGGGCTGTTGGTGGCTGAAGCGGCTCCCTCGGGGTAGGGACGCCGCTTATATGCGGGAGACTTGCCGGCCCTTTTCTGCTCCCACTGCCCCGATAGGGCAGGAGCACTCGCACTGACCCGATTGGTCAGGAGAAGAACAGGGGGCTGTTGGTGGCTGAAGCGGCTCCCTCGGGGTAGGGACGCCGCTTATATGCGGGAGACTTGCCGGCCCTTTTCTGCTCCCACTGCCCCGATAGGGCAGGAGCACTCGCACTGACCCGATTGGTCAGGAGAAGAACAGGGGGCTGTTGGTGGCTGTAAGACATCTTCCCGATGTATCGATATTTCCTTCAATTCTTCCGCACCTTTAAATACCACTTCAGTCATGGGTAACATCCCTACATCTTCCTCAGTAAAGACCGAAGCAAAGAATTCATTCAGTCTCTCCGCTATCGCCTTGTCGCCTCTTAGTTCTCCTTTAACCCCTTTATCATCTAATGGACCAACTGACTCTCTCACAGGTTTTTTTGCTACGAATGTACTTGAAAAGGTCTTTATTTCGCGTTTTTGCTTCCGCAGCAAGCTTCTTCTCAAATTCTCTCTTTGCCTGCCTTATCAATGCCTTGCATTTGACTTGCCAATGCTTGTGCTGTTTCCAGGTTTCGTCGTTTGGCTCTTTTTTCCATTTCCTGAAAGATGCTTTTTTGGCAACAACAGCCTCTCTGACCTCACCTTTAAACCATGCTGGCAGTTTTTTGGACTTCCTTCCACTTTTCTTAAAGCGTGGAATACAGCTGGTCTGGGCTTCCAAGATAGTATTTTTTAACAACACCCAAGCTTGATGTACGTCTTTAACCTTCGCAACTGCTCCTTTTAGTTTTTTCTTAACTGTTTTCCTCATTTTATCATAGTCTCCCTTTCGAAAGTTAAAAGGTAGTACTGTGGATTTCCTTACTATCCCTCCTCCACTAATTAAATCAAAGGCGATCATGCTATGATCACTATTGCCAAGTGGCCCCAACACCCTTATCTCTTGCACTAGATCTGGTGTTCCACTAAGGACTAGGTCTAATATGGCTTCCCCTCTGGTCGGTTCATGAACCAGCTGCTCCAAGAATTTAAAAGCGGGGAGAGTCCTTTTAAAAGTTGTTTTTATTTTCTGCAGGTAGGGGGTTCCAAATGGGGGGGGGAGGGGATAGTGTGAAGGGCACAGTGGAAAGGAGAAGCATGCCATCTAAGCCCTCCTGTGCTACCTGTGGGTCCTGCAAGCACATCATGGCAGAGGGCTACTGCCGCGGCTGTGGGGCTGAGTCCACTGGAGGCAGAAGGTATGGGTGCAGAGAGTGCACCAGAAGAGCGGGCAACTGGAGACATTCCTGCTCAGGCCACAGGAGCGGGGAGTCCTCTGGGCCACAGCCTCCCTCAGCAGGGCAGGGGGGAGCAGCTGGCAGAGACAGGCCAGCCATAAAAGTCGGAAAGGCTAAGGCAAAGAGAGTGCCTAAGGCCATGGTAGGTAAGGAGGGACATGAGACTGCGCCACAGGGCTTTACGCCAGAGTTTGTCCTCCCCATTCATAGGGCCTTTTGTATGCGGTAGCAGGGGGACATGGGTTCTGAGCAGCTTAGGGGCAAGGTGAGGAAGAGGTCCCTTTCGGAGCTTTCCCTGCAAGAGCAGCAGGAAGAAGAACCAGGACCAAGTAAACAAGGGTTAGAAGAGGACTCTTGGGAGGAGCCAGAGTCATGGCATTTGGAGGAGTGCAAGGACCCGGCAGAGGAGTGGCCACCGAATTCAGATTTGGAGGATGGAGAGATCCCTCAGGCAGAAGAGGCCTGAACTGTGCGAGTCTCTTGGAAAGAGGAATTAGCAGTGCTCATTGCGCATGCAACCAAAGCCCTTAATTTGAGAATAAACGGGCCTGGTGAGGAGGAACTGTTGGAAGATCTGCTCTTTCAGGCAGTCAGAACTACACAGATGGCATTTCCTCTGCACAGAGTGGTCCGACAGATGATGCAGGATGAATGGGATCTTCCGGAGGCCACGTTGAAGGGCGCCAGGACTATGTCCCGCCTTTATCCATTACAGGAAAAGGATAAGGGCATTTTGCGCACACCAAAGGTGGTTGCTACGGTCTCAGCAGTCACAAAAAAGACTGTGGAAGGTGGTTTGGCACTCAAGGATGTGCAGAATAGAAAGCTAGAGATGCTCCTCAAGCAGGCCTTGTCCCTACAGGCGGTTATCTGCAGGGTCTTCGTGTCGCAGGGATTCCTGCAAAGCACGGGGAGCTCTATGTCCCAGCCTCTGGAGGCAGCTAAGCTGGAGTTGGGAATGGCGTACATTGTAGATGCCTTCTATGATCTGATCTGCTGTTTGTCAAAAGGTATGGCCTCTGTGGTTGCTGCACGGCACTACTTGTGGCTACGCAATTGGGCAGCAGATGTTTCCTCCAAGTCTCGTCTCAGTAACTTCCCTTTAGGGGTACACTCCTCTTTTGGGAGGATCTGGAAAAGTTGGTAAAAGACCTGGGGGAGACGAAAGGAGGCAGAGGATAAACAGAAGTCGTTCCACTCCGTGATCCCAGTGCGGAGACAATTTAGAGGTTTCAGGTGGCTTTGCACGACCTGATTGGCCCCTTATCAGAGAGGATGCTTTCCGGCCAGAGGCCAGAATTTTCGTGGCTTCAGAGGAGCAGGTAGGGTTTTTTCCTCTCTATATCCTTGGGGCCCAAGAAAGCCCACTGAGGCGAGGCAGGTCCAGGCAGCCGTGAGTCCCTTGGGGGGGGGGGGGGGTCAGTTACAGGACTTTTATGATGCCTGGACCAGACTCATTTCCAAGCAGTGGGTTCTGTGCATCATTAAGGAGGGTTACTCCCTGGAGTTTGCAAGACCTCTGCGAGAAGCCTTCATCATCTCCCCATGCAAAGCCCAAAGGAAATGCCAGGCAACAAGGCAGACACTATTGCAGCTCTTAGAGTTGCGAGTGATGGTGCAGGTACCGCCAGACAAATGCGGATGTGGTTGATACTCCATTTACTTCATCATTCCAAAGAAAGAGGATACCTTCCGCCCAATTTTAGATCTCAAGGGGGTAAATCGCTGTCTACAATTTCCGCGTTTCCACATGGAGACATTGCTCTCGGAGATGGTAGCGGTGTGGGCGGGGGAGAACTTGATGTCTCTTGACTTCACAGAGGCTTACTTGCATATTCTGATTCAAGAGGAACACCAGTTCCTGTGATTTGCGGTACCGATGGGACACATCAGGTTTCAGGCACTGCCTTTTGGCCTAACAACGGCACCACGGACCTTTACCAAGGTCATGGTGGTGGAAGCCATGGCGATATGACAAGACTGAATCTTGGTAGACCCCTACTTAGATGATTGGTTAATCCAGGCAAAGTCCAGGGAGGAAAGTATACGGACCACGGAGAGAGTAATATCCTGTTTGCAGAAGCTAGGCTGGGTGGTCAGTGTGGCAAAGAACCACCTTCAGCCATTGCAAGATTTGGAGTATCTAGGGGCCCGCTTCCAGACCAACCTTGGTCAGGTGTCCTTGCCACCAGACAAAGTGCAAAGGTTGCAAAAGCAGGTCGGATGCTTCCTCAGCATGCAAGCTCTGACGGTGTGGCATTATCTATAACTCTTGGGATCCATGGCAGCCACAATAGAGATGGTACTGTGAGCTTGAGCACACATGCGTCCATTCCAAAGAGTGTTGTTGAGGAGGTGGTCAGCTCAATCCTAGCCACTCACGCTACCGCTACATTATCCAGCAGAGGTATGGAAGGCTCTCAAGTGGTGGCTGTGGCTTGAAAAACTGGCAGCGGGCATGCCACTGGAGACACCGCAGTGAATTACTATCACCACAGACGCCAGCCTGTCCGGGTGGAGGGCACACTGCGAAGAGGCTGTGGATGGGGGATGGCCCATCAACTGCCTAGAATTGAGAGCAGTGTTCTATGCTTTTGAGAGGTTTCAGACCTACCTGGAAGGCAAGGCGATAAGAGTATTCTCGGACAATGCCATAGCAGTGGCCTACATCAATTGACAAGGAGGCACCCGCAGTGTGCAGCTCGAGGAGGAAGCGCAGGCCCTGTTGGAGTGGGTGGAGCGTCATTTGGTGGCGATTTCAGCGGCAGACGTGGCCGGGGGGAGAATATAGCAGCCGATTACCTCAGCAGAATGCGGATCGATCTGGGGGAATGGAGGCTCAACGGAGCGGTGTTTGCCCAGATAGTTAAACGTTGGGGACAATCGATCATGGATCTCATGGAAACGTTTGAATCAGCAAAAGCATCTCAGTTTTTCAGTAGAAGACGGGGGGGGGGGGGCACATGTCAGAAGTCTTGATGCGCTGGCGCAGGGGCTATATGTGTTTCCGCTCTGGGTGCATAGGATGGGTGATACAGAGGATTGAAGCGCATCAGGATCTGGTGGTGCTAATTGCCCCAAATTGGCCGAGAAGACCTTGGTATGCAGATCTGGTGCAGTTGAAGGTGGCTCCCTCCTGGTGGCTGCCAGCGCAAGCAGATCTGCTAATGCAGGGCCCAATAAGGATGCCTCAAGTGGAGAGATTCTCGCTTACAGCATGGCTCTTATTTATTTATTTATTTATTTAACAAGCATTTCTATACCGCTCTTTCCCATGGTTCAAGTGCGGTTTACAGAGAACAATAGTTTATAAGGTATGGAGAGGTTCATACCTAATCATTTTACATATAACAATTGTAACTTTTGCAGGTAACAGTATAACTAAATGCATACAATACAATTAACAATATTACAATTCTTACAATACGGGTTACATTCCAAGGGGTATGTTTGGGATGTAAACTAACTTTTTACATTATTACATTATTAGGGTGTATAAAGGTCAACATGTGCAAAGTATAATAATTGTTAGAGATAGTTTTAAACTACATATGTAGTATAACACTGTGTAGTATAAAATGTTAACCTGTGTCTCTTTGCATGTCTTGTTTATTTTGTGTAGTATAGTGTAAGGTAAATAGGTGTGTTTTTTAGTTTTTTTGAGAGGACTAGGTTAACACAGAGGGCTACTCAAAACCAGTCATTGCGATGTTGTGGTTGCGGAGACTGTCGACCTCTTTGGTGTATAGCCGCGTTTGGAGAATCTTTGAGAACTGGTGCAAAAGGGCAGGCTATCGCCTGCTGCATGCAGCGGTAATGGAGGTACTCACTTTTTTGCAGGACGGATTCGACAAGGGCCTAGCCTGTAGTTCCCTGTGAGTGCAGGTGGCAGCCATCTCCTGTTATAGGGGTAGGCTTTGGGGTGTCTCCTTGGGGGCACACTCCGATGTTCAATATTTTTCTGAGAGTGGTAAAGCAGGTTCAGCCTCCGGTGCATCCCATCGTTCCTCCGTGGGACTTGAACCTCATGCTCTCAGGGCTTACCGAATCTCCCTTTGAGCCACTGATGGCTTGTTCCCTGAAAGATCTCACCGTAGACTATTTTTCTCGTGGCTATATTCTCGGCAAAGAGGGCTCGGAGCTTCAAGCTTTATCGTGCCAAGCTCCCTTCCTCATTATGCCTAAAGAAAGAGTGATTTTGAGACCGGTGCCTCCTTTCTGCCTAAAGTATCCTCATATTTATGGATATTGTGGCGGCATTCGATTCCGTAAGCCATCAAATACTTGTTGAACGTCTTATGGAGAAAGGAATTGAAGGATCTGCTCTAAACTGGAGCAAATCTTTCCTATCTAACTGATGGCAATATGTAAGAACCTGCACTGCAACCTCTGAACCTTTCATGCAGAAACAAGGAGTACCCCAAGGATCATCCCTCTCTGCATTGATGTTTAACATCTATATGCAGCCCATCTGCTCCCTAATACGCTCGTTCAACGTCCAATGCTTAGCATATGCAGATGATATCCTGCTATTTATGCCATTTGCAATTCAGCAGCCAGACTTCTCCCCAATAACAAAATGTTTTGATGCAATAGCGGACTGGTTATACACGCAAAATCTCAGGATCAATCACACCAAGACAGACGTCCTCTTCGTTACAAAAAACTAAGCCTTCATCCCACCAACAACATTAAAAGTCAAGAATGCAGAACTGACAACCAAATCTTCAATCCGCTACCTCGGTATCACCCTAGACCAGAGACTAGATATGAAAGCACATATAAAAAACACGGTAAAAACAATATATCACAAAATACGAACTCTCCGTCATCTCCGACCACTACTAGACCACAATGACTTCCGAACAATCTACCAGGCATTGGTTCTCCCACATTTCGACTACGCTAACAGTATCCTATATGGGCTTCCAAAGGCAACTCTTCACCCACTCCAAATGGCAATGAACTCTGCAGCAAGAGTACTGACTGGGACACCACGAATGAACCATATCACCCCAATTCTGATAAATCTGCACTGGCTACCCGTTCAAGCAAGACTATTATACAAGATTCTAATCACTACCTTCAAAGCCCTGCACAATCAATCTTCCCCAGCCATCAAAGAATTGATTCACTATTCACATTCATATAGAACCAAACGAGCTATAATGGCCAGCATATTGCTGATTCCTAAACAAATGACCACCTGCACAAAGACAACCTCTAACAGAGCTTTCTCAATCTGTGCTCCCTTGGCCTGGAATACACTCCCAGAGGACATGCGTATCATTTCTAGCCAATCCCAATTCCGGAAAGCACTTAAGCATTACCTATTGGTGAGATACTACCCGGAAGCCAACAACATAACCTGTACAACATCAGACCACTCAACCTACCTAGACCAGACTTACACTGAAAAGCAGACCCAGACTAAGCTGGCCCACACCGAATAACTTGGGACATCAACCTCAATACATGAACTGTACTGTATTTAATGCTGTATATAATGATGTAGATATGTTTATTCCCTGTTGAATCCAAGTTCTAATACCTTGTTTAATGTAAACTCTATGTGGCCCACCCACATAGTAATATGTTGTTTATTGTAAACCGCACTGATATTGTAGTAGCGCAGTATATAAGAAAAGTTAAATAAAATAAATAAATAAAATAAAGTGGTTTTGGCGTTTCATTTGAATCAGTCTGTATCATTACCAGTTTTCTCAGGGGCAGGGGATACAGTACGAGAGCCGCTACTATGATGCTTCGATGTTCATTGTACATTATGGACAAGGCCTTGGCGCAAATCGGACCGGCTGTGTTATTTAGAGGTCCTTGACAGGGGAAGGTGGCATCGAAGGGATCTATTGCACTTTGGATAACGGAGGCCATTGCTTCCACTTACTTGTTGAAACGTCGATGCTTTCTGCAAGGATTGTGGGCTCATTCAACCAGAGCGCAGACTGCGTCCTGGGCAGAAGCTAATTTGTGCCGCCTGCAGACATCTGCAAGGTGGCAATGCGGCTGTTGCATAACTTTGTGAAGCATTATCGCCTAGATGTTCAGGTGGCGATGGATGCACATTTTGGTTCGGCTGTGCTTCAGGCCGGGCTCACAGGATCCTCCCTGGATTAGAGCGGCTATGGTACATCCCACAGGTACCGGAACTGAACTGGAGGAACAATAAGGAAGACAAAATTAGATCCTACCTGCTAATTGATGGTCCTTGAGGAACTCCAGTCCAGTCCTGGAAATGCCTCTGAGTGGCACATCAGCCAATGAGGCATTCCCAGATCTGAAGTAGAAGTTTTTGGCAGGTGGTATGGTTTGGGTTCACCAGAGTATAGCGGACGGAGTATCAAAACTCCTTCAGAAAAAAAAAATAAAGAGACCAATATATGTTTTTGATAGGCCCAGTTATCAGCTGAGGTGCCAGAGTGACAAGTTGCATTCCCATATGGACAGGTAAGCACTACGTTCAATTGGGGGTATCTGAATTTAAAGTTAGAGAATAGTTGTTTATTCTAGCAGGTTCTTACTTGTTGCTCCTGCGAGTCTGCTTTGTCAATAGGATTCTGGAGGAAGGAGGGGAGTGCCAGTTGCTTATCCAGGGTGATGTCATCAAAATATGACATGCTCAGTCTCCAAGCTGCTGGAGGGGTGAGCTGCTGGAGTTCTTCAAGGAACATCAATTAGCAGGTAGGACCTAATTTCTTCTTCTATGTCCATGGTGGCAGCTGTGGTAGCCTGAAGGTGGCTGTGGCTTTGAAATTAGTCTGCTGATGCCACATCCAAACAGCGGTTGAGCAAGCTCGACTTTGAAGGGCAGGTTTCTCTTTGGGGACAACCTAGAGACATTGTTTGAAGAGACTCAGCCCTAGAGGCTCCTGGAAAATAGGCCCAGAGGTTTCAGTATCTCCTTATATAGTGCTCAGCGGGGAGCATGGATGTGGTTTAAGGCTGGAAAGAGTTCAGCATTGGCCTACTCCTTCTGTCCATCTAAACCCAAGAAGGATCAGTCCTTTTGGAAGTCCCAGCAATCTCAAGACCCAGCAAGTGCCTTCTTGGGAGCTGATAAGCCCTTGCAATGAGATCTGGCAGGTCTCTTCCAAGGGACAGGAAGTCGGGGTGGGGGTAATCTCTGACTGTTTTACTCAGCATGGACTCACATCATGTCAGACCAAGTCATCTTCCAGGTCCTCAAAGGATTACACAGACTTTGCAAAGCCTCTTTGGGACATCTTTGTGGAGTCTCCTTGCAGCTCCTTAGCCCAGAGAATGATGGCCGAGGAAACTTCTGCTCCTCCTGCTTTTGTAGGCTATCAAATCTGTGCCCTCTGCAGAACAAGGTCAAGGATGCTATTCCATTTGCTTTGTGGTGCCCAAAATAGGTGGGTCCTTCTGACCCATCCTGGACCTGAAGGCAGTCAATGTCAAGCTAAGCATTTGCCATTTCCTTGTGGAGATCTTCAGGTTGCTCATTGTGACAGCTTGGCAAGGAGATTTCTAACTTTCTTTGAACCTTTTTGAAGTGTACTTCCATATTCCTATCTAAGCACAAGATCAGTGGTTCCTCTGCTTCTGTGCCTGGGATTTTCAGCTTTGTGCCCTGCTTTTTTGTCTGACCACGGCACCTTGCACCTTCTCTAAGGTCATAGTGGTGGTGACAGCCTTCCTGCACAAACAAGGAATCTACAGTCACCCTTACCTGGATGACTGGCTGGTTTAGTCTAATTTCATGAAGAAGTCCAGGGTGGCAGGACTCAGGTGATCCAGTAGTTAGAGAAGCTGGAATGAGTAATCAGCTACCCCAAGAGCAGCCTAGTTCCCTTCCAGGACTTGGAGTATCTGTGTGCCTGCTTTATCGCTCACTTGGATAGGGGTGTTTCTCACCCTGGAAAGATTGGGCTAATTATAGCTGTTGCTCAGGGGTTCTTGCTCTCAGGCAGCTCCCAGGACCTGGAAATACCTGCAGTTCCTGAGGTCTATGGCATTAACCCCAAGCTGATACCTTCGGCCAGGATGCACATGCTCCCCTAAAGGGACATCTGACTCACTGGTCTCTCTGTTTCCAGTGGTTTGAACAGTGCCTAATTCTTCCTTGGAGGATCAAGGGGGAATTGGCCTGGTGGCTACAAATATACCCTCTGATGGACAGGATGCTTCTGGAAGCACTGGACTGGGTGATAGTCTCCACGAATGCTAGCCTGTTGGGCTGGGAAATACATCGTTTGTTTGGGTCAGTTTGTTCAGGAGGCACTGATTCCTTCAGGAAGCCTCCTGGTCAGTCAACAAACTAGAGGCCAATGCTATCCACTTGCTCAAGAGAGGTTTCAGTTCCTCCTGGAGGAGAACAATGTGGTCAGAGTGTTCTCTGGATAATGCCACAGTGGTGGTGTATGTCATCAAGCAAGGTGACACTTGCAGTGCCACTGTGACCACAGAGGTGGTGAAGCTCTGTAATCAAGTGGAGGCTCATCTGGTAGCTCTATTGTCAGCCCATATAGCAGGCCTGAACAACATACAGACCAACTTCTTGAGTTGGAACACTGTGGATCATGGTGAGTGGGAGCTAAGCCCTAACAGCATAAGAATATAAGAAATGTTATACTGGGTCAAACCAAGGTCCATCAAGCCTAGTATCCTGTTTCCAATAGTGACCAATCTAGGTCACAAGTACATGGCAGATTCCCAAAAAGGTGCACAGGTTCCATAATGCTTGTCCCGGAATAAGCAGTGGATTTCTCAGGTCCTCATTAATAATGGTTTGTAGACTTTTCCTCCTGGAACATGTCCAAAAGTTTTTAAACCCAGCTACACTAACAGCTTTTACTAATGAACTCCAGAGTTTGATTACGTGTTGAGTGAAAAAATAGTTTCTCTTATTAGTCTTAAATGGATTACATTGTAGCTTCATTACGTGTCCCCTAGCCTTTCTATTTTTTGATGGCATAAACAACCGATCTACATTTACCCATTCCACTCTGCTCATTAATTTATAGGCCTCTATCCTATCTCCCCTCAGCTGTCTTTTTTTTCAAGTTGAAAAACCCTAACCTTTTAAGCCTTTCTTCATAGTGGTATCCTTCCATCCCCTTTACCATTTTGATGGCTCTTCTCTGTAGTTTTTCTAAGTCTGCTGTATCCTTTTTAAGATATGGCGACCACGAATTTCATACAATATTCAAGGTCCGTTTGAACCGTAGAACGATACAGAAGCATTATAATATCCTTTGTTTTATTCTCCATTTCTTTCCTTATGATTCCTAGCATTCTTTTTGCTGGTATGTTTGACATCATTGTGCAGTTGTGAGGCTGCCGGTGTTCTGTCTGATGGTCACACAGGGGAATGCCAATTTTTCAGCTTCAGGAAGGATTCATGGACAACAGACTTGTATGTCCTTCTTCAAGAGTGGCCCCAAAAGGTGTTTCTGTATTTCTTTCTCCTATGGCCCTTGGTGAGCCAACTTATGCACAGAATTTAGCCTTGTCTGTGCTTGGCATTCTAGTGGCACCAGACTGGCCATGCAGGCCCCAGAATGCAGATCTCTTGAACTTGTTGGTGGGGTTCCTTCTATTGCTACCTCAAGGTCCCCTGGTTATGGAGGATCCCATTCCCTTCTTGTGTAAGACCCGACTCTTGAGAGGCATAAGCTGCCTAAGAAAATATGCTCTGGAGCAGTAGACAACATCCTTCTTGAGGCTCAAAGGGCCTCTACATCCTTGGCTTATGTGAGGGTCTGAAGAACATTGGAGAAATGATGTTCCTCTCAGGCCTTGGATGTCAGGAAGGCGGATATAGTCACCATTTTGTCATTCTTACAGTCTGGGTTAGACCATAAGAACATAAGAACATAAGATATGCCATACTGGGTCAGACCAAGGTCCATCAAGCCCAGTATTCTGTTTCCAACAGTGGCCAATCTAGGTCATACCTTTAGAAAAGAACTGAAGACACTTCTTTTTACAGAATACTTTAACAATATTGACTAATGCATAATTGTTACCTCTGCTCATATGTAACCTACAAATATAAGTATATTGTTAAAAGTCTCCCTCTAACTTCCTGATCCAGGAAGTTGCTCTGTACATAGTTAATGACTTTTCACATTTTCTTGTTTTTGTATCTGTACATAGTTATACCATTATGATTTGTAATAACTGTTCCATGTATCTGGTTGGTTTAAATGTAAACCGCCCCTAATCTCTGGAAGGGGCGATATAGAAAAAAATGTTTAAATAAATAAATAAAATATAGCATTTCTTGGTTAGTCCTGGTTTTGAACGTACATCCCAAAGTAGTGGTTCCTGATCTACCCACTAAAATCAGTGTTTTACCAGGGTTTGACCAGGGTTTGTATCTGAACTCTCTCAAGGTTCAGATAATAGCCCTTGCATGGTAGCAGGTTATGTTCAGGGAGTGTCCTTAGAGGTGCATCCTGATGTATCCTGCTTCCTCAAGGAGGTGACGCAGATCTGTCCACTCGTGCATCCTATTGTACTACTTTGTATTACAGTGGAGTCTTTCTCTGGTGTTGAAGGCACTGAAAGGTCCCCCCCCCTTTTGAGCCCCCTCAGATGGCCTCTTTGAAGGATTTTACCCTGAAGGTGTCAGTTACAGGCCTGGTCCTGTAGTTAATCCTTTTCTGGTCATCTTGATACTGTCTGAAGTCCTTTCTTCTGAAGTTACATTCTTCCTTTCATCTTAGTCAGACTGTGATTCTGCCCTCCATCTTAGAGGATGACTTTCAGACAGACCACTAGCTGTGACTGTTAGTCATGAGGAGGGTGTTAATGAAGTATCTGGAGCTTACTAATTCCTTCTACCATTTGGACTATGTCTTTGTCCTTTTCAGTGGTCTCTGAGGAAAGGAAAGGCTGTGGTCAAGTCCTTGATTGCCCACTAGATTGTGGAGGTTATTAGTTCAGCCTACCTTCTCTGTGGGAAATGAGTGTCAGAGGGAGTCAAAACTCACTTCACTTTGGACAGTCTGCCTTTTTGCCTGTAAGGCGGCTACCTGGTCAGCTCTAAGAGCTTTTGTGAAGTATTACAGGTTGCATGTAGGAGCTGGAATGGATGGTGCCTTTGGTAGAATAGTTCTATCTAGTGTGTTGTCTTTCTCCCACTCTGGATCCTGACTGGGTATGTCCCACTCATCTAGACTGGTCTAGCAGGTCATAAGGAACGAAAAAATTTCCATACCTGCTAATTTCCTTTCCTTGAATCCTGCTATACCAGTCCATCAACCACCATGGAAAACTACACCTACAGGTTTGGGAGTTCTACTGCCTTTTTACTGTATTTTTAGTATCAGTACCTGTGTAAGAGAGCCAAAGGTTTGTACAAAGCTATTTTTTTCTGAAATTTTCAGTCTTGCTTTCTGCATGGGAATTGTTATACTAGCTTTTCTTAATGATGTACCAGTATACATACAAGTGACAACATTACTGAAATGTTGCTCTGTCTGCCTCCACCTGCTGACTGGGGAGGATAACCCATTCATCTGGACTGGTCTAGCAGGATTCAAGGAAAGGAAATTAGCAAGTATGGAAAATGTTGTCCTTGCTCTCTATTGTTTATGTTTATGTTATGTTTATTTCATTTGATAAAAACCGCCTTTCTACAAAAACCAAGGCGGTGTACAATTAAAATTCAATAAAAGAAGGCTAATAGCCAGCGAAAAGGAGAAAGGAAATGTACAATATATTTTACAGGACAGTGAAGGAGGTAGAGGAAAACAAATAGAACAAAACATAAATAGAGAAAGAACCTAAGGGGAAACAGAAGGCGGGGAAAAGTATAGATCACACAAGAGGGGAGGGGAGGTTGAAAGCTAGGGAAAACAGGTGGGTTTTTAAGTCACGCTTGAAGGTGGTGTATTGAGGTTCTAAACGGAGGGAGGAGGGGAGGGTGTTCCAGAGGGCGGGTGCGGCAAAGAAAAAGGCGGAGGAGCGGGTGGACTGCAGGTGAGCACGGGAGGGGGAGGGGGAGGGGAGGGTAAGGCGATTGAGATGGAAGGAGCGGGGGGTATGCCTGGGAGAGTGGAAGAAGAGGAGATCTGAGAGATATTGCGGAGTGCTATCGTGAAAAGCTTTGTGAACCAGAATCAGTAGTTTGAACGTGACACGAGAGGAGACCGGCAACCAGTGAAGATGAAATAATAGGGGGGTTACTTGGTCCCGGGGGAGGAGTGTGTGACAAGGTGTGCAGCAGTGTTCTGAATTCGTTGAAGACGAGATAGTTGATTCTTTGGAAGACCAGTGAAAAGAGAGTTAGCAAAATCCACACGGGACATGATTAAAGAAAGTACCAGTGTGACAAGTGCAGAGGGGGAGAGAAAGGGGCGGACGGAGCGAACTCGACGGAGGAAGAAGAAAGATGTTTTAGTAACGTGAGAAATGTGAAAGTGAAAAGATAAGTTGGAGTCAAAGTGCACCCCCAGATAACGGAAAGTAGAGACCAAAGGTACAGGGGCACCAGAAAAAGAGGGGGCTAAATAAGGAGGAGGGCTGTTGTGGGAGAACCAGATAGCCACAGTCTTGGTGAGATTTAAGTGAAGACCACGAATTGGCCTTCATGAACAACTTCCTGGGGTTTTTCTTCTACTTTATATTTAGGGCTTCTGATTTTAGGTTTTAACCAATAAACATCACCAATGCAAAAAAAAAATAGATAAGTGTTTATTGGATAGACACTAGAAAAACACTACCTCTCCTATTACTTTCTCACCCCTCGTCTTGATTGTCTTGTATTCCTCTATTTATGTTCTTATATTGATTTATTTAGCTATTTTTATACACAGCTTTATCTGAAAGTCAAAGCGGTTTATAGATAAATGAACTTCAATTTTACACAGAACAAGGGGCTTAACTTGGAATGTTGAACTTAACTGGATACACATTAAATTTAGTAGTACTGATATGGCAGGAGAAGGGTTACATAGTCTTGAATGGTGAGGGACAGGGACAGGAGCTGAGTTTCAGGTTGCAGTATCAAAGTGTTCCTTGAAGAGGTAAGTTTTGAAGCTCTTATGGAAGTCCTTTAGATTGGAGATTGAACATAACATTTGGAGGTTGTTCCAAATGTTTGGCGCAAATAGCGAGAAGGTTTGATTAGAGGTGGATTAGTTACTTTTAGCTCTTAGCTGGGGAATAGTGAAGGTATTTTATGTATTTTTTCTTCTGTTTCTGTTATTTGGCACCTTATGTAAGAGAGATTGTAGGGATTCTGAGAATAAGCTGTGGGAGATCTTGAAGATGGTCAGCGGGACTTTGTATTTTATACAACTTGCAATGGGGAGGCAGTGGAGCTGATTTAGAATTGGCGTTATGTGTTTGGATTTGCACAATTCTTATATAATGAGTGCTGCAATGTTTTTAACTAATTGTAGTGGGTGAAGTATATATTTTGGCAATCCTTGGAGGATGATGTTGCAGTAATCCAAATGTGGGAAAACAAGTGATTGAAAGATTGTGCGGAAGTCCCTTGAGTCTAGTAGTGGTCAAAGACACTAGTGTTTTGTTTTTTTCTTGTGCTAAACAAGCCTCAAGATGTTGCTAATGTGTGGCTCTAGTGTGAGATGCTGATCTAAGATAATGCCAAGATAGCGTATTTGAGGCTGAACTTCTAGTATGATTTGAGTGGTTCTGGGAATTATTAGCAATGTCGAGAGGTAGAAATTAACATAGTAACATAGTAAATGACGGCAGATAAAGACCAGTATGGCCCATCTAGTCTTGCAAGTAAGATGGCAAGAGTAAGTGCACCTGCCACTCCGTGCAGGTCACCCCTCCCCATGTTTTTGTTTAGGGGTGAACCCACAGCTGCATGTAGGACACCCCTATTCAGAAATTAGATAGTTAAGTTTATTTAGATTTCATATTGTGGCTGTAAAGGGATCCACTGTGTCTGTCCCATGCCATTTTGAATTCTGTCACTGTATTTGCCCCACCACTTCCATCAGGAGGGCATTCCAAGCATCCACCACCCTTTCAGTGAAAAAGTATTTCCTGACATTGCCTTTCAGTTTACCCCCTTGCAGCTTCATGTTATGCCCTCTAGTTTTACAGTTTCCCCGTCTTTGGAAGAGGTTTGTTTGTTCATTAATTCTCTTTAAGTATTTAAAGGTCTGAATCATATCTCCCCTATCCCTCCTCTCCTCCAGAGTGTACATATTTAGGCCTTCAGGTCTCTTCTCATAATGCTTCTGACGCAGACTCTAAATCATTTTGGTCGCCTTCCTCTGAACAGTTTCCAGTCTTTTTATATCCTTTGTGAGATATGGTCTCCAAAACTGAACACAGTATTCCAAGTGAGGCCTCACCAGTGACTTATACAGTGGCATTAGTTCCTCTTCCTTTCTGCTGGTAATTCCTCTTTGTATGCAACCCAACATCCTCCTGGCTTTTGCCTCTGCCTTGTCGCACTGTTTTGCCACCTTGAGATCCTCAGAAATAATCACACCAAGGTCCTTCTCCTGGTCTGTGCACACCAACCTCTCACCCCCTATCGCATACATTTCTCTTGGATTTCTGCTTCCCAAGTGCATGACACTGCACTTCTTCGCATGAAATCTTAACTGCCAAGCATTAGACCATTCTTCCAGCTTTTGTAGATCTTTCCTCATGTTATCCAACTCCCTCAGTGGAGTTCACTCTGCTGTAAATTTTTGTCATCTGCAAAAAGACAGACTTTTCCATTCAGTCCTTCAGCAATATCACTCACAAATACATTGAACAGGGCTGGGCCCAGGATCAAACCCTGGGGCACCCTGCTAATCACCCTCCTTTCATCCGAGTGAGCTCCATTTACCATCACCTTCTGTCGTCTGTCAGTCAACAAATTTCTGATCCAGTTCACCACCTAGGAACCCATTCCCAAACTACTGAGTTTATTAATAAGCCTCCTATGAGGAACAGTATCAAAGGCTTTGCTGAAATCCAGGTAGATGGCATCCATCACATGCCCCTGATCTAGTTCTCTGGTCACCCAGTCAAAGAACTCATATCAGATTTGTTTGGCAAGATCGTCCTTTTGTAAAACCATGTTGTCTCGGATCATGCAACCTGTTGGTTTTGAGAAAGTCCACTATTTGCACTTTCAGGAGCGCCTCCATTACTTTTCCCGCCACCGAGGTAAGGCTCACCGGCCTGTAGTTTGTCACTTCTTCCCTGTCACCACTTTTGTGAAGAGGTACCACATCAGTCCTTCTCCAGTCCTGAGGAACGTCTCCTGTTTCCAAGGAGCTATTGAAAACATCCTTTAACGGCCCTGCAAGAACTTCTCTGAGCTCTTTCAGTATCTTGGGATGTATCCCATCTGGTCCCATGGCCTTGTCCACATTCAGTTTTGCAGGTTGTTCTAACACATCATCTTCTGTGAATGTTGTGGTATCTACTTCATTCCTATTTTTATATTTGGGAGTCACAGTTGATCCTTCTCCAGGATTTTCTTTAGTAAAAACAGAGCAGAAGTATTTGTTTAGCAATTTCACTTTTTCAATGTCACTTTCCACGAGTCTGTTCCCAGCACTTCTGAGTCCTGCAATTCCACCTCTGATTTTCCTCCTTTCCCGAATATACCTGAAGAAAGTTTTGTCGCCACACTTCACATCTTTAGCCATCTTTTTCTCTGCCTTTGATTTTGCTTTCTTTATTTCTCTTTTTGTCTCTTTTTTACTTGATCCTGTATTCCTTTCTGCGTTCCTCTGTTTGCAAGCTTTTGAATTTTGTGAAAGCTGTGATTTTTGCCTTTATTTGAGCAGCCACTTCTTTGTTTTTATTTACTTTCCTTACATATTTATCTGTTGCCCCTTTTATTGCCATCTTTAGCCCATTGCAATTCCCTTATCCCTCCTACCCTGCCAACTCCTCCTTCAGGTACTTGGAAATGTTACTGAAGTCAGTGTTTTTGAAGTTTAGGACTTTGAGCTTGCTATGATTGGACTGCACCTTGGCTTTTATCTCAAACCACACCGTGTGATGATCGCTGCTGCTCACAGGAGCAATACCAGACATTTGACACGCTATCACCGTTGGTGAGCACTAAATCTAGCATTGAGCTTTCCCTGGTTGGTTTCATCACCATTTATCTAAGTAACGCATCTTAGAAAGCATCCACAATTTTTTTGCTTCTTTCCAGATTTGCAGAAGGAGTAATCCAATCCATATCGGGTAGATTAAAGTCACCCAATATGATCACTTCCCCCTTTCTGGCTATCTTGGCAATATCTATAATTAATTTGTTATCTATTTCTTCGATTTGAGTCGGAGGTCTGTAGACTACAGCAGTATGGATGACAATGCCATCTCCTCTTTCCAACACAATCCAGAGCACTTCTTCTTTTCTCCACATCCCTTGTATTTCCGTAGCTTTAATATTGTTTTTGACATACAAGGCTACTCCTCCTCCTTTTCCACTTTCTCTGTCTCTTCTGAATAGATTATAGCCAGCTCAGGCTATATCCCATTCATGCGATTCATTAAACCATGTTTCTGTAATGGCCACAATGTCCAAGTCCATTTCCACCATTAGGGCTTCGGTCAGGAACTTTGTTGGCTAAGCTTCGAGCATTTGTGCTCATTGCTTTCCAGCATTTAACTGGCTTGCATGTATTTTGCATTGATTTTGTTCTGCCCACTTCTTCCCACTTGTTGATGTGTGGTTTAAAAGTGTGGCTGTTTCTGATGATGTTCTACTTTTGCTGGGGGTGACGTCCTGAACTTGTCCTTCCCCATCCATACACCCCCTTTTCTAGTTTAAATGCATATCCACATACTGCCTGAATTTTTCACTTAGGATTCTTTTCCCTGCGACAGAGAGATGTAGTCCATCAGCACAGTATAGTCTCTTGTTGGTCCATCTGTTTCCCCAGTCACCTATAAATCTGAATCCTTCTAGTTTGCACCAGGTCTGGAGCTATGTATTAAAGCTGTTTATATGATGCAGCCTTTCTTCCCCTTTACCAAGAACAGGTAGAACTTCTGAGAATGCTACAGTGTTAACAATGGGCTTGAGTTTCTCTCCCAGAGTTTGGAAGTCCATTTGAACTGCAGAGGCACTGTTCGAGCCAGGTCATTTGTGCCCAAGTGAATGACAACATCAATTTTGGAGTGATCACTTTCTGCGCTAAGTACATCAACAATTTGGTTTGTATTCCTGCTGGCTGAAGAGCCTGGGAGGCATTTGACTATCTTCTCTCCTTTGTTCCGAAGTTGGTGACTCTGATGATGGAATCTCCAAGTAGTAGTAGTTTTCTTTTTGGTGCGTTTTCCTTCATATTTGGTGCTTTATCAGTAGATTGGGCATTGACTGTCTCGTTTAAGGGCCCTTCAGTTTCCATGGATTGGGCATCCTCATTAACCAAAGCAGAGACGACATTATGTAGGGATATCTCTTGATGTATAGGGTGTCTCTGCATTACAGGTCGCAATCTACCTGAGCCCACTGTGATCCATTTGTTCCTGAGATGTTTGATTCTTTGTGGGAGTGGTGGTGGATTTTGTTCAGTTTGTATCCTAGAAGAGGTGTGTTTCATTGCAGCTAGTTCTTCCCTTAGTAGAGTCAATTCTTTATGCATGGCAGCTAACTTGAGACATATAGGACAAGCTCTTAGATTCCAAATGATTCTTCTCAGAATGAAAGCACCAGAGTTATTGCACTGAATACACAACATGCTGATTAAGCAGTCCTAGAAGAAGAAGAAAAGTTGGGCTCAACATCATATTAAAAGGATATATGTCGATGTTTGTGATCACTATATAGGCAATGCAGCCGTGGGGTGAGGGGTAGGGTGGGCGGGAACCTAAGTGTCCCTGGCCAGTAGGCCTTACATGAACTGAGGGCACACTCAGATATCTGATTTAAGAGCTATTCAAGGAATGTAGGCAGTCAGAATATTCCCAAATATGAATATATATCCAACAGTTAAATTCTATATTAGCAAACAGAACAGGCAAAAGATGGCTGAAAGCTTAGCTGTGTGGAGGCTGTGGAAGCTGTGAAGACTAGAGTTGATCAGGTACTTGTGGACAGGCTGTAAGGTAATCTAATTAGCCCTGCCCTGTGAGCAGGCTTGCAACAGACAATTCAAACAATGGAAGCAGAAATAGTCAAACTGAACTTTTTAATTCTATGTATCTGCCTACTGTGCAAAGGTCTCTGTAACTTTAAATGATACCTTTGCTACTAAAGTAAGTGGGAGACTCAGGTACAAGACCAAGTCCCTGCAAATCTAAGTATTTCTATTCAAAATAGCTGTATATCACAAGTGTCCCTGGCCAGTAGGCCTTACATGAACTGAGGGCACACTCAGATATCTGATTTAAGAGCTACCCAAGGAATGTAGGCAGTCAGAATATTCCCAAAAATGAATGTATATCCAACAGTTAAATTCTATATTAGCAAACAGAACAGGCAAAAGATAGGAGGCTGAAAGCTTAGCTGTGTGGAGGCTCTGGAAGCTGTGAAGACTAGAAATTAGGGTCTCTTGTGAAGAGAGCTTCCATTTTCTTGAAGTTTACAGAGTTTCTATGCCTATTTTACTGAAGGTTTTCTCCTATTTTGTGTCTATGAGAAGAGTGCTTCGTAAAAAGGATTCTAAGGGGTATGTTTAGTAAACCACCCAACAGAAGCAGAAGAACCGTAAACCTCAACACCCTCTGCATCCCAAATAGCATAAGAACAGTCAAAGCAGATACGAGCAACAGATCATTCTCATACGCAGCACCACTTCTCTGGAACTGACTGCCTCACAAGCTACGATCAACAAGCGACTTGAAAGGCTTTAGGAAAAAGCTCAAGACTCATCTATTTCAGACTCATTACAACCTGACCTAGGCAGTGAGCCCTTTCTACTATCTCTGCGCCAAAATGGTACCACCCCTTCCCGACCTTATGACAAGGAAAACTGCAATTGTTGACCTGTAATAATATATATATGTATATATGTACATATGTAAAGACACCCACACTCAATCAAGTGTAAATTCAGTGACCTAACTACTGTGTTGTGTGCAAATCCTTTTAATCAAAATGTATATCTTGCAAATTACTGTCCTGTACAGTCCATCCTGATGTGTAAAGTAAACCGCTGCTGATCGTAGGAAGTAGCGGTATACAAATGTGTACTAAATAAATAAATAAAATAAATAAATAAACCGCGGTAATGTTACCCATGTTAGGTTCCGCGGTAATGGTACTGATGCCCATATAAAGGAGTGGGTGGTGCATCGTTAAAACAAGCCATGTCAGGTAACGCATGTTACAAGGCGCTAACACGTGGTACAGTACGCCATAGACCCACCGCGTGTGAACACCACAGCGGACGGGAAGCAGCAGTGCGTCCAAAGGGGGTTGCATTCTAAGACGCACTGAGGGGTGTGCAGACATGGTGCCATATGAGAAAAGGAGCCTTAGGTGTAAGGCCATAGACCACAGGCAGCTGATAACGCAGTCTGTAATGGGATGCAAGCCATAAGTAGCACAGGCACACACACCAAACAGCATGCAGAAGAGTAAACAAATATAACGGAAATGGCATCAGGGGTCGGTCGGATGGGCCAGCTGCTTGGATGGTGTGTGCAGAAGGGCAAAATGGGCAGGGAATCCAAAAAGGAGTAAGAGGGAATTAAACCGGTAGACTGAAGAGCCCAAACACAGCTCACTGACACCAATACCAAACCACTGAGCCACCTGCCCACCCAGACATCCCAAAGAAAGGGAGCATATGTAACAGCTAGCATGTGACGGATAGGCAGCATGGAGGAGCACTGCAGTGTACAGTGAAGAGAGGGAAGGATGTGTGGATAAGGAACAAAGCTGGAGCCATTGTACGGTAAGGAGAGCAGAACAAATGAAAAGAAAGGAAATGTAACCTGTGGGACCCAAACCCACAACCTACGTTGATGCCACACATGGCTGCAACCACTATCCCAAACAACCACAACGCAAATATGTTCCACCAAGTGGACATTGTGTCTGCTAGCTTACCATGCAGTAGTGCGTTCTACGTGCATTGCAGAGAATCAGATGTGTGTGACTGTACAGAGCTTCCTATGTGCCTTATAAGATATGACTAGGCACCTTAGCATATGTGGTCAGATTATGGTGCATAACAATGCACGTCCCAAACAGACGACACACACGCATTGCAATACTGTGCACTACAGTAGACTACCTGTCCATTGCCCCTCCCCTGTGCCCCCACCAGTTCTAGGATTACAGCTGTACCCCAGCTCCCAACCATGGTCTGACATTTAGCAGCAGCAGGCACAGGCAGCCTGTACCTGTTGCACCATGCCAGGTGTCCCGGCCATGCATGAACTAACCACAGGCACTCCACTAGCCAGTCTATCCTGCCTGTTCACAGTGGAACTGTGCACACCTAGCAGGTTCCCCAGTGACTGGCCCCCTGAACGGGGGCACACATGTATCACCTGAGACAGATACTATGTAGCACTATGTGGGAACATAGCCGTGCCATGGTCACTGTTTGGTCAGTGTGAGAGTGCCCTAACAGCATGATGTGTTGTGGCCACTTTGTCCATGCACGTGGTGGTTGGGCACTACAGTGTTCCAGCCATTGCCCTACACCCTCTGCAGATGCATCCTGCCCAGTCCGCCCTGTCCGGGCCATACCCACAATACCTTGCTCCTCATTATGCACATTAGCGGGCTAACACTGGTAATAGTGGGAAATTGTGGGCCCAGAGAGGTGTAGGCAGCCACAAAACAATGGATAGACATACACATACACACACACACCTACTGTAGCATTGTGCAAAGATAGGGGTGGTTGGTAACCCTGGCCGCTACACTGGTCATAATCACAGTGCCGACATTGCCAAACTGTGCAGGTGGTAAGTAATAGTGCTCTGGTGATGACTGCGGCTCCGTGCTGGGGCGAACAGCCTGCCTCTCCATGGACCTCTGGATAGTGGAGCCTGTGTGAGTGGGTGTTTGCACCCTATTGGCCACTGCTTTGGGGATTGCACATGTTGCTGTTGTATCTGCATTGTGGGGTAAAACATAGGGACCTGCTCTGCGGGAGCCACAGCTGGGATCTGAACCTGTGACCCTCTGCGCTGGGACACGCTGGCTGTGTGTACTGCACCATACTGTTGCCACAGAAGCACAGCAGTCCCTGGGGCTAACTTTACGTCTCCTCAGCCAGACCTTTTCTGTTGTACTGCACACCACGTACTGGTACAGGGCATTGCCTGGGTGCACTGAAGGCAGGTGCCACTGCCCCCTCCAGAACCCCCCCCCCTGCCATGCCACCTGGGCATATGCTGTCGGTGCTGGTAGTGCGCAGTCCCAGGCCATCCACTGTGCAGGTAGGTGGTCACTTAGGGCACGGCGTCTGGGTGTGGGGAGGCATACATGGGCATCCTCACATCCCCCCCATCACCACCTACCAATAATATGTCCCTCCACATGGGGGAGGGATGGCCGGGGGGATGTCAGGTCAGTGCCCTAGCAACTATTGGCTAGGGTGGACCAGATAGCTGTAGGTGGCTTGTGTTTGGCCTTGGTCAGCCTCTGTCTTGCTGCTGTCCCGTTTCTATGTTCCTATGTGCCACCTAAGTGACAGCCTAGTCCGCCCTGTGCCTGAACTGCCCCCACTACATGTCCCACCTGCGGCTCCCTATGCCCCATTTGCACCATCGCTATAGTGGCTGTACATACTTGGCCACTATGCTGTTGCTGCATATGGAGCACTACTATCACGTTCTTGGGCTCCCTGTCTATGTTGTACATTGCTGATGCTGAAATAGTTTTACCTTCCTGCATATCTGCAGCTAACGGCAGGTTTTCATTCCCGGTAATGTTCAGCCCTTCAGTACCCCGCGTTAGTGCCATTGGAGCTTCTCCCCACCCACTCCCTGCCCATTGACCCCTTCTCTCTGCCCTCTGTGGGATTTACCGCGGACAGTGACGTTAATGCACGTTAGGTACCCTTAATGCGTGTTAACGTTACCTAATGCGGTTTAGTAAACATACCCTAAGTGTCACAAACATACATATTTGATTCCACCAGAAAAGGTACCAAGCAATAGTACCTGGGATGTGAAAACGCCACTATAAACATTTTTTTAAAGCTTCAAAGAATGCCTAATTTATCTTGAAAACAAACAAATTTACAATTTATAACCACCTAGGAACAGAAGTCCTAGTTATATTCCCTCTCCCAACTCATTTAACCCAGTTATGAGTATTGCAGTCCTTACCTAGAGATTAAATAGCAGGGCTCCTGGAACCTTGCAATTTCATTTTCATTTCCATTTCATTTCATTTATTAAAATTTGATACACCGCTTTTAGAGTGCATATCAAAGTGGTTTACAATAAAAAAAGGTATAAAATCAATAAAAACATAAAAAGCAGGTAAGAATACCATTAAAATACAGGAAAGTGGGGATAGGGTACATAGTCAGGGGACGCAGGAGGGAATAAGGATAAGAGGGGGAATACAAAAAGGTAGGGTAACAGGCTAGAGCAGCTGGGAAAAAAGAGAGAGGGGTAATCGGGGGCTAAGCTTATACGCTATGTGGAACAGGTGGGCTTTAAGCTGTGCTTTGAACCTAGGGAATGAGAGTTCTGAACGAAGGTCAGGGGGAGGCTACTCCAAAGGGAGGGATCAAGAAAAAAGAATGCAGAGTGACAGTGGATTCAAGATGACCCTATGAAGGAGACGAGAGGCAAAGTCAGTTCATATGAATGGATTGGAGAGTGTGGTGCAATATATGGAGAATAATGAGACTGGAAAGATATTGTGGGGTACCAGTGTGCAGAACTTTATTTACTGTAGTGAGTATCTTGAATTGCATGCAGTAGTGGATAGGGAACCAGTGCAAATAGATGAGTAGTGGAGTAGCGTGGTCTGATCGACATGCGATAAAAGGCAGTTTAGCAGCAGTATTCTGAATTAGTTGGAGACACTTGAGCTCATATTGGGAGTATTGGGATGAGATAGAACAAGAGAGACCAGCAGTGTCATAAGGGCAGAGTTAGGAAGGATAGAATGGATGGCTCTAATGCTCTGTAAAGAAAAGCAGGAACTTTGGATGATGGAATTGATATGTTGATGAAATGATAGAGGAGCCTAGAATGACCATGAGGTAGAGGAAAGAGGGTGTAAGAGTGATCTGAGTGCCATTAAGAAGTCACTGTGGTTTTGGAGGGATTGAGCTTAAGGTGGTGGGAGGCTAACCAGAAGGCAACATTGTCAAGATAAGTGTTTAGAAGAACAAGATCAGGAAGAGATTGATCAGTGTGAAGGAGCAAAAGTATATCATCAGCATAGTAATAGGCAGAAATACCGAGCTGTTGAACCAAGAATGCGAGAAAGGCCAAGAAGATGTTGAAGAGAAGAGGGGCTAGGACAGAACCTTGCAGCGCACCACAGGTGAGGGGATAGGAAACAGAGGAAATATCACCCATGGTGACTCTGAATGAGTGATGAGAGAGAAAGGAACCAATGAAGGACAGTACCGCGAAGAACAATATCATGAAGATGGGAGAGAAGGAGATTGTGGTTGATAAGATCAAAGGCAGAATAGAGATCCAGGGAGACAACGATAGTAACAGTCCCATGATCCAGAGAGTGGTAGACTTCACTAAGTAGAGAAAGGAGGATAGTGTCTGTGCTATGACCATGGCGAAACCTGGATTGGGTCCTAAGTACACCTCTTGAACTCTGATCCGTAAATCAGAAAACGACCCTAAAATTAAAACTTGGGTGCTTTGCATAGCACAGGCTGTGGATTGGCACATTATGGACAATAATTTTTCCTTTCTCTTTTTTTTCCAGCTCAGTCAGAATCAGTTTTGGGATACTAGTGCCAGAAGCCTTGATTCACAACCATACAAGGATTTATGCCTTATTTTAATGCATCCACTTCTTCTCATTGCCACAATGGTCGGGATCAGGAGTCATGCACCAAGGATCCTTCTGGAGCTCTGTATCATGGGCTCTAAATGCAACCACCAGGTATTGCTTTAAACAGTAACCAATACTCCCTGTCCCTCATGGCTATGAAAGTTGTCTCCACAGAATCCCTGGCCCCAGCCTTAAGGACTATTTGTAATCAGATTTAGGTACAGGCTAGATACCAAGACTTTGCTTTATTCTCATGGCATTTAGCTATTGTTTCAAAGATATTCTTATCAATTGTTTTCACAGAATAATTTAACAAATGGCCACGGGCCATTTTACCATTAGGCCAGGTAAGATGGTAGTCTCAGTCAGCAAATTTTGAGAGGCAGCAGGGAGAGCAGGAAGAGGCTGGGTGGTTTGGCGAGCAAGTCCTGCCATATGAAGAAGTGAACCTGGCAGTGGTGGGAGAATGTGAACATGGCAGATGCTGTACTTACTCCAATAATGTTGTACCATCACATCCTCCTGATTATACACATGCAAATGCTGCTATTTTATGTACAAGAGCCACATAATCCTTCCAAAACGACCTTCTTTATCCTTCCTCTGACTTCTGCTAGAAAGTACTGGCTATGATACTTATTTAGCAAATCAAATAATTATATAGAGTTGTTCTGACATTAGCATTTTTAAAACAGAACTGCAATAAAACTAAGGGGTATGTTTACTAAACCGTCTTAATGTTCCCAGTGCTAGTTGCAGCGATAATGTGAAGGATGCCATATAAGGAGTGGGTGTTCCGGTCTTAAGGTAGCAATCGCATTATAAAGTGCACTGTACGCCAAGGCACCTTATAATGTTCCCTATAGGGTGCCTTATAAGGCACCTTATAGGGCGCCTTATGAGGCACCTTAAGGTTACAGCACTGTGAGGATGTTTTTGCTGGCAGCACTAATTTAAATTAAAAAAGGAAATGCCTCAGACAGTCCTATCAAATAACACCACTGTGGGATCAAACCCATGACCTCTGCCTCCACAGTCAGTGAAATAACCAGTGGGCTACATCTCTATAGCTACTAACAAACCCCTAGCTGGCTACAGAAGGACTGCAGGTCACCACACAAACTGTCTGCTGTGGTTACCAGAATAGGGTTAACCCACCCGTACCCATGATGCACTGCACATGCAGATCAGCAGTCTACAGATGATCACAAGATGGGGTATGCACCCCCACAGCACCTCGGCCTGGTAGGGGAAACTGACCGTGTGTGTTACTGGCACAGAGTAGCTACAGACTGTCACATTGTGCGGGTACTGTGCTCACCTTGAGGGCGCGGTGGGGCACCCAGCATCAGGTCCACAGCACCTTGCTTAGCTGAGATGGGCTATGCTGCAGGTTGCCATAAGTGCCAGTGTGTGATAGGTAGTCCTTGCAGACACACCTAGGATACACCTGTGTCCATCCGTATTTCCCAGTCACGTCTAGCCCTTGTGGACTATGATGCACCCAGAATAGTGCATATCCTGTGTGAGTTCCACGGTCACATGATTTAAGTGAAGGGGGTTGTTTGGACCCATAAGCGGATTATGTAGCACCACCCAACCCACCCTCTGGGGCTCAGGGTGGGGGACAGGATCTCCCACCAACAGATCCACATTCTACATCCCTGCAATGGTGGCAGTAGAGGGGACCATCAACCCCAGTCCTGCTGGGGAACAGGCATCCTACAGGGCAGTCAATGCAGATCTGTACACATCCATAAGGCAATGGCAGACAGACAGTAGGCCTGGAAATGCTCAGCTGCCCCCCGCCACTATCTGACATTCTCCAGCAGCGAGCACAGTGAGTCTCCAGCCACTGCACCCTGCAAGGTGTTCCAGCCATACACATACTAACTGCAGACAGTCTGCTAGCTAGTCCATAGTGCAAGTTCCTGGAGGAACTGTGTGCACCAAAAAATGGGATGTGAGCGCACACACCAAGCAGGTAAGTCAGTGACTGGGCCCCAGAAAAGGGAACCCATAAATATCACTTGAGAGAAATACTATATAGCACTATGGGGGAACCTAGCCATGCCATGGTCACTGCTCAGTCAGGGTGAGAGTGACCTCCCAGCAGGACATGCTGTGACCACCCTTTCCGTGCAGGTGGTGGCCGGGCACTACAATGTCCCAGCCATTGCCCTATGCCCTATGCAGATGCATCCTGCCCAGGCCATCCTGTCCAGGCCATACCCACAGTACTTTGCTCCTCATTTTGCACATTGGCAGGCTAACACTGGAAACAGTGCAAGCAGTGTGGGCTCAGTAAGGTGTAGGCAGACACACAATCCCACACCTATGCCAGCATTGTGCAAATATCGAGGCTTTTGGCAGCCCTGGCCACCACACCAGTCCTGGGCACAGTGCAGGCACGGCTATGGTACGCAATACTGTTGGGGTCACTCCCTGGGGTGGTAAACACTGTCAGAAACCACAGATATCACGAAGGTTGCTATGATGCAGCTCTATCAGCAAATTGTGATTAACATAGGAATTGTTATCTGCCATTAATCATAGCAACCTTTTGATATATGTGGAACATGTTCCCAAGTTTAGGGCGGCATTGCTAAAGTATGCAAGTGCTAGTATTGGGAGATGCTGCTGCGTGCAAGGCCCAACAGCCTGACTCTCCATGAGGCTTTGGATAGTGGAGCCTGTGGGTGTGGGTGTTTATGCCCCTGCTGGCTGCTGCTGTAGGGCAGAGGTTCCCAACTCCGGTCCTGGTGGGCAAAACACTGTTCAGGTTTTCATGCTGTCCCTAATGAATATGCATGAGATACATTTGCATACACTGGGGGCGGCGCATACAAATACAGCACAGGCATATTTATTAGGGACAGCATGACACCTGAATGGTGTTTGGCCCTCCAGGACTGCAGTTGGGAAACTCTGCTCTAGGGATTGCACATGTTTATGGTGTCTGTGCTCTGTAGGGTAAAATATAGGCGTTTCAGGCATGTTTATTTTATCTGCAATAAAGGTTCCGTCTTTATTACCATGGTTTAGTACTGGGTAAAATATGGGTACAGGGTTGGCAGGAGCCACAGTTGGGACTTGAACTGGTGACCTTCTGCTCCTGAACACACTGGCTATGTGTACTGCACCACACTGTTGCCACAGGGACAGATTATTCCCTGGAGATACCATGACTGTTTGTCGGACAAACCCTGTCTGTTGCAGTGCACGGCACCCACCTAAACGGGGTTTGGCCGTGGCCTGCTGATGCCACTGCCCCCTCCGCCACCAGCACCCCTCCGCCACCATGCTGACATGCCCTTATGCCGGTGGTGCTGGTGGTGCGCAGTCCCAGGCCATCCATTGTGCCGGTAGGCAGCTGCCTATGGTGTGGGTTCTTGGGTAGGGGTGCCTCCATGGACATGCGTGCTTCCCCCCGGCACTGCCTGTCAATGTTATGTGCCTTTGGGGGTACCTGCTGGATAATATCCCCTGTGACACTGTGGGACACACACTCGTGCCCATGTTGGTCCCTCGTCAGTTGCTGTCTTGCTACTTTACAGTTTCGGCATTCCTATGTGTCACCTAGGCATCTGCCTAGCCCGCACTGTGCCCCAGCTGGACCACAGCATGTGCCGCCTGCAGCCCTCTGTATCCCATTTACAGCATCAGTACTGTTGCCCTTTCCTACGTGCCCACTCTGCTGTTGCTGCACATGTGCACGCCATAACAAACCTGCCCAATATAAACGAGAAAAACCCTGATCAGCGCTATTTCAATGTGGGATCATTCACTTTGTAGGGGGACAGAGAATAGTCCCTTCCAAACATGATATCTTCATTTTTGTGCTTTGTCAGTGGTGTTGCTTTATGTTTATCATTATTATCACTATTGGCCAGCTTGGTTATTGGGATTTCAAATGTGGTTTTGGTCATTTTATATGTTTATTTGCCTTTTGGTTCCTGCACATGTATCACTACTATCACTTTTCTGGGTTTCCCTTCCTTTGCTGTACATTGCTGACTGAAATGGTTTCTCTCTCCTGCAAATGTGCCTGTAGCGCGAGGTTTTCACTGGCGCTAATTTTCAGATCCTGATTTCACGGCGTTAGTGTGCTTGGAGCCTCTCCCCGCCCACTCTCCGCCCATTGACCCTTTCTCTCCACCCTCTGGGAAGCCTTACTCCACCCTTCCGGCCCGGACTTCACAGCGTTAGTGTGCCTTAACGCTGCTGCTGCATTATTGCACGATAAGTGACGTTAGCGCGCGATAATGTTACATTATCGTGCGAAAATGTCACTTATCGCGCGATAATACCACCGTTGCGACGTTAAGACGGTTTAGTAAACATACCCCTAAATCTATTAACTTCTTCTTCTGTTTTTTATGTAGTTTGCAGTCTTCATTTCTGATCCTAGTGTTTCTAACGTTATAGTTGCCTTGATTTATTCAAATTTAAAGCAGTACTATTAGCTAGATTCTTCAGAATATTAACCAAGCTGTCTTCTGGAATATTGCATCCTCTATTGATATTACTAGTACCTATATTCTTTGTTGGCAAAATATGCCATTTCTTTTATTTCTATGTTTTTCAGCAGAAAAGCGTTGTACCTCTTCCTATGGTCACATTTGCCCAGTCTTACAAATCTCCTTGTCTGAGTGCATTCTTTAGCTTTCTAGACGTATTCATGCTTGCACGTGCCAATGCAATACCCATGTGCGGTTCAGATGCTGATTTATTGGTAGGAATGATGAGATAAGAATTGTTAGATATTTTAAATATACTGGTAACTCATATAATCCTAGCTTGTGCTACTAATTTGGGTAAGATTCTTCCCCCACACATACCTTTTATTAAATATGTTTAATGATAACTTGGGATACAATGCTTAGGGAGAGGAAGACACAGGGGCTCTTTTACTAAAGTGTACTAAGTGGTTAACACACATTTTAGCATGCAGTAACTGTTAGCATGGGATATGATACTTACCGCATGCTAATTCCCATGGTACCTGTGCATTGCATAATGGGCAGGGAATGGGCAGGTTGCGGGCGGAGAATGGGTGTGGAGAGCACATCACAGTTAGCGTGGGGGTACATATCAGATGCTACCAGTGTTGGAATTAGCGTGGGGGCACTTAACACCACCTCAATGGGTAGCATTAAACTTGAGTACACTTATTACGAATGCTGCTGCGTGTTAGGGTACTTTTTCTGTGCGCTGATTCACTGGAATATGCTGGTCACACCCCACAAAAACGCACAACTTTTGCACTTCCTGCTCTTCAGTTTTTACTCAAAATAACACAATAAGTGCAAAAACGTACCGAACCTTACAGTAGAAAAAGGTTTGCCTTGAACCATTACTGGAAAGACGTGAGCTAAACAAACAAACAAATAATAAAATAAAAGGGCCCCAAAATGTTTGATCACAGATGATATTGGATTAGATAACAAAAATCTTGTAATACCTTTTAAAACGGCCATGCTCAGTGCCTCACACCATTTTAAATTGAGCTTAAAAATGAGTTTGGTTTGAAAGCTTTACAAAAATAAAAGCACATTGGAAATGGAAAGAAGAGCACAGTGGAAAGACATAAAGGTTTTATTTTCATCCCACTATTGCTGACTTTGCCTCCCTATATAAGTTGGTGCAAAAGTGGTCCTGCTCGTATTTTCTACCTCCAGCAGATGGTGCAGATGTTTAGACTACCACAGCATTGAAAAAGAAGCTCCTGCAGCACCCATCTTGAACCTTTTGCATTTAATCCAAGATCAGGTGCAGGGGGCTTCCAAAGAGACATTTAGGTTCTGGCTGATCTTCCCTTCTCCTGCAAGAACTGGCTGCTCAGAGACTGTATTTTATGCTGATACTGAAAATGCTTTGGGGTCCCCCCTCCTTCTGGAGTGGACATGGAACCATCGAACTGGCCAAGTAATACTAGCCACAGTAAAGATGTAGGGGGATTTTCAATGGCGGTGGCAGCTAGCGCTTGTAAAGCACCTAGCCATTGCTGCTGATTTCTAGTTAAATCTTTTTTATTGAAACATTAAAAAGAAAATACAAATTTCAACTTCATAAATGTTACAAAAGAAAATAACTTAGTCCACATCTAGGGGAGCGAGCACTATCAATAAGCAAAATACAAAATAATACGATACAGGCATCAAGCCTAAAAAGAAAAGAGGAAATTACATGCCCAAAAATATACAAAACTCTAATTACATTGCTTACTGAAATACAAATTAATCAAACATTAAACAGAAGACTCCTGGTTTGCAATAAATGACTCTAGGGAAGAGGTTTCAGAAAAAACATACTTAGTGCCATCAAGTACAACTACACATTTACAAGGAAATTTAAGAAAAAATGTTGCACCAAGTGCCACCACGCGAGGCTTTAACAACAGAAAAGCCCTTCGTCGAAGCTGCGTTTGCCTAGAAACATCCGGGAAAATATTAACCTTTCCCCCACAAAATACTGCATTCTTATTAGCAAAATATAAACGAATAACTGCTTGCTTGTCAACCTCAGATACAAAAGAGACAAGCAACGTAGCACGAGAAGAAATAACATCTTGAGACGATTCTATAAACTCAGAAACATTTAAAGAATCTAAAGCTCTAGAAGTATCAGGTCCAGAAACTGCCCCAGAAACAGGAAGATAGTATAACTTTTTTATAACCGGTTTCACCTTATCCGCATACCCCAGAACTTCCGTCAAATATTTATCGAATAAAATCTGAGGGGATAATAAACGGGTACAGGGAAAATTTAAGCAGCGAATATTTGTTGCCCTTAAGGAATTCTCCAACAGTTCTTGCTGCGCATGTAAAGTTATACTATCTTTAATAAAGGTAAACGACTGTTTTTGCAAGGACACAAACTGACCTACCAAATTCTGACACTTAACATCCAAGGCTGCAATTTGAGAATCACGTTGAGCTAGCTTAGCAACAGAACCTCTCGAGAAATCCGAAAATTGAGAAACAGCAGATGACAAAGAAGCAATAGATGACTCTGTGCGTGAGAGAACAGACCAAACATCTGCTAATGAAACATTTTGTGCATCAACTACACCAGGAGAATCTTTCAAATGCACCACAACCCGGTCCAACGGGAGCTAAAGAGCTTTCGGCAACGGAACTGCCACTGGCTCACAGTCACTCTGCAAGGGAGCAGGGGAAAGTAAACGTCCTCCATCCCGCACCTGAGCACCTCCCGTCGGAGAAGATGTCAATGGGTTGATGCAATCCAGTTCAGTAAGCAGGGCAGAGTTTGAAAACCCCAAAGAGGAACGGTCTAGGATGGGGGGTGAACTAGTAGCACCATTCAAACTTTCTTTCTCCAGGCTTGCCGAGACCACATGCTTATCCATAGGTCCCACGATTTTAACATTGCTGCTGATTTCTAACCCTGGATGTTCAAGGTCAGGGCCATATCTGGCCACTGGCACTGAATATTTGGATTGCTGCAGAAGCCGGAAGCTAACCAGGCAGCGGTGAAATTGAACCCCTGCCTGGTTAGCTTCTGTAAGTCAAAGTTAGGCCAGCCTTTGCCGTGCCTGACTTTATTCACTTGTCGCTAACTGGGGAATGCTAATGACATGCTCCATTAGTTAGCATCAGAGTGTGTAGCGGTGTCAGCTGTGGATAGCCAGCAGCACTATGCCTCTGGATATCCCCCCATTGTCCCTTATGCCCAACTTGACTGCCTGGTGTTCCGCTGAGCTGTGCCCGACCTGGTCATAGGTTTCATGGTTCTGCATCAGGGGCTTTGGTGTCTGCCTACAAGGCAGAAAAAGCAGCAGCTAGCTTAAAAAAAAATGCAGACATTAAAGTCCAAAAGCAGCAACATGTTCAAAGAATCTGCTGCACCAAGATCCTGCTTTCTGGCTGGGCATTTGAAAAAGCAAGGTGGCAGAAGCCAAGGGTATGTAGTCCTAATAATTGTGACCTTGTTGAGAAGTCAGATTAGGTTCTTGTCCTTGATATCTTTCAGAATTTGGAAGATACTCATGGATCAATTTTTAAACTCCATGGTCCTAAGTTATGCAGATAGTTATCTAGATTGTGCTGAAAATCACTGCTATCCAGATACGTTGGCATTGTGCCCTGACTCTGCCACAGGACTGTCTCTGGACTATCTGCATAATGCTAGGGCGGTCTGTGATGATTTTCAGCCACATTAAGATCCCACTGAATATCATGAGAACTCCATTGAAATAACGTACGTTAATGATGAATTAACACGCATTAATGTTAACATGTCTTTGTAACTAGACCCCTAAGTCCTTTTGAATATCGCGCCCTTATGATCTAAATATATCCCTGGAAAACAATGTATATTTTTATTCCACATTTTCTTAAATGCCATTTAAGAAATATTTATTGCACAAAAAACATAAATAGAATCAGCTTTACTAAAGGGTCTTGCTAGAGTCAGAATGTATAAAAGAACTCTCAGTACATCCGGCTGATAGTGCAGCAAGAGAATAAACAAATACAACTTTATCCTAAATGAAGAACATACTTCATGTTTTTTCATAATTAAGTTAACACTGACATTTGCAAAGCTTCAGTTCATGAAAAAATACTTTTGATATGTTTTATAAATAATTATCAAACAAAGGTCACTTTCCAGAGTGAAAATATCAAAATCAGAAAAAAACACTCTATACAAAACAAAACACTGGGATAAGTGCTTAAAAACCACAAAAAATGTACATGGAGAAAGGAAGGTCTCAGAACCAACGGGCTTCTTTCAGAAAATCGGCTTTCATAAAAACTTCTGTATGCTGCTGTCCTTATACATCAATGACCATTCCTACTCCTACTTTAATTTCATACTTTTCAAGTGACAAACAAATAAGTCAGAACTGTTTTAACGTAACTCGAGCAGCCTCCTGCTGATCTGCTATACCCCAATGCCAATTTCAAGGCGCCCATAAAGCATTTTGCTAAACAGCTGCTTCAGGGGGATTCAAACTTTGAATATCAGCGCATACCCACATCTACACTCAGGACTTCTTCACCACAGTCCTCACACAAAACAAACGCTGTAATTGTGCAAAAATTAGGAGACAAGAAAATCTCAAAACACTATGGGAAAAATATAAAACAGAAAGGAGTACAAAAGAATATCAAGCACATAACACTAATAACACAATTTTTAATATGCAAAAAAGAAATATATCCTACTCTCCCACTGCTACTCTTTATGATCTTGGGGTCCCCTTCCCTCTTCCAAAGCTAAGATGGTCCTCCACTCTCTTGAAGCCAAAATGAAAGACCCCCCCTTTTAAGATACCCAATCCCCCATCCCCTGAAGCCAAAATGAGACTCCCCACAAAGATCCTAAATGCCCCTGAACCACTAATTACCCCCTCCAACTCCCTGTAGGCTATCCTGTGCCTAACTGTGACTACTCCTAGCGGACGTCTCATGCTACTTCTGCTAGGGATCAAGCTGCCATATAAGGGCCTTGGAGGTCTTCGGTGGGGGAGGAGAGGGTCTTCATTGCCTCAGGAAAAACTTACATTATTTCTCTGCCCAAATGGGCTCATAATCTATCTGCATGTAACTCGCTTTTAACTCAGATTTGATAAAGGAGAGTAACAAATCTAAAATCCAAATCCAGTGCGAGTGAAAAATACATTAGCAATACCCTGAGGGCAGTGGTGGGATTCAGCTAGTTTGCACCGGTTTGCGCAAACTGATTCCTAGCGTTTCCCACATTTGCAGAACCAGTCCCAACAGGCCATGCCACTACTGCATCTGCACTGGGGGGATTCAAAACACCCGACAGTATTTTGATGGCTTTAGGGGGATTGCGGCATCAAGAGAAATCCCCAAAGCCATCAAAATACTGTTGGGCTTTTGAATCCCGCCAGTGCAAATGCAGCAGTGACACAGCCCATTGGGACCAGTTTGGCGAATGCAGGGAATGCTAGGAACCAGTTCATGCAAACCAGTGCGACCCGGCTGATATCCGTCACCGACCGAAATGGTTCCTAGGAGTTTTCTAATCCCACCACTGCCTGAGGGGATTCATCAGCCAAACAAGTTTAACCCCCCCCCCCCAAAAAATGGTATGTTCATATCTGTTATAACAATACTGTACCATTGTTAGCAGAATTAATCATCACATGCCCCTCCCCCTCAAAATAAACAAAAGAAATAAACTCTGAAGACAGGAGTGTCTATCCTTTTCAGCTTTAAAAAGCTTCTGAAATCACTCTCAAGGGGAACAACTTTTCACTCTACCTACAACTTTGCAGCTCATACAGGCTTGAGCTAGTGCTTTTTCTAGCTTTATTCCTAGACTGTGGAATAAACTTCTATTGTCCTTAAGGAGGATCAATGATCTGAGCAAATTTAGGAGGATTCTAAAGACACATTTCTTGCCTACAGGCTAATGAGTATGAAGTGTTTATTAGAGTAATTTTTTCTTCAGAACAAGTCTCTAGTTTTTATTTAACATTTCTTATATACTGCCTTTCATGATATCAAGGTGGTTTACATTGAACAAACTGAAATTACATTGAACAGGGCATTATAACTTGGAGATAACTATTTACAGGGAACATGGGCAATGGAGGGTTAAGTGGCTTGCCCAAGACCACAAGGAGCACCTGTGGGACTAGAAACCTCAGTCCTTCCAGCCCAAGGTTGCTGTCCTCTAGTGGGATTTGAACCCCTGACCTTCTGGCCTGAGGTAACTTGCCCCAACCACTTGGCCACTCCTCCCTCTTTGTGTGTATAGCTCTTCCTGAATTACTATTGAAATGCCATTGTTGATCCAACTTGTAAATATAATTTATAAATGTGTTTATGTAACCTTGAGCTTCTTGGGAGGATGGGCTATACAATGAAATAAATGAATATGAAAATTATCAAAAAAACTCTAATCAAGATATAAGGATGAACTTTGCATAAACAATATGCTTTAGCTTGTAGATGAAAATCAAAGAAATCCAATCCAGAAGAAAAGGAGCATCCCACCATCTCTTAACCCTTTCCAGGCCGAGCCCAAAACTCTTGGGATCCAAAATTCTGACTAAATATTCCTATCAAATGGTATATAATACATGACCATAGCAGAAGGAAGATCACTATTAGAACATATTGAATAAGACGGGTACAATTTTCCTGAAATATGCAAGAATTAACCCGGCTGCAGAATGTGGATTAAAAATTTAAAGGAGGCCTTCAAAGGGTTAAGAGTACAAACCAGCAGCAAGTCTTTAGAAAGGATCACTTCATACATAGGCGAAAGATGACAAAACACAGCACTTGCATACAGTCCATGTTTCGGTTGCGTGGCTTCTTCAGGGAGATTCATAGGATGATTATGTCTAATGTCTAACGATTTTGTCTAATGTCTATTTGTCCTATGTAAATAGTTCCATGTAAATAGTTTTGAAACTGTTCCATGCAATGTTACCTGTACATAGTTACAAATACCGTTCTATGTAAACTATACCGAAGTATACAAAATTGTTAACTGTTCCATGTAAACCGCCCTTGATCTCTGGAAGGGGCGGTATAGAAGAAATAGATAAATAAAATTAATAAATAAAATGATTATATTTCAGCATAGGAATAGCAAAGTGCTAACAGTCCAACAGACACACTTTAATATAGCGTTTACAAATCCTAAACATAGCCCTGAGCCCAAACTAAACAGGCTGTTGTTTTGGCTGCTGAGCCCCCTTGGGTATTTTTAATGAATTGCCCACTGAGTATCGTTACAGGGGTAGGATATAAATGATTTTAAGTAAATTAATCATTTTCACTGGTCCTATCTAATTCTAATTTACATATTTAAATTGTGTGTTGAGTTTAATATTGTGTTCTTGATACGCTTTTAAATTATTTTTATTCCTTATAAAATGCAAACATACAATAGGCATATTGAATAATTTTAGAATGGCTTTTCTAGGCATAAAACTAATTTTATGCCCAGAAAAGGCCTTTTATAAACTGGTGTGGTTGCTTATGCTCACATACGTAGGCGTGCTACCAAAATCACACACGCATCCCTGGGGACATAATTTGGACAGAGCAGAGATGGAGTTGGAGTTGAGATGCATCAGCTTATTTTCTATATGCATAAAGTGCATCACACTCTTACACCAGCTTCAGAGCAGATGTAAATTTTATTTTATTTTATTTTATTTATTTTATTTAGCTGTATTTATATACCGCTTTTCACCGGGTCAAAGCGGTGTTACATAGGGGTAGGGGAATTAAGTACAAGGGTAGGGCCATCACCGGGGAGGCAACATTGATGATTTTGACATAGGACAGACTTTGGACATAGGACAGACGTTGGACATAGACAGGTTAGGGTAGCTTTGAGTTTAGAGGTCCATTGTGGGTGAGATCAGGGGTTTGTGGGTTTTTCGGTGGGATTCGAGTTGAAGTATTCCTGGAAAAGGATGGTTTTTAGCTGTTTTCTGAAAGATAGTAGGTCGGCGTTGTTTCTGAGATAGCTCGGTAAATGCGTGTCAGCCTTTGTGAGCTATTGGGGGCAGTTTTTCTGGGAGTCTGTTTTATAAAGGTACATATCTTATAAAGGTGTCTATATTGCCTTCATAAAATATGCTTAATACAGGCACACTTTGGGGCTTCTTACATAGGTGCCCTTAAAATAAATAACCTCCATCAAGTATTTTCTATGACCAGTAAAGTATAGTTGAGATGGTGAATTTGATTATAGGGAAACCAATGCTAAAAAGACCGTCCTTAATCTATGGTTCTAGAGTAAGGCTATTTGGAAAATCTGAGGTCCACTCTGAGCATTGTTGAGTTGGCAGTCTCATGTTTTATATTAATTTTTAACCCCTTGATTGTCAATACGATTTTGCCCCTGATGCAGGTATACCATGCCAAAACACGGCCGTGTTGGGCTCCATAAAGTTTGTTGTTTTTGTTCCCCTTCTCCTTGTTTTTTTCTTGCTTGTCTTTGCTGTGAGGGTTGTTTTGCTCTTTAGTTAAAGGGGCCTTAAATGAAATTGAGAGCTTATTGCAGGCTGATGAAGTAGTTGACATAGGCCATATGGTCTTTGTCTGCTATATGTTTCTATCTAGTTTGTCCTTCCATAACTATTACAGTCCTTTTTTACTTTTTGACAAAAGGGAGAAGGAAATCTGCACAACTCAAGTAGATGCAGACAGAGAAAGAATAGGTTGTATAGAACTCGTCCAAGGAATGTCACAGAGAGGTGTAACAGTTTATTAAAAGACCCAACATGTCCATGTTTCAGCAACCCGCCAGTGTCAGGGGCCTATTCTCAATAAAGGTGGTCTTAGAGGTGCAGTAAAACAAATAAGAAAAAATTCATAAAGAACAGGTCAAATGCTTTGGCAGATAAACAACTGTGCATCATTGTGGTCGTCAACAGAGGCAAATTGTACTTCGGAACTTGAACAGAATCTACCCAGCATCTCTAACAAAGTATTTTAATAAACTATTTTGCCTATCAGTGACATCCTTTGAGTGATTTCTACATAGCCTATTCTCTATTCCTTGACTGATGAACTAGTTCATAGGCTTTTTTTTTTAATGTTAGTATATCCCTAGTCCAGAATCTACTGACTCAATCTCTCTCATTTTAGTGCAGGACATCAAAAACGTGATTTGGTTGTTGCATCACAGTGTCTTTGGAACAGGAGCCAACACTTTCAAGGAGAGTTTTCTCCATTATGTGTACTGCTTTTGATGGCTTCCTGGGCCAACTATTATTCTCGCTGACTGCTGGATGAGTAAATTCTCCATTCTCTCAGCCCCCTGAAGATGTCATTTCTAACATTTTCACTGGCCAACACATAGATAAATGGATCAGCCACACTATTAACAGTAGCCAAACACAGAGAAAATGTTGAGGTTGTATATATTTTCTCTTCAAACCAACAAGTATCATTTGGATATAGAGAAAAAACAATGGCTCTTAGGAGTAGCATGGCATGATAAGGAGCAAAGCAAATAAGGAAGATGGTAATTACCGCAACTGCCAAATGTTTTACTTTTGCTTTTTGATGCTCATTTAAGCTACTGCTGATTCGTACTGTCTTAGTTATTTTGAAGTTAGTAAAAATTAGAATTATTAATGGAATGACAAACCCAACCATGACCCTTGCATAGTTGAAGGAAGCCACATCTGACTTCATTGGTAAAGTTTCAAAACAGGTTGTGTGGTTATGAGCTTGTTCCCCATCTTTCATGTTAAACACAGGGGCATGAATGAGAGCAACCACCAAATAAATAGAACAGGCAATGCCTTTTGCAATTTTCTGACGCCTGATACCTCTGGATTCCAGTGAATAAACCACTCCCATGAAGCGATCAATGGAAATACAGCAGAGGGTTAAAATGCTGATATATATGTTGTTAAAAAAGATATATCCCGTGATCTTGCATGCTGTTGATCCATACTCCCACTGGTGATCATTTTGAATATATATAATCCAGAGAGGCAAGGTGCTCAAGTACATCAGTTCACTCAGTGATAAACTAAAAAGGTACACTGAGAGCACGTTATGTTTCTTGATATTTAACATTGTGAGCCATGCAGTTAAACAGTTTGCTGGCAGCCCTAAAGCAAAAACAATGCAGTATATCGCAACAATAGGTTTTGCACTGTAGTCATATGGTGGATTGCAGGTTAAATTTGAAGTGTTCAACATGACGGCTGATGAATTTAGGTGCCGGTGCTGTTATCATTGCTTATTTTGAAACTCCTGTGAACCAGATGAGAAAAGAGACAGTTCAGTTGATGAACTCATACAATAAATAAGTGAAAGATTAGCAACAAAAACAATTGCTTTAAAATTACACTTACTATACTTTTGAGTTGTAGTTATGTCAAATAATAATCTTATTCTATAGAGATTTACACATGTTATCACACAGACTAGGGGATTGGAGTGGAGGAGTAGCCTAATGGTTAGAGTATGCTAACTGACTTGGGAACCTAGAGATAAAGGTTCATTTCCCACTAGCTCTCCTTGTGGCCTTGGGCAAGTCACTTAACTTGGATTTTTCTGAGTCAATGGAGGGTTATCAATGTCACTGTTTAACATATATTACCAATTTTAAGTTAAATGTAAACCGATTTGACTGAAATGATAAAGCAATATAAAAAACAGTTAAAATAAATAACAGATGAAATTTAGAGGCTATTTTACTAAAGTGCGATAAGGTTTCAGGTGTGGAAAGAGAAGGAATACAGAGACATGGGGCAACTTCTACAACTCAACAAAGGGAAGTTTCCCTACTTTTGATCAGGTTAAATACAAATGGGACATCCCAAATTCTCATCTGCCCCAATATTTACAAGTACACAACTTTTGATGAATTAAAAGCTAGATTGGCTAAGAGATAACAATACACAAGCACTGACCAGGCTTTCCATTTGTCGCCCCCACAAAATAATAAGTTGAGACATTAATATCAAATTGAAAGGGAGCTATGAATGCTCAGTACCTGGAAATCCTTGCAATTGACTAGAACAGGGATGCTGTTGAAGACAGGGGCAGAAGAATTGGGACAATTATTTTGGAAAAGTTGACAAGTCACCCCAAATGTAGTTTTACAAGAAATGCAGTATAAACCTCTCCACAGGGCTTACATAACTTGTGAGCGGAGAACATGATTGAAGATGATTCCTGCCAAAAGTGTAAAATTAGGGTGGGCACTCTTATTCACTCCTTCTTGGAAGGTGATCTGTTGAAGCCTTTATGATCTGAGGTCTTGGACAATATTGAGATGGTGATGGGGGCCAAAATTGAATGGATATATGGTGGGTTATTTTAGAAGTCCTATCCATGCTTTGGATGTCTGAAAAAAGGCACAGAGACATCTCCAGAGGCATTTTAGATATCCAAGTCTGAACGGGGCATGATGGAGACTTGGCCGGGGCAGTCCCAAGAATCTGGACATGACTGCCTGATCTCAGAAATATCCTGGACATCTGGCATCGCGTTGAAAATTGTATGTGCTCCAGGCATGAACAGGCTCTCAGAAAGTAAAACATTCAGAGGGTGCAGAGAAGATGGCGCTCCACCATCCCCGGTATTCTGCACAATCACAGTCAATGTTCCCTCTAATTTTCTGTAGGCTGTGTGCGCATAAAATATCAGCTGTGCAGCTTTTGAAGGAAGGTTACATTTTTGTGCGCCACATAACGACACTCAGAGTTATATACTTTAAAATTTGACTACACGTCAGAATACAGTATGTACACCACATTGCACTAGAAAATATTGTAGAACTTGTGAAAACCGTAAATACACAACAACTTTTAAATTTTAAGACGTCTGTGTTGTTTTCTTTCAGAATCAGAACTGTAATTTTTGTGCGCTCTGTTGTAAAGTATGTGCGCTCGCTCGGCGAGGTGTGTGCGCGCGCACACGCGCACAGCTTAGAGGGAACAGTGGTCACAGTGCTAGCCGCAGTGGGATTCAAACCTTGGCTTCCCTGGTCCTAGCCCACTGCTCTAATAATTAGGTTATTCCTAGGCATCCAGAGTCTAGAATACCATTCTGGGGGTGTCTATGTAGACGTCTCCACAGACGTCCAGATCAGCCATGTCCATGCTTGTGAAATCGTGCCTGAATTTGGACGTACCTGCCTTTTTTTCAGACATTCTGGCTTGGGCATCCCAGATTGCACTTGCATATCATTTATAAAATGCCACATATGGGTTCTTTTTATTAGGAGAGGAGGCACCCCTTTAGGATAAAGGTGTTAACAGATTGCATAAGAAATTTATGCATGCGGTCCTAATGTTAGCTAAAAAGATATTCTTAAAATTCCGGACTAGTACAGTGGCATCCCATACTAGTACTGGAGAGGTTGATGGCAGACATGACAGTATGGGAGCTCTTGACACTGAGAGAAAATAACAGCGAGTTTGATGGCCTATAAAAAGCTGTGCTATGTTTACTGGAGGTGGGGGCAGGAGAGGAGTGAGTGATGATATGTGCATTGAGGGAAGGATACTGAATGAATCTGGTAGATTGTGTGGGGTTAAAGATGGGTAAAAGCTTGGAGGAAGATATTGCAATATAAGGTAAAAAGCTGAGAATATTGCATGGCTGTGAGAGATGCTTTTTGTCATTCATATGGCAGGGCAGGCTAAATAGCCCATGTGATCTTTTTCTATGTTTAGCAATGTATTCATGTAGATGACAGTGGGCAATTCTTTTTCCTTTTTAAGCGTGATTTTAGGGACTTGGATTATTTTTGAGGCAATGGAGCATGTTTACAAAGCTGAGCTAACTGTTAATGTGCGCTTGAGCGTGCAAAAACCAGTATTTCTCCAGGAACAAGCAGGAAGTCAGTCCTCACATATGGGTGACGTCGGCACCGATGGAGCCCTCGCGGAAGCATCCCCCCAGCTTTCAAAGAAAGCCTTTGGGAGATGCCACCACGCATGCATGGTCCCCTTCCCGCCCAATTGTACCATCATCCTCAGTCTCCATTTTTTCCGCAGATCCCTTCAGACGTCTGTCTGGCTTGTCCCTGGAAAAAGTTGATTTTTCAGCCTGAATTTCATACTCTCCTCCAGTACTGCACCGGTACTCTTCCCACCACCTGACTTCGCTGTCTCAACATAGAGTTCGGGTCTTGTTTGTAGTTTTTTCCTCCTTGGCGTCTTTGTGCCTTTTTTCCAACTGGCAGCTCGGCGGGTCTTTGACCTTGCTGGGGTACTTTTTTCCCCATGGTTACCAGTGGTTTTGAAAAGTGTGATCGGTGTGCCAAAATTATGTCTTTGACTGACACACACGACTGCTGCCTTTGCTGTGTTAGGCTGGGCCATGACCCACAGCATGCAGTCTCTACAAAAAGATGTCCAACAAGGCCCTCAAGAGCTGCCAGCAGCAGCACAATAAGTTTTTCCCAGAAAATCTGGTACCTCTGAAGGCCAGGGTATCATCTAATGACACAGCATCTCAGGGAGGCTCTATGAACCCAAGTGGTCTCCCTCAAGGGTACCCAAGAAGAAGACCTTGATGGCGACGTCTTTGGATGGATCCGAGCCAGGTCCCGCAGTCCGAGACACTCGTCCGAGGGATTGGAGAGTGAGCGGCCTGCAAAGGTCTCACAAAAGGACTCAACCTCGGACCGGCCTCTGTCGCCAGTCAACATCCTCATTGAGGATTCCACTTCGGGGGAACCTGGGCCTGATTCCTTCGGTGCCTGTGCCATTGGCTGCGGAGCCTTCTGGCCTGGAGTCCAGAATGGCGGCCCTGGAGTGCAGTTTGTCTGCCTTCATGGACCTGCAGTGGGTGCTGTTGTCCAGTACAACCGGTTCCTCCGCCCTGACCACCAGACTCTCGACATCGAAGATGTCCCTAGAGGCTGAGCCGATCCTCGAGACCCTTTGGCCTCGAGTTGATCCTCGGCTGAGGTCTCGATCCGGTTCCTTCTTGACCAGGCTGCGATTGTCCCCAGCCAGTGCACTCTGCGTCATCTGCGGGGCCTCTGAGGGCCACGGGCTGGGGTCAGCCCCGGGGCCCGCAGGCCAGCTTTCCATCGAGTCCTCGATGGACTACTCCGCGTGGGAGATGGAGGATGAGGAGTTGCCCAACCACCTGTCACCATCGCAATGTCCCCTCGTACTCTCCAACTTAAGAGCCCCGGCAGCGGTCTCCTCCGGAGGACATGGTATTCCTTGACTTCATTGGGGACATGTCTAAGGCTCTAGCATTCTACGCAGAGGAGGACCCTCAGGTGGAGAAATCCTCCAGTATGAGGCCCCTCTGAGGGAATCACATGTGGTGCCCATCCCTCCCATCCTGGAACAGCTAATGCTCCGTATGTGGGAGACACTGACATTGGTGCTGGTGGTGAGCAAGCAGCTTGACTCGATGTATCGAGTCTGCCGGAGCCTGGGCTTCCAGAAATCACAGCTGCCGCATAACTCCATGGTGATGGAGTCAGCCATGCATCGACTGAAGAGTCAGAAGATGCACTCCTTGGTGCCTCCCAGCAGGGAAGCACACACCTTGGATGCCTTTGGCAGAAAGTGTTACCAGGGCTCGTGTTCATTGGCCGCATCCAGGCCTACTAGCTGTACATGGGCATATACCTGAGACCTAGCAAAGGAAATTGCTTGATTCTCGGTTATTCTGTCCGAGGAACCCCTGCAGCGGTTCAAGAATCTGGCCAAGGCTGTTCGTGAGTGCTCCAAGTTTATGTCTCTACCTGAACGACTGGCTCATAAAAGGAGGCACGGTCTCAGAGGTGCAGCAGGCAACTGCACACACCATCCAGGTCCTGCAACACTTGGGGTTTGTGATAAACTACCCCAAGTCCCTCCTCCTCCTGACACAGTGTCTGGAGTTCATAGGAGCACGACTGGACACCCTTCAGGCAAAGGCCTTCCTGCCCAGAGATCGAGCCAACTGTCTCAGGACCCTGGCCCTGGACATAAAGCACTACCCCTCGGTACCCACTCGGCTCCTTCTGCGTCTACTCGGGCATATGGCCTCCATGCTCCACATCACCCCAAGGCTGTGCAGTGGTGCCTTTGGGACCTGTGGACACAGGCAATGGGATGTCTTCAGGACAAAGTCTCAGTGACCTGCTAGTTGGCGGACTCCCTAACCTGATGGCAGACTCCCCAGTACCTCGAGGCAGGGATGTCTTTTGAAGCCCCAAGCCCCTTAAGGGTCCTCACCACAGATGCCTCCTTGCTTGGCTGGGGAGCCCACTGTGAGGAACTCTGCACCCAGGGCAGCTGGTCTCAGGATGAGAGCAACCTGCAGATCAATCTCCTGGAGCTACGAGTCATATACTTAGCCCTCTGAGCTTTTGTCACTGCCTACGGCACCAGCCGGTGTTGGTTCAGACGGTCAGCCAAGTGGCAGTGTTCTATGTGAACAAACAGGGGGGCACGGGATCTTGTGCCATCTGCCGAGAGGCAGTGGTCCTCTGCTCCTACGCAATCCAGCAGGGTATACTCCTGCAGGCAATATACCTGCCAGGCCAGAACAACTCACTGGCTGACAGACTGAGCAGAATCCTCCAGCTGTACGAGTGGCAGCTGGACCCCAGTGTGGTCGACCGTCTCTTTCAGCTCTGGGGGAACCCGAGATAGACTTGTTCGCCAGTCTGGACAACTTCCAGTTGCCCTGCTTCTGCAGGCCCACCCCTCCAGGGTGGCAGCAGACGTGTTTCTCGTCTCATGGTCGGAAGGCCTCATGTAGGCCTTCCCATCCACACCACTAATTGCCAAGACATTGTTCAGGACCCTCTGCAACAAAGTCTTGCTCATCCTGATAGCTCCTTGATGGCCCAGGCAACCATGGTTCCCGCTACTCCTCCGGCTGTTGGTGGAGACTCCCATCCCATTGGGGAACTCTCCCAGGGCTCTTGTTCCAGGAGGGGGTTCTCTTCTGCACCCCAACTTGGGGTCCCTTTCGCTGACAGTGTGGCTGCTGAAAGGTGACCCTAGCCCCTTTCAACCTCTCAGGTGAGGTAGAGGAGATCCTGATGGCTTCTTGTAAGGCTTCTACTAAGAAAGCATACACCCTCAAATGGTGCAGGTTTTCAACTTGGAGTGCAGAACATGGGACTGACTCATTCTCCTGCCTAGTGAGACTGGTGCTGCAGTACCTTCTCCACCTTTTGCAATCCGGGCTTATTTATTTATTTAACACTTCTTATATACCGCGCTATTTCTCATCAGTGCGGTTTACATTGAACATTGAACACTTGGACATATATTGTCCTCCGTTTACATAAAACAGGGATATAACATGGAATCAACTGGGGAAACTATGTACATATTATATTTAGTATACACAAAATGGATTATGACATGGAATGACTGAGAAACTATATACATATGAGGATTTATCTTAAGAATATCAGTTTGAATCAGAACAAGTATTACGATTTATTAAATCAAACTCCGTCAGGGTGCACCTCAATGCCCAGGTGGCGCACCACCACCTGGTGGATAGCAAACCCCTCTCAATCCAGCTGTTGGTGACTCGCTTTGTAAGGGGTCTGCTCTTATTGAAGCCCCCAGTTCCACCTCCAGTGACCGAGTGGGACCTCAATGTGGTATTGGGGCAGCTTACTCGCCCACCCTTTAAGTCTCTGGCTACCTGCTACCTGCGATACCTCTCATGGAAGATGGCGTTCATGGTTGTGCGCACCTCTGCTCACAGTGTTAGTGAGCTTCAGGCCTTAGTGGCAGAGACACCTGTCACCCGGTGAGGGTCCCCAGGGCTGGAGCCTGGGTAATTCACCGGGGCTACTTCAATACTAGCAAAAGTGGATGATTACAATGCCCTCTGGGAATTGTAGTCCCAATTGCTGAATAAAGAAGGTGAGTCGTGGATGAATAGTAAGACTTTCAAACAGGACTTTTAATTCCCCTTCCGGGTGGATTTTTAAAGCAATGGGAACAAAAGGCAAAACACCATGCTTCTGGTACAAAAATCAAAAGGAACAAACTGGAACCAAAATATGCTTATCTTCAGCTGAACTCAAAAGTAACACAAACAGTCCGTTCAAAACAGGTAAGTTTTCCTCACTGCAGTTTGCTTATACTTTAACAGCTTCTTCAACAGAAAGAAGTAATGTCAGCTGACATAATTAAAGTACAGTCCATGCATTTATCTGATATTGCTTCTTCATAATCATTACATTGCATTTCCTCTGGTTCCTCCTCTGAATAACATTCTTCAGGGTTATAGAAAACGTTATCTTTAGGCAAACTCTGTTCTTGGTAATTACACTTCCCTTCTTCCTGGTTAAGAGAGTGCAGTGAATAATTACCACCCTCTCTTGAGAGCTCCCTTTGGGAGTCACACAACTCCTTATACGTACAGGGCAAATCACTATATTCAAAGGCTCTTCTATTAGAAGGAATTGGCCTACCTCCCAACTGCCTTTTCTTTGAGCTCCTGCGTGTGAGTGAGTTATCAGAGCACTGCTGAGACGGAGACGTTTCTCTGCCTTTCTGTCTTGGCTTTTCCTTAAAATCACTAAAAAATATTCCTACACTCTAACAATCTATTATCATCAACGAGTTGAAATTTAATGCAAGGGATTTTGCTTATTTCTTCTCTCGGGTCTCAGACTTCACAATGGCATTATATTCTGGGTGTTGTAAAATCCCAGTGCTATGCATTAATGACCCAACTTTATGCAAAATTATTCCCTTTATCGCATTTGTCATCAAGCAACTATTATTGGTATTTTATCTTAATTTCCACTTAGCTCATATTGTTTAATTCTCAGTAAAGGTGGCTCGATTCGAATTCCTTATCTTGAAGTCCCAACGCTGTAATTGAAGCGCCCCCGCGTTTCACTATTCAGGTTCTTCAGGGGACCAGAAATCCAACTATAATAAACAACAAACACACACCGCTTATCTAAAATCCAACCCTAATTAAAACTTACTATTTCTACCTTCTTGAAGCTATTTGTATAAACTAACCACTCAATGAGGAAAATATAAATAAATTACCTGACATATCGATGCTGCCCATGTCTTACTACCAGACCAATATTCTCTTAGGAGCCTCTAACGGTCTCAAAACGCCGCGTATGCGGACTATAGTTTTTTTCTCTTTAACTGGATCTCTTAGACTCCACCCACCTCTCAAAAAATATCCTACATTCCCTACGGCATGGGAACTTCCTTTCATTGTGGATTTTATCTTCTCATCTAATGATCACCTCTATTCAGATTTTACAAACAAACTCCCCAATCTACCGCAATATTTAGCCCCTCTGTTTGGACCGACCCTAACTGATAAATCCATTTTTGTTCTTTAAACAATAGGGTCTGTTCCCGTGTCCTTCCCTGTATTCCCTTATGTATCTGTTCTATACACCAACATTTAAGATCTTTAAAGGAATGACCCCGTGCTTCACAATGGGATACTAAAGGAGCATCCATCTTTTTACATCGCAACCTACTTTCATGCTCTTTCATTCGGATCTTAAACATGCGAATCGTTTTTCCTATATATATAGTAAACCACATGGGCACTGCACTGCGTATACTATATAAGTCGATTCACAAGTAGTGCTGCTTTTTAACCGGTATGTTATGCCTTTATAAGTAAACTGATTTATCTCATTAGAAATGTAGCAGATGGCACAATGGCTACATGTCTTGTGGCCTAAATTTCCTTCTCCCAATTCTGACGGCCTTCCAGTCGGTAATACCGTCGGACTTAAATACTCTTTTAAATTTCTACTTCATTGCCAGACACACCGGATGCGGCGATGCTGAATACTCGGCAATGTCCGTAGAACCACACTGTTCTTTTTTATACTTTTTTGTATGGCCATGCTTATGGGGGAATATTTTGTCACAAAATGCACATATTCCGTGTCATGTTTCTCCCTAACTGGACGTGGGCTTAAAAGCCACGATCGATTATAATATAGAGCCCGCTTATAAGCTCTGGTGACCAAATGTCGCGGGTAGCCTCTCTGTAAAAAATCTTTTTTGTAAAAAATGTTTCCCCAGTTGATTTGATTGGTGTTTGAAATCATCTCTATTCAAGCAATTTCGCCGATATCGTAAAAATTGGGAAAAAGGGAGTCCCTCTTTCAATCTGGGGGGATGGGTGCTATCGTATTGTAAAAAAGTGTTTCTATCTGTGGGCTTAGTATAAACCGTTGTTTCCCATTGATCAACTCCCTTAGTAATATACACATCTAAATAGGCTATATTATTTTGATTATACTCATAAGTAAATTGAATATGAGGATCACAGCTGTTTAACCATGAAGTAAATTCGTTTAATTGTTGCTCTGTGCCTTGCCACAACAGAAAGACATCATCAATATATCGATGCCAAGCTTTAATTTGTTTTCCTCGTGGAGCCTTAGGCATCCAAAGCTCCTCGAAGTTACCCATGTACAAGTTCGCCACTGAAGGGGCACAAGTGGCCCCCATGGCTACACCAGACACTTGATGATACAAAAGCCCTTCAAAAACAAAATAATTTTAATACAAGGCCAACTGCGCTATTTGCACCAAAAACTCTATTTGTTCACTACTTAGATCACCTCTGTCACATAATGTTTTATAAACTATTTCAACTGCCTCCTGTTGAGACCGTTAGAGGCTCCTAAGAGAATATTGGTCTGGTAGTAAGACGTAGGCAGCATCGATATGTCAGGTAATTTATTTATATTTTCCTCATTGAGTGGTTAGTTTATACAAATAGTTTCAAGAAGGCAGAAATAGTAAGTTTTAATTAGGGTTGGATTTTAGATAAGCGGTGTGTGTTTGTTGTTTATTATAGTTGGATTTCTGGTCCCCTGAAGAACCTGAATAGTGAAACACGGGGGCACTTCAATTACAGCGTTGGGACTTCAAGATAAGGAATTCGAATCGAGCAACTTTTACTGAGAATTAAACAATACGAGCTAAGTGGAAATTAAGCTAAAATACCAATAATAGTTGCTTGATGACAAATGCGATAAAGGGAATAATTTTGCATAAAGTTGGGTCATTGATGCTAACAGGCATAGCACTGGGATTTTACAACACCCAGAATATAATGCCATTGTGAAGTCTTAGACCCGAGAGAAGAAATAAGCAAAATCTCTTGCATTAAATTTCAACTCGTTGATGATAATAGATTGTTAGAGTGTAGGAATATTTTTTAGTGATTTGCTGAATTCGCTCTGCTAGTAGACTGTATAGTGTTGACTTTTCCTTCAGCATAAAACTTTCCCCAGGACAGACTTTCCCTCTTGTGCTGTACCTGGTTTTAGGAAGATAAAACTCCTCAGCTTTCCTGAGCCTGGCTTCTGTACCGTAGCTTCTCCTAGCTTTCTGGTAAGTTTCACCGGGCACGTCCTTAGCTGGGCACTGCTCTCTGCAACAGGCTGCTGTGTTTCTTCCCGTATACCTTTCAGTTCTGCTGGCTTCTGAAATCTCTCTCTCACTCCTGTGTCTCTGCTTCTAGAACTGGAACTTGTTCTGCTCCTCGCCCTGCCTCTTCTTCTCCTCTCCTCACTAACCTCAGGTGAGCATGTTTTAACTACGCATGTCCCTGTGCTTGGTTGGGCTCCACCCCTTCTCAGCTGCCCTTCATTTCCTAATGAATCAGGAACCTGCTTGCTGCTCGGGCGTGTTCTCCCACCATGTGATAGTGTTTGTTTTGATTGCCTATAGCAACTCTGCTCCATGTGCTGATCTGAGCTGTCATTTTCAGATCTGTTTTCATCTGTTCTACCTATTTCCATAGGCTCTGATGACTCTACCTCATGACACACCATATACCAGATTCTACAAGAACAGGGTGGTGCTCCGCACACAGCCTAAATTTCTTCTGAAGGTGGTATCGTCCTTCCATCTCAAACAGGAGTTGGTACTTCCCACCTTCTTCCCAAGATCTCGCACCACTAGGGGAGAGACAGTCCTCTACACCATGGACTGTAAGAGGACCTTGTCCTTCTATATCCAAGGTACTAAGAGCCACCGCAAAGCTGCTCAGCTTTTCGTATTGTATGACCCCAGTAGACTGGGGGAGGTGGTGACCAAACGTACACAGTCTTACCTGGGAGGCAGACTGTATCGCCCTCGCCTATGAGCAAGTGGTGCTCCAGCTGGAAGGCCGAGTCACGGCGAACTGTGTCAGGGCCATGGCGGCCTCGGTGATAAACCTGCATTCCGTCTTGAAGGTGACATCTGTTGGGCTGCCACCTGGTCTTCAGTCTATACCTTTGCAGCCTATTACTGCCTGGAAAGGGAGTCCTGATGGGACAGCACCTTCAGCCAGGCTGTGCTCTGTAATCTTTTCGGGGTTTAGGCAATTCCTATCCTCCAACCCTTCTGTGTTCAGGCTACCAGAGTGCTGGTTTCCATTGGACACAGAGGTCCTACTGTAGTCTGTAGCAATGGACTCAATTGCTGCTGCTCACGGCTCCCCTTGAGGATGATCATGTTTGTCACTGTGGGCTTTGAGTAGCCTGTAGTTGGGGAGTCCCATATGTGAGGACTGACTTCCTGCTTGTTCCCGGAGAAAGCGTAGATCTCCAGGAACAAGCAGGAAAGTAGTCTTCACATATGGGTATCGTCGGTACCGACAGAGCCTGCACGGGAATGCTCCCCAGCATCCAATAGGAACGCTTTTGGGAGCATTCCTCAGCACATGCGCGCTGCCTTCCCGCCTTTCCAACTGTCCCTCTTCAGTTCTTCATTTTCCGCGGAGCCGACAGGACATATTCCCTGTCACCGCAGAAAATTTCTTCTTTAAACTTCTTTTCTTGTGGTCGCACTTGCCTCCGCACGACACCTACCGGTACCGCCGGTTCTTTCTTTCTTCTTTATAAAAAAAAAAAAAAATATATATATATATATTTATATATATTTTTTAACTGTTTCTCTTCAGAAACCTTTTCTTTTGGTGCTAGGCGCCATTATGGGCATTAGGCCCCATTTTTCCTAAAAGATGGAAAAACCAGCTAGTGGTTTTAAAAAATGTACTAAGTGTGGCGGTACCATCTCCGTCACCGACACCCATGACTGGTGTCTAAAATGTTTAGGCCCTGACCATTCTCCATCTGAGTGTTCCTCCTGTATGGGGATGACTAAAAGAGGAAGACAGAACCGAGCCGCAAAGCTCGGTACCCTCTTTTCTTCGGATACCAGGTCCATTGCATCGACGTCTTCAAGAGCCTCGTCTTCCTCCCATGGATCTCAGGTAAGTAAACATAAGAGCCAGTCCTCAAAGGGTAGCTCTCCTTCAAAGCATCGAGAGGCCATTGGCATTGCCCTTGAGGAAACTACACCGGCAAAACAGCCCCGGCGGGAGGCTTCGGCCTCCAAAGCATCAATGGGGTTCCAGGATGTTCTCGAGGCTGTGACCTCGGCAGAACTACTGGTGCCATGCTCAGGGGTTCCGGACGCTTTTACCGGTACCGATACCCAGGCATCGGCAGCATCGATAGACCAGAGATTCCTCGCTATCAAACACAGTCTTGCAGCTCTCCTTACAGCTGCGGTACCGTTGACACCGGTACTGATGCCGGTACCAGCACCAGTACAGATACCGGCACCAGCACCGACGGTACCGGCCCCAGTGGGAATCCTTCCCATGCAGACTTTTTCTGGCATCGACAGACCTGTACCGGACCAATTCGGTACTGACTTCGATCGATACCGAGACCGTGCTTTGCATGAACATCGGGATCAGAGATACTTCGAATCCTCCAATTCCGATGACTCTGATAATTCTGCCGGTACCAGAGTGTTTCTCCTAGAAGACTCCTCTTCTCCCCAACGCAGAATGTCTCCTCCAGAAGACATGTATTTTCAGGATTTTATTCGTGATGTGGCCCGAGGCCTTTCAATCATGGTGTTGTTGTTAAGTGCCGTCGAGTCGGAGTCGACTCATGGCGACCCTCTGGATAGCTATCCTAAATTGTGTTCGGTCTTCAGTCAGGCGGCTCATTGTTGACAGACTGGTACCCGTAGCTGCTGTTATTGTATCAATCCATCTCATTGCTGGCCGCTCCTGAAAAAAACCCTAGAGCAAAGGAAATGGAAATTCTCCAGTACCCTAAGGCTCCCAAGGAGGCAGCCACTCTGCCCATTCATGAAATTCTTCATGATTTGATGCTCAGAATGTGGGAGACACCTTTGACCACATCTCCTCATTCTAGGAGACTTGATACCATGTATCGAGTTCCACCATGTCCTGGTTTTCAAAAGACTCAGCTGCCACACCATTTAATGGTAGCGGAGTCAGCCATGTGTAGGATGAAAAGTGCAAAGAGACATGCATCCAATCCTCCAGGTTGTGAATGCAAGACTCTTGACGCTTTTGGGCGTCAAACTTTTCAGGCTTCCATGCTTTCAGCTAGGATCAGCTCATATATTTTATATATGGGAATGTTCCTCAAAGAGGTCACAGGAGATTTGGAGCTTATGAGCCCCCTTCTCCCTGAGGACAAATGACAGGACTTTCTCACTCTGGTCAAGCATGCTCAAGATGTCTCCAAGTTTGTAAACTGTGCAGCCTTTGACTGCTTTGAATGCATCAGCAGAACCTCTGCTATTGCCATTGGTGCACGTTGGATTGCCTGGCTTCAGGCATCAGACTTGGAGATTTGGGTACAGGATAAATTGGGAAACATCCCTTGCACAGGAGAAAACCTCTTTGGCAAGAATTGGCAGGAGAAGGCTAATGAGCTAGATACTGACAATCTCACTTTAGACAGATTGTCAAAATCTACAGCCACTCCGATCAAAAAGAAACCCTATAAAAAAAACCTTTTTCAGCAAAAAGAGGAAGTTTTATCCATCCTATACCCAGCATGGGCAAGCTCAGGGTCAAGTTTCCCAGAAGGGTCAACAACAACGATCTAGACAAAAGAAGTCAAAAGGCCTTAGAGCTCAACCAGCTCCACAGGCCCAGCCCCCTCAAGGGCTTTGACTCCTTCATAGAGAACTTAGCTTTCCTGCCTCTGAAGGGTCCAGAACCCCTAAACATTCCAGGCAGGTTGTGTCATTTTGCCAACAGATGGCACCAAATAACAACAGAAAACTGGACTCTGTCCATTGTGGGAGAGGGGTACAAGCTTCATTTTCACAGTATGCCCCCTCCTACAATCGTAAGACAGTTCAATTCCCAAACCTCTACAGGCAATCTACTGGATCAAGAGGTCTCAACACTCCTTGCTGAAGGAGCAATAGAGGAGGTGTCTATTCTTCAGCAGGTTGCAGGGTTCTACTCCCCCTATTTTCTTATTCCAAAGAAAACAGGAGGACACAGACCCATTCTAGACCTCGGAGAATTGAACAAATATCTGTTCCGAGAAAAGTTCAGTTATTTCTCTGGGAACTCTTCTGCCATACCTTCAAAGTCAGGATTGGCTTTGTTCTCTAGATCTAAAGGATGCATATACTCACATTCTGATCCATCCAGATCACAGGAAATTCTTACGATTCCTTTTCAAGGGAAAACATTTCCAATTCAGGGTTCTTCCCTTTGGTCTGGCTTCGGCACTAAGAGTATTCATAAAATGCATGGCAGTAGTAGCTGCATTTCTGCGAACCCTAGGGATATTCGTCTTCCCTTACTTGGACAACTGACTCATTCGAGCCCCCACGGTTCCAGAAGCCAGTTCTGCACTATCTCGTACAATGCGAATCCTTCAATACTTTGGATTGGTCATAAACCTTCCAAAATCCCAACTTGCTCCGTCTCAATCCCTAGAGTTCATAGGAGCTCGTCTAGATACCAGTCAAAGGCTTTTCTCCCAGAACCCCACTGTCTTCGTATAATGCAGCTAGCTTCTCAAACAGTGGTGAAGTCCTCCCTAAGTGCTCGAAAACTACTACAACTATTGGGACATATGGCATCCATGGTTCATGTGGTTCCCTACGCTCGCCTTCATATGCGAGCAGCCCAGTGGACCCTATCCACACAGTGGACACAGGCCACAGGACATCTGTCGGACAAGATATCAAACTCGCAATGACTGATCTTGTCCCTACAATGGTGGCAATCACTGGAAAATCTTCTAGTGTGGTCTCCTTTCCAGCAACCCCTATTCAAGACCACCCTAACAACAGATGCATCACAGGTGGGATGGGGAACACACCTGCATCATCTCTCTATCTAGGGTACCTGGACTCCACAGGAGGCTTGTCTTCACATAAACCTCCTGGAACTCAGAGCAATCTATCTAGCACTTTGAGTATTCCATGCCCAGCTCAGCTACAAGACAGTCGTAGTCCAAACGGACAATCAAGTAGCTATGTTCTACGTGAACAAGCAGGGTGGAACCGGCTCTGTCGTTATGCAATGAAGCTTTATGACGATGGGCCCTCGCCAGAGAGCATCAAATTCACCTTCTCGTGGTGTATCTTCCAGGCATTCAAAACCTTTGGGCAGACAAACTCAGCCGAGAACTGCTGCCTCACGAATGGTCTCTCCACCTAGACCAGGTGGCCAAGATATTTCAGATCTGGGGAACCCGAGACATAGACCTATTTGCAAGTCCACTGAATGCCAAACTTCCCCGGTTCTGTTCCAGGATTCCGGCTCAGAATTGCCAGGCAAAGGACGCCTTCCTTCTTCACTGGGGTCACGACTTCCTCTATGCCTTCCCACCCATTCCCCTCATCCCCAAAACACTCTTCAAGCTTCAGAGAGACAGAGGTCGTATGATCCTCATAGCGCCACGGTGGCCACGCCAAACGTGGTATCCCCTGCTTCTATGTAGATGTAGAAAAACAGTGGGCAAAACTGAAAGGGGATATTGTAAGGGCAACCAACCTTTTTGTTAAAATGGTAAATAAAGGTAAAAGGAAAAGGAGACCGCTATGGTTTTCAAAAGAAGTAACTGAAAAAGTTAAGAAAAAAGGGAGGCTTTCATGAAATACAAGAGATCACAGAGAGAGGAAGACATTCATCTGTATTTGGAAAAACCTAGAAAACCTAGCAAAGTAGTCAGGAAGGCAAAGATTCAAAAGGAGGAGGAAATAGCCAATGCAATAAAATGGGGGGATAAGACATTTTTCAGATATATTTGTGAGAAGAGGAAGGGCAAAAGTGGTATTGTCAGACTCAAGGGTGCAGGGGAGGAATATGTAGAAGCTGATAAGGATAAAGCGGAATTGCTTAACAAATATTTCTGTTCTGTGTTCACAGATGAAGAACCAGGAGCAGGACCTCAGAAAACACCCACAAACAGGAACAGAAGTGAGGGACATCTTGAACAATTTTCAGAAGACTGTGTTTGTGAGAAACTAGCTCAACTTAAAGTAGACAAAGCGATGGGACCGGATGGGATACACCCTAGAATACTGAGGGAACTTGGGGACGTTCTAGCAGCTCCACTGACTGACCTTTTTCAATGTCTCATTGGAGTCGGGAGTGGTGCCAAAGGACTGGAGAGAGGCTCATGTGGTGCCTTTACACAAAAGTGGAAGTAAGGATGTGGTTGAAAACTACAGGTCGGTTAGTTTAACTTCGGTGGTGAGTAAATTATTGAAAACGCTGCTGAAAGAGAAAATAGTGAGGTTTCTGGAGTCCAACGGATTACAGTATCCGAGGCAGCATGGATTCACCAGAGGCAAGTCTTGTCAGACAAATCTGATTGATTTCTTTGACTGGGTGACCAGGGAGTTGGACCGAGGGAGAGCCCTAGAGGTGGTGTATTTAGATTTCAGTAAAGCCTTTGACACTGTTCCTCACAGGCGACTTATAAACAAACTGATCACCCTAGGGATGGACCCTAAAGTTACTGCTTGGGTTAGAAATTGGTTGGGTGGGAGGCGACAAAGAGTACAAGTAAATGGAGCTCACTCTGAGGAGAAGTATGTTACCAGTGGTGTGCCCCAAGAATCTGTCCTTGGTCCGATTATTTTTAACATCTTTGTTAGTGATATAGCGGAAGGGCTGTCGGGTAAGGTTTGCCTCTTTGCAGATGATACCAAAATCTGCAATAGAGTAGACACCCAGGAAGGTGTAGATAACATGAGGAGGGATCTAACTAAGCTTGAAGAATGGTCTAGAATTTGGCAGCTGGAATTTAATGTTAAAAAATGTAAGGTCATGCATTTGGGCTGCAGCAATCCAAAGGAGCAATATAGTATAGGGAGTGAAGTACTTTTGTCCACTAAAGAAGAGCGGGACCTAGGCGTGGTTGTGTCTGATGATCTTAAAGTAGCTAAACAGGTAGAAAAGGCAATGGCAAAAGCTAGAAGGATGCTTGGCTGCATACGGAGAGGAATGGCTAGCAGAAAAAAGGAGGTGATAATGCCTCTGTATAAGTCTTTGGTGCGACCTCATTTGGAGTATAGTGTGCAATTCTGGAGACCGCACCTTCAAAAGGATGTGAACAGGATGGAGTCGGTGCAGAGGGTGGCTACTAAAATGATTAGTGGCCTTCATTATAAAGCATATGAGGACAGACTTAAGGATCTTAATATGTACACCTTAGAGGAAAGACGGGATAGAGGTGATATGATTGAAATGTTTAAATACCTCCGTGGCATAAATGTTCAGGGAGAGAGCCTGTTTCAATTGAAAGCAAGTTCTGCTACGAGGGGACATGGGATGAGGGTGAAGGGAGATAGATTCAGGAGTGATATGCGGAAATATTTCTTTATTGAAAGAGTAGTGGATCCGTGCAATAGTCTCCCAGTGGAGGTGGTAGAGAAGAGGACAGTAACTGAATTCAAAAAAGCATGGGACAAACAGGGAGGATCTCTAAAGGTAAAAAGGGGACTGTTGTAGTTGTTGATATGGAAGGACAGACTAGATAGGCCATGTGGTCTTTTTCTGTCATCATGTTTCTATGTTTCTACATCTCTCTCACGTTGCACCTCTGGAGTTAGGCTATGCTCCAGATCTCCTCTCCAAAGAGAACGGGATGCTATGGCACCTGAATCCCCAGTCCCTGCATCTCAGGCCTGGTTGCTGAAAGCTTAGACCTTCAGGATCTCAACCTTTCCCAACAGGTAAAGGATATCCTTCAGGCTTCTAGAAAACCTTCCACAAGACGCTTTTACGCCTTCAAGTGGAAACGTTTTACTATATAGTGTTCACAGAAAGGGTTAAACCCTCTTATGATACCTTTGGAATCGATACTAGAGTATCTACTTCATTTATCAAATTCTGGTCTAAAGACCAATTCAGTAAGAGTCCATCTTAGTGCAATTGCAGCTTCCTATAAGCCTCTAAATGGACAACCAATTTCCTCTCATCCACTCATATCAAGATTTATGAGAGGTCTTCTATTAACAAAGCCTCCCATCAGGCCACTACCGGTGGCATGGGATTTAAACCTAGTTCTTGGGCAGCTCATGAAACCACCCTTTGAACCTTTAGCCACTACAACCCTAAAGCCTTGTCCTGGAAGGTCATCTTCCTGATTGCAATCACCTCTGCACGTCGCATTAGTGAATTGCAAGCTTTAGTGGCTGATCCTCCTTATACTAGGTTTCACCATGATAAGGTTGTTCTCAGAACTCATCCACACTTTATGCCAAAGGTGGTTTCACCTTTTCATAAATCAATCAACTTATCTTCTTGTATTCTTTCCGAGGCTTCATGCCTCTAATGCAGAAAGGAACCTTCATACTTTGGATTGTAAAAGAGCCTTGGCTTTTTACCTACAAAGAACACAGCAACATAGTAAGTCTTCTCATCTTTTATTGCTTTTGATCCAGTCTCCAAGAGAACTCTATCCAAATGGATTGCACAATGCATATCCTTTGCTTATGAGAGTAAGAGTCTTCCTCTTCAAGGCCATGTCACAGCTCACAATGTGAGAGCCAAGGCAACCTCTATGGCTAACCTTCACTCTGTATCTATTGATGATATTTGTCGAGCAGCCACCTGGGCTTCGGTACACAACTTTACAGCCCACTACTGCCTAGATAAAGCCTCCCATCGGGATGCCTTCTTTGGCCAAGCTGTTCTTCAAAATCTCTTTCAGACTTAATTCAACTCCTACCCACCAACCCTGGTGGGATGCCAGAGATCCTTGGGAGGAAGAATGGCCCACCTTACTATAGGTGGCAGCTTCCTGGGGCTATCTCCCTGGCATCTTCAGCTAGGGAGTCCCCATATGTGAAGACTACATTCCTGCTTGTTCCTGGAGATAGCATAGTTACTCACCTGTAACAGGTGATCTCCGGGAACAGCAGGAATTTAGTCTTCACAACCCACCCACCTCCCCTAGGAGTTGTCTCTCTATCTCTCTTTCTCTTTCCTCTATCCCCCTATCCTTTCACTCAGCTACAAACTTAACTGAAGAGGGACAGTTGAAAGGTGGGAAGGCAGTGCGCATGTGCTGAGGGATGCTCCCAAAAGCGTTCCTATTGGACGCTGGGGAGCGTTCCTGCGCTGGCTCCGTCGGTACCAACGATACCCATATGTGAAGACTAAATTCCTGCTGTGCCCAGAGATCACCTGTTACAGGTGAGTAACTTCGCTTTACTCACCTGTAACAGATGTTCTCTGGGGACAGCAGGAATCAATCCTTACAACTCTCCCTCCTCCCCTTGGAGTTGCTCCTTTACCATCTTTTATTTATTTTTGCCATCTTTTAGCTATGTTATCTGACTGAGGAATATGGCACCCTTGGGCAGAAAGGGGACCACACATGCTTGTTAGCATCTACTAAAGGCTTTCTTTGAAAGCTGGGGAAGGATACTTCTGCGAGTGCTCCGTCGGTGCTGACGTCGCCCATATGTGATTCCGTCGGTGCCGACGTTGCCCATATGTGATTCCTTCGGTGCCGACGTCGTCCATATGTGATTCCTGCTGTCCCCGGAGAACACCTGTTACAGGTGAGTAACTATGTTGTGTGGAGCCATGCTAACAGTGCAAGCCCAAAATAACATGAAATTAACCTTGAGCTCTCTATCTGCCTAGCACACGATGTGGAGGGAAATGGATAGGGTAAGGGTGGAGCATGAGTGTTGACTGCACATTGTAGTCAGCATGGGAGTCACTAACGCACATTAAGTGCATTTGCATTAAGTGCAAATGCTGCTGGTATGCATTAGGGTTCAAACCAGTGTGATATCTCTGGCGACATGCTATACATGCCCCCAATAGGGAGCACATGACTGTTGAACATACCACATGTGTGCTAACTTAGTGCAATTTAGTAAACATGCCCCTTCTATATCGTCCTGCTAGGCCAGTCCAAACAAGTGGATTGTGTTCCCCTACCAGCAGATTGATGGAGACAAAGAATCAATGAAAGGCCCAGATTTTAATGACATCACTCCTATGCCTTTATTCGCCTCAGCCACCAGAGGTCCCTTCAGTATTGTTTTGTCTCCAGCAGATGCTGGATGAATTTTCTCCTCTCTGTAGAAAATCTGAGGATGGATAGGCAAAGAGATTGATTAAATACTTATGAATGATCACATTGAGTATAGAAAGGTGACTTTCTCACTGTCTTTTCAGTAGCCATAGGAGGAGGGAAAATTGGTTCATCTTCATGCTCTTATCATAATAAGAGCCTGTTCAGCAGCCACAAATTGGAAGGATCTGAAAGAGTGCAGCAGCCTCATACAATCTCCACACCCTTCCCCCCTCCTCTGTCCCCCTTGCTCTCTCCTGAAGATTGCAGAGGGATCTGTCTGCCAGCCACCTTAAATGCAGTGCTGCAAAGCCAGCTAGTGAATCAGTTTCAGGGGAGTAGAGCTAAACCCAGCGTGGATTCTCTGCCTGGGGCTCTCAGGGGGTAAGTACCTCGACCTCGTTATTGTCCTTGTTGGGGGCTCCTGATTCCATCTTCTTGGGACGCAATTCAGGGTTGACCGCTAGTGACTGTTGTGTGGGAGTTTCCTGATGGATGTAGTAAAAGCTGTTAGGTGGGGCTGTAGACTAACTGCAGGGAGGCAGTTACATCCCCCTGCAGTTATCGCATTTCAGCATGGCAAAATGGCTGCCAGTGCAACTAAGGCCACCCAATGAGGTGGTATTAGTTGCACTCAAGCTACTTGTGCTGAATCACTATGTCAGTTTCTACTGACAATGCAGATGCCTGTGTGTGACAGTTCTTTCTCTTGCCTCACTCTGGAGTAAAGTATAATTTTGGAAAAGAAATCCTGTAAACCTAAGAGTAATGGATAAAAGAATTTTTTTGTCTACATGTTTCTGTTTTTAGTTTGTATTAATATATTCCCTACTTGGTGAAGATCTATCTCTGTTCTGCATATGTGTGGCTGAGGCTACGTGTTCTGTTAGCATGGAATTTCTGTGTAAGGATCTGTACTAATCTGGCTTGTTCAGTTTTCTAAATAGGAATATGATTGTCCTAGGGCCCACTGCAATGTTTATGGTGCTGCTCCATGCTGTGTGAGGTTTGGAAATTAGAGCTGTTATGGAATAGTAGATTTGCTCTATGGGTCCTGTATTTTGGGTTCTTGGTGTAGTCAACTGTAGGGTACTGGTTGGGGGATACTGGAATATGGATTGTCTTTGAGATTTGCAGTTTTGCGTTCTTTATGCTGCCAGACTTAAATTTAAAATATTTTGTCAGTTCAGATTCAAGGAAATTGCAAATGTTAAGGGAACGTCTCAGCTTAATTTTGTTTAGTAACCTGATACCTGCTGAGTTCTGGACTTTTCCAACTCTATCACAATCCAATCCAGCTTTTGAATTCATGGCTTCCAGGATTAGTTTTTCTCATTTTATATCTTCCCTCCTCATCTATAATCTGGTCATAGTAAAATAAATCTGATATGCAGATACTTATAATGGTTTGATTGGGGGGGGGGCTGTGTAAGTGGCTTTTCATTAATCAATTTAATGTTTTATTGTAACATCTGTTTTACTAAATTGCATGTGTATGTTTAGAAGCCACCTAGGATTTTAGATGGGTGGCATATACATTTTAAAATAAAGTATACTAAATGTATGTAAAAGATGCTGCAGTGAGTCTCCGCACATAGTCCTGCATCACTCTCATGCCGTCCCTGTGGAAAAGTAGATGGGGGAGGCACTGGGAGGTGGAGGAAAGCAGAAACCTCAAACTGGGACCAGCATGATCAGAAAATAAAATGGTTAGACGTGATCTGTCAATTTCTGCTTGTACATCAATTTCATCCTCTTCGGAAGCTGCTGTTGGGGCATATACTTGAATTATAGCTGTGTTGATAGGCATTCCTCGTAGACGAATAGAAATTAAGCATTCACTGATTGCATTGTATTTCATTACAGTTCTTGCAAGTTTCTTCTTATGTAACACCATTTCTTCTTTGTCTTTCATTTCCAGCATAGTAGACCATGTGATCATCAGATGCAAAGTGCCTGATGCCAGTCCATCTCAGTTCGCTGATACGCAACAGATCGTGTTGTACACGTTCCATTTCATTCTTGACCATCTCCAACTTCCCTTGGTTCATGCTTCATATGTACAATGTCCCAATATGTAAGACATCTTTGCAGCTTCTGACTCTCATTTCATGTGCAGCTACATCAGCAGTCGGACGTCCCGAGGGCTTTGATCCAACCACATCATAAATGCTGGCTTTACTCTGAAAAATCTGCTCCTCCCCAGTTACCAGTTGAGTGCCTTCTGATCTCATCTTCCAGTACTATAGTGCCATTTGTTTTGATGTGAGTATCCATTGAGTTTTTATGGCAAGATACGGAAGTAGACTGGCAGGATATCCAGCTCATCCGCATCATCTGCCCCAACAATTGGGCCCCCAACTGCGGGGGAGTCCACGGTTGTCAAGTCAGGCACCGTGCGCCACCGGTCTCAGGCAAGTCCTCAGCACCGATTGAGGTCCAGGTCCCAATCCTCGGGTGTCTGGTCCTTCCTGGCCAGTTTCTGGGAGTCAGACCAGTTCCCTGGACCCTGCCTCGAGGCCTGGGAATCCCAAACCTCAGAGTCCTTGACACCTTCCGGCTCTGAGTGGGAGTCAGATGATGAGGCCTCCCTGGAGACCTCTTGACACCGAGATGTCCCCTCGGAGCTGTCTCCCCTGGCACCATTCTGCTCCAGAGGATGTGACCTTCCACAGCTTTGTCCAGGTTATGGCCTGGACCTTGTCAGTCCCGATCGAATCAGAGGAGGACCCACGCACCGAAGAACTGGAGATCCTCTAGGATGAGTCTCCGCCAAAGGAGACTCTCATGGTGCCAGTGCAACCTATCCTCGAGTGATTGCTCCTATAAATGTACGAAACCCCGGTCTCAGTGCTGGTGGTTAGCCGATGCCTCAATGCCATCTACTGCATTAAAGAGGGCCCTGGCTTCCAAAAGGCTCAGTTCCCACATAATTTCATGGTTGTGGAGTCATCTCTTATGCAGAAGCTTAAAATCCAGAAGAATTATTCCTCTGTCCATCTGGGCAGAGAGGCTCGAGCCCTCGACGCCCTTGGGTGCAAGTGCTTTCAGGGCTCCATGCTTGGCTGCTGGATACAGACCTATGAATTGTACATAAGTATGTTCTTTAAGGGCCTCATCCAGGAACTGGCGGGTTTCTCTGTGGGCCTTGCTGGGGAACCTCTTCAGAGGTTTTAAACCCTGACAGCTGGGATCTGGGACTGCTCAAAATTCTTGTCCTGCGCAGCCTATACTGGCTTTGAATTGGCAACCCTGGTAGCAGCAGCTGGCATCAACGCCCGATGCCAAGCCTGGCTGCAAACCTCTGACCTTGAGCAGTAGATACAAGAGAAATTGCATGATGTCCCCTGCACTGAGGGAAAACTTGTTCAGCAAGCCCATGGCTGACAAGGCGGCCAAGATAGAGGCCAACGTGACCAGGCAGAGGCTCTCGAGAAAGACCTCAGTCCTTTCCCGGAAGAAACCATCAGGGAAAAGACCCTATTTCCTGAGGAAAAAGGGGTCCTTTCATCAGGGTCACTACCAGCCCTTCGTGGGACAACAACAGCCCAAGAGTCAGGGCCACGGGTTCAGGAAGCCCAAGGCACAGAAGCCCCAGGCCCAAGCTCCCAACCCAGGGGAAACTTTTGACTCCCTGGGCAGGGCCTCCTCTCCTCTGGGAGACCCTCCCCAGACAACAGGGGGTTGCCTGGCACTTTTTGTCCACAGATGGGCTGGGGTCACCACGGACCAGTGAGTCCCTCCAAGTAGTAAGGGAAGGGTATCTCCTCCGCTTCCAGCAAACACCCCTAGGGTTCTTTCCAAGAGAGCTGGTGTGGTCTGTCTTTCACCAGACCTTGATCCTCTCAGAGCTTGCAGGCCTGCTCAAGGATAAGGCAGTGGAGCCTGTACCCAAACATCTATGGGGAAACGACTTCTACTCCAGATACTTCCTTGTCTGCAAAAGAACTGGGGGTCTCAGGCCCATATTAGACCTATGAAACCTGAACAAGTTCTGGTGAGGGAGAAGTTCAAGATGCTCTCCATTGAGACACTGCTGCCCTACCTCCACCCGGGAGACTGGCTCTGCTCCTTGGATCTAAAGAATGCATAAACCTACATCCTGATCCAGCCCTCCCACAGACAGTACCTACGATTCGTGGTGGAAGGAGAGCACTACCAGTTCAAGGTACTCCCCTTCGGCCTGGCCTCATCGCCAAGGGTTTTTACAACGTGTCTGGCAGTAGTGGCCACATATCTGTGCCTACAAGGGGCCTTCATCTTCCCCTATCTGGACGACTGGCTCATCAAAGGTGCTACGGCCCTTGAGGCCAGCCAGGCCACAGGCCGGGTGGTCTGCCTCCTGCAGTACCTGGGATTTGTCATCAACTACCTCAAGTTCCATCTCTCCCTGGCTCAAAGTCAAGAGTTTATAGGGGCATACCTGGACATGCTATGGGCCAGAGCAGTCCTCCCAAGAGAAAGGGCAGCTCACCTTCATCAGCTGGCAGGGGAGGTGCAGCACTATAAGACAGTCCCGGTGTGCCTCCTACTCCATTTCCTAGGCTACATGGCCTCGACGGTCCACATCACCCCCTCAGCCCGCCTGATATTTTTTTTATTTATTTATTTATTTAGAGAAAATAATTTTTATTGTTATTATTATAGTTGTTAACAATAGAACATCAAGCAGTAAACTACAACACCCGAGAACATCAGACGGGGCTCAAGGTTGTTCACAAAACTGTACAGACAATATCTTACGTCATAAAATAACAGCATATATAAAGCAATATATATAAAGCAATAGATAAAGCAATCCTCGTTGCTGACTTTCACACTCGATAAGTGCCAAATAAGATTGCAGTCGATAATTGCCATAGATTATTATTACAATGATCCCCTAACTTCTCTCCCACTGAATTGACCGAGCATCATATTTAGTGGCATTCCCTATAGTAAGACTGAAAACAAACAAACAAGCAAACATAATGCTCCTTGGCAGATCATCACTTTCAATAGAACACCAGCAACCTAATATAGGCAAGACAAGCACTAAGAGCACATCTCCATAATCAGCATTTCGATGTGTCAAAGTTAACATTGCAATAATTCAGCATGCCCCCCCTAACACTCTCCCCAGCCCCCCCTCGTTCTCCCGACCCCCCGCTCTACTCCCCCCCCCGCTCTACCCCCCCCACCCACTGCCCCCTCCCTCCTACCCGAAGAAAATCAAAGGTCCTCACTAGAACTCTAGGTGGCTTGCCTATTAATATCATACCCCTTCCCTCCCCCATTAATCATGCCCTGCCGTGTCAGACCCACTATCGGGAACCAAGGCCCAGATTTCTCTAAACTTACTCATCTGCTGTTGGCCTAGTAAGCGCGCCGTGCAGCGCTCCATATTCAGCAGCACCCGCATCCGGCTCTCCCACTCCTGCACAGTAGGCTCCGGGGACCCCACCCAGTGGCTCAGGATCGTCTGTTTGGCCACAACAAAACCCTTCTCACAAAGTTGGCGCTTATTCCCTTCTATAAGAGTCTTATCCTCATAAGACCCAAATAGACACCATGCAGGCACTAGTTTCACTCGCTGGCCAATCCAATCGCTAAGCTTCCCTCCAACTCCACTCCAAAATCATTGGATAATGGCACACAGCCAAAACTTATGTGCCAAAGTGCCCTTCTCTACCTCACACAAGGGACATCTATCAGTAGGGGAGATCCCCGCCCGTGCCGCCCAAGCATCATGTACATAGCCTCGCCACAGAAATTTATATTGCACTTCTTGCAACTGTACTGATTCAGACACTTTGGCTATATGCTGAAAAGCATTATGTAAACGCTCAGCCGTGCCTTCCAAGATCCCATCAGCTACCCACCTACGCTCTAAAAGTTCCAAGCCGTTCCAATCTCGCCCCGCTCTAAGCTCCGCCCTCAAGCTCCGGCCCGTAACTTTCCCGTCCAAGGCCTGAAAGAGATCTACCATGCCACTCCCCTCCCAATGTAGGCCCCCAGAAGTTTGACGCTGCAGGCTCTGCACATAATGCCACACCTGCAGGTAGAAGTAAAAATCTTGCGCCTGCAAATGGTACCGGGCACACAGAGACTGGTAGGAGTCCATCTGTGCTGACTGTGTCATCCTCAGGTGACCCACATATTCCACTCCACTTTGTGCCCAGTGCTTCACCACCACTCCCTGCCTTCCCGGGTCAAAGTCCCCATGCCCCCTCAGAGGGAGACAATCAGAGCATCTCCAGTCGCATCCCCTATACTGACATAACAATCTCCACGCCTGCGGGAGTGCCCCAAGGTAGCCGGAGTGCTTCCAGAACTTTGGGAGCTCTCTCCCCGGCTTATGTATCCAATACATTCTGTGAAAGGGCTCAGAAATATGATCAATCAGCTCAATCGGGACTACTTCCGTCGATCCCACTACTAAATCGCGTAGTGGCCGCAGTAGGCTAACTAGATTGTACTCCCTCAGGGAGACAAGGCCTGCCCCCCCTTCCCGCTCTGGTCTGGACAAGGCCGCAAAAGCAATGCGCGCCTTCTTTCCCTTCCATAGAAATATTGACAAATGCCTCTCCAAAGTCTTCAAATCCTTCCGTAACAACCATATCGGGGCATTTTGCAAAAGATATATCCACCTGGGTACTTCAATCATTTAAAAAAGGGCTATGCGTCCTTTCAACGAAATGGGCAGCTCTCTCCATCTCCTTAGCCTATCCAACGTGCGAGCCATCATGGGCTCTACATTGACTGCATACAGTTTTCGGAGCTCACAAGAAATGTGGATACCAAGGTATCGAATAGAATCGGCCGCCCATACTAACGGGAAGGGACCCCTCCACCCCCACCTAACTGCCCCGCCAATGTCAAGCCCCAACGACTTCATTTTGTTTATTCTCAATCTCGAGAACTCCCCAAATAGCCCAATCTGGGATAATGCGAATTCCAAAGAGCTCTGCGGATGCATCAAGCACAGTAAAAGATCGTCCGCAAAAGCACAGACCTTCACTCCTCCATTCGGCCAGGTAATCCCCTGGATGATGTCCGCCTGCTCTAATACTCTCAACAGGGGCTCCACCTGCATGATAAACAACAGAGGCGAGAGTGGGCAACTCTGTCGCGTCCCTCTGCGCAATTCAAAAGACTCCGAACGCTGTCCCCCCGCTGCTATGAAAGCCAAAGGCGCCATATAAAGGGCCTGTATCCAAGTCAAGATAGCTCCCTCAAATCCAAATCTCTGAAGCACTTCAAACATGTACTTCCACGACACCCTATCAGAGGCCTTCTCTGCGTCTAGGCTTACCAATAGCAATGGGTCCCCCCGTTGCAGACACAGCTCTGCCCCCAGAAGAACTTTACTAATATTGGAGAAGGCCTCCCGGCCTTTAACAAAGCCAGTTTGACAGGGGCTAATCAGCTGTGGAAGAAGCAGCTGCAGCCTTTTTGCTAACACCCCAGCCAGGACTTTCATGTCATAATTGATTAACGATATCGGCCTTTATGAAGCCGGATCAACAGGATCCTTTCCAGCCTTGTGAATCACCGTAACCGCGGCCGTTCGCATATCCCGAGGGAAACCCCCCCCCCCAGATAACACCTCCCCATATACTGCAGCCAGGGTGGGGACCACTTGCAGTTCTAGCATCTGATAGAATTCTACTCCGTAGCCATCCGGTCCAGGAGCTTTGTGCGGTTTCCCCCCTCTAATCACTTTCTGAATTTCCACTCCATCTATCGGTCTATTTAACTCCTCAAGGTCCTCTCTCGTAAGCCTCGGCAGCTTTATCCTATCCGAATGCTTTCTCGCTCTCTCTATCCTCTGACTCCGGGGTATACAACTGCTCATAAAATTGCCGAAAAACTTCCACGATGCGTTTGGGGTCTGAGCTATCAACCCCTGCACTATCTCTGATAGAAGCTATCATCTTAGGCCCTCCCCCTTCCTTCACCAACCAGGCCAGTAAGCTGCCCGTCTTGTTACCGTACCGGAAGAGCTGATGTCGGTAGTATTGCATACTGTATACCACTCGTTCTTGCAAAACGCCATTAAGCTGCTTTTGGACCGCTAGATAAGCCGGTATATGCTCTTTCCCCTGCATTCCTAAAGATAGCCTCTTCAAACGCCGCATTTCCCCCGCCAACCGCAACACCTCCCCATTTATTCTGCGCTTCTCTTGGGCCACGTATGCAATAATATGCCCCCTCATTACAGCCTTCCCGGCTTCCCAGCACAAGGTGGCAGAACGAGCGCTGGGCTCATTGAAGTGCAGGTATTCCTCCCACTTTTGCACTAGATACTGCTGAAAGCCTTTGTTCTTCCACATCTGCCTGGGGAAAGCCCATCTAGAGTCCCCTTGGTCTCTCCCCCTCCAGTCCATCCACACCATTGCGTGATCCGACACCAATATGGGTTCAATTTCAGAAGTTACTACTCTGCCAAATTCCCTTTCCACCACTAAAATATAATCAAGCCTAGACCAGGTACGGTGCACTCGGGACAGATGCGTGAAGTCTTTTTCCCCCCCATGTAGGGTCCTCCAGGTGTCTACCAGTCCCCCTGTCTGACATAGGTAGCTCAATCCTTTCCTACTCCAGCCGCCCTTCTCCTTCACTTCAGACTTGTCTAGTTCCGGATCATGAGGGCAGTTGAAGTCTCCCGCCACAATTAGTGGGATCCGCGGTGCATTGCGCACTTTGCAACCCATCCGCTGGAAGAAGCTATGATCATAGACATTAGGGGCATATATATTCCCTAAGAAGAATTCTTCTCCATTTAGCTTTAAATGTACAAATAAGTATCTGCCCGAGGGATCTAAGTCTTCTCCCAATACTTCCACCTGGAGTTCTTTACTTATCAAAATTGCCACCCCTCTTTTCCGGCCCCCCGAGGGAGCAGCAAGCACATGCCCCACCCAGCATTTTTTAAGTTTGTCATGCTCTTTTGCACTGAGATGCGTCTCTTGCAGCAAGGCTACCTGGGCCTTACTTTTCCGCAGGGCCTGTAGTATTTTCGTCCTTTTCACAGGCGAGTTAATCCCCCCAACATTCCACGAAACAAATCGCATATGTTGTCTCATGGGCTCATGTCAATTAAAGATAACAGTTTGTATTTTCCCCATGTTATTGCCCGGGGTTGCCCAGCCTCAACCCCCAGCTTGAAATCTATCCAGACTAGGCCGCGTCGCAAGATTAAAAGGTAATGTTGCCTTCTCCACCCTATAGCACACCTTTGTGCTGCAGTGCTCTCGGACCTGGCGAAGCCTCCCCGCCCCCTGGCGCCCCTCCCACTCCCACACCCCCCCTTCTCCACTCCCGCCCCCCCAACCCCCTGCCCCCCACCCCGTTCCTCCTCCAGTCCCTCTTCCCTAATCCCCCACCACCCCCCAGGTAAAAAACCTTTCTTTCCACTATCAACCATCTTGGTTGATATTCAAGTCCCTACCATGCACTGCGGGACTGCCCCGAGATCCCGCTCTGGAGGGATATCAAAGTGAAAGTGCCCACTGCCCAGCTTCCCCCCAGCCCACAATAAAAACCAAACTTAAACAAGCTTAAACAAGCCATTCAACATTCAACATCGAGGAGCAGAGCTCACCCTCCTGTCTGAGCTATTGCCCCCCCCATATCCGTTGCATCCTGTCTTCATAGTTAACAGTAAACAGTGAACAGCAGACCATAAGAAAATAGAATAACAAAATCATTGAGTAAATGCAATACTCGTGACCACTACTGCATAGGCACACGTAAACAGAAGGTAGTCCCCCACCCGCGCATACGTGCACGGGCCTGACTGCGCTACGGGAGGCTTTCGCTCCCCCATATGCTGCACGTTCGCCTTAACAGTACTAGCAGTTAATAAAAGGGAACGATACAGTAAGAAGACCGGAACCATCCGCTCCCACGGTCTAGGGCACTAATCAGCGTACCGCTTGGTAGCTGCCGCCGAGTCGAAGACAGATGTTTTCCCCATGTTGTACACATGCAAAATAGCTGGAAACGCCAGCGTGAATCTGATTTGTTTTTGAAATAAAGTCGCACACACTGGCGTAAACTCCCTTCTCTTCGCGGTGACCAAGGCGGAATAGTCCTGGAATAGAAGCAGTTTGTTATTGTCCAGATTTAGCTGCCGGTGCCGACGGTATGCTTGCAGCAGTTGCTCTTTGTGGGCAAAATTGAGGATCCGCGCTATCACCACTCTGGGTCTTGGTCTGGACGCCATTTTCCCGCCAATGCGGTGAGCACGCTCGACTCGGACCTCCCCCACCAAAGAATCTAGGCCCAGAGCCTTCGGGAGCCATTGCTCTATCAAAAGCAGCAGCTGCTGATCAGTCGTGGTCTCTGGAACACCCACAAGGCGGATGTTGTTTCTGTGGGACCGATTTCATAAATCATCGATTTTATTTTGTAAGGCTTCCCACTTCGCCCGAGTGCTTTCGTGCTCCCTTGCCTGTCGTCCGTCATCGTCCTCGATGGCCGCTACTCTATGCTCCAGCTCCTCTATTTTCTGGCCCATTTCCAGCATCGACGCGCCCATGACCTCCAGTTTGGACAGTATTTGGTCGAATTTAGGATCGAGTTGCCTTACCACTTCCCTCGCCAGATCTTCAGTAGCAGACTCCACAGACTCTTTACTTGGCGAGGGGGGTTGTGTTCCCGCCAAGGCCGAGGCCCCAGGCCGAGCCACTCGCTCTTTCTCCTTCTCTTTCTCTTTTCGCGATGGAGGCAGCATTTCACAGCGTTTGGCAACCGGTTATGTGCAGCCAAATAGTGGAGTTGGGTCTCTCTTACCACCCGTGGCCGCTTCCCAGGGGCTAACCGATAAATTATTAGTAGATTTCTCGAGGCGGCCCCGGAGCAAGCGGAGACACGTGTTCACTCGCTCATGTGTCACGTGGAATCCTTATTTATTTATTTAAACAGATTTGTATACCACCTTATCCTTCAATCAAAGTGGTCACATCAGAATCAGAGGGTTACATTTAACAGTTGGAGGGTTACATTTAACATGAGGGTACTTAACAACACTTAGACAGCACAATTGGGGGGTTACATTTAATATGAGGGTACTCAACAATGTTATACCAGGAAGTCATAAATGCACAGGAGGGTCTCTTTCAATTGAAGACAGGTTCTACTATGAGGGGACATAGGATGAGGGTGAAAGGGGATAGACTCAGGAGTAATATGCGGAAATATTTCTTTACGGAAAGAGTAGTAGATGCATGGAATGGTCTCCCAGTGGAGGTGATAGAGATGAGGACCATATCTGAAGTCAAAGAAGCATGGGACATAGAGAATCTCTAAAGGAAAATATGGGAGTATTGTAATTGATATGGAAGGGCCGACTAGATAGGCTATCATGTTTCTATGTATTACAGTGTGAGAGTGTCACAGTGCATTCTGGGAGCTGTAGTTCTTCCCAGGAGGAACTACTGTGTGATAATATCACAGTCCTCTCTGGGAGCTGGAGCCCTTCCCTACAGGGATTATCTTAGAGTAGTTTTGCCTAATGGGTGAGTTTTGCACCTAACATGACAGCTGGGAAACTCACTTCTAAGCCAGGGTATGTGGAATATGACCTCAGTCTCTCAAATTTATTTATTTTATTTATTTATTTTTTATTTTATTTTAGCTGTATTTATATCTCGCTTTTCACCGGGTCAAAGCGGTCAATTGGGAGATACATTTAACACGAGGGGATATGACACACATACGCTAATACTTACAGGGAACATGGGCAATGGAGGGTTAAGTGGCTTGCCCAAGACCACAAGGAGTACCTATAGGACTAGAAATCCCAGTCCCTCCGGCCTGAGATTGCTGTCCCCAGGTGGGACTTGAACCCCTGGCTCTCCGGCCTGAAGTACCTTGTCCTAACCACTAGGCCACTCCTCCCAAATTTACAGGTAATGCATGATGTAGATAGAACAGGTAGGAGTAGTTTATCAAGCTTGTCACAACTAGTAAAATGGGAAAGATTACTGTATCTTTCTTCTACATATTATTGGTCTCTGACTGCACTTCTTGGTGATATGCTGGTAGCCCAATGGTGCCTGTGCTCACAGTGGACTCAGGCCACAGGCAGGCTGAGGGACAAAGTCAAGGTCAGCAACTGACTGGCAGCCTCATTAAACTGGTGGTAGAACTTGCACCACCTACAGGCGGGAATGCCTTTTCAGGCACCTGCACCACAAGTGACCCTGACCACAGATGCCTCCCTCCTGGGATGGAGAGTGCACTGCGAAGGCATATTCACTCAAGGCAGTTGGTCTCCGGAGGAGTCCCTCCTACAGATCAATCTCCTGGAACTCCGAGCAATCTTTTTGGCCCTACAAGCGCTCCACCACCGCCTACGGCATCTGTCAGTGTTGATCCAGATGGACAACCAGGTGGCCATGTTTTATATCAACAAGCAGTCCCACTGGGCTGGGCCCCAGACCTCCTGTCCCAGAAGGGGGGCTCACTCTTCCACCCCAATGTGGGGGTCTCTGACGCTAACAGCGTGGCTGCTGAAAGGGTAGCTTTGGCCCCTTTCAATCTTCCAGTGGAAGTCAAAGAGATCCTTATGACCTCCTGAAGCCCTCCACTAGAAGAACATATGCCTTTAAGTGGAGGAAGTTCTCTGTCTGGTGCGTGGAGCGAGAGGAGAATCCCTTCTCCTGTCATGTGCAGCTCGTTCTCCAGTACCTGGTGCACTTATTGTGCACCAGGCTAAAATCTAACTTGGTATGGGTGCACCTGAGTACCATAACTGCTCACTACCACCCCATCGAGGGGAAATCACTCTTCAGCTAGCCCCTGGTTTTTCAGATTCCTCTGGGGCCTCCTGCTAAGCCTGCTCTCTGCCCCCTGGTGGCGGAATGGGATCTCAAAGTGGTGCTCTCCCATCTCAACAGACTACCGTTTGAGCCCCTTGCCCCTTGCCACCTCAGGTACCTATCATGGAAAATGGCCTTCTTGGTGGCACTTACGTCCATTCGAAGAGTGAGCAAGCTCCAGGCCCTGGTGGCAGACCCGCCATACATGAGGTTCTATAAGAACAGGGTGGTGCTCCGCACACACCCCAAATTCCTCCCAAAAGTGGTATGTCCTTTTCACCTCAACCAAGAGGTAGTACTCCCCATCGTCTTCCCATGGCCTCACGCCGGCAAGGAGGAGCTGATCCTTCATACCCTGGATTGTGAAGGGACCTGTCCTTCTATCTACAGCAGACTCAGGCTCATCAGAAAGCTCCTCAGCTTTTTGTGTCCTATGACCCCAGCAGACTGGGGCTCCCCGTGTCGAAGCGAACTCTATTCGCTTGGTAGGCAGACTGTATTGCCTTCGTCTATGAGTGAGCTGGCCTCTCCCATGAGTACCGGATCACAGTGTATCAATTGAGGGCAATGGCCATGCCGGTGGCCAAACTCTGCTTAGTGCCGGTGACTGAGACTTGCAAGGCCGCCACATGGTCTTCTATGCACACATTCGCAGCTCACTACTGCCTGGAGAGCAAGTTCCACAGGGACAGTGCCTTTAGCCAAGTAGTAGTACGTAATATTCTCGTGGAGCAGGCAACTCCTGCCCTCTGACCCTTCTGTGTTCAGGCTACCGGAGTGATAGTGTCACTAGGACGCTAGGGTCTTGCAGAGTCTCTCAGTAGGGACTCACCTTCTTCAACTCACAGCTACCCAGTTGGGTGCCGGTGGTGCTGTCCTTGGGTCCTTGGCAGCCTGGAGCTAGGGAGTCCCATATGTGAGGGCTGACTTCCTGGAGAAAGCATAGTTACTCACCTGTAACAGATGTTCTCCGGGAACAGCAGGAATCAGTCCTCACAACCCTCCCTCCTCCCCTGGGAGTTACCTCTGTACATTACCTTATTTTTACAGCCATCTTAGCTATGTCATCTGACTGAGCAAGATGGCACCCTTAGGTAGAAAGCGGACCATGCATATACGGTAGCATTCCCAAAGGCTTTCTTTGAAAGCTGGAGAAATACTCTGCGTGGGTTCCATCGGTGTTGATGTCACCCATATGTGAGGACTAAGTCCTGTTGTTCCCGGAGAACACCTGTTACAAGTGAGTAACTACACTTTCTTTTCTAACCAGGTCCGTTAAACCTAGCAAAAACCTGGTTAAAATGTCAGGTTTTCAGGCCTATTTAACCTTTTTATTTATTTATTTGTAATATTTAGCTCACTTCTTTCCAAGGGAGATCAAGGCAATTTACATTCAGCTATAGTATACATTTTTGTAGGAGGTCTTTAGTTGAACTTCCACAGGTAATATGTTCCAAAGACTGGATGCTATGCAGCTAAAAACAGTATTATGGGATGCGCTGGGCGAGATCAGACTGCCAGGATTCACCACGCGGGGACAGGCGCCACCATTTTCCAAGATGGTGGACTGAGAGCGGGAGCTTGTAGGCAGTGCTCCCACTTGGAAAGATACCGGGAGGGGCTTCTAGGGCCGCTAGACCACGAGGTTAGTTTTGTTTTAAGTGGGATGGAGGGTGGGGGTTCTGGAGCCGCTAGACCACCAGGTTTGGTTTTTTTAAGTGGGACGGGGGTGGGGTTTTTTGGGGTCACTAGACCACCAGGTTAGTTTTTTTTTTAAGTGGGTTGGGGGGTGGTGGGATCAGGCTGCCAGATCACTAAGGAGTGACTTTCTGTCAGGGTACCGGTCCCCGACAGTATTTTGATGGCATCGAAGGCTTTCCCTGATGCCTCAATTGCCCCTGATGCCACCAAAATCCTGTTGGGGGCACACACTAGAGGTTTAAGCCATCTCTGACCCAGGCATAGAGATTGGTACTAAAGCTGGTTGTGAAATCCTCTATGCCTGTCTCTGCATCAGGCGGAGCAATCATTTGCATACCAGATTATCACATGCAACTCATTTGTCTGCAATTTAAATACATTTAAATACTCGAGGCATTAATTGGTCACTAGTTTTTCCGTCACCATTTATGCACACGTCTATCTCTTTTCTGCATTTGATGTTAGCTTAGATGTGCTTAAATGTGCCGTTTTTGGTGCTTAAAGGCTGTGCTAGTTTTCTGCATCAGCCTGAAAGTTAGCTGAGCAAACCAGCTGGATATTGATCTCTAAGTGATCTCTCTATTTTAAGAAGAGATAAGAGAAACACTTACGATGTGCCACGATTACCAAATGTTTCAAATACATCATAATATGTAATGCAGAATTTCAAAGACGAGAAAAATTAGGGATGAATTAGAGCCATAGAGCAGATTTAAGTTCCTTGGCACATAAAAGAATGGGAAAAGGTTACGCATATATAATACTTTCAACATGTTATAGCCATTGTAACGTTGCTGTGAATTCGTATAGAAGTGTTTTCAACAGTCCCTTCATTAGATTCTACTAATTTAGCATTTCTTAGGACCCTTGATGGCAGTAAAGGCATTAAGAATGGAATCCACCCTGCAGTGGACCATGTGGGGGTTCATGAGTGTGTTCCTGCTGTTAATGACTTGAAAGAGAAAATTGCCTCATCGCATAATGATAATTAAGTAAGAAAACTACGTTGGCTCATCAGCTTGTTAGATCTCTCATAAATGTGCTCTTAACATTGAAACAAAAATTCATTATATAATAATAATTTTAAAGAAACAATGGTCTTGGGTAATATTGTTTGTTCCCGTCTTACTGGTATTGACTTCCTCTGTAAAGACACATGTCACACAAGAAAGCTTATCTTAACGGTTTTATTTTCTCATAACGGTTTTATTTTCTCATTTTCTAGCAGAGAGTAGCTGTAATTAGCTGTAAACATGAAAAAACTTACCTTTCATGGGTGAATACAGCATTTTTGATTTTCCAGTGGTATCTTTCTTTGTTTCCATATAAAGAGTTTTGGAGCGTAGTTCCATGTGCAATAACCACAGTCGTCTAAAAAGTCTCTAACAGGAAGCTGTAAGTAAATCAAGCAGTCTGCTTGCTATGACACCTCTTCCAATAAGAAGAGCTCACTGTATAAAGGAAAAGCTTTTAGTTAGCCTATATACTGAAAAGATGGTAGTTATATGTGATTAAATAAAAGCTAAAGTGTAATCCAAAACAGAGACTTAAAAAGAAGGGAGAAAGTCTCAGCTCAATATAATGAAGCAAACCAATCTTAGCATACTTTTTATTCTGGTTTTAACATGCTGCTTACAGTATACTCTCATAGACAGACCTGCAAATAGAATACTTCCAGTGTAGGAAAGTGCTCCAAACTTAAAGCACTTTTTCACTTCACCTCTTAGTGCTGATTTCTAACACTAGCCCTAGATGTGAAGTAAAGATTTAATTTTAATTTAATTCAATGAAAGAAAATGGAAATAAAAACAAACAGAATGAGACCTGACTCCCCCAAGTTGAGGACCCATGGACAGGGAGATCAGGCCACTGATTCCCAGAACTCTAACCTAGGACCTCCAAGCCAGGGTAATTCTAAACCAGGACCTCCCAGCTAGACATCCTCTGAACTGGGTCTCCTAAGTCATTATGGTCTGGGGTCTTCTCCTCCACCAAACAATCTCCTCCCATCGCCTATCCTATCCCTGCCCACCTAACTATCCCCTAACCACCTCCTAACCCTCAAGCCATCCACCTAACTACCCCCACTCAAATTATAGCCCCTCTACATACTATTTAAAATGTAGCTTATCATCTTCTACAGTAGCCTTACCATTCTGTGGTACAGAAGTGTCCTTCCTTATTGACAGTGGTACTTCAGTAAATGTCCTTGCAAGTCATATCAGTCTTTTTTGTAGAAAACTGTTTTTGACCTTACCATTCAAGCAAGGAGCGGAAGACATGAAATCACGGCCACACTAGAGTAACTTGACAGAAGAAATTTTATTGAAGACCTTTGTAACTGGAGCCAATGTTCAACGAGTGGAGCTGTCAGAATCTTCCTTTTAATTCAAATTGTATGCTCTTGAACACGTTTCTTAACCTCTCTGACCATTTTGCCCAAGTAAAGGAGAGAGCAGGGGCAGATGATAATATAAATTGCATGTGTAGAACCAGTCTGTGCGATGTTCTAGCTTGTACTCTTTTTTAGTACATGGGTGTACAAAACAGTTCTTTAAAACCTTTGCATGATTACAAACAGAACAGCTACCACATTTATTTTTTATTATTTTTTTTTTAATCTTTTATTTATAGAATTTTATTTATTTATTTATTTTATTTAACAAGTTTTCTATACCGCCTTTTCCTTCAATCAAAGCGGTCACAAGAAATACAAAGGTTATAGGCAAGGGAAACAAACACAGTATAAACATAACAGTACAATGGTAATATAGGAAAAATAACAAGGGTTAACAATAAGGCAAATTAGTTAAAATAATTAAAATAAATATAATATATTTAGTCAATTGTTGATCCATATTGTTCAATGAAAAGTGTAGTTTTCAATTGTTTACGAAAGTCTTTTAAATCATCCAGTGAGCGTAAATCAGGAGGGAGAGAGTTCCAAATTAAAGGGGCGGCCAAAGCAATTGCTCTTTGTGAGGTACATTTGCATGATTTAGAGTAGTTTTTTGGGGTGCTGAGGGTGTTAGAAGTGGATAACCTTCTTGGTCTTTTGTTGATATCATGGAGTAAGAGGGCATGAAGGCTGATTGCAGAACTGTTGTGTTTCATTTTGAATATATTTATGATTAATTTATACTTTATGCGAAGGATTATTGGGAGCCAGTGGAGTTCTTTAAGGATGGGGGTAATGTGTTCATAATTTGAGGATCCATTGATGATTCTAGCTGCTGTATTTTGTGCCATTTGAAGTGGCTTGAGAGCATGCTTAGGCAGTCCATTGTAAATAGGGTTGCAGAAATCCAGAATGGGAGTAATGAGTGCCTGACAGACTGTTCGAAAGTGATCATAAGAGATAAGAGGCTTAAGTCGTCTAATTATCTTCATTTTGTAATACGCGTTTTTAACAGTTTTTCTTATATGAGAACGCAGGTTTAGCTTCTTATCGAGGGTTATTCCGAGGTATCTTACTTCGTCCTTAACTGGAATCTTTGTGTTGTTGCATGTAATGTAAGGTGGAGGGATAAAGCTGGTGTTTCTAGTTACAATAAGTGCTTCCGTTTTGTTCAGGTTTATTGCAAGGTTATTATTTATCAATTACAGCAAGAAAATAAAATTCCTTACAATGAATACAGTGAATGAAGAAAATTCAAACAACAAGATAATTAAAAAAAAAAGAAAAAATATCTATATCATGCACTGTATATAGTCCACAAGTTTGAGAGGAGGAGAATGGAAACAATCTAGCCAAAACAGAGACTTGGAAGATACTTATAAGAAATATCAAAAACATGAAACCAAAATGACAGGGAGGCCTCCGGAATACATATATGGAGGATAAAGATGAACTATAACCACCCATTACTCTGTTGGTGACAATACTGCAAGCCGGGCATTAATAAATTTATTCAAATCCATAGGATCCGAAAAAATATACTTAACACCATCAATAAGGACCAAACATCTACAGGGGAAACGGAGAGAAAGAAAATACCCCCAATACTTAACACCCCAGGTTTATACTGGAGGAACTGTTTCCTCCGCCTTTGAGTATCTTTAACCAAATCAGGAAACATAGATATTCTGAAACCAAGAAATGTATCCAATCTTTTCTTAAAGAACATTTTCAACAACCAGTCCTTGTCAATAACCAAGGCACATTGAACCAAAAGCGTTGAGGCAGTAGGAGTAGTAGCGTCACGCCCGGTATTCTCCAGTAGGCCAGTCACATCCAGAACTTCAAAATTAACAGTAGAGACAGGTATAGATGCCTCAGCTTTTTTCCGAGTAGGTAGATAATATACCTTACTAAGAAGTGGAATCAAGTCAGGAGAAACTTTCAAAATCTCCATAATATAGCGTTTGAACATGTCTACGGCCGATACTTCTGGGAGACGAGGAAAATTCAAAACCCTAACCCTCTGGTGGCATTTTCCAACACCTCCAGCTTATATTTTAAGATGGCATTCTCCTTCACCAAGGCCGAAGACACGTCTGAAACAGTATCTAGCTGAGAACGGAAAGTAGTATGCTCAGTCTTAATCTGCTCACAAGTAGATACAACAGACTGGATATTTTCCACATTTTTCTGGATGTTAACAGCATTCTCCTGGATCCGAGTAGACAATGCTACAGTCTGAGAATTCATGGAAGAAGAGAGGTTAGCAATAGCGTCCCAAATCACCTCCAGCGTAAATACCTTGGGGCGAATGAGAGGAGGTAGTTCCGGTAAAAGAGATGACTCCAAATGCAAAGATGAACTATCCAACAGAGTATTCAGCTCCAAACTGCCGCCCGAAGTCTCACCAAGGCTATCGGGAGTCAAAGAGGACGTACTCACAGAGCGTGCCCTCACCTCAGCCGGCACCCCCACCCCGGGAGACACCGGCGTCACACAAGCTGAGGCGGGCTCTGAGGCAGCGGGGCGTGGTGGAGGCGTCCTCACCACAGGAGAGAGAGATGTATCAGCATCCGACGGAAGCGTCTGATCCTCTGCAGTCGGCGCTTCCAAGCCGGCTCAAATCTCCTGTACCTTCTCCGGAGGAATTTTAACAAAGCGGTCCATGGGACCCGAACTGGGCTGTTGAGGTGCGGAGGGAGCAGCCCTCAACTTTTCCTTTCTCTTAGGCATAGAGCTCAAAGAAACGCTACCGCAGCCATCTTGGAATTGACTCCTCCCCCCTTCACAGCTACCACATTTATAATGTCCTCTTGTCCATTGTGGATTGTCATGTGCTGGAGGCATAAAGGAAGAAACTAACGTGTCCGCTAGATTGAGTTCTATGTTATAGGCCATGACCAGCCGTTTACAGAAAAACATGGACGTGTTTGTAAAATATGCCAATGATTCTTCAAAATTTTCTGAATACGTGAGGAAAGATGAGAAAACCGAATGATACCAACATATTCGTCGTCAGAAGTTTTATTTTTAGGCAAAAGCAAATCATGTCTTAAAGTGGATTGAGCATGTCTAAAACCATTTTTTATGCAGCCAATGAGTAACCTCTTACAGTAATCTCTTGGCCATGTCATAGGACTAAGTATTGAACTCTGTCATATCTATGCATAATCGGAACCTGTGTCTTTTGGGGAAACTGCTAGGTACGTATCACCTAGATTGGCCACTGTTGGAAACAGGATACTGGGCTTGATGGACCTTGGTCTGACCCAGAATGGCATATCTTATGTTCTTATGTTCTTAATCTACAAAGTCTCAGAAACTGTGAGATAGGTAGGTTTTTTTTTTAAGTTGGCTACTGAGGAGCCTATTGCAATCTGTAGGTTTCTGAAAAATGGTAGTATGAAAACCAGATGGTAATTTTTTGATAAGGATATTCAAAAAGGGATTTTTTTCTAAATCAAACTGCATTTTGAATTTAAGATTAGGATCAAGGAGATTAAGCCAGTCATAAAAGTGTGTCAGTTGATTAGTGCCACCATGGTACCAGATAAAGCTATATGTGGCTGAATTTGAGGAGTCCTTTCTTAAAGTTTTTTTCTTTTTCATCCTATGTCATTTCTTGGAAAAGATATATAGATGACATTTTTATTTTATGGAAAGGAAACACTAATCAGCTGACACACTTTTATGACTGGCTTAATCTCCTTGATCCTAATCTTAAGTTCAAAATGCAGTTTGATTTAGAAAAAAATCCCTTTTTGGATATCCTTATCAAAAAATTACCATCTGGTTTTCCTACTACCATTTTTTGGAATCCCACAGATTGCAATAAGCTCCTCAGGTGTGATAGGTAGGTTTTTTTTTAAGTTGGCTACTATGAAAACTATCTCACAGTTGTCCTTCTCCCTTCCTCCTTTTGACCTTACCATCAACAGAAATTTTCATTTATGGGAGTACCACACCATTAAAATGACATTTTAGAAGGGATGTCTAGGATGAATCTGGGATGTCCAGAACAGAATGTCCAAAAATCCAGGGCAGTGGTAGCAGTGAAGGAAGACACATGTAAGTGCCTTCTGAAATTGCTCTGTCTCCACCCTGAAAAAGGAACATTTTAGTAACTGGTTCTGGAGATGAGCTCCACACAGATAGCAAGATGGGGAAGGGGATGGGTTAGGCTATTTCACAAATGTAGATGTCCCCAAATTGTATGCTTGCAGAAGTGGGTACTTGGAAGTCCCGGCTGGGGTGGTTCAGAAGAGAGGCAACTATGTTACGTTCTGGCCTGCTATTTCAGATACTCTGATGTATGGTGGCAGGCCAGTAATATATTTGGAGTATATATTTTCATGCAAGTCTTTTGGCCTGGAAATATTAACTGTAGTGATGAACGTGCATTTTGCTCTTCCCCCTGGAAGCATTGCAGCCATGAAACAAGCACTTTTTTGTACCTTATTTGTGGTCAGGAGCAGGTATAGGCATGGATGTCTCAACAACCAGGATCAGACATGTTTGTGCCATTCTGAAATTGCAGCGTGACATGCATCCCCCTTCCTCCTCCCAAGGCATGCCTCCACCACACCCCCGTGCTACATGGATGTTCTTGTGCTGGGGACATCTATTACCCAGCTTCCTAAAATGGCTCTGGGGACATCTCCATGATTTGCAAATCTAAGTGCCCATTGTTAGACATTCAACTCACGAATAGGGCTTCTAAAATGACCCCCTTTCTATTCATGGTACCTTTATAGACTGCCTCACGTTTCAAGGCCTCTTCATTCCAGCTACCTTTCAAATAATTATGGAATTGGCAGAAAATTTACAAAGCAGAAAAACTACTGAATATCTTGGTTTGGTCAAACTACTTGATACTGTAGGCTATTCTGAGAAGAGTCACACTGATTCTCAAATTCAAAATATTGTACTGAAATATAAAGGCCTCTTTCATCAATCCAGTAAACTTAGGAATAAACAGGTTCATCTCCACAATGACCCAACTGTTATTCCAATTGTTCAGCTGCATTGTTGCATACTATTTCTTATTTGTCAGCATGCAAAGAGAGAACTGGACCTTTTAAAACAGTTGGATAGCATAGAAAAGTTAAATGGTACCTATCGCGGTAGTTTCAAAGTCTAAAGAATCCATTATCATTTGTATCTGTATAAATATGCATCAACCTAATGAAGCCATCTTAAGGGAGCATTACATATCAATTAGAGTTGATGATATTGTTCACTGCTTAAACTAAGTTTATTTCAGCAGGTTGAATATAAATAAAGATAGAATCATTTAGACATGTGTGGAGCTACTTGCTATACTACTACATTCTCAACACATGTTGGACTTAGACAATCTAAATATCTTTCTTTTGGCATTTTCAGTTGCAGCTCAAATTTTCCAGATATAATTTGACAGGTGATTCAACATGTTCCTACTGCCATGAATTACGGTGATGATATTCTCATTCATGGGTCTGTCAACAATAATAATGCACTTAAGGCTGTCCTCCAAGTTATGGGTGACTACAACCTGTCTTTCCATAGAGGCAAATACGGCTTTCTTCAGATGACAGTTACATTCTTAGTCACATTTTCTCCAAAGATGGCATCAGCCCAGATCCTGTGAAACTCACAGCATTACAAGAAGCACCTCAGCCACTAAATACATCAAATGTTAAATCTCCCCTTGATATTGTATGTTACCGTGTTTCCTTCATTCAAGAGTTTCCAACCATCAATGCTCCACTGCGATAACTTACGCATAGTAATGTTCTATTTCAATGGACATTAGCTCATGCCAAGTCATTTACTGAAATTAAGGCAGCTATTGCCTAAGCTCCCCATCATGTCATACTTTAGTCCTAATATAGTAACATAGTATATGATGGTAGATAAAGACCAGTATGGTCCATCAAGTCTGTCCAGCAAGGCAGCAAGAGTAGGTGCACCTGCCACTCCATGCAGGTCACCCATCCACACCTTTTTGTTTAGGGGGTGTACCCACTACTCTTTGTAGGTCACCCCTATTTGTTGAGACATAAGAGATAGTTATAGTTATGTTTATTTTGATTTTACCCTGTTGCTGTAAAGGGATCCACTGTGTCTGTCCCATGCCATTTTGAATTCTGTCACTGTATTTGCCCCCACCACTTCCATCGGGAGGGCATTCCACGCATCCACCACCCTTTCAGTGAAAAAGTATTTCCTGACGTTGCCTTTCAGTTTACCCCCTTGCAGCTTCATGTTATGACCTCTAGTTTTACAGCTTCCCCATCTTTGGAAGAGGTTTGTTTGTTCATTAATACTCTTTTAAGTATTTAAAGGTCAGAATCATATCTCCCCTGTCTCTCATACATCTTCTGACACAGGCTGCAAATGATTTTGGTTGCCTTCCTCTGAACTGTTTCCAGTCTTTTTATATCCTTTGCGAGATACAGTCTCCAAAACTGAACACAATATTCCAAGTGAGGCCTCACCAGTGACTTGTACAATGGCATTAGTACCTCTTCCTTTCTGCTGCAACCCAGCATCCTTCTGGCTTTTGCCACCACCTTGTCACACTCATCATCTTGAGATCCTCAGAAACAATCACTCAGAGGTCCTTGCACAGCATCCTCTTGCCCCTTATTGCATACAAATCCCTTGGATTTCTGCTTTCCAAGTGCATGACACTACATTTCTTCACATTGGTCTAATGCTTGGCAGTTAAGATTTATTCTTCCAGCTTTTGTAGATCTTTCCTCATGTTATCTACTCCCTCAGGGGAGTCCACTCTGTTGCAAATTTTCGTGTCATCTGCAAAATGACAGACTCTTCCATTCAGTCCTTCAGCAATATCACTCACTAACACATTGAATAGTACCGGTTCCAGGACCGAACTCTGGGGCACACCGCTAATCACCATCCTTTCATCCAACTTGCATCTTCAACTTTGATTGTTGGCTTGGGCACTGTTCTTGCTAAGACAGACAGTGCTGGTCAAGACCAGCTTATCTCCTTTGCTAGTTGTACTTTTTTCTGATGTGAAGCAACATTATTCTCACTGTAAAAAAGAGATACTTGCTGTTGTTTTAAAATATATCTGTATGGAGTTCAGTTCACCATGATCAAATCATTAAGCTCTTATTTTGTCACTCAGAAATCCGAAAGCTTAACCGCATAATCTTATTTCAAGACAGGGATTTTGCTTACAAGCTTATGACTTCACAATAGTTCACAAACCTGGCAGAGTCCAATCCTTTAAATTATTTATCTTGTCACCTGATAATGCTCTCATCCATCCACTTCTTCGGTAGTGAAAGATTATATGCATTAGGTAGCATTCAGTGCAGCTCCTAAATACATTATGCTTTCCCAGATCAAAAAGGCTTCTGAAACAGATGCATTGCTCGAACTTGTATGCCACTGTCTACATATCAAAAATAGCTTTGACTCTGCAATATACCCAGAAAGACTAGTCTGTTCAAATGTAGACCACAGTTCATTGAAATGCCCCAAAACAAAAAACAAAAAACAAAGAATCTTTGGATGCTAACGTGGTCTCAGTACCGAGGGAAAGGAACAGAAACTTCTGATCCTAACCCAAACTTCACATCAATGACCACAATCTCATAGCAACCAATTTTTCAACGATATTTCTAAAATGGCATTCCAAACAACAATGAAAAAAATCGCTTAGCTTGTCGTGGTCGGGCTTAAACTCCAACCCGTAGTCAATGGCATAAGTTCCTCCACTTTCCCGACGCTAACCAGCGCTAGGCGTTTCGCCATTCAAGGTTCTTCAGGGGAAACTAAGCTTTTTATCATTGACACGCTAGCGTTCCCATCACAGACTTCTGCTGAACTGCTAAACGGAAGCAGTTCAGCAGAAGTCTGTGATGGGAACGCTAGCGTGTCAATGATAAAAAGCTTAGTTTCCCCTGAAGAACCTTGAATGGCGAAACGCCTAGCGCTGGTTAGCGTCGGGAAAGTGGAGGAACTTATGCCATTGACTACGGGTTGGAGTTTAAGCCCGACCACGACAAGCTAAGCGATTTTTTTCATTGTTGTTTGGAATGCCATTTTAGAAATATCGTTGAAAAATTGGTTGCTATGAGATTGTGGTCATTGATGTGAAGTTTGGGTTAGGATCAGAAGTTTCTGTTCCTTTCCCTCGGTACTGAGACCACGTTAGCATCCAAAGATTCTTTGTTTTTTGTTTTTTGTTTTGGGGCATTTCAATGAACTGTGGTCTACATTTGAACAGACTAGTCTTTCTGGGTATATTGCAGAGTCAAAGCTATTTTTGATATCTATACACTCTGTGCAACTTGGGGCCATTTAGTTAATTTGTGTGCCACTGTCTACAGACAGGGAATTGGTGAACTTCACTTCCTACTTTTCCTCCAGGCAACCTTCAAGATCTAATCCTATTCAGAAAACACAGAGCTCTTCTGAATGTTCATGATACCTTCATTTTATTGAAAGAAACCAAAATTGTAATTCCTGCTGCTCTAAGAGAACAAGCCTTCTAGCTAGCTTATAGGATTCATTTTGGCATGGAGCCTGACTATGAACCTTCTGGATGTCTTTTGTGTTCTCAGATAACAAAGAAGTCTCAGAGGTTGTGAAGAACAGTGCAAAAAGATTTTTGCTGCAACTAAATCTGATACATCATCATCTTTGTTGGTGGCATCTGTCTCTATGTCCCAAGGAAATGCACTGATTGCTGAGGGCACATCAACATTGAGAGGATGCCAGTCTCACTCAGTGTTGAGTATCAATAGGGACCATACCAAGGTAGAAATGCACCCTGTGTGACTAATGAATCTGGTGCCCCCTCCATCCCAGCCACATGCAGTAACTCATTCTTTTTGAGCTTCCTGAAAGTCCAGGGTTGATACCTGTGCCGTTTCTGTACTTGTACCCTGTGTGGCAGTACTACTCGCACAGCCCTTGGTATAGCCCTGAATAGGGTCCATCAGGAGTGGTAATCCATCGAATTCCAACCAAAGAAGAGAGGATTTGTCCTTGATGTCATAAATGTCTAGGGCCCATGACGCCGAATGCCAGGTGGAGGTCGAGGTGCTTTGGCTAATCAGCTCATTAGAGAGTGAATTTTTTTTTTGAGCTGTGACATGAGGACTGCTCATTCTCCTTAGTACTGGAGGGGCCATGATAATCTTCCAGGGGCTGGGACTAGACTGCCAAAACTTCCTAAAAGATTCAGGAGCCACTAGCCGAAAGATTCAGAAGCCAATAGCAAAAAGGGACTGCTAGAGCTGGAACTAGATCTGTACTTGTGAGTATTTATCTTCTAGAATATACTTTAAATCTTGGGGAACAAGGGCATTCTTTGGGTTAAAGCTGATAAATCTGTGTATTTTAGAATTTAGTGTTTTTGCTGAGTCAGTCAGGTCTTAGCATCACCAGAGAGCTTTTCATTTAAATCAAATCAGAGTATAGCTTAGCATACAAGCAGAATAGTCTCTGAGTACAAAGAAATAAACTTGTTTCTAGTGACCTTTACAAAGAGGCCTTCCAGTAAGGAGACAAAAGATCTGGTAAGTTGTCTTAATCAGCTGTTAAAGACAAATGACAGTTCAAAGGGGCAATTTGAAAGGTCCCCCATTATCAAACCAAGGGCTGCGCGAATCACCCAGGATATTGGTAAGACTTTACCTTAGAAGCACAGGTCAGGGTACTGTGTAGCAAGTCAGCTTTTATTAAGTCTTCTTTCCCTCCCACTCACCCCAGGGCTGATCTTAGCTTTATAGGCTCTTAAACCTATTAAGGAGGTGCCCATATTCACTTTCAGGTGCAGCTGGTTTTCCTCATCAGGAATACAATAATTAAGGAGTTGAGATTAATTAATCTTGAGGTGAAAAAGTCCATTAAATGTATTAGGTATAGTTGTATTAGTATAAGTATCCCCAGCAAACCTAAGTAAGTAAACAACTTAAATACCTTAACAAAACCTTAAAAATAAAATGCAGACAGCAGTCCAGCAGCGAGATGGGAGCTATCTAGTCTTTTGCATTGAGTGTCACATGTATGATTTTCTCCCAGTTGGTGAGGGTTCTTATGTGTGTACTAGGTGCAAAGAGGTCTTTGCTCTCAGGGAACGAGTCTGATCTCTGGAGGCTAGAGTAGCAGACTTGGAGGACTTAAGGAAGACAGAGAGGTATATAAACGAGACCTACAGGTACGTAGTACTGAGTCCCTATCCAGTCTGGTGGCCTCCCTGTTGCCATGGAGGAGAGAGGTCACATGACAGGAGAACATCACCCTGGTGTGGCAAAAAGTGATCTTGTAGCTAAACTAGATGATGTGAAACCCTCTCACACTGAGGTGGTTTCTCCAGGGCCATGTGCTCATGAGGGAAAGGTTAGGACAGCCATTATAGTTGCTGATTCAATCATTAGGCATGTAGATATCTGGATGGCTCGTGGACATGAGGATCACCTGGTAACAAGTCTGCCTGGGACAAAGGTAATGGACCTCATGTGCCAGTCACACAAGGTTTTAGAGGAGTCTGTTCTCTTGATACATGTTTGTACCATGACATAGGGAAATGCAGTAGGGAGGTTCTGAAGGCCAAATTTAGGCTTTTAGGTTGAAATCCAGAACTTCCAGGGTAGCATTCTCAGAAATGCTTCCTGTTCCACCTGCAGGAACCAAAAGACAGGCAGAGCTCTGGAGTCTCAATGCGTGGATGAGATGTTGGTGCAAGGAAGAGGGTTTGGGATTTGTTTGGAACTGGGCAATATTCTGGGGAAAGGAAAGACTTTTCCAAAGGGATGGGCTTCACCTTAACTGGGATGGAACCAGGCTGCTGGCATTAACCTTTAAAAAGGAGATAGAGCAGCTTTTAAACTAGATAATAGGGGAAAGCCGACAGTCCTCTGTTCCTCCTCTCCTCAGAGTATACATATTTAGTTCTTGGAGTCTCTTTTCATATGTCTTCTGGCGCAGGCTCCAAATCATTTGGTCGCCTTCCTTTGAATTGTTTCCAGTCTTTTTATATTCTTTGTGAGATATGGTCCCCAAAACTGAACACAATATTCCAAGTGAGGCCTGGTACAGTGGCATTAGTATCTCCTCCTTTCTGCTGTTAATTCTTCTCTGTATGCAACCTAGCATCCTTCTGGCTTTGGCCACCACCTTGTCACACTGTTTAGTCTTTTTTTTTCCCCCCTTTATTTATTAATATAAAGAAACATACAAATCAAAAAGGTAACAACTAATTGGGAACAATATCCCAACTACAAGCAAAGGTAATACAATTATAGGTAGACCACATTCAGGAGAAGCTAAACACATTCAATACATTTTTGAGAATCTCTGACCAGCCGACCACCCCAAGCCAAGGAGAAAGAAAAAGAAAACAGAAAAAAGGAAAAACAAGAGAAAAAACAAGAGAAGAGGGACACAAAACCTAACCTTTCCCTTTCAAAAAATCTAACAATTGATCTACCTCAGAAAAAACATAACGAACTCCCTGATAGATACATTAAAAAGCATATACTATCTCCAAAGAGCCCAAAACATATGCGCCAAGATGGTCACTAAAGCTAATCTAACAGACCACGTGACCCCAATTCTCCTAGACTTACACTGGCTCCCTATAAACAGCCGAATAAAATATAAAATCCTCCTAACTACTTTCAAAATCGTCAACAACATCTCCCCAACACAACTATCCACCCTAATACACCCTCCACCAGATACTAGATCACGCAGACAGAACGCAACCCACTCCCTCAACATAAAAACAAATTTTAGAAAAACCAAAGCGACAACAAGTGACAGGGCATTCTCCTTCGCTGCCCCCACCCTCTGGAATGAAATACCATTAACACTCCGCATGATAAAAGACCTTCACCAATTCAAAAAAGAATTAAAAACCTACCTCTTTACAATACACTTTGAAATCCCCTACCAACAAAGAACTTCGCCAATACAATCACAGAAACACATACACTGTACCCAAGACAGAACAAATCACTAACACAGGAAAAATTCACTAACCCCACTAACCCCACACAACCCGCTAACGAACCACTCAAACAGTTGACTATTTTCACCACTGTAACTGTAACTAACTAAGATGCGCTCCATGTATATAACTTGTAAATAGTTTGAAAAGCTCTGTTATAGTTAATGTTCAAAATATGTTCAAAATGTTGTTCAAAATTTGTTCAAAATATGTTCCCTGTAAGTACACCTGTACATAGTTAAAGCATAATGTTCCCTGTAAATGTATACAGAAGTATACAATTGTTCTGTTTAATGTTCAATGTAAACCGCCCCTGATCTCTGGAAGGAGCGGTATAGAAAAGACTGTTAAATAAATAAATAAATAAATAAATAAATGTGGCATTTACATGGAAACCGTAAGTAAAATAATGCACCAAGAGCCAACACATGCGGGCGAACTTCCAAAAAGGCCTTTCGCCGTCGCTGTGTGGCCCTGAAAACATCAGGAAAGATCTGAACACACTGGCCACAAAATTTCTCAGATTTCTTCTTGAAATAAGCACGAAAGATTCTCTGTTTATCTAATTCAGAGGCAACCGTATTTTGAATTTCCCCAAAACGCATTACCTAGCACCTGATATCCTTTTTTATAAATATTTGAAGGATGTATTGTTAATTTCTGACTCTATTTCTTTTTCAAATATCTATTATATTTCTTCTAAACTAAATGCAGTAGAGGAAAAAGGTGTTGGGGGGGGGGGCACAAGGCGGCCCTCAAGATTTGCCTTCTTTAAATATATCTAATTTTTTAGAGTCCTCGCAGGATGAGATTCCTATAAGGGCGACTTTGTTAGTTACGGTTGCCTCTGTTTAGTCATTTTGAGATCCTCAGAAACAATCACTCTTAAGGTTCTTCTCCTGGTCCGTGCACACCAACCTATTGCCCCATATCTCATACAATTCCCTTGGATTTCTGCATCCCAAGTGCATGACACTACTTCTTCACATTAAATCGTAACTGCCAAGCATTAGACCAGGGGTCTCAAACTCAAATTGCTTTGAGGGCCGAATGAGGACTTGTAAAGTAACCCGGGGGCCGCATAAGACACGGGCCTCATTTGCATAAGGGGCCTCATTTGCATAAATATTTGCATAATGTTGCATAATGAGTGCATGGATAAAGAAAGACTAGAAAATTTCTATATTACTATAATCCAGTGCCAACCGCCAGGCACATTAGGAACTACTACTAACACTGCCCATTTGAAACCCATAGCAAACCCCCCGTATCATAACAGCACTACCAGGACTCACAAAGCACCAGACCCTACCTATCAAAAGGCAACACTGCAAATATTAAATCAATACATTTCAGAGAACAATACATGACCTACTGGGAAAAGAGAACAAGTAGCAATGTCAAATAGGAATTACACAGAATACCTCAGCACTGTAGAAATAAAACTATAAATAATTTCTTGTACCAAAGCACAGACATTAATGATGCACATTTCCCAGAGCTGACATATTCCAGTTAATAAATTCAAAATAAAGAGATATTTTTCTACCTTTTGTGCATTTTTTTTCAGTTGCAATTGCTCCAGCCACTTCTGGTTTCTTCGTGTCTTCTGCTATCTCCATCGTCTGCTGTCCATTTGTCCTTCTTCTCTCTTCTAGTTTTTTTCCATTCTCTCTCTCTACATCTGCTTTAACATACTAATCTTTCTCCTTTTGCTCTTTCCTCATTCCTATTTCATCCACTCAAATTTTACCCCTCCATCCTCAATCCCCACTTACTCTCCCAATACCTGGCCAATTGTAGATTTGTCTTCTCTTCCAGACAAAATATTTTTCCCCTCTCCATTTCACTTTCCCAGCTCCATCCCATTCTAATCCTCCCCCAACATCAGCTCCCTTCTAGTTCCAGGCCCACCCAGCATCTGCTCCTTTCTAGTCCCTGCATCAGTCCATTTCCAGTCCTATCCTAGCCTCACCATCAGCCCATTTCCAATCCTAGCCCCCCATCAGCCCATTTCCAATCCTAGCTCCCTCCCCTCACAGCCCATTTCCATTCCAAGCCCCCCTCCCATCAGCCATTTGCAGTTCAAGCCCCCCTTCCACTCAGCCCATTTCCAGTCCTAGCAACCCCCCCAGCCCATTACCAGTCCTAGACCCCCCATAGCCCATAACCAGTCCTAACCTCCCCATAGCGCACTTCCAGTCTTACCCCCCCATCACCCCATTTTCAGTCTTACCCCCCCCATAGCCCATTACCAGTCCTAGTCCCCCCCATAGCCCACTTGCAGTCGTATCCCCCATCACCCCATTTTCAGTCTTACCTCCCCTCATAGGCCATTACCAGTCCTAACCCCCCCATCAGCCCACCTCCAGTCCTAACCCCCATCACCCCATTTTCAGTCCTAGCCCCCACCATAGCCCATTACCAGTCATAACCCCCCCTGCCAATAGCCCACTTCCAGTCCTAACCCCCATCTGCCCATTTCCAGTCCTAGCCCCCACCATAGCCCATTACCAGTCATAACCCCCCCCTGCCGATAGCCCACTTCCAGTCCTAACCACCATCTGCCCATTTCCAGTCCTAGCCCCCACCATAGCCCATTACCAGTCATAGCCCCCCCTGCCAATAGCCCACTTCCAGTCCTAACCCCCATCTGCCCATTTCCAGTCCTAGCCCCCACCATAGCCCATTACCAGTCATAACCCCCCCTGCCAATAGCCCACTTCCAGTCCTAACCCCCATCTGCCCATTTTCCAGTCCTAGCCCCCACCATAGCCCATTACTAGTTATAACCCCCCCAGCCCATTACCAGTCATAACCCCCCTGCCAATAGCCCACTTCCAGTCCTAACCCCCATCTGCGCATTTCAAGTCCTATCCCCCACCATAGCCCATTACTAGTGATAAACCCCCCCCAGCCCATTACCAGTCATAACCCCCCCTGCCAATAGCCCACTTCCAGTCCTAACCCCCATCTGCCCATTTCCAGTCCTAGCCCCCACCATAGCCCATTACCAGTTATAACCCCCCCAGCCCATTACCAGTCATAACCCCCCCCCTCCCCCCTCTGCCAATAGCCCACTTCCAGTTCAGTCAGCCCCTCCATAGCTCATTACCGGCCAACAAAAAAACCCCCAAAACCCTGGCTTCTGCTGCTGCCGTTGCCGCCGTGGCAGCAGCAGAATCAATTGTCAAATTAAAAAAAAAAACTGACTTCTGCTGCTCAAGCAGCTGTCCTGCGGCCCCTTTCCCTCTGCCCGGAGATCCGACTCTGCTCTATCAGCGGCGTGCTTTTCAAGCCGCGACAAGAGTATTCCCCTCTCGCGCGGTTTTTCAAGCCGCGCGAGAGGGGAATACTCTCTTCGCGGCTTGAAAAGCACGCCGCTGAGAGCAGAGTCGGATCTCCGGGCAGAGGGAAAGGGGCCGCAGGACAGCTGCTTGAGCAGCAGAAGTCAGTTTTTTTTTTAAATTTGACAATTGATTCTGCTGCTGCCACGGCGGCAACGGCAGCAGCAGAAGCCAGGGTTTTGGGGGATTTTTGGTTTTCCGCCGTCGCGGGCCGCACAAAGTTGTCTCGCGGGCCGCATGCGGCCCGCGGGCCGCGTGTTTGAGACCCCTGCATTAGACCATTCTTCCATCTTTTGTAGATCTTTCCTCATGTTATCCACTCCCTCAGGGGAGTCTACTCTGTTGCAAATTTTCGTGTCATCTGCAAAAAAGACAGATTGCACTCTATGTTAAAGAGGGCATTGTGTCACACAAGATTAAAGTTTTATAGGAACCAAAATACACTGTAGAATCTCTTTGGATAGAAATTCCATGTAAAAAGGGGAAGGCAATGGCAGTGGCAGTGGGGGTATATTATCGACCGCCTGGCCAGAATAAACAAATGGATGATAAAATGCTCAAAGAAATCAGGGAAGCTAATATAAGTTACAACACAGTAATAATAATGGGTGATTTCAATTACCTTGATATCAACTGGGTCAGTGTCACTGCAGGACATGCTAGGGAGATAACGTTTCTAGATGTAATAAATGACTACTTCTTGGAGCAGTTGGTTCATGATCTAACAACAGGGGAAGCCATTTTGGATCTAGTCCTTAGTGGAATGCAAGATCTGGTGCAAGAGATAAGTGTTTCGGGCACTTGCAATAGTGATCATAGCATGATCATGTTTGATTTAATAAATGGAGGAAGGACTGCAAGGAAATCCACAGTACTACCTTCTAACTTTCAAAAGGGAGACTATGATAAAATGAGGAAAATAGTTAAGAAAGAATTAAAAGGAGCAGCTGCAAAGGTTAAAGATTTACATCAAGCATGAGTGTTGTTTAAAAATACTATCTTGTAAAAGTTGAAGGAAGTCCAAAAAACTGCCAGCATGGTTTAAAGGTGAGGTCAGAGAGGCTGTGTAGTTAAAAAAGCATCTTTCAGGAAATGAACAAAGGAGCCAAATGAAAAATGGAAACAACATCAGTACTGGCAAGTTAGATGCAAAGCATTGATAAGGCAGGCAAAGAGAATTTGAAAAAGAGCTTGCTGTGGAAGCAAAAACGCATAATAAAAACTTTTTCAAGTACATTTGTATCAAAAAACCTGAGAGAGTCAGCTGGACCATAACTAGGGGCATGCCTGACCGGCTTTGGGCTCCCCTTGCACTCCCCACCCCCTTTTCATCTTTTTCTCTTTCCTCATGCAACAAAACAGGCCTGATCCTTATTTTGTAACAACCGCTTTTATTGGTGGATCTTGACGGCCACAGCACGCGGGTACAAGTTATTGCACATAGTACACTACTCTGCATTTATATAGCGCTACCAGTTGTACGCAACACTGTACAGTACAGATATGTAAGAGACAGTCCCTGCTCATCAGAGCTTACAATCTGGTCAAGAGAAAACACACAAAACATACAAGTACAGAAGGTGTAGGCAGGGGTGGAACAAGGGGGAGAAGAGGAGATCAGGTGAGTCAAGATCCAAAAGCAGCAGCAAAGAGTTGAGCTTTCAACCTGGACTTGAAGAGAGCCAGAGAAGGTGCCTGGTGTACAGACACAGGTAGTTTGTTCCAAGCATAAGGTGCAGCAAGATGAAAGGGGCGAAGTCTGGAGTTAGCAGTAGGAGAGCGGGGCATAGATAGAAGCAGTTTGTTGGAAGAGCGGAGTTCCCGAGGAGGGTTATAAGGAGAGATAAGCGATGAAAGGTACTGAGGAACCGCAGAGTGAATGCATTTATAGGTCAGCAGGAGAAGTTTGAATTGGAAGTGGAAGCGGATAGGGAGCCAGTGAAGTGACCTGAGAAGAGGTATAATATGGGCATGACGAGGCTGGCGGAAAATTAACCGCGCAGAAGAGTGTTGAACAGATTGATGGGGAGAGAGATGACTTAGAGGGAGACCAGCAAGGAGCAGGTTACAGTAGTTGAGACGGGAGGTGACTAAGGAGTAGACAAGCGTTTGAGTAGTGTGTTCAGAGAGGAAGGGGCGGATTTTGCTAATGTTGTAGAGAAAGAAATAGCAGGTTTTGTCTATGAGTTGGATGTGTGTGGAGAAAGAGAGAGAGGAGTCGAAGACTACCCCAGATTGCGGGCCGAGGAAACAGGAAAGATTACAGTTATCCACAGAGATTGAGAAGGGAGGAAGAGGAGGGAGGTTGTAGGGGGAAAGATAAGAAGTTCAGTCATGGCCATGTTCAACTTCAGGCAGCGGTGAGACATCCAGGTAGCGACGTCAGAAAAGCAGGCAGAGATCCGGGTCTGGATTGCTGGGGAGATTTTGGGCGTAGAGAGGTAGATCTGGGAGTCATCAGCATACAGGTGGTACTGAAAGCCATGGGAAGAGATAAGCGCCCCAAAGGACTGGGTGTAGAGAGAGAAAAGGAGCAGACCCAGAACAGATCCTTGGGGTTGTGGTGTAGAAGGTCCCTCAGATCCCTTAGAGAGTGATAAAATGCAGGATTCAGCTTCAGTGAAGGGAAGTAAACAAGTGCACATGCTTCCTGGTTTCCAGGGAAACCACAAGCAAAGCAGTTTAGAGGAGAGGAAAGCATGTCCCTATTGCAGTTCAGCTCAGCAATCACAGCTAAGGCTGAACACCTGTTGAAAGGAGTGGTTAGGTTAAACCCAGAAAACCAGAGATTTAAGAGAAGCTCATTAGCAAGGGAGCAGGCAGATCTGGAAGCACATTGGAAGGCAGATCAGCAAGTACAGCTGATAGCACAGCCACGAGGAAAGCAGTCACAAGAAACAGAGGATTTGCTTGAGAGTGAAGACACAGAGGAATTCATGGTAACAGAGGATTCTCCAACCTTCATCTCAGAGAGGGAATTCAGCACAGGAGAAGAGCAGAGAGTCCGTGCCAAGGAGCAAGGTACAAACAGCCCTGGTTTAGTGCCGTGGGGAAAAGGCAGCTATAAGGGGATTGTACCAAGAAGGCAGTCTGGTGGGCACGTAGAGACTCCAAGGCTTACAGCTGTAGCTGATCCTGGAAAGCAGAAAGAATCCTTCATCAGAAAGCCAAGAGGTAGGCTGAGTGACTGGTATAAAAGTAAAGCTATTTTTAAGAAGTGCTCTGATATTGACCCAGAAGGGTGGGGCTTTCCATGTGGTGAACACTGTGGCAATTACAAGCTGTGTGTAGCAGAAGGCTACGGGGAAAAATCTATTGCTGAAGGAACAGGTGTGTGCTTGGAATCACCTTGTAAGCAATTGCAGACATTTCCAAATGAGAGTCAGTATGAACAGATGGAAATTGAACCATCTGTAGAATTTTTGCCTATTGAGTCAATGGACTGTACACTGTCTGAGAAGATAAAACCTGTATAACAAGTTTAAGAGGTGCAGAGAGAGAGAGAGCTGCCAGTAACAGCTAAAGAAAACAGCACCAAAGGTTTTGGAACAGAAGTGTCTTTATGTTTGATTATAGTGATGCTGATATAAGAAGCTGTTTGAGTTATCTTCTTATATGATTTACATGACAGAAGTTGTATGGCTTTGTTCTTTATTTTTCCATTTGTAAAACCGTTTGGGATGGGGAATTAAAATCCTGTTATTTGCCTGAACCCTCGAGCTCCACAACTAGCCTTATTTCAAATAGTAGAAAAAACTTCAACTCCCAGAAGGCAGTGCTTTCCTCAAGCACCATTTTACTAACTGAATAAGGAATCAGGCTGCTTATTTCCACTAGCACAAGCTATGGAGTAATACCGTGTTTCCCCGAAAATAAGACCGGGTCTTATATTTATTTTTTCTCCAAAAATAGCACTAGGGCTTATTTTCGGGGTAGGGCTTATTTTTTTACTGATTCCGGTAGCACTTGCTGATTGGCTGCCATCTCCTGACAGTCAGCCAATCAGTGAAGTGTTACCACAGAGCGCACAGGGAAGCAGTGGATGCGGGCAGCGACAGCCCCTTGGAGAGAAGGAAGAGGCCCGCAGCGCAGAGACAGCACTGGCAGCTGATTGGCTTTGGTGGGAGGACCGGGGAGGAGCTTTCCTCCTGCTCCACTCCCCGACGCGATCAGCTCTGCCGGTGCTGTGCTGCGCTGCGGGCCTCTTCATTCCAAGGGGCTGTATTTCCTTTTTTGCTGCTGATTGGCTTTGGTGGGAGGACCGGGGAGGAGCTTTCCTCCTGCTCCACTCCCCGACGCAATCAGCAGCAAAAAAGGAAATACAGCCCCTTGGAATGAAGAGGCCCGCAGCGCAGCACAGCACCGGCAGAGCTAATCGCGTCGGGGAGTGGAGCAGGAGGAAAGCTCCTCCCCGGTCCTCCCACCAAAGTCAATCAGCAGCAAAAAAGGAAATACAGCCCCTTGGAATGAAGAGGCCCGCAGCGCAGCACAGCACCGCACCGGCAGAGATGATCGCGTCGGGGAGTGGAGCAGGAGGAAAGCTCCTCCCTGGCGGGGGGACCCCCCCCCTCCCCCAGGTACCGAATCTGTCTGTCCGTCGATGATCTGCACTAGGTCTTAGTTTCAGGGTAGGGCTTATATTACAGAAATCACTGAAAAACTTGCTAGGGCTTATTTTCGGGGTAGGTCTTATTTTCGGGGAAACACGGTAGCAACATTACAGGGTACACCAACTGGGAGCGGAGTAGCAGAGGAGGAGGAGTCACCAGAACACACACAGAAGGAGCGGTGGCAGAGATAGGAGGAGAACCAGGATAGAACAAAGCCCGAGAAGCCAAGCGAGGACAGGGTATTGAGGAGAAGGGTGTGGTCGACAGTGTCGAAAGCAGCAGAGAGGTCAAGAAGGATGAGGATGGAGTAATGGCTCTTGGTTTTTTGCCAGGAACAGGTCGCTGGAGACTTTGGCAAGAGCCATTTCAGTGGAGTGTAGAGGATGAAAGCCGGACTGTAAGGGATCCAGGAGGGCATGAGAGTAGAGGAAGTTGAGGCAGTGGCGGTGAACCGCACGTTCGAGTAGTTTAGAGGTAAAGGGAAGGAGAGTGATAGGTAAATAATTAGAAGGACATGTGGGATCGAGTGAGGATTTCTTGAGGAGAGGTGTGACCACAGCATGTTTGAAGTCAGCAGGGACTGTTGCAGTGGAGAGTGATAGGTTGAGAATATGTGAGGCTGGGTGGCTGGTGGATGTGAGGATCGCCTGGTAACATACCTGCCTGGTGCGAAGGTAGTGGACCTCACGCGCCACCTAGATAAGGTCTTAGATAGTGCTGGGGAGGAGTCTGCTGTCTTGGTACATGTTGGTACCAATGACATAGGAAAATGTGGTAGGGAGGTTCTGGAGGCTAAATTTAGGCTTTTAGGTAGGAAGTTGAAATCCAGAACTTCCAGGGTAGCATTCTCCGAAATGCTTCCTGTTCCACGTGCAGGGCCCAAAAAGCAGGCAGAGCTCCGGAGTCTCAATGCGTGGATGAGACAATGGTGCAGAGATGAGGGGTTTGGATTTGTTAGGAACTGGGGAACATTTTGGGGAAAGGAGGGGCTCTTCCGAAGGGATGGGCTTCACCTTAACCGGGATGGAACCAGGCTGCTGGGATTAACCTTTAAAAAGGAGATAGAGCAGCTTTTAAACTAGACAATAGGGGAAAGCCGACAGTCGCCCAAGAGCGGATGGTTCGGAAGAATGTATCCTTGAAGGATACTACCAAAAGCAGAGAGGTTGCAAAAAAGAGTAAAGTAGCCCAAATGCCCTCGAGTATGGAGCAGACAGAGCTTAAAGATCCCAAATTACCCATGTCTACCATTAGCCAAATTAATATGAATAAAATACAGTCTCTAAAATGCTCGTATGCAAATGCTAGAAGTCTAAAAAATAAGATGGGAGAGTTAGAATATATAGCACTAAATGAGAGGTTATATATGATTGGAATATCAGAGACATGGTGGAAGAAGGGGAACCAGTGGGACACTGTGATACCTGGGTACAAACTATATCGTAATGATAGAGCTGATCAAATTGGTGGAGGGGTTGCGCTCTATGTTAGAGAGGGCACTGAGTCAGAAAGGATTAAAGTTTTGCAGGAAACAAAATTTGCTGTAGAATCTCTATGGATTGAAATTCCATGTAAAAAGGGGAAGGCGATGGCAGTGGGGGTGTACTATCGACCGCCTGGCCAGAATCAACAAATGGATGATGAAATGCTCAAAGAAATCAAGGAAGCTAACAAAAGTTACAGCGCGGTAATAATAATGGGTGATTTCAATTACCCCGGTATCGACTATAAAGTTCCTAGATGAAATAAATGACTGCTTCTTGGAGCAGCTGGTTCATGAACCAACCAGAGGGGAAGCCATATTAGACCTAGTCCTTAGTGGAACACCAGATCTAGTGCAAGAGATAAGAGTGTTGGGACCACTTGGCAATAGTGATCATAGCATGATCGCCTTTTGATTTAATTAGTGGAGGAGTGATAGTAAGGAAATCCACAGTACTACCTTTTAACTTTCGAAAGGGAGACTATGATAAAATGAGGAAAATAGTTAAGAAAAAAATAAAAGGAGCAGTTGCAAAGGTTAAAGACTTACATCAAGTTTGGGTGTTGTTGAAAAATACTATCTTGGAAGCCCAGACCAGCTGTATTCCATGCTTTAAGAAAAGGGAAAGAAGTCCAAAAAACTGCCAGCATGGTTTAAAGGAGAGGTCAGAGAGACAGTTGTTGCCAAAAAAACATCTTTCAGGAAATGGAAAAAAGAGCCAAACGACGAAACCTGGAAACAGCACAAGCACTGGCAGGTCAAATGCAAGGTATTGATAAAGCAGGCAAAGGGAGAATTTGAGAAGAAGCTTGCTGCGGAAGCAAAAACATGAAATAAAGATTTTTTCAAGTACATTCGTAGCAAAAAACCTGTGAGAGAGTCAGTTGGTCTATTAGATGATAGAGGAGTTAAAGGGGCACTAAGAGGTGACAAGGCGATAGCGGAGAGACTGAATGAATTCTTTGCTTCGGTCTTTACTGAGGAAGATGTAGGGATGTTACCCATGACTGAAGTGGTATTTAAAGGTGCGGAAGAATTGAAGGAAATATCGATACATCGGGAAGATGTATTACAACTATTAGATAAACTGAAGAGTAGCAAATCACCTGGGCCGGATGGTATACATCCAAGGGTGTTGAAAGAACTGAAATATGAGATTGCAGACCTGCTATTAGTAATATGTGAACTATCATTAAAATCATCTCTAATACCTGTAGATTGGAGGATCACCAATGTAACACCAATTTTTAAAAAGGGTTCCAGGGGTGATCCGGGAAACTACAGACCGGTGAGCCTGACGTCAGTACCGGGAAAAATGGTAGAAACCATCATAAAGAATAAAATTACTCAGCATGTAGATAGTCATGGCCTAATGGGAGACAGCCAACATGGCTTTAGACAAGGAAGATCTTGTCTTACTAGTCTGTTATGTTTTTTTGAAAGTGTGAATAAACAGGTGGAGAAAGGTGAGTCGGTTGATATAGTGTATCTAGACTTTCAGAAAGCCTTTGACAAGGTCCCTCATCAGAGACTTTTGGCAAAACTAAAGAGTCATGGGATAGGAGGCAGTGTACTACTGTGGATCAGGAACTGGTTAAAAGATAGAAAGCAGAGGGTTGGGCTAAATGGTCAATTTTCCCAATGGAGAAAGGTGAATAGTGGTGTACCCCAGGGATCTGTGCTGGGTCCGCTGCTTTTTGACATATTCATAAATGACCTGGAAAGTGGAATAACGAGTGAGGTTATCAAATTTGCAGATGACACAAAACTATTTAAAGTTGTTAAAACCCAAGAGGATTGTGGAAAATTGCAAGAGGATCTTGATAAATTGGAAGACTGGGCATCAAAATGGCAGATGAAATTTAATGTGGACAAGTGCAAAGTTATGCACCTAGGGAAGAACAACCCAAACTATGGTTACACGATGCAAGGTTCTACATTAGGAACCACCACCCAGGAAAAAGATTTAGGCGTCATTGTGGATAACATGTTAAAACCCTCGGCCCAGTGTGCAGCGGCAGCCAAGAGAGCAAATAGAATGCTAGGTATCATAAGGAAAGGAATGGAAAATAAAACAAAAGATATTAAAATGCCTCTATACCGTTCCATGGTGAGACCACACCTTGAATATTGTGTGCAATTCTGGTCGTCGTATCTTAAAAAGGATATAGCGTTATTAGAAAAGGTTCAGAGAAGAGCCACCAAAATGGTAAAGGGGATGGAAGGACACTCCTATGAAGAAAGGCTAAAAAGGTTAGGGCTCTTTAACCTGGAAAAGAGACAGCTGAGGGGAGATATGATAGAAGTCTATAAATTAATGAACGGAGTGGAACGGGTAAACGTAGATCGATTGTTTACGTTATCAGAATATAGAAAGACTAGGGGACATTCAATGAAGCTACAGGGTAAACTATTTAAGACTAATAAAAGAAAATATTTTTTCACTCAACGTGTAATCAAACTCTGGAATTTGTTACCAGAGGATGTAGTAAAGGCTGTTAGTGTAGCTGGGTTTAAAAAAGGTTTGGACAAGTTCCTGGAGGAAAGGTCCATAAACCATTATTAAGAAGGGACCCAGGATATCAATGCTTGACCCAGTTCAAGCATTGCGGAACCTGTGTCTTTTGGGGAAACTTCTAGGTACGTATGACCTAGATTGGCCACTGTTGGAAACAGGATACTGGGCTTGATGGATCTTGGTCTGACCCAGTATGGCATATCTTATGTTCTTATGAGATGGGAGGGACAACGGTGGAGAAGATGGGGCATAGGAGGTGGGAGGGGATAGGGTCAGAGGAGCAGGTGGTGAGTTTGGAGGAAGAAAGAAGGTGTGCGGTTTCATCAGAGATCACAGGAAAGGAGGAGAGGTAAGGGGGAGGGTTGGGAGTGAGGAGGAGGGGAGGTAGTTGATTTTGTGGGGAATTGGAGGAGGGTGATCTTGTGGATTTTGTTGTGGAAATAGACAGCCAGGGTTTGGGCAGAAAGGAAGGGAGGGATCGGAGGTGGGGCACTTTGAGGAGGGAGTTGAGAGTAGTAAAGAGACGGCGAGGATCAGAGGCCAGGGAGTTAGTCAGATGGACATAGTAGTCCTGTTTGGCAAGAGCTATGGCTGACTGGAAAGAGAGAAGCATGAAGTTGAAGTTTAGGAGGTCTGCACGGGAGCGGGATTTGAGCCAAGGACGCTCAGCAGAACGGGCACAGGAAGGTAGATAGCGGGTAGTGGATGAGAGTCAGGGCTGGGGTGCAGAACGTCTCATAGGACGTTCTGCATCCCAACTCAGACAAACATCACCTTTGTACAACATTAATTAACATCAATTAAACATCAAGCAAATAATATGTACATACTTGACACAATGTGAACTGGGGTTGATGTAGGGGGGTACCAGAGTTCCTGTTGTCTGATCGGTGGCCCTGCGGCCAGTACCCACCCCTTTCCCAGACACCGACTGATCCATGTCGGTGCCCAGGTAGCCCGTTTTGACCTCTGCTCCTGGTAACTGAAGTCAGGCACCCCTGGATCCGGCACCTTCCCTTTGGTACCCGGGTCCCCCCCTTTTCCACAGTACCCCCCTTTTCCCTTTTTCTTGAGTACCGAACCAATGGCCCGGTGCAGGCCTTCAAGGAATAGTCCCACACCGATGTCATTCAGGTGCACCCCATCTCCTGAGTACACAGTCTCTCCCCCACCATCATCACCCCCCCAATGCCCGCATGAAGGCCCCGACTTCCTTGTTCCTCACCACCATGGTGTCCCACACTCGCATGGCAGGTCCTGTCATATCCTCCATGGACAAGGGGATGATCTCGCCCATGCAAAATGCCCCCCAGGACCTTAGCAGGGCGACCAACTGAAACAGCTTGTCCTCATCCCATCCCTGGTGACCTCTGCTGCTCGTTGTATGGCCTGCTCAGCTATCATTTTGGTGACTCTTCTCTGTACCTTGTTTAATTCTGCTATATCCTTTTTAAGATTTGGTGGCCAGAACTGCACACAATATTCAAGGTGCGGTTGCAGCATGGAATGATACAGAGGCATTATAATGTCCTTGGTTTTATTCCTCATTCCTTCCTTATGATTCCCAGCATTTTATTTGTGATTGAACTCATTCCAGTAAGGGAACAAGGGATTTTACTCCAGGTATTTCCTGGAAACAAAAAAGATGGTCTGTTTCATCTTAGACCTGAGGGACCTGACAAACACCTAATACAAGAGAAGTTCAGAATGATTTCCTTTGGCACTCTCATCCCCTTCCTCCAAAAGGGAGATGGTTATGCTCTCTGGACTTAAGGATGCTCACACCCACATTTGGATACATTGCAGTCACAGGAAGTATCTACGATTGGCCATAGGGAAAAACCACTACCACTAGCTTGTACTGCCTATTGGCCTCTTGCTAGATCCTCATGTACTTGCAAAATGTCTTGTAGTAGTTGCAGTATATCTATAGAGACTGGGTGTGCACGTTTCCCTATTTGGACGGCTGGCTGCTCAAGAGTGCCTCCAAGAAAGGAGTTCAAGAATCCATATGTATGCTGGAGTTGCACAGCTAATCAACACTCTGCTGCACCTCTAATCTTCTGCCAGCCTCGTCATGCCCATATTACTCCTCTTCTCAAGTCACTCCACTGGCTCCCTATCTGTTTCCGCATCCAGTTCAAACTTCTCCTATAAATGCATTCACTCTGCAGCTCCTCACTACCTTTCTTCTCTTATCTCTCCTTACAACCCCTTTCGGGAACTCCGCTCTTCTGGCAAACTGCTTCTCTTCTATTGCTAACTCCAGACTTCGCTCCTTTCACCTTGCTGCACCTTATGCCTGGAACAAACTACCTGTGTCTGTACGCCAGGCACCTTCTCTGACCCTCTTCAAATCCAGGCTGAAAACTCACCTCTTCGCTGCTGCTTTTGTATCTTAACTCACCTGATCTCCTTTTCTTTTCCTTTCCCCCTTGTTTTATCCCAGCCTATACCTTCTGTGCTGTCTGTCTTGACTAGATTGTAAGCTCTGATGAGCAGGGATTGTCTCCTACATGTCTGTGCAGTGCTGTGTACGACTTGTAACGCTATACAGATGCTCAGTAGTAGTAGTAGTAGTTTTATCTTTTTCTGGATAAAGGTCACAGCATCATCCTCCTCACCAAGATTTATCTCCTTCTACATGACATCATTATGCAGAGCTTTAATATCAGATTTGATTTCGCTGGCTGCCTTGTTCATATCCATGCTCAGTAACTTAAACTTTTTGACCGATGCCATAATATTTGACTTAGTAACTGGTGACTTTCCATCTTTTGGCAATTTGAACGCTCCACCTGTTTCACTTTTCCAAACATTATGGGGTATGTTTACTAAACTGCGTTAGTGCAATTCGCGTTAGGAGCCGCGGTAGTGAAAGAAACCCCAAATAAGGACATGGGCGGTACATCGTCACCACTACCGCGCGTTAGAAAAAGTATCGAGCGTTACTGGGCGCCGTGCCGCGTTACTGCGCGTTAAGCATAAGAAGACGTACAGACACAAAGCACTGAAACAGAGCTGTAGCACAATGGTTATGGTACTGACCGCTGTTACAGGCAGCGTGGGTTTGAGTCCCCAGTGTGCCTAACGCAGAAGGCTGTCCCAGGCATCACCCTGCACATTACAGAGGGAAAGAGGAGGCATGTTTTTCGTTACGCTGAGTATTGGTGTCAGAAAAACACCCTCGGAGTGTGCCTAGCCACGTACGTTGGTACGTGCGTAGCTGCGTGCGTCCGTACGTGTGTATTTACGTGCGTGGGTACGTGTGTTTTTACCAGTGTGGGCATCTTATATTACAGACTTTGTAGGGTGTCCTGCACCTATGCATTATGCTAACAGATGTACGTGTGATGGCCTATGGTTTATCAGAGCCTGTGAGCAGGTGCTGGAGTTTCACAGGGTTGGATTGGGCCAGTCACACCCATGATGCACTGCACATGCAAATCAGCTGTCCACAGATACACACCATGGGGAATGCACCCCCACAGCACCTCGGCCTGGTAGGGAGAACTGACCATGTGCACCCCCACAGCACCTCGGCCTGATAGGGGGTACTGACTGTGTGTTGTACTGGCACAGAGTAGCTACACACCATCACATTGTGCGGGTACTGTGCTCACCCTGAGGGTGCAGTGAGGCGCCCAGCACTAGGTCCACAGCACCGGCTATGGCTGAAGGAGGCCATGGTGCAGATCCAAAGCAGTGTTACTGTGTGAGATAGGTAGTTTCTGCAGGAGCACCTTGGACATCTCTGTCTGTTTCAGTCAGGTGTAGCCCCCATGCACCACCACCCCCTCCTCCCAGGGCTGAGGGTGGCAAACAGGGTCTCCTATCAAAAGATCTACAGTCTACCTCCCTGCAAAGGTGGCAGTAGAGGGGAACATTAACCCTAGTCCTGCTGAGGAACAGACACCCCACAGGGCAGTCAATGCAGCTCTGTACACAGCCATAACACAATAGCAAACAGACATTAGGCCTGTATATGCTATGCTGCACCCCACCACTGTCTGATATTCCCCTGGTGCAAGCCAACAGCCACTGCACACCACTCCATCACAACACCTACCAGCAGCAAACAGTCTGCTAGTGCCCAGTTGAGATGCCTGCACCCAGAACTGGGATGTCAGCATACACAGCAAGCAGATACATCAGTGACTGGGCCCCAAAAGGAAACCCATATTTATCACATGAGAGAAATACTAGATAGCACCATGGGAGTGCCTAGCCATGCTGTGGTCACTGCACAGTCAGGGTGAGAGTGATCTCTCAGCAGGATATACTGAGGTCACCCTGTCTGTGTAGGTGGTGGCCGGGCACCACAATGTGCCTGTCACTGCCCTATGCCCTGTGCAGATGCACCCTTGCCAGGCCACCCTGTCCGGCCTATACCCATGGTACCTTGCTCCTCATTATGCACATTGGCAGCCCAATACTGGCAACATTGCTGGCAGTGTGGACTGTGGAAGGTGTTTGCAGCCACCACACACTGGATAGACAGACAGCCACCCTCACACCTATGCCAGCATTGTGCTACTATAGAGGTGGTCAGCAGCCATACCCACCACACCAGTCATGGGCATAGTACAGGCATGGATATGGTACACAAGGCTGTTGGGGGGTCACTCCCCAGGGTGGTGAACACTGTCAGAGACCAGACCTGCAGCACACACCGCTGACATCAGAATGATTGTTATGGTGGAGCTCAATGAGCAAACTGTGCTTAACGTAGGAATTGATATCTGCTGATTATCATAGGAAACGTTTGATAGATCTGTACCATATACCCAGGTGTAGGGTGGCATTGCTAAGGTATGCAACTGCTAGTATTGGGAGATACAGGCAGGGCCCAATGTCTTGCCTCTCCAGGAGGCATTGGCCAATGGGGCCTGTGGGTGGGTGGGTGGGTGTGTGGCCCTGTTGGCTGCTGCTTTACAGCAGAGTTCCCCAACTCCAGTCCTGGTGTTCCAAACACTGTTCGGGTTTTCATGCTGTCCCTCATAAATATGCATGAGCTACATCTGCGTACCATGGGGGTGGTGCATAGCTATGCAGCACAGGCATCTTTATTAGAGGCAGCATGAAGCCGGAATGGTGTGGGGCCCTCCAGGACTGCATTAGCGGGACTCTGCTTTAGGTAATGTGCCTGTTTCTGGTGTCTGTGTTTGGTGTGGTAAAATATAGGCCATGTGTATGTTCTCTGCAATAAAGGAGTGTCTTTACTATCACTGTTTAATGGTGGGTAAAACTATGGGGACTGGGTTGGCAGGAGCCCCAGCTGGGATTTGAACCTGTGACCCTCTGGTCTTACAGGCATTGGCAGTGTCTGTTGCACCACACTGTGGCCACAGAGACAGTGCAGTCCCTGGAGTTAGTTAAAGCGGCCTGACGAGTCAGAAACCCTGCTCTGCAACAGGTTTACTGTGGCCTCATTTACTTTGTATGCAGACAAAGGTGCACATAAACCTCAGAAAAGACCTCAGAAAAGGGGCACACACCCATAACCAAGCTGGGCAACAATGATATCATTGGGCAACATTACACAACACTCCCAGGACAGCTCCATTACAATGTAATGATCTTTGAAAGGGTCTGCGGAGCGTTGCCCTTCCACACATCATTTCATTTTTATTTGGTGCTTTCCAGGGAGTGTTGTTCCTTGTTGCCCATTGCTATCACTGTTGCCCAGCTGAATTATGCTTTTTAAAATGTTTCTTGTGGTCATTTTTAACGTTTTATGTGTAATTTTGTTCTGTGCACATGTATCACACTGCTCACGTTTTGTGGGTTTCCCCGGTTTTTCTGTACATTGCTGACGGAAATGGTTTCTCTTCCCTTTAAATGCCTTTAACGACAGGTTTTCATTCGCGTTAGAATTGAGCTCAGGAATTCAGTGCGTTAGTGTGAGGGGAGCCTCTCCCCGCCCACTCTCCGCCCATTGACCCCTTCTCTCCGCCCACTCTCCACCTTCCGCGCTGTTTTAACGCGCCGCGGAGGCTTACGATCGTTAACTGCGGTTTACGCGCGTAAAGTACGTTTAACGATCGTTCGCACGTCAGACCGCGCGTTCGGACGTGCAAACGATCGTTAAACGTACTTTACGCGCGTTATTCATGATTACCGCACTTTAGTAAACATACCCCTATGTCACATTTTGTTTCTTAATCTGGGGAAGGTCTGCTGAACGTCACTGTCACTGAGGAGTAGCTTGGTTTAATATCCATGAGGGGAAGCAGGCTAACAACAAAGGCGAGTAGTTTGAATGAATCAATAGGCCGTTCTTAATCTTTACTAAAGTAAAATGCTGGCCCAGGGCTGGCTTAACCAGTGGACAGACTAGACACTTGCCAAGGGTAGAAGCTTCTAGATGGAAGCAAAAAGCTGCTGCAGTTAAAATAATAAGTTCAGACAACTACATGAGCTCAAAGAACTATTAGCATACATGTTTGCACATTTTATACATTTTTACGTTGTTGTTTTAAGAGGGGTGGTGTTGAGGTGATAATTGTTGAAGTTAATTATCAAAATCTCAGAGACAAAGGAGGCTAGGAGGCTAAAAGTTAATTGAGGGGAATGCACGACAAGTTTACCTAGGGCACCTCAGACCCTTACAAAGGCTCTGTGTTTACTTTTTTGTTATGTTGAAACTACTCAGGGACTAACTGCTGGAACAGAAAATCTTCAGCCTTCAGTAACAGCAGGGTGGAGCGAGAGAGACCAAAGGAAAAAGAAATCCCCTTCCTTTTTTGATTAATCAAGGGAGAGTACCAGCCTCTCTCTTTGTTATAGTGGAGCTTTCCCTACAAGTGGTGGATCCGTGGAATAGTCTCCCAGTGGAGGTGGTAGAGATGAGGACAGTATCTGAATTCAAAAAAGCATGGGACAAACACAGAGGATCTCTAAAGGAAAAAAGGAGACTGTTGTAGTTGTTGATATGGAAGGGCAGACTAGATAGGCCATGTGGTCTTTTTCTGTCATCATTTTTCTATGTTTCTATGTTCTATGTTTCCCAAGGGAAGAACATGTTGCAGCTCAGTTGTCACATTGGGAGGGGCCTCATGTAGACTTTAAACTGACGTATTTGAAGCCTCCCATACCAGCATCCTAAATTAGGAGGGCATGATGAAATAAACAATTTCAAAAATAGATCAGGCCCTTATTCACTTTTACAGCCTTTCAATCCACCACTATGAATGCAGCCTTGGCAGACCTGCTAGCTGAAATCAGTGTTGCTACAATAAACAGATAAGCCCCTACGATTGTCAAGTTGGCAGATACTACTTCCACCTCTACACTGGGTAAGCAAACAGCTGCTCAGGGCTTTATGAAAAGGATGACTTAAGATATTCCTTTACGACAGGTAAGAATTTCATTACGGGGGTAAGGAAGAGAGGAAATCTAAGCAGCCATTTTACAGCTACTTGCTAGTACCCCTTCTCCTGCATTACACCCTTTCATGGTTCAAGGGAATGTTTCCTGCTGCTGAGTGGGTGGAGATGTCATTGAAAGGGGGGGGGGGGCTTGTAGCCCTAATATTGAGGTTCCTGCTGGAGATGTCATGCTGAAGGGACGTGGCAAAGGGTCCTCCTTTTTTGTATGCAGGATAGAAGAATCAGTCCAAGTGATTCCAGTAATGATGGAGGAAGAACAATATAGATTAGGCTGGAAAAATCAAGGTAGATATAAGGTTTTTGGATCCAGGGGACATGTTTCCCATTGCCTACTGTCTTTAACATTGCAACAGCATATAAAGATAAGGAGATGGTTTATATGATACTTGTTATACAACTAGACAATGGAAGACAACCGCATGCTCATGTCAGTTAGATTGTCCCTGCCTCAACTGGTTTGTAGTTATGAATCTCAGAGCAAAGATTTTATACGATCTTATTGTAGATCATAAAACACATGTTTTGGGCATTACTGAGTTACAGGAGTCTGTTTCTTAAAGTGTGGTAAAGTTTAGCAGTTATGGCATGTTATTTATAGCAAAGCCTATGCAGTAAATTGCTGAAAGCCTATGCAGTTGCCGTACATGACGTACCCTTACCACACGATAACTACATCACTGATAAAACACATGCACTCCTTGTCTCCTGAAGAGAAGGTGCTAAGTGATCTGTGCTTTTGGGCCCCCCCCCCGATACCAAGAACCAAATCCTCTCACACCCCAGATGCACAGAACCAGGTCCCCCCACCCCCTCAACCTGCCACCTTGACATAGAACCAGGTTAATACACACCCCTGTGACACTTACCTAACACAGAACGCTAAATCCCTTCCCCCCAATTCTCTGAAAACCCACAATACTCCCCAAGACTTTATCCCCTGGCTCTTACTGGGAGTCCCTGGTTGGTAGTAGGGGGGCTGGAGTGATCCCCAAATGCTCCTGCAATGTCTGCTTCCTGTTGCAAAACGGTGGTTCTGACTCCTAGTGGCAGTCTTGCAATACTTCTGTTAGGGGTCTAGCTACCGAATAAGGAGCGCACACTAATTCTTTTGATCTAATCAAGTGCAATTAGGCTTCTGTGATTGTTAAAGCTCATCAAGTTAACACTATGATAGATTCATTAGCTTATCTCCAATCAGCTACTGTAGAAGAGATTTACAAGGTTGCAACATGGTTTTCAATTCATTCTTTCACTATACAGTAGACTATGATAATGCATCTCATAAGAGCAATGGCTTTGGACAATCAATGCTACAGATTTTATCTAAATAATAGCAATAGGGCCTGATGGTATACATCTGAGAGTATTGAAGGAACTTGGGGAAGTTCTAGCGGCTCCCCTGTCTGACCTTTTCAGTGCTTCTTTAAAGTTGGAATTGGTCCCAGAAGAGCGGAGAAAAAGGCATGTGGTCCCTCTACACAAAAGTAGGTTGAGAAGTACAGGCTGGTTAGTCTGACCTCTGGTGAGTAAATTCATGGAAATGCTGCTAAAACAGAGTATAGTGAGGTTTCTGGCACAATGGATTGCAGGATTTGAGGCAACATGGTTTTACTAGAGGCATGTCTTGTCAGACAAATCTGATTAATTTGACTGAGTGACCAGAGAGTTGGACCGATGGAGAGCACTAGATATACTGTACTTAGATTTCAGTAAAACATTTGGCACTGTTCCGCCCAGCTGATCCTAAAGTGACCAACTGGATTAGAAACTGGTTGAATAGGTGGCAAAAAAGGTAAATAATCTCACTCTGAGGAGAAGAATATTACCAGTATTGTGCCACAGAGCTCTGTCCTGGGTCTGATTTTTAAAAAAATATTTTTGTAAGTGATACTGCAGAGGGGCTGCCGTGTAAGGTTTGCCTCTGTGGGTGCTACCAAAATCTGCAAAGGGATAGACACCCAGGAAGGTGTAGATAACATGAGGAGGGATCTAGCGAAGGTTGAAGAATGGTTGAGAATTTGGCAAGTGAGATTCAATGCTAGAAGATGCAGTCATGCATTTGGGCTGCAAAACTCCAAGGGAGCGATACAATATAGGGAGTGAAGTACTTTTGTCCATAAAAGAAAAGCAGGATCTGGTTGTGATTGTTTCTGAGGATCTGAAGGTGGCTAAACAGGTAGAAAAGTCAACGGCAAAAGCTAGAAGGATGCTTGGGTGCACAGGGAGAGAAATGGCCAAAAGGCAGAAGAAGGTGATAGTGCCTCTGTATAAGCCTTTGGTGAGATCCTTTCTGAGAAGTGTGTGCAATTCTAGAGACTACACCTTCAAAAGGATATAAACAGGATGGATTCAGCACAGGGGGTAGTTACCAAAATAGTTAGTGGTCTTCTTCATAAGGCATATAGGGACAGTAATCTGTGAACTATCATTAAAATCATCTGTAATACCTGAAGACTGGAGGATGGCCAATGTAACGGCAATTTTTGAAAAGGGTTCCAGGGGTGATCCGGGAAACTACAGACCGGTGAGCCTGGCGTCAGTACCAGGAAAAGTGGTAGAAACCATCATAAAGAACAAAATTATTGAACATGTAGATAGTCATGGCTTAATGGGAGACAGCCAACATGGCTTTAGCCAAGGAAGGTCTTGTCTTACTAATCTGTTATGTATTTTTGGAGGTGTGAATAAACAGGTAGACAAAGGTGAGTTGGTTGATAAAGTATATCTGGACTTTCAGAAAGCCTTTGACAAGGTCCCTTACCAGAGACTTTTGGCAAAATTAAAAAGTCATGGGATAGGAGGCAGGTGTACTATTGTGGATCAGGAACTGGTTAAAAGATAGAAAGCAGAGGGTAGGGCTAAATGGCCAATTTTCCCAATGGAGAAAGGTGAATAGTGGAGCACCTCAGGGATCTGTGCTGGGTCTGCTGCTTTTTAACATATTCATAAACGACCTGGAAATGGGAACAACAAGTGAGGTTATCAAATTTTCAGATGATACAAAACTATTCAAAGTTGTTAAAACCCATGAGGATTGTGGAAAATTGCAAGAGGATCTTGATAAATTGGAAGACTGGGCATCCAAATGACAAATGAAATTTAATATGGACAAGTGCAAAGTTATGCACCTAGGAAAGAAAAACCCAAATTATGGTTACATGATGCAAGGTTCCACATTAGGAACCACCACCCAGGAAAAAGATTTAGGCGTCATCGTGGATAACATGTTAAAACCCTCTCCCCAGGGTGCAGCGGTGGCCAAGAGAGCAAATAGAATGATAGGTATCATAAGGAAAGGAATGGAGAATAAAAAAAGGATATTATAATGCCTCTGTATTGTTCCATGGTGCGACTGCACCTTGAATATTGTGTGCAATTCTGGTCACCCTATCTTAAAAAGGATAAAGGGGTATGTTTACTAAACTGCGGTAATGTCATTTCGCGGTAGGTTTCACGGTAAAGGTAGAGATGCCCATATAAAGGCATGGGTGTTGCATCGTTACAGCAAGCTGACAGCTAACGCACGTTACAAGGCACCTTAGACTAACGAGCGTTACAAGGCGCCTTGTAAGGCACCTTGCAAGGCGCCTTGCAAGGTGCCTTATAAGGTGCCTAGTAAGATGCCCTGTAAGGTGCCTCATAAGGCACCCTATAGGGCCTCCTAGGCTAAGCACCATATTAGGCACCCTTGGGCAAGGCACCGCAGAAGGCACCCTGGGCTATGGAACCATAGGTTAAGGTGGCCTAACAAGGTTATGGTGTCCTAGGTTAGTGTGCCCTAGGGACTGCAAGGTGCCTCAGGATGACATGCATGACCTGTGCGGAACAGAGACATATGTAGCCCTAACACTAGATAGAGCACTCAGGAAAGGCAATGAACAGGTGAGTGAAGGAGGGAGAAGTGGGAGCCGCTGGACCTGCCATATCTGCGGGCATCCCATGTGCCTGCCAGTACTGATGACAAACATGGTGGGGCAGCTGTACCACAGCACAGGGTGTTGGCAATGTAAAGTATCAGAAAAACAGTTGGTGGCAGAGAATGGGAATACATGTCCCCCAGTGGAGGCAGAGGTGGCAGGATAGTTACAATGATGGGTGGACAGAGGAATGCAGGAAAGGGTATGACATGGGGTGGCAGCCTGCACTGGCAGACAGGACTCTACACAGTTGACAGACGCAGATAGACGGACCAAGGGAATGTGGGCAATTGTGGCAAGGGTATTATGGGATGGAAGCACAGATCTGCAAAAATATGACCTCTACAGGCATGCACACTATTTGAGTAGGACAGGCATGAGTGGAGGGAACAATGAGGAACTGAACCCATGAACACTGCCAAGAATGGCATTGTATTAACCAGTAGGCTATACCTCCATGGTGTATGTCACAGCAATGTCTGGGTACAGAAGGACTGCAGGTCACTGCACAAATGTCTGCTCTGAGTGCCAGGATAGGGTAACCCCACCATACCCATGATGCAATGCACATGCTGAATAGCAGTCTACAGCTGATCACCAAATGGGGTCTGCACCTCTCCGGTACCTCAGCTTGGAAAGATGAACTGACAGTGTGTGATACTGGTACAGAGTAGCTACAGACCATGCCATTGTGCAGGTTCTGTGGTCACTCTGAGGGATAGGATTGGTGCCCAGCACTAGGTCCGCAGTACATGTGGTGTTAGAGATAGGTCCTGCTGTACATCCCCATCACTACCAGTGTGTGACAGGTGTTCTGTGCAGTGCAGCCAAAGGTAATTTGGACAACTTTTTGGTGGTGGTGAGAATCGAGGAGGAATGTGACACATTCTATATACCCTTTTGATGTCTAGGACATCTGCACCTTGCCCACTCACAATCTTAAATGACAGAGGTGTAAGGCAGGGGTCTCCAAATCCAGCCCTGGAGGGCCACAAACCAGTCAGGTTGGCAGGATATCTCTAATGCATATATTTCTCATGCATATTCATTAGGGATATCCCAAAAACCTGACTGGTCTGCAGCTCTCCAGGACCAGGGTTCCCTACCCCTGCTTTATAGGTTGCAGTGGTATATACTACATACCCCAAAGGACCCACATCACCCATTTTGTAGGTAAAGAACAGGTGCCCCTGCCCCAGGGATGCAACCTCCATCCTGTTTGTATGAGACAGCCCTCCAGGGTTGGTGGGCCAGAGCCATGCCTATGACTGGAGCAGTAGCAGACCAGCAGCAATGCTGGGGTGAGGTGTGGAAAACCCCAACTGCTGCCCACCACTGTCTGCCAATCACCAGCAGACAGCACAGTCAGACTGTACCTTACAGGTGTTCTGACCATACACAGTCTAACTGCAAACAGTACACCAGCCTGCTCTTAGAGAAACTATGTGCAGCAAGCAGGCAACTCAGTGATTAGTACCCCAGGACTGGGGAACACAAATATATCACTGGAGGCGGATAGTATAGAGTGCTATGTGGGAACCTAGACCTGCCATGGTCACTGCTTGGTCAGGGTGAGTGCCCTCCCAGCATGTCATGCTGTGGCCACCCTGTCCATGCAGGTGGTGGTCAGGCACTACAGTGTCCCAGCCATTGCCCCACACCTTGTGAAGATGCATCCTTGCCAATCTGCCCTGTCTGGGCCATACCCAAAATACCTTGCTCCTCATTATGCACCTATTCAGGCTAACGCTGGTAACAGTGGGACATTTTGGGCCCAGTGAAGGGTGGGCAGCCACAGAACAATGGATAGACATATAGACACACTCACTCCTATTGCAGCATTGTACAAAGATAGGGGTGGTTGGCAACCCTGCCCGCCACACTGGTCCTGCTCACAGTGCTGACACTGCTAAACTGTGCAGGGGGTAGAAGTAGTGCTCTGGTGATAACTTCAGCTCAATGCTGGGGCCAACAGCCTGCCGCTCCATGCATCACTGGATTGTGGAGCCTGTGTGAGTGGGTGTTTGTACCCCTGTTCGCCGCTGCTTTGGGCTTTGCACATGTTGCTGTTGTATCTGCATTGTAGGGTAAAACATAGGGACATGCTCTGCAGGAACCACAGGTGGGGCTTGAACCTGTGACCCTCTGCTTCTGGACACACTGGCTGGGTGTACTGCACCACACTGTTGCCACAGATGCACAATAGTCCCTGGGGCTACCTGTACTTTTCCTCAGCCATACTTTGTATGTTGCACTGCACACCACGTACTGATGCAGGGCATGGCCTAGGTCCACTGCAGGGAGGTGGCACCCCCCCTGTCAAGCTGACATGGCCATTTGCTGTCAGTGCTGGTAGTGTGCAGTCCCAGGCCATCCGCTGTGTAGGTAGGCGCCCGCCTAGGGAACGGATCCCGGGATGGGGGGCCATACCTGGACATCCTCACATCCCCCCATCACTGCCTACCAATATTATGTCCCTTCCACATGGGGGCGGGATGGCTGGGGGGATGTCAGGTCAGTGCCCTAGCAACTATTGGCTAGGGTGAACCAGATAGATATAGGTGGATTGTGTTTGGCCTTGGTCAGCTGCTGTCTTGCTGATTTCCGGTTTCTATGTTCCTAGGCGCCCGCCTGGTCCACCCTATGCCCCAGATGCCCATGCTACATGTCCCGCCTGTGGCCCCCATACCCCATTTGCACCATCACCATAGTGGCCATTCATACTTTGGCACTATGGTGTTGCTGAAAATGGAGCACTGCTATCACATTTCTTGGGCTCCCTGCCTAGGCTGCACATTGCTGACACTTAAATGGTTTCTCTCTCCTGCAAATGTGCATCTAACGGCAGGTTTTCATTCGCGGTAGGATTCATCCCTTCAGTTCAGCGCGTTAGTGTGAAAGGGGCCTCTCCCCACCCACTCTCCGCCCATTGACCCCTTCTCTCCGCCCTCTCTCCACCTTCTGCTGTGTTTACCGTGGCCGGGGACGTTAATGATTGTTAAGTAACGTTAATGCGCGTTACCGTTACATAATGCGCGGTATGTAACATTACCGCAGTTTAGTAAACATACCCCATAGCGTTATTAGAAAAGGTATAGCGAAGAGCCACCAAAATGGTAAAGGGGATGGAAGGATACCCCTATGAAGAGGGGCTAAAAAGGTTAGGACTCTTCAACCTGGAAAAGAGACAGCTGAGGGGAGATAAGATAGAGGTCTATAAATTAATGAATGGAGTGGAACGGGTAAATATAGATCAATTGTTTATGCCATCAAAATATAGAAAAACTAGGGGGGATATAATGAAGGTACAGGGTAACCTATTTAAGACTAATAAGTGAAAATATTTTATCATTCAACATGTAATCAAACTCCTGAATTTGCTACCGGAGGATGTAGTAAAAGCTGTTATCATACTAGGTTTAAAAAAGGTTTGGACAAGTTCCTGGAGGAAAGGTCCATAAACCATTATTAAAAGGGACCCGGGATATCATTGCTTGAAGTATTGTGGAACCTGTTTTTTGTGGAAACTGCTAGGTACTTGTGATCTAGATGGGCAACTGTTGGAAACAGGATACAAGGCTTGATGGACCTTGGTCTGACCCAGTATGGCATATCTTATGCTCTTATGACTTAATATGTATAATTTGGAAGAAAGGCAGGAGATATGATAGAGACATTTAAATATCTCCATAGCATAAATGCACAGAGGAAAACCTCTTTCAATTGAAAGAAAACTCTGCAAAGGGGTAATAGTTCAAAATATGTAAATAGTTAGATTGTTATTTAACAAATTTTACCATATTTAGTCCATTCATGTTTAATGTATTTAGCAAAATTGTACCTAGTTAACTAATGTTCCATGTAAAACAGACTTGTAAATCTGTTCATCCCTTGTTCACTGTAAACCGCACCTGATCTGTGGAAGGTAGCGGTATATAAGCAACTGTTAAATAAATAAATAAATAAATAAGGTGAAAGGGGATAGGAGCATATGGGAAGAATGTTAGATGTGTAGAATAGCCTTCCAGTGGAGGTGGTAGAGATAGGGACTGTATCTGAATTCAAGAAAGCATGGGACAAACACATAGGATCTCTAAGGGCAAAAAGAGACTGTAGTTGGTATGGAAGGGCAGAATGGATAGGCCGTATGGTCTTTATCTGTCGTAATTTTTCTCTGTTTCTATCTGAACCCACCATTCCACATAACAATCTTTTGGGGTTGCTCCTGGCCAAACAGTAACCTATAGGGCATCACACAGTGAGTACTGCTCTGCTAGACTCATCACTGTCTTATTATTTCTTCTGCAAAATAGCAGAATCCTATAACTTAACAAGAGACCTCAACCACAGGTGAGTTTATACAAGCCTAATGGCTCTCTAGTATAAAAGCCCTTTAGGGCCACTATTAGTCATGCTCAAAGATCATCATTGCTCTATCGAACCATAACACCACACAACCTTGAGGTGTAACCAACTCTATCAAAATTAAACCCCCCAAAAATATTTTAATAAATGTGATATATCAAAAATAACCAACACAATATTTTGTTTCGATAAGATAACAAAGAACTTCCAAAGACGGGGAAGCTGTAAAACTAGAGCGCATAACATGAAGCTGCAAGGGGGGAAACTAAAAGGCAATGTCAGGAAATACTTTTTCACTGAAAGGATGGTGGATGCTTGGAATGTCCTCCCAATGGATGTGGTGGGGGCCAATACAGTGACAGAGTTCAAAATGGCATGGGACAGACACAGTGGATCCCTTTACAGCAACAGGATAAAATCAAAATAAGCAAAACTATCTCTTAAATCTCAACAAATAGGGGTGACCTACATGGAGCGGTGGGTACACCCCTAAACAAAGGCATGGGGAGAGATGACCTGCACGGAGCATCAAGTGCACCTACTCTTGCTGCCTTGCTGAGCAGACTAGATGGACCATACTGGTCTTTATCTGCCGTCATTTACTATGTTACTATGTAACTTATCTGCATCAGGGAGAGAGCTCAGCAATAAGTCCCAAAAAGCACTACTCCAGCCAGCTGGGGTGGAGTAGCAGCCTAATGATTAGAGCAATGGCTTGGGAACCAAGAAGCCAGGGTTTGATTCCCACTAGCACTCCTTGTGGCCTTGGACAAGTCACTTAACCCTCCATTTTCTCAGAGAAATCCAAGTTATCAACGTCCCTGTCTAATGTACATTATCACGTTTATAACAATGTAAACCACTTTAACTGAAATGATAAAGCAGTATAAAAAACCTGCTAGATAAATAAATATGTTGTAAAACAATATTATACTATAAAGAGCTGAACCTTAATCTTCAGTGTAGCACTGAGGAGACTGTAAAAGGGTCATCTTTGTGGGAAATACCAAGCATGCTTAGCAAAACCAACTAGATTTCACTGAGTTCTGAGAGAGAGCTAATAATCTTTCTCTGTGCTACTGGATGATGGGTGGTTGATTTGTCCTTCTGCCTACTGAGAAACCTTGTTACAGGTACGCAGCATCTTTTTTTCATACTATCTCTGCCACATGACCAAAAACTCATGCCACCACATAGGTGTTGCCTTTATTCACATTTGTGACTTCTACCGTACCTTTCTCCTATACAGTCAAACCTCGGTTATCGGTTGCCCCGGTTTTCGTCGGTTTCGGTTTTCGACGTCTTTTCCCCACTCAGATGTTGTCTCGGTTTTCGTCGATAGCCTCGGTTTTCGTACAGCCCCCCCCCCCCGATTCACCGATCGCGTGTGCGTGTGCCTGCAAACAGAGTACACTGCCTGCCCAGTCCCGGCAGCATTACCCCCCCCCCCGGACTCACCGATCGCGTGTGCGTGAAGGAGATCTGGAGATGACTGGAGATTGGCAGACTTCAAACCCAGCTGTTGCGTGTGCCTGCAAACAGTACACTGCCTGCCCAGGTGAGCAACATCCTCGAGCCAGACATGGAAGGATTGCAGAGAGGAAGGCCCCGATCTCTCCACCGCCTGCCTGTTCTCTGGAGCGCCCCCTCAGGCTCGGAGGTAGCAGGAGATGTTGAGGGGTAAGCAGGAGATGTTGAATGAATGTGGCAGGCAGTTCTTTCTCTTGCGGGGTATGCTGTTGAGACGGAGTCAGCGATCACATTGGTGTCCTAAGGTATCTGTGTGTTTGCTGAGAGAAGTGACAGGAGCTGTTCTACTGCTGGCTCAGACTTCTCATTGTCAATTTCTCATTGTTTTCTGTATGTAAAAATATAGTTATTCTCTATAAAATGTACTTTTTGTCAATATTTTTGGGTGTCTGGAACGGATTAATTGAATTTACATTATTTCCTATGGGAAATCTTGCTTCGGTTTTAGTCCGTTTCGGTTTTAGTCAGACTTTTTGGAACGGATTAATCATGAAAACCGAGGTTTGACTGTATCACCGATAGTAAAAATCAGTTTCCCACACACCTCTAGTGCAATTCCAGAGTGCACCCCATATTACTAGTCTCTTCCCATTGTCACAGTAGTTAAAGCTCAGAACTGCAGTTTTCAAGGCAACAAAAAATATTCCTGTCCAGTCCCTGACCATGTCACCTTGAGCAAACTTCTTAACCTTGGAGATGTGCATTTTCATTTCATTCGATTTTGTTTTAGCACACCAAGTTTTGTTAGTACGCAATAACCCATGCTAAAGTGAACTTAAATTCCGTTTTGTTTTATTGTATTCTAATAGGGAATGAAAGTAAAGAGAAAAAAAACTAGACCAGAAGGGAGGAGTGGCCTAGTGGTTAGGACAAGGTACTTCAAGCCAGAGGGCCAGGGGTTCAAGTCCCACCTGGGGACAGCAATCTCAGGCCAGAGGGACTGGGATTTCTAGTCCTATAGGCACTCCTTGTGGTCTTGGGCAAGCCACTTAACCCTCCATTGCCCATGTTCCCTGTAAGTATTAGCGTATGTGTGTCATATCCCCTCGTGTTAAATGTATCCCCCAATTGACCACTTTGACCTGGTGAAAAGCAGGATATAAATACAGCTAAATAAATAAATCTCTGTGCACATCTCTCTCTATACTTAGATTGTAAACTCTTTGGGGAAAGAGACTATAACCAAGAATATGTTTTAGTGCACTACGTATGCTGAATACATGGAAATACTAGTATTATACAAAAGGTTGTTATTTGCATTGTACGTTTCAAATTGGAAAAGCATACTTTAATTGTTGGAAAATAAATGTTAACACTTTAATCATCTGAAACAAAACTACTGATAAATTTCACCAGTGAATTCCCTTTCCTTCCTTTTGTTACATAAAATTGGATTCTAGCTAAGGAAAGCATTGCGGAGAAATACTATCTATAAACATTCTTGTAATTGTTTTAATGCAACATATTGCAAAAATGCATCCGTGACAATCTATATATACCTTCATTCTTTTCATGAGGCAGCGTTGGCAAATTTTAAAGTCCTGCTTTTACCAAGCCTCACCAGTGTGAAGAGTGCATACAGAGTAGGCCAGGCCTGTTCAACTGAAGCAGCCATCTACTTTTTGACTGTCTCTTACAGATACAGCAAGTGTCCCATCTGAAATGAAATATACACCCTTCTCTGCCTCAGGGAGGTTGGGCACATTTCTTTCTTCAGCAATGGAAGCAGGTTACTATGGGCTTCTTGGTTCTCAACATAATGAAGTCAGGCTTCCTCTAAGGTTTATAACTCTATTGTCAGATCATTCTCTACCATGGTTTCTGTTTCCTCAACCTCATATCTCAATGTCCTCCTGCAGGCCAACAGAATGGAGCCAGTTCCGCCTTTAGAGAGGAACCAAGACTTCTATTCTACAGTAGGTACTTCCTGAACTCTAAGGAGGACTATGCCCTATCTTGAATTGCAGAGATCTCATCCTTTTCCTCTATAAGGTAGTTTTCTCTGCAAAGAAAAGTTCAAGATGAACACGCTTTCCTCCATTCTCTCCTACTTGAAGAAGGGTATTAATACACTCCCACAATCATTGAAAAAGAGATTGACTGACTGCACATGCTAAATCTCAAAGATTCTTTCATCCATAATCTGATCTGCTTCCTTTTCCATCTGGACCATTGCAGGGCCCTTCCTTTTGACCTCTCATTAGCCCCTAGAGTTTTCATCAAATGCCTCACATAGGTAGCTGTGCATTTGCACAAGCAAAGTCACCTGGTGTTCCTATATCTTGATGACTGGCTTCTAGTAGCTTCCTTGGAAAACCTAACTTTAGCCCTCATTTATGAAACAATTCACCTATTCAGAGCCTAGGATTCATTCTTAACTTCCAAAAGACAATCTTGCATCCTACAACCATGATTGTTTCATAGAAACAATTCTGAACTCAGTGCAAGTAAAGGCTTTCCTCCCACTGGACGGGTGGCAAACCCTAATGCTTCATGCCCAAAACCTTCAGATTTCTACTACCATCATAGCCAGGGACTGCTTACAAAAGTTGGGTCATATGGCACAGTGATACATGTGGTCCACTTTGCTTGCCTGAAAATGAGGAGGCCCCAGAGGGATCTCAAGTTCCAGTGGAAGCAGTATATCCAGCCTCTATTAACGCCATATCATCTGCCACTTTCATTACAAACTATGCTACAGTAGTGGCTATCTGAACGAAACCTGATTGCAGGTGTCCCATTTATGCTACTGGAATATTACTCAGTCCTAAAAACAGATGTTTCCAGGAACAGGTAGGAAGCTTTCACTTTACTTATGAAATCTGGTCACAGTCTGAAAGGTTGGTTTACATCAATGATGTGGAGCTCAAAGCCATATTTTACTCCTTTAGATTATTCACCAACCTTCTTCAAAGTTGCTCAGTATTATTTCAGATATATAGCCAGGCTGCTATATTTTATATCAATAAACAGAGAGGAGTGGGCTCTCTTTGCCTGTGCTGACAGACAGCAAGGATTTGGGATTCTCACATTGCCAATCACATCCAAATACAAGCCATGTACTTCCCTGGCATTCAGAAGCAGATAGCAAGAGTTCAACAACCCTATGAGAGATCTCTGAACCAACAACTCTGCACAATAGGAATGAAAATGCAAAGCTACCTCTCTGTTATTCACTACGCCCATCCACAGATCAGATTCCCTAGCCATATCTTGGTCTTGGCACTTCCTTTATGCTCATCTTCCCATCCTACTCATAGCATGGAGCCTGTACAAGTTTCAGTAGAGACCTGGTACTGTGATTTGCATAACACCCTACTGGCCTCATTAGAATTGATTCCCTATTCACAAACAGGCTGATGCAGAAAGCTGGCTCTAGGCCTGCGCTGAAGCAATTTTTTTTACGTTCCTGACAATACACACATTTTAACTTGCGGTGCAGGAAGAATAGGGTATGCAAATGACCCCGTGTTAACTGTGCACATGCAAATGAGCCACTGCAGCGTTAAACTGCGTGGCTAATTTGCATATTAGCCCTGCCAGTATTTTGATGGCATCGGGGATGATCACGGCATCGGGAAAAGCCCCCGATGTCATCAAAATACTGTCAGGGGCCAGTGCCCCAACAATAAAAGATTCCCTGGTGGTCCAGCGGCCCCGATTTCCCTCCCCCCCGATAGTATTTCGATGGTATTGGGGATGATGGCAACATCGGGAAAGGCCCCTGATACCATCAAAATACTGTCGGGGGCCGGTGTCCCAACAATAAAAGAATCCCTGGTGGTCTAGTGGCCCCTGTACCCCCACCCCCCATTAAATACTAAACAAAATAGCCTGGTGGTCTAGCGGCCCCTGTACCCCCTACCCCCGCCCATTAAATTAAAAAAAAACAAACCTGGTGGTCTAGCGGCCCCTAAATTCAGCTCCTCCTACCTGGTACCTTAAAATAAATAGGAGCACTGCCTACGTGCTCCCGCTCTGCGTCCACCAGCTTGAAAAATGTCAGCATCTGGCCCTGCATAGTGCATCCTGGCCTTATATGGCAATCTGATCTCACCCAAAGCATCCCAGAATGCACCACGCGGGCCAGATGCTGCCATTTTTCAAGATGGCAGATGCATAGCGGGAGCGCATAGGCAGCGCTCCTGCTTATTTTAAGTATTTTGACGGCATCGGTGATGATCACGGCATTGGGAAAAGCCCCAGATGCCATCAAAATACTGTCAGGGGCTGATGCCCCAACAATAAAAGAATCCCTGGTATCCAGCAGCCCCCGATCCCTCCCTGATAGTATTTTGATGGCATCGGGGATGATTGCGACATTGGGAAAGGCCCCCGATGCCACCAATATATTTTCGGGGGCCAGTGCCCCAGCAATAAAAGAATCTCTGGTGGTCTAGTGGCCCTTGTACCTCCATCCCCCCTCACCCCATTAAATACAAAATGAGTAACCTGGTAGTCTAGCAGTGCGTGTACCCCCAACCCCAATTAAATACAAAAAAAAATAACCTGGTGGTCTAGCAGCACTTGTACCCTATCCCCCATTAAATAAGAAAAGTAACTTGGTGGTCTAGCGGTTCCTGTACCGACCACCTCCCATTAAAATAAGTGGGAGCGCTGTCTATGTGTTCACACTCTGTGTCCACCATCTTGAAAAAATAGCGGCATCTGGCCCGTGCGGTGCATCCTGGCCTTATATGGCAGTCTGATTTCATCCGATGCATCCCAGGATGCACCGCGCGGGCCAGATGCCGCTATTTTTCAAGATGGCAGCTGCATAGCAGGAGTGCATAGGCAGCACTCCTGCTTATTTTAAGGTATCGGGTGGGAGGGGCTGAATTTAGGGGCTGCTAGACCACCAGGTTATTTCTTTTGTATTTAACGGGAGGTGAGGGGGAGGTACAAGGTCTGCTAGACCACAGGTTAGTACTTTTTATTTAATGAGGGGTGGTGGGTACAGGGGCCATTAGACCACCAGGTTAATTTTTTGTATTTAATGGGGGGTGGGGGGTATAGGGGTCACTAGACCACCAAGGATTCTTTTATTATTGGGGCATTGGCCCCCAAGAGTATTTTGATGGCATTGGAGGCCTTTCCTAATGCCGTGATTGTCCCTGTTGCCATCAAAATACTAAGGGGGGGTTGAAAATCGGGGCCGCTGGACCCATCAGGAGTTTTTTTTATTAATGGGGCACCGGCCCCGACATTGTTTTGATGGCATCGGAGGCTTTTACCAAAGCCATCAAAATACGGTGGGGGGAAGGGGGAATGGGGACACTGGGCCACCAGGGATTCTTTTTTGTTGGGCGCAGCCCCTGATAGTGTTTTGGTGGCATCGGAAGCTTTGCCTGATGCTTGATCATCTGAGAAGATGATCTAGGCATTGGGGAAAGCACCCAGTGCCATCAAAATATTCTCGGGGGCACACGTTAGAGGTTTAAGTCACCTCAGACCCTGAAGTAAAAATTTTGGCGCTATGGTTGATTGCAAAATCATGTACGCCTATCCCTGTATCGGGCGCACAATGATTTGCATACCATGCAGCTGATTAAAATACATTTAAATTCATTATAATATGTGTGGTGTTAATTGGGTGTTAGTTTTTTCACAGGGGGAGGGGGGTTTACTTCTGTTTTCTGCATTCAAAAAGTTGTAAAGTGTGCTTAAATGTGGCGTTATATTTGCTTAAGGGCCGCGCTAGCTTTCTGCATCGGCCTGTAAAGGCTTGCAGTTTTACCTCTGTGCAGGCTTCAAATATTTCCAGAGCTGATCACTCAGATCAAGAGCTGCTGCCTTCATCCCACTCTCCAGTTACCAGCCCTCACAGCATGAAAGTTGAGCAACATTTAGTTTCCTCCCAGGGAGTCCTAACATCTATTCAAGATATAGTAGTTGCTGCAAGAAAACCATTTCCCTGACGTACCCATGCCTTAAAGTAGAAGAGGTTTTCCATCTGGTGTTTCATGAATAGTCAGGACCCCATTTGCTGTCCTTTTGATACCCTATTCAATTACTTGTAACACATCTATCATCTAGGGAGTTTTAGAAGGGATGTCCAAATGCAATCTGGGATGTCTAAGCCAGAACGTCTAAAAAAAAAAAAAAGCAAGCAAGCACGTCCAGGTGTAAGCATGATTTCACAGACGTTGACATGCCTGATACGAATGTCTGTAGGGGAGTCTACATAGACATCCCTAGAATAGTATTTCAGAACCTGGACATTTGTGAATAGCCTAATGGTTAGCATAGTGGGCTAGGAACGGAGAAGTGAAGGTTTAAATCCCATTGCTCCTATCATTGAAATTGTGCTGAGCACTGGGAATGATGGAGTGCTTTCTTCTCTATACACTCTAGAAGGTTTTCAGCCAAAATGAGCACTTTTGTGGTGCATGGAGCAGATCTAAACTTAGATGCAACTCTGGACATCCAGGATGTTTCTGAGATCAGGTAGGAATATCCAGATTCCTGGGAACACCACTGCCACGCCTCCACCATGACCCCATTCAGACTTGGACATCCTCACACTGTGGACATCCACAGACCCGGCTTCTAAAATGTCTCTGGAGACATCTCTGTGCTTTGGATGCCTCAATGCCCATTTTCAGACTTCCAAAACATGAATGGAACTTCCAAAATGACCCCTTCCCTTGGTTTTCTCCATTAAAGTACATCACAGTACTCTTTAGGCCTATCATACGATAGGCTTCCAGCATACCACTCTCCTGTCATTTCTTGATTCAAGAAAGGGCTTCTTCATGCAGTGATGTTCCAAAGGTGTTGGGCCTCTGGAGCGGACGCCTCCCATCTGCAGTGATGCTAAGATTTAATGAATAAATACAAATTTTAAAAGAAGAAGAGTACCTGGTGTTGGTGGGGGCTGCTGATTCCAGCCTGGTTGCTCTCTGTTTTCTTTTTTTTATTTAAAGCATCTGGACTGGAGAGTAAGACACAGAGCTGGCAGCAGTTTTTTTGTTTAAAAAAAAAAAAGAGAATCTGGGGAGCTGCATTGGGCTGTGAGCAGAGGCCTCTGGTGAGCTGCGGTCCCATGGCGATCACCGGGCCCTGCTCTGCCAGCTCTAGGACTGCTGAGTGTTTCTCTGTGCTGGAATGGGTGCCACCGCAATTCACGGCTGTTTCTGGCCTTAGCATCAAGAGGCATGGAGGCACAAAGAAGAGCCACGAGAGTCATGGCTATTGGAGGGTCACGGCCTGTGACTGCTCCTGGGTGCCATGAGAAAGGGCATGGGGCATGTGGCAAGCATACCTTTTCTGGCTTGCTGCATGTGCCTCCTTTGTGAGAGCCCTGAAGAGGCACCTCCCTCCTGGCCAGCACCCAGGATGGGCTGCACACACCATCCTGCTCTTCGTACCCCACTGTCTTCATATCAAATTGCAGAAACTTCCTGTGCCCTGGGACCTCAACATGGTCCTTAAATCTCTTATGAAGCCACCGTGTGAGCCCATGGAATATGCTTCATTCAATCATGTTACCTGGAAGGTACTCTTCCTAGTAGCAGTTACCTCAGCTAGAAGAATGAACTTTCAAGCCTTAGTTACACTCGGTATCATTACATCAAAGCACTGCTTCCTACTCAGCTTAGGTTCTTGCCAGAGGTACAGTAGGCACACTTTCTGGCATCGGTGAGGAAACTGGACTCCCCATGTTTTGCCCTAAACTTCATAGATATTCATGCGAGAAATCCCTCACACTTTGGATTGCAAATGGGCTCTGCCTTATTATCTCAAAAGAACTGAATCCATCAGAAAATGCAAGCAGCTCTTTGTCTCTTTTGACCTAATAAAGATGACATGCTGGTAGCTATGCAGAATTCGGCAATTTGGTTAGCATTCTGCATGCAATTCTGGTACAGACAAACTGGCTTCTAACCACTAAGGTGAAATCTCATCAAATAGGGGGCACTGCAGCTACAGTTGCTCCCCTGAAGCCTGCTTCACTGTATGCTATATGCAAAGCAGTGACTTACTCCTTGCTTCATTCCTTTATTTCACTCCTGTTTGGAGTCCATAATTAGAGATAATGCATTTGGGTGAGTTGTGCTGCTCAAACTGGATTTCTTCTTGAGGTATGAAACTGAGGCTTTGATGAGACTGCTATGTGTGGGAAGGGGTTACACATAGTCAGAACTGAGCTCTGGAAAAACCATTCCATTCCAGTGATGACATCACCCACTTGTGGGCCTGATCAATTCTGCTATCTATGGAAAACACCTATTACAGATGAGAAAGTTAATGTTTTTGTTCTCAGTGAAATTTTCCCTGTGATTTACAGTAACTAAAGAACTGAAACTGCTTGTAAAGGTCTGCTCTAAAGCTAACA